>CM055123.1:188430752-189908252 GCA_029206835.1 Rana muscosa
CTGCTCTGCCAATCACTCTCCTGTGCTCCGGGCTGTGGGGGGGGGGGGGGGGGTTGTTTAGAGCAATGTTTCTCAACTCCAGTCCTCAAATACCCCCGACAGGTCATGTTTTCAGGATTTCCCTCAGATGAAACGGCTGTGGTAATTACTAAGGCAGTGAAACTGATCAAATCACCTGTGCAAAATAAAGGAAAGCCTGAAAACATGACCTGTTGGGGGTACTTGAGGACTGGAGTTGAGAAACATTGGTCTAGAGCAGTGGTTCCCAACTCCTGTCCTCAGGACCTACTAACAAGCCAGATTTTAAGTATTACCTTGGGGAGATGCTGACTAGAATACTGCAATCACTGAGCAGCAAATGAGATCACCTGTGATGTATTTCAGTTATCTTGCAAACCTGGCCTGTTAGTGGGTCCCGAGGACAGGAGTTGAGAACCACTGGTCTAGAGTTTTGTACAGTGGGGGAGCAAGGGAGGAGGGGTGTTTTTACTATGTAGGTGAGGGGTATCTGTACTGGGTGGGGGGAATTTAGGAATGTTAAGGGGGTCAGTCTGTACTGAGGGATCTGTGATGGGTGGGGGGGGGGTCCATTTGTAGTTAGTGGTTAGTCTATCCTGAGGAGTCTATGATGGGTGGATCCATCTGTGCTGGTGGGGGGGTCAGTTTATGTTGACGGGTGTGTACTGGGTGCTGAGGAGTCTGTGCTGAGGGAGTCGATCTGTGCTGGGGGGGGGCAGTCTCTGTCAGTGTGTGTTGAGGGGATCGACCTGTGCTGAGAGTTTTGTGCTGAGAGGGTCGCTCTGTGCTGAGGTTTCTATATTGGAGGAGGGCTGATCTGTGTTGGGTATGGAGTCTGTACTAAGGGGTTTGTATTGTGGGGGGATCTACAGGTATGCTGAGGGCAAGACTGGGGGGGATTTAGCTACTGTATGTTAGCGGAGATATGTGCTTGGGGGGAATGATTTGTACTGTTAACAGGGTATCCTTTATGGCAGGAACACGACCCATTCAAGTGAATGCAATGAACGTGGTTGCAGCATGCAACCTATTTCTCAAAATAGTGAGCATGTCAAAATACGTTAGGCATTTTCTAAATGATGTATGTTTGATGTGTTTTTGTATATATTATTATGTTTTTTTATCAGAACATCCCCTCTTAATATATACAGTTTAAAACATCATCATTTTCCCTCCACAGCTCCTCTTGATTTATTCTAAATGTAGCACATACGTATATGGGTTGTATGTAAATGGTATACATCTGGTGGGCCCCCGCTGTGGCTTTGTTCCTGAGTAGTTATATGTAAAAGTATTTAAGCTCTGGATGGACTGTAAACATTAAGGGGTTATGTTCCTTCCAATATAAGGGCTCATGCACACATGACGTTTTTACAGCTGCTGTTAGGGGCATTTGACTTTTTTTAACTGCCTCTAAAAGCCCCTCCATGTCAGCCTATGTATCCATGCACACATAAACTATTACAGGCGTTTGGAGGCATAAGCGTTTAGTGGCAATAAAAAAAATAGCCAGCCTGTGCTTTCAGGAGCAATTAAAACAAGCCGTAAAAAGGAAAAACGGCAAAAAACTTGTTCAAACGCGGCTTAACACGCGTTTGACGTTTTTAGGCGTTTTTACATTATAGAGAGTGTTTTAAAAAAAAACGCCCAAAAGCACTAACGCGGGAAAATGCGCAAAAACGCTAATGTAAAACGTGGCTAAACGCAAAAAAATTCAAGTTTTTAGCGCTGCTGTAGAGCTGGTGTTTTTAAAATGTCCTGTGTGCACGAGCCCTAACAGTGTATGTTTTTTCATTTTCCTTGTCAAAAATATTTATTGGTTGCACAATAATAAATACATATGTAGCGCACCAACCCCAGACTTTACCTGCTCTTCTTCTGTTTGGCTCCTCCTCAGGAAAGAATGAGGCACACCGCACCACAAGCCCTTACCCTCCTGAATAGGGAGGTTGAGCGGTGTTAATTTCTCGGGCCTGCTTGCAGCCAGTGTTTAAAAACCTCCAGTGCTGACCTTGTTTCTGTGGTAGTCAGAAACAAGCCCTTAGTTCTCACCAGTAAGCAACTGTCCACACCAACTGAAAGGTCCAACTCTTATTTATTCCTTTTAGCACAATAAACAGTCTCTTTGAGAGCAGACAGGTTGGCACAAGACACAGATCAGATAAGGTAGGGGGGAGGTCCAGGCACAAACTTGAATTTGGGTTTTCTCCTGCTCCGATTATCACGAACAGGCTTGGCGCACGGTCTCTGCCACAGACCATGAAGTTGGTCACTGCCACTGACCTTGTGAAAAAAAGATGAAAGCCACTGCCACTGACCTTGGGTGCGTAGTGTCACTGCCACTGTGACTTAAAGAACACGCACTTCCTTCCGTTAGTAAACTGGCCCTTTATAGGACAAGAACATCCCTCAGGAGAGTTACCAGAGGCCCCATCTGTCACCACGACTCTGCGCTGGGTCTTCAGAAAGGGTCACCTCCCTGGCCTCTTCGTCCTGGATACGGGTCCCCTCGCAAGGCAGATCCCTGGGAGTCTCGGTCCCCGGCGGATCCCAGCCGAAGGCTGCTGGGCTCCGGGCCTTTCGCCAAAGTACCTCACCCCAGACTAAAGGTGTCTGAGATGGAACAGCAGCTCCGTCTCCGGGCCTAGGGCACCCAGAGACAACCCGACCAGGCCTCCGGGCCTAGGGCACCCGGATGCGACACACATGCACCCAGGCCTAAGGTGCCTGAGCGCAGAACCGACCCCGCTGGAAGATGGCCGCCCCCTTTTATATCCTCTCCCGACAGGCACAGCAGGTTCCCCGCCCCGCCGTACTGCTGCCAAGAGGGGACAAAAAAAGGCACAACCCTGTACTGCGGTTCAACCCGGGCCCATGGCAACAGCGCCACCTATAGGCCCCAGGGAACTACACACCAGTCCCATTTCCCAGGGACAGAAATGGTCCATGAAACCTAACAATTAGTGCATCTGAGCCTAGTTACCACTCAGATGCTTCCCCCTAAATGTAACCACCCGCTACACATACTTTGGTTACTTTTGAAAGGTTAGAGATAATGAAGTTTACATGAAAATTTTCTATAAGTAAATAATACAAAACATATAATGTTTAAACAGAATGAATTAAATCTTCACTAACTAGATGTGGGTAACATTGTAGTCATGTCTACCGTGTCTTAAATTATAACTAAATTGCCATCACTTTATATGCAAGGATTGTGGCATAATAATTTAAACTAATTATAGTGAAGAACGATATTACTTATAATAAAATATAGGAGGGTAAAAAAAAGAAAGAAATTAATGAGAGAGAGAGAAAGTCCACAAGGTCGATCCAAGGACCAGTACGATGCGTAATATTTACCATTACTTAGATACATGGGGTTTGCATTGAAGTGATCAATCAGCTACCATGGCGAAAGGACCTCGTCATTGAAATCTGGAGGTAAATAGTGTTTTATCCATGGGAGCCAAAGTTTTTTGAATTTTGGGATTTGGTCTCCGTCAATGGCTATCATTTTGGCGTGTGACATTGTGGCGTTCATTCTATGATTTGCTTCTGCCAACTCCAATGTAGGGGATTTCCATGCTTTAGCTATCGTTTGTTTTGCTGCAGTTAAAAGTGAAGTGAAAAGTTTAAATTGAAAAAATGTTAAGCATTCCGGTTTTAGGTTGAGTAGTGCCGGGTCAGGCTGTATCCGCTGTTGGAACATTTTAGAAGCCATTGTAAAGATTTATTTCCAGAAAGTTTGTGTTATTGGGCACGCCCACCATACATGCAAGTGAGTGCCCAAATCTAAACAGCCTCTAAAGCAGAGAGCTGAATGTGTATGTGCAAATTTGGCCACTCTTGCTGGTACCAGGTAACACCGCGTCAGGACCTTGTAATTTGATTCCATCGCCGTGACATTGGGCGAGGATGATTTTATGGTTGACCAAATCTTAGTCCATTCAGCGTCATCTAGGGTACACCCCAGGTCCTCCTCCCATTTCCGTACATAGGTTAGTTTGTCATAATTGGGGTCTACTAGAATTTGGTTGTAGAGGGTTGATATCATTCCTCTGGCTAATGGATCTTTTTTATAATGATTCTATAAATTGGATAAGTGGGTCAGGGGTGTTGCATCTAGTGTGAGTGTGGAAAATACATTTTTAATTTGGAGGTATCTGAATTGTTCTGATTCTGGTAAATCGTGCTTCTCTCTGAGTGTAGAGAAAGGTACAATTTTTTTTGAAGTGACCAAGTCATGTAACGTCAGTATACCTGATATTGTCCAAGCTTTAAAAGTGTTCGGTAATATCCAAGCCGGATAAAAGGCCGGGTTTTTAAGGAAAGACAAGAGGGGATTGTGTACCGACTGTAAATGGTGTTTAATTTTACATTTATCCCAAAGGGATAAGAAGTGTTTTGTTATAGGGTTACTCAAGTCATGCCGATCACTGGGCCGGAACCATAGTAAGTTGAAAATCAACAGAGGGTCGCTATTTGAGGCCTCTACCACTACCCATAAGGGACATTCCTGTGTTGCGTGGTACTTTGGAAGACTAGCTAGGTGAGCAGCATTATAGTAGGTAGCAAAGTTGGGATAGCCCCATTTCTGTAAGGAATAATACATATAAGGCTAGGATACCATGTCAAAAGCTCTCTTTATGTCGAGGGATAAAAAGCATGCAGGAATACGTCGCTTCCTGGCTATATGCGCAAGAAGCATTGCTCTGCGGACATTGTCACCCGCTTGTCTGTTTGGCATAAAGCCTACCTGGTCTCTATGTATACATTTATTTATGATACCATTAAGGCGGTTAGCCATCATTTTTGCCAGCAGCTTGATATCCAGGTTCAAGAGAGATGGGACTGTAGTTTGTACATGAGGTTTCATCGGTGTGTGGTTTTGGAATCATACATACAATTGCTAATAATGATTCTTGTATAAAAGAGTGTACATTTAATAATGTATTGAATGCCTCAGCTAACATGGGGGATAGGGTCTCTGAGAATGTTCTATAATATAATGCTGAATATCCATCTGGGCCAGGTCGCTTATTTATTTTTAAGTCTCTAATGGAAGAAGCTACTTCTTCAGTAGTCATAGGTTCATCCATGATATGGATTTGGGGTTTGCGACAATTCTGGTA
Organism: Rana muscosa; assembly: GCA_029206835.1. Classification (NCBI taxonomy): domain Eukaryota; kingdom Metazoa; phylum Chordata; class Amphibia; order Anura; family Ranidae; genus Rana; species Rana muscosa. Next base: position 188,435,906 of record CM055123.1, read on the forward strand.
GGATGATATGGGAAAAGAACGATTCCGCTTCTGGGAGGTGGAATTCATTAGTTGAATCATATAAAGAAGCAATGTGTGAGTTTAACTTGCGAACTATTTTGGTGGGATTGCTAGTATATATATATCTTTGCTAGTTTTAGACGAATTGGCTTGAACTTTTTGTTTAATGAATTTAGGGCTCATGCCATGGATGTACCCGGTTTTTTGCTTTTGGTATAGAAATTATGTTTAGAGCGTTTGTAAGATTTATTTACTTATTCCGTGAGAAATAGGTCTTATTCTAATCTAGATTTTTCTAGATGGGATTTTGTGGTTGTTGATGGGTTTTCTTGGAATGCTATGAACGCTGCATTGAATTCCGTTCCTAACTTGCGTGCCAGGGATTTTTGTTCCTGTTTAAGTGAGGCCATTTGTCTTTGTAGGGTGCCACGCAACACAACGTTTTTTGGGCTTCCCAGAGTGTCAAAGGGGATATGTCTGGGGTTCTATTATGAAGTAAATATTCCTTTAAAGCTTGTTCAACTTTTGAGCGATGTATTTTGTGATTAAGCAATATGTCAGGGAGGTACCAGGTTGGATCTTGTGCTTTTGGTATGGTGGATGCAATAGTTGTGTATACCGCATTATGGTCAGACCATGGTATGGGAATTATGTCGGATTCAAGAATTTCTGGAATCATTCCGATAGTTAAAAATATATGGTTAATACGAGTGAATAATTGGTGCGGGTGAGAGAAATAGGTAAATCTTTTTTTAGTCGGGTTGCTTTCCCTTCATGAATCCACCATATTATATTTCGAAAGGAGCTGTGAGAAGGACAATTTGTTTGGACTTGTAGGTGGGGTATAAGGTGATTTATCAAGGAACGGGAGGAGGAACTGGTTCTAATCCCCGCACATAATTACTGTTACGAATTTATGGTCATTGATCACCTGCATGAGGTGGGATAGAAATGAGGTGGGTTGTTTATTGGGGGCATAATACAAGATTATCGTGACAGGGGTATCTACTATATGATCCATCGATAATATATACCTCCCTTCTGGATCTACAATTTCTTTTGCAAGAGTGAATGGAGTAGATCTATGGAACGCTATTAGAGTTCCCCTTTGTTTAGTGTTGACAGAAGCAGTGAAAAATTGTGGATATGAGGGGGACATGAATATGGGAGTGGATTTTTTTGTGAAATGTGTCTCTTGTGCGAAATGCCTTAGTCCTTTTCTGTGGAACATTAATGCCCTGAACTTTCAGGGAAAGGATGTTCAATGGTGCCATGGCAATTGATTGAAAATATATAACTTACCAAATACCTTGCATTTCTGACTGGGTGGATCAACCTGTGTGGACTTGAAAAGTGTGAAAAAGTAGAGAAGAATCCAGTGAAGTCTGGAGTAAGAAAAAATAATTAATAACAAAGAAAATTGATAAATACGTTACTTGTACAGATATAAGTAAAATTTTCAAAAATAGCCTGTGATAGAGGGTATAAATCTCCATCAGGGGAAAAAATGCCCACATCGGACACCCACATATTATGGGTGGGTATACGAGGGAGGCTAAGTTGGGCACACGGATCTTCCACGTACAGGAAAAAAGCACCATAAAGAAAGCATCTAAATGATGCTTGTGTAGATTTAATGCAGTGTAGCCAATGGACGTAATGGCACTAAATTTGGTTAGGTATGAGGGCTAAACCCATACTGCGTCCATCAGCATATTTTAGTACCATTGAAATCATGGTGGGAAAGGGGATTTTTAACTATTGTCCTAATATTACAATAACTAACTTATAAACTAAAATGAACCTCTAAATAACCTGATGATAGGATTTAAGCAATTTGTTTGTAAGCACAATATACTTATTACCTATTTTATGTTATTCAGAATAACAATTAACTTATCTAAATTTAAGTTAACCTTTTCCTTATAAAGTAGTTCTAGTGATCCAGGGAATGCAAGGAATAAATATAAGTTATTTGGGCTAATAATGGATTGAGGGATGCGAGTAGGGGGTAGTTGCGTATGCATCCAATTTCTGTTTTACAATCCTACAGAGAATGAAACATGGAACCTTGTTGTGAATATATGGATTCATGGGAAGTGGATACCTCAGGGGACATCTCAAAGGAGGTTAACTAAATTAAAGTATTGTATTTATAGTTAGTAGGGATGAGCCGAACACCCCCCGGTTCAGTTCGCACCAGAACCTGTGAACTGACCGAAAGTTTGCGCAAACTTTAGAACCCTATTAAATACAATGGACGCAAAATAAATATTGAAAAATGAACAGGAGACTGGGTCTGCAGGACTACGGTTCTTCGCCTTATCACTTTCAACCATGCGGGATGGCCGCATGGACAGGTGATCTGGCCACACTCTACATATGGCCCGTCCCTATGCTGGAAGTCACCCAGGGGTATTGCCACACTGGCTTAACAGATGTGGTGATAATTAGCTGGGACGGGAGTGCGTTTTACACCTCCAATGCCACTGTGGAGTTTTATATGCATGTGTACCTCAGCTGTGTTGATGCTCCGCTATTTATTTTGCTTCTGGTACTTTGTTATTGTGGTCCATGTGGACCAGTTTTTCCTCATATAAAATAAAAAAATAAAAAAATACAATGGACGCGAACGTTCGAAATCTAAAGTGCTAATTATAACAGCTAATATGCATGTTATTGTCCTAAAAAGGGTTTGGGGACCCGGGTCCTGCCCCAGGGGACATGTATCAATGCAAAAAGAGATTTTAAAAACGGCTGTTTTTTAGGGAGCAGTGATTTTAATGATGCATAAAGTGAAAAAAAAAGTGAAATATTCCTTTAAATATCATACCTGGCAGGTGTCTAAAGTATGCCTGTGAAGTGGCATGTGTTTCCCGTGTTTAGAACTGTCCTTGCACAAAATGACATTTCTAAAGGAAAAAAAGTCATTTAAAACGACCGTATTTGCGGCTTTAATGTAATGTCTGGTCTGAATATGGATGAAAATCATTGAGAAAAATGGCATGGGTACCCCCCCACCCCCCCACCCCCAGCCTACTACCAGCCCCTTTGGGTCTTGTACGGATATTAAGGGGAACCCTGCACCCAAATTTAAAAAAGGCCCTATATACTCTGAACAGCAGTATACAGGCGGTGCAAACAAGACAGGCACTGTAGGTTTATTCTTAAGTAAAATCTGTTTATAATTTGGAACAGGTAAATTTTTTAAATGTAGCTCCAGCCAAAAAAATCTATTTTTAAGCTTTTTGGAAAACATAGGGAAGGGTTATCACCCCTGCAACATTTGTTTTGCTGTCTGTGCACCTGTTCAGGGCATTTCACCTCACTTTCCGTCCCAATGACAAATGTTTTTTGAAAATTTGTGCTTTTTATTGAAACAAGGATTGGTGATAAAGCATCAGTGGAGAGGAGACACCTTTTTCCCATATTAACTCTTACAGGAGAGAATTTCCCTTCCTATGGGTAGATTTCCTCTCACTTCCTGTTGTCTCCTTCCGTTTGCAAGTAGGAGTCGTTTGTAAGTTGGATGTTTGAAAGTAGGGGCCTGCCGTATATACTCTGCAGAAATTTGCCCCTTAGATGTTGGTGTTGCCACAACACTGTAAGCCCTCAAAGTTACTTTTGGTGGGCACTGGAACGCCCTGCTGTGAACTATTATATCAAGAATTGTAATTACATGCCATTGTTGAACAGTGGTAGGAAAAATTGGGCCTTTGGTGGTGGTGGTGGTGGTGCTGGTGCCACAACACTGTTAGCCCTCACAGTTACTCTTGGTGGGCGCTGGAACGCCCTGCTGTGAACTATTATATCAGGAATTGTAATTACATGCCATTGTTGAACAGTGGTAGGAAAAATTGGGCCTTTGGTGGTGGTGCTGGTGCCACAACACTGTAAGCCCTCACAGTTACTCTTGGTGGGCGCATGAATGGGCCCTGCTGTGAATTATTAGATCAAGAATTGTAATTGCATGCCCCTATTGAACAGGGGCTGAAAAATTGGGCCTTTGGTGGTGGCGGTGGCCAGGGCTGCTGTTAGAAATCACGGGGCCCCCTACAGCCTACCTGGCAGGGCTCCCCAGGCCCCCCCCGAGATATAGCAAAACAATATTTTTACAAAAAAAACATTATTAGCAGACACAAACATAACAGGGAACCTGTGTGAATTAGTCCTTTTTTAAATAGTTTTGTACAATCTTTAAACATTTTTTATAATTTAATTTTTAATACGAAACAGGTAAGCTGGTAGTGCCATGGGGGGGGGGGGGGCAGCACAGTGACACACAGAGGGGTTCAGAAACAGGCAGAAAAGGAAGGGCTAAGCAATTACAAGAACAATTCCCTGTGTCTGTGTCTCTCCCTGCAGCAGCTGAAAGCCAGCAGGAGGGAGAGAAACCGTCTTTCAGCTGCTGCAGAGAGACGCACTGGCATCCTTCTGTAATTGCCCCTCCAGTAGGACTGGTGGTCCCCCCCTATAAGCGGCCCTGGCGGTGGTGCTAGTGCCACAACACTGTAAGTCCTCACAGTTACTCTTGGTTCGGCGCAGGAATGGGCCGAGCTGTGAAATATTAGTATAGAAGTACACTCCAAGGAGTGTGTTTGACCTCAGGTGGGACTTTAATTTTGGGTGACTTATTAAACCTAATAAGAGAGTATGAAAACCAAAAGGTTCTTTATAAAATGGTTTTTATTGAAAAAAGAAAATTGTCTCTAAGTATAGAGGGCTGCTATTTCCAAAAAGGAATTGTACACATCGAGAGTGACTGAACACGAGGCAATGGTAAGGGAGCACAAATACAACACATTACATGAATAACTATTAATACAAAAATTGCAAAAAACAGGACCCCAGTCTGTCTCAGAGTGAGACACGGACCCAACGTTTCGAGGCTATTTGTCATGGATATGCAGTAGTGTTTGTCTGTCAGCTTACCTTCCTTCCCATGTGTTCATCTTAGAGGCCTGAGCCCTTTCACCTGGCTTCCTTTATAATCTCCTCCCAGCCAGACTCCACCCCAGGCCCTATCACAGAACACTATATTAACCTGTGCACTGCAAGCCTGCTTTGCTGATCAACGTGTTTGTTAGGCATTGTGTGTTTGGGTTCCTGCCTGCCGTGTGCTACGTCTGTCTCTCTGTTACATATTTGGCTTGTCCCCGACTATCCCTGTCTGCTCGTGACCCTTGACCTTCGGCTGGTTCTTTCGTTATCCTTGTCTGCTTGTGGCCCCTGACCTTCAGCTTGTTATTCGGTTCTCTCATATCTTGTGCTGCTGCTTCCCCTCTTTTCCCCTTATCCTACGGGGGCGTGAGCTAGGAAACTCCAGGGGCCGCGACCTGGTCCCAGCCTGCAGCATAACATCCTCACCACTAGAGGCCCTGGAGAAGACCTGCTGGGTCTTAGACTCCGCGCCCTGGGGAATCTTGGCTCTAGCTTCCGTTAGGATCCCGGTTGTGCTCCTCTGGTCCCGCTTTCCACAACCACCCAGTTTCCTATCCGCAGCAGTCAGCCATAGGGTTCACTACCTTGCGGTGCACTCCTGTCCCCCTACGGTGTGCATCTGTCACCTGGCCACAGGTGACCTTGACACTATTGATTTGAGTAGAACCTCTTCTTCAGGGGAGGGATGCAGTGTTGCAAAAGTACTGGTATCTGTAGAAAAAAGAAAAAAGAAAAAGAAAGAAAAGAGAAAAGAGGGAAGGGGGGAGGGGAGGAAAAACCCCCCCAAAAAAACAAAAAAACAGAGAGTGAAAACGGGTCCCCTACTCCATATGAGTCATGCATGAATAAATGGGTAAATACCAAAGGTAAATAAATCATGCAGTCATATAAATGATTGATCAAATAGACCATGACAAATTTCTTGGTTGGTTTGATCAAACTGAGCTTCCTCCCCCCAGTGAGTTTTCAAAAGAAATCAGATACATTTCCGGCACTAAAAAATAACTCAAATGGGCTGGCTTTCGTCAAATTGGTGGGGAGTGATATCTGTAAACTCAAAGGATCACATCCTAAAGAAGACAATCTGTCAAAATCAGAAAGACAAGCCTTGAAAGCACTGAGAGATAACTCCAACATTACAATCAAGCCCTCCGATAAGGGGGGCAATATTGTAATTATGGACAATACATCTTATCTTGATATGTGTGAAAAAATCTTATCTAACAGCTCATGCCATCGACATTGAGGCATTGTATAGTTCCATCCCTCATGACAAAGGACTGATGTGTGTAAGACATACACTGTTTCAAAACAGTCGTTTTGAACGCAGGACCAACGAGTTCGTACTCAGTGCATTAGGCTTTATCTTGCACCACAATCATTTTATGTTCAACGGGTCCCACTACCTCCAGGTACAGGGTGTGGCGATGGGGACTTCGTGTGCCCCATCGTACGCTAACCTGTACCTGGGGGAGTGGGAACGAATGATTGAACAATCCGAGGACCTGGCCCAGTTCATGTGCCATATCAATCACTGGTATAGGTACATCGACGATGTTCTACTGATATGGGATGGACCAATAGATCTATTAGACCATTTCTTGACTGGTCTCAATCAAAATGACTTTAATCTCAGATTTACTATGATCTGGAATGAATCTCTCATTCACTTTCTGGATATAACCATCCATAAGGACTCTATGGGCCACCTAAGCAGCAGCCTTTATAGGAAAGAAACGGCTGGTAACTCCATTCTGCATGCGAGCAGTTTCCATCCCAAAAACCTTATCATTTCCATCCCTTACAGCCAGTATCTTTGAATACGTAGAAATTGTACAGAAGATGCGTCATTCAAAAAGGAAGCAGATCTTCTGAAAGCCAGACTATCCCTACGAGGATACTCAAACAAGATCCTAAAAAGGGCCTACCAGAGAGCTATTGCAAGAACACGCAATGACACCCTCTATAATCCAGCATCTAAATCCAAGAAGGTAAATCCAATCTCTATCATCACAAAATTTTCCAATCAACAAAAAGCTATGGAGAAAATTACTTAGAGATATTGGCATGTCCTGACGATGGACCCTCTCATCGGTCCGTATGTGACACGCAATCCCTCCTTTACCTTTAAAAGGGCTAATTCCCTTCGAGACATGCTGGTCTCAAGTGAATTTAAATCAGCAGGCAAACAATGCCCGTGCAAATATAGAGAGACCTTCACATGTGGAGGGTGCAAATAATGTAGGTTCATGAATACGTCTCGCAATATAACTCTACCAAATGGGGAGTGTTACAGTCCCAAACATTACGCAAATTGCCAAACAACATTTGTCGTCTATCTTCTGTTGTGTGAGTGTTCCTGTTTTTATATAGGAAAGACCATACAACAGTTTTGGCAAAGGGCTTACCGGCATATTCTGTCCATGAAGGCTTGCAATCCCGATCTGCCCCTGGGCAGACATGTGACAGATTTTCACAATGGCCTCCCTCCAAAAATCTCCTTCATCATCTTGGACAGAGTACACCCGGGTCCAAGAAGAGGAGATACAAATAAGCGGCTACTCCAATCCGAACAGAGGTGGATTTTCCTCCAGAACACCACCAAGCCTCCTGGCTTAAATGGCAGTATATCATACAGACCATTCTTGGAGGGCTTCTCGTCTGGAGGTTCCGAATGGGATCCCCAGAGTGAAGATTAAGCCAGGTGCTCAATCTGTACGGACAGAATTGTCTATCCGATTACCCAATTGTGTAACTGACTGTCTATTTTCCTCTTGATGGCCAATATCTGACATAAGCTTTCTCTCTCATGATCTTTTCTGCTCTCTTTCTCTGTTCCATATTGGAATGTTGAACAATGCTCTGTATGATTCCCCCCCCCCTTCTCTTTTTCGCCCCTAAGGGGCTTGATATTGATAAGATTAGGGGCCACCAGCATCCATTTCTCCCCTTATAGGATTTTTTATTTTTATGGATATATATTTTTTTTTTATGCATTTTTTATGCATATTTGTCTATTTTCCATAGCTTAGCATATGGACTAATGTATGCTCAATATAGAAGATCTCACATTGTGCCTGTTTGTCCAACCATGATTGTTATTATGCTTCCTGTGTTATTTTTCGCAATTTTTATGGCTGTCTCCCTCCCCCCTCTCTCTGTCTCTTTCTTTCATTATTTTCATTCTTTATTTATTTCAATTTCATTTTCATATTTTTATTTTTATTTATATTTATTCATCAACTTTCCTATTTTATATCCAGTTTCATTTTATTTTTTCCACGTTTTCCCTACACTACTCATCCCTAGTCTTCATTCTCCATTGCTATCCCATTCTTATTGTTTTCACATAGAGAGTAAACACGCTACTCCCCTTTCCCATTAGCAAGCCAGATCTTCTGGCTTTACATATCTCGCCTCTCTAGGACACTCCGCGGCAGGGACGGCGTTTGACCATTCCCTCTTTCTCCTTCTTGCTGGCTCACTCGGCGCAGGTAGGGCCGTTTTGTGTGGAGCACCACGCATCCGGCCTGTTTCTGGTCCCACAGCGTCATCATGGTTGCCTTGGTGACGCTCCGGGCCTTTCCTGCGCCGCGAGTCTCTGACGCGGGTTGGCACCCCCCCACGTCGCCGCCTCTCATTGGTGCGCCAGCGTAGGCCTTCCCCTGTGTCAAGGCGGGCGGCTTGGTTACCACATCAACCGGCTGGGGGGATGGCCTCGCGCGCCTCCGTACTCGGGGGGCGTATGAGGAAGGTCAGCCCCTATGCCCCCTCCCCCTCTCAGCTGCTTCACATTAGAATCAGCTGTGCAGCCTATTTGAGAGACTCCCTTGCCAGTTACAACACTGGACATCAGGAAGCCGCACTCCTATCTAGTAGAGCAGTGGTTCTCAACTCCTGTCCTCAGGACCCACTAACAGGCCAGATTTTAAGTATTACCTTGGTGAGATGCAGACTACAATACTGCAATCCCTGAGCAGCAAATTATATCACCTGTGATGCATTTCAGTTATCTTGCAAACCTGGCCTGTTGGTGGGCCCTGAGGACTGGAGTTGAGAACCACTGTAGTAGAGGATCCAGCTAGGTAAGCCCCTTTTCCATATCTCTTCTTAGCAATTGATCCGGCAGATCCTCTTAGCTGAGGATCGGGCCGGATACCTGCACCGGAGATATGCCTCATATGATTTTCTTTGCAATCTCACACTTGTAATTATAGGACGTGGATGCCGCATCTGGCTCTTTGCCTGATTTATAAGTTGCCCTGAGTCCATGCTTCTTTCCCTACTGGGGGTCCACATATGACTACTCTACCCAGGTAAGTCCCCCCAGTCCCTGATACAGGTGGAGGAACTCTTTCTCCCTGATTACTTTATGCGCTATTTTAAAGCTTAGTTAATCAGGATACATTTCTTGTCTAATTGAATTTTCTAGGGCTCTGGTTTGTAGGAATCCACAAATCCTACATTATTGGTCCTTTCCTGGTCACTATTTGAGTGCGGCTTCAGAGAGATCTCTCTTTCTGATTTAAGGTAGGTTACCCACACCTTTAGACACATTTTTAACCCCATCTTGACATGCCTTTGGTGTTGTTGAGTTTCCACCCATTCGAGATGCATGCCTATTAAGTTACTATCTTTCTTTCTATGTGTGTCAGGCATCTACATCATGGGAGAGGACTCTTGGTTCTTACTTCTCTGCATTTTTCTTGCAGAATTGTTACCAGCGGGGTGCAGGCCTTTCTTCTTTATTACGCCCTCTGTGAGTCAGTACTGATCGGATTTACCATCATTGTGGCCGGGTGTCAATTGCCGTTTCTCTTCCTCCCCCTACCGCGGACTCATCCACGAGGCGAAGATATAGCCCTGCATGTCTCCCTTTTGAGCCGGGCTGGTACACATGCATTTCCTTTTTAATGAAAAGGTTTCCCTTTTCTGTTGTTATAACTCACGCATGCACATGCATTTATGGTGAGTATCATTTATATGACTGCATGATTTATTTACCTTTGGTATTTACCCATTTATTCATGCATGACTCATATGGAGTAGGGGACCCGTTTTCACTCTCTGTTGTTTTTTTTTCCTCCCCTCCCCCCTTCCCTCTTTTCTCTTTTCTTTCTTTTTCTTTTTTCTTTTTTCTACAGATACCAGTACTTTTGCAACACAGCATCCCTCCCCTGAAGAAGAGGTTCTACTCAAATCAATAGCCTCGAAACGTTGGGTCCGTGTCTCACTCTGAGACAGACTGGGGTCCTGTTTTTTGCAATTTTTGTATTAATAGTTATTCATGTAATGTGTTGTATTTGTGCTCCCTTACCTTTACCTCGTGTTCAGTCACTCTCGATGTGTACAATTCCTTTTTGGAAATAGCAGCCCTCTATACTTAGAGACAATTTTCTTTTTTCAATAAAAAACATTTTATAAAGAACCTTTTGGTTTTCATACTCTCTTATTAGGTTTAATAAGTCACCCAAAATTAAAGTCCCACCTGAGGTCAAACACACTCCTTGGAGTGCACTTCTATACTAGCTATATCAGGGACGTGGGTGTACTGACCTTTATCAATACACTAGGACACCAACCCATTTTTTTTTCAGCTGTGAAATATTAGATCAAGAATTGTAATTACATGCCCCTGTTGAACAGGTGCAGAAAAATTTGGCCTTAGGCACTGGTGCTGGTGCCACAACACTGCAACCCCTCACAGATACTGTACTTGGAGCGCAGCAATGAGCCCTGCTGCAAAGCATTGCATAAAAAATTGTAAATACACGCCCCTGTTAAACAGGGGTTGAAAAATTGGGCCTTAGGCACTGGTGCTGGTGCCACAACACTGCAACCCCTCACAGATACTGTACTTGGAGTGCAGCAATGAGCCCTGCTGCAAAGCATTGCATCAAAAATTGTAAATACACACTGAAAAATTGGGCCTTAGCCACTGGTGGCGGTGCCCAGAACCAAAAATTTTCTTTCAAGCTATCAGCATGATTATTGAGGAGGAAGAGGATAGTCAATCAGCATAACAGGATAGTCACTCTGCCCCAGCATAGGCAGTCTTGAAGGGATCTGAGATTTCAAAGAAAATTATTCTGTTACATCAGCATCAGGTGCTTGGTAGCTGGTGGTGATCCAAGACTGATTCATTTTTATGAAAGTCAGTCGATCGAGCGAGTCGGTTGACAGGCGCACCCTGTGATTGGTTACAAAGCCGCTAGCAGCACTGAATGTGCGTTCCGAAAGAACGCTGGATGCAGGACAGGCCAGTATCTCAATTGCATACTGTGCAAGCTCTGGCCAGTGATCCATCCTCAAGACCCAGTAACCCAGAGGATTTTCGGTGGGAAAGGTGTCCAAGTCTGATCTTGCCCCTAGGTATTCCTGCACCATGTAAACCAGACGCTGGCGATGGTTGCTGGAACCGATCATACCTTGGGGCTGCGTACTAAAAAATTGTCTGAACGCATCGGTCAGACGCCTACCTTCTCCACTGCTCCTTCTTTGACTGACCGAAGCCTCAGCAACACGTTGTCCAGGACCAGGAATTTGTAACCTCCCAGTCTCTGGGAATGCGTTGCACAGACCTTTCTGCAAGGCCTCCCGAAGATGCCTCATCCTCTGCTCCCTCTGCGACGGCAAGATAAGGTCCGCAACCTTACCCTTGTAACGTGGATCAAGGAGGGTTGCCAGCCAGTAATGGTCCCTCTCCTTTATCGCACGAATACGAGGATTTGCAGGATCAGGGAGGCCATGCAGCGTAGGTTTGCTGAGGCATTCGGTGCGGAGTCCTCTGGGTCACTGAGGGCGACATGATCCGCAGCCACCTCCTCCCAGCCACATACAAGTCCATGGGTGTCTTGGGACTGTAATTGATCCTTTGAAGACTGCTGCTGATGCTGAGTGCTAGTCTCCACCTCCAAGCTGACACAATCCTCCTCCTCCTCTTCCTGTGTGATAGCCGGGCCAGCAGGAACACTGTCTGGATAAAGGGGGCCTTGAGAGGTAAGGAAGTCCTCCTCTTCCTGCCTCTGTTCATTATTCCACGCAGCGTGTGCTCCAACAGGTGGACAAGAGGGACAGTGTCACTGATACATGCACTGTCACTGCTCACCATCCTTGTGGCTTCCTCAAATGGTGCCAGGACAGTGCATGCATCCCTGATCATGGCCCACTGGCGTGGGGAAAAAAATCCAAGCTCCCCTGACCCTGTCCTGGTGCCATATTGCAACAGATACTCATTGATGGCCCTCTGCTGCGTGTGCAGCCGCTGCAGCATGGCCAACGTAGAGTTCCACCTGGTGGGCATGTCACAGATTAGGCGGTTCTTGGGCAGGTTGTAATCCTTTTGCAGCTCAGACAGCCGAGCACTAGCATTATATAATGGAAATGCCCACAGAGTTTTCTGGCCTGCTTCAGGACCTCCTGTAAGCCCGGGTACCTGCCCAAGAACCGCTGCACCACCAAGTTAAGGACATGAGCCAAACAGGGAACATGGATCAGTTGTCTCTGTCGGAGGGCGGAGAGGAGGTTGGTGCCATTGTCGGAAACCACCTTTCCTGGCTTAGGCTGGCATGGCGTCAACCACCTCTGAGCCTGCCCCTGCAGAGCTGACAGAAACTCTGCCCCAATGTGGCTCCTGTCCCCCAAGCACAGCAGCTCAAGCACCGCATGGCATCTTTTTGCCTGCGTACTGGCGTAGCCCCTTGAGCGCCTACGGAGCACCGCTGGTTCCGAGGACAAATCAGCACAGGAAGAGGCCATGGAGGAAGAAGAAGAGGAGGGGTGGAGGAGAGAGGTGTGTCAGAATCACCAGTAGTAACATTTTGGAGGCGTGGTGGCGGAACAACCTCCAATACTACTATACCTTGTCCTGCATCCTTCCCAGCTGCCAGCAGAGTCACCCAATGTGCTGTGAAAGATAGGTAACGTCCCTGTCCATGCCTGCTGGACCATGAATCAGCGGTAATATGCACCTTACCGCTGACCGCTCTGTCCAGTGAGGCCAAGACATTGCCTTCCAAATGCCGGTAGAGAGCCGGAATCGCCTCCCGTGAAAAAAAGTGGTGTTTGGGAACCTGCCATTGAGGAACCGCACATTCCACAAACTCACGGAAGGGGGCAGAGTCTACCAACTGAAAATGCAGCAGTTGAAGTGCTAGCCAAGCTAGCATTCAACCGCTGGGCATGTGGATGGCTGGGAGCGAACTTCTTTCAGCGGTGCAGCAGCTGGGGCAGGGAAATTTGCCTGGTACAATCGGACGTCGGTGTTCCGATAGCAGATTGCCCGCAAGTACTTGGCTGTGACACACCTAATTCTACACCTTCATTCCTCTCAGTGCAGGTTTCAGAGAGGACTGAATGTATAGTGGGGTTGGAGATCCCAGCTGATGAGGAGCAAGGAGAGGTCCGCCTTGTTCTTTGGTGTGGGTCTTTTAGGTGTGCTTGCCAACGGACTGCATGGCAGGTCGACATATGTCTGGTCAAGCACGTGGTGCCCAAGCGGCTGATGTTTTGGCCACGCGAGATACGCTTTAGACATATGTTGCAAATGGCAACGGTGCGATCTGCTGCACACGTCTGAAAAAATGCCCACACCAAAGAACTTTTGGAATAACGCGCAGAGACAGCAGCACCCTGCACATGCGGAGCTCTGCGGTGTGATGCAGTCGGCGTGCTGCCCTTAAGCTGGCCCCTGGAGGGCATCCTGCCTTGTTGGAGATGTGCCTCCTCCTCCTCTCTCCTATCAGGCACCCATGTGGAGTCAGTGACCTCATCATCCCCTCCCTCCTCATCACTGGAGCCAATCTGGCAGTATGCTGCAGCTGGGGGAACATGACTGCCAGATAGCTGACCTTGTTGGGCACCCCCTCTCTCTGGGCTCACGTTACTACCCCCTCTCTCTGACCTCACGTTACTGCCTTCCTCCAGCTGGGTTCCATCATCGGAGCCTTCAAAAAGCTGGGCATCCTCCTGGAGCATGTACCCAACACTGTGGTCAAACAGTTCGGGGGACTCCTCAGGAGGACATGGTGGGGCTAGGGAAGGAGTGACTGATGCCATTGAGCTGAGGGAAGAGGCTGCTTTGGCAGCTGCTTTGCCAGACAAAGTACCCTGAGCCTGGGTGAGAAAGGATGAGGAGGAGGAGGACGGCTTGGTCATCCACTCTACCAAGTCTTGGGCATGTTGCGGCTCAACATGGCCAGCTGCCGAAAAGAAGGACAAGCGTTTCCCACGGCCACATGCTGATGAGGATGCACCGTGTCCATGACCAGCAGCACTGTTGCCTCTAGACACAGAGCGATGCCGCAGTGAATTATGGGCCGTGACGCGCCACTCGAATTTGGCGTGAACGGCCCATAATGTTCGATCTTCGTCGAACGATCGAACAGCCGATGTTCGAGTCGAACATGGGTTCGACTCGAACATGAAGCTCATCACTAATAGTTAGCATAACCGTGTTTTAGACCATGCGACTATAAGAATGATATAATATTTTCATTCAATCAGACTCTTGTAGTGCCATTATGAGGCAGTTCAATGATATGAAAATATAACTGGTATGAATCTTCAATCCATGGAGTCTTCGAGCTCTGCTGTGGAAGAGGCATAGCGGCCTCTCTTGTGAGAATGGTTGCTTCTTTTTTTCTGCCATGTTTGCAAGGCATTGGTTGGAGGTGAGGATGAGGCTGCTCTGCTTCGTGTTGAAGGGGTATTAGTTGAATCTTCCGTCAGATGAAGTTTTAACAAAGTCTGTTGTAACTCCTCAGCAGATCTACATATATTTCTGATACCTTGGTAGGTAAATCAAATTGAAATGGGGAAGCCCCATTGATAGGTTATGTTGTGTCGTTGCAGCTCCATAAGCTGGGGTTTCATAGCTCTTCTCTTTGCGATAGTGAGCTGAGATATGTCAGCGAATAATTGATAATTATGGCCTAGGAAGGATAAATCTTTTTTTTTCCTTGCAGCAGCCATTAGTTGTTCTTTTGACCTGTAGTAATGTAGTTTTGTGATCATATCATGTGGAGGGCCATTTATTTTTTTGGCTGTAATTGGCTGTAAGTGCTCTGTGCACTCTGTCCAGTTCCAAGCGCTCAATGGGAATTGCAGGCTGTAGCTCTTGAAAGAGTGCAGTGACTGTAGATTGCAAGTCTATTATTGTGTCAGGGATTCCTCTTACTTGAATATTGGAACGTCTGTCCCTGTTCTCTTGGTCTCTTGATTGAAGTGATAGGTTCTCTTAATTTCTGCCATAAAGTCCTGTGAATTAATTATAATTTCTTCTACTTTGAGTTCCAGTGCCGCTGTGCAGTTTCCCAGCTCTCTAATATCTTTTGTAAGGCTTTTGGTTATTTGCTCTGATGTCTGTTTCAAAGCTTTTTGCAGCATATGTTCAAATTGCTGCAATATGGCTGGTGGTACTGATGAGGCTTGTGAGGAGAGTTGCAAGGGAATTAGTTCAGTTTCTGACTCACCTGGGGAGTCTGGTTGAACAAGCTTTTGTCTATGTGTGTGCACTGAGGCAGTATATGAGGTGGTGACAGGCGCCATTCTAGCTGCGGTGCGCGCCTAAGTGTCCCTTGTGAGGAGATTCTTTGTTTTGCCACAGCCGCCTCCCAGAACCATTTTTCCAGTCCAAATTTTCCCAGTCGGTTCCCGGGTAGTTAGCCTTTCTGTCTGGTACCTTTTTGTAGCTTTGTGGCTTTTCATATCAGCGGAGCAGAGCTCTAGCTATGCATGTCTGCTCCGCTAGACTCCGCGCATTCGCCCCTCGTTTTTACATTTTCTTGCTTGAATGGTGTTTTTATTAGTCACCAACCTGTTATGTTAAGGTTGGAATGACATTAATAAAGATGGCTTTTATCTTATGTGTATTTTCTCTTCTTCAAGAGATAACTCTCCAGTAAAAAGTCCTGCTATACCTGTCTAGCTTCCCTGATTGGGAGCTGTTATTTGTTTATGCAGCAAAAAAAAATCTGCCTGTGTGCTCACACTGGTATGTAATAAAGCTCATCTCCAGGCAGAAATAATATTTTATAGAAATTTAATAATTTCTCACCTACATTTATAACGTTTTTCCCTTGTAGTTATATGCTCCTCCGAGATTTTTCTAACCTTCACTAATTCTGCATGCACACAGTGGGATCCCAGCACTTTCTGTTAAGAAGATCAATCACCTCTGCCTGGTCTGTGTGCTGGGTGACCGGTCTCCTCAGGGCTCACTTCTTGTTTCAATTTAGACCGGCCTGATGTTATCAAGTCAGCACTACCTGATTCAGTAAGGAAGGCAAATGCAGATTATCAGTACCTCTACCTGCCCAGTTCACTGGGCAGGTAGAGCCACACAGAAGGGACCTTTCAGTCCTTGCTGTAGATATCACCATTCACCAATACGCTATTTAACAGTGGAGTGCAGTGGAGCAAGATAGACTATACTTATACTGTAAATTATTGAAATATGGAGGAATTATATGGAGGAACAGAGGGAGACTAGTTATAGGTGGGGCAGTGACCATTTGTTTGTACTGTTGGAATACTGGTGAGGCACTGGACACCTTTGCTGTCATTGTGCTTAATGCTGGGTGTCCAGTGTGCCCCTGTGTGCCCCTGTGCCTTTAAGGAGGGATGGACTTCCTCCAGGCTCTCCTGCACTTATTATAATGCATGTGCTTCTACTATAGAGTTAAGACTGCAGATAATACTGGGGTGCCATGACGTGGCATGCGCAATAGCGGGCCGGCATCATTGCCAATTTTCTGAATGGGAGCTTGCCGGCCCGAGCGCGCATGCGTGTGACGTCATCCTCGCTCCGGCCAATCACAGCGCCGGAGCGGTGATACAATGAGGGCAGTGAGGGGACATCGAGGCAAGATGGCAGCGGCGGCGGAGGTGACCGAGGACCGCTGCGGGGGCTTCGATCTCAGTAAGTCATTCATAATAAGCTAGTATGCTATGCATACTAGCTCATTATGCCTTTCTTTTGCAGGGTTTTTTTTTTTTTGCCTTTACTTCTTCTTTAACATAAGAATTTAAAGTTTGTTTTATTCTTCTGAGATTATTATCAGTCAACTTGAGATGTTAGTCAGGGAGGAAATGGCTTCTATATAAAGAATGGGTATTCAAGTATAAATTAGCTTGTTATTATACAGCAATGCGCACAGGTAAAGGAAAATTATTTTCATACATTATGCAAATTATAACAAGCCTAGACGCTTTACTTTAATAACAGAAATATAGATTAAAAATGATTTGCTGTTCTTTTGATCATTTGCAGAATACAAATTGAGATTTCGCACAAAGATTGCATACCATGGAAAGCATAAAAAGAAAAGCTTATTTATTTCAGGAAGGGGCATGGAAAACGAATGGTACATCAAACTGAAACAAGATATTCCTTAACTCTTGTTTACCACATCTTACAGTTAGGTTCAGGGTAGACATTTTTATTTTCTTGCATCCGATATATGCCAATACATGTTAATAATCATCTCATTAGCAGCATGCTTATCACAAGTGATCATCTAATTCGCTATAAGCAGCCAAAGAAAATTTACGGTAAATGAAAATTCCACTTTTGCAACAAAAAAAAAAGTGATGCATGCATTTGCTACACAAGCATCCAGTATTTTTATTTTATTAAGAATTACTTTTGCAATTTTAGTCTACAATTGCTTGTTATTTTCTAAAAATTGTAATAGGGCTCCACTAGTGTATTTAATGCCCCAGAAATGTATTTTCCTCTTGTGGTATTGGCTCACTGCTTGTCTTAAATAGTTACACTCAAATACAGGTCAAAATTCTGGTTTCCTCTGCAACAGGAGGTTCAACAAAACTGAGTTACTAGCAGTTGTTTATAATGAAGGCAATTAAAAACATTCAGAAAAGACATGACAAGAAAAAATAGCTATTTTTTCAGAGCAGAACATAAACCAAACAGGTAAGAGTCTTCAAACACGGGGTTCAAATTCTTGCAATATCCTAGAGGGAATTGTATTTTTTTAAACTAACATCAACCATTGCTATACCAATAAATAGAAAGAATGAAACCCCATATACTGTAGTTTTTGTTTAATTATTTTACATGTGCCAGAAAGAAAAACAGGTCTGGATGTAAAGCCTGAAAATTCTACCTGTGTCTCTTATTTTTTAATTCTGGGAATTGGTTTTCACAACTCCCTTCAAGTTGTATTCGTTATTCTGTTCTCTGTAGCCTATCTACAAGTCATTATAGCCAATATGCTGATTATAGTACTTGGATGTGGATGTCAGCAACTGAAGAAGCCAATGTACTTCTTTCTTATAAACTTATCATTGATTGATATTTGTTTTAGTTCAGTTACAATGCCATGGACTATCTACTCTATCCTGGCAAAGGACAGGACAATATATTTACCAGCTTGTGTTATACAAATGTACAGTTTCTTGGCCTTCACAAGCTCTGAGTTTCTTTTACTGTCAGCAATGGCTTATGACCGCTATGTAGCTATATGTGACCCGTTACATTACAATG
Source organism: Rana muscosa (assembly GCA_029206835.1). Lineage (NCBI taxonomy): Eukaryota > Metazoa > Chordata > Amphibia > Anura > Ranidae > Rana > Rana muscosa. The sequence goes on from CM055123.1 coordinate 188,454,354, forward strand.
TGACTATTAACAAGAAATTGTGTGTTATTTTTGCCTTATGTTGTTGGTTAATTGGCTTTGCTGATACCCTTCCCCATGCATATTTTGCCTTTGTTGCATGTTATTGTAGATCTAACCAGGTTAATCACTTCTTCTGCGATCTGACTGCTTTGATGAAGCTTTCTTGTTCTGAGACATATACTATAGAAACTATTACATATGTGGAAGGGGCATTTTTAGGATTTGGCCCATTCTTGCTCACATTGACTTCCTATATATTTATCATCAAAGTTATCTTTAAAATCAGTTCTACAAAAGGAAGGTCAAAGACCTTTTCAACATGCTCTTCTCATCTCATTGTTGTGGCAATATTTTACAGCACCACCTTGAGTATGTATGTGCGACCTACATATTCATTTTCATTAGAAGACAATAAGGTGGTGACGCTGGTTTTTGTCATGATTATCCCTCTCATTAACCCTCTTATTTATAGTTTGAGGAATAATGAACTAAAACAAGCATTGATAATGAAGTTGAATTTAAATTTGTTTAGAAGAAAAATTATGTCTTAGAAAATTATTTAACATTTTCATATCCAAAGCCAATATAAGGGTTTGGAAAATTTAAAATGACAATACAAAGCACAAAGAGACATCAGTCGCTAATTTTAAAAAGTTTATCATCAGTTTAGGGAGGGTTTCTTTACCTTGGGAGCAGTAAACTTTGAAACATGTTATCAGTTAAGGTAGCAACTAGTAACTATCAAAGAATATAAAAAAGGACAGGATAGTTTTCTTACAACCAATCAGAGTTATAATTAGTAAAGCCTAGCAGAACAATATTTCTATAGAGGAGATTGAACAAAGATTTTGCTTTTCTCCTGTGTAGTAAAAAAAGAAAATGCCATGCAATTGGTAATCTGCCCAAAAAGTCAGAAATCCTAATAGACTCAGCACACTGTACCATACATCATTTTATATAACGCAACACCGTATTTTCAGCACACTACTTAGACAACTGCATGTAACCCTATTAAGTGTGAATTTATCTCAGTTTCCCCATCATTGCATCTAGGGCTGCTGATAAGGGGGTACCACCTCCTGTACGGCAATAGGAGGAATTGGATCATGGACAAGAGGGGGTGACCGGTGCGGTGGAGGGGGGGAGGGGAACTACAGGAACCGATCCCCTATATGGCTCTCCATGCAGCAGCTGAAAGCTGGCTTTATCTCCTCTCCTTTCCACCAGCCTCAGATGCTGTAGGGGGGAACTACAGGGGATCTGTTCTAGTAAATGCCTGCCGCCAAATCGATCACCCCTCCTGTAGATAATCTCCTTCCTCCTGCTGCTGGCCCCCCATGTGACCCTCCAGCAACACTGACAGTTTCTTCTCCTCTCCTGCTTACCGACTGCTGCAGGGTATGGGGTATTGCTTCAGGGCGGAAAGCGGGTCAGGTAGGCTGTACGGGTCCCGTAATTTCTAACAGCGGCCCTGATTGGTTCACAAAGCCGCAGCCACAGCGGAAGGTTAAAGTTAGCAGTCTTCATTTTCCTGGGCTTTCTTATTGATACTGAGCTCATCCACTTGTTGGTGGGGTCTACTCACCCTGCACGTGGGGGTACCTTTGCCATGTATGCGCTCATCATTGTCCAGTACCAGGCGGGCACTGCTATCATATGAAAGTCTAACATTAAGTCAGTTCCTTGACTTAGAGACGAGCTGTAACACTGTGTGCAGTAATAAACTGCAGAGTTCCTTTGAAAAGTGCTGTCCAGTGTCACTAGTCCTTAAAAATGTCTGACGTTAGGTCATGTAGCAGTAAAGTCCTATAGCCAGATGTGCCATTATTATATACAGCAGTTTTCCAGCTGCTGTAAGTGAGACCACCTGGAGTTGTGGAACAAGTAATATCGTAGACCGGATGACAGTTTCATGTCACTACACACCATAACTTGATGTATGTTTGCAATAGAAGGTACCCTTATGAGGCCCTGCCCTCTCCACCAGTCCAATGTACCTCTGTTACATTGCGCTCAGTAATAGAATGGGGTCCCACAGTGCACATAGAGCAGACCTCATGTGTGCACTTATTAACTCCCTCTCTTTCATACCCATGTGACCAGGTCATGGATCTCCTTAACACAGGTTTAGTCCTGGTTGCTTCTGAAAACCGGCCACTAGGGAGAGAGCCAGAACATTGACCCCCTCGCCACCCGAAAACCTGTCACCCTTACCAGGTATCATACCTAATGACTGGTTGCTTTGTGACTTGATCTAGTGCTTGGTTACCTATAGCAACTCTCCACTCCTCTTGCTTGGACCCAAAAAGCCTGGGAACTGAAGTACCCACATTAAATCTTTTCCCCCCTCTGCCTGGGCCAGCGACTAACTAACTAATATAATATAATATATATAAAAACTAACTAAGAAACCTGTAGGCAACCTGCCTACACACTTACTCTGCGTCTTTCTGTCTCATCCTGTGCTGAGTGCCAGTGTGTTAAGGCCCTGAGACCAGCTGTTTTTTTTTTAATAATCACACGTGGAAAGGAGAACAACAACCATATGTTGACTAAACAGTGAAAGTCTGTGATCCCTTTGAAATTAACCCTAGGCAATTTCCCAGTTTAATGATTTCTCCATTTCCAACCCTGAGGCAGGCCCAAATATCAAAGTAAAGGACATATAATGTATTATTTATTACATGTATGTAAATAGCGACAACACTGTATGCAGCATTTTACATCTTTTGTACAATCACATGACATGCATGTGTATACATACACATACTAGGGCCAAATAACCTACCAGCATGTCTTTGGTGTGTAGGAAGAAACCTATGCAAGCACAGGGAGAATGTGCAAACTCTATGCAGGTAGTAATGTGGTTGGGATGTGAAGCAATAACTCTAGTTTTGCAAGACAGAAGTGTTAAGCCACCCCCAACCCCATTTCCTTATTGTCAATTTATCAACCAAACTATTGCCAGTCTTATATAATATAGGCAAAACATTACATAATTTTAGCATGAACTAACACACTCCCTGTTTTATGTTTGTCTACTGTGCTCCCAAAATCTATGAAGTCTCATATGAGCCTCCTGTGCATGCATGCTCTAGCTCTGTACTACAACTCTATGTGCAGCCACTGTAAGCACTGCATGCATAGGTGGCATGAGAGGGACACACACAGCAAAAGCCATGCTTCTCCTCCTCCCAGCACGTGCAGTGGCTGCACATAGAGATGTAGTATAGGGCAGGAGCATGCACATGAGAATCATACAGATTCCATAGGTTTCAGGTTCCAGTGGGGAGACATAGAAAAGGTAGTGTGTCATCATGGCCATTTTCTTGGGTTGCTGTATAATGATGCAGAAATTATTGCAGTTTTATGGATTAATTAATTTAAATGATTTGATGTATTAAAGCGGAGGACCTCACACATTTCTAAGTATAGCTCCATCGAATTGTCTTGTATACATTCAGAAATTTTACTTTTTTTTTTTAAGAGGGTGTACCTGTGGGTATGGGCGGGTATGTATGGCTATTTTCGCTATGTCTCCTGGGAGCTTTGTGTCATTGTTCCCAGGAGTCAGTGCGGAGGCCCGCCGTGAATTCTCTTGAGATTCGTAAACAGGAAGTGACACGTTTGAAGGGCGTTTCAAAAATCTCCATTGTAAATGTGGGCAAGCAGGTAATATTTTCCAGTATTACCTGAGCATGCGAGGCAAACGGAGCACAGGCGGGAAACCTTCACCATCTATCTACCATCATATATAGAGATAGGGAGAGATTTATTTGTGCAGTGGTATAAATATATATATATAAAAAAAAAAAAATTGACATAGAAAGTGATACTATTTAAAACTACATTTTAAATCAACAGATATTAACCACTTAAGGACCGCCTCACGCCGATATACGTCGGCAGAATGGCACGGCTGGGCACAAGCACGTACAGGTACGTCCTCTTTAAGATGCCCAGCCGTGGGTCGTGCGCGCAAACTTCTGGCGCGCTCGCGGCCCGTTCCTGAGCTCCGTGACCGCGCCCGTGGGACCCGCGTTCGGGTCACAGAGCTGAAGAACGGGGAGAGGTAAGTGTAAACAAACCTCTCCCCGTGCTTCCTAGTGAGACTGTCACTGATCATCTGTTCCCTGTCATAGGGAACGACGATCAGTGACGTCACACGCCAAGCCACACCCTCACACAGTAAGAATCACACATTAGGTCACACTTAACCCCTTCAGCGCCCCCTACAGGTTAACCCCTTCACTGCCAGTGTCATTTTCACAGTAATCAGTGCATTTTTATAGCACTAATCGCTGTAAAAATGACAATGGTCCCAAAATAGTATCAAAAGTGTCCGATGTGTCTGCCATAATGTCGCAGTCATGATAAAAATCACTGATCGCCACCATTACTAGTAAAAAAAAAATTATTAATAAAAATGCCATAAAACTATCCCCTATTTTGAAGACGCTATAACTTTTGCGCAAACCAATCAATGAACGTTTATTGCGATTTTTTTTTCTAAACTAAGGAAAAAAATGTTTTTTTTATATATTTTTTGGGGATATTTATTATAGCAAAAAGTAAAACATATTGAATTTTTTTCAAAATTGTTGCTCTATTTTTGTTTATAGCGCAAAAAATAAAAAACGCAGAAAGCCCTATTTGTGGGAAAAAAAGGACACCAATTTTGTTTGGGAGGCACGTCTCACGACCGCGCAATTGTCAGTTAATGCAACGCAGTGCCGAATCGCAAAAAGTGGCCTGGTCCTTTAGCTACAAAATGGTCCGGGGCTTAAGTGGTTAAAATAGTTTATTTTTATTTTTTGCTAATATAATTTAGGCAGACTGCTTCATTTTTATTACCTTTCCACTTCTGTTCTCTCCCCGTACTGAGCTTAGCATGATCTGTGTTTGTTATGTTGCCATCACAACGGGGCGGGAACTTCCGACGACGCTGCCCGTTGTGATGGAAACCTGGAAGTTTACGGCGCTTCCCCCGTCATCACTGAGCATGCGTGGGAACGAGCGGTGAATGCTGGGAGCTCAGCATTCACTGCATCCAGGAAATAAATGCTTGTGGGCTTCACAAGCCCACAAGCAAGATGGAACCGGCCAGCATCATTTAATATAACTACAATTTTTATGCCAAACTGGACATTGGGGGAGATAATTCAGCTAACAAGTGAGTGTAATATTGTACCTATGAAAGTATCATAATTGCTGGAAAAAAAAAAAGAATAGTCGGGGACCTCCGCTTTAAATGAGAGCACGCAGAACTTTCCTACCTGAAAATTTCAGAGTTCTCGTTATGCTCTGCCAACCTGACATGTTAGAGAACTGTAGGAATTTGTGTGTTTGGTTCCTGTTGGTAGAAAATCTAGTTTATGTATTTAGACAGCAGATCTGTAGAAAACACTTTGCTGTATGCTTTCAGTTATTTTTGGATTCTTCTTCATACCTTGCCATGGAGCAATGCCTGAGGTCAAATTGTGCAACAGATAAAGCCATGTCTGATTTCAGTCTGTTACGATTCCATATAATAACATATTTGTTACAGTTAAACCAAAGTGCAGGTACACAGCAAAATTCACAGCTAGAATACATATTTAGGTTCTGCCAAAGGATGTCCATCTAGTCCTAGGTTTTATACAGCTCTTCCAGATAGCAGACTCAGGCTGGTAACCTGGATTTTCTCCACTACAATTCTACAACACATATTTCACATATACAAATATATAAGGGCATTGTTTAAAAAAAATAAAAGACATAAAATGTAAGATTTTTTAAAGAAAGATGGCTTTTTAATAGTAATCATCATGGACCCTAATTTTAATAGAGTGACGGTTATATTTCATGTTAGTAGCTAAGATAAATGACATTATTTTATGAAATAAAGTGCAAATTTATACCAAATGTATGTATTTAACATTTCTTTTTAAATATTACTATAATATATGAAGTATGATGATTTATATTATTGATTTAATAAAATCTGGTTTGGCCATATCCCAATAAGTTTATACTTTGAATGCACAAAGTTTATAATTTTTTTTATTTTTGTATCAGTTTTAGATTAATTTCTGTGTGTAAAATAGAACTCTGTTGGGTTATGTATTTATTTCCAATATTATATAAACCTTTATGGCAGTGGTGTGCAGTCATGTTGGAACAGGAAGGGCCCATCCCCAAACTGGTGCCACAAAGTTGGGAGCATGAAACTGTCCAAAATGTCTTGTTATGCTGACGCCTTAAGAGTTCCCTTCACTGGAACTAAGGAGCCAAGCCCAACCCATGAAAAACAACCCCACACCATAGTCCCCCCCTTCACCAAATGATTTAGACAAGTGCACAAAGCAAGGTCCATAAAGACATAGATGAGCGAGTTTGGGGTGGAGGAACTTGACTGGCTTGCATAGTGTCCTGATCTCAACCCAATAGAACACCTTTGGGATGAATTGGAGTGGAGACTGTGAACCAGGCCTTCTTGTCCAACATCAGTGCCTAACCTCACAAATGCGCTTTTGGAAAAATGGTCAAACATTCCCATAGACACTCCTAAACCTTGTGGACAGCCTTCCCAGAAGAATTTAAGCTGTTCTAGCTGCAAAGCATGGGCCAACTTAATATTGAACCCTACGGACTAAGACTGAGTTGCCATTAAAGTTCATCTGCGTGTAAAGCAGGCGTCCCAATAATTTTAATAATATAGTGTATGTTTTGTTTTATATTTTGCCCAGACATACAGTTATATACATAAATAGTTATCTTATTAGCTTTTTAAAGGCACATTTAACATCTTTGTTTCTCAAGCTATAGATAAGAGGATTTAGCATAGGTATTGCACCTGTATTCAACAGTGATATAACTTTACCATCATTTAAAAACATCTTTGATGGAGGTCGTAAATACAGACAAAACAGCACTAAGTACAACAATGTTACAACAGTGAGGTGTGAGGAACAGGTAGAAAAGGCTTTGGATCTACCACTAGTAGTACGTATGGCCAGAATATTTTGAGCAATGAAAATATAAGAGGTTAGTGTCAGAAGAAAGCAGGGTATTCCCAACAGTGCTGCGGCTATAAATATAACAATCTGAATTCTCAGTATGTCCGAGCATGAGTGCTGCAGCAAGGCCATTACATCACAATAGAAGTGGTTGATTTCACAAGAGCCGCAAAATTGTAATGTTGACATTAGAATAGTGATGGGCACAGTGAAAACATATATAATTATCCAAGAAAAGAGAGATAAGAAGACACAAAGTTTATGGTTCATGATTAATAGGTAGTGCAGTGGTCTACAAATGGCTACAAATCTATCGAAAGCCATGACTGCCAAAAGTATATATTCTGTACTTTGAAATGTAAGAACACAATGACACTGTACCATACATCCTATAAAAGAAATGTTGTTCCCATCCATAAAAATATCAAGTAGCTTTGGTAAAGTTACCGAGGTGAAGGAGACATCCAGGAATGAAAGATTACTGAGAAAGAAGTACATTGGAGTGTGCAAGTGTGAGTCCATGTATATTAATAATATTATTAGAATGTTACTAAACTGACAGGTAAAATACATAACAAAGATGCCAATAAATAAAAGAACCAGCATGTTTGGCTTATGTGACAGGCCAATCAATATAAATGTTCCTCCAGTGGTTTGGTTGCAGATCTCCATTGACATGCAGACTAAAGTGCTAATGTTACAAAAATAGAATATGTAGTTTTAATTTAGAAGTTGAGATATAAGAGTTAAAAATTCCTAAAAGGAATAATGAAAGATGAGACGAGTGACCAGATCTTTTGCAATAAAATGCGTGCATTTAATAAGGAGTGTCGACCCACAAGCTTCACAATGAAAACAGTACCTCTGGAGCCAGATGGGACAGTCAACTGCAGCCTGCATGCCATGGCCAGTGGCTGGGCTAAGTTACAGTACTTGGTGGTTTTCAAAATCTTTAGACAGAACCATCTGTTCAAGACTGTCCTACTCATGTTTTCTTTTATTCACATAATTATATATGTATAGCCACTATCTGCTTGTAATTTATTATTTAATCATTATACAGTAATCTTAGGTTGATAAAAAACCTTCTGTGTGCCGCAGCTCCCCTCAGCCTCCCTAATACTTACCTGAGCCCATCTCGATCCAGCAATGTTGCATGAGAAACTCGGCTGTCCGGTACTCTCTCTCCTCATTGGCTGAGACAGCAGTGAAGCGCCATTGCTCCAGCTGCTGTCAATCAACGTCAGTGAGCCAATAAGAGAGAGGGGGCGGGGCTGAGCCGAGCCACAGCTCTGTGTCTGAATAGACACAGGGAGCTACAGCTTGGCTCGGGTGCCCCCATAGCAAGCTGCTTGCTATAGGGGCACGCAACAGGAGGGAGGGGCCAGGAGAACCAAAGAGGGACCCGAATAGAATAGGATCTGGGCTGCTCTGTGCAAAACTACAGTACAGAGCAGGTAAGTATAACATGTTTGTTATTTTGATACAAAAAAAAAACAAAAAAACAAGACTTTAGTATCACTTTTATAAACAGAAATATATCCCCAAAATGCATCATTAGTCCATCACTAGTATCCATACATATTGTGTATGTGTGTGTATGTATATATATATATATATATATATATTTATGGTTGGAGCCCTATGGCCGACAGGATATGGGTAAGATACATTGACGCGGACTTACAACATAGATAGACCTGAAGAGTGCCCTGGCCTAACGGACGGTATGCCAAAATAAGGGGGCATACCCAAGATTAGTGGTAGATATTGTGGAGAGAAATGATTTCCTGAGAATGTTATTAATAGGGGATGGGAGGGTGGGTGACGTTGCGTCGGAAACCATGTGGTGGGCACAGGAATACCGACGAGGCTTGTGGAGGAGTGGGCTGGCTATATAGCCGCCGGGCTCCTCCCATAAATTCAGGCCACCATGCTGGCCTTCCAACTTATGGTTGGAGCCCTATGGCCGATAGGATATGGGTAAGATACATTGACGCAGACTTACAACATAGATAGACCTGAAGCGTGCCCTGGCCTAACGGACGGTATGCCAAAATAAGGGGGCAAAAACATTCAGGTAGGGATATCATTTTATTTGGATTGTTTACTGAGCAAGTTTTTGAAAAGCTTGTGCGATCTCGAGCTGAGGGTTAGGAATGTACCGGGCGAAGCAGGCGGACTTCCATCTGCCTAGTTTCTTAATGACATGATCTGGTACCCCATGGCGGGAGGCGGCCGAAGCTGCCCCGATGCGAAACGAGTGAGCTGTATAGTGAGCTGGGTTGAGATGTAGACTTCGAAGAAGGATCCTCACATGCTTGACGAACTGGCAGGTGCTTAAAGGTTTGGTTGGGAAAGGGAGTAGGGGAGTAGAGTCTGTTTGCGCCGGTAGGTACGACAGTAGGCGATCCAATATGGCCACTGGGCACCAGGCATTGTTTGTTCTATATAAGCAGATATCCACGCCGGCACCCAACTGTTGAGTTTTGGACACTGCCAGGTGGAGTGTGAAGTGAGTCGGATGGCGAACTAAGTGACGTCTGCGCAAGACTTGGCCGGTGGGATTATTGCAGGTGAATTCGCTTGGCCGTAGAAACCCATAATAAGCTAAATAGATGGCCGCTTGTATGACCAGGCTAGGGAGGAGGCCAAACGGAGATGTGGCGAGGATGTTGGACATGTCCCTGAAGATGGCACCGGTTATAGGTAGACGTTTGGGGTTGAAAGCGGGTTGTAGTTTCTGGACTCCTCGTAGGACGGCTCTGACTGCGTGGGACGTGAACAACAAGGGTTTTGCGGGATCCTGTAAGGCCAGAAAGTGCTGAATGCCTGCTAAGTACAGACGGATGGTGTTGTGGGATAAGGCCAAGCTATTATGGCAGTACGAGATAAAGGCCAGTACGTGCTTGAAGTCTACGGCCGTATTATCGGAGCGGGGTGCCAGAAACTTGCTGAAAATGTCCCAGGCAGTACGGTAGGCTTTTAAGGTGTTGTAAGACAGGGACTGATTGATGAGCTGTGATGCTTGCTGTAGGTGGTGTTCTAGTCCAGGGTCAGCTGAGACCAAGGAGGGATAGGGGCTGAGGTCTGGTCGGCTCCGGGTCTCTGCTGAAAAAAGGACGTATAATTAAAGCGGGACAGAGCGTCTGCGGCAAGGTTATACTTGCCCGGGAGGAAGGGGCAGTGAACATTAAACTGATGTTGCAACGAGAGTTGTACGAGCCTACGTAGGAAGGACATCGTGGTGAGCGACTTGGACCTGCCTTTGTTGACAATGTCGGCAGTAGCCTGGTTGTCCGTGGTGAAGCCTACGGTTTGTCCTGTCCAATCGTGGCCCCATAACCGGGCGGCTGCTACCACCGGGTATAACTCGAACAGGGAGGAAGACTGAGTAAAGCCTGGTATTGCTAGTATCTCTGGCGGCCATGACCCTGCGAACCAGTGGTGGCCAAAAATTGCTGCGAAGCCTTTGGAGGCTGCGGCGTCTGTGATTACCTGCGGGGAGAGGGGAGACATCGTGGGTATGAACATGGATATCCCGTTCCAACTGGTGAGGAACTCTTCCCACATCAACAAGTCCGCTACAGCTGCGGTGTCTAAATTAAGGATCTGATCGGGATCCTGTGACTGGGAAAGAAAAACTAGGAGACGTGAGATGAAGGACCGTCCCTGGGGGATGATCCTTATCGCGAAATTAAGCATTCCCAGCAGGGATTGCAACTGTTTCTTAGTGCACCCCCGTGTGCGGGTGAAAGTTTGGAGTACTGATCTAATGCGGGCCAGTTTGTCTGGGGGGAGGCTGGCTTGCATGGTGGTGGTATTCAGAATGATACCGAGGAAGGTGACCGAGTGTGCTGGACTGTCTACTTTATGCTCCGCGATGGGAACATTGAGATTTCCGAAGACGACTCTTAACTTGTCGAGGTCTTTCGGGGGCGTATCAGGCTGTTCAACCAGAAAAAAGTCGTCCAAGTAGTGGATGACTTCTTGACACTGGGCTTGGTGCAGCAGTATCCAGGTGAGAGACCGTGCGAAAGTGTCGAAGAGCCAGGGGCTACTCTTGGAGCCGAAAGTCAGCTTGGTAGCAAAGTAGTAAGAGTCTCTCAATTTCATGCCGTGTCAGCACCAGAGGGACGGATGGATGGGTAGGAGCTTAAAGGCATCCGAGATATCGGCTTTGGAGAGCCAGGCGCCTGTGCCGGTTTTAATTATGGCTTGGATTGCCATGTCTACAGAGGCGTATTTAAGGGAGAACTCTTCCGAGGGGATTAAGGAATTTAGGCTGGGGATGGGGGAAGAATGAGGCGCAGACAGGTCGTACACCAAGCGAACTTTATTCGAAAACTTGCCCTTGACAAGCCCAATAGGGCTGACTCTCCAGGTGTTGAAAGGGGGCTGAGTGAAGGGGCCTATGACAAAGCCTCGCTGCAGCTCGGTGTGTAACAGCTGATCTATGGCCTGTTCATCTGTGGCGGCTGAACGCAGGTTCTTGCATTCGTGAGACGTGTGGGGTAAGGAGATGAGGCCTGTGTGGAAGCCGGTTGTGAACCCTTGGATGAGGAAGGTGGTGAGAGAGGGGGTGGGGTGTGAAATGAGGTAGTGCTCCAGCCACAGAACGTTTACTTGGCCTAGTCAAGACTTTTTCTGTTGCTTGACCTGGCACAGGGTCTTGGGGTGTGCCCTGTGGCACACGAGGCAAACATGAAGCAGGCGGCACTGACTAAAGTTGCAGGATCCAAAGTTGAAGTTATTGCAGATGGCTGCTCCCCCTGCTGTCAATACTGGGCGTCCGAACTTGTCCACCTGGGCCATCTGCTGGGAGGCCGGTAAGCCTATAGCTGCCCTTGAGGTGGAGGGGACTTCGTGGGGGCGAACATTGGTGGTGTTAGAGCACCAAGTGGCAGTATGGGTAGAGGACTGGCAGTTTGTGCATAGCGGTGAGCGTAGGCCAGCGAAGTGGCGGCAGAAGAGCTCGGTATCCATGAGACTCCAGTCTGTGGCTGTTTGGAACTGCAACAGCCTAGCAGCTGCTTTGTCTGAGAAGGAGCGGTGATAGTCGTAGAACGAAAATCCTCCGTACTTGTAACCTAGATCCACCAAAGTGTGGAGATATAGGTCCAACTCTTCCCGTCTGTTGGGGGAGGCCGAGCACAGGACATCCCTGAGAGTACGAAGGCCAGCGCAAATTCTGGTACTGACAATTTGCGATTCAGCCTTGGGTCTTTGGCCTTGAGGACCACTGAAACGTCTCCCCATGTGTAGGCCTTGTTATCCGCTACATCGTGGACTGCGATGAGTAGGGAGGCAAGGTTAATGTCCTTGCCATCCAGGATGTCCTTCCTAATGCTGGCTGGGACCAAATGTGCTGGGAGGACAACGGGGCACTTGCCTGTAGGGATAGCTGGAGGGGGTGTCGGGACCTGGACTACGGGTAGGTCAGGAGTGACGGTCGGTGGGTGGACCTCCAGGAGCGTCACTCTGGCCTGCATGGCTGTGACTGCGGTAGACAAGGAAGCTACCAGGGTGTGGAGTTGAGTGATGGCCGTGGCAACAGAGTGCAGGGATGTCCGCTGCGAACTTGGTCCAGGTGAAGCTGGCATGGGGAGGTCGGTTGAGGCTGGTGTCGGAAATAGGAGCCTAAAGAGCTCTGCCTTCCTGGCTGTGGCCGGGAAAGGCACCTGCCGGCGTCTCAGTTCTGCGGTCAACTTGGGGATGGTCCATCCCCTGAGGGAACGTGTGCTGCCGCTCTCTGAGGCGGGAGAAGGTGAAGGAGGGGCGGTGAGATCTACACTGCAGGCCTGAGACATGGCTCTGAGTAATTCGGGCCTGGATAGGAAATCCTGTCTTCCGAGGTTGGGGTGGTGACCGGAACCTGTAAGGGATGACACGACAATCGGGGTTGTTTCTGTTCTTACGCAGGATTTTCTTCCCCCTAAAAAAAAAAAACTTTTATTTATTTTTTTTTCCTTTTTTTTACCTGTAGAAATGGCGTCCAACCTAGTGCAGGATGGAGCTGGATTTGACTGATCTGGGGAAGAAACAATAGATAATACGTGACGAGGGGGTACTGACTGATTCGACTGTACCTAGACGAGTGAACGGACGCGGTAACGATGGTGAAAGTGAGTGACAGAAATGTCCCATGACAGAGACACGAGTCGGTGCGTTTGCAATGCGGCTAACCTACCGAGCTCTGGAGCATGTACCGAAATGGGGCCGTGCAGGACTGGTGCGTGTTTAGGGTGAAGCTGCTGCCGAGAATGCGCGTAAAACTTAGAACAGCTGTGTCCCTGCTAAATGAGTGGCCAAAATGACCCATGACAGAGACGTGAATCGGTACGTTTGCAGTAGCGACTGAAACCACCGGGCTCTGGAGCATGTACAGAAATAAGGCTGAAAAACAACAGGTGTCTTGCTCTGAGGTGGGTATGCCCATTGCGTGTGGGCTAGGAAGCAGGGTGCAAGATCTCGTATAACCCTTTTCCCCCTGTACTTGTGTATATACATATATATATACCGCCCCCCTAATATATATCTTCATTATTATTTTTCCTCTTTTTTTTTTTTTCCTTTTAACATGTTCACTAAAAAAAAAAAAAAAAATTTTTTTTTTATTTTTTTGACCAAAACAACAAACAAAACAACCAAAACAACAAAAAGAAAGGAGGAGAAAAATAAAATAAATAAATAAATAAATAAAATAAATAAAATTAAAAATAAAATAAAGAATAGCTACAACCAATTAAATGTGATAAATGAATTAATGACGGCATCTTTGCAAACTCCTGCTGTACCTCAGAGCCCTAGTAAACTAAGAATTTTAAGCAGTACGGTACTGAGCAGCTGGTCCCTACTTTGACATGGGCTGAAAAAGTGGGACTGCTGGTACACTGCAGGTGCGATCGTCAGCGATTGGGCAGTTCAAACATAGACAGGCTAAGGGAAGTGGGTGCGAGCCGGTGCACAGATGCAGCCTGACTAGCACCTAACACTGTGACGGAACAAATCCCGGAACAGGTGAGGGGGGGGGGGTGCGGCAGCAAGTCCCGGATGCCCGAAAGTGATGGAAGGGGCGGCCGGGAGGGCGGAAATAACGGTGCCTGGAGACACTTCCGCGACACGGTAACAAGGGGCAGTGCGGGGGTCTACGGGGAGATTTCCGCTGGACCAAGAGCAAAAATCTCCTGCATGGCATCCATATAGCATATAGCATAGAAAGTAGAGCCTACCTGTGGCCGAGACAGGCGTGCGAACGGCGCTGAGTCCCTGGATGAGAGTGGTCGAATCGTGCCGCGCTCGCTGACGGTCGCTCTGAAATGACGTAACGACGTGACGTTGCGTCGGAAACCATGTGGTGCGCACAGGAATACCGACGAGGCTTGTGGAGGAGTGGGCTGGCTATATAGCCGCCGGGCTCCTCCCATAAATTCAGGCCACCATGCTGGCCTTCCAACATATATTAATTACTTTTTTGAGTTTCCTCTGTCAGCAAGACAAGGATTTTCAAACATACAGCTAGAATATTATTAAAATGGCTTAAAGGAGTTGTAATAGTAGAAGTTTTTTTATCTTATTGCATTCTATGCATTAACCACTTAAGGACCAAGCCTGTTTTTCAGACTCAATGTTTAGAAGTTTAAAACTGTTTTTTTTTTTGCTAGAAAATTACTTAGAACCCCCAAACATTATATATTGTTTTTTTTTCTAACACCCTAGAGAATAAAATGACGGTCATTGCAATACTTTTTGTCACACCGTATTTGAGCAGCGGTTTTACAAGCGCACGTTTTTTGGAAAAAATTCACTTTTTTGAATTAAAAAATAAGACAACAGTAAAGTTAGCCCAATTTATTTATTTTTATTGTGAAAGATAATGTTACGCCGAGTAAATTGATACCCAACATGTCACGCTTCAAAATTGCGCCCGCTCGTGGAATGGAGTAAAACTTTTACCCTTAAAAATCTCCATAGGCGATGTTTAAAAAAATCTATAGGTTGCATCTTTTGAGTTAAAGAGGAGGTCTAGGGCTAGAATTATTGCTCTTGCTCTAACGATTGCGGCAATACCTCACTTTTGTGGTTTGAACACCGTTTTCATATGCAGGCGCTACTCACGTATGCGTTCGCTTCTGCGCGCGATCTTGTCGGGACGGGGCGCTTTAAACATTTTTTTTTGTTTTATTATTTATTTTACTTGATTTTATTTAGTTTTACATTGTTTTAAAAAAAATGGGTCACTTTTATTCCTATTACAAGGAATGTAAACATCCCTTGTAATAGAAAAAAACATGACAGGTCCTCTTAAATATGAGATCTGGGGTCAAAAAAGACTTCAGATCTCATATTTAGACAAAAATGCAATAAAAAAATAAATACAAAAAAATGTGTCATTTGAAAAAATGACAACAAAAAAATGTGCCTTTAAGACGTGCCGTTTTGCCGTCGCTTCTGCCCTGCTGTGGTATGGAGACGGGTGGGGGCCATCTTCCACTCACTCGTATCCATACCACAGAGGGAGAAGGACCGATCGCCTCCGCCGCTACCGGTGGCTCCGGTAAGCGGCAGAGGGTGCGGGAGAGCGGCGGGAGGGGGGGCCCTATCCCGGCGCCGATAGCGGTGATCTCACGGCGAATCCGCTGCAGAGACCACCATTATCGTTTACAGAACCGCTCACTGAAAAGATGGATATCTTAGTTGTGGCAGCAGCTGCTGCCGTTACCGAGATATCCATCTTTAAAGTGCCGACGTATGGTCCTTAAGTGTTTAAGATAAAAAACCTTCTGTGTGTAGCAGCCTCCCCAGCACCCCTCCTAATTACTTCCCTGAGCCCCATCTCTCTCCAGCGATGTCCACGAGTGTCTCAGCCGTCCGGGACTCTCCTCCTGATTGGCTGAGACTCATCAGCAGCGCCATTGGCTCCCGCGGCTGTCAATCAAAGTCAGCTAGCCAATCAGGGGAGAGAGGGGGCGGGCCAGGTCGGGGCTCCGTGTCTGAATGGACATGCAGAGTTGTGACTCGGCTGGGGTGTCCCATAGCAAGCTGCTTGCTGTGGGAGCACTGAACAGGAGTGAGGGGCCAGGAGAGCCGAAGAGGGACAAGAGAAGAGGAGGATCTGGGCTTCTCTGTGCAAAACCACTGCAACAGAGCAGGTAAGTATAACATGTTTGTTATTTAAAAAAAAAAAAAAAGACTTTACAGTCACTTTAAAGGATCTGAGAGAAATATGTAGGCTGCCATTGTTTTTCTCCTTCTAAACAAGCTAGCTGTCTGTCTGTCATTTGGTCCCAATGACTTCAATATCATCTGACCTGGAACAAGCATGCAATAAATGAAGTCAGGGTGTAGACAGAATTCCTGATCTAAATTCTTTCCCATTATCTCCTTGCCATCACACAACAGCAGAAAATACATTCATTTTCCATGTACAAAACAAAATTGACGTCTTTTTTTTCCCACAAATAGAGCTTTCTTTTGGTGGTATTTGATCACCTCTGCGGTTTTTATTTTTTGCGCTATAAACAAAAAAAGAGTGACTATTTTGAAAAAAAAGCAATATTTTTTACTTTTTGCTATAATAAATATCCCCAAAAAATATATATAAAAAGAAATTTATTTCTCAGTTTAGGCCGATATGTATTCTTCTACATATTTTTGGTAACAAAAAATCGCAATAAGGGCAAAATCCCCATGGCAGCACATACAGAGATCATAATACATTTTACTGAATTGAGCAAGGAAAGGAAAGAACTTCTGTCAATGATATATTGTTGTCTGTGTTGCTGTTGTAGGTTTTTCCTCAATTTCTTTCTTGTGAAACAATGGCAGAAGAACAAGAAGTAAGGGGAAATCTATGTAATGGAGTCCAAGATAGCAATAAAACCTGGTAGGAATTTTAACCTTTGCCCCCTTATCCAAATAAAAAAAAAAAAAAAAAAACATTTTCTGAATCTACTGTACACATTAAATTCTGTGTAAAGGTTTTAGAGTCACTTCAAAAGAACTCTCGCAAGGTGTTTTAAATCCTGCAGAGCACCTTTCCAAAGCTGGGTTCTACCAGGGGCGGATCTAGAGTCTAGTCTCGGGAGGAGCACTACCAGAAAATATTTTATTTTGGGGGCAATTTATCAGGGAAATGACGGGCGTTAGCGCTTCAATGATCACGGCACTATGGTTGTTATGGTGTCAGGATGATTGAAGCGCATTATTTATATTATTACATTGTAATATAAAATGAAATGGTTCAACTCACCATAATGCAGAATCAGTGGGTGCCCCGAGTGTGTCACTTGCCACGTCACCTGCCACCAGATGCAGCTTGTCATTTGCCACGTCACCTGCCACACGTTGCGGATTGTCACTTGCCACGTCGCCTGCCACACATTGCGGATTGTCACTTGCCACGTCGCCTGCCACACATTGCGGATTGCCACTTGCCACACTTTGCGGATTGTCACTTGCCACACGTTGCAGATTGTCACTTGCCACATCGCCTGCCAAATGTTGCGGAATGTCACTTGCCTGCCACCAGATGCAGATTGTCACTTGCCACATCACCTGCCACATGTTGCGGATTGTCACTTGCCTCGTCGCCTGCCACACGTTGAGGATTGTCACCTGCCACACGTTGAAGATTGTCACTTGCCACATCACCTGCCACATCTTGCAGAATTTCACTTGCCTGCCACCAGATGCAGATTGTCACTTACCACGTCACCTGCCACAAGTTGCGGATTGTCACTTGCCACATGTTGCAGATTGTTACTTGCCACAAGTTGCGGAATGTCACTTGCCTGCCACCAGATGCAGATTGTCACTTACCACCTCACCTGCCACACCTTGCGGATTGTCACTTGCTAAGGTGGTGTTTTGCTTGTCAGAGTCAGGCAGCAGAGAGATGATGTAATCTCTCTGCTGCCTGCACAGTGAGGGTGGAAGTTACTACAGGGATGCAGGGCGGGCGCGGGGTGGTGAGAGATGATGTCATCTCTCTGCTCCCCCGGCCGCCAGCTTGTTGATTGGCCAGCCGCCCGCTCACCCACATAGCCGACTAGCTGACCGCCCACTCTCTGACTCTCACTCGCACTCGGAGCCGCCCGCTCAGACTCTCAGGCGCGCGCAAATTCTGCAACTAAAACTAATTTCACCGGGGTGGCAGTTGCCCCCCCCTGGATCCACCCCTGGGTCCTACGGCACGCACTGTGTCATGGTGTGATGGGCATTACATCACTTTCTGCTGACCCAAACATTGGGGTTGATTTACTAAAGGAGTTTTGATAGCACATGATTGGGTGATGGAAGCAAGCTTAGTAAATGAGGTGAAGTTGTGCTAAGGGGAGATACCCTTGCAAAGTGAAAATGTACTTTTCTAAGTGAACAGCCTCCACTCCTTTACTCCATTACATGCAATGGCCACCCCACAGCTGGCAAATAAAATAAAGGGGCCCTTCACTCACTCTGCTGAGTCTACCTCCCTGACACCCTCCCTTAGGTGTTATTGCTAAAGTCTTTGTTAAACTTTATCTACATCACTCAGATGTAGACCCAAGATGGTAAATCCAATGAACAAATATACATGTGTACAAAGGGTGAAAATCAAACAATTAACCAATGAAAAACCTTAAATCTAGAATGAAGATCTTGCAACCTATTTTTATGGAATTCATACTAGCTCGTTATAGAACGCGTAGCTTAAAAAAAAAAAAAAGGTCTTGTTCACCAATCACCATCCACGTATACAGGCTACCATTGACAGTGTTTGTCAATGGGGACTGTGTATATGGTGGGTGAACACAGAAATTAATGTAAATAATGTTATTTAACCCACTTTTTTTATTACATTGAATGTCAATCCTACCACAAGGACCAGTCAATGAACAGCAAACTCAAATGTTACACATGGGTGTTTCTTAAAAATCAAACAATAGATCTCTAATGCAAATGGAGCAGTGGCCAAAATGAGGTTAATCTTATATCAACCTCACTTTGACCACTTCCCCAAATTTATGTTGTTGACATAACGTATGCAATTATCTACGTGTCACTGTGCACACTTAGCACAAACAAATACCTTATGAAATCTCTCTTAAATTTCTTTAATGCCATCATCTTTGTCCCTTGTTGGAGCCATTAACAGAAGTGATAGTCTTTAAGAGAGGATAACACGTGTCATCCCGTAAAATTGTATCTTTTTAGATGCACCCCTCGTCTGTGGAGAAGACTAGATCGTATTATGATCTAGTCCTCTCCACCTCCATGCTGCTGGTATAAAAAGATGAGTGGAGCAGGAGAGAGGGGGGGGGGGGTCTAATGAGACGGAGTCATTGCAGAAAGACTTGATGTAGCCATCTGTTGGATTGTGGATTTTCTCTTTTGCGGGACATTAACCACTGTAATGTGTGCCAATATTTTGGGAAGTTCAGTAAATCACGTTATGTTTATAATGCCTTATTGTTGTGTCATGTGGAAGAAAACAAAGAAAGACCTTGGTAGTCCAAAGCTGGGTGATGGAAGGCTCTGAAGGAAGGGTGATCTTGATGGTCCAGGGTGCACCGACTTGGCGGCTGCGCTACCGTAGTGTAGTCCTTCAGTCCTTAGCCATGGCATCCAGTGACCCAGCCTGTAACCACAGTGACTGCAAGGCCTTGCATACACTATATTGTCAAAAGTATTGGGATGCCTGCCTTTACACGCAAATTACCTTTAATGGCATCCCTGTCTTAGTACGTAGGGTTTAATATTGAGTTGGCCCATCCTTTGCAGCTATAACAACTCAACTCTTCTGGGAAGGCTGTCCACAAGGTTTAGGAGTGTGTCTATGGGAATGTTTGACCATTCTTCCAGAAGCACATTTGTGAGTTCAGGTACTGATTTTGGACGAAAAGGCCTAGCTCGCAGTCATCACTCTTATTCATCCCAAAGGTGTTCTATTGGGTTAAGGTCAGGACTTAGGTGCATTCCAGTCAAGTTCATCCACCAGAAAATTAACTCATCCATGTCTTTATGAAATGGTTAAGCGAGTTTGGGGTAGAAGAACTTGGCTGGCCTGCACAGAGTCCTGACTTCAACCTGATTGAACACTTTTGGGATGAATTGGAACAGAGACTGCAAGCCAGGCCTTCTTGTCCAACGGCACCCCCCTTGGCAGAGATTAGAGACACAAACAGTTCTGGGACTGCCATCAGGGCAAATCCCACGTTAGTACCACTAGGACAGTCACACCAGGGGTTCAACAGCAGAACAGCCACTAAGATCCCACTTCCAGGCCTCACTGTGTCTCTAGGTACTTGGATACCCCTTGTTCAATACTGGATAGACACTATACGATAAATCTCCAGGACGGATCCTCTGTGCACTTCCTTGACTTGACTCAAAGCGGCTTCCAGGAAACTAGTCCCCCCTAGCTCCCACTGAGCTTGGACCTCGGTGAATTTTCTGAAACAGGCTTCAGATAACCTGCCCAGAAGGACAGCAGTCTTTCAGGCTGGGATCTCCTCCTCCATTATAATAATCCTGCTGCTCCAGGCCTCAGAACATTTTCCTTCAGTCTGGGATCTCCTCCTCTGTGACAAGAATCCTGCTGCTCCAAGCCTCAGAACACACCTCCCCAGGAATTGGCCCATCAATATTCAAGCTCGTGACCTGTTGGGGCGCCTTGAGGACTGGAGTTTAGAAACACTGTTCTAGAACCTACTAGCAGGTATGGGGAAGTAGTTGAGCCTGGGGTCTGCAAAACCAAAAACAGCCAAAAATAATCACACATTGCTCTAATGTTTACAAAGGAGCCAAAAAGACTACAATTACCCGAACCTCTCTAGCAATCTGTTCTAGGAGGGTACTACATATGGAAATGTGATGGATTTGGTCTTTGCCCAAAGGAATAGTAGACCTGTGTGTGTATGAAGTAGCTGGCGGGGGGCATGAGTTTTAGTTTCAGATCTGCTTTTGCTGTAGGGCCACTGGCTAGCCATTATGATGTACGATTGCTAGGGGGTCCTTACAGGTATGTGAATCTAGCCCCGCAGTCAGTGCCTGCACTAACTGGTTGTTCCTTTGTGATGACATTATGCCGCTGCTGTCTTCTGGAGCCTGAGAAGGCCCTGTCACTGGACAGCCAATAGGAAGTGTTCACATCACTCAGGCAAAGGATCCTTCTCCTTTATAAAGAGGGAAAAAAAAGATCAAATGAAAACCAGAGTTTTTTGTGACCACAGATTTGGATTAACCACTTCAACACCAGGCCTATTTGGTCATGTCTCTCTTCATGTAAAAATCGAAAAAAATAATTTGCTAGAAAATCACTTAGAACCTTTCAAACATTATATGTTTTTATAAGCAGACGCCCTAGAGAATAAAATGGTCTGTGTTGCAATTTTTATGTCATACAGTATTTATTTGTGCAGTGGTTTTTAAAGCACTTAAAAAAAACCACTTTAGTGAATTCTAATGCACAAAAACTTAATAGAATACCCAATTGTTTGGTAAAGTATAAAATATGATGTTATCATGAGTAAATAGCAACTTAACATGTTATGCTTTAAAATTGCTCTCACTCGTGGAAAGGCACCAAACTACTTGAAAATCTCCATAGGCAACATTTGTAAGCTTTTACAGGTTCCCTTTTTATAGTTACACATACTATAATTTCTGCTCTCGCTATAACATTCGCAGCGATACCTTACATGGTGGTACAATTGCAGTTTACATATGTGTGAGTGACCGGCGTGTGTGTTCACCTTTGTGGTGGAACAAGAGTACTTTAAAAAAAATGTTTACTGTGTAGCGCCCCCCCAATATTGGGGGCACTATATGGAAATTTAGGAGCAGTCTGAGCCAGTAGTTGGGCTCAGACCAATTATAGTTCAAATTGTTTGCTCTGCTCTGGGTGTGATACTGCCTGGCAGTGTTATTCTCCTTTGCCTGCAGGTGGCACTGTCACCGCCGGCACAGGCTGGATCACGGGGGTATCACAGCACCTTGGGTGTCCTCTCTCGGCAGCCGTGCAGTGGGTGTGGTCTACCCTCTGTGCATGCTGGGAGAGGGTACAAAAGGGCAGACGCCATTCCAGGGGGACCCCAAGGCGTTCAGGGGGACCTCTGGTCCAGTGAGCGTGCCACGTGGCCTACATGGCACAAGGTGCACAGGTGTGTTTAGGCCTCGGGCACCTTTAGCCCGAGGCTCTGCTGCTGCATCGTAGGTTCAGCTCTCTTTGCAAGGGCCTACGCTTCGGAGAAGGATCCCAGGCTGCCCGGTTGAAAGGGGGCCCATCTTTAGGAAAGGAGTTCCAGGGGAAAATCAGTCCCGGCGGAGATAGCGACGGTACTGCTGTCTCAGGGAGAGGCCTGGAGGCCTACCTAAAGGGGGATCCATCATCTCTGACATCCGTGCTCCATCCCAGCTGCTAGGACTGCTCTTATAGGGACTATCCAGGTGAGCAATACCCACTCAGGCTTGAGTGGCGACGAGTGTATATATTTGGGATATAAATGTTGCGTGCCTGAACCTTCCCCTACATCTTCAACTTTCCTGCCTTCGCTTTCTTCAAGTTAACTCAAAAGTAACAAAAAGAATAAAGCCTTGCTGATTAGGTTTTACTTGTGTGTGGACATTGGCCTTATTCCTGAATACACTGGTGTACCTAGACAACAGAGCTGAAGGATCCACTCATGGGAGGTAACTCGCTGCAGACCCAAAAGGTAATCAAACAGTGGATTTCATACTTAACAAAGTGTGGATCCGGCGTAGCCGCAGGAGAAGAGTAAAGAGGGAACTGCAAAAACCCACCCTGGGAGCTACAACACTATATATTTTTATCACTTTTATTGCTATCACAAGGGATGAATAACATCACTTGTTATAGCATGGGCAGTGACAAGTTCTCTTTATGGAAGGATCTGGAGTTTATTAGACCCCAGATCTTTCATCTGCCCTCCAAGCCATCAGATCAAATCAAGATATGTTTGATCTGATGCTTGTACAAGCTTGTTTACATGAGACCCAAACCGGAAGTGACAAAATGCTCATCGCTTCTGGTTTCTCATGTCACACAGTGGGAGAAATTACATCTGTTACATCTGAAACGGATGGTGCCGGGTTGCATCCTTCCAGGCTCTTCGATCACTTGGGAGACCCTGATATAGGTGGCAGCAGAAGGGGGGACCCCTTTCCCCTGCCTGTACAAGTAATTCAGTGGCTCTTTAACCTCTCTGATTACTTTTACCAGCTTCAGAATCGGTGGCTGAAAAAAAAAATGATATCTCGGTCATCACCGAGATATCACCCTTCCCATCTAAGGATGTATGGGTACATTGCTAGATGGGAAGTGGTTAAAAAAAGGGGCTTGCAGTTTAGATTTTCTTTTTTTAATTCATCAGATAGTTGGGAGGGGACAAAGGGTTGTTAGAGATTACGCCCAGAGTTCCGTTTTAAGACAACTCAATTAACCTAGCAATATAATAGAGCAGTGGGCCAACTGAATGGGTACCTAAACTTTTACATGCCATGTTTTACATTTTCCAGTTCTTGAGATAAAGCAAATATATAGTAACTGGTTTAAAATTTTACATAGTTACATAGTAGGTGAGGCTGAAAAAAGACACAAGTCCATCAAGTCCAACCTATGTGTGTGATTATATGTCAGTATTACATTGTATATCCCTGTATGTTGCGGTCATTCTAATAGTTATTTGAAACTATCGATGCTCCCCGCTGAAACCACGGCCTGTGGAAGGGAATTCCACATTCGTGCCACTCTTACAGTAAAGAACCCTTTACGAAGTTTAGGGTTAAACCTCTTTTTTTCTAATTTTAATGAGTGGCCACATGTCTTATTAAACTCCCTTCCACAAAAATCTTTAATCCCTATTGTGGGTTCACCAGTAGTGATGAGCCGAACACCCCCGGGTTCGGTTCGCACCAGAACCCGCGAACGGACCGAAAGTTCGTACGAACATTAGAACCCTATTAAATACAATGGATGCGAACGTTCGAATTCTAAAGTGCTAATTATAACAACTATTATGCATGTTATTGTCCTAAAAAGGGTTTGGGAACCCGGGTTCTGCACCAGGGGACATGTATCAATGCAAAAAGAAGTTTTAAAAACGGTCGTTTTTCGGGAGCAGTCATTTTAATGATGCATAAAGTGAAAAAAAAAAAAGTCAAATATTCCTTTAAATATCGTACCTGGGGGGTGTCTAAAGTATGCCTGTGAAGTGCCACGTGTTTCCCGTGTTTAGAACTGTCCCTGCACACTTCTAAAGGAAAAAAAAGCCATTTAAAACTGCTTGCGGCTTTAATGTAATGTCTGGTCCCGGTAATATGGATGAAAATCTTTAAGAAAAATGGCATAGCTACCCCATGACCCCCCCCCCCCACCCCAGCCCATTACCAGCCCCTTTGGGTCTTGTATGGATATTAAGGGGAACCCCGCACATAAAATAAAAAAGGCCCTATATACTCTGAACAGCCGTATACAGGCGGTGCATACAAGACAGGGACTGTAGGTTTGTTCTTATGTAGAATCTGTTTGTAATTTTGAACAGGTACATTGTTTAAGTGTAGCTCCAGCCCAAAAATCTATTTTTAAACTTTTTGGAAAACATAGGTAAGGGTTATCACCCCTGTAACATTTGTTTTGCTGTCTGTGCCCCTGTTCAGAACATTTCACCTCACTTTCCGTCCCAATGACAACTGTTTTTGAAATGTGGTGTTTTTCTTGAAACAAGGATTGCTGATAAAGCATCAGTACAGAGGAGACACCTTTCTCCCATATTAATTCTTACAGGAGAGAATTTTCCTTCCTAGGGGTAGATTTCCTCTCACTTCCTGTTGTCTTCTTGCGTTTGCAAGTAGGAGTCGTTTGTAAGTTGGATGTTTGAAAGTAGGGACCTGCCGTAGATACTCTGCAGAAATAGGCCCCTTAGTTGTTGGTGTTGGCACAACACTGTAAGCACTCACAGTTACTCTTGGTTGGTGCTGGAACGCCCTGCTGTCAACTATTATATCAGGAATTGTAATTACATATAATTGTTGAACAGTGGTAGTAAAAATTGGGCCTTTGATGGTGGTGCTGGTGCCACAACACTGTAAGCCCTGACAGTTACTCTTGGTGGGTGCAGCAATGGGCCCTGCTGTGAATTATTAGATCAAGAATTGTAATTGCATGCCCCTGTTGAACAGGGGCTGAAAAATTGGGCCTTTGGTGGTGGTGGTGGTGTTGACACAACACTGTAAGCCCTCAGAGTTACTCTTGGTGGGTGCAGGAATGGGCCCTGCTGTGAATTATTAGATCAAGAATTGTAATTACATGCCCCTGTTGAACAGGGGCTGAAAAATTGGGCCTTAGGCACTGGTGGCACAACACTACAACCCCTCACAGATACTGTACTTGGAGCACAGCAATGAGCCCTGTTGCAAAGTATTGCTTCAAAAATTGTAATGACACGCCCCTGTTAAACAGGGGCTGAAAAATTGGGCCTTAGGCACTGGTGCCACAACACTCCAACCCCTCACAGATACTGTACTTGGAGCACAGCAATGAGCCCTATGGCAAATTATTGCTAAAAAAATTGTAATTACACGCCCCTGTAAAACAGGGGCTGAAAAATTGGGCCTTAGCCACTGGTGGCGGCACCCATAAACAAAAATGATCTTCCAAGCTATCATCATCAATCGTATCATTGAGGACTCGGAGGAGGAGGATAGCCAGTCAACATAACAGCACAGACACTCAGCATCAGCATCAGTCTTGAAGGGATGTGACATGTTAAAATCAATTAGTCTGTTATATCAGCATCAGGTGTGTGGTAGCTGGTGGTGATCCAAGACTGGTTCATCTTGATGAAAGTCAGTCGATCAACCGAGTCGGTGGACAGGCGCACCCTGTGATCCGTGACAAATCCTCCAGCAGCACTGAATGTGCGTTCCGAAAGAACGCTGGATGCAGGACAGGCCAGTAGCTCAATTGCATACTGTGCAAGCTCTGGCCAGTGATCCATCCTCAAGACCCAGTAAGCCAGAGGATTTTCGGTGGGGAAGGTGTCCAAGTCTGACCTTGCCCCTAGATATTCCTGCACCATGTTTATCAGACGCTGGCGATGGTTGCTGGAACCAATCATACTTTGGGGCTGCGGACTAAAGAATTGTCTGAACGCATCGGTCAGACGGCCACCTTCCCCACCGCTCCTTCTTTGACTGGCCGAAGCCTCAGCAACTCGTTGTCCTGGACCAGGAGTTTGTAACCTCCCAGTCTCTGGGAACGCGTTGCACAGACCTTTCTGCAAGGCCTCCCGGAGTTGTCTCATCCTCTGCTCCCTCTGCGACGGTAACATAAGGTCCGCAACCTTACCCTTGTACCGTGGATCAAGGAGAGTGGCCAGCCAGTAATGGTCCCTCTCCTTGATCCGAAGAATACAAGGATCCTTCCGCAGACTTTGCAGGATCAGGGAGGCCATGCAGCGTAGGTTTGCTGAGGCATTCGCTCCGGAGTCCTCTGGGTCACTAAGGACGACATGATCCGCAGTCACCTCCTCCCAGCCACGTACAAGTCCACTGGTTTCTTGGGACTGTAAATCATCCCTAAAAGACTGCTGCTGATGATGCTGAGTGCCAGCCTCCACCTCCATGCTGACACAATCCTCCTCCTCCTCCTCCTCCTCTTCCTCTTCCTGTGCGATGGGTGGGACAGAAGGAACACTGTCTGGGTAAAGGGGGCCTTGAGAGGCAAGGAAGTCCTCCTCTTCCTGCCTCTGTTCTGCCTCAAGTGCCCTGTCCATTATTCCACGCAGCGTGTGCTCCAACAGGTGGACAAGAGGTACAGTGTCACTGATGCATGCACTGTCACTGCTCACCATCCTCGTGGCCTCCTCAAATGGTGCCAGGACAGTGCATGCATCCCTGATCATGCCCCACTGGCGTGGAGAAAAAAAACCAAGCTCCCCTGACCCTGTCCTGGTGCCGTAGTCGCACAGGTACTCATTGATGGCCCTCTGCTGCGTGTGCAGCCGCTGCAGCATGGCCAACGTTGAGTTCCACCTGGTGGGCATGTCACATATAAGGCGGTTCTTGGGCAGGTTCAACTCCTTTTGCAGCTCAGCCAGGCGAGCACTGGCATTATAAGATCTGCGGAAATGCACACAGACTTTCCTGGCCTGCCTCAGGACATCCTGTAAGCCCGGGTACCTGCCCAAGAACCGCTGCACCACCAGGTTAAGGACGTGAGCCACACAGGGCACATGGGTCAGTTGTCCCTGTCGGAGGGCGGAGAGGAGGTTGGTGCCATTGTCGCAAACCACCATTCCTGGCTTAAGCTGGCGTGGCGTCAACCACCTCTCGGCCTGGCCCTGCAGAGCAGACAGGACCTCTGCCCCAGTGTGGCTTCTGTCCCCCAAACACACCAGCGCAAGCACGGCATGGCATCTTTTTGCCTGCGTACTTGCGTAGCCCCGTGAACGGCTACGGAGCACCGCTGGTTCATAGGACAAACCACAGGAAGAGGCCATGGAGGAAGAAGAAGAGGAGGGGGTGGAGGAGAGAGGTGTGTCACAACCAGTAGTAGCATTTTGGAGGCGTGGCGGTGGGACAACCTCCAACACTACTGCACCTTGTCCTGCATCCTTCCCAGCTGCCAAAAGAGTGACCCAATGGGCCGTGAAAGAAAGGTAACGTCCCTGTCCATGCCTGCTGGACCATGAGTCAGCGGTAATATGCACCTTACCGCTGACCGCCCTGTCCAGCGAGGCCAAGACATTGCCTTCCACATGCCGGTAGAGAGCCGGAATAGCCTTCCGTGAGAAAAAGTGGCGTTTGGGAACCTGCCACTGAGGAACCGCACATTGCACAAACTCACGGAAGGGGGCCGAGTCTACCAACTGAAAAGGCAGCAGTTGAAGCGCTAGCAATTTAGCCAAGCTAGCATTCAACCGCTGGGCATGTGGATGGCTGGGAGTGAACTTCTTTCGACGGTCCAGCAGCTGGGGCAGGGAAATTTGCCTGCTAGAATCGGACGTCGGTGTACTGCTAGCAGAGTGGCCGCAAGTACTTGGCTGTGACACACCTAATTCTACACCTTCATTCCTCTCAGTGCATGTTTCAGAGAGGACTGAAGTTATAGTGGGGTTGGAAATCCCAGCTGATGTGGTGCAAGGAGAGGTCCGCTTTGTGCTTTGGTGTGGGTCTTTGAGGTAGGCTTGCCAACGAGCTGCATGGCAGGTCAACATATGTCTGGTCAGGCATGTGGTACCCAAGCGGCTGATGTTTTGGCCACGCGATATACGCTTGAGACATATGTTGCAAACAGCAGCTGTGCGATCTGATGCACTAGCCTCAAAAAAGGCCCACACCAAGGAACTTTTTGAATGACGGGCAGAGGCAGCGCCCTGCACAGGCGGAGCTCTGCGGTGTGATTCCGTCGGTGTACTGCCCTTACGCTGGCCACCAAAGGGCATCCTGTCTCGTTGGAGATGTGCCTCCTCCTCATCCTCCTCCTCCTCTCTCCTATTAGGCACCCACGTGGAGTCAGTGACCTCATCATCCCCTCCCTCCTCATCACTGGAGCCAATCTGGCAGTATGCTGCAGCTGCTGGAACATGACTGCCAGATTGGTGTCCTTCTTGAGCATCCCCTCTGTCTGCTCTCACCCTACTGCCTTCCTGTAGCTGGGTTTCATCATCAGACCCTTCGAAACGCTGGGCATCCTCCTGGAGCATGTACCCAACACTGTGCTCAAACAGTTCGGGGGACTCCTCAGGAGGAGGACATGGTGGGTCTAGGGAAGGAGTGACTGATGATGAGTCTGACATTGATACCAGGGAAGAGGACGCTTTGGCAGCTGCTTTGCCAGTACCCTGAGCCTGGGTGAGAGAGGATGAGGAGGAGGAGGAGGGCTTGGTCATCCACTCTACCAAGTCTTCGGCATGATGTGGCTCAACATGTCCAGCTGCGGAAAAGAAGGACAAGCGTGTCCCATGGCCATGTGCTGATGACAATGCACCGCGTCCACGACCAGCACTGTTGCCCCCAGACACAGAGCCTGCTTGCCCTCTTTTATTGCCTCCTGACTGTCTGCCTCTCCTTGTTTGCCTTCCAGACATTCTAATAGATGGCCTGCAGGGAGATGGGAAAAAAGCAATAAGGGCTACCTTCAGGTGTCCTTCTCTGTCCCTTGAAACAAGGACTTGCACAGTGAAAGAAACTGACACTCTCCCTACCTACAGTTTTCTGTCCCTAGAAAAAATGTTTTTTTTAAGCACAATATAGCACAAGGAGAATTCACTCACTGTCCTTCCAGGTCCCTAGAAACAAGGACTTGCACAGTGAAAGAAACTGACACTCTCCCTACCTACAGTTTTCTGTCCCTAGAAAAAATGTTTTTTTTAAGCACAATATAGCACAAGGAGAATTCACTCACTGTCCTTCCAGGTCCCTAGAAACAAGGACTTGCACAGTGAAAGAAACTGACACTCTCCCTACCTACAGTTTTCTGTCCCTAGAAAAAATGTTTTTTTTAAGCACAATATAGCACAAGGAGAATTCACTCACTGTCCTTCCAGGTCCCTAGAAACAAGGACTTGCACAGTGAAAGAAACTGACACTCTCCCTACCTACAGTTTTCTGTCCCTAGAAAAAATGTTTTTTTTAAGCACAATATAGCACAAGGAGAATTCACTCACTGTCCTTCCAGGTCCCTAGAAACAAGGACTTGCACAGTGAAAGAAACTGACACTCTCCCTACCTACAGTTTTCTGTCCCTAGAAAAAATGTTTTTTTTAAGCACAATATAGCACAAGGAGAATGCACTCACTGTCCTTCCAGGTCCCTAGAAACAAGGACTTGCACAGTGAAAGAAACTGACACTCTCCCTACCTACAGTTTTCTGTCCCTAGAAAAAATGTTTTTTTTTAAGCACAATATAGCACAAGGAGAATTCACTCACTGTCCTTCCAGGTCCCTAGAAACAAGGACTTGCACAGTGAAAGAAACTGACACTCTCCCTACCTACAGTTTTCTGTCCCTAGAAAAAATGTTTGTTTTAAGCACAATATAGCACAAGGAGAATTCACTCACTGTCCTTCCAGGTCCCTAGAAACAAGGACTTACACAGTGAAAGAAACTGACACTCTCCCTACCTACAGTTTTCTGTCCCTAGAAAAAATGTTTTTTTTAAGCACAATATAGCACAAGGAGAATTCACTCACTGTCCTTCCAGGTCCCTGGAAACAAGGACTTGCACAGTGAAAGAAACTGACACTCTCCCTACCTACAGTTTTCTGTCCCTAGAAAAAATGTTTTTTTTAAGCACAATATAGCACAAGGAGAATTCACTCACTGTCCTTCCAGGTCCCTAGAAACAAGGACTTACACAGTGAAAGAAACTGACACTCTCCCTACCTACAGTTTTCTGTCCCTAGAAAAAATGTTTTTTTTAAGCACAATATAGCACAAGGAGAATTCACTCACTGTCCTTCCAGGTCCCTGGAAACAAGGACTTGCACAGTGAAAGAAACTGACACTCTCCCTACCTACAGTTTTCTGTCCCTAGAAAAAATGTTTTTTTTTAAGCACAATATAGCACAAGGAGAATTCACTCACTGTCCTTCCAGGTCCCTAGAAACAAGGACTTACACAGTGAAAGAAACTGACACTCTCCCTACCTACAGTTTTCTGTCCCTAGAAAAAATGTTTTTTTTAAGCACAATATAGCACAAGGAGAATTCACTCACTGTCCTTCCAGGTCCCTAGAAACAAGGACTTGCACAGTGAAAGAAACTGACACTCTCCCTACCTACAGTTTTCTGTCCCTAGAAAAAATGTTTTTTTTAAGCACAATATAGCACAAGGAGAATTCACTCACTGTCCTTCCAGGTCCCTAGAAACAAGGACTTGCACAGTGAAAGAAACTGACACTCTCCCTACCTACAGTTTTCTGTCCCTAGAAAAAATGTTTTTTTTAAGCACACTATAGCACAAGGAGAATTCACTCACTGTCCTTCCCAGTCCCTAGAAACAAGGACTTGCACAGTGAAAGAAACTGACACTCTCCCTACCTACAGTTTTCTGTCCCTAGAAAAAATGTTTTTTTTAAGCACAATATAGCACAAGGAGAATTCACTCACTGTCCTTCCAGGTCCCTAGAAACAAGGACTTGCACAGTGAAAGAAACTGACACTCTCCCTACCTACAGTTTTCTGTCCCTAGAAAAAATGTTTTTTTTAAGCACAATATAGCACAAGGAGAATTCACTCACTGTCCTTCCAGGTCCCTGGAAACAAGGACTTGCACAGTGAAAGAAACTGACACTCTCCCTACCTACAGTTTTCTGTCCCTAGAAAAAATGTTTTTTTTAAGCACAATATAGCACAAGGAGAATTCACTCACTGTCCTTCCAGGTCCCTAGAAACAAGGACTTACACAGTGAAAGAAACTGACACTCTCCCTACCTACAGTTTTCTGTCCCTAGAAAAAATGTTTTTTTTAAGCACACTATAGCACAAGCACAAAACACACTGACACTCTCCCTACCTATCCTTCTCTTTCCCTAAACTAAAGGAATCCAGGTTAAGCAAGAAAGAAATAAAAGTCACTGTCCCTGCCTATGCTGCTCTATCCCTGCTCCGGAACACACTACACTAGGCCGCCGTGCTGGCGGCCTTTTATAGTGTGGGGCGTGTACTAAACACCCTCAGCAATAATTGGCCACAGGCATCCTGCCTGTGGCCAATCATTGCTCTCCTCGCTGCCGGCGCTGTGATTGGCCAAGCATGCGGGGTCACAGTGCATGCTTGGCCAATCACAGCGCCTGGATGACACTGCGATGGCGTAGTGCATTGTGGGCCGTTCGCGTCACTCGAATTTGGCGCGAACGGCCCAAATCGTTCGATCTTCGTCGAACGATCGAACAGCCGATGTTCGAGTCGAACGTATGTTCGATTCGAACACGAAGCTCATCCCTATTCACCAGTATGGTATTTGTAAATTGAAATCATATCCCCTCTTAAGCGTATCTTCTCCAGAGAGAAGTTCAGTGCTTGCAACCTTTCCTCATAACAAATATCCTCCAGACCCTTTATTAGCTTTGTTGCCCTTCTCTGTACTTGCTCCATTTCCAGTACATCTTTCCTGAGGACTGGTGCCCAGAACTGGACAGCATACTCCAGGTGCGGCCGAACCAGAGTCTTGTAGAGTGGGAGAATTATCGCCTTGTCTCTGGAGTTAATCCAGTTTTTAATGCATGACAATATATTGCTTGCTTTGCTAGCAGCAGCTTGGCATTGCATGCCATTTCTGAGCCTATCATCTTCTAGGACCCCCAGGACCTTTTCCATCCTAGATTCCCTGAGAGGTTTTCCCCCTAGTGAGTAGATTGCATTCATATTTTTGCCACCCAAATGCATTATTTTACATTTTTCTACAATAAACCTCATTTGCCATGTAGTTGCCCTCCCCACTAATTTGTTCAGATCTTCTTGCAAGGTTTCCACATCCTGCGGAGAAGTTATTCCCCTGCTTAGCTTAGTATCGTCCGCAAACACAGAGATTGAACTGTTTACTAGGGATGAGCCGAACACCCCCCCGGTTCGGTTCGCACCAGAACCTGCGAACGGACCGAAAGTTCGCGCAAACTTTAGAACCCTATTAAATAGAATGGACTTGAACGTTCAAAATTAAAAGTGCTAATTATAATGGCTAATATGCAAGTTATTGTCCTAAAAAGGGGTTGGGGACCCGGGTCCTGCCCCAGGGGACATGTATCAATGCAAAAAGAAGTTTTAAAAACTGCCGTTTTTTCGGGAGCGGTAATTTTAATGATGCTTAAAGTGAAAAAAAAAAGTGAAATATTCCTTTAAATATCTAAAGTATGCCTGGGAAGTGGCACGTGTTTCCCGTGTTTAAAACTGTCCCTGAACAAAATGACATTTCTAAAGGAAAAAAAGTAATTTAAAACTGCTTGCGGCTTTAATGTAATGTTTGGTCCCGGCAATATGGATGAAAATCATTGAGAAAAATGGCATGGGTACCTCTCCACCCCCCTCCCCCAGTCCACTACCAGCCCCTTTGGGTCTTGTATGGATATTAAGGGGAACCCCGCACCCAAATAAAAAAAAAGGCCCTATATACTCTGAACAGCAGTATACAGGCGGTGCAAACAAGACAGGGACTGTAGGTTTGTTCTTAAGTAGAATCTGTTTGTAATTTGGAACAGGTACATTTTTTAAGTGTAGCTCCAGCCAAAAAATAAATTTTTAAGCTTTTTGGAAAACATAGGGAAAGGTTATCACCCCTGTAACATTTGTTTTGCTGTCTGTGCAGTGTGCACCTGTTCAGAACATTTCACCTCACTTTCCGTCCCAATGACAAATGTTTTTTGAAAATTTGTTTTTTTTATTGAAACAAGGATTGGTGATAAAGCATTAGTGGGGAGGAGACACATTTTTCCCGTATTAACTCTTACAGGAGAGAATTTCCCTTCCTAGGGGTAGATTTCCTCTCACTTCCTGTTGTCTCCCTCCATTTGCAAGTAGGAGTCGTTTTAAAGTCGGATGTTTGAAAGTAGGGGCCTGCCGTATATACTCTGCAGAAATTTGGCCCTTAGGTGTTGGTGTTGCCACAACAGTGTAAGCCCTCACAGTTACTCTTGGTGGGCGCTGGAACGCCCTGCTGTGAACTATTATATCAAGAATTGTAATTACATGCCATTGTTGAACAGTGGTAGGAAAAATTGGGCCTTTGGTGGTGGTGCTGGTGCCACAACACTGTAAGTCCTCTCAGTTACTCTTGGTGGGCGCAGGAATGGGCCCAGCTGTGAAATATTAGATCAAGAATTGGAAAATACATGCCCCTGTTGAACAGGGGCAGAAAAATTGGGCTTTTGGTGGTGGTGGTGGTGTTGCCACAACACTGTAAGCCCTCACAATTACTCTTGGTGGGCGCAGGAATGTGCCCTGCTGTGAATTATTAGATCAAGAATTGTAATTACATGCCTCTGTTGAATAGGGGCAGAAAAAGTGGGCCTTAGGTACTGGTGCCACAACACTGCAACCCCTCACAGACACTGTACTTGGAGTGCAGCAATGAGCCCTGCTGCAAAGTATTGCATCAAAAATTGTAATTACACGCCCCTGTTAAAGAGGGGCTGAAAAATTGGGCCCTAGCCACTGGTGGCGGTGCCCAGAACCAAAAATGTTCTTTCAAGCTATCAGCATGATCATTGAGGAGAAAGAGGATAGTCACTCAGCATAACAGGATAGTCACTCAGTATCAGCATAGGCAGTCTTGAAGGGATCTAAAATGTAAAAAAAAAATAATATTCGGTTACATCAGCATCAGGTGCTTGGTAGCTGGTGTTGATCCAAGACTGATTCATTTTTATGAAGGTCAGTCGATCGTCCAAGTCGGTGGACAGGCGCACCCTGTGATCGGTTACAAAGCCTCCAGCAGCACTGAATGTGCGTTCTGAAAGAACGCTGGATGCAGGACAGGCCAGTACCTCAATTGCATACTGTGCAAGCTCTGGCCAGTGATCCATCCTCAAGACCCAGTAACCCAGAGGATTTTCGGTGGGAAAGGTGTCCAAGTCTGATCTTGCCCCTAGGTATTCCAGCACCATGTACACCAGACGCTGGCGATGGTTGCTGGAACCGATCATACCTTGGGGCTGCGTGCTAAAAAATTGTCTGAACGCATCGGTCAGACGCCCACCTTCTCCACCGCTTCGTCTTTGACTGACCGAAGCCTCAGCAACACGTTGTCCAGGACCAGAAATTTGTAACCTCCCAGTCTCTGGGAACGCATTGCATAGACCTTTCTGCAAGGCCTCCCGAAGATGCTTCATCCTCTGCTCCCTCTGCGACGGCAAGATAAGGTCCGCAACCTTACCCTTGTAACGTGGATCAAGGAGGGTTGCCAGCCAGTAATGATCCCTCTCCTTGATCGCACGAATGTGAGGATCCTTCCGCAGGCTTTGCAGGATCAGGGAGGCCATGCAGTGTAGGTTTGCTGAGGCATTCGGTGTGGAGTCCTCTGGGTCACTGAGGACGACATGATCCACAGCCACCTCCTCCCAGCCACGTACAAGTCCACGGGTGTCTTGGGACTGTAATTGATCCCTTGAAGACTGCTGCTGATGCTGAGTGCTAGGCTCCACCTCCATGCTGACACAATAATCCTCCTCCTCCTCCTCTTCCTGTGTGACAGCCGGGCCAGCAGGAACACTGTCTGGATAAAGGGGGCCTTGAGAGGTAAGGAAGCCCTCCTCTTCCTGCCTCTGTTCTGCCTCAAGTGCCCTGTCCATTATTCTATGCAGCGTGTGCTCCAACAGGTGGACAAGAGGGACAGTGTCACTGATGCATGCACTGTCACTGCTCACCATCCTCGTGGCCTCCTCAAATGGTGCCAGGACAGTGCATGCATCCCTAATCATGGCCCACTGGCGTGGGGAAAAAATCCAAGCTCCCCTGACCCTGTCCTGGTGCCATATTGCAACAGATACTCATTGATGGCTCTCTGCTGCGTGTGCAGCCGCTGCAGCATGGCCAATGTGGAGTTTCACCTGGTGGGCATGTCACAGATTAGGCGGTTCTTGGGCAGGTTGTAATCCTTTTGCAGGTCAGCCAGCTGAGTACTGGCATTATGCGACCGGCGGAAATGCCCACAGAGTTTCCTGGCCTGCTTCAGGACCTCCTGTAAGCCCGGGTACCTGCCCAAGAAACGCTGCACCACCAAGTTAAGGACGTGAGCCAAACAGGGCACATGGGTCAGTTGTCCCTGTCATAGGGCGGAGAGGAGGTTGGTGCCATTGTCGGAAACCACCTTTCCTGGCTTAAGCTGGCATGGCGTCAACCACCTATGAGCCTGCCCCTGCAGAGCTGACAGAATCTCTGGACCAGTGTGGCTCCTGTCCCCCAAGCACAGCAGCTCAAGCACCGCATGGCATCTTTTTGCCTGCGTACTTGCGCAGCCTCTTGAACACCTACGGAGCACCGCTGGTTCTGAGGACAAAGCACAGGTAGAGGCCATGGAGGAAGAAGAAGAGGAGAGGGTGGAGGAGAGAGGTGTGTCAGAATCACCAGTAGTAACATTTTGGAGGCGTGGTGGCGGAACAACCTCCAACACTACTGCACCTTGTCCTGCATCCTGCCCAGCTGCCAGCAGAGTCCTCCAATGCGCCGTGAAAGATAAGTAACGTCCCTGTCCATGCCTGCTGGACCATGAGTCAGCGATAATATGCACCTTACCGGTGACCGCCCTGTCCAGCGAGGCCAAGACATTGCCTTCCACATGCCTGTAGAGAGCCGGAATTGCCTTCCGTGAGAAAAGTGGCGTTTGGGATTCTGCCACTGAGGAACCGCACATTCCACAAACTCACGGAAGGGGGCAGAGTCTACCAACTGAAAAGGCAGCAGTTGAAGTGCTAGCAATTTAGCTAAGCTAGCATTCAACCGCTGAGCATGTAGATGGCTGGGAGCAAACTTTTTTCGGCGGTGCAGCAGCTGGGGCAGGGAGATTTGCCTGGTACAATCGGACGTCGGTGTACCGATAGCAGATTGCCCGCAAGTACTTGGCTGTGACACACCTAATTCTACACCTTCATTCCTCTCAGTGCAGGTTTCAGAGAGGACTGAAGGTATAGTGGGGTTGGAGATCCCAGCTGATGAGGAGCAAGGAGAGGTCGGCTTTGTTCTTTGGTGTGAGTCTTTTAGGTAAGCTTGCCAACGAACTGCATGGCAGGTCGACATATGTCTGGTCAAGCACGTGGTGCCCAAGCGGCTGATGTTTTGGCCACGCGAGATACGCTTTAGACATATGTTGCAAATGGCAACGGTGCGATCTGCTGCACACGTCTGAAAAAAGGCCCACACCAAAGAACTTTTGGAATAACGCGCAGAGACAGCAGCGCCCTGCACATGCGGAGCTCTGCGGTGTGATGCACTCGGTGTGCTACCCTTAAGATGGCCCCTGGAGGGCATCCTGTCTCGTTGGAGATGTGCCTCCTCCTCCTCCTCCTCTCTCCTATCAGGCATGCACGTGGTGTCAGTGACCTCATCATCCCCTCCCACCTCATCACTGGAGCAAATCTGGCAGTATGCTGCAGCTGGGGAAACATGACTGCCAGATAGCTGTCCTTGTTGGGAACCCCCTCTCTCTGGGCTCACGTTACTACCCCCTCTCTCTGGGCTCATGTTACTGCTTTCCTCCAGCTGGGTTCCATCATGGGAGCCTTCAAAACGCTGGGCATCCTCCTGGAGCATGTACCCAACACTGTGATCAAACAGTTCAGGGGACTCCTCAGGAGGACATGGTGGAGCTAAGGAAGGAGTAACTGATGCCACTGAGCCGAGGGAAGAGGCCGCTTTGGCAGCTGCTTTGCCAGACAAAGTACCCTGAGCCTGGGTGAAAGAGGAGGAAAGGGAGGAGGACGGCTTGGTCATCCACTCTACCAAGTCTTGGACATGTTGCGGCTCAACATAGCCAGGTGCCGAAATGAAGGACAAGCGTGTTTCACGGCCACGTGCTGATGAGGATGCACTTTGTCCACGACCAGCACTGTTGCCTCTAGACACAGAGCCTGCTTGCCCTCTTTTATTGCCTCGTGACTGTCTGCCTCTCCTTGTTTGCCTTCCAGACATACTAATGGCATGAAGTGAGATGTAGCTGCACAAAGGTGGGATGTATATATATATATATATATATATATATATATATATATATAAATATATATATATATATATATATATATATTAGACATGTGCATTCGTTTTCGTCCGAATGCATTTTCGTCCGAATTTCAGGTATTTTCGTTATCGTTTTAACAAACAAAAACGAAAATGCAGAATCCGAAAACTGAAAGATCCGACATAAACAAATGCTTAATTTTCGTTTTCGTTGCAACAACAGTTCGATATAGGTAGGAGATTCGACATGACGCTGACAATAACAATCTGTGTCCATTGAACCTGTGGTCGAATGTGCCTAACCTTAACTCTATTAGTCCAAGATTATTCTACATAGAGCGAAAAGATTCGACATTATAGAGAGAAAAGATTCGACATAGAGAGAAAAGATCGCTGCTGGAATTGGGTGGGGGAAGTAAAATAAAAAAATGATGATGATGAATGTTATTGGCTGATTGTAACCAAAGAGGAGGAGCATTAAAATAGCTAGAACTAACTTGACAATTCAACATGAACGACGAAGATTCGACAAAGCATCGAAAAACATACAAACGTTGAATCTGTCATTGAAGGCTTATGGTGTCTGTTTAAAGTTCTAAGAAGATTTGACGGAGCAGATAAACTGTACGACGCTGCAATCATACATTTCCGGTCAAATGCTCGGCCCATAGGCTATAGAAAAATTCTAATGTTGGTTGACTAGTAATAATAATTAATAAATATAATTATTACTAGTCATACAACATTATAATTCTACTATAGCTTGTAGGCGGAACATTCGACCGGAAATGTATGATTGCAGCGTTGTACAGTTTCGCTGCTCCGTCGAATCTTCTTTGAACATTCGACAGACACCATAAGCCTTCAATGACAGATTCGACCTTAATTAATTCAGATTTTCGGACGAATGCAATTTCTAACGAAAAACAAAATAAATAAAAACGAATTTCGGGAGTAACTAAATAAATTTATTTTTCTAACGAAAACGAAATTCCGTAACGAAATATTTCAGTGTGCACATGTCTAATATATATATATATATATATATATATATATATCTGTACTGATAATGCAGCTATCAGAATTAACTGCCTGCTGTGGGATTAGTATGGGAAAAGCAGCAATTGTTTTCCGTTAGTTTTAGGTGAAAACTGTGCAGAGGACAAAGTACACTGAAAATACTTGCAGCTCTCTGCCTGTGGTTTTATTATGAGAACACCACTATAATAGTCACTAACTGTATTCAGGTAATCTTTAGGTGAACGCTATGCAAAGCACACAGTACACTAAGTGAAACACTGACTGCAGCTAGCACAATCACCTGCCTGCCTGTCACAGTATAGAGAATAACAGGAACGGATCTAGCTAAACTGAATACAGTGTATAAATATATATACAACACCTAGGATGCATATATATCCTCTACACACTGTAACTGCAGCTAACTGACTGGCCTGCCTGCTCTATCTAATTCAATATAAATGACACTGTCTCTCTCTGATATCTCTCTCTTTTAACAACTTCAACACACTACACAAGGCCGCCAAGCCTTATATAGTGCCGGGCGTGTACTAAAACCCCTGAGCCATAATTGGCCAAAGCCAGCCTGGCTTTGGCCATTTACGGCTCTCCGTTTTTTCCGCGCTGTGATTGGCCAAGCATGCGGGTCATAGTGCATACTTTGCCAATCATCAGCCAGCAATGCACTGCGATGCCGCAGTGAATTATGGGCCGTGACGCGCCACTCGAATTTGGCGTGAACAGCCCATAATGTTTGTAGTTCGGCGAACAGCCGAACAGCCGATGTTCGAGTCGAACATGGGTTCGACTCGAACACGAAGCTCATCCCTACTGTTTACCCCATCCTCCAGGTCATTTATCAACAAATTAAATAGGATTGGTCCCAGCAAACAACCCTGGGGGATCCCACTTCCCACCCCTAACCATTCCGAGTACTCCCCATTTATCACCACCCTCTGAACTCGCCCTTGTAGCCAGTTTTCCATCCATGTACTTACTCTATGGTCCAATGAATTTTGTTTATAATGATTAAAGTGACTTAAGCAATATCCCTAATCTTCAAAAAGAATTCATATACATCCACCACTTAATGGCTCTGTAATCAATTTTCAATAAATGGTTCCTTAAAAGTTTATCTTCCTCCTTGTAACATCCTCTGCAAGCTCCTGAATCTCTCCTTTACCTCTCACTTCTGTTTGTTTAAAGTGAACAGTTTATGATAGTTGTGGTCACGTGCATGGCTTTATGCATACTACAAATCCCATAGATCATAGACCCTAGTCCATCTCAGAAGCAAGCAAGAAAGGGTGGCTAAGTTTCTACATACCATGGGACCATGCAGAATGAATGTAGCCACCCTCTACTGCCGCGTAGACACGACCGTTTTTAATGACGAAAAAAATGAAATTTTTTAAAATGGTCATTAAAAATTATCGTGTGTGGGCTTTCCAGCATTTTACCCAACGAGAAAAACGCAGAGAATCACGACGAGAAAAATTGGAACATGCTCTAATTTTTCACGTCGTTTTTTACATCGTCATTTTTCTCGTCATGAAAAACGGCCGTGTGTGGGCTTTAACGACGTGAAAAAAAATGCGCATGCTCAGAATCAAGTATGAGACGGGAGCGCTCGTTCTGGTAAAACTAGCGTTCGTAATGGAGATAGCACATTCGTCACGCTGTAACGGACTGAATAGCACGAGGCTGAAAAGCGCAAATCGTCGCTCAACAAACTTTACTAACATGAAGGGTGGCGCCATCCGAATGGAACTTCCCCTTTATAGTGCCGTTGTACGTGTTGGACGTCACCGCGCTTTACTCAAACATTTTTTTCCACGATAGTGTGTAGGCAAGGCAGGCTTGAGAGGAAACACGAAAAATCACGTCGAGAAAAATGCAGTTTTTTTCAATGACATTAAAAACGGTCGTGTGTACGCGGCATTACAGAGAGTCAGATTACAGCAGGAAACAAAAGAAATTTGTAGGAAGCTGAGAGCAATAGAAGGCACTTTTCTAAATTAAAGTGGTTCTCAAGTCATTTTTTTTTATCTTGATGCATTCCTTGACCAAAACACTTAGCGGAGTCCCCTCTTGATTAAATGCTGTTCACATCTGCAGCAGTGCAGCTTTCTCCCTCTTCTCAAAGGACACAGAGGCAGCAGCTGGAACTATTGGCTCCTGCTGCTGTCGGTCAAATCCTGTGAGGAGGAAGCAGGGGCGTGGCTTACTGGCGCCATGTGTGTCTATGGCTGCACACATCCGTGATCGGGACGTGCCCACATGAGTGCCCTCGCAGCACACAGCTTGCTGAGGGTACACTGGGGGAAGAAGAGGAGTGGACAGCACCGGTGGGGACCTGTGTACAGAACAGCTATTTGCAATATCATTGCACAGAACAGGTAAGTATAACATCTTTTTTATTTTAGGCAAAAAAAAAATATCCTTTAGAACAGTGGTTCTCAACTCCTGTCCTCAGGACCCACTAACAGGCCAGATTTTAAGTATTACCTTGGTGAGATGCAGACTAGAATACTGCAATCCCTGAGCAGCAAATTATATCACCTGTGATGCATTTAAGTTATCTTGCAAACCTGGCCTGTTGGTGGGCCCTGAGGACTGGAGTTGAGAACCACTGCTTTAGAACTACTTTAAGAATATACAGTGTGATTCATAAAGAAGTATACAGTTTCCAGAAGCTGTAAAACAGTATCAGTTGAAGACACAGACCACAACTGCGAACCGTTAAGTAGATGTACTCATAAAGTTTGTTTCCCCCTTAATGAGGGAAGTGAAAATGGCCGCTTTCTACAGTGAAGAGGGCGTTTTGTGTTCTTAAATTGAGCAAAACGGAATTTGTAACTGTTGTACAAGGGCATTTTCATAAAAAAATTGAAACTTTGGGCTGTTTGTGCAAACTTAAAAGTCCTGTATCGGAAAAAGTTGTTGATAGTGTTTGCACTGCCATTCAACGAAGCCAGAGAAAATCAAACGCAGAGGGTGAGTAGTGAAGTACAGATTTCACAGCCCACTGTCTGGAGAATGAAGCTAAA
This sequence comes from Rana muscosa, assembly GCA_029206835.1. Taxonomy (NCBI): domain Eukaryota; kingdom Metazoa; phylum Chordata; class Amphibia; order Anura; family Ranidae; genus Rana; species Rana muscosa. The sequence continues at coordinate 188,496,090 of CM055123.1, forward strand.
AATGATTCCATACAAAGTGCAGATGTTGCAAAATCTCACTTTCCAATGTTCCTGTTTAGAGCGGAAGTGATGTCATCCAGCCTCATCTTCATAGAGAGGCTTGGATGGCGCTTCTCGTTCTATATGGCTGATATAGAAGTTCTGGCCATGTTTATATTGCCTATTCATCTAATATTTGTTGGCAATATTATTCTATTCTATTGATGATCTCTGGGCCCTGCTTTGGGAGCGAGGCTTGGGGTTCATTTCAAAGTTCTTCTGTCCATAGCGAGGCTTGGTGCAGTGATTTCACCATGCCTCGCTTTGATAGTGAGGCTTGGTGATCTTTTCCAATGTTCCTGTTTAGAGCGGAAGTGATGTCATCCAGCCTCGTCTTCATAGAGAGGCTTGGATGGCGCTTCTCGTTCAGTATGGCTGATATAGTTCTGGCCATGTTTATATTGCCTATTCATCTAATATTTGTTGGCAATATTATTCTATTCTATTGGTAAGACTTTTTGGAATCGAAATGGGACGTTTTAAAATAGGGGCCGCCACTTCCTGTTTACCAACAGGAAGTGATGTCACTTCCGGAGTCATGGTCTGTCCAGCTGGGGTCATTCCATCTATAAATAGCGGTGTTGTTGTGGGGGTCCGCACCCCAGATGATGACTGTTTAGTTGAAACGCGTCAGACCCATTCACACACATCGCTCTTGCACTTTGTGATATGCCTATGACGTTCTTCCAAATGTGAGTGTTCATTTCTAATCTTTTTAATAAATACTACCTTGTACGGTATCACACTATGTGAGTTTTTTTCCCATTACGCATGTTATGTGGTTACCGTATCTCTGGCTCCAACAAGACTACATGTATTTTACACTTCCTGATGTTTATTGGAATTTGCGGTGCCAATTGATATGTGGATTCAGGACCAGCTGGATACATCTTGCTGACTTATTATACAAGCCTCTTTTGACTTGGGTGGTATACACCTCACCAAGTCAACACCATGTGGTAAGCCTCCTCCTTATATCGGTGATGGTGTCTCTATCCTTTCACAAAGTGGGTCATATCCATGTGGAATTCTTCTTCTTCATTTCAACCTTGCAGTTTTTTCTACACTTGGACTGTTATTTGTGTTTGGTCACAATAGAGGACTGCTTCGTTCTGATTAATTTGTTACAAAAATTTTTTTTTCACGGATCACACTCAGTCACTTGGTGTCACTGAAATTAAGGTTTCAATGTTTGCAACATTTGACATGTGTTGACAACTGACTTATGCACAAAAATAAGAGCTACACTTTTTTCATATTCACTAGTTCTTGCTTTGTCACAGCTGTGTTGGCAGATATTTTTGTGTTCACTTATTGCACAGAGCAGTATATCCTATATAATTTTTTGCAAAATCTCACTGACCGTAACAAGACTTGAATTCTGTGGCGAAATACAGCACTGTTTTAAAAATGAAGATTTTGACGATCGCTTAGTTTTCACTGATGAAGCTACATTTTACGTGAGTGGCCAAGTAAACAAGCAAAATGTTCGCTTTTGGGGAATGGAGAATCCCAAATTTACAGTGCAACATGTGCGAGATTCCTCTAAGGTAAATGTGTTCTGTGCTGTGTCCAAAAAGAAAGTGTACGGCCCCTTTTTTTTTCACAAGAAAACTGTCACGGGAGGTTTTTTCTGGATATGTTTTTGTTTGATGCCACAGTTGCAAGACGACAGTGACAACCTTATTCTCCAATTGGATGGTGCAACACCACACTGGTCAGGCGATGTGCGAGATTACCTCAATGAACATCTTCCTCACCGATAGATTGGACGAGCCGCAGACTACAAAATGCCACTGACCCAATGGCCACAAAGAAGTCCTAACTTAACACCGTGTGACTTTTTCCTGTGGCGGTACATGGGGGTACATAAAGGACATGGTATTCGCCCCTCCCCTTCCTGTTGATCTAGCGGAGCTGATACAGCGTATAACAGGCACTATCACTGCACTTAATTCAGATATCTTAACTCGCATACTGGCTCGATGTGTGTCGGTGAGTAAGGGTGCACACATAGAACATCTGTGACTGTCTCTAAAAAAATTTAAACATTCCCCTACAAATTGTGTAACAGGTAACATAAAATATCCTTCATTGTTCTTGTTTTATAGTGCGTTGAAACAGTATACTTCTTTATGAATCACACTGTATAATATAATTTTTTCATTTATGTCAGAGTTTAATGTCACTTAAATGTCTTTTGGTTGAGAAAATAAGAAAAAAAAAAAGTAATTTGACCAGAGGTGCCCAAAATTTTGAATAAGAGTGTAAATATGTATATATCCATAATTTACAGAGCAATGAGAATCCTAAAAATAATATTAAAATTGATATGTGTTATCAGCTGAAATAATATTCTGTATTAAAATACAAAATTGTATTAACCTGCTTACAAGTATAACATTCAGATTTATGATCACCATGGGTTGTTCAGCCAGTATTTGATTGCTTTGAGAAGTCCATTAGTAAGGACAGACCACAAAGAATGATAGCAGAAAACACAACCGATATTAATATGCAGCAAGAAGTGTGCTATTTATAGACAGACTGGGTTTTGCTCTTCAAATGATGTTGATGTTGCACTGTCTCAACTTAATATAAGCACAATTCCTGAATCAGCACAGAACTGTAATCTGTCCATTGGGGTATAAAGTTCCCATTGGGATTGGTGAAGCAAAAGAAGAACTGAAGGCTGAATAATCTGAAGACCTCGCACACAAGGGTATTATTTAATTTTTAACTCGCAATTATTAGTCTAGTCTAGTCATCAGATTCTGCAAGCATTCATAAAGCATGTAAAGGAAACACCTACACTGACAGATAAATGTTGGCTATCCTTGTTGACCTGCATCTAAAAACTTTTGATGCCCTTCTCTTGCTTCAGTAGGTTGAGTCATGGACCCGGGACAAGCATGCTGCAAGTTGAGCCAGAGTGAAGTCAAAGCAGCAGATCTGAATACTCATTCCTCAGATTGGCCACCAATGAGGATTCCATCACCCGCTGACCACCATTAGTGGTGTTTTTAATTTGTCCCACTGGGCACCAATGCTGGAGCATCCCTCTGCCTATTGACCAGGAATGCTAGTGTATTTATTCCTCCGCCTTGGAGGACATAATTTCATGAAGCGTGTAAGGCGGGGGTTTGATGTGACGTCTCTACGCATGACAGATCCAAGCCCATGGTCATAGGATGAGGGACAGAATAGTAGAGAATAATTATGCGCTTTGCAAGTTGTACACTTTGTAAGTGGATGGGGTTACGTTTTTTGTTGAATAAAGTTTAGATGTACCCCTATCTCCTCTTATAATCTGGGTTTTCATGACTGAGTGTTCGCTGTGGGATGAGCCTTAGTGATGGCTTTGAGGAAAGATCCCCCACACCCCTGTGATAGCTGCATTCTGCATTCATAAAGCATTTGCGGGTTGTTTACATTACTAGCCAGTATTTCTGGTGAGTGATTTAGCAGATTTCAGTGGTAGTTTATGCACTGAAGGCGGAGCATGTCTCTAAGATGGGATTCATTTTCACCATAAGTTTGAAGATTTGATGATCTTTGATTGCACTGGACACTTTATGATATTGGAGAAATGTATGGATTGTCTCAGAACTCTTTAACATATTTATGATATTTAAACCACAACCCCACCTCATTCCCTTCACTCTTTCTCTGTAACCAGGTTCCTCTAAACTCTTTTCGTACCACCCCCCTTTATTTTCCACTTACTTTCTTACTGCATACACTATATTGTCAAAAGTATTGGGATGCCTGCTTTTACAAACACATGAACTTTATTGGCATCCCAGTCTTAGTCTATAGGGTTCAACATTAAGTTAGTAAAATTATGAGAGTATCTGAGCTATGGTTGTGTGTATTCCACTAACTATAAATTATATTATACATTCATGTGCAATAAAAGATGTTGTGTAACAATTCTGGTTGAAGCTGCTGCTATCGTGTAAGGTCAAAGACCCCTTAATTGACAATAAACAAACTTAAACTTAGCGCTGCTTCTATATCAAACTTGTGTACTAAATAAACATATATAACGTGCTTGTGCAATCTCTAGTCCATCATAGTGCAATGATAAGTGAAAAGTTCATCCATGCAAGCAAAGTGCCAAACGTAGTAGATTCCTACATGAGAAGATTCAGGTGCCACTTTGTGCTCCCCTCCTGAGAATCGTCTTTGTCCTGCATCCGTGGATGAATCTACCTCCTTCCTTATCCTCCATTTACAAGGTTCCCATCATACTGTAGTGGTATATGGCATACCAATAAAGAGAGAAAGGTATATAGCGTAATACTGTTTGGTTTATTGAAAGTTTTGGCGCATTTCGCCCCTCCCATTGGTCGTCTTCAGAACGCATCAAGCGGGGACGAGATAGAGAGCTTATCTAACAGCTGGAATGCATGCCACGGCGGCGGACAATTTTTACATGCATTAATGTTTTTTTCACTGTAAGTGCATCTGCTTTTAAAACTTTCAATAAACCAAACAGCATCACGCTATATACATCTCTCTCTTTATTGGTATGTCATATACCAATATGATGGGAACCTTGTAAATGAAGGAGAAGGACAGGGTCAGAAGGGTCCTTCATGGTTTCTTGCACCGGGCCCTGAAGGTTCTAGTTATGCCTCTACTTGCACAAAGATCCAGAGTTAAATCTGGAGTGAGAAAGGCCAAAAGTTGGGATGTCATAGAAGTTTTTTTTGTTTTGTTTTTACATTTGGTGTTAAAATTTTCAGTTTTAAACCCTTAGCTCTATTCCCTCTATTTGCTGATTTTTTTTTAAACTAAAAAAGTTCCACATTCATTTTATGACGTGTTTCTGGGTCTGTTTTTCTTCTCCATACGCACAAACATGCAAACTCAGGAAACCAGCATATGTATGTCCACAACACCAGCTTGATTAAGAGGTGCCTAGCTGTGGCTAACCAAGAGGGCTTGACAAGACGCACAGAGGATGTGTGGTCACAAATACATAACATTTTCATACTTGGTATGATAAAATCAAGGCATCAAGTCATTTATACAGAACTCATTTTAGTGAACTTAGTATGTGAAAATTGTTAGTGGACATTCTGTTTATAAATAGCAGATTTTTTTAAAGCAGAAAATGCTTAGTAGAATTTAAGTTCAATCCACTACAAGCACAAGGAGTTTTTTTTTTATAGCCATGTGATTAAAATGTTCAGATTTTATTGGACTTCACTGTATGTAACTGTCACTTTTTTGAAAAAAAGGTATCTTTATCTTGGTGCGCTAGTTTTGTGATATGAGCCTATTGTCTTATAGTCTTTAAACATAAAATCTAATAATTATCAGAAGGGCTGGCATGCCAATGACTTTTATGTGTTGGCTAGTAATATCCAGTTATTACTGGTTCTGTTTATAGTGAGAAAAATGAGGGTGTAAATGTAAAAGTTCAAGTCTTTCTCTTGACTCTTGTTAAGGTTTACCAAGGTTTTGCGGGTCATACAATTTTTACGTCTCCATTGTTGTCACATATATTACCCACAACCTAGATAACTTTTTTTTTCCAATGAAAAGCCTCTGTGTTTATTGCATCTATGTTTTGTGATATGTTTTACTATAGCAATGACAAAGTTTACTTTTGCAGAGTAATGTTGTACAGCTTTAATTGTTACTGTTTTACCACCTATTAACAACTTCCATGATAACCCACTCTTATTCAGCTACACTCACCGGACACTTTCTTAGGTACACCTGTTCTATTATTTGGTAACACAAACTGCTAATCAGCCAATCACATGGCAGAAACTCAATGCATTTAGGAATCTAGACGTGGTGATGATGACTTGCTGAAGTTCAGACCAAGCATCAGAATGGGGAAGAAAGTGGATTTAAGTGACATGGCATGGTTGTTGGTGCCAGGCGAGCTGGTCTGAGTGTTTCAAAAACTGCTGATCTAATGGGATTTTCATGCACAACCATCTCTAGGGTTTACAGAAAATGGCCCGAAAAGGAGAAAATATCCAGTGAGTGGCAGTTGTGTGGAGGAAAATGCCTTGTTGGTGTCAGAGGTCAGAGGGAATGGGCAGACTGGTTCATGATGATTAAAAGGCAACAGTAACTCAAATAACCCAGTGTTACAACCAATGTATGCAGAATACCATCTGTGAATGTGCAACACATCGACCCTTGAAGCAGATGGGCTACAGCAGCAGAAGTCCACACCCGGTGCCTGGAAGAACAAGAATGAGTCTCAATTTCAGCTGCGACATTCAGATGGTAGGGTCAGAATTCGTCTTAAACAACATGAAAGCATGGATCCATCCTGCCTTGTGGCAACAGTTCAGGCTGGTGGTGTAATGGTGTGGGGGATTTTTTCTTGGCACACTCTTGGTGCCTTAATACCAAATGAGCATTGTTTAAATGCGTCGGCCTAACTGAGTATTGTTGCTGACCATGTCCATCCCTTTATGACTACAGTGTACCCATCTTCTGATGGCTACTTCCAGCAGGATAATGTACCATGTCACAAAGATCAAATCATCTCACCACTGGTTTCTTGAACATGACAACGAGGTCACTGTACTCCAATGGCCTCCACAGTCACCAAATCTCAATCCAATAGAGGACCTTTAGGAGGGGGTGGAATGGGGGATTCACATCTTGGATGTGCAGCCGACAGATCTACAGCAACTGCGTGATGCTATCATGTCAATATGGACCAAAATCTCTGAGGAATGTTTCCAACACCTTGTTGAATCTATGCCAAGAACAATTGGGGCAGTTCTGAAGGCAAAAGGGGATCCAACCCGATACTAGCAAGGTGTACCTAATAAAGTGTCCGGTGAGTGTATATACTAGTATGTCTTCACACAGAAGGTCAGAGTAGTGGTACATGTCCCCGCAGAAGAAGAGAGTGAGGTTAAACAAAGAAGGAAATACACAGATTGGTTATCACAAGGTCATGTGTTGAGCGGTGTTTGTGGAAGACAGAAATATTTGATGAGACCCACGGAGATACATTTGTGTAAGCAGAATTGCTAAAATGCCTAAAATACCTTTAGCTTGAGCAAGATAACTAAAGATTTTTGTTGCAGTGGTTTACAGTAGTTGCATTAAATTCAATATTGAATAACTTGCTGCAATGGATAACAGATTATTAGTTATCACTGGTCAATATTTCTCAATTAAAATAGTCTTCAGCTGCACTGAGAGTTAAATAGACTTAACAGATCCTGATAAGCTTTAGAAAGTTGAAGAAACTAAACAGAAGCTTTGTTTCCTACCCACTAAAGACGTACATGTAACACATTGGAGAAATGGGTTTCCTTTTAGTTTTTGTAAGTGTGTAATGTATTGTAGAGGACGATGCTCTAATTATAATCTAGTGGCTTTTAATGAGCTCTACAAACTGTTGACACTCATTTTGGGTTTTTCCTGTTTACTCTTTTAACAACTGGCAGATGAAAGCACAAAACAAGTGTCTGTGTTAAGACGACCAAGACAACGCCTGAACAATGTAAGTATGTCGGATTTATTGTATTGAATAAACATTACCATGGTTATTTTATTAATTATTTCTTACTGAATGTTGGTTATAAGTGGGCTCTTTTATGTAAATATCACAGAGAGGTCAAAAACTCACTTAAAGTTTGCTGGTCCCTTCCATTTTAGCTGTGCAATACAAACTGGTTTCCAGCTGGCAAATTGGGGGACTTTAGGTTCTGAATGATTGAGGGAATAGTGCTTTTTATTGTTAGAACTTTGAGAACTGGCATTTTATACAAAACTTTGTGTTTTCCTCATTTGTATGTTTTATTTTTAGAATTTCATTTTCAACCTTTGTTTACTGAAAACTATGATATCGATTACCGATACTTTTTTTTAATGCCATGTGACAGTGGCACTAATATGCAGCACTGATGACACGTGGACTGTGTCAGTAGTTTTTTTTTTAGTTTACAATTTTTTTTTTATTATTTTTTTTTTTTAATTATTATCATTATTTTTTATTTTTATTTTTAGTGTCTGTGTTTTTTTTTTCAATATTTTTACAATTTAAACTTTTCAATATTTATTTATTACAATTCTTTTTTCTTTTTTATGAGCTCTGTTGGGGGGTGGTTTTGGTGAGATATCAGGGGTCTTAACAGACCCCTGACATCTCCCTTTTGAGACAGGGAAAGAGACTGAGGACAGAGATTCCCCAGTTCCTTTCTCTGCAGCATCAGCTGCACTGAAGATGAATGGACAGGAGACAGCGGCTCCTCTCTATTCATAAACTGAAGCATCGTAAACAGTTTACGATGCTCATTGACAGTTATGAATAAACAGAGTCAGTGATCACTGACTCTGTGCATTCGGAAAAAGAAAGGAGCCGGTAAATGACATATTTACAGGCTCCTTCATCCGCTCTCCATCCTGACAGATCGAGGACAGAGGAGGCGGAGGAGCACGGAGGGGGATTGAGGAGCACGGAGGGGATCGAGGAGTACGGAGGGGGACTAGAGGAGGATATGGGGGACAGTCAGTGGCGATCAGCACTGGGAAAGTTACAATCACCGATCTCCCTGTATAGATTTTAATTAAGCAGCTGAAAGCCACGCGAGGGAGAGGTGGAGAAGCGGCTGTCAGCTTCTTTATTGAAATGTATACAGGGAGATCGGTGATTGTAACTCCTCCCCAGCAATCACCCCTGACTGTCTAGGTATAGGATTAAGCATCGGAGCATTTGCTTGAGTACAAGTACTCGGGCAAATGCTCGGTATCAGCACTGATACCTATACTAGTATTGGTATCGGGACAACCCCACTGAAAACTTACAGATGCAAAACATAGCAGTTGATTCTTGGGCCCCTTTCACACATGCCTTGTGTTTGTTTCATCAGCTCAGTCAAGTTTTTTCAAAGAAAGGGATCAGTTGACATCAGTTTTTCAGTTTTTTTCCATGTGTTTATTTTTTTAACAATTTTATTGCTATCACATAGGGGACCAATAGTCCCCTATGTGATAGCAGATATGTGATAGGTCCTCTTTGGGAGGGACAGTGTGTGCAAGAAAAGGGGCAGGACAGGAGAGGAGCCGTATATACAGTGAGGGGGCATTCTATACAGACAGGCTCCCTTTTTTTGGGGGGGGGGGTTGTGGCAGGGAAAGACAGGACAGGACAGGAGAAGAGATGTACATAGTGAGGGGGCAGTCTGTACAGACAGGCTCCCTCTACTTGCCGACGCTGACTGCCATTGTCAGTTCTTTGTAGTCTATACTTAATAGCGCCGGGAAGAAGCTGTCATTCGGTCCCACCAATAAATTAAACAAAGGGCCGGGGTCACCCAGTGACATCACCTGGTGACCTTAACCCTTTGCTTAATTTATTGGCGGGACCGAATGACAGCTCCTTCCCGGCGCTATTAAGTATAGAAAATAGAAAAAAAAGAGCTGACAATTAAGCTGACAATGACAGTCAGCGTCGGCAAGTAGAGGGAGCCTGTCTGTACAGACTGCCCCCTTACTATGTACATCTCTTCTCCTGTCCTGTCTTTCTCTGCCCCAACCCCCCCAAAAAAAAATGACAGCTCCAGACAAAAAAATATATATATACTTAAAAGCTGATAATGACAGCCAGCGTCGGTAAGTGAGGGAGCCTGTTTGTACAGAGTGCCCCTCACTGTGAAAACTGCTCTTCACCTCTCCTGCCTTCCTCTGCCACAAACCCCCTTACCCACAGTGACTGGTTGCCCCTAACAACTACTGCAAAAACGGATGAAAAACTGACCATTTGTCAGTTTACATCCGTTTTTTCATCCGTTGACGGAAGCGGATGAAAACAAAAAGAATATGCACAAATGCTGTTGCAACAGTTGCATGAGATAAATAAAGTGTTGGTACAAGTGTCCTTAATTACTACAGCTTATGCACTTATGTCAGCACTTTAGTGGCCCGTACACACAATCCAAATATCGTTCCTTAAGCCGGCCATACACGGTTCGAATTTCGAAAGAATTTTCTTTCGAAAATCGTATCAAATTATTTTCGTACGAATTTCGCACCGTTAGTGGGCTGCAGCAACAGCCGATTTTCGTGCGGCAATCAAATTTGAGGAATCGGACATGTTGGAAATTTTTAGAAAAACAAACGATTTTCTAATCAATGATGGGAGAATCGTGCGAGAAATGTAATAGAAAAAAAATGCGCATGTGCAAAAAAAGAAAATTCCCGAAGAGAAAAGAATATTTCCGGAGAGAAATTCGACCGTGTATGGCCTGCTTAAAACTGTGGAAGAATCGTACAATAATCGGATCGTTAGTATAGAGCTTTCGAGAGCCAATCACGACAATTCATCCGATATTATTTGATCGGACGAGCACGAAAATTTTCCTCGTACGATACCAGATCATACGATTTTCATTTAGTCAGTATAGTTGTCGTCCGAAAATACAATACAAATACACTACAACACATGACATCACTTCCGATTTTTTTTCTGTCGTACGAGAATTTTCGTGACTTTAGTAACCTATTCAATTTCTACTTGCGACTATTAAGCAAAAAAAGTCGAACGATCTGTCGTACGATATTCGGATCGTGTGTACAGGCCATAAGTGTGCTTGGACAAGCAAATTGTTGCGATATGCCTGCAATGAACACAGACATATATGCACTCAGGCTGCAGTGTGCATATGTAGAATTTACTAACAAGTGTGGTTTGTTATGGCATGTATGTGCCAACATAAAAGCCCTGTACACACGATAGGTTTTACCGATGAAAGCAGTCCGATGGACTTTTTTCATCGGACAAACCGATCGTGTATGGGCCCTATCGGTCTTTTTTCCATCGGTGTTTAAAAATAGAACATGTTTTAAATTTATCCGATGGTTAAAAAACCGATAGCAAATTACTATCGTCTGTGGGGAACTCCATCGGATAAAAAACCCACGCATGCTCAGAATCAAGTCGACGCATGCTCAGAAGCATTGAACTTCATTTTTCTCGGCTCATCGGAGTGTTTTACGTCACCGCGTTTGGAACGGTCGGTTTTTGGACTGATGGTGTGTAGACAAGACTGATGAAAGTCAGCTTCATCAGGTTTTCCGATGGAAAAATACATCCGTTAAAAAACCATAGGAAATCCGATCGTGTGCACAGGGCTTAAGACATACACTGGGTACCGTAAGTGGTAAAATTTCAAAAATAAAAATCAAATTTCTTTAAATCTTTTGGCTCTATCTGACTGCTGTTAGGAATTTTACATGCACACTGATGTAGAGTGTAAGAGGTGAGCAAATCACAAGATTATATTTGTGGTACCAGTGCAGTGCTGTAAGTGAGACCAACTCAAACAATGTAAGTCTTTTACATCCCCCTACTCATAGTGTAACTAGGGAAACAAATAAACTAGAATATATAAAAGTCAAAAAGTAGGATTTTTAAAACAGCTTACCTGTAAAATCCTTTTCTTGGAGTACATCACGGGACACAGAGCAGCATAGTCATTACTATGTGGGTTATATAGAATTACCTTCAGGTGCTGGCACTGGCAACTTCCAAAACAGGAAGTACCCTCCCCTATATAAGCCCCTACCATCCGGGAGTACCTCAGTTTTGTAGCAAAGCAATACGTGTCCCCAAAAGAGGGGTGGGAGCTCTGTGTCCCGTGATGTACTCCAAGAAAAGGATTTTACAGGTAAGCTGTTTTAAAAATCCTACTTTCTTGTTCATACATCACGGGACACAGAGCAGCATAGTCATTACTATGTGGGACGTCCCAAAGCAATGCCAAATGAGGGGGGGCATACACCATACATAAGCTGGGCGCCATCAGGCATGAGGATCTTTTGCGGCCTGCAACACACTGCGCCCAAAGGCGACATCCTCCTGACTTCTAACGTCCACCTGGTAGAACCTAGTAAACGTGTGTACTGAAGACCATGTTGCGGCCTTACAAATTTGAGCCAGGGAGGCCTGGTGATGCACTGCCCATGAAGTTCCAACTGCTCTCGTGGAGTGCGCCCTAACTTTGAACGGAGGCGGTCTACTTCTCAAGCCATAGGCTTGTATTATGACCTGTCGAATCCACTTGGCTAAAGTAGATTTTGATGCTGCCTGACCCTTTCTGGGGCCTTCCGGCAGAACAAACAAAGAATCCGTTCTACGAATCTGAGCAGTGGCTTTTAGATAAGCTTTAACTGCTCTTACTACATCCAAAGAATGCAATAACTTTTCCTCTACCGAGCTTGGTTTGGGGAAAAAAGAAGGAAGAACCACATCCTGGTTCAAGTGAAACCTCGATACCACCTTAGGAAGAAAGGCTGGGTGAGGGCGTAATACTACTCTGTCCTTATGAATAACCAGATATGGCTCCTTACAGGACATGGCGGCTAATTCCGACACTCTTCTAGCCGAGCATATGGCTACTAAAAATATCAATTTTCTGGTGAGTAGAACCAAGGAAATGTGCCGCAAAGGTTCAAACGGCTGCTTCTGCAGAACCGACAGAACCAAATTTAGATCCCATGGGCATATGGGAGCTTTAATCGGTGGAATAATACGAGTCACCCCTTGCATAAAGGATTTGACAAGTGAATGCATAGCCAGGGGCCTTTGAAATAGTATTGATAAGGCCGAAACCTGGCCCTTGATAGTACTTAAGGCAAACTTCCTGTCTACAGCCCACTGCAGGAAGTCCAGAATTCTGCCTATAACGTACTTACGTGGATGCCATTTTCTGGCCTCGCACCAAGTGATGTACGCCTTCCAAACTCTATAGTAGATCTGCCTGGATACAGGCTTCCTGGCATTGATTATAGTTGATACCACAGAGTTAGAGAGACCTCTCTTCTTTAGGATGTGGGATTCAATAACCAGGCCGTTAAACTTAGAGTTAGTAAGGAAGGGTGGTAAATCGGTCCTTGCGAAAGCAGGTCCGGACGACGTGGAAGGGTCCAAGGACTCCCCACAGACATTTTGATGATCTCCGCGTACCAGGCCCTTCGGGGCCACGCTGGAGCCACCAGGATCACCGGCTTCTTTTCCAACCTGACTCTGCGAAGGAGTCGAGGCAACAATTGTAGCGGAGGGAATACATATATCAGTCTGAACAGATCCCAAGGGAACACCAGAGCATCCGAGCCGCAAGCGAGGGGATCCCTTGTCCGGGAGACAAATCTGTCCACCTTTGCGTTGAATCTGGATGCTAGCAGATCTACATCCGGTGTTCCCCACCGCTGACATATTGCTCGGAAGACCTCGGGATGAAGGGACCATTCCCCTGGGTATAACTGTTGGCGACTCAGAAAGTCCGCCTTCCAATTCTCCACCCCTGGAATGAAGACAGCTGATATACATGGGACATGCTTTTCTGCCCATTCCAGGATGTGACTTACTTCCCTCTGGGCTGCACGACTCCTGGTGCCTCCCTGATGATTGATATATGCCACTGCTGTGGCATTGTCTGATTGAATTCTGACAGGGGACCCTTGGAGTCTGGATGTCCAGGCTACTAGGGCATACCGGGCTGCTCGTATCTCTAAGAGATTGATGGGCAGGGTTTTTACTACATTTGACCATCTGCCCTGGAGAGACCATTGCTCCAGTACTGCCCCCCAGCCTATAAGGCTGGCATCTGTAGTGACCACCTTCCAAGATATCGGACTGAAGGGTTTTCCCTTCTGGAGATTCTGGGGGATCAACCACCAGCAGAGACTCTTCCGAACGGAAGGGGACAAAGCCATCGGGAAGTCTAGAGCCTGAATTTTTCCGTTCCAGGCTGACAATATGGCCCTCTGTAAATTCCTTGAGTGGAATTGGGCGTATGGCACAGCTTCGAATGATGCTACCATCTTTCCTAGCAGCCTCATGCACAGGCGTATGGACGGCTGTCTTTTTGCACAAAGCAGACGGACCAAGCCCCTCAAAGAGGATACCTTGTCTAGAGGTAAGAAAATCTTCCTCTGGTCTGAATCCAGCCGTAGCCCTAGATATACCAGGTTTTTCACTGGCTGTAGGGCTGACTTGTCCAGGTTGATGACCCAACCGTGAGATTCTAGATACTTGATTGTATCGACAATTACCACTTCTAGCTTGGCAACTGAGTGGTCCATCAACAACAGGTCGTCTAGGTATGCCATTATCGTTACACCTCGTGTTCTTAGATCGGCCAACAGTGGGGCCAGAATTTTTGTGAACACTCGTGGTGCTGTGGCCAGACCGAATGGTAAGGCTCTGAACTGAAAATGGCGCCCTTCTACTGCAAAGCGTAGAAATTTTTGATGACCTGGAAAGATGGGAACATGCAAGTAAGCATCTTTGATGTCGATCGAGGCTAACCATTCCTCCCCCTGTAGGGCAGCGGTGACCAATCGGATCGACTCCATCTGGAAAGACCGGACGTTTAGAAATTTGTTTAGACTCTTTAGGTCCAATATGGGTCTTATGTCCCCGTTTGGCTTCGGGACTGTGAAAAGGTTTGAGTAGAAACCCAACCCCCACTCTTCCATAGGAACCTCCATAATTACTCCTTGGAGCAATAGTTGTTCTAACGCCAATAGGAGAGACCCTCTTTTCAGAGGGTCTCTTGGCATGCCTGACCACATAAAATGGGAAGGAGGAGACTCTTTTAACTCCAACTTGTATCCCAGAGTTACTGCGGAGAGCACCCATCTGTCTTTGATCGTCTCCTGCCAGGTCTCTGCGAACAACTGAAGTCTTCCCCCCACCCGTTTGAGTGGGGGCAGCCCTTCATAGGCTTGACTTGGAGGCTGGTTTAGTACCCCTTCGGATCCAGGGTTTCTTATTACCCTGTGACTGTCCCTGATTTTTACCCCCTGAGTTTGACCGAGGAGGCCGTCGGAACTGCTTAGTAGCAGACGTCGCAGGGATAGGAGAGGTAGTCCTCTTAAAAGATGGACCCCTAGACCTCTTCTTACTCGGTAAGAGAGTACTTTTACCACTGGAAATCTTCTGGATATACTTATCCAGGTCCTCGCCAAAAAGGCGTTCCCCATGAAATGGGAAGCTAACTAAGAGCTTCTTACAGGGAGCTTCAGCAGACCAGTTTTTGAGCCACAGAAGCCTACGCATATGTACCAAAGACAGCGTGAGGCGGGAGGCCTGATGGATAGAATCTTTGATGGCGTCAACCGCAAAGCATAATGCTCTAGGCAGATCAGCCAGAGCCTGGGCCTGCTGGTCTGGCAAATCCCTCAGGACTAGGGATGAGCTCGGTGTTCGAGTCGAACATACGTTCGACTCGAACATCGGCTGTTCGATCGTTCGACGAAGATCGAACGATTTGGGCCGTTCGCGCCTAATTCGAGTGACGCGAACGGCCCACAATGCACTACGCCATCGCAGTGTCATCCAGGCGCTGTGATTGGCCAAGCATGCACTGTGACCCCGCATGCTTGGCCAATCACAGCGCCGGCAGCGAGGAGAGCAATGATTGGCCACAGGCAGGATGCCTGTGGCCAATTATTGCTGAGGGTGTTTAGTACACGCCCCACACTATAAAAGGCCGCCAGCACGGCGGCCTAGTGTAGTGTGTTCCGGAGCAGGGAAAGAGAAGCATAGGCAGGGACAGTGACATTTTTTTTTCTTGCTTAACCTGGATTCCTTTAGTTTAGGGAAAGAGAAGGATAGGTAGGGAGAGTGTCAGTGTGTTTTACTGTGCTAATCCTTGTTTCTAGGGACAGGGAAGGACAGTGAGGGAAATTCTCCTTGTGCTATACTGTGCTAAAGCATTGATCATCAACCATCTTTAAAAAAACATTTTTTCTAGGGACAGAAAACTATAGGTAGGGAGAGTGTCAGTGTGTTTTACTGTGCTAATCCTTGTTTCTAGGGACAGGGAAGGACAGTGAGGGAAATTCTCCTTGTGCTATACTGTGCTAAAGCATTGATCATCAACCATCTTTAAAAAAACATTTTTTCTAGGGACAGAAAACTATAGGTAGCGAGAGTGTCACTGTGTTTTACTGTGCTAATCCTTGTTTCTAGGGACAGGGAAGGACAGTGAGGGAAATTCTCCTTGTGCTATACTGTGCTAAAACATTGATCATCAACCATCTTTAAAAAAACATTTTTTCTAGGGACAGAAAACTATAGGTAGCGAGAGTGTCACTGTGTTTTACTGTGCTAATCCTTTATTCTAGGGACAGGGAAGGACAGTGAGGGAAATTCTCCTTGTGCTATACTGTGCTAAAACATTGATCATCAACCATCTTTAAAAAAACATTTTTTCTAGGGACAGAAAACTATAGGTAGCGAGAGTGTCACTGTGGTTTACTGTGCTAATCCTTGTTTCTAGGGACAGGGAAGGACAGTGAGGGAAATTCTCCTTGTGCTATACTGTGCTAAAACATTGATCATCAACCATCTTTAAAAAAACATTTTTTCTAGGGACAGAAAACTATAGGTAGCGAGAGTGTCACTGTGTTTTACTGTGCTAATCCTTGTTTCTAGGGACAGGGAAGGACAGTGAGGGAAATTCTCCTTGTGCTATACTGTGCTAAACCATTGATCATCAACCATCTTTAAAAAAACATTTTTTCTAGGGACAGAAAACTATAGGTAGCGAGAGTGTCACTGTGTTTTACTGTGCTAATCCTTGTTTCTAGGGACAGGGAAGGACAGTGAGGGAAATTCTCCTTGTGCTATACTGTGCTAAAGCATTGATCATCAACCATCTTTAAAAAAACATTTTTTCTAGGGACAGAAAACTATAGGTAGCGAGAGTGTCACTGTGTTTTACTGTGCTAATCCTTGTTTCTAGGGACAGGGAAGGACAGTGAGGGAAATTCTCCTTGTGCTATACTGTGCTAAAACATTGATCATCAACCATCTTTAAAAAAACATTTTTTCTAGGGACAGAAAACTATAGGTAGCGAGAGTGTCACTGTGTTTTACTGTGCTAATCCTTGTTTCTAGGGACAGGGAAGGACAGTGAGGGAAATTCTCCTTGTGCTATACTGTGCTAAAGCATTCCTCATCAACCATCTTTGAAATCCTTGTTTTTTGGACAGTCAGGGAAATTGTCATTGTGCTATTCTGTGCGAAAGCAATCATCCTCAACCATATTTAGAAATCCTTAAGTAAAGGGGCAGAGAAGGACACCTGAAGGTAGCCCTTATTGCTTTTTTCCCATCTCCCTGCAGGCCATCCATTAGAATGTCTGGAAGGCAAACAAGGAGAGGCAGACAGTCAGGAGGCAATAAAAGAGGGCAAGCAGGCTCTGTGTCTGGGGGCAACAGTGCTGGTCGTGGACGCGGTGCATTGTCATCAGCACATGGCCATGGGACACGCTTGTCCTTCTTTTCGGCAGCTGGACATGTTGAGCCACATCATGCCGAAGACTTGGTAGAGTGGATGACCAAGCCCTCCTCCTCCTCCTCATCCTCTCTCACCCAGGCTCAGGGTACTGGCAAAGCAGCTGCCAAAGCGTCCTCTTCCCTGGTATCAATGTCAGACTCATCATCAGTCACTCCTTCCCTAGACCCACCATGTCCTCCTCCTGAGGAGTCCCCCGAACTGTTTGAGCACAGTGTTGGGTACATGCTCCAGGAGGATGCCCAGCGTTTCGAAGGGTCTGATGATGAAACCCAGCTACAGGAAGGCAGTAGCGTGAGAGCAGACAGAGGGGATGCTCAAGAAGGACACCAATCTGGCAGTCATGTTCCAGCAGCTGCAGCATACTGCCAGATTGGCTCCAGTGATGAGGAGGGAGGGGATGATGAGGTCACTGACTCCACCTGGGTGCCTAATAGGAGAGAGGAGGAGGAGGAGGATGAGGAGGAGGCACATCTCCAACGAGGCAGGATGCCCTTTGGTGGCCAGCGTAAGGGCAGTACACCGACGGAATCACACCGCAGAGCTCCGCCTGTGCAGGGCGCTGCCTCTGCCCGTCATTCAAAAAGTTCTTTGGTGTGGGCCTTTTTTGAGGCTAGTGCATCAGATCGCACAGCTGCTGTTTGCAACATATGTCTCAAGCGTATATCGCGTGGCCAAAACATCAGCCGCTTGGGTACCACATGCCTGACCAGACATATGTTGACCTGCCATGCAGCTCGTTGGCAAGCCTACCTCAAAGACCCACACCAAAGAACAAAGCGGACCTCTCCTTGCACCGCATCAGCTGGGATCTCCAACCCCACTATAACTTCAGTCCTCTCTGAAACATGCACTGAGAGGAATGAAGGTGTAGAATTAGGTGTGTCACAGCCAAGTACTTGCGGCCACTCTGCTAGCAGTACACCGACGTCCGATTCTAGCAGGCAAATTTCCCTGCCCCAGCTGCTGGACCGTCGAAAGAAGTTCACTCCCAGCCATCCACATGCCCAGCGGTTGAATGCTAGCTTGGCTAAATTGCTAGCGCTTCAACTGCTGCCTTTTCAGTTGGTAGACTCGGCCCCCTTCCGTGAGTTTGTGCAATGTGCGGTTCCTCAGTGGCAGGTTCCCAAACGCCACTTTTTCTCACGGAAGGCTATTCCGGCTCTCTACCGGCATGTGGAAGGCAATGTCTTGGCCTCGCTGGACAGGGCGGTCAGCGGTAAGGTGCATATTACCGCTGACTCATGGTCCAGCAGGCATGGACAGGGACGTTACCTTTCTTTCACGGCCCATTGGGTCACTCTTTTGGCAGCTGGGAAGGATGCAGGACAAGGTGCAGTAGTGTTGGAGGTTGTTACACCGCCACGCCTACAAAATGCTACTAGTGGTTGTGACACACCTCTCTCCTCCACCCCCTCCTCTTCTTCTTCCTCCATGGCCTCTTCCTGTGCTTTGTCCTCTGAACCAGCGGTGCTCCGTAGCCGTTCAAGGGGCTACGCAAGTACGCAGGCAAAAAGATGCCATGCCGTGCTTGCGCTGGTGTGTTTGGGGGACAGAAGCCACACTGGGGCAGAGGTCCTGTCTGCTCTGCAGGGCCAGGCTGAGAGGTGGTTGACGCCACGCCAGCTTAAGCCAGGAATGGTGGTTTGCGACAATGGCACCAACCTCCTCTCCGCCCTCCGACAGGGACAACTGACCCATGTGCCCTGTGTGGCTCACGTCCTTAACCTGGTGGTGCAGCGGTTCTTGGGCAGGTACCCGGGCTTACAGGATGTCCTGAGGCAGGCCAGGAAAGTCTGTGTGCATTTCCGCAGATCTTATAATGCCAGTGCTCGCCTGGCTGAGCTGCAAAAGGAGTTGAACCTGCCCAAGAACCGCCTTATATGTGACATGCCCACCAGGTGGAACTCAACGTTGGCCATGCTGCAGCGGCTGCACACGCAGCAGAGGGCCATCAATGAGTACCTGTGCGACTACGGCACCAGGACAGGGTCAGGGGAGCTTGGTTTTTTTTCTCCACGCCAGTGGGGCATGATCAGGGATGCATGCACTGTCCTGGCACCATTTGAGGAGGCCACGAGGATGGTGAGCTGTGACAGTGCATGCATCAGTGACACTGTACCTCTTGTCCACCTGTTGGAGCACACGCTGCGTGGAATAATGGACAGGGCACTTGAGGCAGAACAGAGGCAGGAAGAGGAGGACTTCCTTGCCTCTCAAGGCCCCCTTTACCCAGACAGTGTTCCTTCTGTCCCACCCATCGCACAGGAAGAGGAGGAGGAGGAGGAGGAGGAGGATTGTGTCAGCATGGAGGTGGAGGCTGGCACTCAGCATCATCAGCAGCAGTCTTTTAGGGATGATTTACAGTCCCAAGAAACCAGTGGACTTGTACGTGGCTGGGAGGAGGTGGCTGCGGATCATGTCGTCCTTAGTGACCCAGAGGACTCCGGACCGAATGCCTCAGCTAACCTACGCTGCATGGCCTCCCTGATCCTGCAAAGTCTGCGGAAGGATCCTCGTATTCTTCGGATCAAGGAGAGGGACCATTACTGGCTGGCCACTCTCCTTGATCCACGGTACAAGGGTAAGGTTGCGGACCTTATGTTACCGTCGCAGAGGGAGCAGAGGATGAGACAACTCCGGGAGGCCTTGCAGAAAGGTCTGTGCAACGCGTTCCCAGAGACTGTGAGGTTACAAACTCCTGGTCCTGGACAACGAGTTGCTGAGGCTTCGGCCAGTCAAAGAAGGAGCGGTGGGGAAGGTGGCCGTCTGACCGATGCGTTCAGACAATTCTTTAGTCCGCAGCCCCAAAGTATGATCGGTTCCAGCAACCATCGCCAGCGTCTGATAAACATGGTGCAGGAATATCTAGGGGCAAGGTCAGACTTGGACACCTTCCCCACCGAAAATCCTCTGGCTTACTGGGTCTTGAGGATGGATCACTGGCCAGAGCTTGCACAGTATGCAATTGAGCTACTGGCCTGTCCTGCATCCAGCGTTCTTTCGGAACGCACATTCAGTGCTGCTGGAGGATTTGTCACGGATCACAGGGTGCGCCTGTCCACCGACTCGGTTGATCGACTGACTTTCATCAAGATGAACCAGTCTTGGATCACCACCAGCTACCACACACCTGATGCTGATATAACAGACTAATTGATTTTAACATGTCACATCCCTTCAAGACTGATGCTGATGCTGAGTGCCTGTGCTGTTATGTTGACTGGCTATCCTCCTCCTCCGAGTCCTCAATGATACGATTGATGATGATAGCTTGGAAGATCATTTTTGTTTATGGGTGCCGCCACCAGTGGCTAAGGCCCAATTTTTCAGCCCCTGTTTAACAGGGGCGTGTAATTACAATTTTTGAAGCAATACTTTGCAACAGGGCTCATTGCTGTGCTCCAAGTACAGTATCTGTGAGGGGTTGCAGTGTTGTGCCACCAGTGCCTAAGGCCCAATTTTTCAGCCCCTGTTCAACAGGGGCATGTAATTACAATTCTTGATCTAATAATTCACAGCAGGGCCCATTGCTGCACCCACCAAGAGTAACTCTGAGGGCTTACAGTGTTGTGGCAACGCCACCACCACCACCACCACGAAAGGCCCAATTTTTCAGCCCCTGTTCAAAAGGGGCATGTAATTACAATTCTTGATCTAATAATTCACAGCAGGGCCCATTCCTGCACCCACCAAGAGTAACTCTGAGGGCTTACAGTGTTGTGGCAACACCACCACCACCACCACCACCACGAAAGGCCCAATTTTTCAGCCCCTGTTCAACAGGGGCATGCAATTACAATTCTTGATCTAATAATTCACAGCAGGGCCCATTGCTGCACCCACCAAGAGTAACTGTCAGGGCTTACAGTGTTGTGGCACCAGCACCACCATCAAAGGCCCAATTTTTACTACCACTGTTCAACAATTATATGTAATTACAATTCCTGATATAATAGTTGACAGCAGGGCGTTCCAGCACCAACCAAGAGTAACTGTGAGTGCTTACAGTGTTGTACCAACAACTAAGGGGCCTATTTCTGCAGAGTATATACGGCAGGTCCCTACTTTCAAACATCCAACTTACAAACGACTCCTACTTGCAAACGCAAGAAGACAACAGGAAGTGAGAGGAAATCTACCCCTAGGAAGGAAAATTCTCTCCTGTAAGAATTAATATGGGAGAAAGGTGTCTCCTCTGTACTGATGCTTTATCACCAATCCTTGTTTCAAGAAAAACACCACATTTCAAAAACAGTTGTCATTGGGACGGAAAAGTGAGGTGAAATGTTCTGAACAGGGGCACAGACAGCAAAACAAATGTTACAGGGGTGATAACCCTTACCTATGTTTTCCAAAAAGTTTAAAAATAGATTTTTGGGCTGGAGCTACACTTAAACAATGTACCTGTTCAAAATTACAAACACATTCTACATAAGAACAAACCTACAGTCCCTGTCTTGTATGCACCGCCTGTATACGGCTGTTCAGAGTATATAGGGCCTTTTTTATTTTGTGTGCGGTGTTCCCCTTAATATCCATACAAGACCCAAAGGGGCTGGTAATGGGCTGGGGTAGGGGGGGGGGGGTCATGGGGTAGCTATGCCATTTTTCTTAAAGATTTTCATCCATATTACCGGGACCAGACATTACATTAAAGCCGCAAGCAGTTTTAAATGGCTTTTTTTTCCTTTAGAAGTGTCATTTTGTGCAGGGACAGTTCTAAACATGGGAAACACGTGGCACTTCACAGGCATACTTTAGACACCCCCCAGGTACGATATTTAAAGGAATATTTTACTTTTTTTTTTTCACTTTATGCATCATTAAAATGACTGCTCCCGAAAAACGACCGTTTTTAAAACTTCTTTTTGCATTGATACATGTCCCCTGGTCAAGAACCCGGGTTCCCAAACCCTTTTTAGGACAATAACATGCATAATAGTCGTTATAATTAGCACTTTAGAATTCGAACGTTCGCATCCATTGTATTTAATAGGGTTCTAATGTTCGTACGAACGTTCGGTCCGTTCGCGGGTTCTGGTGCGAACCGAACCCGGGGGTGTTCGGCTCATCACTACTCAGGACCATTTTCATCTGATCCTTTAAAGCTTGGCAGACCCCAATAGCTGCCACTGCTGGCTGTGTAACGGCCCCTGCTGTGGAAAAAGCAGATTTTAATAAAGATTCCAATTTTTTATCTACTGGATCTTTGAACATTTGAACATTATCTACTGGACATGTCAGTGATTTGTTCACAGAAGAGATGGCTGCATCCACCGTAGGAACATTCCATCTCTGGGTGAACTTTTCCTCCATGGGATAGATCACCGGAAATTTCTTAGGCGGAACAAATAGTTTATCAGGATGTTCCCAGTCCTGGTATATAAGTCCTTCCAATAATAGATGTATTGGAAAGGAGCAATTAACCTGGGGAGCTTTTAGTGACCCCAATGAGGAGACAGCAGTAGTTGATGGTTCAACAAGAGGCATTTTAAATGCAGATCGAACCATGTCAGTTAGGGTCTGGACCCACAATCTTTCAGTCTGTGATGCTGAAAATGGTTCATCTACTGTCTATTCCTCAAAAACAGAGTTAACCTCCTCCTGATCCCCTTCAGGTAGGTCGGTCCCTTCCTGGGACTGTTGCTCTGCCAACAGGCACTCTAATGGAGGTGATGGAGATCTGGCGCGCTTTCTTTCCTGCAGAGAAGAAGCGATCAATGCTGCCAATCTCTGCTCCAATCCCTCCAGAGTTGAGGCAAAAACCTCCTCTGTTATATATGCAGGAGTAGGTGGACTGAGGACAGCCGCAGTACCTGGCACTCCCGGGGGTTCCTTATGGGTATTAACCTCTGATTTCTCAGGGGAGGAGGGTGCAGATGACTGCTCCAGATCCTCAGAGCCCGATGGAGACCCCCTACACTTCCTGAGAAGTATATCTCGGAGTTTTTTAGGCGGCATATTCCTTAGTTCAAAGCTGAGGTATTCCAGCCGCAATACACCCCTTTACTGAAATAGTCTAATGCAATTTGCTGCTATGTACATCAGTGGGTGTCTACTAATGCGTCTTTCTGGGGATGCCTGTATCAACCGCCCGCTGTAAGCCCCTATACCATGCTACCAGCTCCTTTTCATGCTCTGTGTCCATAGCAAGCAGCGTGGACTGAGTCCTTTTATCTTGCTGGGATGCCCGCACATGCGCAGAAGCGCTGGGCGCACAGAGCGCGTCATCCACCAGGCTCCGCCCACTTTTTTGAAGCTAAATCTATAAAAAGAAAGCGTGTGTGCGCGCGCGCGTGCACGTGTGCGCTCTTGGCGCCCTGTAGGGAGAGGAGCCAGGGTCCCTGTTTCACCAGGACTCGGGGATGGAAGGAAACTACTTGGCAGCATGACAGAGGAATGCAGCTTCCCTGATAGAGAGCTCACTCATCTGCCTGGACTTTCACCATGGAAGGAATAGTCCCAAGAAAAAAAGACGTTCCACAGCGGCCTCTAGTGGACAAACACAGGTACCGCACTTTTGTCTTTTTTTTTTTTAAAACCTCCTTTATGAAAAACATTTCCAGATTTACAGTTTTTAAAACTTCCTTTATGAAAAGACATTTCTAGGATCTCTTAGGCATATACAGCTATTAGCGGGAATACCTTTAGGTAACAGGCAGAAAGACATATTAGGCTTGGGGGTCCCCTCAATAGAACCAAGTTCCTGAGGGGCCCCCACTTACCTTTTCCCCGCCGCAGGACTTTGTTTGGTCCACAGAAGCCCAAACTTCACCTCTCACGGCAGGCATTGTACTAGACCTTCAGGGACCGGGTTCCCAAGGATTCCACTCCCCTGGACCTGTATAGCACCCTGCACAGATAGCCTCTTGGTTTTGGGTATGACCAGAGCTCTGGATCCCAGGGTCCAGCCCTCCTAAGAGAGGCATTACAGGCAAAACCCTGCTCTTCTCTGCAAGGCCCGGGTACCGACCGTTTAGCTATGAAGCTTTTTTGGTCGGATCCGGAATAGCTTGCTAAGGCCCAGAGAACCTGTACACAAGCCCAGATGAATACATGTTAACCTTGGCCAACACCTTAGACACTGGCAAAAAACTGAGGTACTCCCGGATGGGAGGGGCTTATATAGGGGAGGGTACTTCCTGTTTTGGAAGTTGCCAGTGCCAGCACCTGAAGGTAATTCTATATAACCCACATAGTAATGACTATGCTGCTCTGTGTCCCGTGATGTATGAACAAGAAAAATACCCTTTACTTACATTCCAATCCTCCACAAAAGCTAACATAAGTTCACCAACATTAAAAAAATAAAAAAATAATACAGTCCCACAGTTTGTATTTTTCCAGATTTCTTTTATCAAACAACCACCAGTGCCCATGAACACCACCATACACTTCTATGTGTGCCACCACATGTCTTCACACAAAATTAAATATGCGCTCATCCTCCTATATTATAGGAGGTCTACATGCGTTTGATGTCAAATGGCTCCTCTTCTTACCCAGGATTTTCACCATGGACAAACAGGGCAGCAAGAGGTTGTAATCATAAAAATCCTCCTCCTCAGACAGAAAAAACAAACACTTCTAGTGCTTTATGTAATCAATGTTTATAAAAAAAATCACAGGATGGTACTCATATTAAAACAGTGTTGTATAGCGTTAAAAGTAAGTGCCGGTTCACACTGCTGCGCTGTGAATTTGTTCAGTTTTTTCAGTCCATTCTGAGGTGCGAATTTACCGCGTTTTTGCCGCGATTTTAATGCGAATTTCAGGATTGGGACATAGCTGCGATTAATGTTTTTGTGGAGAATAGTGTGGTGGAATTCGCACATATGTGAACCATCAAATGCGATTCCAGAACGATTTACATTGATGTCTATGGAGACTAAATTCGCAACGCAACGCTCTAAAATCGCACAAGACCCTTTTTTTCATCGCATCGCATTTGGAGAGGAATCGCAACGCATAGATGTGAACCACCATCATTAAAAACAATTACTTTTTGGATGACATGCGAATCTAGTTTGTGTTTAACGCATCGCATTCGGCATCAACTCGCACAAGTGTGAACCGGCACTTAACAACGGCTCAGCATCATCAAGGAAACTGTCCTCGACATAGACATAGTGGCATGCGAAACAACATGATGATGTCATGCACCTTCCTACCTTACGTGTTACACTCATGGGGCAGGATTTCATCAAAATCACAAGACTGGCTGACAAAGTTTACAAATCCTTTAGCAGGTAAAATTGTACAGCAAACAACACAGAGGAGCACATTCAGGGTTGCCAACCTCCTACAGCATTTTGTACTGACAAAACATGGGAAATTTACTGGCAGAGCACATTTTTTACTGCCAACCTGAGAAATTACAGAACTCTTATTGTAAACTAAGACAGTGAATATTTAAACAGTATAAACATGAGATGGAAACACTGAAAATACCTATAACAAAATATTTGCTTGATTTACACTTAAAAAGTCAACACAGCATGAAATTTTCAGCCCCTGATATTTTTTGGCAGTTGTAAAAAAATCACAGATTTTTACAAACTGTCAGTAAATTTGCTGGCGGTTGGCAACCCTGAGAACATTCACCATAATGGGAAATAGCAATATGTACAAGAACCCAGCTCACTTTTAAACAGTCATTTATTATTAATAATAATAATTAATAATAATAAATTATTTGGGCTTACATTTTCATGGGCATCTCTATGTTACAATTTACATAAGACCTTGTGAAGCCAAATATTTCCTATTAGAAAATTATTATTATCCAGTTACCACTGTAACAGACCACTGTTCTCCAACTTAAAGTGTTTGTAACCCTGGGAAAAAAATGTGATCCTGTTCCTTTATAGCAGAATAAACAGCACAGTGCCTGTGCTGTCTAATCTGCCCCTCTCTAATGCCGCATACACACGATCGGAATTTCCGTCGGAAAAACCTTGGATGGTTTTTTCCGACGGAATTCTGCTCAAACTTGGCTTGCATACACACGGTCACACAAAAGTTCTTTGAACTTTCGACCGTCAAGAACGCAGTGACGTACAGTACCTGCGCCCAAGATTGTGTTTCCAGCGCAATCCCATTGCGCCGTCGCTCGGCGCTTCAGGCTGTACATCTCGCGCTCGCTGCAATAGGAAAACACATTTTCCTATTGCAGCGAGCGCGAGAAAGAAGCGACAATGTCCCCCCTCTATGGAGGGGACATTGTCGCTCAATGTAAGCAATGCCTTTTCACTCATTGGGAAAGGAAAAAACAAATTTTTCCTTTCCCGATGAGCGAGCCAGCTCGGCGCTGGCTCCCGCGACGGGGCTTGCAGGTGTCAATCTCGCCGATAACAGAGGCGAGATTGACACAATATCGCGGCCACCTACTGTACAACACCAAGAAGAGGAGAGAAAATTAAGTTGAATGCTTCTGAGCATGCGTCAAATTGTTTCCAAGCATGCATAGGAATATTGTGCATCGGAATTGCATACAGAAGAACAGAATTTCCGATAGGACCTTTTTCCGTCGGAAAAATAGAGAACCTGCTCTCAATCTTTTGCTGGCGGAAATTCCGACAGCATACACACGGACACATCTGACTTTTTCTGTCGGAATTTCCAATCGTGTGTACGCGGCATAAGCTGTAAAAACCTGGCCGATCCTGCCATTTCCTGTGTCCCCCTCTCTGTACTGACCATGATAATCATGGCTGCTGAGCCCTGATCACATGGTCAGTTTACGTGCCTCCGTCATCTGCAGCACCCCTCTGTCCCCTCCCTCCCTGTCTGTCAGCTCCTGTGTCTGTGTCTCTGTCTCTGCCCCCCCTCCTGCCGCTATTTGTATAAAATAAAATATTAGAGATTGTCACTGGCAGCCCCTCTATTATATCTAGTCATAACACACAGGGTAAGTAGTTTACTAAAGCAAAGCTTCTAAATACCTTTTTACAGCTATCTTCCGGCCGGTCATGTGACTCCCAACCAGTCTCCTACTTCGATCCAGGGCTATAGTAGAAGGGGCCAAGATCTCCCACTGACATCACCTGGGGAGGTCATGTGACCGCTCAGCCACTCCTACTGTAGCTCTGAATCGAAATAGGAGACCGGCCGGGAGTCACGTGACCGACCTAAAGATAGCTGTAAAAAGGTATTTACAAGCTTAATTTTAATAAAATACTTATACATTGTGTTATGACTAAATATAATAGAGGGGGTGGCACTGAATTACACATTTGTGGTAACAACCACTTTAAAGTAATTACCTTGTTTCTTAGCTTTATTCATATATTTTAAATAATTATCTATATGTCACGTACCTGGTAGTAGAGCCCGATATGCAGAGGAAGGCCTCTCTTACAACTCTGATTCGAGAACCCCCGATAGAGCAGACAGGAAGCTCAGGAGTGCAGAGTGGCACAAGTGCCTGGCAGGATCGCTGATGTAGGGGCTGGTCGGAAATTCCAATGATGCCATGGAGAGACTTCAGTGAGGAAGCTGACCAGAACAGCTCGCAGGCTGGAGACAGGATCAGACTGGAAGCAGTACACAGCAATCAGCAAAGAGGTGTTCTGTAGACAGGAACACAGACAGGTACAGGCAAGCCGGGTCATACACAGGAACAAATGCGGTGGCTGAAGCAGGGTACAGGCCGGGTCGATAACAGGCTGGCAGCGAGGTAACCAGGGAAGAGGCAGAAGTGGAGTCAAGGACAAGCCAGGGTCGGATGCAGGCAGATAGCAGGAGAAGTCAGGAACAAGCCAAGAGTCAACTGTGTGTGTGCCATGCGGCTCTTCTTGTAGGAAAATAGAGCACAGGCGTTCTTCTGCGGCTGCCATCTTGTTTACTGGTTTGCCCTTCCTGACACTATAGCAGTCTAGTATTTTAATATAACAAGAAGGTGCATAAACAAGGCCTATAATGCACTTCCCGGCGCCACAATGATAAAATACAAGTTCTGAGCCTCCTCTTAATAACCAAAAGGCTAAAAAAGGGGATGTGTAAGTAAGAAAAGGATTAAACAGAATAAATTAAATAAAACTAATATCACAGTGTAAAAAAGTGATAAAAGACAATCAGCAGCTGTTTAAAAACCCTAAAACAAGTAATCTCATAAAAGTGCAAAAATATAAAACAAAAAGTATCAAGTCCTGGAACTAAAATAGTCCAAATGATAAAACAGCGCTTAAAATTGGATACATGTCCAACTACATATAAAACATTTGAGTGATGACGTGGCAACAGTAAGTCCTAAATCGGTGAGTGCTTCTAGGAGTTGGATCAGTAGTGCACCCTATACCTGCTCCCAATCTTCATAACACATGAGGCACTCTCCCCCGTCGGGGTACAAACTCACCAGAAAGATGAAAAATGTGGGCCTTAAATAGTAATAATGATGAGCTCTCACACCCTGACCGGTTTCGTCACTAATTGACTTCAACTGAGGATTGCTGCATAGGGGTTTATTTTATTCATTAAAACTGAATTACACTATTCTAGTGTTTTTTGTGTCTTTATATGAATAACCCATGCTGCCTCCTGCTGTTGATGACGGATGTCCAAGTGAGAGAGCTTATCATTATTACTATTTAAGGCCCACATTTTTCATCTTTCTGGTGAGTTTGTACCCCGGCGGGGGAGAGTGCCTCACGTGTGGTGAAGATTGGGAGCAGGTGTAGGGTGCACTACTGATCCAATTCCTAGAAGCACTCACCGATTTAGGACTTATGCCGCGTACACACGATCATTATTCACGGCGGCTAAAAAACCGCCGGGAATAATGTCATTAAAAACGAGGGAACGGCTTGTTCCCCACACACGGTCGTTTTTCACGTCGTTTTTTCTCTTGTCGAGAAAAACGACCGTCTGTGGGCTCCGCGGCAGTGATTCCCTATGGGAAACACTGCCGCGGAAAACATGTCGAAAAAAACGACAAGAAAAATTAGAACATGTTCTAATTTTTCTTGTCATTTTTAATGCCGTTTTTCTTGTCGAAAAAAACGACAGAAAGCCCACAGACTATCGTTTTTCTCGTCGAATGGGAAAAATGACATTTTTTTCGCCGAGAAAAACGGCCGTGTGTACGCGGCATTACTGTTGTCACATCATCACTCAAATGTTTTACATGTAGTTGGACATTTATCCAATTTTTAGCACTGTTTTATCATTTGGACTATTTTAGTTCCAGGGCTTGATACTTTTTGTTTTAGTATTTTAATATGTTAACCATAGATCAATGCAGAAAGTTTGACATGATCCACATTATTGGCTAACTTTCATTGATAGAGATGCAAGCTTTCAGATAGCCTATGATCCCTTTTCAGACGTAGGACTGGGAGAGAGGAAACCAGAAAGAGTTCAAATGGGAGGGGGGGCATTTAAGTACTCTATTGCAGGTAGGTATTAATTATTATCTACTTTGCTGGGCACTGTGAAAAGGCATACTCAGAGGATGACAGGGTTTGAAGGTACGTATATAATGTTGGCCATGTGGGGTCGTGGAGGGTACTTTGGGGACATATTCTGCTTGGTTTGTGCCAAACTGTTGTCAAGGCATAAAACGGATTTGCTTGTTCTTCTGAACAAAGCAAAATTTTAATCAATAAAAGGTAAGTTCTTCCCACCTGATATCTTCATACTGTGTGCTTTAGTCTACATTTCAAGAACTCACTAATAATAGCATTATGCTTAATGATGATTATCTGTTTTAGGACTATGGGGACGTATGCTGAATATTCACTTTTAAGACTTCCTGTGGGCTCAAGCCACTTGCCATTGGATCTGCCTATTGAAAGAGGACCAGTAGGTAAATACTGCTTTAAACCCATTCTATGTAATACTTTTTCCTCTGATGAAACAAATGTCTGATTGTATGTACCTTTCCAATAAAACAAATACTGCAGTGCCAAAAACAATATATAGTAAAGCTAACCTTTAAAGTAGAACTATAGGCAAATTATTTTTTTTTCATTTTGGATCGAGCAAGGGAGTTTTTTTTGCCATCTGTGTCCCATTATTGAGATTTCACATCACTTCCTGTCCCATCTCTTTGGGACTTCCAGGTCACCATAACTAGTGTCCCCATTGGAAGATTTCCACTCTATTACTTTTCCGGGGGCAACTCAAGATTTGGGATTTTCTTTTACTTTTGCTTTAAATGATAATGGTAAACAGGACAAATAGAGTGGAAATCTTCCTAAATGGGGGCACAGACAGCAATAAAAACCTTACAGGCATTCTAATCCTTGTCCACTCTATTCAGAATCCGCCCCCCCCCCCAAAAAAAATGTAATTTAGTTATACTTTAAGCCTCCTTCACATGGGCAATTATCTGCATACAGTGGATTCCAGCCTCAACTGTCCCTATCCACGGTATCCACTGGGGGTGTAGTTACATGATGTGAACAGTGATTGCTCTTCTCATCCTTTACTGCTGCTCAAATACACATATGACTGCAGCCACAAGAATCTGCTGTATGGAAATAATCAACAATGTGAAGGAAGCCTAAATTACTTATATTACAACAAAATTCTTAAAGCGGAGTTCCACCCTAAAAATTTACTTTCTATTAACAGCTTGCCTTTAATGTAAAAAAAAAAAAAAAATGTTACTCACTTCTATTTGGCTGTTACTAGGCAGATTTCGTAATCTGCCTAGTTCCTGGTCCTAGGTTGTTCAACTTCCTGTCCTAAGACCCCATTGCCTCCTGGGAAATGATGACACTCATTTCCCAGGAGTCTCTGGGCATTACTGTGCCTAAAAATCGCCCAGCATACACCTCTCCCTGAAAACCAGGAAGAAAAAGGAACTGGGCTTCACATGCCCACACATATGATGGATACGGCCACAACATGAGCTGGAGGATATAAGGCAAGTGTTTGCAATGATTTCTGGAACGATTGGGGAGCTATTAATATGTTTTAGGGACTATTTAATGTGATTAATTTTAGCTAAAAAAATTATGCCCGGAACTCCGCTTTAAGCACAATCAAACACATTAATGTGATAAACAAATTCTGTGATACATATTAACAAAAGCACCAAACATTAAGGAGGTAAAAGCCCAAACAGTTTTCCATGATCACCCACTTTCTTCAATTCAAGTGTATTCCCAAATACCAAATGT
The DNA here is from genome assembly GCA_029206835.1 of Rana muscosa. Taxonomy (NCBI): domain Eukaryota; kingdom Metazoa; phylum Chordata; class Amphibia; order Anura; family Ranidae; genus Rana; species Rana muscosa. Next base: position 188,527,560 of record CM055123.1, read on the forward strand.
CTCTTTCTGGACAGTCACTCATCTGACTTTTATTCTTTCTGTTACAGAAAGGATAGATATCACACAACCTTTTCTCTAGGCCACAGGTGTCAAACACAAGGCCCGCAGGCTGAATCCGGCCCTCCAGGCCATTTAGTGTGGCCCTCGCACCTCTCCTGCAGCTGCAGAAGAGCTCCAGCCCTCCTCTGGTCCTACTCCAGATCCTTATTTTCTACTTTCAAGCAATGCATCCAGCTTCTTCCCAGCAGCAGCATAAGGAAAGGGGGGTGCACTGTGATGTAAGGGAGAGTGGAGGACTCAACTTCTGATGGTGGGGTGGCTCTTGACATCTAATGTAAGGGGAGGGGATGCGCTGGACATCTAATCTTACAGATACAACCAACCCTTTTGAGGGCAATCATAATGCTGATGCGACCCACGATGAAATTGAGTTTGACACCCTTGCTCTAGGCTATTTCTTCTCAAAAGGGCATTGATGTCAAAAGGATTACAACTTTTTGTTTAATTATTGGCTATGGATATGGTTCAAAGATAAGTAAAACAGATAACCTTCTCATTGTTCAATGCGCTTGCTTAACCACTTCAGCCTTGGAAGGATTTACCCCTTTAATGACCAGACCATTTTTTGTGATACAGCACTGCGTCACTTCAACTGACAATTGCACGGTCGTGTGACGCTGTACCCAAACAAAATTGGTGTCCTTTTTTCCCACAAATAGAGCTTTATTTTGGTGATATTTGATCATCTCTGTGGTTTTTATTTTTTGCGCTATAAACAAAAGAAGGCTGACAATTTTGACAAAGAAAACAATATTTTTTACTTTCTGCTATAATACATATCCAAAAAATATATTAAAAAAGTATTCATCAGTTTAGGCCAATATGTCCGCTACATGTTTTTGGTAAAAAAAAATGGCAATAAGCATATACACTATTTATTGGTATGCGCAAAAGATATCGCGTCTACAATCTTTGGGAAAGATTTATCGACTTAAAATGTAAAAAATGTTTTTTACTGGTAATGGCAGCTATCTGCGATTTTTAGTGGGACTACGACATTGCGGGAGACAAATCTGAACCTAAGTGACACTGTCTGGGGACCAGTGACATTATTACAGTGATCAGTGCTAAAAAAAAAATGCACTGATCAATGTATAAATGACACAAGGGGTTAACACTAGGGGGCGATCAAGGGGTTAACTGTGTTCCATCACTGTGTTTCAACTGTGTGGGGGGATGGGCTCACTGCAACACCACAGAGATCGCTGTTCCCGATCACTGGGAACAGCAGATATCCATGATGTCAGCACCTCAGGATAAGGCAATGTTACTGGCGCTTACCCATTAGCTTTTGATTAGATAACTTTTTTTCCAGAGTAAACATTTCTTAAACTAAAACGAACCCTTTAGCAACAGTGCAGTGCGTATTTGTGGCAGCATAGGCCAAATCCCAGCAGTGGCAATGGGTTAAAGGGTAACTCCACTTTCGTGGAAAAAAACGGCGCAAATCAAAAAAAGTTAATATAGCGTATACAATTGTGACACAAGTCATATTGTAATTGAATGTTATTAAAAATTACCTTTCCTTTTTAATCTGCAGCTCTGTAATTTTCTGTAAAATGCAATGCAATATGGCTACCCAGAGGTGTTCTGTACACAGAATGTTTACAGAACATCCCCCAGATATGTCATTTCCTGCTTCTATGATTGGCTTACTGATTTTCCCAGAAGTCTGCACTAAGATACAAATCAGATTTTGAGCATCCCCTGTAACTAAATTGTCATTTTTGGTGAGATACGCTCAAAGGGCATTTATGTTTAGACCCTTTAACACTGGGGCGGTTTTCAGGCGCTTTAGCGCTGGAAATAGTCTCTGCTAAGCGCCTGAAAACCGCCTTGCATTCATTCAAGTGTGACTTTTCACACTGGGGCGGTACGCTTGTGGGACATTCCGAAAAGTCCTGCAAGCAGCATCTTTGGGGCGGTTTGGGAATGGTGTATTGAGCGCTCCCAAAACGCCCTGCCCATTGGAATGAATGGGTATCGCTTCCGAAGCACCTGGAGATTTTAACCCCATGTGAAAGGGGTCTTAAAGGGATGCAGATGATTGATAATTATAAAACAACTCCCATTAGATTTACTCTGAACATGGACACAGACAAACAAACAGCTATACCTTCAGAATAACAAAAGGTAGGAAAGTGCAACAAAGTTTGTTAAAATCCTTGCAATGTACATAGATTACCCAGAGGTTTTTTTTTTTTCTTAACAAAAGTGAAGTTACTAATAACAAATTATTATTGACACCTTAATGATAAAACCCAAATTAAATTAAACCCAATTTGGTAACTTTGGTATGTATTAAAAAAATTGTACATATCTTTGCAGCTACTCAGTATACCTAGGTAAAATATTTTTTTCAGGACAAATTTAACCTTCATTTGATGGTAAGTGGTTATGGATCTCTCCTGATTAGTTTTTTTTTTTAATATCAAAATAAAACTTGCCAAAAATAGTGCAAAAAGTATAATTTTTGTAATTGTACCTCACACCACCCAGGTGCAACCCTAAATATATTCTCCTAATCATGCTGTTTATGGCAATACCACATAAGTGTGCATTATTCGTTGTTTGTACAGTACATATTACAGGGCCATGCTGCAGGTGAGCGAGTGACCATGCTTCTAGTATAAACACAGGTATAGATACATACAGGGCCATGGAAAAAAGCCCACCATGATGCCACGTATTTGTGGTACTTCGGAAACGAAAACAGAAAACAGAAAACAGTTAAAAGTCTGCAATAGAGGGGAAATGTGTAAGATACTAAAGTGGTATTTTCTGTTGTGGTGCATTTCCGGACATGTTTATTATTATTATTATTATTATACACGATTTATATAGCGCCAACAGTTTATGCAGTGCTTTACAATGTATAGGGGGGACAACACAATTACAGTACAGTTCAATACAAAAGGTACAGGAGGGCCCTACCCATAGAGCTTACATTCTAAAGGGAGGGGTGGTGGTACAAAAGGTAATAGCTGCAGAGAATTTGATGGGGGTGGCTCGGGGATAGTTGTTAGGTGGGTGTGGGATAGACTTCCCTGAATAAATGAGTTTTCAGGGATCTCCTGAAGGTGGACAGGGTAGGGGCTGATCGGACATACTGGGGCAGGGAGTTCGAGAGGATGGGAGAGGCTCTGGAGAAGTCCTGAAGGCGAGCATGGGAGGAGGTAACAAGGGAGCTAGAGAGCAGGAGGTCCTGGGAGGAGCGGAGGGGACGATTTGGGCGATATCTGCAGATGAGGTTTGTGATGTAGATGGGGGCGATGTTGTGAAAGGCCTTGTATGTTATGGTTAGCATTTTGAATTTTACACGGTGGGGTAGGGGAAGCCAGTGAAGGGATTGGCAGAGAGAAGCAGCAGTCACGGATTGGTTAGTGAGGTGTATTAGTCTAGCAGCAGAACTCATAATAGACTAAAGGGGGGATAGCCTGCTTAAGGGTAGGCCATTAAGGAGAGAGTTGCAGTAGTCAAGGCGGGAAATAATCGAGGAGTGAATAAGTTGCTTTGTGGTGTCATTAGTCAGGAAGGGTCGAATTCTGGAGATGTTGCGGAGGTTTACGGTGGCAGGATTTAGCCAGTGATTGAATATGGGGGCTGAAGGAGAGGTCTGAGTCAAGGATTACACCCAGGACCTTGGCATGTGTGGAGGGACCAATGGTTGTGTTATTTATATTAATGGTGAAGTCACACGGGGGGGGGGGCGTGAAGGAGGAAATATAACAAGCTCAGTTTTAGAAAGATTGAGTTTGAGGAAGTGGTGCGACATTCATGCCGATATGTCATTCAGTAAGTTTGATATCCGTGAGGAGATCGAGGGGGTGAGTTGAGGAGTGGAGAGATAGATCTGGGTGTCGTCAGCATAGATGTGGTATTGGAAGCCATGGGAGGTTATCAACTGGCCTAGAGAAGAGGTATAGAGTGAGAATATAGAGAGGTATAGAGTTTATGCAAAGTATTTTGCATATTAATGTGCTTTGTTTTGAGGCAGCCCATTTATTATGAATGGGCTACCAACACACCACAATTAATTAAAAATACACTACCTTTTTTAGCAATGGAGCACACCACAATGTACAACATGTGTTGCACTCTACTCTACAGTACATTGGGGTGTCATTCACAATGAGTAGAACTGCAATGCACCATACCACACATAGAGCAAAATAATTGCTGTGCTTTGGGAAAACATGAGGTAATGCCACTTTTTCCTGCATGTTAACTCACTGCACAACTGAAAATGGGCCCTAACAAAAAAATTAAATGTGTAAAGAAGCTGTCTTAAGGCCTTCTAAGAACTTTTTAACTGTAATATTTTTATGTTGAATGTAGATCATAATTTGAATTCTGGATGTAACTGGGTTGCCATGGGTTGCCATGCCTGTGCACCTTTTCAAAATGCGTCCGCAGGGAAAGCGCATTGTCTTTTTCACCATGCAATTTTTCTGCGGTTCTCGCACCCGCAAACTCGCTGTGGGCTGAGATGCGTAGGGGTGCCGTTCAGAATGACAACCCCTTGCATCTCCTGAGAGCAGACAATTTGGCAGCGGGTGGTTGTGGGTGGGGGAACTGATGTGAATCCGGCATCTGCAGCCCCACGCAGAGGTGTGAACCAAGCCTTAAACCACCTGACACAGGTTAACTCCCCTGATCGCTATTGAGAGATTTCTGCACTTGAGTTCTTGGGTTTGCACACCTTCTCTGACCATTATGACATGATCTCACTTTCCTTTGTATTTGTTTAATTCTAAAGAAAAGGTAACAAGAGACGTACATGGCAAGTATGTTTTCCATACAAAAAAACTGAAGTCTACTTTAATCTAGGGGGATTGAATAACAATTAAAAACACTAATGATGCTAATTAAAAACAATACTTACTGATTTATAGATTTGTTTTATTAAAGGGCATGTACGATTTTTAACATTTCTCTTAGCTTCAACACTGCTGCGTTCAAGGAAAAAGCAGGATCAATCTTGTCTGCACAAATCCATCATCTTCCTTACAATTATCAGCATACTTCTGATGTTAACAATATGTATCTTGGGTAAGAAAAAAACATACTAATGTAATGAGTAATGGGAAACCTATTGTAAGATACACAAATGTTATAGTATGTAATTATGATTATTATTTTCATTTATTTGCATCCCTCTTTGGGTATTGGTATCCCTCTTTAGTATTGATAAAACCTTGCTCAAGTCTTGAGATTATCCAAATAGTCACTATCGTGCAAATCTATTGGGTATGCAAAAAGCATACAGTACTCCCTATGTTCCTTTCCCCTTTCTTTCACCTGTATGTATCTCACCACTGGCTTGTAATGTTGCCTATCGTAGGGAATGGTGATGTGTTAAGGGCAGAAATAGGATGATGCCAGGCTCTTAACAATAGATGTTTTTTGCACCCTCAGGTTTCAGGGCTCTGCAGCACTGTAAAAGATAACTAAACAAACATACAAACCCTGGCTACATTACTGATATTACGATAGAAATAGCGGTTTACAATCATTTTGGGGTGTTCAGGTACAGTGCATTGAAAAAGTATTCATACCCCTTGAAATGTTCCACATTTTGTCATGTTACAACCAAAAGTGTAAATGTATTTTATTGGGATTTTATATGATAGACCAACACAAAGTGGCACATAATTGTAAAGTGGAAGGAAAATTATAAATGGTTTTCAACATTCTTTACAAATAAATATCTGAAAAATGCATTTGTATTCACCCCCTCTGAGTCAATACTTTGTAGAACCACCTTTCGCTGCAATTACAGCTGCAAGTCTTTTTGGGGATGTTTCTATCAGCTTTGCACACCTAGAGAGTGACATTTTTGCCCATTCTTCTTTGCAAAATAGCTCAAGCTCTGTCAGATTGAATGGAGAGCGTCTGTGAACAGCAATTTTCAAGTCTTGCCACAGACTCTCAATTGGATTTAGGTCTGGACTTTGACTGGGCCATTCTAACACATGAATATGCTTTAAGCTAAACCATACCATTGTAGCTCTGGCTGTATGTTTAGGGTCGTTGTCCTGCTGAAAGGTGAACGTCCACCCCAGTCTCAAGTCTTTTGCAGAGTCTAACAGGTTTTCTTCTAATATTGCCCTGTATTTGGCTCCATCCATCTTCCCATCAACTCTGACCAGCTTCCCTGTCCCTGCTGAAGAAAAGCAACACCACAACATGATGCTGCCACCACCATGTTTCACAGTGGGGATGGTGTGTTCAGGGTGATGTGCAGTGTTAGTTTTCAGCCACATTTAGCATTTTGCTTTTAGGCCAAAAAGTTCAATTTTGGTCTAATCTGACCAGAGCACCTTCTTCCACATGTTTGCTGTGTCCCCCACATGGCTTCTCAAAAACTGCAAAAAGGATTTCTTTCAACTATGGCTTTCTTCTTGCTACTCTCCCATAAAGGCCAGATTTGTGGAGTCCACGACAAATAGTTCTCCCGCCTGAGCTGTGGATCTCTGCAGCTCCTCCAGAGTTACCATGGGCATCTTGGCTGCTTCTCTGATTAATGCTCTCCTTGTCCGGCCTGTCAGTTTAGGTGGACGGCCATGCCCTAGTGGGTTTGCAGTTGTGGCATACTCTTTCCATTTTCGGATGATGGATTGAACAGTGCTCCGTGAGATGTTCAAAGCTTGGGATATTTTTTATAACCTAATCCTGCTTTAAACTTCTCCACAACTTTATCGCTGACCTGTCTGGTGTGTTCCTTGGCCTTCATGATGCTGTTTGTTCACTAAGGTTCTCAAAAAAACCTCAGAGGGCTTCACAGAACAGCTGTATTTATACTGAGATTAAATTAGACACAGGTGGACTCTATTTACTAATTAGGTGACTTCTAAAGGCAATTGGTTCCACTACATTTTAGTTAGGGGTTTTAAAGTAAAGGGGGCTGAATACAAATGTACGCCACACTTTTTAGATATTATTTACTAAAAAAAATTAAAACCATTTTTATAATTTTACTTCCACTTCACAATTATGTGCCACTTTGTGTTGGTCTATCACATAAAATCCCAATGAAAAACATTCATGGTTTTGGTTGTAACATGACAAAATGTGGAAAATTTCACGGGGTATGAATACTTTTTCAAGGCACTGTATACTTTACTAAGGCGATGCAACATTAATGTTAAAATGTAAGTAGCAGCAACTGATAGGAACCAATATATGTTAACTTTTTTCAGAAAAGTAAATTTCCTGCCACTGATGCTATCTTTATGTTTTAAAAATTGTCTCTAAAGCCTGCACTGTATTTATATTGATGTAGCGCACAGGTGTCAAACACAAGGCCCGCGGGCTGAATCCGGCCCTCCAGGCCATTTCATGTGGCCCTCGCACCTCTCCTGCAGCTGCAGGAGAACTCCAGCCCTCCTCTGGTCCTACTCCAGACCCTTACTTTCTGCTTTCAAGCAATGCATCCAGCTTCTTCCCAGCAGCAGCATAAGGAAAGGGGGGTGCACTGTGATGTAAGGGAGGGTGGGGGACTCAACTTCTGATGGTGGGTTGGCTCTTGACATCTAATGTAAAGGGGGAGGGGATGTGCTGGACATCTAATCTTACAGATACAACCGGCCCTTTTAAGGGCAATCATAATGCTGATGCGGCCCACGATGAAATTGAGTTTGACACCCCTGATGTAGCGGATGGTTGCTACTAGTTACTATCATCCACCATATCACCCTGCTGCCAGACCTTCATATATCACTCTTAGAGACAATGAACAGTCATTTGCATTTATTGTTTATTGGGGGATATAACTTGGTTGGGGAAGGGGATACGGGATGCCCATAGATACAATCACTTTGCCATCACGGTTACAGAATTGATTAAATTAATTGAGCCTTGAAGAATTGATGGACCCTAATATTCACAGTCACTTCCCCTGCATAACTCATACAGACTGTTGCTCCTCCTCTGCATCAACTCCTGCAGACTGTTACTCCCAGGACTCCTCTACTCCTGCACAAAACTTCCACTGTAAACTATTAGTTCTCCTGTCCCATCATCTTCACTTTACACAAGGAATCACTCTGAATAATCCCAGATGCTGGCTAAACTGGCTGACTTGTTAATAGGCCGGGGGCCTGCAGTACCCCCTTCTTGCGGCCTAGTTGATTAACAGCTTGCATTAGTTGATGGACTACTGATCCCAGCTAGCCCAACTTGCAAATCCTGCGCCCGCAGGCCGCATCGATTTGACACAAAACCCCACAGTCTCTCCTATGGCCTTGCACCCAGCTCCCCTGGCATGCCTCTTCCAGATATGCACTGTGTCACACTCACCGACCTTCTCCTGCCCTGAGTCCATGGTAAAGAACTTAACCGGACATGCGTTCCAATCACTTCTCCAGTCCCTCTGTTCAAGGACACCTCTTCCATTAACCTTGTAAGGATGAGGCTCCCTCCCAGCTCCCAGGCTCCTCCGCCGAGGCGCGCACCCCCCCCCCCAGATGGGGATGGGGCCTCCTGCTGTGATCTAGCACTCCATTCTTTACTTCTCCCAGCCGACAACTCCCCTCCAGTGGGCTAGACCTGAGCTTATATGGGATGCCTGCCCCCTGCCAATTCCAGTTGGGGATTGGTCAGGGCTCCTAACATGAGCTCCCTGTCACTCCAGCTCCCAGCCCTGCCCCTCTTCCAGAACATTCTCCATGGAAGCAAGAGAGGCACCCAAAAACTGAAGCAAAGGTGGTCACACCCACTTCTACACAAACCACTTCCTGCCCCCAGATCAAAACAAGCAGGCCTAGCATGCAGCATAGGCCTGCCTAAATTTACCTGCCTGGCAGCTACCACACAAAAATCCTTACCTCTAGCACCTACCTATGGTAGAGGGTGCTACATTGACTCCAATGAAACCATCTGCCTGTTCGAGCATTTAGCTGTACCCCACCACTACAGTCATTGCAATGCAGATCACGGTAGTCTTTATGTTTCTGTGACACTTTCTGTAGTTCACAGTAACTGGAAAATCTACAGGCAAGAATTGAAAACTGTTGTATTGGCTACAGGTGAGCAGAGATGGGAACTGCCTGGAAGTATAAAATACTAGTGGAAGATAACCCTTTGGCATCCACCATAAACTGAAATATCAGTTTAGATACATTTTTTGTTGCAAGTTAAAAAAAGTCAATACATTGTTACATTTGGGTTTCTGTTTTGTACAAAAATTGTTTATTATGATGCTAATACTGTCTGTCAGTATCTTATGTTTTTTTGTTGTCTTTGTCTTCTCCAGTGATAAAAATAAAGCATTTATTGGATGGTATAAATGAAGCACGTATCCAGGGCAACACAACACAATCAATGCAAGAGGAATGTATATTACATCATATTAGAAAAGAATTGTGTACTGATTTTCCTAAAAGTAATTTAAATGGATCAAAATATAACCAAACAGGTAAAATATAATACAACGTACAATAACACTATGATTATTTAACAGTTAATAATTATTTTTTGGTGCTTTAGAATTGTATTTTATCTAATACGTACCAATGAATTGTGAGCACAGCAAAATATTTTTTGTCGTATGTTTTAAGGTGTCTTTTTTTTGAACTACAGGAAAATATAAGAACATGACCTAAAGCTAAACGCCAGATAGATACAAAAATGAATAGAGCTCTGTATTTTATGAATGGAACATTAAATGCATTTTTTAATACATGCAGTATAAGTTCCTGAATTTGAATTGCAATCAGCTTCAGATAGTCCTTGTAAAACAGCATTCAGACGGGGGGAGGGAAAAGCAGCACCAGGCTTGGCAGGATCTAAGGTGGTGCTGGGGTGGGTTGCACCCCACAGATTTCAGTTGAGCCCCCCCTAATGCCTTTAGCTCCCCTGCTCTCACCTCCAGGGTCACTGATAAGGGGAAACAGGTGGACACACGTCCCATAATGTCTGCAGGGGGTTGGGGGGCAGCAGGGGTGCTGTACATAAGGTTGCCACTATCCTCCTTTAATACAGAGGGCTATTGCTCAAGTGCTATGCTGATAGGAGGAGAGAGAACAGAGACAAAGAGATGAGCTCATCAGCATGCCGCTTTCCTTTCACTGTCCAGTCACAGGCTTATTCCTTGCTAGAAGAGACTGTGCCATATGCAAGAGCTGTGTAAATCTTAGGACTGGATGAAGGGAAATACAAATTATTTGCCAGATAAAACAGTTCACATAGATGTATTTAATTTGCGTGTTTAGCTTGTTAACTGAAGTTCAACTTTATTTTAGTTATGCATTCAGCAAGAAAATAGTCAAATGTATTTTTACATAAAATGTGGTATAAATAACTAAATATTAGCCCACTGTATTCCCTGCACAGAGACACTCACTGTGAAAAATGGAGAGTCAGCACACTGAGCCAGAGTTTGATTGCTTTGCACATTGCTGCCAACGAGTAACTTGAACATGCTTACAGGAAGACAGAACAGGAGTGATGACCTTATCTGTGTGCTACACACATAAAGCCTGTCAGGAGTCTGTGATAGTGAGCCTTTGTAGTTCGCTAACTCTGGGTTCCCCAGGGTCTAAGCCCCAGCCTGCTTCATCACCAGGGCCACTTTTGGTAGGGATAGACTTGCAGCAAGCTGGAACTAAGTCATGGCCCTTAGGTACGCCCAGCTGGGAACGTAGAGATCACTTAGCATGTGCAGAGTATAACAGCAGGAGACTGAAGGGAAAGCCAGGAAACAAGCTGAGGTCAGGGCAGGCAAACACATACAGAAGACAAAGCCAGGATCAGTATGTGTGTAGTTAGACAGTATACATAAAGTAGTAAGCAGCCGGGAGCTCAAATAACTTTGAAGTTGCTTAAGCAATGCGGGCACATGTCTATATAGGGAAGCAGCTCAGGGGCGGGCCAGGAAGTGATGGAAGGGAAAGGAAAAAAAACCTAAAGAATAACAGGCGACACCCATAGTTGAGTGCAGAAGCCAACAACACATGTGAAAGGAATCAGAGCACTAGAAGAACACTGCAGCAAGGAGGTAAGAATTATACAGGCCTGCAAATGCAGGCTAAATCGTGAAAGTACCTCCCCTCTTACGAGCCCTCCCCCCACTTGTTTAAGGCCAGGCTTGGGAGGAAACTTCTGATGAAAAAGTTGCACCAAACGTGGGGCAGACATATCAGTAGAAGGAATCCTCTCCTCTAGACTGTATCTATTCCAGTCAATTAGATATAAAAGCTTCCCTCTGGAGTATTTGGAATCCAATATTTGCTTGATTTCAGATTGATCTGTGGTATTGGATGCTGGGGAAAGGATGAGAAAACCTATTGATATACGGTCTCAAGTGAAAAACATGGAGACTTTAGGCATCCTTAAATGTGAAGGGAGACAGAGCTTGAAAGTGACAGGATTAACCTGGCAGAGGATAGGAAAGGAACAAATTAAACGAGGATCAAATTTTATTGAGGGTAAAAGGAGACCTGCTGGAGCAGATGTGGAAGACTGAGCCTGCACACAAACAGAGCAAGCCTGGACATAATCTTCAACATCCTCCTGAAGGGAGGGCCACCAGTAATTACACTGAACACAGCGTCTCCCCACAGGGATGTAGTCCCAAGGGAGGGGGCGAGCACGCTGACTAACCCCCAGCCAGAACGGCTCAGATGACGGGGGAAAGCTTACTGAGGAGGAACAGGAAGTAAGAAATTCAGACTAAGAAAAAAAACATTTAGAAGGGAAATTGAAGGAAAAGGTAAGTGAACAAGCAATGCACTAGCTTAAAGGAACCTATTTAGAAAATAAAAACCAAACCTTTACAACCCCTTGAAGGAAAACACAGGCGCATTGTACACCAGGATGTCCCAAGAGTTCTGAGTCATGTGCCCATTTGAGAAGCTTGGAACCAAGGGCAGGTACCACAAAGGTCTATCTGAGCGGGCATACGATTGGCAGGAATAATAGGCTCCGGTTGAACATGACACTGTGGGGTTGATTTACTAAAGGTAAATGGACTGTGCACATACAAGGAAAATAAACAAACAGCATTTTTGCTTGCACATGATTGGATGACGGAAGTCAGCAGAGCTTCTGCTCATTTATTAAAGTGATTGTAAAGCTTTGTTTTTTTTTTAATAACAAACATATCATACTTACCTTCACTGTGCAGTTCATTTTGCACAGAGTGGCCCTGATCCTCCTCTTCTGCCCCCCCCCGGATGCATTAAGGTGAAAAAACATGAGGGTTTACAACCCCTTTAAGCTCTGGAGCAACTGTTCTTGCAGAGTGCAACTGCACTTTGCAAAATGCACAGTTCTATTTGCCTTTAGTAAATTAATCACTCAGAGTCAACAACACCAAATGATCTGGACAAGGCATCAGTGCAGCATTTTTTGAAGCAGCCTGAAATGTGATGTCAACGTTAAATCTGTCAAAAAATAGAGCCCGTTGGGGGGGATTGCAAGTACTGGAGGTTCTTGTGATCAGTATAAAGCAGGAAACGTTGTGGAGATCACTCCACTAGATGCTGCAATTCTTGCAGCACCAGCTTTTTTTTTTTTTTCTTTTTTAGAATTTAATGTAAGAAATATCATTACAAGACAAAGAAGAAGCGACAGGACAGTGTCCAAGTCGCTGACTAAAACATTTTAACAGAGTAATGTTTCCCAAGAAGAAAAAACAATAATAAAAATACTAACATGACTTTTCCATCCACTTGCATACAATCGCCCTTAGGGAGTACTGGGTGTACTCGATGTAAAGAGAGTAATGCATTTGTTATACCCTGGTCTCCAGTTCCTGGGGAGGGGGGTCATATACCATATAGAAATAGATCCTGAACAGTTGTAATAAAAGAAATGGATGGATCCTCCTTGCAGGATTACCATAACATAAAGGGGGGGGGGGCAGGAGTACACCAGCTTCCTTTAGATAAGGCAACAGTGTCTGCGGTAGTGTTTGAGAGTCAGGTATGATCATCTGAGTTGCTAGAACAGACAGGGGAGTCGATTTTCGCTTTGTTTTATGTCCATGTCCCTGGAAAGTTAATAAGAGAGGGGGGTTCTCAAGGGGTGTCCCCCTTTTCATAGAGCATGACGAGTCCCTTGTAGTAAGAGAAAGATCTGTCGAAGGTCTCAAGTTCCTCCTGAGACAGTGTTGAGTCCATAAAGGCTTGCCACCTTAGATAGAAGCGTTTATTAGAAGTACTGTATTATGGTTGAAGTCGGTGAGGATAGTGACAGTAGTTCTCGTTTGACTTATGACATTTTTGAGCAAGGCTAAGAGCAAAAAATTAGAAGGAAAGGGTCTTTTGGGAGTTGAAGCAGAGTAATCCCATGTATAAAGGATGTGACTTGATCTCAGAAGATGGAAATGTATTTGCAGGTCCAAAATCGATGTGTTAAAGCGGGTTTTTGCTGATGACAGAGAGTACATAGAGCGGACTGAGGGTTGTTTTTTTCCAGAAAGTAAAGGTCAATGGGCCCAATGAAGTAATTGAATTTGTGTTTCTCATCAAGATTCACTGGGAATTAACCAAAGGACTTTGTTGTAACTCTGTAGCAGTTTGTCAAGTATCTCAGTGTCTGGAAAGACCTTGCCCAGATTAGCCACAGATAATGAGGAGATGGGGGGGGGGGGATAGTGTGGTGAATCAGAGGTATATAAATGTCCGATATGGTATACGACCCTTCTTCAAGTAAACAATCTTTTATAGTTGCCCTGAACCTCTTTATTACCTCACCACACGAGGCGTGGATGAAACTGAGACATTGCCAATAGTAGAAGACATGGGATTTAGGTATGGAGAATTTTTCTGCTATACTTGGAAAGAGGAGTGACGCAACTGATTCTAGATCACATAGGGAAGAGAATTCCGTAAGTCCTTTTTTGTTGCCATATGGAGAAGATTATGTGTTCCATCCCCGTGGGCAACATAGGGTTGTCTTGAATTGTTGAGTACCTAGATATGAAGGGTGAGAGAGTTAAGCTCTTTCGTATATCCCTCCAGGCAATGACTGTGTCCTGCAAGAGAAGATTGTGTCGTAAGTCTGAGATGATGGATTTCCATTTGCAGTGTAGTAGAGCCACCAAAGAGAATGGGTGTGTCATCGCTGCATTTATAGAGTAGTTAGAGTAATGGGAGGCCTTAGAAATCCAGTCCAGGCCTATTCGAAGTAACAGGCTAAATTATGCATTCTGACATTTGGGAGATTGATACCTCCTTCTCTTCTGGGGAGATAGAGTTTAATTATTGCTATGCGTGGTTGCTTTTTCCGCCAGATAAATTTGGAGATAGCTCTATTAAACAGCTGGATATCTTTGTGTTTTAGAAACAGTGGTATAGTTTGAATGAAGTGAATATAATATTCGGGCAAAACTTACCATTTTAAATAAATGGCATTTCCCCAAAAGCGAAAGAGGCAGATCCATCCAGTTTTCCAATTCTTGACAGATTTTTTTTTAAATAAAGGGGGATAGTTTAGTGTATATAAAGTAGATGTAATTTTGCCTATTTTAATGCCCAAATAGGTTATGTGTGACTTGGCCACAGTAAGGCCCCTTTCACATGGGCGAACCATTCAGGTCCGCCTGTCAGTTTTTTAGGCGGACCTGAACGGGCGCTCCATAGAGGTCTTTGGAACGACGGATGTCAGCAGTGACATGTCCGCTGACATTCGACCCACTCCGATCTCCTAAAGTGTGACGAATGGAAACCCTATTCTCCATCCGTCTGGTGGATCGGATCGGATGAAAACGGACTCTACGGCCAGTCTTCATCTGATCCCCCATAGAGGAGAGCAGCGCTCTGACAGGTCGGTTCCTGCACAGTGTGCGGAGACAGACCTGTCATCTGCCTGCTCAGCGGGGATTGACAGGGCAATCCCTGCTGAGCAAAGCGGAGCCCGTACACGGACACGTCCGTGTGAAAGGGCCCTAAAGGGTCAGTGAGATGTCCAGGGGGGTTCGGTGATGAGCCTAGCGGGAGTATTTCACTCCTATTATGTATATAACTTTCCTAATATTTGGGGTGGCGGCTCTCCCTTTAACAAAGCCTGATTGAGTGGGATATATCAGGGAGGGTATAATGCTCGTAAACCTTGCGCCCGCAAATTCTTGAAAGAATTTTGACATCTAGATTCAAGAGCGATATAGGCCTGTATGACCCCGGCTTAAGGGGATCTTTTCCTTTTTTTGAGAGTAGTTTAATGATGGCTTGATAGTCGGGGGTTTGGTTGGGAATCTAGGATTTCAAATGAAACTGAGATTGGGGCATGATCTGAGAAGGCTATGTTGTGGATCTTTGCCCCTGAAATTGTTGGGATAATACTGTTGGTGCAGAAGATGTAATCAGTTCTGGTAAAAACGTTATTAGGGGTAGAGTAACATGTAAATTCTCTGTCCGCTGGGTGGCAAAGTCACCATATGTCAGTAAAGTGAAGGGAGTCCATTACAGAAGCGAAGTGGGGCATGATGGGGGTCTACTGGTGTCCTGAGCGGGCATTTGTGTGTGGATCTATCGTGAGTGAACTCAGTGAAGTGGGTGAATGTCAGAAAAGGGTTCTCACCGAGGCCGAGATGCAGAGAGCGGCTCACTCTTGCGACTAAGCGCACTCCACCCCCTGGAGATGGGACAGAGGGTGGATGGCACAAAGAGGCACAAGCTACCAGTAAGCTGAGCAGAACCTGCGTGAGGGTCACAGAAGACAGGTACAGGAACTGATGGTGGTCAGAACTCAGCTGGTGTAGTTGTGCAGAAAGTCCAGGGCAGGCCGGGGGTCAAACACCCAACAGGAGGGAAGTCCAAAGGCAAGCAGAGGGTCAAGTACTGGAGACTGGAGGTAATCCGGGTCACAGGCAAGATGGTCAGGTGCAGGAGGCTGGCAGCAAAGTCTGGGTCACAAGCAGAGGGTCAAACACAGGAGACAGCAGCAAAGTCCAATAAGCAAGCCAAGGGTTAGGTCAGGAGAGATCAGGGTAGTCAAGAGGCAATCCGGGTTACAGCAGTAGATCAGGCAGACAGAAAACAGGAACTTGAGACACAGGAAGCTGAAGGCAAAACAGCAATTTGCTTGGAGATTTGCTCAGCTTATATAGCCAGCCAGGATGTCATGTGACACACTGAATAATATTGAGGCTGTTTACTTCCTGACAGGCAGCCAGGATGTCATGTGACACGCTGCACGGATTGAAGCTATTTATTTCCCTGACAGTGAAGTATAGTGTTAAAGTCACTGCCCACAATGTGGGGAATGTGTGGGAGCTTTAGTAGTCTGATAGAAAAGTCCCCAAATAATTATTTCCCAGGACTATTTAGTGCATATACGTTTGAAATTAAAATATCTCTATGGCCTAGGCGCAAGTGAACAGTAAGAAAACATCCCTGGCTGTCGGATTCTACTGATACAACTTCGCATTGGAGGTTCTTATGAATCAAGATAAGTACCCAAGACTTTCAGGCCGACCGCATCAGAACCCAACACCGTGTTCACCCAGAATTTCTTCATACGGTAAAAGTCACGGGATGTCAGATGGAATTCCTGTATCAGCGCTATGTCAGTTTTTAGTCTCTGGAGGTGTCGTAAAATCTTAAGTCTCTTGATGGGGGATCTAAGCCATTTCACGTTCCATGAAATAACGTTCAAGACAAATTATGGTCTGATCTGTGGGAGCTGATGCAGAGTACAGCTACTTCATGAGGTGCCAGAACCGGAAGTTGCAGCACCAGCTTAATAGCCAGAAGTTCCCAATCCCCAAAGTTGTATTTGCTTTTGGCATCCGAAAACTTTTTTAGCAAAGAAGGCACAAGGCTGGAGCTTGCCATCATGCATTTGGAAAAGAATGCCCCCACACCCAGGGATGAAGCATCTACCTCCAGGAAGACGGGGGCTGGAAAATGTCAGGACGTATGAGAATAGATGCTGAGAGAAAGGCCATTTTAAGTTTGTGGAAAGCCTCAACTGCCTCAGGAGGCCAGGTTCTGGTATCAGCACCCTTTGGGTCAAAAGAAAATAATTGGGGGCCACCAGAGTGGAACAACCAGGAATGAACTGGCGATAGAAATTGGTGAACCCCAAAAAGTACTGCGTTGCCTTCAGACCAGAGGGTTGAGGCCAGTTGGAGATTGCCTAGAGCTTGGCTGGATCCATAAGCAGCCCTTTATCCATGACTATGTAACCAAGGAAAGGGACCTAGTTTTGTTCGAAGAGACACTTCTCCAACTTTGAGTACAGGCAGTGATCCTAAAGATGTAACAGAACCATACACCTGCTGATGATGTGTTCAAGTCTGGAGAAAAAAATGAATATGTTGTCCAGATACACAATTATTCACAAATGTATAAGAGACCAGAAAATATGTCATTAACAAAGTTCTGGAAAACGGCTGGGGTATTACACAAGCCAAAAGGCATTATAAGATACTCATAATGCAATCTCAGGTGTTGAAAGCTGTCTTCCACACATCACCTTCTCGAATCCTAATCAGAATGCTCCACGGAGATCTAACTTTGTGAAAATTTGAGCATCCTGTCAAAGAGTTCAGAAATAAAGGGTAGCGGGTATCGATTTTTAATGGTGATGGCATTGAGACCTCAATAATCAATGCAGGGTTGGAGCGTACCATCCTTTTTCTACACAAAGAAAATTGGACTTTGGACAAACCCTTTCTGCAGATTTTCCCGGGTGTACTCGGACATGGTTTGATTCTCAGGAATGGAACGAGGGAAGACTCGGCCTGAGGTGGAATAGTCCCAGGTTGCAGATCAAAAGCACAGTCATAGAGACGATGCGAAGGCAGACGATCAGCATTTTTTTTTACAAAAATCATCTTGGAAGACCTGATAATGTCGGGCAAGCATCAGAGAGGTGGTTACCCCAGCCACATATACTGACAAAAGTGGGAGCACCTTAGGGAGACAAGTCTGATGGCATTCAACCCCCATGACAACACCTGACCAGTGTTCCAATCTAGGTAGAATGAATGCCTTTGCAACCACAGAAGTCCAAGAATGATGGGACGAGAATAATCAAGAAGGAGATCTCCTCGTGTTGAAGAACACAAACATGCATAGTTATGGAGGTAGTACGGAACCGTAGGGGTCATAAGGCCAAGGTAGAAACATTGACTGTAGATACAGAGGGGGTATTGCCAAGGGAATCGGAGGAATGCCCAACTCTGCGGCCATGGACTGCTCAATTAAGTTCCCAGCTGCCCCAGAGTCCACATATGCAGATACTTGATAGGAGTTCAGGGCCCAATGAATGGAGACAGGTATGACAAATCGAGGGAAAGTTACAGAAGTCAGGTTCTGGTCTAGATCACCTCCGTCCAAGTGACCTAGTCTAGAGAGTTTCCTGGACAGAGAGGACAAGATTTTAATACATGACCTTCAGCCCTGCAGTAAAGGCATAGGCTGAGTTTTAGGTGACGCATTGGCTCTTGTGGCTTGAGGCTTGTCTGCACTAATTGCATAAGTTCTTCAGGTGGTGGCGTAGTTCCAGAGGTGAGTTCAGGAGCTAAATTACCCACTGGGGGGCGCTGTGGACCAGCCCTTTCCAGATCTCGCTCCAGGACATTGATTTGGATGCTAAGGGAGATTAAGTCATTCAGGATGAAGGGTATGGTTTTGTCAGATAGTTCATCCCTAATACAATCTGCTAAACTCTGCCTAAATGTTGCTGTAAGGGCCTAATTTTTCTATGTTAGTTCCATGGCCAAGGTGCAAAACTGAACTGCATATTGACCAACAGTCATGCTTCCTTGATAAAGCTGAAGAAGTGTTACAGCAGCGAATGAGGCCCTACCAGGCACAACAAAGCTCTCACGGAAAGATTGCTGAAGGCAGGTAGACTGGAAAATGTGGGATATTGATGCTCCCAGAGTGGCGAGGCCCAGCCAGAGCATCTCCTGAAAGGAGTGATATCATGTACGACACCTTGGAATGATCAGTGGGGAAATGGTGGGCCGCTAGTTCAAAAGGGATCGTGCACTGATTGAGGAAGCCCTGACAAGCTTTTGGATTACCAGAAAAGTGAGGCGGTGGAGGCAGCTTGAATTTAGAAGGACTAGTCGATACAGGAGGAACCACGGGATCCATAGCAGCAGGAACAGGAGCAGGAGTAGGAACTGAGGATGAGGAAGTGGGCAAAACCTGCAGCTGGTCCAAACGAGAGGAAAGTTCTTGTAGGCACTACATGATCCGTTCCTGTTAGGCCTGCTGGACGTCAACTCTCTGCGCCAAAAATGTTAGTTGTTCCAGAAGAGGCTGCAATCAGCAGCGGAATTATCAGGGTCGCAGCAGTCGCACTTGCGACTGGGCCCTGTAGTTTTGCCAATTCAGGGGGGCCCACCCGCCGCCGCCCGTGTGTGAGGGGCCCACCTGACTGTGTGTGTCCACTCTGGCTGCTGTTGTGAGGGCGGCATGTGTCAGTTCGTTACGCCGCGGGGAGGGGGGCTTTTCGTCTGCTGAGGGGGAGAGAGAGAAGGCAGAGGCAGTGCTGAGACTGTGGACCGCCCGGCCCCCGCCTATCCAGAGACAGAGAGAATGTAGGGGGGCGGGGCGGTCACTGCTGACACCAATTGAGAGAAGGTGGGGGAGGAGCTGCAGGAGGTCGCGGCCGCTGTGTGAAGAGTAGAAACACGTTGAGCCGAGAGAGACATGAAGCAATGCAGGGGAAACCGAGTGGACACTGACAGCAAGTAAGTGTCTCTGATCCCGGCACCCAGCGCTGCCAATGTACCCAGTCCCCACCTCCACCGCTGATTCCATCCCGTCCCCACCACAGCAGCCACTCATCCCTCCCCCCAGCACTGACACTCATCCCCCCAGGACTGACAATTATTCCACCCCCCCACCAGCACAGCCACTCATTCCTACCCCCCACCACTGTCACTCAGCCCTCCAGCACTGACACTCATCCCTACCCCCCACCACTGACACTCATCCCCCCAGCACTGACACTCATCCCTCCCCCCAGCACTGACACTCATCCCCCCAGGACTGACAATTATTCCACCCCCCCACCAGCACAGCCACTCATTCCTACCCCCCCACCACTGTCACTCATCCCTCCAGCACTGACACTCATCCCTACCCCCCACCACTGACACTCATCCCCCCAGCACTGACACTCACCCCTACCCCCCACACTGACACTCATCCCCCCAGCACTGACACTCATCCCTACCTCCCACCACTGACACTCATCCCCCCAGCACTGACACTCACCCCTACCCCCCACACTGACACTCATCCCCCCAGCACTGACACTCATCCCTACCTCCCACCACTGACACTCATCCCCCCAGCACTGACACTCATCCCTACCTCCCACCACTGACACTCATCCCCCCAGCACTGACACTCATCCCTACCTCCCACCACTGACACTCATCCCCCCAGCACTGACACTCATCCCCCCAGCACTGACACTCATCCCTACCCCCCACACTGACACTCATCCCCCCAGCACTAACACTCATCCCTACCTCCCACCACTAACACTCACCCCTCCAGCACTGACACTCATCCCTACCCCCCAGCACTGACACTCATCCCCCCAGCACTGACACTCATCCCTACCCCCCCACCACTGACACTCATCCCCCCAGCACTGACACTCATCCCCCCACCACTGACACTCATCCCTACCCCCCACCACTGACACTCATCCCTACCCCCCACCACTGACACTCATCCCTACCCCCCACCGCTGACACTCATCCCTACCTCCCACCACTGACACTCATCCCTACCTCCCACCACTGACACTCATCCCTACCTCCCCACCACCGACACTCATCCCCCCAGAACTGACACTCATCCCTACCCCCCCCACCACTGCCACTCATCCCCCCAGCACTGACACTCACCCCCCCCACTACTGACACTTATCCCACCCACCCACCACTGACACTCATCCCATCCCCCCAACACTGTCACTCTTCCCATCCCACCAGCAGGGTGTATGTTCAGGAGTTGCCGGGGTCACATTTGCATGCTCCAGGATTCCTGTGCAGTCCCCTGTACACCTGGATAGGAGGACTGGCATATAGATAGGTGTGCTGGCGAATATCCACATATGATATCTCACCCAAGCCCCCCCCCCCCACCACCACCCCCAACGGGCTCCTAATTTTTTTTTGTGAAAAACTAAATAAATAAAATGGTAACAAATAAAATAACAAAAATAAAAAAAATACTGACACCAGTGTCGGTACTACCAGGGTCCCAAAAGGTCGCACTTGCGACCAAGCTCTGGCGCTCTGCCACCATGGGTGCACCCCCGCTGGTGATCAGGGGGGCCCTTTATGGTTTCTTGCACCCGGGCCCTGAAGGTTCTAGTTACGCCACTGGCTGCAATGTCTCTGGGCTCTTGGCCTGAGCAAATTTATCAAGAGTCTGTTAAAGTGAGCCTTTGAAGTTCAACAATTGTGGGTTCCCCAGGGCCCCTGATGGTGGAGGAGGACTTACAGCAAGCTGGAACTAGGTACACCCAGCTGAAAATGCAGAGACTATTTAGCGTGTACAGAGTACAACAGCAGGAGACTGAAGGGAAAACCAGTTAATGAGCCGAGGTCAGGGCAGGCGGCAGGCGGCAGGCAAGCACATACAGAAGGTGAAGCCGGGATCAGTACACGGGTAGTAAGACAGGATACACAAAGTAGTAAGCAGCCGAAAGCTCAGAGAACTGTGAAGTTGCTCAGGCAAAGTGGGCTGGACTGGGCACATGTGTATATCTGAGCAAGCTAACTGGGAGGAGGGCCAGGAAATGATGGAAGGGAAAAGAAATAAGAACCAAGAGAATAGCTGGTGATGCCCACAGGTGAGCGCAGAAGCCAACAACACATGTGAAAGGAATCAGAGGACTAGGAGAACACTACAGCAAGGAAATAAGAATTACACATGCAGGAAAACTACAAGCTAAAATCATGGACGTCTCTTTCAATGCACTGTAGTTATGGCATACTAATTTAAATGCACCTGTCCTATAAATTTGCATTAAGAATCTGAATGAGATTTGTGGCTGCTGGGGAAATTCTTAAAGCAGAATTCAGGAACATGCAAGACAGCCAGAACACCTGCTGAAGGTGTTGTGGTTTCTGGACTGGAATGGTGTAATGTCAGTGTCTACCAGTAGGTGTCTCCCAAGAGCCAACAGTGTCTACTTATTAGTCACCCCATGATGCTGGATGCTGGAAGGCTATTTAGCTCCAACTCACTTCATTATATTAGCATTAGCTTTCTACTTGTGTGCCTGCATCTACTCGGTATCATCTTTTTCCTGAATTCATGTACCCTCTCTCTACTCCTCTTGTATACCACTTGTTACCCTGCCTTTTACCTGACCCTGCTCTGCTCTGTTGCCTTTTCTTTGTATCTGTTTTACCTTTTTTTTGTATCTGTTATTTTGTATATAGTTTGTTTAGTTTGTTTTACCTTGTCTGCTTGTTTTCACCAGATTTTATTTGAGATTCCTCTTGAATATGTTTTGTGTTACTTGGTGTTTTTTCACAATAAATTACCTTGCTTACATTTAAAGCGGAGCTCCACCCTAAAGTGGACCTTCCGCTCATCGGAACCCTCCCCCCCTCCGGTGTCGCAATTGACACCTTTCAGGGGGGAGGGGGGTGAAGATACCTGTCTAAGACAGGTATTTTCACCCACATCCGGGAGTCCTCTCTCCGGGAATCTGCGGGAGTGACGTCACTTCCCGCAGACTTCCCGTAGTGTTCTGGGAGACACTCGGCTCCCAGAACACAGGAGCACCAATCAGAACGGCACAGCGCGACTCGCGCATGCGCCGTAGGGAACTGGGCAGTGAAGCGAGGATGGCGGAAGGGGCAGCAGAGTGACGAGCGATCGCTCGTCCTCTGCTGCGGACGTCACTGGACTCCAGGACAGGTAAGTGTCCAAATATTAAAAGTCAGCAGCTGCTGTAGCTGCTGGCTTTTAATATATTTTTTTCAGGCGGAGCTCCGCTTTAAGAACAGTAGTTTAGTTCTCCATGTATGGTCATATATATTCGGTAACACAAGACAACAGGATACCAGCACTAATGCCGCGTACACACGATCATTTTCACGCCGTTAAAAATGCAATTTTTTAAATTGGGCATTAAAAATGATCGTGTGTAGGCTCCAGAGCATTTTTAACGACGTGAAAAACGGCCATTAAAAATTTCGAACATGCTCTATTTTTTCACGTCGTTTTTCATGTCGTTTTTTTTAACGTCGTGAAAAACGGTAGTGTGTATGCTTTTACGAGGGGAAAAAACGCGCATGCTCAGAATCAAGTATGAGACGGGAGCGCTCGTTCTGGTAAAACTAGCGTTCGTAATGGAGATAGCACATTCGTCACGCTGTAACGGACTAAAAAGCACAAGGCTGAATAGCGCAAATCGTCCAACAAACTTTACTAACATGAAGGGTGGTGCCATCCGAATGGAACTTCCCCTTTATAGTGCCGTCGTACGTGTTGTACGTCACTGCGCTTTGCTCAAGCGTTTTTTTTAATGAACGTGTGTATGCAAGACAGGCTTGAGAGGAAACAAGAAAAATCACGTCGAGAAAAATGTCATTTTTTAAAATGACATTAAAAACGGTCGTGTGTACGCGGCATTAGAACTAGCAAAAGAGCATGGATCTTGTGCAATTAAATCAAGCTCAATGAAGATGGAAATCCCTTGAAACGCATTGCCTGGTCTCACTCCTTGTTTTCACCTCTTGTATCCTGTAACCTTAGAGGTACAAGTGACGGACAGCTTCCTCCACTACTTTCACAGTATTGGGTCTTGTGTGAGGAACTGACAGCTGTACATGGGCTATTTCCTCCCCAATACTTGCCACATTATGTGGGCTGCATCAGGCTGTTTCCCTCTGACCTGCTGAGTGTGATGAGTTGGGAAATTGCCACTTTGCTTTAATTTAATATATGTATCTTATGTTAATATATGTGATCCATGAGCCCTTGTCTGTTTTCTTTTGTTGGATAACCTCCATTTCTGTGGAGCAAAGTGGAGGGCTCTGCATTTTCAGTACTGGGTACTTTTGTTCTGCTTTCTGTTTGTCCTAGGGGCACTTAGTATGCTAAAAAAAATGCATACAGTGCACATGAAGTACACATATGTAAGATGTCTTACCTGCCAAAGGATTTGTAAGGGCTTCTGTAAACCAAAACAAATGCAGTAAGTTCAGAAATTAAGTTATCTGTAAAAAAATGAAATGACACAGGAAAAACGTATTGAACACGCTAACTGAAATTTATTTAATACTTCATACACAATCCTTTGTTGGTAATGACAGCTTCAAGGCGCCACCTGTATGGAGAAACTAGTCGCATGCATTGCTCAGGTGTGATTATGGCTCATTCGTCCACACAGTCTTCAAACCTTGAGGCTGGGTTCACACTGTTGTGCAGAGTGGCTCACAGCAGGGGTCTGGTGCATCCCTGTTGACTGTTTCAGGTCCTGAAACTGAGCCAAAGACACACAAGACTCCTGTGCCATTTGCTCATCAGCCATCCCGGAGCTGTGTGAACTGGCTCCATTGAGAGCCGGTAACAATCTCCTGACATGCAAATTGGATGCGGGAAAACCCATTTTGCAATAGTGCAAAACGGGTTCACACAATTTGCAATAGTGTGAACCCAGCCTAATGGTTCCATGGGCCTCTTCTATGAACTCTGATCTTTAAAGCGGAGTTCCACCCAAAAGTGGAACTTCCGCTCGTTGTACTCCTTCCCCGCCCTCTGGTGCCACATTTGGCACCTTTCGGGGGGGAGGGGGGATAGGATACCTGTCTTTCACAGGTATCTTGTTCCCACTTCCGGGAGCCTCACCCGTGGGTATTGACATCACAGACCGGACTCCCTCCTCCTCCATCGTCCTTCCCCGGCCACCGGGCCAGTAGGAGAGAGGAGCGGAGTCTCGCGCATGCACAGTAGGGTCCCCGGCGTAAAGCCGTAAGGCTTCACTGCCGGGTTCCCTTACTCGCAATAGAGGCAGCATGCACCCGACAACTGATGGAAACATCAGCGGCGGTGCCAACATCGCTGGACTCCAGGACAGGTAAGTGTCGGATTATTAAAAGTCAGCAGCTGTAATGCAAAGGGGTCCAGAGGTGCAGGGTGCTGTGTAATGTAAAGGGGTCAAGAGGTGCAGGGTGCTGTGTAATGTAAAGGGGTCAAGAGGTGCTGTGTAATGTAAAGGGGTCAAGAAGTGCAGGGTGCTGTGTAATGTAAAGGGGTCCATAGGTGCAGGGTGCTGTGCAATGTAAAGGGGTCAAGAGGTGCAGAGTGCTGTGCAATGTAAAGGGGTCCAGAGGTGCAGGGTGCTGTGTAATGTAAAGGGGTCCAGAGGTGCAGGGTGATGGGTAATGTAAAGGGGTACAGAGGTGCAGGGTGATGTGCAATGTAAAGGGGTGCAGGGTGATGTGCAATGTAAAGGGGTCCAGAGGTGTAGGGTGATGTGAAATGTAAAGCGATCCAGAGATGCAGCGGGCCGTGTAATGTAAAGGAGTCCAGAGTTGCAGGGGGGCTGTGAAATGTGCAGGGGTCCAGATATGCAGGGGGGCTGTGTAATGTAAAGGGGTCCAGTTGTGGAGAGGGGGTACAAAGTAGTGACAAAGAGATATTGGTGTATGCAGAGGGGGCACACATTTTAAAGTGGGGGGTGCCAGATATAGGATCCGCCCTAGGGGCCATTCTAGCAGCTTTATTTTTTTTCCTTTGAAACCAGTTGAGAGTTTCCTGGGCTTTGTGTTTGGTATCATTGTCTTGATGAAATATCCACCCTCATTTCATCTTCATCATCCTGGTAGATGGCAGCAGAATTTTATCAAGAATGTCTTGTTATATTTTCACATTCATCCTTCCTTCAATGATATGAAGTTTGCCAGTACTGTATTCGGAAAAACAGCCCCACACCATGATGTTCCCACCTCCAAACTTCACTGTTGGTATGGTATTTTTGGGGTGATGTGCAGTGCCATTTTATCTTCAAATATGGTGTGTATTAAGACATCCAAAGAGTTCAATTTTGGTCTCATCTGACCAGACTATATTTTCCCAGTATTTCACAGGCTTATCTAAATGTTGGGCAGCAAACTTTAAATGAGCTTCAACATGCTTTTTCTTCAGCAATGGAGTCTTGCGTGCATACAGGCCATGGCGGTTGAGTGCATTACTTATTGTTTTCTTTGAAACAATTGCAATAAACCAAAAACTCCAGGGAAAGCGCTATAATCTCTAAATGACTCCAAGTGAAAAAAAGAATAAAAAGTCTGTAAAAAATTTTGTTAATAAAATTATGTCCTGTCCAAGGGGGACTCTGGTGAAATATGAGATAAACCAAATTGGGGATAAGACTT
Organism: Rana muscosa; assembly: GCA_029206835.1. Taxonomy (NCBI): domain Eukaryota; kingdom Metazoa; phylum Chordata; class Amphibia; order Anura; family Ranidae; genus Rana; species Rana muscosa. Next base: position 188,553,946 of record CM055123.1, read on the forward strand.
CTTCCAGTCGAGCCCTTAAACTTCCCTAGTTGCCCCAAATGAGAATTGAGCACAGTTTATGGGGTCCATGAGTATGATCTGTAATCCGCCCAAGCAAAGGTTAAACAACACTACTGGTGCATAGGACCATGCAGCTCCATCAGCCAGCAGGACACTGGAAGCTGACAAAACATAAAAGGAAAGGTAGAGTGTACTGGCTCCTTGTGCAATACAGTTTTATTGACTAACTGGACAACAACTAAAAGTAAGTTGCACTCACACAGGTTGTATGAAACAGACAGGGCCGGACTGGGAATAAAAACCAGCCCTGGAAATAATTTCATACCAGCCCCATGCGTCGGCGATAAAGCGGCGCTAATTTTAGCGGCGCTTTACCGTCAATTTTGCGACGCTATTCGGATGCTAGCGGGGCGCTTTTAATTCCCGCTAATGGCCGTTAAAACCACCAGCAAAATGCGCTTTTCCGGCGGTATAGCTGCGGTGCACATTCATATCAAAAGGCAGGAGCGGTGGAGGAGCGGTATACACACCGCTCCAAAGATGCTGCTAGCAGGACATTTTTTAGCGTCCTGCCAGCGCAGCACTCGCTTTGCAGGCGCTATTTTTTGCGTTATAGCGCCTGCAAAGCGCCTCAGTGTGAAAGGGGTCGCACTCTGATATAAAGGGGGCACTGGTGACCAGAGACCCCACTTATATCAAAGTCCACTGCATTCCCCTTTACATCAGAGTGCCCCCTTGCACTGAAGGGTGGAATCCTGCAGACTATGGTGTAAAGGGGAACTCTGGGAATGTGGGGAGGACTCTGGTGACCAGAGACCACCTTCCGCAAAAAGAAAACACTAAGGTAAGGGGGTTCACTGATATAAGGGGGAAACCTTTATCAGTGCCCCCTTACATTATTGTATTGACACCCCCCTCAGACTGGCCTGGCGGCGCTGTCACTGACCTCCTCTCAGGTGCACGGTGTAGGGCTCAGTCACTCGGCTCCAGCTTGGTGGCTCTGGTTTTATCCCATAGTTTCCTCTCCACAGTCCATACATGTCTGACTTCTCCCATGAACCCCATCCTGGCGGCACTCCCACTCTTGAGTCCTCTCCAGACGTGATATAAGACAAGAGATGGTCAGAGGCTGCGAATGATACAGGGGAGGTCAGAGGCTGCGGATGGTACAGGGGAGGTCAGAGGCTGTGGAGGGGGAGACAGGAGGCCGGAGGCTGTGGAGGGGGGGGCAGGCGGTCAGAGGATGCAGATGGGGGGACAGGAGGCCAGAGGCTGCGGAGGGGGGGACAGAAGGTCAGAGGCTGTGGAGGGGGGGACAGGAGGTCAGAGGCTGCGGAGGGGGAGACAGGAGGCCGGAGGCTGCGGAGGGGGAGACAGGAGGCCGGAGGCTGTGGAGGGGGGGCAGAAGGTCGGAGGATGCGGATGGGGGGACAGGAGGTCAGAGGATGCGGATGGGGGGACAGGAGGTCGGAGCCTGCGGAGGGGGGGACAGGAGGTCGGAGCCTGCGGAGGGGGGGACAGGAGGTCAGAGGCTGCGGAGGGGGGGACAGGAGGTCAGAGGCTGCGGAGGGGGGGACAGGAGATCGGAGGCTGCGGAAGGGGGGACAGGAGGTCGGAGGCTGCAGGGGGGGACAGGAGGTCGGAGGCTGCGGGGGGGACAGGAGGTCAGAGGCTGCGGAGGGGGGGACAGGAGGTCGGAGGCTGCGGAGGGTAGGACAGGAGGTCGGAGGCTGCGGAGGGGGGACAGGAGGTTGGAGGCTGTGGAGGGGGGACAGGAGGTTGGAGGCTGTGGAGGGGGGGGCAGGAGGTCGGAGGATGCGGAGGGGGGGACAGGAGATCGGAGGCTGCGGAGGGGGGGGGCAGGAGGTCGGAGGCTGCAGGGGGGGACAGGAGGTCGGAGGCTGCGGGGGGGACAGGAGGTCAGAGGCTGCGGAGGGGGGGACAGGAGGTCGGAGGCTGCGGAGGGTAGGACAGGAGGTCGGAGGCTGCGGAGGGGGAGACAGGAGGTCGGAGGCTGTGGAGGGGGGACAGGAGGTTGGAGGCTGTGGAGGGGGGGGCAGGAGGTCGGAGGATGCGGATGGGGGGACAGGAGGTCAGAGGATGCGGATGGGGGGCAGGAGGTCAGAGGATGCGGAGGGGGGGACAGGAGGCCAGAGGCTGCGGAGAGACAGGAGGTCAGAGACTGCAGGGGAAACAGGAGGTCAGAGGCTGCGGGGGGAGGGGGGCAGGCATTCAGAGGCTGCGGGGGACGTAGGAAGGAAGAGGTTGGCCGGCGCGCTACGGCTAAACTTTTAAAAATGGCGCCGCTCTGCGCCATCATGTCACTGCGCATGCGCCCGCATTTCCGGAACTTGCCGAGCGTGGACGGGCTTTCCCGAGCACGGCTAGTCTCGGAACTGCACTGACGCATGCGCAGTTGCATGTCGGCCCAGCCCGGCCCCGCCGCCTTTTTTTTTCAGGCACCGCTGCCCTCACAGTGGCCCCAGAAGCAGCCAGGCAGCCGGCCCACCGGGAGTTCTCCCGGTGGGCCAGTCTGGCCCTGGAAACAGAGCATTCCTGCGAGTAACCGGCCAGCAGTGATCCTCCGGACGGTGGGAGAGCAGGGGCTGAGGAGAGGAGGGATCCAGCTTGCTGCAGCAAGTAAGCTGTGCATGAACCACTCCTTTCCAGCCAGGGAGTTCCAATCCTCGGTGAGGCTGGTCCCGCCTCCACAATCACATGACTCAGAGTCGTTCTGCACTTCCAGGTGTGGGGTGAGCGTGCACACTCCCAGCCCGTCTCTTCTGCTGTGATTAGTCACGGCAGAAGCTGGTCAGCGAGTGCCAGCTAATGGATGTCAGCACCTGCTGATCGTCAAGGAGAGAGGCTGGATGGAGCTCTGCCTATGTAAACAAAGCAGAGCTCCGTTCTAACAGAGGGGATGTGATGGACTTTCAAATCTATCACATCCCTTAGTAAAAGCACCACACAAACTACACAAAAACACTGGCTAGGCACACCTTTAACCCTTTGATCACCCTAGATGTTTAACCTCTTCCCACCCAGTGCCATTAGTACAGTGACAGTGCATATTTTTAGCACTGATTGCTGTATTAGTGTCACTGGTTCCCACAAAGTGTCAGATAGTCCACCCTAGTATTGCAGTCCCGCTATAAGTTGATGATCACATCCATTACTAGTATAAAAAAATAAAAATTCCAGTACACATTGCATGGTCTGTAGATGCTATAACTATATATACATATTCAGCAGAATATACATTGGCCTAAATTTATGAAGACATTTGATTTTTTAAAATTTTTTTTTTTCCACAATTAGTTTTATTAGCAAGAAAACAGAATATGGTTGTACAAACATTAAGTAAAATATTCCATCTGCAAATGGAACCATCGCACTTCAACATACAACAAACATTTTATGCGGTAATACAGCATTAGGTAGCAAAAAGTAAGACAACAGAGAATATTACAAGTTTATTCACGACTAAGCCTATGTATTATTGAAGACCGACCGCATCTCCTTCTAGCAGGGTCAGGTATCTGGATGCCCCACGGGCACCCTGTTCATGAAAGCATAGGCCCCGTAGACCCCTATCTTCCGGTCTAATCGCGGCCAATAAGGTTATAATATACCTGGTGGCTCGGAGGGTAGATGTGGTGCATGGGGTCCCAGCCGGGACCCCGGCAAGTAATAGGTGAGTTGCGGCCGTGTGGTGAAGAACCTATGAGATAGACGAGAAATGATTTTTTAAATTTTTTATTGGCTGTTCTATAGCAGAAATTAAAAAATATAGTATTTTTTTTTTCAAAATTTCAGTCTTTTTTCGTTTATAGTGCAGGGAAAAAAAAAATATGCTGTGGTAATCAAATACCACCAAAAGAAAGCTCTATTTGTGGGAAAAAATTACAAACATTGTATTTGGGTACAGCGTTGCATGACCGCGCAATTGTCAGTTGAAGGAACACAGTGCCATATTGCAAAAAATGGTCTGGTCATGAAGGGTGAAGGGGGGTGATTCTTCCGGAGGTCAAATGGTTAAAACTCCTGAAGAAGCAAAATATAGTGAAATGTGTTGGGACCAGTGGGATTCTATCTCCTATTTTCTTTTTTTTAATTCTTAATCTTTACTGAAGACAAGACAAAGGTTAGCAATCACCATGTCCAGAATATTATCAGCTCTAGGCAACGCATATCTCAAATAAATATCACTACCTTGTCTCTGCTGTCTGACAAGGCTGTTTTTATTTTAAGATCAGTGAACAGTAATACAAATCCTCTGGTAGATAAAATCACACCCATATATATGTTTCAACTGTGTATTTAGTTTGCCTGTAGTTCAGGTTTCAGGCCTCATGCCCACGGACGTTTTTACAGCCGCGTTTTTTTACAGCTTAAAAACGCCTGTCCATGCTATTGTATCAATTTTTTGACCTTTTTTTTTCGAAAAAAAAAAAAAAACGTTGGAGCTCAAAAACGCAATTGTGGCATTTTTGCACGTTTTTTAAGCCTAACGCCGACGCCGAGGAACGCACTGGTCCTTGTTTTTTTTTACAGCTTAAAAACGCCTATGCTATTTGCAGCTCAAAAACATCTAGGTGGGCATGAAGCTATAGACTAACATGGACAGGCGTTTTTAAGCTGTAAAAAACGCTCAAAAACGCGGCTGTAAAAACGTTTGTGGGCATGAGGCCTAAAGGAGAAGTCCAGCCTGGGCTCGTTTGGCTGAGCTTCTCCTAAGGGTCACAGGAGTGCAATTTGTTTTGCACTCCTGTGACCCATTTTCAGCAGAGAGCGGTCTGAAGTCCGCTTTCTGCTGACGTCACTGGAATCAGTCCAGGCACTCCTCTCGGGGAGCTGAGAACCGAGCCATCTGCGGTGTTCGATCGCTCAGTGCAGAAGCACCGGGTACAGATACAGCATCGGTCCCATGCTGCATCCACCTAGGTAAGTATAAAAGGGGGGGGGGAACAAAACATACTTCTCTTTTAATGGTGCATCAATCAATTGTTCTGTATTTGTGGGGGTGCAGCTGTGGACAAGCTAAATTGACACCCTTGTACAGGTCTCCTGACCTACAGTGTTGTACCTTTGTTGTGTGCTACCTGTTTTTTTTTTATAATATTGCAATGCACACAGAGTATTCTGCACTTTAGGAGTAACTGATCTCTAAAAACTGAGCCCAAGAAAGGGCAGGCTGAGCAAAAAAGTAGAGGACAAAAGTCACTAGTATTCCCGTATTGGTTGTGGTCTCTCTGCAGCAGATTCATAGTCATTCAGACTGTGTTTTTCCTGTTTTGCCTGCAGTTCAAATGCACATTAATAGGACATGCTGTGTCCAAAGAAACACAGCACAATGCAATGCAGGTCAAATGCAGCTTCTGAACTGCCATGTGTACTGCTCAAATAAAATCAATGGGATTTTGCAGACCTACATTCTGTGCGGGTTCTGAATGTATGACAAAGGAAAACAATGCCCGTTGACATGAGCCCTTACCATGCCATGGTCTGCACTGTGCCTCTGTGTGGGTGCAGCCATCTTGGTAGAGGCAGGGGTTTGCTACCGCATGTCAGTGTCCCCAGCAAGGGGAACAGTGGACAGCACAAAAATTACACTACCAAATCTTGTGAGATTAGCCATAGCTCCCAACTGTCCCTGATTTGATGGGACTTTCCCTGATTTGGAGCAATGTCCCTATAGATATATATAAAATGCACTTTTTATCTATCAAAAAGTGTTTCCCAGTGTCAAACCTTTCATCCAATTTCTAAATTGCTGCATTTGTAAATTCCAGAAGCCAATATAAAGAAATAGTAGTGGTAAAAAGGCACTTGTGGGTTTAACCAATCTTGTTTTTCTTTGCACAATTCTCTGTTAAGGGGGCGTGGCAGGGGGTGTGTCCTATGCCTGCATACTTTTGCTGATAGGTGTCACTCATTCCCAGCTCAAAATGTTGGGAGGTATGGATTAGCAGTCAGAGGAAGCAGTGCCTTAGATATGGCAATACAGATATACAGATATGAGATTGTAGGTCTGAAATGCCTAGGCACACTCACATACTAGGAAGTGCATTTGAGAACATACTAGATAGAGAAATTGAAGAATTAAAGGTCGTTTTTTGGGGGTTACTGCTTAGACACAATTAACAGTTCTAAAAGTTCTCTATAGCATAGCAAATTTGGATTTTTGAGTTCAGTTCCACTTTGCAGTACTAAATCTATGAAAAACAAACATCATGCCAAAAAAAAAAAGTCATTACATCAACTGACCTTATTTATGTATACTGCAAATATAGTCATTTATAGGCCTACTGTATATATTACTAATCACATTACTGTTCATGTGTGAAATTTGGTTGTCATATGTTACTGCACTTAAAGCATATGTCAAGGCAAAATGTAAAATACAAATGGTACATACCTGTATCTGGAATGTATGCACACTTCCACATGTTTTACCCCTTTAAACAATCTATAAGTGCAGACAAATAACTGTTGATGTGCCATTAATAAAAAAAAAAAAAGTACTTATAATAGTATATTTAGAAGACCAAAAGGGAGCAAATAAGAGAAGTTCATTGTTAGGGTTTACATATACTTTTATAATTAGCAGGTAAGAATAAGAAGACATGCTGAATGAGGTCAGATAATGTTTTGACTAGACCATAACTCTGTCTTGATGGGTATTCTTACTGACACAAATTAATCCCTTCAAACTAAACAATGTAAGTATTTAACTATTCTACCCAATGAAAACAGGAAAAAAATATTTTGTATTGTTAAATCTCTAATTTCAGAATGCCGATTATGTCCTGCTGGTTGGCATTTGTTTCAAGATAACTGCTACTTAATTTCTTCCTCTCAAAAATTTGAAACATGGAATAATAGTCGCAAAATTTGCATTGCGATGAAGTCTCATTTTCTGACCTTCGAAAATAAAGAGCAGATGGTATGTATATTTATGATACACAACTATCTACATAAGGTATTAGCCTATCTGTAAAATATAATGACCTTAAAATGTCTCCTTACCAAATCCCACAAATCACAGCATTAGCAGTCCAGAAAAGAGTAAATGAACCCCCAATAAATTATAGAACTCTTACATTGTGACCAGAAATCTGTTTTAATTATTTAGTCAATATATGTTTTTTTTTATTTTTTATCATCATTCTATCAGTTAGACCCCTTTCACACTGGGGCGTTTTTCAGGCGCTTTTGGGATAAAAATAGCACCTGTAATAAGTGGCGTAGCGTGGGGGGTGCGAGAGGGCCTAGGTCCCGGGCGCAACATTTGGGGGGGCAAAATCCCACGCCAGTATGTGTCACCCTTGCTCCATACTCCTAATTTAAATTTTCTGTGACCCCGTGCTCCGGCCGCCTTGTTCAGTCTCAGGCTAGCCCCTGGCACCCTGTGATTGGGCAAAAGGGGTCATGTGCGGCAGGTGGGGCTGGCCTGTCCTCAATCACGAGAGAGCGGGGCTGGCCTTCAATGTGAGCTGTGGCCGCTGTCTTCTCCTCCTCCTCTCCCGGTCACCGATCATGTACCCGTCGTTGCAGGCAGTCTGTGCCCGATGTCTTCTTCTCCTCCTCTCCTCCTCCTCTCCGGGTCACCGATCATGTCCCCGCCGGGGCATGCAGTCTGTGCCCGATGTCTTCTTCTCCTCTCCTCCTCTCCGGGTCACCAATCGATCATGTCCCCGCTGGGGCAGACAGCCTGTGCCAGATGTTTTCTTCTCCTCCTCTCCTCCTCCTCCTCTCCGGGTCACCGATCACGCCAGGGGAGGCAGTCTGGCAGTGTGACAGGCGGCGGCGCAGAGGCAGAGCAGATCATGGAAGAAAAAAATGTAAGAGACTCACTCGTGAGTTTTGTTGCTGGCCCGGGGGGGAGTAGATATGGTCTGAGGAGAGGGAGCAGCCATAAAGTCAGTGTATAGTGTAATGTGTTGTGGATAGTGTATAGTGTGTGTGTGTGTGTAGTGTATAGTGTATTGTATGTAGTGTATAGTGTATTGTGTAGTGTATTGTGTGTGTATTGTGTGTGTGTAGTGTGTAGTGTTGTGTATAGTGTATTGTGTGTAGTGTGTGTGTGTGGTGTATAGTGTGTAGTGTATTGTGTGTGTGTGTAGTGTGTATTGTGTATTGTGTGTGTGGTGTATTGGTCTGTGGGTAGAGTATTGTGTAGCGGTCAGTATGTAGTGTATTGTGTAGTGGTATGTGGGTAGTTCATAGTGTATTGTGTAGTAGTGTAGTGGTCAGTGGATAGTGTAGTTTGTGTAGTAGTGGTCAGTATAGGAATCAGGTAGGGTGATGTGGTGTGTAGTGGCCTGTGTGGTGTGTAGTGGTCAGTGTGAAGTGTAGTGGTCTGTGTGGTGTGTAGTGGTCAGTGTGTAGTGTAGTGGTCAGTATAGGAATCAGGTAGGTTAGTGTGGTGTGTAGTGTAGTTGTCAGTGGATATAGTGTAGTGTATTGTGTAGTAGTATAGTGTAGTGGTCAGTATAGAAATCAGGTAGGTCAGTGTGTAGTGCAGTGGTTAGTGTGGTGTGTAGTGGTCAGTGTAGTGTAGTGTAGTGGTCAGTGGATAGTGTAGTGTAGTGTATTGTGTAGTGTAATGGTCAGTATAGGAATCAGGTAGGTCAATGTAGTGGTAAGTGTGTAGTGTAGTGGATTGTGTAGTGTAGTGGTCAGTATAGGAATCAGGTAGGACAGTGTAGTGGTCAGTGTGTAGTGTAGTGGATTGTGTAGTGTAGTGGTCAGTATAGGAATCAGGTAGGTCAGTGTAGTGGTCAGTGTGTAGTGTAGTGGTCAATGTAGGAATCAGGTAGGTTAGTGTAAGGATCCGTATAGGAATGAGATAGGTGAGTGTGGTGTGTAGTGGTCAGTGTATTGTATAGTGTAGTGGTCAGTGGTTAGGGTAGTGTAGTGTATTGTGTAGTAGTATAGTATAGTGGTCAGTATAGGAATCAGGTAGGTCAGTGTAGTGGTCAGTGTGTAGTGTAGTGTAGTATATTGTGTAGTGCAGTGGTCAGTATAGGAATCAGGTAGGTCAGTGTAGTGGTCAGTGTGTAGTGTAGTGTAGTGTAGTATATTGTGTAGTGTAGTGGTCAGTATAGGAATCAGGTAGGTCAGTGTAGTGGTCAGTGTGTAGTGTAGTGGTCGATGTAGGAATCAGGTAGGTTAATGTAAGGGTCCGTATAGGAATGAGATAGGTCAGTGTAGTGGTCAGTGGCTAGGGTAGTGTAGTGTATAGTGTAGTAGTATAGTGTAGTGGTCAATATAGGAATCAGGTAGGTTAGTGTGTAGTGTAGTGGTCAGTGTGTAGTGCAGTGGTCAGTGTGTAGTGGTAAGTATAGGAATCAGGTAGGTTAGTGTGGTGTGTAGTGTAGTGGTCGGTGTGGTGTGTATTGTGTAGTGTAGTGGATTGTGTAGTGTAGTGGTCAGTATAGGAATCAGGTAGGTCAGTGTGTAGTGTAGTGGTCGATGTAGGAATCAGGTAGGTTAGTGTAAGGGTAAGTATAGGAATGAGATGGGTCAGTGTAGCGTGTAGTGGTCAGTGGTTTGGGTAATGTAGTGCATTGTGTAGTAGTATAGTGTAGTGGTCAGTATAGGAATCAGGTAGGTTAGTGTGTAGTGTAGTGGTCAGTGTGTAGTGCAGTGGTCAGTGTGTAGTGGTAAGTATAGGAATCAGGTAGGTTAGTGTGGTGTGGTGTGTAGTGTAGTGGTCGGTGTGGTGTGTATTGTGTAGTGTAGTGGATTGTGTAGTGTAGTGGTCAGTATAGGAATCAGGTAGGTCAGTGTGTAGTGTAGTGGTCGATGTAGGAATCAGGTAGGTTAGTGTAAGGGTAAGTATAGGAATGAGATGGGTCAGTGTAGCGTGTAGTGGTCAGTGTAGTGGTCAGTGGTTAGGGTAGTGTAGTGTATTGTGTAGTAGTATAGTGTAGTGGTCAGTATAGGAATCAGGTGGGTTTTTGTTTTTTAAAAATTGGGATATTTATTATAGCAAAAAGTAAAAGATAGTGTTTTTTTTCAAAATGGTCGCTCTTCTTTTGTTTATAGCGGAAAAAACAAAAATCGCAGAGGTGATCATATACCACCAAAAGAAAGCTCTATTTGGGGGATAAAAAGGGTGTCAATTTTGTTTGGGTACAGCGTCGCACGACTGCACAATTGTCAGTTAAAGCGGCGCAGTGCCGATTCGCAAAAAATGGCCCGGTCATTGAGCAGCCAATTCTTCCGGGGCTGAAGTGGGTAAAGAGAGGCCTAAGAGAAGCAAAATCGCAAAAGGTAAAAACTGAGGAATATTGTAGAAAAAACAAAAAGTGCGAAAGGGATGGAGGGGAATACAATATATCCACCAACTACAGTGTGGAAAGTGTAATAAGAGTAAATTAATGTGTTATATTAGCTGAGGAATTGAATAGGCATTTTACATGTTTTGAAATCGCCTTACCACTAGGGATGAGCTTCGTGTTCGAGTCGAACATACGTTCGACTCGAACATCGGCTGTTCGATTGTTCGACGAAGATCGAACGATTTGGGCCGTTCGCGCCAAATTCGAGTGACGCGAACGGCCCACAATGCACTACGCCATCGCAGTGTCATCCAGGCGCTGTGATTGGCCAAGCATGCACTGTGACCCCGAATGCTTGGCCAATCACAGCGCCGGCAGCGAGGAGAGCAATGATTGGCCACAGGCAGGATGCCTGTGGCCAATTATTGCTGAGGGTGTTTAGTACACGCCCCACACTATAAAAGGCCGCCAGCACGGCGGCCTAGTGTAGTGTGTTCCGGAGCAGGGATAGAGCAGCATAGGCAGGGACAGTGACTTTTATTTCTTTCTTGCTTAACCTGGATTCCTTTAGTTTAGGGAAAGAGAAGGATAGGTAGGGAGAGTGTCAGTGTGTTTTGTGCTTGTGCTATATTGTGCTTAAAAAAAACATTTTTTCTAGGGACAGAAAACTGTAGGTAGGGAGAGTGTCAGTTTCTTTCACTGTGAAAGTCCTTGTTTCCAGGGACCTGGAAGGACAGTGAGTGAATTCTCCTTGTGCTAAATTGTGCTTAAAAAAAACATTTTTTCTAGGGACAGAAAACTGTAGGTAGGGAGAGTGTCAGTTTCTTTCACTGTGAAAGTCCTTGTTTCCAGGGACCTGGAAGGACAGTGAGTGAATTCTCCTTGTGCTAAATTGTGCTTAAAAAAAACATTTTTTCTAGGGACAGAAAACTGTAGGTAGGGAGAGTGTCAGTTTCTTTCACTGTCAAAGTCCTTGTTTCCAGGGACCTGGAAGGACAGTGAGTGAATTCTCCTTGTGCTAAATTGTGCTTAAAAAAAACATTTTTTCTAGGGACAGAAAACTGTAGGTAGGGAGAGTGTCAGTTTCTTTCACTGTGAAAGTCCTTGTTTCCAGGGACCTGGAAGGACAGTGAGTGAATTCTCCTTGTGCTAAATTGTGCTTAAAAAAAACATTTTTTCTAGGGACAGAAAACTGTAGGTAGGGAGAGTGTCAGTTTCTTTCACTGTCAAAGTCCTTGTTTCCAGGGACCTGGAAGGACAGTGAGTGAATTCTCCTTGTGCTAAATTGTGCTTAAAAAAAACATTTTTTCTAGGGACAGAAAACTGTAGGTAGGGAGAGTGTCAGTTTCTTTCACTGTGAAAGTCCTTGTTTCCAGGGACCTGGAAGGACAGTGAGTGAATTCTCCTTGTGCTAAATTGTGCTTAAAAAAAACATTTTTTCTAGGGACAGAAAACTGTAGGTAGGGAGAGTGTCAGTTTCTTTCACTGTGAAAGTCCTTGTTTCCAGGGACCTGGAAGGACAGTGAGTGAATTCTCCTTGTGCTAAATTGTGCTTAAAAAAAACATTTTTTCTAGGGACAGAAAACTGTAGGTAGGGAGAGTGTCAGTTTCTTTCACTGTCAAAGTCCTTGTTTCCAGGGACCTGGAAGGACAGTGAGTGAATTCTCCTTGTGCTAAATTGTGCTTAAAAAAAACATTTTTTCTAGGGACAGAAAACTGTAGGTAGGGAGAGTGTCAGTTTCTTTCACTGTGAAAGTCCTTGTTTCCAGGGACCTGGAAGGACAGTGAGTGAATTCTCCTTGTGCTAAATTGTGCTTAAAAAAAACATTTTTTCTAGGGACAGAAAACTGTAGGTAGGGAGAGTGTCAGTTTCTTTCACTGTCAAAGTCCTTGTTTCCAGGGACCTGGAAGGACAGTGAGTGAATTCTCCTTGTGCTAAATTGTGCTTAAAAAAAACATTTTTCCTAGGGACAGAAAACTGTAGGTAGGGAGAGTGTCAGTTTCTTTCACTGTGAAAGTCCTTGTTTCCAGGGACCTGGAAGGACAGTGAGTGAATTCTCCTTGTGCTAAATTGTGCTTAAAAAAACATTTTTTCTAGGGACAGAAAACTGTAGGTAGGGAGAGTGTCAGTTTCTTTCACTGTGAAAGTCCTTGTTTCCAGGGACCTGGAAGGACAGTGAGTGAATTCTCCTTGTGCTAAATTGTACTTAAAAAAAAACATTTTTTCTAGGGACAGAAAACTGTAGGTAGGGAGAGTGTCAGTTTCTTTCACTGTCAAAGTCCTTGTTTCCAGGGACCTGGAAGGACAGTGAGTGAATTCTCCTTGTGCTAAATTGTGCTTAAAAAAAACATTTTTTCTAGGGACAGAAAACTGTAGGTAGGGAGAGTGTCAGTTTCTTTCACTGTCAAAGTCCTTGTTTCCAGGGACCTGGAAGGACAGTGAGTGAATTCTCCTTGTGCTAAATTGTGCTTAAAAAAAACATTTTTTCTAGGGACAGAAAACTGTAGGTAGGGAGAGTGTCAGTTTCTTTCACTGTGAAAGTCCTTGTTTCCAGGGACCTGGAAGGACAGTGAGTGAATTCTCCTTGTGCTAAATTGTGCTTAAAAAAAACATTTTTTCTAGGGACATAAAACTGTAGGTAGGGAGAGTGTCAGTTTCTTTCGCTGTCAAAGTCCTTGTTTCCAGGGACCTGGAAGGACAGTGAGTGAATTCTCCTTGTGCTAAATTGTGCTTAAAAAAAACATTTTTTCTAGGGACAGAAAACTGTAGGTAGGGAGAGTGTCAGTTTCTTTCACTGTCAAAGTCCTTGTTTCCAGGGACCTGGAAGGACAGTGAGTGAATTCTCCTTGTGCTAAATTGTGCTTAAAAAAAACATTTTTTCTAGGGACAGAAAACTGTAGGTAGGGAGAGTGTCAGTTTCTTTCACTGTCAAAGTCCTTGTTTCCAGGGACCTGGAAGGACAGTGAGTGAATTCTCCTTGTGCTAAATTGTGCTTAAAAAAAACATTTTTTCTAGGGACAGAAAACTGTAGGTAGGGAGAGTGTCAGTTTCTTTCACTGTGAAAGTCCTTGTTTCCAGGGACCTGGAAGGACAGTGAGTGAATTCTCCTTGTGCTAAATTGTGCTTAAAAAAAAAATTTTTTCTAGGGACAGAAAACTGTAGGTAGGGAGAGTGTCAGTTTTTTTCACTGTCAAAGTCCTTGTTTCCAGGGACCTGGAAGGACAGTGAGTGAATTCTCCTTGTGCTAAATTGTGCTTAAAAAAAACATTTTTTCTAGGGACAGAAAACTGTAGGTAGGGAGAGTGTCAGTTTCTTTCACTGTCAAAGTCCTTGTTTCCAGGGACCTGGAAGGACAGTGAGTGAATTCTCCTTGTGCTAAATTGTGCTTAAAAAATTTTTTTTTCTAGGGACAGAAAACTGTAGGTAGGGAGAGTGTCAGTTTCTTTCACTGTCAAAGTCCTTGTTTCCAGGGACCTGGAAGGACAGTGAGTGAATTCTCCTTGTGCTAAATTGTGCTTAAAAAAAACATTTTTTCTAGGGACAGAAAACTGTAGGTAGGGAGAGTGTCAGTTTCTTTCACTGTCAAAGTCCTTGTTTCCAGGGACCTGGAAGGACAGTGAGTGAATTCTCCTTGTGCTAAATTGTGCTTAAAAAAACCATTTTTTCTAGGGACAGAAAACTGTAGGTAGGGAGAGTGTCAGTTTCTTTCACTGTGAAAGTCCTTGTTTCCAGGGACCTGGAAGGACAGTGAGTGAATTCTCCTTGTGCTAAATTGTGCTTAAAAAAAACATTTTTTCTAGGGACAGAAAACTGTAGGTAGGGAGAGTGTCAGTTTCTTTCACTGTCAAAGTCCTTGTTTCCAGGGACCTGGAAGGACAGTGAGTGAATTCTCCTTGTGCTAAATTGTGCTTAAAAAAAACATTTTTTCTAGGGACAGAAAACTGTAGGTAGGGAGAGTGTCAGTTTCTTTCACTGTCAAAGTCCTTGTTTCCAGGGACCTGGAAGGACAGTGAGTGAATTCTCCTTGTGCTAAATTGTGCTTAAAAAAAACATTTTTTCTAGGGACAGAAAACTGTAGGTAGGGAGAGTGTCAGTTTCTTTCACTGTCAAAGTCCTTGTTTCCAGGGACCTGGAAGGACAGTGAGTGAATTCTCCTTGTGCTAAATTGTGCTTAAAAAAAACATTTTTTCTAGGGACAGAAAACTGTAGGTAGGGAGAGTGTCAGTTTCTTTCACTGTGAAAGTCCTTGTTTCCAGGGACCTGGAAGGACAGTGAGTGAATTCTCCTTGTGCTAAATTGTGCTTAAAAAAAACATTTTTTCTAGGGACAGAAAACTGTAGGTAGGGAGAGTGTCAGTTTCTTTCACTGTCAAAGTCCTTGTTTCCAGGGACCTGGAAGGACAGTGAGTGAATTCTCCTTGTGCTAAATTGTGCTTAAAAAAAACATTTTTTCTAGGGACAGAAAACTGTAGGTAGGGAGAGTGTCAGTTTCTTTCACTGTCAAAGTCCTTGTTTCCAGGGACCTGGAAGGACAGTGAGTGAATTCTCCTTGTGCTAAATTGTGCTTAAAAAAAACATTTTTTCTAGGGACAGAAAACTGTAGGTAGGGAGAGTGTCAGTTTCTTTCACTGTCAAAGTCCTTGTTTCCAGGGACCTGGAAGGACAGTGAGTGAATTCTCCTTGTGCTAAATTGTGCTTAAAAAAAACATTTTTTCTAGGGACAGAAAACTGTAGGTAGGGAGAGTGTCAGTTTCTTTCACTGTGAAAGTCCTTGTTTCCAGGGACCTGGAAGGACAGTGAGTGAATTCTCCTTGTGCTAAATTGTGCTTAAAAAAACATTTTTTCTAGGGACAGAAAACTGTAGGTAGGGAGAGTGTCAGTTTCTTTCACTGTCAAAGTCCTTGTTTCAAGGGACAGAGAAGGACACCTGAAGGTAGCCCTTATTGCTTTTTTCCCATCTCCCTGCAGGCCATCTATTAGAATGTCTGGAAGGCAAACAAGGAGAGGCAGACAGTCAGGAGGCAATAAAAGAGGGCAAGCAGGCTCTGTGTCTGGGGGCAACAGTGCTGGTCGTGGACGCGGTGCATTGTCATCAGCACATGGCCATGGGACACGCTTGTCCTTCTTTTCGGCAGCTGGACATGTTGAGCCACATCATGCCGAAGACTTGGTAGAGTGGATGACCAAGCCCTCCTCCTCCTCCTCATCCTCTCTCACCCAGGCTCAGGGTACTGGAAAAGCAACTGCCAAAGCGTCCTCTTCCCTGGTATCAATGTCAGACTCATCATGAGTCACTCCTTCCCTAGACCCACCATGTCCTCCTCCTGAGGAGTCCCCCGAACTGTTTCAGCACAGTGTTGGGTACATGCTCCAGGAGGATGCCCAGCGTTTCGAAGGGTCTGATGATGAAACCCAGCTAGAGGAAGGCAGTAGCGTGAGAGCAGACAGAGGGGATGCTCAAGAAGGACACCAATCTGGCAGTCATGTTCCAGCAGCTGCAGCATACTGCCAGATTGGCTCCAGTGATGAGGAGGGAGGTGATGATGAGGTCACTGACTCCACGTGGGTGCCTAATAGGAGAGAGGAGGAGGAGGAGGATGAGGAGGAGGCACATCTCCAACGAGGCAGGATGCCCTTTGGTGGCCAGCGTAAGGGCAGTACACCGACGGAATCACACCGCAGAGCTCCGCCTGTGCAGGGCGCTGCCTCTGCCCGTCATTCAAAAAGTTCTTTGGTGTGGGCCTTTTTTGAGGCTAGTGCATCAGATCGCACAGCTGCTGTTTGCAACATATGTCTCAAGCGTATATCGCGTGGCCAAAACATCAGCCGCTTGGGTACCACATGCCTGACCAGACATATGTTGACCTGCCATGCAGCTCGTTGGCAAGCCTACCTCAAAGACCCACACCAAAGAACAAAGCGGACCTCTCCTTGCACCGCATCAGCTGGGATCTCCAACCCCACTATAACTTCAGTCCTCTCTGAAACATGCACTGAGAGGAATGAAGGTGTAGAATTAGGTGTGTCACAGCCAAGTACTTGCGGCCACTCTGCTAGCAGTACACCGACGTCCGATTCTAGCAGGCAAATTTCCCTGCCCCAGCTGCTGGACCGTCGAAAGAAGTTCACTCCCAGCCATCCACATGCCCAGCGGTTGAATGCTAGCTTGGCTAAATTGCTAGCGCTTCAACTGCTGCCTTTTCAGTTGGTAGACTCGGCCCCCTTCCGTGAGTTTGTGCAATGTGCGGTTCCTCAGTGGCAGGTTCCCAAACGCCACTTTTTCTCACGGAAGGCTATTCCGGCTCTCTACCGGCATGTGGAAGGCAATGTCTTGGCCTCGCTGGACAGGGCGGTCAGCGGTAAGGTGCATATTACCGCTGACTCATGGTCCAGCAGGCATGGACAGGGACATTACCTTTCTTTCACGGCCCATTGGGTCACTCTTTTGGCAGCTGGGAAGGATGCAGGACAAGGTGCAGTAGTGTTGGAGGTTGTCCCACCGCCACGCCTCCAAAATGCTACTACTGGTTGTGACACACCTCTCTCCTCCACCCCCTCCTCTTCTTCTTCCTCCATGGCCTCTTCCTGTGGTTTGTCCTATGAACCAGCGGTGCTCCGTAGCCGTTCACGGGGCTACGCAAGTACGCAGGCAAAAAGATGCCATGCCGTGCTTGCGCTGGTGTGTTTGGGGGACAGAAGCCACACTGGGGCAGAGGTCCTGTCTGCTCTGCAGGGCCAGGCCGAGAGGTGGTTGATGCCACGCCAGCTTAAGCCAGGAATGGTGGTTTGCGACAATGGCACCAACCTCCTCTCCGCCCTCCGACAGGGACAACTGACCCATGTGCCCTGTGTGGCTCACATCCTTAACCTGGTGGTGCAGCGGTTCTTGGGCAGGTACCCGGGCTTACAGGATGTCCTGAGGCAGGCCAGGAAAGTCTGTGTGCATTTCCGCAGATCTTATAATGCCAGTGCTCGCCTGGCTGAGCTGCAAAAGGAGTTGAACCTGCCCAAGAACCGCCTTATATGTGACATGCCCACCAGGTGGAACTCAACGTTGGCCATGCTGCAGCGGCTGCACACGCAGCAGAGGGCCATCAATGAGTACCTGTGCGACTACGGCACCAGGACAGGGTCAGGGGAGCTTGGTTTTTTTTCTCCACGCCAGTGGGGCATGATCAGGGATGCATGCACTGTCCTGGCACCATTTGAGGAGGCCACGAGGATGGTGAGCAGTGACAGTGCATGCATCAGTGACACTGTACCTCTTGTCCACCTGTTGGAGCACACGCTGCGTGGAATAATGGACAGGGCACTTGAGGCAGAACAGAGGCAGGAAGAGGAGGACTTCCTTGCCTCTCAAGGCCCCCTTTACCCAGACAGTGTTCCTTCTGTCCCACCCATCGCACAGGAAGAGGAGGAGGAGGAGGAGGAGGAGGATTGTGTCAGCATGGAGGTGGAGGCTGGCACTCAGCATCATCAGCAGCAGTCTTTTAGGGATGATTTACAGTCCCAAGAAACCAGTGGACTTGTACGTGGCTGGGAGGAGGTGGCTGCGGATCATGTCGTCCTTAGTGACCCAGAGGACTCCGGAGCGAATGCCTCAGCAAACCTACGCTGCATGGCCTCCCTGATCCTGCAAAGTCTGCGGAAGGATCCTCGTATTCTTCGGATCAAGGAGAGGGACCATTACTGGCTGGCCACTCTCCTTGATCCACGGTACAAGGGTAAGGTTGCGGACCTTATGTTACCGTCGCAGAGGGAGCAGAGGATGAGACAACTCCGGGAGGCCTTGCAGAAAGGTCTGTGCAACGCGTTCCCAGAGACTGGGAGGTTACAAACTCCTGGTCCTGGACAACGAGTTGCTGAGGCTTCGGCCAGTCAAAGAAGGAGCGGTGGGGAAGGTGGCCGTCTGACCGATGCGTTCAGACAATTCTTTAGTCCGCAGCCCCAAAGTATGATCGGTTCCAGCAACCATCGCCAGCGTCTGATAAACATGGTGCAGGAATATCTAGGGGCAAGGTCAGACTTGGACACCTTCCCCACCGAAAATCCTCTGGCTTACTGGGTCTTGAGGATGGATCACTGGCCAGAGCTTGCACAGTATGCAATTGAGCTACTGGCCTGTCCTGCATCCAGCGTTCTTTCGGAACGCACATTCAGTGCTGCTGGAGGATTTGTCACGGATCACAGGGTGCGCCTGTCCACCGACTCGGTTGATCGACTGACTTTCATCAAGATGAACCAGTCTTGGATCACCACCAGCTACCACACACCTGATGCTGATATAACAGACTAATTGATTTTAACATGTCACATCCCTTCAAGACTGATGCTGATGCTGAGTGCCTGTGCTGTTATGTTGACTGGCTATCCTCCTCCTCTGAGTCCTCAATGATACGATTGATGATGATAGCTTGGAAGATCATTTTTGTTTATGGGTGCCGCCACCAGTGGCTAAGGCCCAATTTTTCAGCCCCTGTTTTACAGGGGCGTGTAATTACAATTTTTTTAGCAATAATTTGCCATAGGGCTCATTGCTGTGCTCCAAGTACAGTATCTGTGAGGGGTTGGAGTATTGTGGCACCAGTGCCTAAGGCCCAATTTTTCAGCCCCTGTTTAACAGGGGCGTGTCATTACAATTTTTGAAGCAATACTTTGCAACAGGGCTCATTGCTGTGCTCCAAGTACAGTATCTGTGAGGGGTTGTAGTGTTGTGCCACCAGTGCCTAAGGCCCAATTTTTCAGCCCCTGTTCAACAGGGGCATGCAATTACAATTCTTGATCTAATAATTCACAGCAGGGTCCATTGCTGCACCCACCAAGAGTAACTCTGAGGGCTTACAGTCTTGTGGCAACGCCACCACCACCACCACCACGAAAGGCCCAATTTTTCAGCCCCTGTTCAAAAGGGGCATGTAATTACAATTCTTGATCTAATAATTCACAGCAGGGCCCATTGCTGCACCCACCAAGAGTAACTGTCAGGGCTTACAGTGTTGTGGCACCAGCACCACCATCAAAGCCCCAATTTTTACTACCACTGTTCAACAATTATATGTAATTAAAATTCCTGATATAATAGTTGACAGCAGGGCGTTCCAGCACCAACCAAGAGTAACTGAGTGCTTACAGTGTTGTGCCAACACCAACAACTAAGGGGCCTATTTCTGCAGAGTATATACGGCAGGTCCCTACTTTCAAACATCCAACTTACAAACGACTCCTACTTGCAAACGAAAGAAGACAACAGGAAGTGAGAGGAAATCTACCCCTAGAAAGGAAAATTCTCTCCTGTAAGAATAAATATGGGAGAAAGGGGTCTCATCTGTACTGATGCTTTATCAGCAATCCTTGTTTCAAGAAAAACACCACATTTCAAAAACAGTTGTCATTGGGACGGAAAGTGAGGTGAAATGTTCTGAACAGGGGCACAGACAGCAAAACAAATGTTACAGGGGTGATAACCCTTACCTATGTTTCCCAAAAAGTTTAAAAATAGATTTTTGGGCTGGAGCTACACTTCAACAATGTACCTGTTCAAAATTACAAACACATTCTACATAAGAACAAACCTACAGTCCCTGTCTTGTATGCACCGCCTGTATACGGCTGTTCAGAGTATATAGGGCCTTTTTTATTTTATGTGCGGGGTTCCCCTTAATATCCATACAAGACCCAAAGGGGCTGGTAATGGGCTGGGGTAGGGGGGGGGGGGGTGTTGATGGGGTAGCTATGCCATTTTTCCTAAAGATTTTCATCCATATTACCGGGACCAGACATTGCATTAAAGCCGCAAGCAGTTTTAAATGACTTTTTTCCCTTTAGAAATGTTATTTTGTGCAGGGACAGTTCTAAACACGGGAAACACGTGGCACTTCACAGGCATACTTTAGACACCCCCCAGGTACGATATTTAAAGGAATATTTGACTTTTTTTTTCACTTTATGCATCATTAAAATGACTGCTCCCGAAAAACGACCATTTTTAAAACTTCTTTTTGCATTGATACATGTCCCCTGGTGCAGAACCCGGGTTCCCAAACCCTTTTTAGGACAATAACATGCATAATAGTTGTTATAATTAGCACTTTAGAATTCGAACGTTCGCATCCATTGTATTTAATAGGGTTCTAATGTTCGTTCGAACTTTCGGTCCGTTCGCGGGTTCTGGTGCGAACCGAACCCGGGGGTGTTCGGCTCATCACTACTTACCACAGTGCAATGCAGAACCTTCATTGGAACAGGGTAGTTTCAAACTTATGGTGCAGGAACACGAGGTGAAACAGGCATTTAAATTTGTAAATGCTGCGAAATCAGCTGGTCCAGATGGCATCCCAGTGAAAGTGCAATATGCAGGGATTTTTGCTAAGATCTTTTTTTTTTTTTTTTAATCTAAAGCTTTTTTATTTTAGAAAATTATCCTCATAATACATACAATTCGTGCATTTTGTTCAGTAAAACATTACACATAAAAAAAAAAAAAAACATGTCTAATATTACATCCATATAATATTTTGTGTCAATCTTGTGTATTTGCATCTGTATCATATCGCTCTCTCCTCTTTTCCCTTTTTCTCCCTTTCCACCTCCCCTAACCCCATGACTACATCCATCTCCTATGCCTCCTAATATCTAATCACCACAAGTCGTTTCTTCCGCCACCGATGTTCTCTCCTATCTAGATGTTCAACTTTTACTCCTTCAGGCCGTTCTTTCCTTCTCCTCTCTGCCCCTCCCTCCCCTACACCTCCCCAGGGTCTCTACATCTGGAGTCTTTCCACTACCAGTTGAGATGGCGCTAAATCAGCATCCCCCAGCCATGGTTGCCATATAGTATCAAATTTACCCACTTCTCTCCTACGACTGTACGTCAATCGCTCTCTAAGAAGCAAGGAGTTTTCATAGGAAATCCACTGCTTCCCCGTGGGTACCGCTGGTGCCATCCAATATTTAGCATTTTTTTTTAGTTTTCTGGCTAGATACATCAGTCTAGTTAACATGTAGTACATTCCTCTTGGGAACATTTCTACATCTATATCTCAAGCAGGTACACTACAGGGTTTAGAGGGTCAGGAACCTGTGCTAGTCTAGTAATGCACTGGGAGACTTCATCCCAGTACCTGTGTAGTTTTGGACACCTCCAGATTAGGTGTATGAAGTCCCCTTTATGTACTTTACATTTTGGGCACAGTGGGAGTCTCTTCCTCCCCATTTATATAACTGCACTGATGTTCTATATGTCCTATGCAAAATAAATAATTGTGACAATCTATGGGATGCGGATACCGATACCGCTGGAATAGATTCAAGGGCCATTTCCCACTGGTTTCCATCTATCTCCCCTATATCTTCCACCCATTTGCTTTGGCATTTTAGAGAGGCATAGTCCTGTACTGAGGACAGTAATTCCCTATAGATTTTTGAAGTTAATCCTTCTCTCCTACGACTGTACATCAATCGCTCTCTAAGAAGCAAGGAGTTTACATAGGAAATCCACTGCTTCCCCGTTGGTACCGCTGGTGCCATCCAATATTTTGCATTTTTTTTTAGTTTTCTGGCTAGATACATCAGTCTAGTTAACATGTTGTACATTCCTCTTGAGAACATTTCTACATCTATAACTCAATCAGGTACACTACAGGGTTTAGAGGGACAGGAACCTGTGCTAGTCTAGTAATGCACTGGGAGACTTCCTCCCAGTACCTGTGTAGTTTTGGACACCTCCAGATTAGGTGTATGAAGTCCCCTTTATGAACTTTACATTTTGGGCACAGTGGGATTCTCTTCTTCCCCATTTATATAACTGCACTGATGTTCTATATGCCCTATGCAAAATAAATAATTGTGACAATCTATAGGATGCGGATACCGATACCGATGGAATAGATTCAAGGGCCATTTCCCACTGGTTTCCATCTATCTCCCCTATATCTTCCACCCATTTGCTTTGGCATTTTAGAGAGGCATAGTCCTGTACTGAGGACAGTAATTCCCTATAGATTTTTGAAGTTTATCCTTTCCTAGTGTCTGCCCCAAGAACTTCTTTCAACAAAGGTGATGTTGACACTGTCAAAGAGTGTGTTTTTTGTTGTGCTTGCAACGCATGACGAAGTTGGAGATATTGATAGAAGCTCCTGGGGTTTAACTGGAATTCCCTACATAGCTGTTCATACGTCTTCAACACCTCCCCCTCATATAGCTGTGCAAAAAAACAGATCCCCCTCTCTTTCCAGGGGGTAAAGCCCTGCAATTCCTGTACCTCTGGGTATCTCTGATTGTGCCAAATCGGGGTAAAGGGCAACAAACCCGATATCTTCAGGGCTTTCCGGACCTCCCCCCATACCCTTTTGAGGAGGACACACGTAGGTGCCGAGCCTGGCATGCTTGGCAGGTCCATCTCCATATGGGAGGCCGCCTCTAATGCGGGGGCCGATGCAGTCACCAATTTACATATCGGGTCCTCATTTCCTTCCCGCCCCCACCCTGCCATCTGCTGGAGCTGTGAGGCCAAAAAGTACATTTTGGGACGGGGTACTGCCAGTCCTCCTCTGTCCTTTCCATATTGCAGTGTGGCTAGACTGATCCTGACTGCCTTTTTTTTCCATATTAATTCCCTCATCAATGTATCAATCTGTTTGAACCATTTGTTCGGGATCCACATAGGGGAATTGTGGAAAACATACAATTGCTGCAGGGCCCATACCATTTTTATTAAATTTGCCCGTCCTATTACTGACAGTGGAAGCTTACACCAACTGTTACATATCGCTTTCTGTCTAACCAACAGTGGACCCAGATTCAGCTGAAGATACTCAGCCGGATCCGGGGATACCACCACTCCCAGATATTTAAAGCTATTGGCTATAACTATTTGTTCTGCCCCCTCTGGTAACTGTTCCTTCAACTTATCTATGGGCATTAAGGTTGATTTTGACCAGTTGATGGTAAAACCTGAAAAACTTCCGAAATCCCCCATTATCTTCATCACTGCTCGCAACGAGGCGGCTGTGTCGCCTAGATATATAAGCGCATCGTCCGCATATAAAGATATATTTTCTTCCCTCTGGCCCCTGCAGAACCCTACCACTTCCGGAGCATTGCGGATCAAGATGGCCAGAGGCTCTACCGCCAGGGCGAACAGCAATGGGGACAATGGGCATCCCTGTCGGGTGCCTCTATATAGCTCAAATGGAGAGGAAAGGTTATTATTAATGCGCAGTCTGGCTCTAGGCTTAAAATAAAGCGCCTTTACCCACGCTATAAATTTATTCCCCACTCCAAATCTTGCCAGGATTTCCAAGGGGTAGGGCCACTCCACACTATCAAACGCCTTTGCAGCGTCCAGTGACAGAATGGCCCTACCCCCCGGATTATCCACCGGCACCTGCAGATTCATATATAGTCGTCTAATGTTATCGGCCGTAGAACGGGTGGGTATAAAGCCAGACTGGTCATGATGGACCAACCTGCTAATTACTTGGGATAGCCTCTTAGCCAAGACTCTAGCAAAGAGCTTGACATCCGCATTTAGTAAGGATATTGGGCGATAGGAGTCCAATAGTAGCTTATCCTTTCCTGGCTTTGGGAGCACTGTTATTATTGCCTCTTGCATACTGTCTGGTAGGCTGCCTATTTCCTCTGCCTCCGTTATAGCCTGCAACAGGGGTGGTAAAAGGTCCTCCCCATAATGGGAATACACCTCCACCAGTATCCCATCCGGGCCTGGGGATTTATGATGTGGTGCCCCCTCCAATGCCTCTGCCAGTTCCACCAATGTAATTGGAGAATTCAACATTTCCCTGTCCGCCTCGGATAGCTGTGGAAAGGGGCAGGCTTGTAGAAACAGAGTCAAATCAGATGGAATATAGCTCGTTTTAGAGGAGTATAGGTCCTTATAGAACCGCTGAAAGTTATCTAAAATATCCAAGCTCAGAGTATGCTTCTCCCCGCATTCTGCCCTTACCCCTGAGATACTTGCGGATTCCCGCTGCTCTCTAGCTATGAGGGCAAGAAGGCGGCCAGTGTTTCCCCCCTCTTCAAAATAGCTCTGCTGCTGAAAGCATCTCCTCTTCTCCGCTGCAGACAGCAAAACCGAATTGTACATTGCTTGTGCCTCCGTCCAAGAGTCATAGTTAGATTGGGAGGGATCGGCTATTAAGGCCTGTTCTCTCACTTTCATTTTGTCCCGTACCCTATTATCCCATTCCCTGGACCGAGCTTTAATTCCCGTGATCTCTCTAATAAGGCATCCCCTTAAGAATGCCTTAAGTGTATCTCATACTACCGCTGCGCTGTTAAAGTGCAAGAATTCCCGCAATGCCCCCCTCGTTCTGTCCGGGGATGGGAACAGGGTTAACCTAAAAGGGTTAACTTTCCACAGTGGGCGGCCCGATGCAACAGTGACATCCAGCCGTACCCAGAATGGAGAGTGATCGGATAGTAGACGCGACTCATAGGCCGAGTCCATCACCCGCTGCTCGTGCTTGTTGGTGTATGTTAATGTGTTTCTGGTTGCTGACTTTGCTTGTTCCTGACTCTGCTTGTTCCTGACTCCGCCTCTTGGATTATCCCTTGGATTTACGCTGATCTTGTTGCCAACCCTGCCTGTTCCCGACCCCGCCTTCTGGTTGACCCATCTGTACTTCTGCCTTGGTCCGCTACTTGGATCGTTTAGGATTGTCCTTTCTCCCACCTGGTTCCTGTCTTTGGCCTCTACTAACCGTGAGTTGTTTGCTGGTGGTTCCTAGTTAGGCTGTTTGTACCATCTATTGTGGTTCTCTAATCTGGCTGCAGGATCTCAACTGTCCCTCCACCTGATACTGAGATAACAAGACTATCGGTCAGAACACCGGAGTGACGGTTGAAATCTCCTGGCAGACCTGACAGAGCCACTGTGGAAACAATAAGTGCTGACAATTATCCGACAGCTGAGTAGCCTGAGCAGAGCACAGAGAAGAGAGCTGCTGAGAGCCCAGCCCTTACAAGAGGCCGCTAAATGACTTAGAAATCCTCTCTCCTTCCTCCAGTCTTCTCCATAGCTGACAGAACGGCTATGTGGCTGCTGATTGGTCGGCGCCACCCATGTGACGACGCTGCCCAATTAGAATGCTCCAAACGTCCCTCCTGACGGGGGACGCTTTGGACATTCAGCAGAGATGATTTCTAAGCCCCGGGCTCCTGGCGCGGAAGTACCAGGGCTTAGGACTGGAGATAGCGGCAGTCCAGGTCAGTTGGACCGGGGGGGGGGGTGGGCGAGGAGGGGCACCTGTGTAAGTTCACCTTACAGAGTTTTCTGTAAAGGTGAACTTACCCTTTAACCACTTCAGCCCCGGAACATTTTGCTGGTCAAAGACCAGGCCACTTTTTGTGATTCGGCACTGCGTCGCTTTAACTGACAATTGCGTGCGACGTGGCTCCCAAACAAAATTGACGTCCTTTTTTTCCCACAAATAGAGCTTTCTTTTGGTGGTATTTGATCAGCTCTGGGGTTTTTATTTTTTGCGCTATAAACAAAAATAGAGTGACAATTTTGAAAAAAATGCAATATTTTTTACTTTTTGCTATAATAAATATCCCCGAAAAATATATAAAAAAACATTTTTTTACACAGTTTAGGCCGATACGTATTCTTATACATATTTTTGGTAAAAAAAAAAATCGCAATAAGCATTTATTGATTGGTTTGCGCAAAAGTTATAGCTTCTACAAAATAGGGGACTGTTTTATTGCATTTTTATTCATAATTTTATTTTTTACTAGTTATGGCGGCGATCAGCGATTTTTATCATGACTGCGACATTATGGCGGACACATCGGACACTTTTGACACATTTTTGGGACCATTGTCATTTTTACAGGGATCAGTGCTATAAAAATGCACTGATTACTGTGAAAATGACACTGGCAGTGAAAGGGGTTAACCAGTAGGTGGCGCTGTAGGGGTTAAGTGTTTCCTAGGGAGTGCTTCTTACTGTAGGGGGGATGGGCTGTGTGTGACATGACACTGATCTCCGCTCCGACGACACGGAGCGGAGATCAGTGTCATTGTCACTAGGCAGAGCGGGGAGATGCTTGTGTACACTAGCATCTCCCCGCTCTATCTCTCCATGAGACGATCGCAGGTATTCCCGCTGCGATTGAGTCCGCGGGACCCATGGTCGGGCTCACGGAGAAAGTGGTATCTTAAAGGGGACGTACAGGTACGTGCTTATGCCTGTCCGTGCCGCTCTGCCAATGTATATGTACAGGCAGCGGTCCTTAAGTGGTTAAAGTGAAACAATAAAAATTTCTTTAAATATAATGCCTGGGGAAATCTCCTTAGTCTGTCTGTAAAGTGGAGCATCTGTATTGGTTCTATAACCTGCTGCAGAAAAACCTGACATGCATTGCCAAAAGTATTGGGACATCCCTCCAAATCATTGGATTCAGATGTTCCAATTACCTCCATGACCACAGGTGTATAAAATCAAGCACCTAGGCATGCAAAATGCTTCTAAAAACATTTGTGAAAGAATGGGTCGCTCTCAGGAGCTCAGTGAATTCAAGCGTGGTACTGTGATAGGTTTCCACCTGTGCAATAAGTCCATCCGCGAAATTTCCTCGCTACTAAATATTCCATGGTCAACTGTAAGTGGATTTATAACAGTGTTAGTAACTGGGAACAACAGCAACTCAGCCATGAAGTGGTAATCCACATAAAATGACTGTGGGGTCAGTGAATGCTAAAGCACACAGTACGCAGAAGTCACCAATTTTCTGCAGATTCAATAGCTACAGACCTCCAAACTTACTGTGGCCTTCATTTTAGCACAACAACAGTGCATAGAGAGCTTCTTAGAATGGGTTTCAATGGCCAAGCAGCTGCATCTGAGCCTTACAAAGGCAAAGCATCAGATGCAGTGGTGTACAGCACGCCACCACTGGACTCTAGAGCAGTGAAGACATGTTCTATGGAGTGACGAATCAAGCTTCTCGGTCTGGCATACCGATGGACATATCTGGGTTTGGCGGTGGCCAGGAGAATGGTACTTGCCTGACTGCATTGTGCCAAGTGTAAAGTTTGGTGGAGGGGCGATTATGGTATGTGGTTGTTTTTTAGGGGTTGGGCTTGGCCCCTTAGTTCCAGTAAAGGGAGATTATAAGGTGTAAGCATACCAAGACATTTTGGACAAGTTCATGCTCCCAACATTGTGGGAACAGATTGGGGATGGCCCCTTCCTGTTCAAACATGACTGCGCACCAGTACACAAAGCAAGGTCCATAAAGACATTGATGAGTAGGTTGGGGATGGAGGAACTTTACTGACCTCAACCCGATAGAATACCTTTGGGATGAGTTACAGTGGAGACTGAGAGCCAGGCCTTCCCGTCCAACATTAGTGCCTGACCTCACAAATGCACTTCTGGAAAAATGGTCAAATATTCACATAGACGCACTCCTAAACCTTATGGACAGCCCTCCCAGAAGAGTTGAAGCTGTCATACCTGCAAAGGGTGGGCCAACTCAATATTGAACCATACAGACTAAGATGGGATGCCATTAAAATTCATGTGTAAAGGCAGGCGTCCCAATACTTTTGGCAATATAGTGTATATAAAGAAAAAAATATATATTTAAATAGATTTTCCCGGCTGCAAGCCATTGACGGCAATCAGATTTTGTGCTCTATTTGGGTCTTGTATGGATTTTAAGGGGAACCCCATGATAAATAAAAAAAAAAACGCCATGTGGTACCCCCGAAATCCATACCAGACCTGTAGGTCCCCCTCGTTAAATTGTTTTTAAAATGGCCCTTATCCGAGCACGCAGCCTGGCAGGCCAGAAAAGGGGGGTCAGCACCCCCCCTGAACCATACCAAGCCACATGCTCTCAACATGGGGGGTGCTTTGAGGCCCCCAACCCTAAAGCACCTTGTCCCCATGTTGATGGGGACAAGGGCCTCTTTCCCACAACCCTGGGTGGTGGTTGTGGGGACTTATAGGAATCTGGAAGCCCCAGATCCCTGCCCCCCATGTGAATGAGTATGGGGTATATTATAGCCCTACTCATTCACCAAAAAAAAGTTTCAAAATAGAAATAAAAACACACACACAGTTTTTGACAAACAATGTTCCCTGATGCAGATCCATCGTCAATCACAACGCTCGCCGCACTGCCAAACCAGAAATAAAAAACTCAGAACGTGACAAAGGGTAACCGCCAACTGTTTGCTCCTGCGACTGACAGTTCTTAAATAGGTAAGGGGTGGGGCCACCTAGAGATGTCACCTGGTGGCACCACCCCAATGTGACATCACCGACCCAACATGCAGCGGTCAATGACGTCACATGGGGGCCGTATCACCAGCTGGCCCCGCCCCTTACCTATTTAAGAACAGTTGGCAGGGAGCCTTCAGCGAAAAGCTTTTTTTTACTTTATTTTGGGTTACGGCGGTAAGGCCAGCGTCGTGATAGACAATTGATCTACATCGGGGGGGGGGGGCATTGTTTATTTTATTTTTTAATAAAAACTGTGTTTGTTTTATTTATTTTTGAATTTTTTTGGGTGAATGTCGAGTAGGGGTTCAATATACCCCATACTCATTGCCCCCTGCTCGCAGACCCCTACAACCACCGCCCAGGGTTGTGGGGAAGAGGCCCTTGTCCCTATCAACATGGACACAAGGTGCTTTGGGGTTGGCGGGGCAGAGGCCCCCCTGCCCAAAAGCACCCCCCCATGTTGAGGGTATGTGGCCTGGAATGGTTCAGGAGGCCTGTCAGGCTGCGTGCTTGGATAAAGGTCTGGTATGAAACTTGGAGGAAACCCACGCCATTTTTTTTTTATTTTGGCATGGGGGTTCCCCTTAAAATCCATACCAGTTTTTATTTTTTTTACATTTTTCTATTGCTGGCAAATTCAGCAATGTTTTTTACTTTTCATTCAGCTGTCAGCGGGGAAGCCCGCTGACAGCTGATGACTCATCTGTTGTTAAGGATGCTGCGGCCGGCTTCCTGGCCCCACTCCTTAACAGCCTATTGACTGTGAACTCAGTGGGCGAACATCCCGCAGAGCGCACCGAAAATTTGGGTGTTTTCAAAAATCGTGCTTGGACCGAAATACTCGCCCATCCCCAAAGGTAAGGTTCCATCCACATTGTCCCAGGCCAACACCAGGTCATCTATATATCTTTCATACCACACAATCTTGTCTGCAAATTTTTTATGGGAAAAAAGAAAAAGCTTCTCCCACCAAGACACGTACAAAGAATGCATCATTTATTGGTTGTTAAGGAGCAGGGCCGCTGCGTCCTTAACAATTGATGACTCATTCATCTGTCAGTGGGGTTTCCTGACAGATAAATGTAAACAAAACCAGGGACACCTCCTTCTCCTTCCATCATTCAGCGCTATGACCTGGGATATCAGTTCCAATCTGCCGTGCTAAATTCCAGCTGCACTACTGTCATTGGCTGCTAGGACCACCGTAGTTCTAGCAACCAGTTACATGATCTGTGCACCCCGCCCTCTTCAGCAAGTTCCTCCACCCAGCTTCTGCCCCCTGCAGCACGCTTCTTCTTCAAGCTCCCGCTCCTGCCCTCTGCCTGCCTGGCTGGAAGGACTTATCCAGGTACACTTTTCTACCTTGTGATTGCTCACCACTCTGCTGGGGTAACACTGATAGGTTCACCCTGTTGGGGACACTCTGATGGGGGCACTCTGATGGGGACACTTGCTCTCTGATGGAGGCACTATGATGAGGACACCTGCTCTCTGATGGGGTCACTCTGATAGGGACACCTGCTCTATAGAGACACTCTGATAGGGACATCTGCTATATGGATTCACTCTGATGGGGAAACCTGCTATATAGGGTCACTCTGATGGAGACACCTGCTCTTTTTGAGTACTCTGATGGGGACACCTAATCTATGGGGGGAAATCTGATGGGGAAACCTACTCTGTGGGGGCCCTCTGATGGGGACACCTGTTGTATGGGGTCACTCTGATGGGGACACCTGCTCTATGGGTTCACTCTGATGGGGACACCTAATCTATGGGGGTCACTCTGATGGGGACACCTGCTCTGTTGGGGCACTCTGAGGCTGTAGAGACACCTTTTGGGGGAAATTTCCTTGTGCTGTGTGAGCTGAGGAATGGGATTCTGTCATGGTGGGATGTGTAGTGTCATAGAGAATCTCTCCTTTCTCTCCCTCTCTCTCTTCCCCCCTCCTCCTACACTCTTTCCCCCTTTCTCTCTCTCTCTCTCTCATCTTGCTCTCTCACACCCCTTTTTCTCTCTCTACCCACACCCCACTCTCATCCTGACTTCTGCACTCGAAACCCTATATTTTGTGTTACTTACTCCTGCACTTTAAACATGTTGCATGGACTGCAGGACGAGGGGGATGTGGAATGGAGGAGATTGAACTGGAGAAGGAGGAGGAACGTAAGATGACAGCATGGTCCT
This sequence comes from Rana muscosa, assembly GCA_029206835.1. Taxonomy (NCBI): domain Eukaryota; kingdom Metazoa; phylum Chordata; class Amphibia; order Anura; family Ranidae; genus Rana; species Rana muscosa. The sequence goes on from CM055123.1 coordinate 188,584,680, forward strand.
CCTAGCTGTGGGGCCAACAGTGCTGAGTGTTTGGAGTGCTGTTTTTCTTCATCACTTGGTCTCATCCAAATGGTAATATTACACAGCGCACTGATATATGATGGAGACCTCCTTCCTCCTCCTCATCTTGATCTTCCTAAATGCCGGAAATAGGTATCGGTAATTGGTATCGGTGAGTACTTAAAAAAAAGTATCTGTACTTGTACTCGTTGCTAAAAAAGTGGTATCGTGATTAAAGGTATTTTTGTAATGCATTTTAATATATTTTTAATGGACAGATATTTATAGAAAATCAAACAGATAAAACAAAGAATTACTGGATCGGATGTCATTTTGAAATGAACACAGAGAAGTGGGTTTGGGAAAATGATGTATCTTGCGCTGATATTAGGTGCGTATGTGTTCAACAATGGTCTACTTTAGCTTATATCTCTAATAGCTGTTTGAACTTAAATATCTGCGTTTTTGCAAATGTGTCAGGCTTTTATTTTTTTATTCCACTTTTGTTTATCATCATTTATTTTCTATTACTTTTATTGATGCATTATATGTTATTATTGATTTGACTGCTTTGCATAGATTTCCAGTGTTTTTATTAATTATTTCTTCTCTGTCTTAAAATACTTTTATCAGTTTAACAAAGTAGTACACATAGTAGTTAGTAATTTAGTATTTAGGAAAAAAGACAGCTTTTATTTGGACAACCACTAAGAGTCACCCAGCGCACAATGATGTTGGACGCAAGCAGCAGCATTCCTAAATAACCTAATCCTCACAAAGGTCAAATAAGAAACAACTAAAAGAGACAAAAAACACACAGAAGGGCGCCAACACCTTGTGCATTAACATAAATACATTTATTGAATCCACAAAGACAAATGGATACTCACATGCTGATAAAAATATCAAGCAAAACTGATCTACTCCAGGTAAAACACAGTAAAACTCGTCCCAGGATCAAATGGTTGGTTGTCGCCTTACGGGGGTCATGCCTCTTTCCACAGAGCTAAAAAAGGCCTTTTTTTTTTTTATTCAATTATTCTTTATTTCTTTTATATGAACATTCCCATACATACATTAATTTCCTCCCATATGCAGCAATATAAATATCAATTAACCACAGGCAGTAATACAACATAAGAAATAGAAAAAAGCCTATTCTCCCCAACTCCCTGCCCACCGATAGATTACTTCCTCGCATGTGTTGCATTTGTGCAGCTAAAAAATAATATCTTGGGTTGGGAAGTGCCAGGCTCCCTTCTCTCTGGGTTGTTGTAGGTTTCGGAGGCGAATTCTTGCTGCTCCGTTTTTCCATATCAGCTCCCTGAACACACTGTCCAATTTTTTGAACCAATACTTTGGGATCCATACTGGGGAATTGTGTAGAACGTATAGGATCTGAGGCATCCACACCATTTTAACCAAGTTACATCGTCCAGCCACCGAGAGTGGAAGCCTGTTCCAGACTCGGCACTTCTGTATTATTTTGTCATTAATGGTACTAGATTTACGACTATATATTGCCCTGGACCTCTTGTTACGTTTATCCCCAGGTACCTTATCTGACTTACCACTTTAACTTGGGTTATCTGCTGTAATAATGGGTCTATCAGTAAAAGTGACGATTTTTCCCAATTTATCCTTAGCCCTGAGAACTTACCAAAGTCCCCAATTATCCCATTGCTGCGTCCAGCGAGGAATGCGTATCCCCTAAAAAAAGCAACACATCATCAGCATACATAGCGACTTTTTCTTCCCCCAGTCTCCTCTTAAATCCCTGTACTTCTGTGGAAGCCCTTATTGATATAGCCAACGGTTCCATTTCGAGGGCGAAAAGCAGGGGTGATAATGGGCACCCCTGCCTTGTCCCCCTCTCCAACTGGAACCAGTCCGAGCACTCACCATTTATTCTTACTTTAGCCCTTGGTTCCTCATACAGTATTTTAATTCATTGGGTGAACCTCGGGCCAAACTGAAACTCCGCCAGTACCCTCCTCAAGAAATGCCACTCGAGGCTGTCGAACGCCTTAGTTGCGTCTAAAGACAAAATTGCTCTTGACCCTCCTTTTTCTATTAGCAACTGTATATTTAGGTATGTTCTTCTTATATTTATACTTGGGGATCTGTCTGGAATTAATCCAGTCTGGTCTGGGTGCACCAGTTTCGCAACTATTCTGTTCAGTCGTGTTGCCAATACTTTGGCAAGTATCTTCACGTCCGAACACAAAAGAGATATCGGCCTGTATCAGGGGAGGGGTGGCAGCCTTAGGCCTGGGGGGAAAGTCCAGTCAAGTGGCCCATTGAACCATCGAATCGGCTCACCATCCATCTACACCACATTCTCCGCACAGAGAGAGGGAGGGAAACTCCTCCACATTGCCACAGAGAGAGACCGCTTGACACTGCCTGCACAGAGAGGCGGTCACTTTCTGTGGGGGCAGTGTGAAGCTGTCACTCTCTGTGGGGGCAATCATAGTGGAGCAGTCTCTCAGAGAGAGACTGCATGATTACCCCCAGAGAGACTGAGAAAAAGAGCTTGCACATTCCCCACACCCAGTACACAGACCAATAAGACTGCAGAAAGATGAAGACTAAAAACTGTGCTGCCACACTAAGCACTACCTGTGGAGTCTGGAGCTTCTCTAGTGAGTGAACACCACACCACTGGGAAAGCTAAGCAGAGTAGCCGAGAGTCACAGTAAGCGCAGCAGTCTAAAACACGCAAGTCCTGCTGTCTCCCCGACATGACCACCAGATTCCCCAGGCTGCAGGCTCCTCCTGTGTCAATTGCAGGTAGTGAGAAAAGCATATGCAGGTGCATGCTGGTGCCCTGGCCAGTTTAAGGGCATTGTGGGCCTGCAGTGGACCAGGTTTAGGAGTGGCAGGGATATGAGGTAAGTAATGTCATATCCCAGCTCTCCTCTTAATGGCCACCCTACTGTGTTTCCAGGAGCCTGTGCTGGCTTGTGCCCAGGCTTGGCCACAGCCCCACAGGTGTAATGCTAGGGAAGCATGGCATTTGATTTACCAAGCTTACGTAAGAGCCGTGTGTCGGTGTGTGCTCTTAGATGGAAGTTTTCAAGTCATCAGAATACAATGATCACTGCTGGCAGCTATAGCAGCCAGCAGTGATCACCAAAAAAAGAGACATGCTGGTTGTACTGAAGTCAGTTGATAGATCGAATTCTGTACAACCAGTCTGCACATAGATAGATCAAAATGTCTGCTGAACCGGCAGAATTTCAGTCTGTCTATGGTGGCCTAAGTCCACCAGCCTCTGGGTTTAATAATATCCTTAAATCTTCTGAAAGGGGTGTTCCACCTAGGTGTAGAAATTCACTTTGAACTCCACCTTATTTCCAGAACTCTCTTTAGGGTACTTTCACACTGAAGGCGCTTTACAGACGTTTTAGCGCTAAAAATAGTGCATGTAAACTGCCTCTCATGCCACCTCAGTGTGAGAGCTTGAGTGCTTTCACATTGGAGCGGTGCAGGACGTTCTGAAAAGTCCTGCTAGCAGCATCTTTGTGGCGGTTTGGGAGCGCTGTATACACCGCTCCCAAACCGTTCTGCCCATTGAAATGAATGCAACACGGTCGGTTTTAACATGACGGTAAAGCGCCGCTAAAACTACCATCGCTTTACCGTTACCACCCCAGTGTGAAAGTACCCTTATGCCCCATACACACGATCGTTTTTCATGCCGTTAAAAATGGCATTTTTAAAAATGGGCATTAAAACCGATCGTGTGTATGCTCCAGAGCATTTTTAACGACGTGAAAAACGGGCATTAAAAATTTCGAACATGCTCCTTTTTTTTTTCATGTCGTTTTTCATGTCGTTTTTTTTAACGACGTGAAAAACGATAGTGTGTATGCTTTTACGAGGTGAAAAAAACACGCATGCTCAGAATCAAGTATGAGACAGGAGCGCTCGTTCAGGTAAAACTAGCGTTCGTAATGGAGATAGCAAATTCGTCACGCTGTAACGGACTGAAAAGCACGAGGCTGAAAAGCGCGAATCGTCGCTCAACAAACTTTACTTTACTTTACCTCTCTAAGGTATTAGATGTGCAAAAAATAAGGTGAGAGCACATCTAATACCTACAGAGAGTAATGGAAATATGGAGTTCAAAGTGAACCGTGCCATTACCTGGAGGGATTGGCATTTAGGGGGTAGACCCATTTCACACTGAGCTGCCCATAGCGTCGGCAGTAAAACGCCGCTATTTTTACAGCCGATGCTATGGGCGGATTTGCAGCGCAATTCGGCCACTAGCGGGGAGCTTTTAACCCCTGCTAGTGGCCGAGAAAGGGTTAAAACAGCCCGCAATGCTCTGCTGAATTGATTTCAATGGACAGGAGCGGTATACACACCGCTCCTTCACCGTTCCAAAGATGCTGCTAGCAGGACTTTATTTACCATCCTGCTGCCGCAACGCTCCAGTGTGAAAGCCCTGCTGGACCCTGCGGCGGCTCCGACTGATAGAGAGAGCCAGACAGCAGCCAACAAAAGGTACCGGAGGATGCACTCACCCACCGCCGAGGTTCCAGACTGTCAATCCATCCGTGGCAGATAAGAAAACCAAGGCATGGGCACAGGTCAGTCCGTCAGGCTTTAGTCTTTAGGCAGTGTCGCGTCAGCCTCCCGCGCCATAGACTGTGTTGCGGCATCTCTGCTTCACTGCTTCACGGCGTCTCGGCTTCTCCGCTATACGGTCTCCCCTCCTCCTCCATGCAGGGCAGTTTAGACGGCGTTCAACATGGGAGCGGGTGTGAGGTCCATGCTGCTACAGCCTCCCACCTCTCTCCTCTACATCCGGTCAAGCCCCCGGAAACTTGTGACGGAGACTTCTGATGTCGAGTAGATGGCCTTTTAATTGGTCACAAATAATCACCTCCCACAGAAAGCCAGCAAATGGACGAAGCTCTAAAACTGTACAAAAACTTACAAAACCTACTAAAAGAGACTTTAGGTTGTGCTTGCATTTATTAGTCAAAAAGTTATAACATAGTTATACAATACTAGATCCCCTTAGAAATATACATACACACACACATGTGTGTGTATATATACAGTGGAACCTTGGATTACGAGCATAATCCGTTCCAGGAGAATGCTCGTAATCCAAAGCACTCGCATATCAAAGAGAGTTTCCCCATAGAAGTCAATGGAAACGAAAATAATTTGTTCCGCATTGACTTCTATGGCATGCAATACTGCATGTGGCCAGAGGTGGGGGGGCACTGGAGAGCCTCGGAAATACTCAGAAAGGCTCTGGGACAGCTCGGCTGAACTCGGAAAGGCTCAGGAACAGAGTATTTTCGAGTTTCTCTGAGTATTTCTGAATGGTTCCGAACGGCTCTGAACGGCCCCGGCACCCTCGCTGTGGCTTGAATCCTGCTCGTTTTGCGAGACAACACTCACAAACCGAGTCAGGATTTAAAAAAATAAATTGCTCGTATTGCGAAACGCTCGTTAACAGCGTTACTCGCAATCCGAGGTTTCACTGTACTGCTTTTACATGCACATGAACTTTAATGGCATCCCAGTCTAAAGCCTCATACTCACAATAGGATTTTCCGACTGTTTGTACGCTCCATCGGACAATTGTTGTCGGATTTTCCGCGGACAAATGTTGGGTGGCAGACTTTAAAAATTTCCACAGACAACGGTATGTTGTCAGATTTTCCGATCGTGTGTACACAAGTCCGTCAGACAAAAGTGCAAAGTACAAACACGCATGCTCGGAAGCAATGCTCACCAAACACAACATTAGCAGAAGGTGCCCAAAGGGTGGCGCTAAAGCGCTGAAAAACCACGTAGTACGTCACTACGTTCGTGTTTGTTGGCCGACAATTGTGTGTCGTTTGTATGCAAGACAAGTTCCTGGCCAACGCCCTTCGAAACAAAAGTCTGACGTTTTGTCTGTGGAAAATCCGATTGTGTACAAGGCTTTAGTTCATAGGGTTCAATATTGAATTGGCCCACCCTTTGCAGCTATAACAGCTTTAACTCTTCTGGGAAGGCTGACCACAAGGTTTAGGAGTGTCTATGGGAATGTTTGACCATTCTTCCAGAAGCGCATTTTGTGAGGTCAGGCACTGATGTTGGACGAGAAGGCCTGGCTCACATTCGCTGCTCTAATTCATCCCTAAGGTGTTTTATTGGGTTGAGGTCAGGAGGTTGAGGTCTGTGCAGGCCAGTCAAGTTCCTCCACCCCAAACTCGCTCATCCATGTCTTTATGGACCTTGCTTTGTGCCATTAAAGTTAATGTGTGTGTAAAAGCAGATGTCCCAATACTGGTAATATAGTGTGTGTGTATATATATATATATATATATATATATATTGTGAGGGGGTTAGCTCGGCAGCGGGTGTGTGTGACCCCCGGGATGGGCTCCCCACCCAAAAACAGGCCCAGCAGACGGAGGTTGTGGTTTTCAAAATCAAAAAGGTGCGGTTTATTTTCTATTTACAGTGACAAAAACACAGCAAGGCAAAAAAAAACATAAACAAAATAAATCCTGGTCAACTTGACCTCTGACTAAACATACAGGTTTCCTAACTAACAACTGGGATCAGCCTAGTGCTGTCCTAGTCCCTAAGTCCCTGGTTTTAAATGTCCAAGCAAATATATAGCCACACAGGCTTTCTCTCACCGCACAGGGGTTCACTCTCCCTAGACAGTCCACACAGGTCTGGTTCCAGGCATGAGCTAACACCTAATGAATCTGGGAGTTTTTTTATAGAGGCCTAAATGAGCTGACAAGCTTCAGCTGGCCTCATCAACTCCCTGTCTGCACGACGCCCAGCCCTCTCCCTAGAGGTATGAGTCATCAATGAGCCCACTAGTCTCAGCTGGGCTTATACAACTCTCCACCTAGCTGTATAAGTCGGCGTAAAGCCTGAATCTGGGCGAAATATATCTACCCCCCTGGATGCAACCAGGTGACTTTACCTTCCTGCTGTCACATACCCCCCCTCTTGTTTTAACCTCGGGGTTGGAACACCAGCAATCAGGCATTCATGTACTCGAGACAAAGCATCCACATTCCCCATTTGAACGCCAGGGCGATGCTTTACTGTGAAGTTGAATTCCTGGAGGGCCAGGAACCACCTATTCACTCTTCTATTTGTTTCCTTGTTTTGAGCCATCCACTTTAACGGAGCGTGATCCGTAACCATGTCAAAGTGCCTACCTAGCAGGTAGTACCGAAGGGAATCTAGAGCCCACTTCACCGCTAAACACTCCTTTTCAACGGTGGCGTAATTTACCTCATGGGACTTCAACTTCCTGCTGAGGTAAATGACTGGGTGCTCTTCCCCGTTCCAGACCTGGGACAATACTGCTCCTAACCCCACATCTGACGCATCACTTTGTACGACAAAGTCTCTAGAGAAGTCGGGTGAGTACAACACTGGCTGGCTACATAAGGCTTGTTTCAAGAATTGGAATGCTGCCTCAGCCTCGGGGGTCCATTTAATCATGACCGACCCTTTCCCCTTCGTCAGGTTGGTTAGGGGCACAGCCTTAGAAGCAAAGTGGGGAATGAATCGCCGATAATACCCAGCGATTCCCAGAAAGGCTCGTACCTGCTTCTTGCTGTTGGGACGTGGCCAACTCTGGATGGCCTCGACTTTGTTGAGTTGGGGTTTTATTACTCCCCTCCCAATGGTGTACCCAAGATATTTGGCCTCCTCCTGCCCAATGGTACACTTCTTGGGGTTAGCCGTAAACCCTGCTTCCCGAACAGAGTCCAGGACTGCTTGCACTTTTGGCAGATGTGAGGCCCAATCTGTGCTATGGACAATTATGTCATCCAGGTAAGCCGCAGCATACTTCCGATGGGGCCTCAGCATCTGGTCCATTTTCCGCTGGAATGTGGCCGGCGCATTCTGTAACCCGAACGGCATTCTTTTATATTGGAACGCCCCGTCTGGGGTTACAAATGCGGTTTTCTCTTTGGCCGACTTGGCCAGGGGGATTTGCCAATACCCTTTTGTGAGGTCAAGAGTCGTCATGTATCGGGCTGTTCCCAGCCGGTCGATCAACTCATCTATACGTGGCATGGGGTAGGTGTCAAATTTTGTAACTTTGTTCAACTGACGAAAATCGTTACAAAATCGCCAGCTCCCATCCGGTTTAGGCACCAACACAATGGGACTAGACCAATCACTTTGGGACTCCTCTATCACCCCTAAGTTCAGCATTTTCTGTACTTCCTCCCGTATTGCCTCCCGTCGGGCCTCTGGGATCCGATAGGGTTTTAACTTCACCCTTTCACCGGGCGGGGTAATAATGTCATGCTCTACCCCAGATGTTTGTCCCGGCAGCTCAGAGAATACCTCCTTGTTGCGAAGCACAAACTCCTTAACCTCCTGTTGTTGGGGTTGTGACAAGGTGGCTGCGATTCCAACCTCAGGAATCACGCAACCAGTTTGAGCTGGTGACCAAGTGTCTGCGACTAGGGACTCTCTATCCCTCCAGGCTTTCAACAGATTAACGTGATAGATCTGTTCGGGCTTTCGCCTTCCTGGTTGTCTGACCTTGTAATTCACTTCGCTCACTTTTTCCATTATCTCGTAGGGGCCTTGCCATTTGGCAAGGAATTTACTTTCAACCGTAGGGACAAGTACCAATATCCTATCCCCCGGGGAAAAGGTACGGGTCTTGGCTCCACGGTTGTACACTCTCTGCTGTGCCAACTGCGCTTGGGCCAAATGTTCCTTCACGATGGGCATTACCTGTGCAATTCGATCTTGCATCAGGGCGACATGCTCAATCACACTCCTGTGGGGAGAACTCTCACTTTCCCAAGTTTCCTTGGCAATATCCAACAGCCCTCTTGGGTGTCTCCCATACAGTAACTCAAAGGGGGAGAATCCCGTAGAGGATTGGGGCACCTCCCTAATAGCAAACATCAAATAAGGAAGTAGACAGTCCCAATCCCTTCCATCTCTATCCACCACTTTCTTCAACATTTGTTTTAGGGTTTTGTTGAATCTTTCAACCAGCCCATCGGTTTGGGGGTGATACACAGATGTACGCAATTGCGTCACTTTGAACAATTTACACAGCTCTTTCATAACCCGGGACATAAAGGGTGTACCTTGGTCCGTAAGCAGTTCTTTACAAATACCCACCCGGCTAAAAACAAGAGATAGCTCTTTGGCTATGGTTTTGGCCGAGGTATTTCTGAGAGGGATCGCTTCTGGATAACGGGTGGCATAGTCCATTATAACCAATATGTACTGGTGCCCCCTAGCGGACTTGATTATAGGACCTACCAAATCCATTGCGATTCTCTCAAACGGGACCTCAATGATGGGTAGAGGGACCAGCGGGCTACGGAAATGTGGCATCGGGGCCGACCTCTGACACACAGGGCAGGAGGAACAATAATTTTCTATGTCCTTCATCACCCCAGGCCAATAGAATCTCTGTAATACCCTCTCTCGGGTTTTCTCTGTCCCCAGATGACCTCCAAGAATGTGCCCATGGGCCAACTCCAACACCAACTTCCTGTAAGGTTTGGGCACCACAAGCTGCTCAACGGTTTCTTCTGCCCTTTTTGCCACCCGATACAGTAGGTCCTTCTCTACGCTGAAGTATGGGTAAGTGCCGGTATTATCTGGGTTCACTAACTCGCCATCTATTTTCACTACGTTTTCCCGTGCCTTTATTAGGGCGGGGTCTTTCAACTGTTCTGTGGCAAAGTTTTCCCTGTGAACCTCAAGATCAGAAAACTCCACAGACGGTAGGTTTTCGTCTGAGGAGGTGGGCTCCTCTCCAGTTTCTTGAGTCTCCCCTGCCAATACTGACAAGGGAAATTCCGGAGAGTCCTCACCACTCTCAGGGGAGTTCTGGCTATCACATTCCTGGTACATAGGGGCACCCGTGGGGGGCTCAGGATCATCCCACAGTTCCCAGAACTTCGGAAAATCCCTTCCCACAATGGCGTCATGCGGTAACTGAGATACTAAGCCCACTGGATGAGAGAGGGTACCTTTGGGGGTCTCGAAACACACTGTAGTCACTGGATACTCTCGGGTGTCCCCATGCACACAAATAACGGCTACCTTGCTATTCCCAGAGACCTCTGTTTTAACTAACTCAGCCTTTATCAGGGTCACAAGGCTACCTGAATCCAGCAATACCACAACATTTCTACCATTAATACACATTTTGCATAAATGTTTCTCAGTTCCCCGAACGGCAGTGCATGCGACTGTCGCACACAGCGACTGACGTCTGCCCGTCAGAAAGTCACACTGCATGGGTTCCTCCACAACCGGGCAATTTGCTGCAATATGTCCCGCTTGGCGGCAGCGGTAGCAAACGATCCTTCTTGCCGCCTCTTGAGCTGCTGATTTCCCAGGCTGTTCTCGCCAAACTTGGGGTAGAGCTCCCACCCTCTCACTCTCTCCACCCTTACCCCTTGGAATCATCTTATCCGCCCCTGGGGATGGTCTGGTCTTAGGGTGGAAAGTCCGAGTGTCTCTGGAAGAGGCCGTCAGGTTCTCTGTAGCCAAGTATTTCTCCACACGATCCACAAGACCATCGGCCGTCTCTGGGTCTCCATGGCTTACCCACTTTTGGATGGCAGTAGGAAGAGCTCTCAAAAACCGATCCATTACAACACGTTCCACAATCTTTGGTGCGGACAAAGTCTCTGGCTGTAGCCACTTTCTGCTCAGGTGAATGAGATCATACATTTGAGACCTGGGGGGTTTTCCAAGCTGGAAAGTCCAGTTATGCACACGCTGAGCCCGGACAGCCAGGGTGACACCCAGCCTTGCCAATATTTCAGCTTTTAGCATCACATAGTCTTTTGCTTGGTTAGGCTCTAGGTCATAGTAAGCTTTCTGCGATTCACCAGTTAACAGAGGAGCCACTAGTCCAGCCCACTGCTCCTCAGGCCACTTTTCTCTTTCAGCGGTCCTTTCAAATGTGGTCAAAAATACCTCTGGATCATCCTCTCCAGTCATTTTTGTCAATAAACGACTCACCCCAAAGGACGCGGTATTAGTGGGACGGCTTTCCTCACTGGTCTGCGGACGTTGCTGCATTACTGCTTCCATCTGTTGTTGTAGTCTCTGCTCTTGCTTCTGCAACAGGTCTATGAAGCGGGCCTCAGATTGCTGTTGGGCTTGTTGCTGAGCCTCCAGACTCTGTTGTAAAGTTGCAAGGCTCTGTTGATGAGCTTGCTGCTGGGCTGCAAGGCTCCTTTGTAAACCTGCATTTGTCTGCTGTTGATTGGCATTTGCTAGAGCCAGCTGTTTCAGTATCTCCTCCATGCTGGCTTAAAAAAAAAAACTGCCCGCATTCTCCACCAACTGTGAGGGGGTTAGCTCGGCAGCGGGTGTGTGTGACCCCCGGGATGGGCTCCCCACCCAAAAACAGGCCCAGCAGACGGAGGTTGTGGTTTTCAAAATCAAAAAGGTGCGGTTTATTTTCTATTTACAGTGACAAAAACACAGCAAGGCAAAAAAAAACATAAACAAAATAAATCCTGGTCAACTTGACCTCTGACTAAACATACAGGTTTCCTAACTAACAACTGGGATCAGCCTAGTGCTGTCCTAGTCCCTAAGTCCCTGGTTTTAAATGTCCAAGCAAATATATAGCCACACAGGCTTTCTCTCACCGCACAGGGGTTCACTCTCCCTAGACAGTCCACACAGGTCTGGTTCCAGGCATGAGCTAACACCTAATGAATCTGGGAGTTTTTTTATAGAGGCCTAAATGAGCTGACAAGCTTCAGCTGGCCTCATCAACTCCCTGTCTGCACGACGCCCAGCCCTCTCCCTAGAGGTATGAGTCATCAATGAGCCCACTAGTCTCAGCTGGGCTTATACAACTCTCCACCTAGCTGTATAAGTCGGCGTAAAGCCTGAATCTGGGCGAAATATATCTACCCCCCTGGATGCAACCAGGTGACTTTACCTTCCTGCTGTCACAATATATATATATATATATATATATATATATATAGTGACAGGAAGTCAGGAAAATCTATGGGTTGTCTCCAGGATTTGAGATATATGTATACCAGGTTCATGCTGTACACTGATGGTTTTTGTGTTTTTGCAGTGTAGTGAGCCTGTTTGGGCTCAGAGAGGGTTAATGAGCTTAGAAATAACAGATAAAGCACTCGGGCTCTATAAAACTCACAGGCTGCTTCAGCAAAGAGCTCCACCCTGGAACCAGAGCTCTTTGCACAGCAGACTGGGGAGCAGCAATACCTCTGAATAGTGAGATTAAAGCCTCATACACACGATCAGACTTCCAACCAACTTTTCCGTGGATTTCTGTCTGAAGGGCGTTGGCCGTGAACTTGGTATGCATACACACGGCAGGACTTTTTCAGCCAACAAACACAAACGTAGTGACGTAATTGACATACTACGTGGTTTTTCTGCTCTTTAGTGCCACCCTTTGGGCAACTTCTGCTATTGCTGGTTGATCTTTAGCATTGGTTCTGAGCATGCGTGTTTGTACTTTGGACTTAAGTCCGATTGACTTGTGTACACACGATTTTGCACCATCAGACTTTTGTTGCCGGAAAGTTTGTCTGTTTGCACAGCGAACATTTGTCCGATGAAAACTGACAAAGTTTGTCCGATGGAGCGTACACACGGTTGGATTTTCCACAAAAACAGGTCCGTTGGAGGTTTGTTGTCAAAAAGTCCAATCGTGTGTATGGGCCTTAAGTCTCTGTTTATTTCTGTGTAACTGTCAAGTGTTTGGGCAGCGGTAGGCAGCGGTAGGCAGTGGTAGGCAGTGGTAGGCTGTGGCAGAACAAGTAGTCAGGTTCCTGTGTTTTTGTAGTTAGACGTCCAAAGTGACAAGGGTTTATTTTCTGTTTTTGTTTTATTTTACCTGTTTTAAAACCTGCACTTGGTAACCACAGACGTGTAAATAAACCACAGTTTTTCTTTCACAAAGATCCTGCTGTCTGTCCGTACCTACTTCACTGTGCTGTGACCCATCCAAGGGGGTCCGGCACACCCCACTACTGAGCTAATCCTTTACAATATACAGTGCCTTGAAAAAGTATTCATACATTTTCCAACCAAGAACGTATATGTATTTTATTGGGATTTTATGTGATAGACCAACACAAAGTGGCACATAATTGTGAAGTGAAAGGAAAATGATAATAGGTTTTAATTTTTGTTTTTTACAAATATCTGAAAAGTGTGGTGTGCATCTGTATTCAGCCCCCTTTTACTCTGATACCCCATAACTAAAATTAAGTTGAAGCAATTGTCTTCAGAAGTGACCTAATTAGTAAGACCCCATTCACACAGGGGCGTCCTATTCTGTACAATGGAACCGTTCTAAGCGGAGCGACTGAAGTCGCTCCGACTTAGAAAAAGGTTCATGTACTACTTCAAGACGACTTCAAGGCGACTTCCATTGACTTCTATACAGAAGTCATTTTGGAAGTCTGCTTTGAAGTCGTCTTAAGATCGCCCAGCACAGTCGCGGCACAAGTCGCGCCGCCCCTGTGTGAATGGGCTCAAAATGGAGTCCACTTGTGTGTAATTTAATCTCAGTATAAATACAGCTGTTCTGTGAAGCCGCCAGAGGTTTGTTAGAAAACCTTAGTGAACAAACCGCATCATGAAGGCCAAGGAACACACCAGACAAGTCAGTGGAGAATGTTGTGGAGAAGTTCAAAGCAGGGTTAAGTTAAAAAATATTCCAAGCTTTGAACATCTCACGGAGCACTGTTCAATCCATCATCCAAAAATGGAAAGAGTATGGCACAACTGCAAACCTATCAAGACATGACCGTCCACCTAAACTGACAGGCCGGGCAAGGAGAGCATTCATCAGAGAAGCAGCCAAGAGGCACATGGTAACTCTGGAGGAGGTGCAGAGATCCACAGCTCAGGTGGAAGAATCTGTACACAGGACAACCATTAGACCCCTTTCACACTGGAGGTGTTTTTCAGGCGATTTAGCGCTAAAAATAGCGCCTGTAAAGCGCCTGAAAAAAGCCTTTTTTTTTTATTTGGCCTAAAGGCAAAATGCTAACTGTGGGGGGAAAACTAACACTGCACTTCACCCTGAACACACCATGCTCACCGTGAAACATGGTGGTGGCAGCATCATGTTGTGGGGATACTTTTCTTCAGCAGGGACAGGGAAGCTGGAGCAAAGTTTATGGGAAGATGGATGAAGCCAAAATACAGGGCAATCTTAGTAAGAAAACCTGTTAGAGTCTGCAAAACACTTGAGACTGGGGCGGAGGTTCACCTTCCAGCAGGACAATGACCCTAAACATAAAGCCAGAGCTACAATGGAATGGTTTAGATTAAATCATATTCATGTGTTAAAATGGCCCAGTCAAAGTCCAGACCTAAATCCAATTGAGAATATGTGATAAGACTTGAAAATTGCTGTTCACAGACTCTCCATCCAATCTGACAGAGCTTGAGCTATTTTGCAAAGAAGAATGGCGAAAAAATGGCACTGTCTAGATGTGCAAAGCTGGTAGAAACATCCCCAAAAAGACTTGCAGCTGTAATCTCAAAAAAAATGAAAAACATTTATCATTTTCTTTCCACTTCACAAGTACTGTATGTGCTATTTTGTGTTGGTCTATCACATAAAATACATTTACACTTTTGGTTGTAACATGACAAAATGTGGAAAATTTCAAGGGATATGAATACTTTTCCAAGGCACTGTGTGTGTGTGTATATATACTGTATGTGTGTGTGTGTGTAATAATAATAATAATAATAATAATAATAATAATAATAAAAAAATATATATATATATATGTGTATATATATATACAGTGGGAACATGGGAAAACACAGCTCTGGCACCTCCCACACAGTGTGTATGTACTGGCAAAGGGGGCTAGGGTGTGCTAGAGCATCTATTAATCCTGGCTGCTTGGGATCTATTGTAGCTGAAACTTGTAGTGTTGCTGAGGGGGGTCTACAAGTGCAGGGAGGATCTTTTGTTGTTGGTTGGGGGTATTTTGTGGCTCTGGGGTTTTTATGTTGTTGGGGAGGGGCTATTAATGCTGGCTGCTGGAATATCTTTTGTTGCCAGCAGGGATCCATTGTCTCTGGGACAGGTCTATTGTTGATAATGGGGAATCTATTGTTACTGGGGTGTATTTTGTTCCTGGTGGGGGTTCTATTGTTTTTGTGGGGGTCTTTTGCTGCTGGGGGGGATCTGTTGCTGCTGGGAATGATCTATTATCATTAACCAATTCCATACAAATTACATAAAGTGGAACTTTAGTCAGAAAATTCAGTTGTGATTACTTCATGCTGGCCCCTTTTGCTGGTATGTCTAAGTAAAACATTAAATCATTAAAATTCAGTAATGCACTGTCTCCTCCTGCTCTGCACAGCCTCAGATGTTCTCTATTTTGTTCACTGTGCTGAAAATCAGAGCCACTAGAGGTCGATCTGCTGACAGCCTAAAGATTTACTGCTGCACAAGGGCTGTGGGCTTCAGCAAAATGGCAGCCTCCAGCAAGAAGAAACAGGAACAATGCTGGAGACAATTTAGAGCACACACTAATTTTGGTAGCTTAATTATTAATGTGGAATGTATGTTCCTTGCTAAAGTTACTTGGCCGTGTGAAGGAGGCCTTAGACTGCACGGTCATATTTAGACTCTCTGTACAAGTGCTGCACAGGAAAGTGAAAAAGAAAAAGTGAGAATGTGAAAATAGAAAAACATTGTACACTAATAACTTCTAACTATTCTATCCTAATCTATCTATTTCTATAACTTCAGTTGAGTTGATATCAATAAATGTAGTTATCTTATTGCTAATGTATTGTGTTACTTTGATTGGCATTAAAGGAACAATTCTAAAGAGGGTTTACCTGGAAATAAATGTATTTTGAAAGCGGAGCATAAATATTATCCAGAGAACTGCAATTCCCCAAACAGCTGGATTTGTCAGAAGAAAGCATTGTCTATTTGAAGACCTTTTCTTTCTGTGGATTGTTACATAACAGAGGACATTTTATTAATCATGTTCAATATGTGGATGACAATTTACAACATTTTTATACCTAGTGAAATTTTAGTAAAAATTTTGTAAAAACAGCATCTTTGTTAGCTTAATATATCCTCTACAATGTTTCTTAAATTTTTGTTCTTTGCTGTTTACTTAATGACATCATATGTAGTTACTTTTATCAGCCAATCAGATTGTACAAGGAGATGCTACATAGTTGCATAGTTGGTAAGGTTGTATAATAAAAAAACATCTAGCTGAAGCAGAGTTCTTGGTGGAAGTACATCTGTCAGGCTTCACGCTGGAACATGGGCATCAGCGGCTTCCCATGGTTTGATAAAGGGGCGGTCCTGTTGCCCTGAAACATGTAGCCACCCCCTCCACTTCCTCTCACCATCACCCAGCCAAGAGAGGAGTTTATTGGTGCAGCAGCCAACTTGCTTCACCCAAAAGCCCCTGCTGCCTGTATTCCAGCCTAAAGCTTGACAGCTGTACTTCCACCAAGAACTCTGCTTCAGCTAGCCGCATGCCTAACAAGCTCTGCAGCCTCACAGTGATCCTACAGAGATCTATGTGGGTTAATGACAAGCCTTGATCCTCTTTTAACTAGTGAAAGCATTTTTATTGTCTTTTATTCTTTTTAATAAATTGCTATACCTAGATGGAGGTACCCTATTGTGTTTGTTTTAAATAAGCATCTTAGCATACCTCCCAACTTTCTGAGATGGGAATGAGGGACACCTATTAGCAGAAGTATGTAGGCATATGACACACACCCTGTCACGCCCTTAAAGGAGAATTGTCAAAAAAAGTTTGGTTAAACCCACAATGCTTTTTTAACACTACTATTCCTTTTTATATTGGCTATTGGAATTTACAAATGCAGAAATTTTGAGATTGGATGAAAGGTTTAGCACTGGGAAACACTTTTTGATAAGTAGTGCATTTTTTTTAAATTCTTTTTACTGCTATATAGATCAGAATGAGGGACAAATGACAAATGAGGAAAGAGAGACAGAGGGACTTTGTTCCAAATGAGGGACAGTCCCTTGAAATCAGGGACAGTTGGGAGCTATGGTATTAGGATCTCAAGACCTAATCTGAGAGGAGCAGCATTTATTTCACCTGGTGTTCCCTACCACTCCTGCCCCTCTTATGTGCCCTGTTAAATGAAGGTTGGAATCTAGTCAGCACAATCGCCTATTCATTTTCTATGGTTGAATGAAGACACTGGTCCATCCTGTTCAACCTGTATGTATGTGTGTATGTGTTTATGTCACTACGATTTTCAATATCCCTGTACACTGTGTTCACTAAGAAACACATCTAAAAGTTTTTTATAATTCATCCAAACTCCCTACTGATGCTGAGGGATATTAACAACAGTAATTAAATAGAAAAAGTGCAGCGCTATGTTAAATAAAATTAAAACATAAATTGATAAGTGGTCTGCTAAACTGATACAATAACGCATGTGATAAGTGTTCCAAAATATATGTGTAAATAAATTAAACACAATACAATGTACATAAGAGTCCATACCAAAACAATAGGTAACAAGTATCCACGTTATCAGACATCTGTGCACCTCTTAGATGGTAGGGATGAGCCGAACACCCCCCGGTTCGGTTCGCACCAGAACCTGCGAACGGACCGAAAGTTCGTGCAAACTTTAGAACCCTATTAAATACAATGGACTTGAACGTTCAAAATCAAAAGTGATAATTATAAAGGCTAATATGCAAGTTATTGTCCTAAAAAGGGTTTGGGGACCCGGGTCCTGCCCCAGGGGACATGTATCAATGCATTTTTTCGGGAGCAGTGATTTTAATGATGCATAAAGTGAAAAAAAAAGTGACATATTCCTTTAAATATCGTACCTGGGGGGTGTCTATAGTATGCCTGTGAAGTGGCACGTGTTTCCCATGTTTAGAACTGTCCCTGCACAAAATTACATTTCTAAAGAAAAAAAAGTAATTTAAAAACTGCTTGCGGCTTTAATGTAATGTCTGGTCCTGGCAATATGGATGAAAATCATTGAGACAAATGGCATGGGTACCCCCCCCCCAAGCCCATTATCATCCCCTTTGGGTCTTGTATGGATATTAAGGGGAATCCCGCACCCAAATTAAAAAAAGGAAAGGCGTGGGGCCCCCAGGCCCTATATACTCTGAACAGCAGTATACAGGGGGTGCAAACAAGACAGGGACTGTAGGTTTGTTGTTACGTAGAATCTGTTTGTAATTTTGAACTCCCTACCTGTGGTATTAGTATGAGAACACCAGCAATTGTATTCAGGTAAGCTTTAGGTGAACGCTATGCAAAGGACACAGTACACTAAGTGAAACACTGCAGCTAGCACAATCACCTGCCTGCCTGTCACAGTATAGAGAATAACAGGAACGGAACTATCTAAACTGAATACAGTGTATAAATATATATACAACACCTAGGATGCATATATATCCTCTACACACTGTAACTGCAGCTAACTGACTCACCTGCCTGCTCTATCTAACTCAAATCAAAATACACTGTCTCTCTCTCTCTTCGTCTGTATTTTAACCAACCCCACAACACACTACACAAGGCCGACTTCCAGGCCGCCTTATATAGTGTGGGGCGTGTACTAAATCCCCTGAGGCATAATTGGCCAAAGCCACCCTGGCTTTGGCCAATTATGGCTCTTCGTTTTTTCCACGCTGTGATTGGCCAAAGCATGCGGGTCATAGTGCATGCTTGGCCAATCATCAGCCAGCAATGCACTGCGATGCCGCAGTGAATTATGGGCCGTGACGCACCACTCGAATTTGGTGCGAATGGCACATAATGTTCGCAATTCGGCGAACAACCGAACAGGCGATGTTCGAGTCGAACATGGGTTTGACTCAAACTCGAAGCTCATCCCTATTAGATGGTAACGGGACTGGCTGCATGTCTGAGTAGCTCCTCGTTACTCAATCCGATTAGCCTGCTTCCTGGGGCCAGAATCGCACGATTTTCTCCACAACTGCCTCTAACACCCCCAGGATCACGCTGTGCATGCCGCCAAAAAATAAATAAAGGAAAGGGGTCCATGCAGAGGTCTCTTACTAAGAATATGTTGAGGACACAGGAGAGATACAGCACGTCTCAAGATGAGGCCGGCAGCCCTGCTTCTCCTGCATCACAGAACTCACAGGATGTCTCTGCTCCACTGCAGGACAGTGAGTACACCCCCCCCCCACAAAAGAGGATTTAGACAAGAGCCTGGAATCTATTTACAGCAAAATAGCCACCAAGTTCCAGACAGAATTACACAAAAGCACAAATACCCTAACACAGGAGATTGCTGCTTTAGGAGCCCATACTGACCGCTTAGAAACTAAGCATGATGAACTCAGTATAGCTCATAATGACCTCTCCAGAGAATTTGAATCCCTTACTGCGACTGTCTCACAATTGCAATCCCAGGTCGAAGATCTCGACAATCAAAATCGCAGGAACAATCTCAGGATCAGAGGGGTCCCTGAATCTAACTCTGACCTTATCCCTGCTATTCACAAGTTATTCCAATCTCTGCTACCTGACCATGAATTTGAATCTTTTACTTGTGACCGCATACACTGAGCACTTTGCCCGAAACCCCCCCCCCGGATAAACCCCTACGAGACAGTGTTCTATGCATAAAAGACTTCCTCATAAAAGAGGAGATCCTCAGGGCTGCCCGCAACTCTCACACTATTACCCTGGATGGTACCCCTGTACAAATCTATCCAGACATCTCTCCAGCAACCCTGGATAGATGCCGCAAAATGAAGGAAATGACCAGAGTGCTAGCAACTGCACACATTCGTTACAGATGGGGCTTCCCTTTTTTTTTTTCTTACATCAAGTTTATTGAAAAGAGATACAAATGAAATTTACAAGGGGAGACGCAGCTCCCCCTTTGCCGTCAGCACAGTATTGTTAGTAGAATAATCAAACAGTTAGTCTAGAAGTAATGTCTAGGATAACCTGTAATCCTCGGTTAAGAACGGTTGTAAGTGGTTATCTAACAATGAAATCGGGAGTTGTAATAAAAAGGAAGTACTGCGGGCATTGGGAGCAACATCACTCCGAGAAGTGTAGAAAGGAACAGTGAGAGAGGAGTAAAAGAAAGAATCTCGAAAAGGGGTAGATGAATGGTATGGGCATAATCTTATACTTGGTGAGATCTTGACAGGAAGTCTCTATAAAGTAAAATATGTAATCACTTATAGGTAAAAGGCCAGTTAACGAAACTTATATAGATCTAGATCAGTTGTTACCGGGTGTATCTATTTGGGAGGGGTAGTGTCAAGCACCCTCCCCTGTCCTGCCCTTCATGGGGTCAGTGAACTCACACGTAGGCCCGGGTTTCCAGCACCTGTCCTGAGGAGTTAGGTGGCCAGGTCCACTGCTGTTGAGTCCCCATAAGCTCTTGAAAATTTTTATTGAATCCAGGGGGACCAGGTATTAAAAAATGTATCATGGTTGTCTGTGGCCTGTGCCACCGTCTCCTCCATATCACAAGTCTCAGAAACTCTCTGGAACCATTCCCTGAGTGAGGGGGTTCTGGTGGATTTCCAATATAGGGGAATTAAAGCTTTTGCCGCATTTAATAAGTGTTTGGTCAGAGAATTGTTGTATCTTTTGTATGATACCTCTGTGATGTGAAGCAGACAGCACGCCACGTCTAGATTAATTAAGGTCTCAGTGATCGTCCGGATTTTCTCACACACAGCCTTCCAGAAGGGGGCGATCCCAGGGCAATGCCACCAAATATGGAGTAGATCACCCCCCTCCTTCCCACATCTCCAGCACGTGTCTGGAGTCTGCGGGAACCAGCTATGTATCTTGGCCGGCGTGGTATACCAATGAGTCATGAGTTTGTAGGCTGTCTCCTGTGTTCTTGAGCTAAGGGAACATTTATGTGCAAATACACACGCTCTCTGCCACTGATTGGCCGAGATAGGCCTCTTCAGGGCCCGTGACCAGCTCTCTCTGAATCTGTCTTCTCCTTGCATGGGTTGGTCTCGTAGCCAAGCATATGAAATTGAGGTAGCCTTCTGCACTAGGTTGCCCTCCAGGCACACTGACTCCAGGTCCGTCAGCTCCCTCCCAAAAGAGTCTCTCCTGTGGGGTTGGTTTAGGTAGTGTCTGATCTGAAAATACGTCCATAATGGGATGGAGGGTGTGTCCATCCCTGCAGTGAGCTGTTCGAAATCTTTAAAATTACCTTTATGAAAGCAGTCCTGGGCGAGCAGCGGTGTGGAAGTATGTCGGGAGTGCAGTAAGCGGTTGCCCACTCCGGGGAGAAAGTCTGGGTTATTGAACAGGGGCGTCAAGGGACCCAGTGGGGAAGAGAGGTCTGTTTGTTTGGTCAATTTATGGAAGACTCCAAGTGATGTACCTATAAAGGGGTGTGTTTTGAGGGTCACTGGATACTGAGACCATGGTATCCATGGGGAGAATCGTAGGGCTAAGGGGCTGAGACTATTCTCCAGTTGGATCCAATCCTTTTGTGAGTGATGGCAGTGCCAATCGATAATTCTGGTGACGTGGGCAGCATAATAGTATATTCTAAAATCCGGTATACCCATTCCCCCTTTAAGTTTGGGCTTCGTCAGGAGTTGGGCTTTTATTCTGGGTGGTTTGTGGGCCCAAATAAACCTTGACTGCAAGCTGGAGATCGTTTTGAAAAAACTCAGGGGGATCCTAACCGGTAAGTTGCGGAAGAGGTATAGGAGCTTTGGCAGAATGACCATTTTGCATATGGCCGCTCGGCCGAACCATGAGAAGTTACGCGTGTGCCATTTTTTAAGATCCTGGTCTACCATTTTAAGAATAGGCGGGAAGTTTCGGTCAAAGATTTGAGCAATGTTAGGGGTCAGCCAAACTCCTAAGTAATGAAGAGCTGAGGATTCCCACTTAAAGGGGCAATTAGCTTTGAGTCTGTTCAGTGGGGCTGCGGGTAAGTTTATATTTAGGGCTTCCGATTTCGAGAAATTTATTTTAAGATTAGATAGCTTGCCAAAGATGGAAAATTCGCGTAGTAAGGAGGGTAAAGTGATATGGGGGTTGGTAAGGAAAAAAAGTAGGTCGTCTGCATACGCCGCTACCTTAAATTCCCGACCAGCAACTGTAAATCCTTGTATGGCTTCTTCCGCAATGACTTTTCTAATGAACGGTTCCAATGAGAGTATAAATAAGATGGGTGAGAGGGGACAGCCCTGTCTCGTCCCGTTGTTGATATGGACTTTGTCTGACAGGGAACCATTAATCTTGACTTGAGCTGATGGGTTTGAGTATAGTGACCCGATCCATGACATCATGCAGGAGCCCAGACCAATATGTTGGCATGTCTCCAGCATATAGTCCCATGCCACACGATCGAAGGCCTTCTCCGCGTCCGTGGACAGGAGAAAGCCCTCGATCTTCTGTGTTCGTGCTGCGTAAATTAGATTGAGTGCTTTGGTTACGCAATCCCTGGTCTCCCTGCCCGGCATAAAGCCAGCCTGGTCAGGACCAATGATATCGTGCAGCAATGGTCTAAGTCTGTTGGCAATTATTTTAGCTAGGAGCTTAGCGTCTATATTAAGGAGAGATATCGGCCTGTAGCTGGCACATAACTGGGGGTCTTTATTGTGTTTTGGTATGACAGTTATATGGGCAGCTAGGAATGACGATGGCACCGTTCTGGGTGCTGAGAGGGCATTCAGCGCTTTATGTAGTGGGTCAAGGAGCAGGTCAGTAAAGGTCTTGTAGTAAATGGAAGTGAAACCGTCCGGACCTGGGCTTTTACCCGCTTTTAAGTCTTTAATG
This sequence comes from Rana muscosa, assembly GCA_029206835.1. NCBI lineage: Eukaryota > Metazoa > Chordata > Amphibia > Anura > Ranidae > Rana > Rana muscosa. The sequence goes on from CM055123.1 coordinate 188,607,515, forward strand.
GATTGCAAGATTTCAGATTTGTCAATGGGACATTCTAATAGCTGGGCATTCTCACCTGTTAGGATAGGAAGTTTGGAGTCTTTTAAGTAGTCCCGGATTAATTGCAATCTAGACATTGGGGAGGGAGGGGAGTTTCCCTGTGAAGGTAAATTGTAGAGGTTGGAGTAATATTCATGGAAGTGTTTGCTAATTCCCTCAGTGGTAACATCTACTTTGCCCTTATTATTTCTAATTCCTAGAATGTTCTGGTGTGATGTGGCATCTTTTAGGGCCTTGGCTAGGAACCTTCCAGTCTTGTCTCCATGCTCGTAATAGATCTTCTTTTTAAAGAAAATAAATCTTTTGGCTTTTGCGTCTAAAATGTGTTGGAGGGTTTTCCTAGTGTCCAGAAGGGCGCTCGCTGATCTTTCCGATAGGGATTTTTTATGTAGTGTTTCTAGGGCGTGAATTTTGTCTGTCAGCTGCCTGATCACTTTTTCCCTTTCCCTCTTACAGTGGGCTCCCAATTGGATCAACTCCCCTCTTATGGTGCATTTGTGTGCCTCCCAAATCATCATGGGGTCCATCTCAGGGGTCACATTGTGAGAAAAAAATTCTTTGATGGTTTTGGAAATTCCAGGGAGCCTCTGCGGATCTGTAAGGAGTGTTGAGTTCAGTCTCCAGGTGTTGGGTTTGGGGGGTGGCTTAGTCAGGTCTAAGGAGAGTGATATAGGCGCGTGGTCGGAAATGGACTGGATCCCTATATTGGCTTCCGTAATCAGATTGAGGTCTCTTTGTGACGTAAAGATGTAGTCTATTCGTGAATACTTATTGTGGGGAATGGAATGGAACGTATAATCCTTGTCATCAGGGTGCAAGAGACGCCAGGAATCTATCAACTGCAAGGAGTTCAGAAGGGTTTTAATTTGTTTAAGAATCTTGTATGTGATATGGGATCTACCCGTAGAGGTGTCGACTAAGGGGTTCAGTGGAATGTTAAAAGCCCCTCCCACAATCATGCATCCAGAGCCAAAGCCCTTCAACTGTGACACCATACGCCTGCAGAAGGAGAGGTGGGCTGTGTTGGGGAAGTATACATTTGCTAAGGTTAGGGGCCTACCCCCGCAAGTCCCCCTCAAGAAGACATACCTTCCCTCAGGGTCTATAAGTTTGTCGGTAACTTCAAAGGGGGCGTTTTTACTTATTAAGATAGACACACCCTTGGTTTTGGCCAGATCATTAGTGGCATGGAAAGCTGCGGTAAAGTAGGAGTCAGTGAACCTGGGGACCCGTGAGGTCTTAAAGTGCGTCTCCTGCAAGAAGACAAACTGTGGCTTACCTTTTTTGAGTTCTCTCAAAAGTGTCGTGCGTTTTTCTGGGATGTTTAGTCCCTTAGCGTTGTGCGAAATTACAGTCGGGTGGCGGCCAAGAGATAAGTATACCATGATGTAAGTTCAGAGAGAGCTGGTGGTCTACGTCTAATAGGAAGAACAATCGAGACAAAATTACAAGAGATCCGTGTGAATATTGTACTATAGATCTATCACAAATGGTCAAGTACCGTTAGAGAAGAGCCCAAGGGAAGGTTGAAGAGGTGGGGAAGCAGGGGGGGGGTGCAGAGGGGAAAGTAAGACTGAGAATAGTTGGAAAAGATTTAGGAGAGGTAAGTAAAGGGTCAAAGAGAGGAGATATGGTAATCTCCCTTGGGGCGTCAATGCCCCAAGGAGCTATAGGTAGTGAAACCTGGGTAGCCAGTGAGACCACCCAGGGTGCACTATGTGGGGGATAGGAAGGCGGCAACACAACAGATCTTCAGGGGAAGAACAATCGCTGAGTTAAGATGGATCTAGGGGTAGTGAAACCTGAGGTGCCCGCCTCCCAGCCATGTGGAATGCATGAAAAAGGTGATAATGAATCATTTCTGCACGCTATGAGGTACATGAGACACATGCGGGTGTCCTCAAACAGAGAGGAAAACATCAACAAGATTAACAGGACTCCCGCCTGTGCCTCCTTGTTCATGGGTTGTGAAGACCTGGGACATAGAAGTAATAACAAAGCTGAGTAATAACGTCAACTATACTGATGGAAAGCAATAAAAATAAGAAAAAGAAAAAAGGATGCGGACATCCTCCTCCCTCCACCCCCCGGGGGGTGGGAAGCGATCTCCCCACAGCCATCTCAGGTACACTTACTGTGTTCAGGAATGGGTGCATTAATAGCAACTGGTCCAAGGGCCATCCAGGAACCTCCCTCCTTGAGTTGTGTCAGTAACAGGAACTTGTCCCTACTCTGAGGTAAGGATCAAGGGGCAAGATAGCAGTATGAGTCCTGAGTGTTCGGTTCTCATCCTCCGAGTGGCCACAAACGTGACCTACCGGGATCATGTGGTGCAGTCAACATGAAGTATGACTCGATGGTTCGAGGGTGAATATTAAACTTACTACCAACCGGACGGTCAGGACTTAGAGCATAAAAAAAAAAAGGGGGGGGAATAGGGGGCCCGGGAAGAGGGCCGGTTCAGGGTAGTCTGTTCGCTTAGAGGATCAGCGAAGCATATCTGTTGTCAGGACTTGCTGAAAGGATGGAATCCAACTGGTCGGGCTCCTGCATATAAAGGGGGTGAATACTTGTGAGGGTTAACGCTGCTAAAAAATAGGTAAGGAGGAGGAGAAACCGACCGCATCCCCTCAATACCCATCCAGAGCCCTGGATGAGTGCGGTTTGAAGCTCGGTGTTCCGGCCTGTGACCCAGCGTGTGAGCCTCCTCGGCGACCTGTCTTCAGCTTCTTGGCGTTCCTGTTGTCAGGGGAATAGAGCGGGGAGTTAGGCGGGCTTTTCTCCAGTGGAGGCAAACGAAATTCCTGGTACCACTCCGGTATCTCAATCATGTCAAGCTGCAGAGCATGGCAGAAATCCGGTAAGTCTTCCGGTGATCTTAGCAGGTGTTGCTTACCATTGTGGTTCACCATAAGAGCAAACGGAAACCTCCAAGTGTACTTGAGCTCCCTGACTCTGAGCTTGTCCAGAAGGGGGCGTAGTGCCCTGCGGTTCTTTAAGGTTATCTGGGAGAGGTCCTGGAAAAGCATGATAGTTTCTCCATTAAAAATTATGCGCTCTTGTCTGCGCGCTTTTTTCATAATGTCCTCCTTCAGGTTAAAGTTTTGAAGGCAGCAAATTATGTCTTGTGGGGGTTGGGATTCAGGCCCTCTGGCTCGAAGTGCTCTGTGCGCCCTGACGAAATCTATCACCGTGTCCTCGGGCCTATCTAACAGGCTGTTGAATACCCTCTGCAGAGCCATCATTATCTGGTCTGCTTCTACCGTCTCCGGTATCCCCCGGACCCTAGTGTTGCACCTCCTTCCCCGATTGTCCAGGTCCTCTAAATGCCTATTAACCTCAATGAGGTGTGAGGAGTGTGAGGCTGTGACCTTCTCCAGCCTGCGCAGCTCCTTGTCCCTATGTCTCCCTGCGGCCTCTGCTCCCTCCATCTTTTCATTAAGCACCAGGAGGTTCGATTTCAGGTCTGTAATCGCAGCCGAGAACGTGGACTTAATGTCCGCTGCAATGCTAGTCATTTCCCCAAACGTTATGGGGCGATTAGTGCGAGGGGTACCTTTATTGATCTCCTCTGTGGCAGACTGGGAGTCCTCACTGCATTCTTCCTCCGCGTGTATCGGCGCCATCTTGCCCCGAGCCTCGTTGTTTCGTGCGGCCGAGTGGACTCTGAATATGTCCGCTATGTCCCGTCCTTTGCAGGCTGCCAGCGAGCGGCGTGATCTCGTCTGCGGGGTGCCGTGGGATCTCCTGTGCATCCTGCGGGGATAGCATGCAGAAAGACGAGCTGTTAGCTGGGAAGTCGGCGGAGCTCCTCTGTTAAGCTGCCGTCGCCATTGCGCGCCAAGCCACGCCCCGGGGCTTCCCTTTTAACCACCTCCCTACCATGCACGAAAACCCCCTTCCTGCCCAAGCCATTTTTCAGCTTTCAGCGCTGTCACACTTTGAATGACAATTGCGTGGTCGTGCGACGTGGCTCCCAAACAAAATTTGCGTCCTTTTTTTCCCACAAATAGAGCTTTCTTTTGGTGGTATTTGATCACCTCTGCGTTTTTTATTTTTTGCGCTATAAACAAAAGAAAACACTATTTTTTACTTTTTGCTATAATAAATACCCATTTTTTTTTTTTCAAATAAAATTTTCCTCAGTTTTGGCCGATACGTATTCTTCTACATATTTTTGGTAAAAAAAAAATAAGCGCGTATTGATTGGTTTGCGCAAAAGTTATAGCGTCTACAAAATAGGGGATAGATTTATAGCATTTTTTTTTTCTATTAGTAATGGCGGCGATCTGCGATTTTTATTGTGACTACGATATTGCGGCAGACACATCGGACACTTTTGACACATTTTTGGGACCATGCACATTTATACAGCGATCCCTGCTATAAAAATGCATTGATTACTGTATAAATGTGATTGGCAGGGAAGGGGTTAACCACTAGGGGGCGGGAAGGGGTTAAATATGTTCCCTCAATGTGTTCTAACTGTGGGGGGAGGTGACTGACTGGGGGAGGTGACCGATGGTTGTCCCTATGTACAAGGGACACACCATCGGTCCCTTCTCCCTCACAGGACGTGGATCTCTGTGTTTACACACAGAGATCCACTTTCCTGCTCGTTTCCCAGGAAATCGCGGGTGCCCGGCGGCAATCGCGGCCGCCGGGCACGCGCATCGGGGCCTTGGGAACGCGGCGGGCGCACGCGCCCCCTAGCTTGTTTTAAAGGGAGGACGTCATATGACGTCCTCTCAGAACGAGAGTGTCCTCCGCCCGCCGTCAATTGACAGTGGGCGGGGGGCAAGTGGTTAAGCTCTCAGTCTCCCATAATGGTACAACTTACACAGCGACTACACTTTTGGAAGGACAAGAAATCTTAGTTAAACTGGGCCTTCTAGAAGCTGAAGCCCTTCCTCTTCCACCCTCCACACCCAGGCCAACACCTATCTGGCGCACGCCTTCCCCAAGACATGATAGAAGACGCACCAGACATGACATTGGCCAAAACTTCAATTGAATATTATCTTGCTGAATATTGTTGTCACCATTAAGGATCCTACGCCCCCTCTGACACGTCACGGGAAACCCCTGTTGCGTCAGAGGGGGGCGGGGTCATCCGTGACACCACGGGAAACCGCCGGAAACCCCTGTTGTGTCAGAGGGGGGCGGGGTCATCCGTGACACCACGGGAAACCGCCGGAAACCCCTGTTGTGTCAGAGGGGGGTGGGGTCACCCGTCCACGTCACAGGTGGCCCCGCCCTCGGTTATTTAAGAGCTGTCAGACAGATCACGCGTCATTCGGCCGGGCGCCTCCTATGGAGGAGGCTGTATCATTCGTGGTGGTGGGTTGTAGAAGGATTACAGCGCTGTATTTTTTACTTTTTTATTATTAAAGGACTTGTCCCAAGCTGTGTGTGTGTGTTTTTTTTTTTTACATTTTTGGTCACTTTTTTGGGTGAAATTGTAGGGGTACAATGTGTCCATTACCAATTCACATAGGGGGGGGCTGGGAGTTCCCTTTGTTAAAGGATGCTTCCAGATTCCGATAAGCCCCCCGCCTGCAGATCCCCACAACCACCAGGCAAGGGTTGTGGGGATGAGGCCCTTGTCCCCATCAACATGGGGACATCCTCCCCATGTTGAGGGCATGTGGCCTGGTACGGTTCAGGAGGGAGGGGGGGCCACTCTCTCGTTCCCCCATTTTCCCCTGCGCTCTCTTGTCCCCCCCTCTTTTCCTGTGGCCTGCCAGGTTGTGTGTTCGGATAAGGGTCTGGTAAGGATTTTTAAATTTTGGCGCGGGGTTCCCCTTAAAGGGGGACCCCTACGCCATTTTTTATTAAAATTTGGCGCAGGGTTCCCCTTAATATCCATACCAGACCTGAAGGGCCTGGTAATGAAATTTGGGGGAACCCAACGCATTATTTTTTTGGGTTCGGGGTTCCCCTTAATATTCATACCAGACTCACAGGGCCTGGTAATGGACTGGGGGGGGGAACCCATGTAGTTTTTTTCAATGACTTTTATCTGTATTGCCAGGACCCGACAATTCATTATAGCCGCAAGTAGTTTTAAATGACTTTTTTTCCTTTAGAAATGTCATTTTGTGCAGGGACTTTTCTAAGCACGGGAAACATGCGCTACTTTACAGGCATACTATAGACACCCCCCATGTACGAAATTTAAAGGAATATTTCACTTTTATTATTTTAAGCATTATTTAAATCACTGCTCCCGAAAAAACTGCCGTTTTTAAAACCTTTTTTTGCATTGATACATGTCCCCTGGGGCAGGACCCAGGTCCCCAAACACTTTTTATGGCAATAACATGCATATTAACCTTTAAAATGGGAACTTTTGATTCTTCATGTTCGTGTCCCATAGACTTTAACGGTGTTCACATGTTGGAACAATTTTTTTGCCTGTTCGCATGTTCTGGATGCGAACCGAATCGGGGGGGGTGTTCGGCTCATCCCTATTCCTGATGTCAGAACTCCACCTAATGGTCGTTTTTGGAAGTGCCTATATCTTACTTCCTTGTGCAGCAAACATCAGGACTACCCAGATGATGGGATCCCCCCAATCCAGACGACATCTGTACCTTTTTAGAAGAAAGGATACTTGTACATTTTGCCAAGGTTGATCCCTCTATTGCCGTCTGGTAAGGTGGTTACTCTGGGACTCCCTCTAATATCTATAAGACACTTTCCTAAGGTCCCCAGGCATTGAGACAACCTGCATTGATTTTTCTTTCAATACTTTTTATTAGTTTTGACAAAGGAAAACATGTTACAGTATACAAAACACTGTTGAGAAACGCATAAGTATACCGACAGGAAGTACATATGACAGCAGGATAATTGAAGCCTGGTTGTGTAAATCACAGCAGGTTATTAGGCACTAAACAGATCATTCTCAAGAATCAGAACGAGAAAAAGAAAAAGAGAAAGAGAAAAAGAAAAATCCCCCCAAGAGGGATAATAAAAATAGTCCAGGTTGCAGACAACAGTCTCTTGGACGATGGCCTAGGGTAACCGAAACTTTATAACGAGTGGGTCAAAGGTATTACCAGGAGTATCACTCACCTACTCCCTATTATATGTGGAGGAGAGGGTGAACAGGTGCTCCCCCCGCCGCCCCGTAAGGGATCTGGCTGCTGCAGGGGATACCCCCCCAGACATCAGCCCTGTATTTTAATATGACAGGTACCATTTGAGTACCCCAGGTTTAGCGGTCGAAAAACTTACAGAACCATAAAGCAAAAATGACGTATAACCTTCAGTGTAGATTTAACGGTGGAAGAGACACAGACCTCTGGGGCCTGGAAAGTACGGGGGTCCTTGGCTCCATCAGCGCATAAAAGCGGTGACAATGAAAACGCTCATATTGTGCAGGAGCTTGCTCCATATTGTAGACCTAAAGGCCAACATACAAAAGGAACGAAACGAGGAGAGATCCAGGATCAGTCGATTTTTGCATAAGATTGCAGCATCCAGGAGGAAATAGAGGTGAGAAAGAAGATAGGAGCGAGGAGGAAAGAAGGGAAGAGAAGGGAGAGGAACAGGGAAGAGGAAAGGGGAGAAGAGTGAGGTCATCCGGCGGGGGTCCTGTAAAGTGGGCTTATAGTCCCGGGAAAAGGGGTATGTTCTGGAATGTGGCCCAGGGTTCCCAGATATTTTCAAATGTGCGAGATTTATCCTGGATGATACCAACAATTTTCTCTTGTGCCATTATCCAAGAGATTTTGCGTCTTACCGCAGCGAAGGGGACCGAGGCTTTTTTCCAATGAGCCGCTATGGTGATTTTGGTGCCCAGTAAGATAAAAAAAATTAGGGCCTGCAAAAATTTATCCACCTTGTCCACTTTAAGATTAAGTAGAGCTACCTCTGGAGATTGGGGTACCTGAACAGATAGTAACTTGCGAATCAGAGCAAAAACCTTGTTCCAGAGGCCCCTTATGCGTGGGCAAGACCACCATATGTGGAGTAGAGAGCCTACGTGACCACAGCCACGAAAACACAGCGGAGACGCGTCAGGATAAATCTTGGCCAGGACAGCTGGAACCCTGTACCAGCGGATTATTATTTTAAGGCTCGCTTCAATCAGGGAAACATTAAGAATGCCTTTAAAGGAGCGTTGAAAGCAGGAGAACCATTTATCCCGGTCCCAAGATATGCCCAGGTCGTTTTCCCAGGAGAGGGCATAGGGAGGTTTATATTGTGTCGTGGCCAGGGAGGAGTATATGACCGATATCCCGCCCCTCTGATCCATGACGTCAGCACACCAAGACTCATACAGTGAGACTACCGGGGGTCAGGTTTATTGGGCCAAATGGAATGGAGGAAATGTAATAGTTGGGAATATCTGAACCTTTCCGATTGGGGCATCTCCAATTTGCTAGTGCAATAAGCAATGGAGATGGGGCCTGAGGAGTTGAAAAAATTTCCAATTCTGAATAGTCCTTTATTGAGCCACCAGCTAAACGCTAGGATATTCATACCTGGAGGGAAGTTTGGATTATGAAAAACATGTGTTAATGGGCGGAGAGCCGAGACCAGTGAGGGGTTTTTGTGTAATTGATCACAAAGGGCCAGCGAGTGAGAAAGGGTGGGAGCCATAATAGGGGGTCTAGATTTAGGGGGAGACCATATCAGGAAGTCGATGGTGTGAAGAGGAATTGCCTGTCTCTCCATGTAGACCCAATCAGGTTTGGGTCCCCGAGAATATACTATGGAAATCTGAGCTAATTGTGCTGCCTGATAGTACCACCATATATTCGGGAGTGCTAAGCCCCCCTGATTTTTCAGTCTATACAGGAGGTGTTTTGAGCCTCTACACCCTTTCGGGCCCCAGATAAATTTCAGGATTTTAGACTGAAGGGTTTGGACCTGCATTTTCCTAACAGGGATAGGGAGAGATCTGAAGAGGTAGAGGAGGCGAGGGAGAAAGGTCATCTTGATCGCGTATATGCGACCTAACCAGGATAAACCAAGTTTAGACCAGATCACTAGGTCCGCCGCCATTTTATTAAACGTGGTCGGATAGTTAGTAGGGTAGAGCGATTCTATACTAGACGTAAGGTTAATCCCCAGGTATGGTATTGTTGAGGGACACCAAGTAAATGGGAAGTGACTTTGTAAGGAGCCTAAGATGTTGGGGGGAACTGTGATATTTAATGCTAAGGATTTTGAAGTATTCACCTTTAGGCCAGAAACTGTGCCAAATTTATCAAGTAGGGAGAATATGTTGGGCGTCAAAATCAATGGGGAAGTGACAAATAGAAGCAAATCGTCAGCGAACAAGGCGCATCTATGTTCCTGCTGTCCGCAGAGGACTCCTTTGATATCGGGATGAGCTCTGATGGCTATGGCCAGGGTCTCAATCGCGATAGCGAAGAGGAGGGGAGAGAGTGGGCAACCCTGCCTAGTGCCTCTTTCTATTGTAAAGATGTCAGAGTAGCAGCCCTGTAATCGGACCTGCGCGCTGGGATTAGAGTATAAAGCACGTAGCGTCCCTAGAAAGAGAGGGCCAAAGCCCCATCTCTCTAGGACATTAAATAGATAGGGCCATGAAATCGTGTCAAAGGCCTTTTGGAGATCAATTGACAAAAGATAACCTTCCTGGGAAGGTCCACCATCCCAACGGGATTTAAGGAGGGAGATGACATCAACCGCCCTCCTTATCTGATCAGGTCCCTGTCTCCCCGGGATAAATCCCACTTGGTCCTTGTGGACATAAATAGCAATAAATGAGGAGAGTCTATTGGCTAAAACCTTTGTTAGAATTTTGAGGTCATTATTAATGAGCGATATCGGACGATAGTTAGAAACTAGGGACCTATCCTTCCCAGGTTTAGAAATGACCGAGATAAAAGCTAAGTTTAGGGCTTTGTCGAGGGGAGAGCCAGAGCGGATAGAGTTAAAGAAGGAGACCATGTGTGGGGCGAGGGTAGTCGCAAATTTCTTATAATAACCCACCGAAAAGCCATCTGGACCAGGGGCAGAATTAGGCTTAAGCCGTTTGATAACCTCCAGTACCTCCGAAACCGAGATCGGCTCGTCCAGGAGGTCAGCATGGTCTGCAGACAATTTCGGGAGTGGGGTGGCATTTAGGAAATCGTCTAAGAAAGTCTGAGGGGCTGCCTGATCATGTTTATAAAGGGAAGCGTAGAATTTGTGGAACGTTTTCATAATGCGCAGGGAATTTTGTGTCAGATCACCCGCAGAGTCTCTGATCTTGGGAAATGCGAAGGACCGGGGCTTAGGAGAGAGCTTAGCCGCAAGCTTGGCTCCAATTTTATCCTTTTGAGAGTAAAAGCGCGCTCCTAACCATCGTATATGCTTCTCGGCCTCGGTGGTAAGAGCCAGGTTCAGAGACGTTCTAGCTAATTCAAGGGAGTTCAAAGAATCCAAGGTTGGATTGCGCTTGTGTTCTTTGCTCAAAAATTGGAATTCCGTGGAGAGCTTATCTATGTCTGCCTTACGTTCTTTCTTAAGCTGGGAGGAAATCTGAATAATCCTCCCCCTGATAACCGCCTTGTGCGCAGCCCATAGAGATTCTGGGGAAATTGTGTCAGTTTTGTTCAGTACAAAATATTCTTGAATGTCCCTTGAGAGAATTGTACATTGGACCGGGTCACTTAGGAGACCTTCGTTAAGACGCCACGTAAATTGCCTGCAGGGATTGTGGGATCGTCGCATATATAAAAGGACCATAGAATGGTCCGAAATCGCAGTGTCCCTAATAACTGCCTTTGAAACTGAGGGTATAGAGTTGGATTGGACGAAGATGTGGTCAATTCTAGTATAGACTTGGTGGGGGGCCGAGAAATTAGTGTAATCTTTAGATTTAGGGTTCATTTCCCTCCAGATGTCCACCAGGCCTAGCGAGTGGAGCGTCATTGCTATTTTAGTACTATGTTTCGGAGGCTTCCTTGAGCGAGGGATGCCCTACCCCGACTTGTCCAGGGAATGATCAAAAGGGAGATTAGTATCTCCTCCCAGTATAACCTTACCTTCAAATAAGGGACCCAGTGTGGACATCATGGAGGCAAAGAACGAAGCTTGGCCTTTGTTAGGGGCGTAGTAAGAAAGAAAGGAGTACTGTGTCCCTTCTATAGAACCCTTTACTAGAAGGAATCTACCCTCCTCATCTCTAACAATGGCAGACGGTGAGAATTTCAGGGACTTGGAGAGACAAATGGCTACCCCTTTCGTTTTATTGGGGGCGTTGGAGAGGAAAAACTGGGGGAAGTGCCCATGGAGAAAGGAAGGATTGTAAGAGGATGGAAAATGTGTTTCCTGTAATAATAAGACATCTATTTTCTGTGACTGGTAACATTTGAAAAGTTTCCTCCTTTTAACCGGGGAGTTTAGGCCCTGAACATTGTGCGTAGCCACACAGAGGTTAGGGGGCGCATTGGTGTCAGACATCACGGACCAGATGAGGGGAAAAACGCATCGAAAGTAAATATCTTACCTTAACCTCCCGGGAGTACTGCAGGTTTCCTGTCATAGTCGACTGCAGAGATTGAAACGGTATCTGAGGTGACAAAACGATCCCCGGGGTGACCCAGAAAAAAAGGAAAGAGGAGGAATAGAAGAAGAGGAGGAGAATACTGATCCTGGAAGAGAAAGGTACAAAAGTTAAACTTAAACACATATCTTGGAGCAACAGACCAAAAATAAAGAGAAAAAAATAAAGGCAGCCAATATGGGAATAAAGAATCCCTACAGGGGAAGGAAGCCGCCATCGTTCCCCAGCAGGTTTTCCCTGATAAAAATAGAGAACAACAAAAAAAAGTCCCCAACCAGAGGGGGTATTTAGGAGTCTCCGAGTGGAGGGAAAGTGCCACTCCGAGACAGGTGGAGGTGCAGTGCACACCACTCCAACCTGACCGCACACCATGTATAAGGATAAAACAAATAAGCAAACAAAATTAGCCAAACAGAGGATGGAGGCAAATTTAACTAAGTTCAGATGTACATTACAAAAAAGAAAAAAAAAGGTACATCTGTCACAAGATGGATGCCGATGAGAAGCACGGAGATCCCGAGATCAGGATCTAGTCAGTGCAAAAGCCCCACTATAAGTAGGGGGAGGAAGAGCAAACAAAAGGGAAGTGTAGTTCCTCTTATGGTGGATGACCGTCCTTGGGTCTCTTCGCTTGTTTCCTTTGCCATAATGGTTTGGTGGGGCTTGCGGGGGGGGCCTCTTCGTGGAGACAGGTGTCTTGGGGTCCAGGGAGGGTCCCGGGGAATGGGAGATTAACCCCAGTTGTAGCAGGAGGCGTTCTCCGTCAGCGAAATTTGCGAAGCTGTATGACTTGTTGGAAAATGTGAAGGTCAGGCGAAACGGGAAGGCCCAGCGATATGTGATTGAATTCTGAGTAAGGACTAGCAGGAGAGGCTTTAAGGATCTTCTCATTTGAATCGTGTACGGGGAGAGGTCAGAGAAAACTTGAATTGGATGGCCCTGGAAGGAGAGGTTTTCCGCCTCCCGGGCCCTGCGCATGACCTCCTCTTTTACTTTGAAAAAATGGGGTTTGACCACGATATCCCTGGGAAGACCATCCTGACATGGAGGCTGGAGAGCTCTGTGGGCTCGGTCCAACTCTAGACGGTGATCCGGGAGATCAGGGATTAAGGAGGAGATAAAAGCACGCACAACTTTATCTGTGTCCTTAAAGGATTCAGGGAGGCCTCTGAGTCTAAAGTTATATCTCCTATTCCTGTTTTCAAGGTCATCCAGCTTATAGTAAGCAATATCCAGTTGTTCATGGAGCTCAGAAATCCTGTCAGTATTCTGTAAAGCCATAGCTACCGTCTGGTCAGTTTTGGCCTCAATAGCCTCTATTCTGGCCCCCAGGTGCTGCAAGTCAGCTTGTATAGTGGAAGTGATGTGAGAGGCATTCTGGGCTAGGCCTTTAGATAGCATTGTGGAGAAAGTGTCCATGAGGGAGGCAAAGTCTATGGGAGCGGAGGGAAGAGAACCCAAGGGAGGTCTATGATGGACAGGAGAATTAATGAAATCCTCCATAGGAGTGAGGGGAGAACCCCCCTGCATTCGCCCCAGCAGCGACTCCGTGGATGTGGGGGATAAAAAGGGGATCTGGGGATTACTCACTGCGGGAGGAATCTGCACAGCGCTGTGAGGATGAGATGGAGACGGATCCGCGATGGATTCAGCTGGTTCTTGCTGTAGGCCTTGCGGTGAATGAGCAGCCGCCATCATGGTGGAGGCCTCGGCCGAGAGATCCGGAGCGAGTTGTCGGCTCAGATTGCATCTCGCCGTGATCCCGAACCAGCGGGCGGGTGGCCCGAGACCCCAGGTGCAGGTAGTGTGGCTAGGCTGAGAAATCCTCCTCTGTAAGGCGGTATGGTGGGCAGATCAGGCCGGAGCGGAGCGGAGCTCTCAGGACTTGCGACCGTCCATGGGGCTGCCGTGCATGCGCCTTCACCTGCATTGATTTTTTTCTTGCATGCACACGTAATGCATTGCTTTCAAGCTTAGTAGGCTAGTTCGGCGGATGTCGATGCTATGCCACCCCACTCCACTCATATCTTGACTGCTACTGGAAGCCTGGATATGACCCCTGGAGTTAGGGGCTCTTTTGCCCCTTACGTATCTAATTTCTCTCTTTCAGGTTTTTGCTATTTGCAACCTGACCTGACAATGACCCAGCTCAAAATCATTAGGCTGGCTTTCTTTTTTGTTGTTATTTTGGTTGAACATCTCAATTTATGTTTCTGTTTTTTCAGTTATCGAAGCATTCCAGTCATAGCATATCTTGCAATAGTCTTAATACTGTATATATTTTAAAAGGTATTCCCTGATTGGCGTTCCCTTTGTGTTGGAGAATTCTGGCGATGCACTGACGTTACCACTATACCACTTAGGTGAGCCTAAATGGTCTTCATTACATAAATAGTAATAACGTGTATTACACAAAATGTGCAGGGCTTTAATTCTCCTCACAAACGGAAAAAAGCCTTTACAAGCTATAAGAAATTAGGAGCTCAAATTATATTATTACAGGAGACTCATTTTGCCTCCAACAATCACCTGACCTTCTTCCATAGAGCTTATAAGCAAGCCTTTTATACTCTATACCAATCAAAAGGCAGAGAGGTTATGTAATAATATTATGTGAGTTATGTAATAATATTGCTATATTATTACATAACTCATTCCCCCTAGAGGTCAAACAGGTCTATAAAGACCCGGATAGCAGATTCCTTATAATCAAAGGTTTAGTTGCTGGACGGGAACTCACGATTGCAAATGTGTATGCCCCCAATGTTGCAGAAGCCCCTTTTTTCGCTGCCTTCTTTAAAATCCTTGAACGATACTCTTCAACGTATATGTTTGTAGGAGGGGATTTTAACCTTGCTCCATGTTTGCCCATAAACCAAATCAGACCTTGCACCCCCCCATCTATACAAACTCTGCAACTCCAACAGAAATATGGTTTCACACCCTAAAGAGGTCCTGAACGTTTTTGAAAACTTTTACTCCAAACCACTTACCCACCTGCCTCCCTTCCCTTCCCTTCCCAAACCTCTCATGACTGGCTAACCTCCCTTCCCCTACCCTCCTTATCTACCTCGCAGCTAGAATCCCTCAATGCACTATTTACAGAGGAAGAACTGCTGGGTGTAATCAAATTCCTAAAATGCTCGGTAGCTCCAGGTCCAGATGGGTTTACTGCTAGTTACCATAAACATTACGCCTCCAACTTAATCCCACGCTTAACCACTATGTTCAATAAAATTCTTAAAGGAGACCATTTTCCTAATGAAATTAATCTGGCCAACACGTCCCTACTTCCCAAACCCCTTAAGGACCACTCACTCCCACAAAACTACAGACCGATATTGGTCATTAATAATGACCTTAAAATCTTTAGTCGTGCTCTGGCTGATAGACTTGCTAACATTATTGAGACTCTGACCTCTTCTGACCAATCGGGATTCATCCCAAACAGACTTATCACTGACAATATCCGTTTGACACTGAATGTTCTCCAAGACGCTAATCTACACAAGAAACAGGTCCTTCTATTGAGCCTGGACATTAATAAGGCTTTTGATAGCATACTCTGGCCTTGCCTATTCTCAGCCCTACAATGTATGGGCTTCAGGGACAAATTTCTAATGAGGGTACAAGCCCTGTACCACCACCCTAAAACAAGAATTTAATTGCCGGGATGCAACTCTGGGTTTTTCGCACTGGGCAGAGGCACCCGTCTGGGATGTCTCTTGTCACCTTTGTTATTCGCCCTAGCTTTATAACCCCTAGCAACTGCTATTAAACAACACCCGGACATATCCGGATATCCGATGGCATCCTCCCTTTTTAAACTCTGAATGTATGCGGATGATGTCATGCTCTTTTTGACCGAATCCCACATCTCCCTACCTAATTTATTCACCATACTATCTAAATTTGCCTCTATTTCTGGACTTACAGTAAATGTAACAAAGTCTACTGGAACTCCCCATCAGCTTACCCTCTGCTCAGTGTGAGACACTCCGAGGATCCTTCCCATTTCAATGGTCAACTGACAAAATTCCCTATCTTGGCATCTATATCACACCACAATGGTCTTCCATCTTCGCTACGAACTATCCAGCATGTGTGTCCCGACTTCGGAACTTGCTTAAAATCTGGAGTTCCTGCCGCATTTCGTGTTTGAGTCACGGCAGTCAAAATGACCCTTTTACCGAAACTCCTGTATCTATTTAGAGCTCTCCCCATCATTATCCCCAAATCCTTTATTGATAAGCTACAGCAGGAGGTTAATAGATTTATCTGGCAGAACAAAAGGCCCAGGTTTTCCAAAAACTTTTTATATAAATCTCAAATCACAGGAGGCCTAGTTCTACCGAATCTCTGGTTTTATTTCTTAGCCGCTCGATTCTCCCAGATAGCTCAATGGAATATTTCGGATTCAAGGGTACCCTGGGTAAGGTTTGAATCCATATCCATCAGACCTTATTGCCTCCCGTATATATTATGGTCACCCACCAACTCTACACACAAATCTACCTCCCTTAACTCCATAGTGACTCACTCTCTCATCCTTTGGAACCGATATAAAGGTAAATTTGGCCTAATGTCGTCTGCAACCCAAGGCTCTTCTTTTTTAGGAGAGCCCTTACTTACCACAGCATTTGAACTCCCAAATAATTTCTCATGGTGGATATCTAAATCCTTGGTCACATTAGCTGATCTCCTACTAGGAGATACATTCGCCACGTTTGATCTCCTCCGCACACAAAAACAAATCCCACTTAGAGAACACTATTGCTTTATACAAATAGGACACTTTTATACCCCCACTTTCTTCTTACCCCATCCTCCCCACCTACAGCCTTCGAACAGATCTGCCGTGACTTCCCCAGAGGCAAGGGCCTTATTTCAGTTCTCTATAAAACAGCGCTGGCTTCGGGTTTGTCTGGTAAGCCTCCATATAAAAATAAATGGGAGACAGACTGTGATGAACAGTTCGCCCTGGAAGATTGGGACACAGTGTTGGATAACTTGCGCAAAGCTACAAAATCCTTGGCACTTAGAGAAACGACCTATAAGGTATTGACTAGATGTTATTATACGCCTTCCAGACTCCAGGCCATATTTCCTGGGACTTCTGGACTATATTTCAGGGGCTGCCAGCTCCCAGGCACCTTTTAAGCACAAATTTTGGGATTGTGGGCTACTTTCTCCAGTTTGGAAGAAAGTGACTACCATCGCTTCTGCGATATCAGGTACTCCTCTACAGCTCACGGTCTCAATGTTTCTTCTTGGAGCATCAATCCCAGGCATCTTCCGCAAGGAGGAATGTCTTATACACACTATTTGCATATCCACCCTGTGGGCTATTGCTCTGCATTGGAAGACCCCACAGTACCACTGTCCTCCATTCTAAACAGAATAGATACGGTTATGATAATGGAGCGGATTTTGTATACCTTATGGGATAAAATGCACTTGTTCGAGCGTAGATGGGATGTGTGGAAAACCCACAGGCATATTTTACTATCACAAGACTAAATGCCAATCTAGGTTACCAGACCTTGCATGAGCAATACTCTCAGGTATACCTTTCCCCTACTTTGTATGTATTTGTTATATCAGATATTAATGATCAGTATTTTCTCGTCAAATTTGTTTATTGAATTTTATCAAGTTACAGAGAAATAATAAAATAAAAATAAATAATAAAGCAACAATCACAATAATCACTAAATTAGGTTCAAAATTTGCATATGAAATCATATATATATCATGGATTAAGAGACAATTGCTTCACTCAATAATCAAAGTGGGTTTCTTTACATAGTCTAAATAAAGTTTAGACTCAGAATAAGAATTACAATTTAAACTTTAAAGGTTAACATCTAAGAAGCATAAAGATAATGTATTAAAGCCTCAAATAGGTAGGAGAAAAAACTAATGCTACAATATAACTATTAAAGATCTTGTATCTGTGCTTAAAAATTGAGAGGAGCATATGTAGGTATATTTTTTGAACCTATATATATGAAAATAAATAAAAAACAAAAAAAACAAAAAAAACAAAAAAACACACAAACAAGTAAAGAAAAAGAGAAGAGGAAGAGCAGGAAGAAGAGAAGAAGAGAAGGAGAAGAGGAAGTGACAGGAAGAATCCCGGGGGATAAATGCATTGGTGCCCATTTGCTTATAGATGGTTACTGCGAGAGAGTGTAAAACATCAAGGCATCAACAAGGTGTCATCAAAGTTTGGTGGCAAAAAGTGAGTTATCCATGGTTGCCAAATATTTTTAAAGGAATTTATTTTATCTTGAGCTATGGCTTCCATTTTGGCATGGTTAATTCTGTGTTTGGCTTAATTTAATACCAAATTGTCAGTTCTCCAGGCTTTAGCTATGGTCTGCTTTGCGGCTGTTGTGATCTGCAGTAGGAGTTTAAATTGTTTATAGGTGAGTGTTGCCGGTTTGAGATTTAAGAGTGCTATTGAAGGTTCTGGAGGGATGGATATTGCAAACAAGGCTGAGAGTACGAGAAATATATCACTCCAGAACATTTGAACTACTGGACAGTCCCACCAAGTGTGT
Organism: Rana muscosa; assembly: GCA_029206835.1. Classification (NCBI taxonomy): domain Eukaryota; kingdom Metazoa; phylum Chordata; class Amphibia; order Anura; family Ranidae; genus Rana; species Rana muscosa. Next base: position 188,625,650 of record CM055123.1, read on the forward strand.
AGATAGGAGCCAAGATCACTGCAGCCTCAAAAACATAATGAGGAGTAATTGAGGGCAAATTTTGCAACTCTGGAAGGGACTAAATACCAGCGAGTGAGTACTTTGTAGTTAGTTTCCAAAGCTGTTATGTTTTGTGAGGAAGATTTTGTAGTATTCCAGATTGCATCCCAATCAGATATCTCAAGAGTGAGATTGAGATCTGCCTCCCATTTAGCCACATAAGAAGGAGGGTCAGAAAACGGTTTAGTAATGAGTTGAGCATAGAGGTTAGAGATCAGTCCTTTTGCATGGGGATCATTTTTACATTTGGTTTCGAAGTGTGATAATTTATTAAGTTTGGTTCTGCTTTGGATAAAGGGTGTAAAAAAGTTTTTAATCTGCAGATATCTAAAAAGCTCAGAGTTTGGAAGACCATGTTTTTCACATAAATCTGGAAATGGTATAAAGGTGGTCTGGGACGTCAGGTCATGAAGTTGGATTAATTTAGAGTTGGTCCAGGCTTTAAAGGATTTGGGAAATTTCCAGGCAGGATAAAAAAAGGGGATTTTTAATAAATGATAGAAGTGGAGTGTGAGGAGATTGTAACTCGTTTGTTGTTTTAAATCTATTCCAAATAGATAGAGAGTTTTTGGTAACCGGGTTAATGATTATTTTATGATCAGAGGGTCTCAGCCATAAAATATTGGAGATAGAATGAGGATCACAATCTATTGATTCTAGAGTTACCCAAACAGGTATTTCGGAGGTTGCATGGTATTTGGTTAATTGTGCTAGTTGGGCCACGTAGTAGTAGGTAGATAGATTAGGAAATCCCAGACCACCTTTACATTTAGGGAGGTAAAGAGTATGATTAAGTAAACGGGGTTTAGATGAACATCAAACAAATTTTGATATTCTACGTTGTAGTATTCTTAAGAAGTATGCCAGCAGAGAGATGGGTAGAACTCAAAAAAAGTACAGAATTTTGGGAAGTATAGACATTTTAATAATGTTCATTTTACCTATCCACAATATAGGAAGAGAAGACCAGTGTGTTAACAGAGAGGTGATATGGCGTAATATAGGTGGGTAATTGGCAGAGAAGAGTCCTGTAATATTAGGCGTGAGGTTGATTCCCAGATAGGGTAGACGTGTAGTGGACCAGGAAAAGGGAAGGGATACCAGTGCTTGTTGTAATTCTGAAGAAGATAAGGAGATATTGAGTGCTGAGGATTTTGGTAGATTGACGTGTAAACCTGAGATACGGGCAAATTGGTCTAATTTCTGTATTAGGTTTGGAGCAGAGATATGAGGAGAGGACATAAAAAGTAAAATATCATTAGCAAATAAACAAATTTTGTGCTGATGTCCAGCTATCTCAAGGCCTTTAATAGATGGATCAGAGCGGATAGATTGAGCTAAGGGTTCAATGAGAAGGGCAAATAGAATTGGGGAAAGTGGACAACCTTGACGAGTTCCTCGCAGGATGTCAAATAGGTTGGATTTATAACCTGCATATTTTACATAGGCTTTGGGGTGGTTATATAGTGACGAGATCCAACCAAATCCCCAGCGTTGTAGGACATATTAGAGGTAGGGCCATGATACAGTATCAAAAGCCTTTTTGATATAATAGGATAATAGGCAAAGAGGTATCCGTCTTTTTTGGGCAATATGGGTCAGTAAGGCAACTCTGCGTACCGCATCTCCAGACTGGCATTTTGGGATAAAGCCCACTTGGTCCTTGTGGATTAAAGATCCTATTATATTATTTAAACGTGTTTCCAAAACTTTCGCTAAAAGCTTAATATCCAAATTAAGTAGGGAGATGGGTCTGTAATTGGAGGGAGCTGATTCATCTGAATTTGGTTTGGGGATCATGGAAATAATAGCTGTCAGTGTTTCAGTTCGGAAGGAATGCCCAGAGAGTATAGAGTTGAAGGCTTTGGTCAATAGTGGGGTTAAAATATGTGCATATTTCTTATAATACATGGCTGAAAAGCCGTCTGGGCCTGGACGTTTATTTATCTAAAGAGATTTTATTGCCATGTGGATTTCATTAGTGGTTATAGGGCTTTCAAGGCTATCCCGGTTGACCAAAGGAATAGATGGAAGTGTGATGTGGGGAAAAAAAGGAATCTGCAGAGGCCTGATTTAGGGGTTCTATTTTATTGTATAATGTGGCAAGATGTTTTTGGAAAGTGTGAAGAATTTTTACTGGGTTACTGGTGTAGGTGTCGTGGGTTAGTTTTAGATGTATTGGTTTGGAGGAGTGAATTGATTTTTTAAGGGCCCGGGCAAGGAGTGTCGTAGGTTTATTGGCTTTAAGATAGAATGAATGCCTATATTTACTTAGCGTTTTATCAGCAGAGTTTGAGAGAAAAAGGTCAAGGTCTAGGTGTGATTTCGAAGTAGGATTAGGGTTTACCTGAAAGAGTGCATGGGTTGAATTAAATTCTGCCTCTAGTTTTTGTTGGAGCAGCCGTTTTTCCTTTTTGAGATATGAGGATTTTTGAATACATGCTTCACGGAGCACTGATTTATGAGCCTCCCACAATGTCAGAGGAGAGATATCAGAGGTTTTATTAAAATAAATAGTCTTTTAAGGTTTGTCACTAAATCTGCAGAGTGGGATGGATGGGATAGCATGGAATTATTTATCTGCCAAGTGGGGTCTTGTGCTTTTGAAATTGCAGAGGTGCATGAGGTTAACACTGCACTATGATCGGTCCATGTGAAGGGTATAATGGAGGAAGAGAGAAGTTCAAGGGCCATAGCTATGTTTATAAGTATGTGGTCGGGAGAGTGAGTTGTGAGGATGTGAGTAGAAAGAAAATTGTCGCTTAGCTGGGTTTGCTTCTCGCCAGGTATCTAGTAAGTAATGTTGCTGGAGTAGTTGTTGAAATGTGTTTTTACGGGAGATAGGTGTGGTAGGAATAGGGGATTTGTCTAAAAAATGGATAAAGGACTTAGTTCAAATCTCCACAAATTAGTAGTGTGCCAGTTTTATGAGTTTCAACTACCTGTAACAAGTGAGAGAGGAAAGATGAAGGGGTTTTATTTGGGGCATAGTATGACACTACAGTAACTGGAGAGTCAGTTATATGCCCAGTAAGTATGAGATAACGCCCTTCAGCAGAAGCTGTAAAAACCTGAGGGTATAAAGAGCCAAAATATTTAGGGGCAGATGTTTTAGTAAAGTGGGTCTCTTGGAGACAAATTATATGTGCCTTTGTTGAAGCTAGTGAGCGAAATGCTTTCGTGCATTTTTGAAGTATGTTGAGGCCTTGCACATTCAAAGATAATACCTTTAAGGGGGCTATTCACATATCAGGAAATCAATATAAACATACATTATATATGTGAAATACTTAAATATACTTACCCCGGGGAGGAGCTGAGTTCTATAAGAAAAGATAGAAAAGATGGAAAAAGAAAAGGTAGGAAGAAGAATCATATAAACAATTAATGATAAATCAAGCATGTATAGAATAATTAAAAAAACGGCGTACTGGGTGTGTAGAAAATACAGACCCAGAGGCCAAAAATCTATCCAAGGAAGCCCCTCCAAAAACGAATAGGAGGAAAAACCCAGGACAGAGTAGTGGGGAGAGCAGTGACTAGCTTTCGGAACCGCAACAGCCAATTAATCAATTATTAAAAAAAAAAAGAAGACAAACTTTTAGCACCCGTCTATATGGAAAAAATTAATTAAATTTTTTGATATATGTGGTGCAGGATAAGTTCAAAAAATGTAACAGCGAACAAGCTTGAATAGGGATGAATTATAAATAATACTGCTGATAATGGCCGCTAGGCCTTCACAAAAAGGGGGAAAAGGGGAAATTGAACAATCTCAGAGCTCCTGTGGAGAGAAGGACCAAAAAAAACATGAGAAACCTGTTTCTCAGTCCATAGTGTCTGCAGGATTCCTGTCAAGCGAATTGAAGCGAGAGCGCTTAGTAGGACTGTGATTTCCATTGCTTTTGGAGTTGGATGCTTCATTTGCTTTGTAGGATGCAGTTTGCTTGCGTGAACTATCTGATAAGGAAAAGGATCTGTCCAATAGATGAAGGTCCTGTAGTAGAAACAAAAAGTGTAGCGCTAATCAAAAAAATGAACAAGAATGCATGACACACTCAAATGAGTACATATAAAAACGGTGCAATATAAAAAAAAGACACTCAAATATTAAGTAAAAACAATAAGAAGTCCTCATATATACAAAATGTCTATATGCGAAATACAAGTGAAAACTTGTGCAACTGAGTGTCCTAAAGTAATTCAAAAATGAAGGCAATGGTGAAATTCAAAAGTGGGTGAAGACTTTGAAGGGAAGAGTGATGGTGAGAAGATGAAGAGAACCACCACCAATAGGTAAGGAGCTTACCAGATAGTTTGAACCCAGAGGAACATATGTTCAGTGGGTCAAACGGGCTTGGTGTGGTGGAACCACGATGGAACCTGGACAATCTGTTTGCTGCAAATTGCTGTGCTGGAAATGGCCAAACATCAACATGGAGAGAGAAACCGCAGAAGAAAGATGACCTCTTAGCAGAAAACCTCATATGCAGTAGTGGTCTGGGAAAATCCCAATCAATATGAGCAGGTAAGTATCATGTAATAGAGAAAAGAAACAGCCACATAGCGTAACTCTGTATATAAATCAAAATTTAATGTAGTGGAAACACTTATTTAGGGGAAACCCCAGATGATGTCCTAGGAGACGAAACGCGTTGGGAAGACTCCATTGTTGCCACATTCTTTGCAAAGCGCTTTTATATCAACTTAAATGTAAGTGTTTCCACTACATTACATTTTGATTTATATACAGAGTTACGCTATGTGGCTGTTTCTTTTCTCTATTACATGATACTTACCTGCTCATATTGATTGGGATTTTACCGGACCACTACTGCATATGAGGTTATCTGCTAAGAGGTCATCTTTCTTCTGCGGTTTCTCTCTCCATGTTGATGTTTGGCCATTTCCAGCACAGCAATTTGCAGCATACAAATTGTCCAGGTTCCATCGTGGTTCCACCACACCAAGCCCGTTTGACCCACTGAACATATGTTCCTCTGGGTTCAAACTATCTGGTAAGCTCCTTACCTATTGGTGGTGGTTCTCTTCATCTTCTCACCGTCACCTTTCCCTTCAAAGTCTTCACCCACTTTTGAATTTCACCATTGCCTTCATTTTTGAATTACTTTAGGACACTCAGTTGCACAAGTTTTCACTTGTATTTCGCAAATAGACATTTTGTATATATGAGGACTTCTTAATGTTTTTACTTATTATTTCAGTGTCTTTTTTTGAATTGCACCGTTTTTATATACTCATTTGAGTGCGTCATGCATTCTTGTTCATTTTTTTGATTAGCGCTACACTTTTTGATTCCACACTTTTTTTTTTTTTTTTTTCAAATATAAGTTTTTATTTAAGGTTTCAAGAAAAGACAGGAAATGAGGCTCAAGCCCCAGCAGAACTTACAATCATATAACTTTAGTGAAGGTCGCAGCCTCCCGGGTTCAATTCACAGACATCAGCAGTACATTATATCAAACCGTTATCCTCCTATTATTGCACAAACTTCTTGTGTATCGTTGGTCTCTGGACCAGGGTAGGGTTAACCACCTAGGTCTCACCCGGTAGGCTATTCATGTAAACCACTAGATTGTAGTTTAAAAGAGTGAAGAGAAAAGGAAAGAAGAAGGAATAAGCACAGGTCAGAAAGGGTCGAGATGGGGGGGAGGGGAGGGGGGGGATAACCGCATGTCTCAACAGTTCGGTATCGGGTCGTGCTCCATGTTACTAGCGAGAATGAGCAGATTTAGATTGAGATTTAGGTCCCTAAGAGGGCTTTCCCTTCATCTGAGAGGATGAAGATGTTCCATAATTGCCAAGTCTTCTTATAGGTTTCATGTTTATCCTGTGAGGTCAGTATGAGGTCTTCCATTTTGTTTATGTCTTCCACTTTCCGCAGCCACAGTGCCGCAGTTGGCGGGCATTGTTGTTTCCACAACAGTGGTATACAAGCGTTAGCTGCATTCGTCAGATGTCTCAGTAAGGATTTCCTGTATCTCTTGGGAGATAGGGTAGATAAGTGGAGCAGGAAAAATGCTGGGTCGTCAGGGATCTGGAATTCTGTGAACTTTTGGGACGTGGTGCGGACCACAGCCCAAAAGGATGTTAACAACGGGCAGGACCAGAACATGTGTAACAGTGTCCCCCTTTCCCCCTGACACCTCCAGCATAGCTCAGAGGATTCAGGAAAAATCTTGTGTAGCCGGCTAGGCGTGAAGTACCACCTAGTCAAGATTTTGTAACTTGTTTCCTGTATTTTAGTACAGATGGAGGATTTAAGGGCAAAGTCTATCATGATCTGCCTCTGTGTCGCCGAAAAGGTACAGTGCAGGTCTGCTTCCCACCCCTCAAAGCACGCCAAATTTGGCGTTCCTGATGGTGTGTTCAGCAGAGTGTACATGTTCGAAAGGACCTGCGTTAAAGGTTCCTTCCCCGTTAGAAATTCCTCAAATGGAGTCCTCTGTCTAGCGTGGAGATAGGGTTCTGGTATGCTATGTAGGAAATGATGCAACTGGGGCACGTTCCAAAATGGCAGTTGGTAACTGCCATTCGGGGCCGTCAACTCCCCTATGGTAGGCTATCTATCCTGTATCACAAATGCACCTGCCAGTGTTTGGTCGTTGCTTCTCAGCGTCTGAAAATTTGTGGGGGAGTTCCCCGGGGGGAAGCTAGGGTTACCTATGATCGGAGTCATAGGGGACTTCTTGGTCGTCTGTGCGTTCTGAAGGGTCGCCTGTCTGCATTGTCTTAGAGTGTTCCCAATCAAGGGATGTGTCCTTATCTCTGTGGGCAGTGAGTCGTAGCACCAAATTGCCGTTCCCAACGGTGTCTCTGTCTGACTTTGTTCTATCTGGGCCCACAGTTTCAGCTCTTGGTGTCGTGTCCAGTCCACCACCCTCCCAAGGTGTATAGCTTGATAGTACCGTTTAACGTCTGGGAGTGCTAGACCTCCGTGTTGTTTAGGAGCCGTCAGCAGGGCGCGTGGTAAACATGATTTTTTGTTTGCCCACACAAATCGGGTGAACACTGCTTGCACTTGCCGAAAGTAGCTGGGGGGTATTCTAATCGGTAGGGCCTGAAACAGGTATAAAAATTTGGGTAGGATGCTCATTTTTATTAAATTGCACCTCCCGAACCAGGAGTGTATCCCTTTGTGCCAGTGCTCCAATAGAGTTTTAGTTTTTGTCAATAGGGGGGGGGAAGTTAGCTTCGTAAATTCGTGTCAGGTCTGAAGGGACCTTCGTACCCAGGTAAGTCAATGTGGACGAGGTCCAGCGAAACTTAAAACTAGTTTGTAAGGTAGTGATGTCTTGTGTTGGTATTGATATTCCCATGGCCTCAGATTTATTATAATTAATTTTGAGATTGGACAGTTTCCCAAATTTGTCCAGCTCTTTAAGTAGGTTGGGAAGTGATGTCCCTGGGTCAGTCAGTGAGAAGAACATGTCTTCGGCATACGCCGATATTTTATGTTGTCGTCGTCCGTCTGATATGCCGTGAATGTCAGTATTAAGTCTGATTGTGGAAAGCAATGGTTCCAATGAAAGTGCATATAACAAAGGGGATAATGGACATCCCTGTCGCGTGCCATTAGTTATAGGGAGAGCATCTGACAATACTCCATTTACCTTCACTTGGGCTGTCGGATTACTGTAAACGCCGGCTATGCGGTTAAGCATTTTCTCTCCTAGACCTACTCCTCTCAGGACAGTGAACATGTATGGCCAGTTGACTCTGTCAAATGCCTTTTCGGCGTCTGTGTTCAGGAAAACACACGGAATTTGTTTGTTTTTTACAATATGTAGCAGATTTAACACTTTAGTGGTGCTATCTCTAGCTTCTCTTGAAGGTATAAAGCCCACTTGATCTAAATGAATGAGTTGCTGCAGGTGTAGTGCAAGTCGGGTAGCCAGTATTTTCATGTACAGTTTGAGGTCGACGTTAAGCAGCGATATGGGTCTGTAGCTCCCACATACCGCCGGGTCTTTCCCTTCCTTTCATATCACTGAGATGTGCGCATTCAACGTATCTCTGGCAAATGCACCCCCTTCTCCAATTACATTAAAGACTTTTAAGAGGCGGGGTCCTAGTATTGGGAGCAGTGTTCTGTAGTATTGTAACGTATAACCGTCTGGACCTGGTGCTTTCCCCGGCTTCATTTGCTTTACAGCCTGCTGCAATTCCAGCAGGGTAATGGGGGCGTCTAATTCAGTTCGGGTTTCTGCGGAGAGGGTCGGAAGTTGGGCAGATGACACGTATTCGTCTAACTCTCGTTGTGGCACTGTCACTGGCGGTAAGTTGTACAGAGTGGTATAAAAGGATTTGAATTCCTGGGTAATTTGCTTGGAGAGGGTTACCCTACTCCCGTCTGGTTTAGTGATGTGTGGGACGTAAGTGGAAAGTCTGAGGTCTTTAACTGATTGAGATAACAGTCTCCCGCATTTATCCCCAGATTCGTATGTAGTTTTTCGGCAGACCTGTAAGGCTGCTTTTGCCCTGTACTGTAGTATATCATTTATCTGTTTCCTAATCATCTCCAGGTCCACTGTCAACTGTTGGGTGGGGGCATGTTTGTGTCTGGATTCCATTACTTTAAGGTCTCTGAGCAGTTGGGTGAGTTTCTGGTTCCATTCTCTTTTAATCCGGGCCCCGTGCTTAATAAGGATACCCCTAATCACCGTCTTGTGGGCCTCCCATAGGATCCCTGGTTCGCAGTCTGGTTGGTCGTTTTCTAAGAAGTAAAAGTTAAGTTCTCTAGAAACCTCAGTTAAGACCTCTGGAGTCTGTAATAGGCTCTCATTTAGTCTCCAAAATTTTTGGCTGGTGGTGGAGGAGTCCGTAAGCTTGTACGTCAGGAATACGGGAGCGTGGTCCGACGATGTCCTAGTTCCTATATCAGTGTGTTCTGCAGCTTCCAGTTGGTTGTGGGGGATCATAAAATAGTCTATCCTAGTATATGTCTGGTGTAACGGGGAGTAGTATGTATAGTCTCTATCGCCCGAGTGTTGCAGGCGCCAGATGTCGATTAGCTGCATTCTATGTAAGGTTTTGGATATCCGTTTAAGTTGGGTAATAGGTATCGAAGTCCTGCCCAGCGAGGTGTCAACCGAGGGAGTCAGGGGGGCATTAAAGTCGCCACCTAAGATCAATTTCCCCTCCGTGAACCTCTGGAGGTGTTCCAGCGTTCCTTCCAAGAACGCGGCTTGGCCTTCGTTGGGAGCATATATTGCTGCCATGGTCAATAAAGTGGTTCCAATTAGGCCCTTGATAAAAACAAACCGGCCCGCAGGGTCCAGTTGGCATCCCTTGCACTGCCAAGGGATTTTACCTGACAGTAGTATGGTCACCCCTTTGGTCTTCGCACTTGGGTTAGTAGAGTGGTATGCAACTGGGTAGTATTTGTTTCTGAGATAGGGTAGTTTGGTGTCTTTAAAATGGGTCTCCTGCAATAGGGCTACATCTACCTGTGATCTTCTAAGTTCATTAAGCAACATGCGTCTCTTCTCTGGCGTATTCAGGCCCCTTACGTTAAAAGACATCACTTTTACACTTTGTGTCGTCATTGTGTATGGAGTTTTACGTATATGGTTGAGTCGGCGGTGTGGTTAGGGGGGGTGTAGGGTGGGGTGGGAAGGGTAGTAGAAATTCAGAATACAGAAAATTAGCGAATAAGTGTAGTTAGAAGGGAAAAGGATAGGGAGTTGGTATTCAATTACCAAATTGGGGCTAGGTCTAGTACCCTGGCCCCGTAGAAAAAACCTTTATGTGCGCGTATGTCAATCAGGGAGTTATTCACTTCCCCGACCGAGGCACGCTATCCTATGTGGAGGAACGGTAGGACAAGGCTCAACCGGGTGAGCCCTCCGCCGTCCCTCTCCCGCAATCTGGCTAGTCTGATGAACTATGCACAATTGCACTATCCGAAAAAACATTGTATGGAACATTCTGCCATCCGTACAAACGTTTCACATTTATGGCAGTCTAACAGTATAAAATCTCAACAGAACTGCTGCTTAGCCCATGCCCTGTTATCACTAGACCCCCTATCTCCTGGACCTAACTGTAACTACCAGATGACCCCACGTCTAAGCCCCCTCATCACTTCACACCCACAACCTGGGAGCCACCAAATCCGTCTCCCCCCAACCCCACCTTCCCAGGGGCACCAACCCGGCCCCCGCCCTCCCAACCGTGCCTCAAGTTCCCTGAGGCTGTTGAAATAAGTTAGGCTCCATCTTGCCGGTAACCCTCTGTCTACCCCCATAAGTGGCTCAGCAGATTATAACAGTGCATTGCTCTATAGTGCATGGCAAACCATGAAAATCTATACCTTAGTACGTCACTACTCATAACATTTCTGATGTGACCCTGATTCACATGCTTCTTGAATACACTTATCGTCTCTGACTTAGGCCTCAGGGTAAGTGAACATTATTCTCAAGTCTCTGTTCCTTGGTTGCTGCAGATACCCCCGGTATTCCAGCTATACACCCACCCCTGATGTTGTCCTCCCCCATAAACAGAGGGAGAAAACAAAAAGTGAAAAATACAAGGTCAGAGAAACCATGAGGGGTGGGATAAACACAGGTGGTAGGTAGCATGAATGGGCATTGGGCAGCAGACCTCTCCCTCAGGCTCCCATGTGATAAGTGGTCTTAGGCTTGTTCTTCCCTGTGCAGCCCAAAGATGCGTCGTGCTCGGTATACACCCATCAGTCTCCAGAATGGCCTGTGCTGACTCCAGGTACCGCTGCTAGGCTAGAAGGTGTCCGAGGGGAGGACGGGCGAGGGGGGGGGCACCCACCCATAACATAGAAAGGGCCAGGGGGTCACCCCACTGATAGGGGCCCAGTCCGTGAGCAGCATCCAGGGGTCAATGTAGCATACTAACAGTAACATGGTCGCTGGCATTAAAACATTAGCGACCGCCCCAATCAATCAAATAAACCATGGCGGTGTGCATTGATAGAAACAGTACCTTAGGACTCGCTCGCTGGCTCTTGTGATGTCTCCCTTGGCCTGCGGCGGCTCCTCTGCGGTCTTGGTGAGAAATCTTCTCTCTGTCCGTATGCAGACGGCCGTCCCTTCAGGCCTGGGAGGAAGGCTAGCCAGTCGGGCAGATCGATCGGTTCTACTCCCAGGAAGGTAAACAGCTCCCGTAGGGCATCCGGCTTGCGTAAGGTAAAGTACCGCTGATCCTTCCGGAAGGTCACTGAAAGCGGGTAACCCCACCTGTAGGTAAACTGGCGTCTGCGGGCTATCTCCAACAGGGGCTTCAGCATGGCCCTCCTCTGCAGCGTGGCCCTTGAGAGGTCCGGCAATATCTTGAGAGCAGCGCCATCAAACTCCAGGTCTCCCGCCTCCCATGCCTTGCGGAGCACTTGTTCCTTGTGTCCATAGTGGTGTAGCCGGCATATCACGTCACGCGGTCTCTGGGGATCTGTAGGCCTCGGGCCTAGCGCCCTGTGGATTCTGTCGAACACCAATCTGTCCGGGAGGTCAATACCCTCTATGGCTCGGAACACCCAGTGGCTGTATCTGCCAGGTCCTCAGGACCCGTAGCCTCCGGGAGGCCCCGGATCCGCAGGTTGTTCCTGCGGCTCCGGTCCTCCATTTCCTCTGTGCGGAGTTGCTGCTCCGTCAGGGCCTCCATGTGTGTTGTCTGAGCTCGCTCCACTGCCGTGACCCTCCAGACCATCTCGGCCAGGGATGTTTCCCCTGTCTCAAGTCTGGCTGTCAGGGACGTAATGTCCGCTCTTACCGCCTTCATCTCCTCGCGGTGCACCGCCTCCACCGTCCCAATGAGCGCCATTATGTCCGCTTTAGTCGGTAGGGCCTGTAGGAGGGCCCGGAGCTCCGGGTTTACGCCGCTCATCTGGGGGGGTGCCTGCGAGTGCTCCCCCCCTCCTCTATATGTGGGTCCAGCGGGGAGTTCCCATACGCCTCCGAGGGTTGCGATGTAGAAGCAGGGGACATAGAAGCGTGCGATGATCTGTCCTCCCCCTCCTCTGCACGCGGCGCCGCCATCTTTAGCTCCGGGGAGCCGAGCTGGGATAGCAGGAAAAGTCTCCCAATTTCTCCTGATGACGGGGGTTGCACCGGCGGCTTTGTGATCTTGTTGTTCCTCTTGGTATAGCGCTTCTTGGCAGAGTGCATAGTGCTGTGTGAATCGGTATAATAGCGGGATATGTGAGAGACGGACGGGAGCTCTGAGAAACACGTCTCTATTCAGCCATGTCCAGGCCACGCCCCCGTTTCCACACTTTTTACTATTTGTCTACTTGTTGTGTTAGCAGCTTATCCAGAGGGCAGCGCGGAATTATTTTGTATGCTACTAAGGTCCTGTAGTACCCTTTGCAGTTCGTCAGTTGATTTACATCTATATTTTGAACTTAGATGAGTAAACCGTATGGAAAACGGAAAACTGCATTGATATGGTATTTGATTTTGCTGGAGAATCTGAAGAAGGGGTTTCAGAGCCCATCTTTTAGCAACTGTAGTTGGAGACAAGTCAGCAAAAATTTGATAAGGATTTCCTTGGAATATAAGAGAATCTTTTGCACGGGCTGCGGCAAGAAGCTGCTCTTTCGTACGGAAATAGTGAAGTTTCACTATAATGTCGCGCGGTGGTCCTGCAGCTTTGGGAGGGATCAGAGCCCTATGAATTCTGTCTATCTCCAAGCGGTCAATAGTGATTGATGGCTTCAGCTCTTGAAATAGGGCAGTTACTGTGGACTGGAGATCAAGTTAGAACGACGGGCCCTATTCTTAAAGTCTTCTAAACGTGCGTTTAGGGTGAGATTTTCTTCCTTTAAATTCTCTAGTTCATGCAGATGGGATTGTACATCAATTTCTATATCATCTTCTAGGTCAGAAGTGCACTGACCTAATTCCCTAATTTCCTTTGACAAACTGCTTGTGATATGGTCCGAAGTTTTCTTGAGTGCTTTCTGGAGCATCTTTTCAAACTGCTTTAACATGTTTGGGTTAATGGTGTCTGTATTGGTGACCTGAACTGGGTCATTATAGTCATAGTCATTATCATTATCTGTGTCATTCTCCACAAGAGCAGCCTGGGACTGCTGCTTCTGCTGTTTCTGCTGTCTCTGTTTAGCAGCTCGTGAGGTGCTTGTGTGAGCAGAAGGGGTCGGCACCATTTTCAATGCCGCTCTGGGCTGACTGACTTTGGAATTTGGTGTTTTCCCATTTAAGCGGGCACCCCTTCTAAACATAAATGGAGTCCGAGAGTCACAGACCTTCAGCGGGACATGTCCGTCTCCGCCGGCGCCGCGCATGCGCCCCTAATGATCAGTATTTTCTAATGACTTTCTTGTATGCTTCGGAATTTTTTTTCTTTATTTTCAATTTTCATAGATGTCCTCGTGACATTAATTTTATGTTATGTACTGTCATGTGACTGTATAATTCCTTTGCCTCAATAAAAATCATTTGTAAACAAAAAAATTACAGCTTGCTCCAGGGACAGGGATTAGCCCAATTCTCATTTCTCTCCAGACCTCCCAGGATGGATGGAATCTACTCAGGGAAAAGATATCTCCACAATTTCAGCACAGTTATCCATGTCATCTGTAGGCAATGCACAAAAGCACAAAGGGCACTCGCATATGGCAAAAACAATTAAAACCAACTTTTATTTTAAAAATATTACACTCGCAAAGAATGAAAACATCAAACAACACTGTTCCAATATAAATCCTTCCAAGATGGTTGCCGGATAGCATGCATGTGCAGTGATGTGTTCCCTAGCTCCACCCAATGGTTTAATCAGAAATGACATCTTCAGGTGTTCCCAGGAACAAACGTCTACCACTGCTCTTTTATACAACGCAAATAACAAAGACAAATACAGGGCAGACCAAAGCTGTTTATATTGACATCTATCCCCAGCCATTAATTCCAATGACAATCCTCTTGATACGCTACGTACAAGCTGATTTTTGCCCCCAGGGGCCAAATTATAAAATGCCCCTTGATGTATACCCAAATATTTTATATATATATATATATATATATATATATATTGCATAGACCCTCACTCGATATTGCACAATGTTACAAATATTAGATGGTCAACAACTTCATACAAAAATGGGACAAAAAAACTATATAAAATCTCTTATATAAATACTGACCATATAAAATGCCGAAACCAAGCATGCAAGTCACAAAATGTTGGTGTAGCGCACCAACCCCAGACTTTGACTGCTTTCCTTCTGCTTGGCTCCTCCGCAGGAAAAGAATGAGGTACACCGCACCACAAGCCCGTACCCTCCTGAATAGGGAGGTTGAGCGGTGTTAGTTTCTCGGGCCTGCCTGCAGCCAGTGTCAAAAAGCCTCCAGTGCTGACCTCGTTTCTGCAGTAGTCAGAAACAAGTCTTTAATTCTCCCCAGTAAGCAACTGTCCATACCAACTGAAAGGTCCAACACTTATTTATTCCTTTTTGCACAATAAACAGTCTCTTTGAGAGCAGACAGGTTGGGACAAGACACAGGTCAGATAAGGTGGGAGGAGGTCCAGGCACAAACTTGAATTGGGTTTTCTCCATGCTCTGATTAGCACGAACAGGCTTGGCGCACGGTCTCTGCCACAGAACATGAGGTTGGTCACTGCCACTGACCTGGTGAAAAAGGTGAAAGTCACTGCTACTGACCTTGGGTGCGTAGTATCACTGCCACTGTGACTTAAAGAACACGTACTTCCTTCCGTTAGTGAACTAGCCCTTATAGGACAAGAACATCCCTCCGGAGAGTTACCAGAGGCCCCATCTGTCACCACGACTCTGCGCTAAGTCTTCAGAAAGGGTCACCTCCCTGGCCTCCTCGTCCTGGATACAGGTCCCCTCGCAAGGCAGATCCCTGGGAGTCTCGGTCCCTGGCGGATCCCAGCCGAAGGCTGCTGGGCCCTGGGCCTCTCTCCAAAGTACCCCACCCCAGACTGAAGGTGTCTGAGATGGAACAGCAGCTCCGTCTCTGGGCCTAGGGCACCCAGAGACAACCCGACCAGGCCTCCGGGCCTAGGGCACCCGGAGGCGACACACATGCACCCAGGCCTAAGGTGCCTGAGCGTGGAACTGACCCCACTGGAAGATGGCCGCCCCCTTTTATATCCTCTCCCGACAGGCACAGCAGGTTCCCCACCCCGCCGTACTGCTGCCGAGAAGGGACAAAAGGACACAACCTTGTACTGTGGTTCAACCCGGGCCCATGGCAACAGCGCCACCTATAGGCCCCAGGGAACTACACACCAGTACCATCTCCCAGGGACAGAAATGGTCCATGAGACCTAACAATTAGTGTATCTGAGCCTAGTTACCACTCAGATGCTTCCCCCTAAATGTAACCACCCGCTACACATCCCCCTTACTTGTGAACACTGGTCCCCAGTGTCTGAAACCAATTTATGCCTCCTCAACCAGAGTCAACATAAGCCAGATCCAGAGACAAACTAAAAAAAAAAAGACAATTTAAAATGTTGTTCGTTTGTGCCGGAACCTAACATGGGAAAGGAAAGAAACACAGATGGGAATGAGGGTGTACATGTATATAAAACATTTTTAAGATCACTCACAGTAAAATTTTACAATTCCCTCCCGCAGAACTAGCTAAGACCCACCCCATACTCAGCAGTCTTGCTTGTCGTTCACCTGCAAAGGAAGAAAAAAACACATAATCTAACAATATGTAATTTAGAATGAACAGGTTCCTCCCTAGAGAAAAACCTGCTCTCTCTAACAGTAAGTGCAGTGTAAGGCTTACGATATAACAGTTGCGCAACACCGCCACCTAGTGGTAGTGCCGTGGTCAGAACACCTGTTCATGGCAAGGACATTCTCTTCTCTGTGAACTATGGCCCTCAACTAACTACAACCCCAAAGTCCTTGTTATACTTTGCGGTGGGAAGAGAAGGGAGAACAACAAACAGTAACAGCTCCAGCTCCTCCAAAGAGTAAAATACCCTTTAACATGGGGCAAAGTTCCTGGAGAGAAAAAAAAAAAGTTCAAACGCAAAACACAAGAGTCGGATCTCTCACAAATAGTAGTGTGGGTCAGACAACACCAACGGCTTCCAATGTCTATCGAAGGTATCTATGTGATACTCCACATTGTCCTTGTCCTTCCTGCAGATAAGCACTTTGTCCGCATGAATGTGCCGACCCAACATCCAAGCAGCTTTGCAATCTTTAAACCGTTGAGTGGCTCCGGGTGAACAAGAAAAATACCTTCTGGCCTGGGGTACCTTAATGTGTGTCCACACAAACTCCGAGTACCACCGATCTCTACAGGCCTCAACCTCAAACAAAAGTTCTTTGGGTAGGTATGGATACTCCCACCTATATTCACTGGCAACCTTCTGGTTGAAGAGTCTCTGTAAACGGGACAGCGGTGGCATAGTGGCGCGGTCTCCTATGCCAGGCAAAACAACAGCATCCGGGTGTCGAAGCACTTTAACTGCCTCTGGGCCAGTTGCAGGGGCCCGCAGTGACACCTGTCTCGCAGTAGCAGAAGTGGCGGAAGCAGGTGCTCCCAACGGTGGAAGGGCAGGCAAGGGGACAGATCCCTCCTCAGGCTCAGAAGCCACCACCCCTGGTGTACTTTCCCCAGTAGACATGGGCGGGTTCCTAGGCCGACGGAACAAGGACAGGGGCATCTTATCCCATCCCTTTCTCTCAAACAGTTCATCAATTGCGGCATCATCACTCGCATCTGAGACGGACTCTAGGTCAGAGGTATCGTACTCCTCCGCAGGGAAGTAATTCCTGGTGAAGGACGATTCACCCCCTCTGGCCAACTCCCTAGCATGTGAATCCCCAGGGCTAGGGGCCTGTAACAAAGTCTCTCCCCCTGGCTTACCTCGACTTGAAGAAGTACCACCGATCTCTACAGGCTTCAACCTCAAACAAAAGTTCTTTGGGTAGGTATGGATACTCCCACCTATATTCACTGGCAACCTTCTGGTTGAAGAGTCTCTGTAAACGGGACAGCGGTGGCATAGTGGCGCGGTCTCCTACGCCAGGCAAAACAACAGCATCCGGGTGTCGAAGCACTTTAACTGCCTCTGGGCCAGTTGCAGGGGCCCGCAGTGACACCTGTCTCGCAGTAGCAGAAGTGGCGGAAGCAGGTGCTCCCAACGGTGGAAGGGCAGGCAAGGGGACAGATCCCTCCTCAGGCTTGGAAGCCACCACCCGGGGTGTACTTTCCCCAGTAGACATGGGCGGGTTCCTAGGCTGACGGAACAAGGACAGGGGCATCTTATCCCATCCCTTTCTCTCAAACACTTCATCAATTGCGGCATCATCACTCGCATCTTAGACGGACTCTAGGTCAGAGGTATCGTACTCCTCCGCAGGGAAGTAATTCCTGGTGAAGGACGATTCACCCCCTCTGGCCAACTCCCTAGCATGTGAATCCCCAGGGCTAGGGGCCTGTAACAAAGTCTCTCCCCCTGGCTTACCTCGGCTTCAAGAAGGACTCAGACGTTCGGGACTTTTCCCTTCAGAGACATCCGTTCCGGGTAAGCGCTGGGGCGTTGCTCCACCACAGCCGCGGGAAGCTTTCACAAGACCCATCTTCCTCTTGGGCAGTGGGAGAAAAGACTCTGTCGTTACCAAGGCAGCATCCTCCGGTTTCTCACTCGCTAAAACGATCTCCTCTGTGACTTCCTCCGAAGTCTTGTCAGTGTGCGCAGGGGTGGCACAAGCTTCGATTCCCCCTTCCAGAGTGGTGGTGCCCGTAAGGCAATTGAGATGGAAAGCCCGAGGCCTCTCTGTAGGTTGCTACATCTCGAACAGAAACTCCTTATAGCTTTCGCATCGCCTGAATAGCTTCAGATGAACCACCAGTCCAGAGCAGCCGGGACAAATCACACCGAGGGCGTCCACGTCCTTGCACACATAGAGGGCAAATCTTCCCTGGGGCTTGAGCCGAATTTCTGTAATCCGTAAGCGAAGCAGCGAATGGGGTCATCATCACGGTTGTAGAAGCTGGAACCCATGATGCATGAGACGACATGCTGACCATCTGCTGCTCCATCGCGCACTGACCTTTTCGCGCCAAAGTCCACACGTGTAACTCCATGCATGGTCAGACTCCTCCCATCTCCTACATCGCTCGCGGGCTTTTCTGAATAGACACGCCCACAAACTATGCAGTCAGGGTTCTCCTCGTGGCGCAGTTCCAAACATGACCGACCTCCATGGAACTTCACTGGGGAATAAAAGTTCAGCTTCTGGGGGGGTTTTCACTCTGTGACCGCAAACACATCCCGGACTCGAGCCCCCACGTGTAGCGCACCAACCCCAGACTTTACCTGCTTTTCTTCTGCTTGGCTCCTCTGCAGGAAAATAATGAGGCACACCGCACCACAAGCCCGTACCCTCCTGAATAGGGAGGTTGAGCGGTGTTAGTTTCTCGGGCCTGCCTGCAGCCAGTGTCAAAAAGCCTCCAGTGCTGACCTCGTTTCTGCAGTAGTCAGAAACAAGTCTTTAATTCTCCCCAGTAAGCAACTGTCCATACCAACTGAAAGGTCCAACACTTATTTATTCCTTTTTGCACAATAAACAGTCTCTTTGAGAGCAGACAGGTTGGGACAAGACACAGGTCAGATAAGGTGGGAGGAGGTCCAGGCACAAACTTGAATTGGGTTTTCTCCTGCTCTGATTAGCACGGTCTCTGGCGCACGGTCTCTGCCACAGACCATGAGGTTGGTCACTGCCACTGACCGGGTGAAAAAGGTGAAAGTCACTGCTACTGACCTTGGGTGCGTAGTATCACTGCCACTGTGATTTAAAGAACACGCACTTCCTTCCGTTAGTTAACTAGCCCTTATAGCCGTGTTTCTCAACTCCAGTCCTCAAGGCGCCCCAACAGGTCATGTTTTCAGGATTTCCCTCAGATGAAACAGCTGTGGGAATTACTAAAGCAATTAAACTGATCAAATAACCTGTGCAAAACAATGGAGAGCCTGAAAACATGACCTGTTGGGGCGCCTTGAGGACTGGAGTTGAGAAACACTGTCTTATAGGACAAGAACATCCCTCTGGAGAGTTACCAAAGGCCCCATATGTCACCACGATTCTGCGCTAAGTCTTCAGAAAGGGTCACCTCCCTGGCCTCCTCGTCCTGGATACGGATCCCCTCGCAAGGCAGATCCCTGGGAGTCTCGGTCCCCGGCGGATCCCAGCCGAAGGCTGCTGGGCTCCGGGCCTCTCTCCAAAGTACCTCACCCCAAATTGAAGGTGTCTGAGATGGAACAGCAGCTCCGTCTCTGGGCCTAGGGCACCCAGAGACAAGCCAACCAGGCCTCCGGGCCTAGGGCACCCGGAGGCGACACACACGCACCCAGGCCTAAGGTGCCTGAGCGCGGAACCGACCCCACTGGAAGATGGCCGCCCCCTTTTATATCCTCTCCCGACAGGCACAGCAGGTTCCCCGCCCCGCCGTACTGCTGCCGAGAAGGGACAAAAAGGACACAACCTTGTACTGCGGTTCAACCTGGGCCCATGGCAATAGCGCCACCTATAAGCCCCAGGGAACTACACACCAGTACCATCTCCCAGGGACAGAAATGGTCCATGAGACCTAACAATTAGTGCATCTGAGCCTAGTTACCACTCAGATGCTTCCCCCTAAATGTAACGAGAAGGATGAACCGGTGCAACATACTAAATATACAGAGGGAAAAACTACCACAACATACAAGGTACAATGAAACCCTGTAGATAATAAGAATGGGCACATAAACACTGGGATCAATGAAACAATCTGTGACTATACTGTGATAGGAGGGGAAGGGGGGGAACAAAAAGTCCATAAGTCCAATGGGAAAGGATAGGTGGCAGCCGTCCTCAGAGAAAAGCCAGACTCTGTGAATCAAATGTAAAAACAAAACAGGAAGCACCAACCTAATACCCTGTACACACAATCGGTTTTACCGATGAAAACAGTCCGATGGATTTTTTTCATCGGACAAACCGATCGTGTATGGGCCCCATCTGTCTTTTTTCCATCGGTGAGAAAAAATAGAACATGTTTTACATTTTTCCGATGGAAAAAAAAACAATAGCAAATTCCGATCGTCTGTGTGGAACTCCATCGGAGAAAAAACCCACGCATGCTCAGAATCAAGTCGACGCATGCTCAGAAGCATTGAACTTAATTTTTCTCGGCTCGTCCGGTGTGTTTTACGTCACGGCGTTTGGGACGGTCGGATTTTTGACTGATGGTGTGTAGGCAAGACTGATGGAAGTCAGCTTCATCGGAATTTCGATGGAAAAATCCATCGGATTTGAATCCATAGGAAATCCGATCGTGTGTACAGAGCTTAAGTGTAGTATTAGGATGTAAAATGTATTCACAAGATTAAAAACACTCACAAGAGTAGGATGTATAATGTGCTCCTCTGGTGCTTGGAGGAGCCTATCCTGTCCATCTGAACCGCCTGTGTATTCCAGTCAGCACATCTCTTCCAGTGTTTCTTTACCGTCTCCTTGTCTCCGGTGACAACACATCCGCTCTTGCAGTTCACGCTGGTTCTTCCTGGTTCCTGGGACGCCATTCTACCATACCAAGCCACCACTACATCTGTGGTCCCCGTATACAGCGCAATGTCCATGAGATGGATGGGATAGGCTCTTCCAAGCACCAGATGATCACATTATACATCCTACTTCTGTGAGTGTTTTTAATGTTGTGAATAAATTGTACATCCTAAGACATTATTCTGAGAAACTTGTCAGAAGAAATCATTATCTTATTCACCATTACCCAAAAGATGATACATTTCAGTTAATATAGAAAATAATGTGCACTATTTAATGTTGTAGCTCTCTTATTGCTGAACTAAAATGTTGGCAAATATTGAAAAGATTGGGGCAACAGTGTCATATAATATACAAGAATATGTGTTTATAAAATTGTACTCCTTTTTTTCAAAGATTAATAAAAATTAAATTTTTATTCTTTATAAACAAGTGGGTTCAAATAATATAAATGGGTGCCAGAAAAATCCCAATTTTTCAAGCACGAATAAATTGATTGTTTCAGTTTACCATTTTAGTGCTAAACAGGAATATGTTTTTTCATCTCTTATTTTTTTTTTAGAGCTAAAACTTTTTTATTTTTTATCTTTGGATAGATAGGGAATGGTTAAATCCCCTTAAAGTTTTTTTTTTGCAATCTGTAACCCATTGCAGAGATTTCCCTTCACTTTCTTCTTGGTGGATGGTGATCATATAGAGTTGTCCCCTTAACAAGTGTCCACATTGAAAAAGTTCCCCTCAATTCCTATTTTGGTGATTTATAGAAAGAGCAATCTCCTCGGACACATAGCATTTAAAATAGGTTACTAACCATATTTAGATACACTTTAACTATCCAGTCCATGGTTGCCAATCCCTGACATCCCATTCATTGATAAACTTGTAAAATGTACTGCTGGAGCAGAATTTTTACAAATATTAAAGAAACTCCTATTCGTGTAGCACTACCCCCGTAGGAGCTGCTGGTTAAAGTTTTGGGCCTTGCACGTTACCTCTAAGTTCGTTGTCAGGGGAGAAAGTCTGCAGTAACTTCAATGTCCACACAAGATGTAAAACCTTCAACTGTGGTTTTATTTTTGCTGCGGTAAAACTTGTAGAGAAAGTAGCAGGTAGAAGGTAGGAACGATAAGGGGAGGATTCAGGTACGCGGTACAGAGTTCACAAAAATTGTCTAGAGCTCCAATCAGTCTTTCACCACTCTCAACGATCTAGTGGGTATTGATCACCCAGATAGTCCCCTCTCACTTGGCCTAGCAGCCGGGATGATACACAAACCTGTGTCAGCACAGTCTCTGTCACAGACCGTTTAAATGAACATGTAAATGGATAGTCCAGGAATCTTCTGCCACAGGATTTAAAAGTCCCAAACTTCCAGCCAAACAGCGAACGAACCTTTAGGCCGACTCGGCGAGCTGTGAAATGAGTAGAGTTATGGATCTCTCTTCAACGAAGCCACCAGGCCTAACCCGAGACATGAGCACTTTGCCGGTCTCCTCCAGGGCAGGTCCTCCCCTGGTCTCCTTCGTGAAGAAGCTTCCTCCACTTGGACGGACAGCTGGGAATCCCTTGTCTTTATTCCTTTCTTTGCAGGCCCCAGCCAGCATACACAAACAAGTAATGGCGCACAAAATCCACACAAACAAAAATTTCCCCAATTGATCAATAAAAATTAAAATAAATATAATGACAAAAGATGGCAGGAAAACTATTGTAGACACCAAAAAGGTCTAGAAATGAAGTCCATAAAGTCTGTCCACATACTGTGATGAATGTGGGAGAAAACAGGGATGGAGAGGATCCACTATGCACAGGGCAGCCATCATAGATGAACAGAATTTTTTTTTATGTATGTATATATATATGTATATGTATGTATATATATATATATATATGTGTATATATGTGTGTATGTATGTGTATATATATGGATGTATCTTTTTAATAATCCCCTAAAAAATATCTCTAGACATCTTTTATGTCAGGTGATATTTTTAACATAATTATTATGTTTTACGCATATTTTGTGAATATTATTTAATACCAATATATGTATATGCCTGCATATTTATTTATATATATATTTATCAGCATGACAAATATTTCTTCAGTTCATTCTTTTTCTTTCGTACCTATTGCCCACTCTTCCCTTCCCGGACCCTGCCCCTCCCACCCCTCCATTTATATCTAATTAAAATAATTAAAATATCCATTTCCCTTCTATATTATCATAATTATCACCATATATATATATATATATTTATAACAACTTTCCTCTTCCTCCTATTCCATCTATATATATAGTTGCCCTGTACATTACTGTCAGGGCATGAGGATTTATATGTAGATACCTTTTAATTTTCTCAGGTACGGTATATTCCCGCTGTATTATCTGTAGTAATCCCTTTTACCAATAGAAAATTCCTCTTTTTCGCTTTTCAGACATGTTCCATTCACTTTAGTTGCCGTAGCACTGTCTGTACTAATGTCAGTTGCCAATCTCTTCCCCCCCCCCTTTTAGAGCTCTTTAACACTTTGTTATTATTTATTTATTTATTTCCATTAGATCTATACCCACTACTACTGTATCCAGCTCTGCAGCCACCGCCCCCATTCTTCTCTTTATTTTCCCTTTTCTTCTCCTTTATGTATACCTAATTTAGCCGCAGCTTTCTGTGACTCTGACCACATGACCATTCTTTCCTTCCCCTGATTGGCTACTCCCCTCCTCTTGCACCACCCTACCCAGCTCACCTTCCTTCTATAATAGGCGCCTATGCACTTCCGCCCATATGTCATGTTGAGAAAGGAGCGCGACTTGCCAGGACATCGCAAGCCCGCACGCTCATGAAACGCGTCCATTTTTGATGACGTCACTCTCTGCCATCCAGCCACGTCTGCATTCCAAGCCTCGCTTTCAACACCCCACAGGATTGTTGTCCCTGGAAGCCGGCCGGTACATCTACATAGACACTCCTGCCTTCACCGCTGAGCTAGGAAACCTGTGACCTGTGATTTGCAGCAGTTGGTCGTCATCCTGACATTGCTATGCGCCTGTATTCATTCACCTAAATGTGAGTGTACTTTGTATTCCAAATAAAAGTTGTTTTATCCTATTGCACTTAGAGGTGCCTCTCTCCTTGCTTCCCAGCCAGCATAGCTGGGCCTACTAAAAAGAGATGCAGCCTCGGGCCAACGTGGCCCCGAGACCCAAATCACACACACATACCTCGCGCCAGGAGGGCCACGAGGCGAAGAAGAGCCCCTCACAATGGCGTCCTCCCCTTAAGTATCCCTCCCCAGCATGCACAGCAGGGCACCACTCCCACATGGTCTGTCTGCGTTCCAACATGGACCTGAGGTGGTACCGCCACCTTCAGGCAACAAGGGAAAATACTATCAGGCCCCACCCTAGCCAGGACAAAGGCAATTTATATATAATTACACAAGTTCTGAGCCCAACTATTGGCTCAGACACCCCCTAAATTTACAATAGCGCCCCGATCAATGGGGGCAGGGCGCTACATAAATAAAACAATGAAAATATAAACAGTATGCAATTACATTTCACTCCTTTATAGATTAAAACTCAAACAATAAATTGTAAAGGGATTTTTTTTTTTAAATAACAAACATGGTATACTTACCTGCTCTGTGAAGATCTGAGCTCACACAAGGTCAACCCCACAGGTGGGCAGAGCAAAAGGTAAGTTAAAATGATAGTAAAGGTATTTTTTTTTTAAATAACATAACAGAGCAGTCCCGATTCTCCTCTTCTCGAGTCCCCTACTGGCACTCCTGGCTCCTCCCCCCTCCTGAGTGTCCCCCATAGCAAGCACTCATGCAGGCTGAATCCTAAGCTGAAATCTATGTGTCCATTGACACACACACAATGCAGCTCAGCCCTTCTTCCTGCTCTCTCCTCTCAGGCTGTGATTGACAGCAGCAAGAGCTAATAGCTCCCGCTTCTTCCTCCATGTCCAGTGTGGAGAGTGAGCTGCTGCTGTCGGTTACAGAGCTGGATCGAGATCTAGCTCAGGTAGGTATTTAGAAGGGCCTCGAGGGAGCTGGACACAGGAGTTTTTTTTACCTTCTTGCAGAGAGTGCAGTAACTTTTGCTCTGCCACCTGTGATCTTCTTCAACAGCAGGCAATAAACTGGCATCATGAATTCAATGGTTCACAACCCCTGAGTTCAGCCAATCACTGCCCATATGCAGTGATGTTAGGGCACTTTTCATATGAGCCATGTCCAGTATGATTAGCAGGTGATCCATGAACAGGTCCCATGCTGAATCAGAGCAGAATGGGACAGATCCCACTTTTGTGTTATCCGTTATTATTCAGTTTTTTTCTGCATTTTTTTTTTACAGCAGACCTTTCTGAACCTGTGTTCGATTTATGGGCGGCCGGATGAAAATTTGCATCCATTTACATCAGTCTACCTGCAATCAATTACATTTACAGTTGCAATAAAAAGTATGTGAACTCTTTTGGAATGATATGGATTTCTGCACAAATTGGTCAGAAAATGTGATCTGATCTATATCTAAGTCACAACAATAGACAATCACAGTCTGCTTAAACTAATAACACACAAAGAATTAAATGTTACCATGATTTTATTGAACACACCATGTAAACATTCACAGTGCAGGTTGAAAAAGTATGTGAACCCTTGGATTTAATAACTGGTTGCACCTCCTTTGGCAGCAATAACTTCAACCAAATGTTTCCTGTAGTTGCAGATCAGACGTGCACAATGGTCAGGAGTAATTCTTGACCATTCCTCTTTACAGAACTGTTTCAGTTCAGCAATATTCTTGGGATGTCTGGTGTGAATCGCTTTCTTGAGGTCATGCCACAGCATCTCAATCGGGTTAAGGTCAGGACTCTGACTGGGCCACTCCAGAAGGCGTATTTTCTTCTATTTAAGCCATTCTGTTGTTGATTTACTTTTATGCTTTGGGTCGTTGTCCTATTGCAACACCCATCTTCTGTTGAGCTTCAGCTGGTGGATAGATGGCCTTAAGTTCTCCTGCAAAATGTCTTGATAAACTTGGGAATTCATTTTTCCTTCGATGATAGCAATCCGTCCAGGCCCTGACGCAGCAAAGCAGCCCCAAACCATGATGCCCCCACCACCATACTTCACAGTTGGGATGATGTTTTGATGTTGGTGTGCTGTGCTTCTTTTTCTCCACACATAGTGTTGTGTGTTTCTTCCAAACAACTCAACTTTGGTTTCATCTGTTCACAGAATATTTTGCTGTGGAACATCCAGGTGCTCTTCTGCAAACTGTAAATGTGCAGCAATGTTTTTTTTTGGACAGCAGTGGCTTCCTCTGTGGTATCCTCCCATGAAATCCATTCTTGTTTAGTGTTTTACGTATTGTAGATTCGCTAACAGGGATGTTAGCATATGCCAGAGACTTTTGTAAGTCTTTAGCTGACACTCTAGGATTCTTCTTCACCTCATTGAGCAGTCTGCGCTGTGCTCTTGCAGTCATCTTTACAGGACGCCCACTCCTAGGGAGAGTAGCAGCAGTGCTGAACTTTCTCCATTTATAGACAATTTGTCTTACCATGGACTGATGAACAGCAAGGCTTTTGGAGATACTTTTATAACCCTTTCCAGCTTCATGCAAGTCAACAATTCTTAATTGTAGGTCTTCTGAGAGCTCTTTTGTGCAAGGCATCATTCACATCAGGCAATGCTTCTTGTGAAAAGCAAACCCTGAACTGGTGTGTGTTTTTTAGAGGGCAGGGCAGCTGTAACCAACACCTCCAATCTCATCTCATTGATTGGACTCCAGTTGGCTGACACCTCACTCCAATTAGCTCTTGGAGATCTCATTAGTCTAGGGGTTCACATACTTTTTCCACCTGCACTGTGAATGTTTACATGGTGTGTTCAATAAAAACATGGTAACATTTATTTCTTTGTGTGTTTCTAGTTTAAGCAGACTGTGATTGTCTATTGTTGTGACTTAGATGAAGATCAGATCACATTTTATGACCAATTTGTGCAGAAATCCATATCATTCCAAAGGGTTCACATACTTTTTATTGCAACTGTAAAGGGGTTGTAAGGGTTTAATTTTTTTTTTTAAATAACAAACATACCATACTTACCTCCACTGTGCAGTTAGTTTTGCACAGAGTGGCCTCGATCCTCATCTTCTGGGGTCACTCGGCGGCTGTCTCGGCTCCTGCTCGCAAGAGCTAACCCCCCTCTGTGAAGCGCTCTCCCGAGGGGGTTAGCTTATGGGTGCGCTCCCGTGTGATACACTCGGCGGCCATAGCCGCTGAGTGTATCACTCGGTTCTGCCCCTGGCGTGCCGCATAATTGATTTGATTGACAGCAGCAGGAGCCAATGGCTGCACTGCTATCAATCATCCAATAAAGAGCCCACAAGTACTGGGGGAAAGCAACGCGGGATCGCGCCCACGGAGATTCGGGGCTCAGGTAAGTAAAACGGGGGCTCGTGGGGGCCAGAGTGTGCGAGGTGTTTTTTCACCTTAATGCATAGGATGCATTAAGGTGAAAAAACACAAAGCTTTACAACCCCTTTAAGTCCAGAAAATGGAAAAGGACACAATCCAGGGCAGACTTGGAGGTAAGCACATCAGCTCCCAATCCAGTCCACCTGATAAATCGTATTTAGGGCTACATAAATATTTATAAATTTAGTTTAATTATTTGCAATGATTTCCTCCAAAAACGAAATCTATACCTCCAGGCTTTTGTAAAATATAAAAAAGCTGCAAAGTCTGCTATGGTCTATGGTCAACAGTAAGTCATC
Organism: Rana muscosa; assembly: GCA_029206835.1. Classification (NCBI taxonomy): domain Eukaryota; kingdom Metazoa; phylum Chordata; class Amphibia; order Anura; family Ranidae; genus Rana; species Rana muscosa. The sequence continues at coordinate 188,653,075 of CM055123.1, forward strand.
ATCTGTCATAAAATGCATCACAGTATCTGGCAACTGCAGATTGTAAGGGGCCATTTGGCTATTGCATTGCACAATATCCAACAGCACACAATAAACGCGTTACTGCATTGTGGTGCAATTCATGAAATGCACTCCAATGCACCAAGGCAATTCACATGGCATGGCAACACATCACAGTGTGTTGCACTGTGGTGTGTTGCATTACAAATTTTGTAACACATTCACTTTTTAGGTGTTTTGGTGGGTTAATAGCCAATTATTTATAATGGGCTGCCTTAATACAACACACAGTAATGCACCACGTGGATGTAAATATATTTCATATTGTGCTTGTTGTATTTTTATTTTATATACATATATGCATTCTGTAGTGGCTTTATTTTTAGCCACACTGTGTAATGAAAGCTTAATGTTTATTATGACCTACTTTTTTATGGTGAAAATAGGGCACATAATATTAACCACAACTAACTGATTATTTTACTTGTTAGTTTTGCTTACGTCCTATGACTTAATCTATCACATCTGCTGACCTTTATAATTCTACACATACTAACCATACTAACCCTAACAGGAAACTCTGCAGTTCTGCTAGTGGCTATCACACCTCCTTTCACATTTCCCTTTCTTCAGTCTGTTTTGTCCTTACACCTGTTACATCATGCCTATTTTCCCCAGCTTAATTTGGCTACATCACCAAATGCCATGTACAGGATGAATTTGGCATAAGTATTTGTGTATTTAATAAAATACTTTCAATAGAATATTTAAGAGGGGTCCATCGTTAAGGTTAAAGAACTAGTGTGCAGAAATTCAGCCCCAAACCTGCAAGGAATCCCTTCCATGCTTGGCTGTTGCCTGCAGATCCTTATCCTTGTACTGCTCTCCAAGCCTTTGGCGAACAAACTTCTTCTGGTATTGTCAAATATTTCAAATTTGGACTCATCAGCCCAGAGCACCTGCTGCCATTTTGTTGCACATCAGTTCCTGTGTTTTTGTGTATAGGTAAGTCACTTGGCTTTGTTTCCATGTCAGAAGTATAACTTTTCAGCACCAAGTTTTCCATGAAAAACATTTCTGATATGACTTCTCTGGACTGTAGATGGGTGTATCAGGGTCCCACTAACCTCTAAATAAATTATAAATAAAAACTATTCATTGTAGCATTTTTAAAAGCATCCTCACTTTACAGAAAGTGCGTAAAAAAAAAAAATCACAGTGCTCTATATATCTAACACATTTTTATTATTGAAATCTTTGCATATGCAAGGCTTCCAATATACAATGCATATAAACTGAAACATACAGTTATAGTTTGTAGTGTAAATAACAATTTGGTGACTTTACTTTTGTACCACCTAGTGACCAAAATGTATACTGTACATTAAATATGCAAGGATGTATAAAGAAATATTGCACAAATAAACCTAATGTAGTACATTTTCACATGAACAAAATATAATGTCTGATTAAAAAAATAAAATAAAAAATCTCTGTAAATTTCAATAAATAGAGATCACTGGGGTGTTTATTGTGCTAGTTTTTTGTTTTGTTTTTAAATGTGTTAAAAAAGTTTAGTTCTGCACTGTACTGAAAGAATTATAGCACCTTATGATTTTCTGAGTGAAAGTTCATCAAATGTCATCCTGTTCTCTGCTCAAGGTATAGTGTCAGCTTTTATCAAATATGCTGGTCACCTTAAACAGTTGTCTGCAGTAAAGATTGATAGTCTTACCATAAAATGTTATTAAGAGTTGGCATCTAAAATCTTAGACCACCTTTACAAAAACTAGAGGTGGTAATTCAATGTTTTATTTAGTTAAAATTTTTTATTTTTTCCCCAACAATGTACAGGTCTATGGATTTGCATTTAGTTACTGAAGCAGTGGACCACATTACTGATTCACAATACTATCTCAAAGAAACATTAGCTCATCCTGTGCTATTAACTAAATGGAACTACATGTATACCTACTGTACTCAATACTCAAATGTGCATATAAACAACAAAGCTCATAAATTTACACAATCATCATAAAGCATATGCAGAAAAAAGTAAAAAACATGAAAACAATCCCATACACCACCCAACTAGGTTGTAAGTAAAAAAATGTGAGAACAGTCCCATATATCATCCAATTTTTTACTTGCTATCTAGTTGGATGATGCATGTGTAGCGGCCTCACCCCTCTCTCTAGTTTTATCGGTTATATGGCTGTTGTCTAGGGGTACCTGGGAGAGAGAGATGAGATACACCACGGCCCATGTCCTCCATAGCTGAGAGGTGAAGGCCAGAAGATTGGGTTTTGTGTAGGTGTCCTAAAGTCAAGTCCAGTCCTTCGTCCCTGACTCCTTTGCTCCTAGTAACCAGAGTTCCACACAATGAATAGGTCCAACTCAGTTTTATTCTTCAAACAACAAACAGTTTCTTCTACTGAGTAATAATGGGGGATAGATCGAGGCACAATCCTTTCCCTTCTGTTGCTAACCACTGTGGTATCACCAGTGGTAAATAGTCACTGCCACTGACTATGTGAGGTAGAACGTGAATTACCTTCGCTAGCACCGCCCCTGTCAGGGGAAGGAAATCCGTCCAAGGGAGAAGCAGGAGGCCTCTCTGTCACCAGCGATGCTGCACCGGACTCTTCAGAGAAGTTCCGCACACCAGCTCTCACGAACTCAGACACAGGCACCCAAGGAGTTAGGGCCCCCTCGGATTCCTCCACCCTCGTGGAACTCAGTCGAAGGTACTGAGCCCCAGGCGTCCGCCATAGTACCTCACCCCAGGCTAAAGGTGCCTGAGATGGACTCCATCTCCGCTCCGGCTAGGTCAAGGGCACCTAGGCCTGGAACACTGGACCGCCAGCACCCAAGCGGAAGGTGCCTGGGTGCGGCTGAGTCCTCCGACTCCCACTCCCGACTCTGAACTCTGAACCCTTTGGTAAGGGCGTCCGCCCCTTTTATCCCCTCTTCCTTCGCGCCACAGCGGGTTCCCCGCCCCGCTGTACCAGCTCCAGGGGAGGACAAAAAGGTACAGTCTTGTGGTGTGAGTTCAGCTTTGGCCCAGGGCAACAGCGCCACATGTGGACCGCAAGGAACCTCACACCACCAGAGTCCTCCAAGAACCAGAAAAAGGTCTCGGATCCCCTATCAATTTGTGCATCTGGGTTACACTACCACCCAGATGCCTCCCTTAAATTCAAACACCCGCTACACATGGAATTGTTTTCATATGTTTTACTTTTTTCTGCCTGTGATTTAATATGATTGTGTAAATGTATGAGCTTTGTTTATAAGCACATTTGAGTCCATATTTGATCATTTTATTAAGGAGCGCTTCACTGTTACTAGGTATACATTTATTTATATTAGTGTGATGATTGCACTGTGGAGGGATAGCTGCTCTTTCACAATTTGTATTATATATTTTTTATTTGTTATGGTAGTATATTTTTTATAAATAATAGCCCAGGGTTTTTTGTTTAAATATTTTTAATTAATAAAAGGTAACAAAATTAAAGAAAGAATATAGAAATATAATTTAAAACTAAGCAAACATGAAAAGTCATTTGGTAACAATAGCTCAGTAGGGGTACAACCCAAATGGGCAGTATACATATTACAGTTAGTCATAGTACAAATAATTACTGTACCTTACTTGGTAGGTTTAACAAAATGGAGCATTGTTATCACACTAACGGATGAGTTACAGCAATGAAATTGGTATAATGTACCCATACTGCAAGGTCATATGTGATAACACTCCAACTGAAGAAGACCGGGGCTTTTGTACCTAATTAAACTGAACTACAAGTTATATTTTTGATGGTTTAAAATACTGACGTTTCTATTAACAAATCTTATACACTAGGAACATTTGGCAATCATTGGAGGATGATTTTTTATCTACACTGCTCCTTAATCTCATGTGCCATTGAGGATTTTATCAAATGTGGCATAATCTAGGTTGTGATATCAGGGACTGACACTCCCCAGAATCACATCTAAATGTTTGAAGCAGAAGTAAATCGCCAAGCAAAATTTTACATTTTGGGACCCCTGGAGCTGTTTGTCATCATGCACAGCCTATTTGCATGTTAGGCCAGACTTACCTATAGAAACAATCCCCACCAGTACTGCAATGTCTGCAATCCCCTCCTTTGCTGTTGCTTTAATCTTCACCCAGTCTTCTTCTGGATTTTGGCCATCTTATATAACTGGGCCAGGCCAGGATGACATGACTCTCATGCATGCGCATGGAAGTTATTTTGTTCTGACACAAAATCCTGCTAAGACTATAAGCCGAGCTGCACATGCGCAGCTCCGTGTAGACAAACAGAAAGAAGCTCTGACAGGCTGGTAGTAACACTGATGAGAGAAGAGATACACACAGAGGGAGATTTACTAAAACTGGGAAGAGCAAAATCTGGTGCAGCTCTGCAAAGAAATCAGCTTCCATTTTTTTGCCAAAGCTTAATAGAACAAGCTGAAGTTAGAAGCTGATTAGCTACTAGAGATGGGCTCAGGCGTGTCCGGGATCCTGATCCCAACCCACCTGCCTGATCCCGCCAGGAAGCCAACACTGCACACCACTAATCACAGGCATTGAGACATTTCCCAGTCCGTAGCTGCACAGACTGGGAAATGTCTCGATGCCTGTGATTAGCGTTGTGCACTGTCGGCTTCCTGGCGGGATCGGGCAGGTGGGTTGGGATCAGGGTCCAGAACATGCCTGAGCCCATCTCTAGTAGCTACCATGCACAGCTGCACCTGATTTTGCACTCTCCAGTTTTAGTAAATTAACCCCACAGTCTGTTATGTCATTAAAAAGCCTGCCTGTCAGATCTTCTTATCAACTCCTAAATGTGTGAAAGTAAAAGCAGCCTTTGTGAATGAACAAAGTGTTGCAATTTTGGCACATTTTTGTTAAACTGTATATATCTTTGCAACTACTTCATGTATCCAGTTCTTATCTGTTCTTAAAAATAAATAAAAAGACAACACTCCCTGCATGTAGCAAAGTGTAAACACAGCAGACAACTTAAAGAGAAGCTCCAGACTGCCCCCAAAATACTACAAGAGAGGGTCAGAGACTGCAGACCTACTACAGGAGATGGTCAGAGACTGCAGACATGATACAAGAGAGGGTCAGAGACTGCAGACCTGATACAGGAGATGGTCAGAGACTGCAGATATGATACAGGAGATGGTCAGAGACTGCAGACATGATACAGGAGATGGTCAGAGACTGCAGACATGATATAGGAGATGATCAGAGTCTGCAGACATGATACAGGAGATGGTCAGAGACTGCAGACATGATACAGGAGATGGTCAGAGACTGCAGACATGATACAGGAGATGGTCAGAGACTGCAGACATGATACAGGAGATGGTCAGAGACTGCAAACATGATACAGGAGATGGTCAGAGACTGCAGACATGATACAGGAGAGGGTCAGAGACTGCAGACATGATACAGGAGAGGGTCAGAGACTGTAGACAGGATAAAGGAGATGGTCAGAGACTGCAGACATGATACAAGAGATGGTCAGAGACTGCAGACATGATACAAGTGAGGGTCAGAGACTGCGGACATGATACAAGAGAGGGTCAGAGACCCCATAACGTTCCCCCAAACGAAAATGTATGCCATTTCATTAATTATGGTTTATGTATGTCTTATTGTCTTAGTGATTGATTCACATCGCAACTTTTTTTTTGTATAATTTATGGTTTCGCTCATCACAGATCCCACACATGCAATGCAGTGATGAGCAAAACCATAAATCATACAAAAAAAAAGTACTAATGAAGTTGTGATGTGAATCAATCACTAATGCCGCGTACACACGACCGTTTTTCTCGACGTGAAAAACTGCATTTTTTCCTTTCGACGAGAAAAACGATCGTCTGTGGGCTTTATGTCGTTTTTCTCGACGAGAAAAACGACATTAAAAACTACGTGAAAAATTAGAATTGCTCTATTTTTTCTCGCCGTTTTGCACATCGTCGTTTTTCTCGTCAGGAAAAATGGTCGTGTGTAGGCTTTAACGACGTTAAAAAAGCGCGCATGATCAGAAGCAAGTGAGGAGAAGGGAGCGCTCGTTCTGGTAAAACTACCGTTCAGAATGGAGATGGCACATTCGTCATGCATGAAATTATTGCATCGTTTAATGCAGCACATTCTTTTCTTCGTTCTAATGCTGCAATAATCCTATTCTCTTGCTGCTGATATTCTCACTGAGTTATGAAAAAGTTTGGTCTTTAGTGTTTTCTCATGATTAATCTATATTTTTTTGTAAGCCAGATCTCCCTAAATACCCATTATTTTAGATTTTCCATCTTGTTTTGAATATGTTAATTTTTTTTATTTTTTTTTAGACTGGTTTTCCATATTATTTGATATTTTGGAGTGTGTCAAGTTACCACAACAACATTATTATTTCTTCTAATTTACCCTCAAGGAGGTTAGTGTCCCTTGTTAATTTCCCAATGTTTTATCCACTGTCCCTGCCTACTCACTACCAAACTGTCTTTTTCGAATAAAAACACGTTCATTTTGTAACATCAAACAAAAATTCCATTTATTCTGGCCAAAAAACTAATTAAAGGGTAAGCCAAAACAAAAGCAGATGTAAAGTAAATCTAAAGAAGCCAGGAAGACAGCACTGGAGACCCTGCTGAAATTAGTGCAGTCCCAGATCACCACAGCAAACAGCAACGGATGAGAAGACGAAAATTGGGACCATCTGAGGGACATATCCTGGTCTCATTTGCTGCTTTTCTTTTTTCCCTTCCCTGCAGTCTTCCCTGCAGCCTTCCTTGGAGGCTGTGTCCGTGGAGGAGGGACTGGAGCAGGAGCAGGGACAGGAGCAGGGACTGGGACAGGAGCAGGGACTGGGGCAGGAGCATGGAGTGGGGCAGGAGCAGGGAGTGGGGCAGGAACTTGAGCAAGGACATAAGAAACGTCCACAACGTCCGTAAAATCATTAAGTTTCCCCAACATGCCCATATTTACAACCTTCAATATCAGGGTCTCGCTTTTTAGACGCTGGGCCATTTCCATTTCTGGCAGTTTGTGCCCAATAAGGGCAGCAAATCCCTCTGCAGTGGTGGGGGGCTCTCTGAGTGCCGCAGTAGCCTCCCTAATTAGGGCCTGGGTCTCCTCCTCCATTTGAACAAGCCTCCTTGCCCTTTTTCGTGGAATCCGCAGCGGAGGTATCTGGGGCCTGGTGTTGCGCTGTGTCCCACTGGGGCCTGCCTCCTCCTGGCTTCCACTGGCACCTGCCTCTTCGTGGGTCCCACTGGGGCCTGCCTCCTCCTGGCTTCCACTGGCACCTGCCTCTTCGTGGGTCACACTGGGGCCTGCCTCCTCCTGGGTTCCACTGGCACCTGCCTCCTTGTGTGTCACACTGGGGCCTGCCTCCTCATCCTGTTAGAAAAAGTTACATATAGTTATTTTAGCCTTCATCTTTCACACACATTTGTCACCTCATGACATTTGCTAATTGAATGCTAATCAATATTAAAGTTAATCATTCTGACACCAGCAATTTTCATTCTTGTCCCCATAATTTTTGGCCACTGATGTCTATTGATATGTCATACACTTTGGTTTATCTGGTAACATTTTTCACACAATTGTTTCAACTTTGACAACATTAGACTTTTATTACTATAAATATTTGAGGAAATATTATACCTGGCTCCAAATATTCAAATCCTGCTACTCCAGGAGTTGAGCTTGTTCCTCCAAAGAGACCTCAACTTGGCTGGAGGGAAGGCTGGAGGGTTTGCTGCAGGGAAGGCTGGATGGTTGGCTGCAGGGAAGGCTGGAGCTCGTTCTGGGTGGAAGGGTGGAAAGGGATTCCCTGGATTCCAGGTGGTCATCGAGGAAACTGAGATTCTGGTAGTACCAGAGATTGGGAATATATCTGTCCTCTGCAGCTGCTCCTGACCGCATTGATGTTCGGACTTTGTTTCTTTGAGTCCGGTATGTGCCCCTAATGGTCCCAATTTTATTCTTCACATCCTGTAGTGTTGCTGTGGGGATCTGAGATTGCACAAATTCCAGCAAGGTCTCCAGTGCTCTCTTCCTGGCTTCTTTATTTTTATTTTGTTTATTTTTGGTCTCCCATAAAACAGGAAGATTCTTCCATCTTTGCAGGAATTCCATCATAAAATCAGGGTCCTTAAATACCTGCATTTTTTCTGCAAGTCAAAAAACACCCCAAAAATCGCATGTCAGTCAAGACTACTCAAAATCTTTCTCCCCATAGATAGCCCACAAACATAGCAATTGATCAGTCATCATAGAGTTGAGTGGACACCTGGATGTTTGTGTTGAACTCTTTTTTGTAAACTTGGTAAAAAGCTAGAGTTCATGACGTGACTTGACCCGAACTTCACCCCGAACCCAAACCCCATTGAAGTCAATCTTGCTCCGTAAATCTGCGGACTAAAAGGACTCCAAAAAAGTAAAGGAGTACCTAGAACTGTCCCTGCACAAAGTGTAATTTGTGCTTTTCCCAAATTCACCCAAAATTCACTCCTGGGTATAATGAATTGTTGTCTCCCGTCAAATGCAATACATCGAAAAGTCATTGATACAAGCATTGAGAAATCATTGTGGTTCCCCAAACTTCTCTTACCAGGCCCTTCATGTCAGGAATGGGTATTAAGGGGAACCCCGCCGCCAATGTTTTTCAAATGGCGTGGAGTCCCCCCAAATATCCATACCAGGCCCTTTATGTCTGGCATGGAATTTAAGGGGAACTCCACCCCAAATTTTTGTAAAAAATGGCGTGGAGTCCCCCCAAAAATCCATACCAGACCCTTATCCGAGCACGCAACCTGGCCGGCCACAGGGGAAGAGGGGGGGACGAGAGAGCGGCCCCCCCTCCCTCCTGAACCGTACCAGGCCACATGCCCTCAACATGGGGAGGATGTCCCCATGTTGATGGGGACAAGGGCCTCATCCCCACAACCCTTGCCCGGTGGTTGTGGGGGTCTGCGGGCGGGGGGCTTATCGGGATCTGGAAGACCCCTTTAACAAAGGGGACCCCCAGATCCAGGCCCCCCCTATGTGAAATAGTAATGGGGTACATTGTACCCCTACCATTTCACCACAAAACTTGGCCAAATCAAAAAAATGACAATAGACGTTTTTGGACAATTCCTTTATTATTTGTTTTCTTTTTCTTCCATCTTCTTCCTTCTTCTTTTCTGCATTCGAGTTTCTTCCTCCATCTTCCTCTCCATCTCCATCTCCATCTTCATCTTCATCTTCATCTTCTTGCTTCTTGCTTCAGGCTTCTCGTCCGCATCTTGCTCCGGCTTCTTCTTCCTTCTCCCGCCGCTCCGTTTGAATTTGAGTTTGCCGCTGTGTGACGCTTAAGTTATGCAGTTCTCCTCTAGGTCCGCTGTGAGCCGGTGGCCCCGCCCCCCTCTGATAGCACGGGGAAAGTACCCGTGAAATCCATGTGCGTCAGAGGGGGGCGGGGTCAGCGGACCAAGAGGAGAACTGATGAACTGAAGCGTCACACAGCGGGAACCTCCAATTCAAACGGAGCGGTCGGAGAAATAAGAAGCCGGAGCAAGATGCCATAGCAAGATGCGGACGAGAACACCGAAGGAAGAAGGTAGATAAAGAGGAAGAGGAAGAGGGATGAAGAAACACGAATCGAGAAAAGAAGAAGGAAGAAGATGGAAGAAGAAGATGGAAGCAAGCCAATAAATAAAATAAAGGAATTTTCAAAAACCGTCTATTGTCCTTTTTTACATTTTGTACACTTTCTGCGTGAAATGGTAGAGGTACAATGTACCCCTTACCATTTCACACAGTAGGGGGGCCGGGATCTGGGGGTCCCCTTTGTTAAAGGGGTCTTCCAGATTCCGATAAGCCCCCCGCCCGCAGACCCCCACAACCACCGGGCAAGGGTTGTGGGGATGAGGCCCTTGTCCCCATCAACATGGGGACATCCTCCCCATGTTGAGGGCATGTGGCCTGGTACGGTTCAGGAGGGAGGGCGCTCTCTCGTCCCCCCCTCTTCCCCTGCGGCCGGCCAGGTTGCGTGCTCGGATAAGGGTCTGGTATGGATTTTTGGGGGGACTCCACGACATTTTTTTCTTGATTTTGGGGTGGAGTTCCCCTTAAAATCCTTGCCAGACCTGAAGGGCCTGCAAATAGAATTTGGGGGGACCCCCACGTTTTTTGGGGTCTGGAAAACTGACTTTTCAATGTATTGCCATTTGCCGTGAGCCGAGAATTCATTCTAGCCGCAATTGAGTTTTAAATGATTGTTCCAACTTCTAAAATGACACTTTGTGCAGGGCCAGTACTAACAGCACGGGAAGCAAGCGCAAAGTTACATGCATATTTCACAACACCGGACCCGAACATACAGTGAATGTTTATGTTTCTGCTCCGGGACCCAGCCCAAAAAAAAGGTCTGTACGGTCACTAAATTTTCTGTTAGGGGCCGCTCAACCCTCGACATATCAAGTAGGAAAAATGTTACGTACCCGCAATCTCCACGTTCGTTGCTTCCGACCTTCTTCCACTCACTGAACGTCGCTTTCAACTATGTTTTTAGACGTTATATACAGTGCGCATGCGTGACGCTCCGCACGCTTTCCCGCCCCTGACGTTCGTTAGACTACTTTCCCCGCCCCTTCTCGCTCGTCCTTAATGACGGAGACTGACAACATGGCGGAGAATGACAGAGATGAAGTGGAAAGTATGGAAGGAGGCAGGCCCAGACCCCGAAGATATAAAGCAACTAACATGTCGTTTCAGGAGATGGTGGATATGATCACCATATTGCTGAGGGAGGATTATGACGGCAAACATGGTCCCTACAAAAATCCAAATAAGGTGAAGGCACAGATCATGGATAAAGTTGTCAAAACGCTGTTCCGTAATTTTGGGGTTCGCAGGTCGAGGGAACAGATACGCAAACGATGGTCGGACATTAAATTGCGTGAGCCGGAGCAATATAAAAAAATAAAAAAAGTGATCAAAAAAAGTAAGTATATTTACATTTACTGTTATTTTTATTAATAGCGTGGTGCTGCATGTGCTTTTTCGTTAATGTATGTAGTACAGTTCAAGATGTCCGGGTTCATGTTCTTGGTCCCAAGAATCATCAGTCGTAGAAATCCGCGTTCAATCGTTCACTTAAAGACGATCTTTTTGTCCGATTCCGTGTTAACTACATTTGAGGATTCCGAATAATAGACATGTGCACACTGAAATATTTCGTTTCGGAATTTCGTTTTCGTTAGAAAAATAAATTTATTTAGTTACTCCCGAAATTCGTTTTTATTTATTTCGTTTTTCGTTAGAAATTGCATTCGTCCGAAAATCTGAATTAATTAAGGTCGAATCTGTCATTAAAGGCTTATGGTGTCTGTCGAATGTTCAAAGAAGATTCGACGGAGCAGCGAAACTGTACAACGCTGCAATCGTACATTTCCGGTCGAATGTTCCGCCTACAAGCTATAGATGAATTCTATTGTATGACTAGTAATAATTATATTTTTTAATTACTATTACTAGTCAACAGGGATGAGCCGAACACCCCCCTGTTCAGTTCGCACCAGAACCTGCGAACAGACAAAATGTTAGTGTGAACTTTAGAACCCTATTAAATACAATGGACTCGAACGTTCGAAATCTAAAGTGTTAATTATAAAGGCTAATATGCAAGTTATTGTCCTAAAAAGTGTTTGGGGACCTGGGTCCTGCCCCAGGGGACATGTATCAATGCAAAAAAAAGTTTTAAAAACGGCCGTTTTTTTGGGAGCAGTGATTTTAATAATGCTTAAAATGAAAAAATAAAAGTGAAATATTCCTTTAAATTTCGTACCTGGGGGGTGTGTATGATATGCATGTAAAGTGGCGCATGTTTCCCGTGCTTAGAACTGTCCCTGCAAAAAATGTCATTTTTGAAAGAAAAAAAGTCATTTAAAACTGACTCGCAGCTATTAATGAATTGTCGGCTCCCGGCAATACATACAAAAGTCATTGATAAAAAAAAAAAAAAAAAGCGTGGGGGTTCCCCAGAATTCAATTACCAGGCCCTTCAGGTCTGGAATGGATATTAAGGGGAACCCCGCCGCAAATTTAAAAAAAAATTGACGTGGGGTTCCCCCAAATATCCATTCCAGGCCCTTCAGATCTGGCATGGATTTTAAGGGGAACTCCACCCCAAATTTTTTAAAAAATGGCGTGGAGTCCCCCTAAAAATCCATACTAGACCCCTTATCCGAGCACGCAACCTGGCCGGCCGCAGGGGAAGAGGGGGGGACGAGAGAGCGGCCCCCCTCCCTCCTGAACCGTACCAGGCCACATGCCCTCAACATGGGGAGGATGTCCCCATGTTGATGGGGACAAGGGCCTCATCCCCACAACCCTTGCCCGGTGGTTTTGGGGGTCTGCGGGCGGGGGGCTTATCGGAATCTGGAAGACCCCTTTAACAAAGGGGACCCCCAGATCCCGCCCCCCCCCTATGTGAATTGGTAAGGGGTACATTGTACCCCTACCATTTCACGAAGAAAGCGTAAAAAAATGTTTAAAAAAACACACAAACACCTTGAAAAAGTCCTTTATTTAAAAAAAAACAAAAAACATTCCAGCGGTGAAATCCAGTGTCCCGCGGCGATCCCGATGTCCAGCGCTGTCCTTCATTGGTTGTGCCTGAGCGGACCTGATGGGGAACTCCCTCTCAGTGTTTTAAATGTATAGACCCGCCCCTTCTAAAGTTCCCCATCAGGTCCGCTCAGCGGACCAGATGCGGAACATGAGAAGGGGCGGGTCTATACATGTATTACCAAAGTGAGAGCAGTTCCCCATCAGGTCCGCCCCCTCGGTATGTCGGACCCGCCTACGTCATTGGCTTGAGCGGGAGAAATTCCTTCACTATGTAAATTTAAATTACACAGTGAAGGAAGTTCCCCGCTCAGGCCAATGACGTAGGCGGGTCCGACATACCGAGGGGGCGGACCTCATGGGGAACTGCTCTCACTTTGGTAATACATGTATAGACCCGCCCCTTCTCATGTTCCGCATCTGGTCCGCTGAGCGACTTGATGGGGAACTTTAGAAGGGGCGGGTCTATACATTTAAAATACTGAGAGGGAGTTCCCCATCAGGTCCGCTCAGGCACAACCAATGAAGGACAGCGCTGGACATCGGGATCGCCGCGGGACACTGGATTTCACCGCTGGAATGTTTTTTTTTTTTTCTTAAATAAAGGATTTTTCAAGGTGTTTGTGTGTTTTTTTAAACATTTTTTTACGCTTTCTTCGTGAAATGGTAGGGGTACAATGTACCCCTTACCAATTCATATAGGGGGGCCGGGATCTGGGGGTCCCCTTTGTTAAAGGGGTCTTCCAGATTCCGATAAGCCCCCTGCCCGCAGACCCCCACAACCACCGGGCAAGGGTTGTGGGGATGAGGCCCTTGTCCCCATCAACATGGGAACATCCTCCCCATGTTGAGGGCATGTGGCCTGGTACGGTTCAGGAGGGAGGGGGGCCGCTCTCTCGTCCCCCCCTTTTCCCCTGCGGCCGGCCAGGTTGCGTGCTCGGATAAGGGGTCTGGTATGGATTTTTAGGGGGACTCCACGCCATTTTTTTTTAAATTTGGGTTGGAGTTTCCCTTAAAATCCATGCCAGATCTGAAAGGCCTGGAACGGATATTTGGGGGAACCCCACGTCAATTTTTTTTTAAATTTGCGGCTGGGTTCCACTTAATATCCATTCCAGACCTGAAGGGCCTGGTAATTGAATTCTGGGGAACCCCCACGCTTTTTTTTTTTTTTTTTTATCAATGACTTTTGTATGTATTGCCGGGAGCCGACAATTCATTAATAGCCGCGAATGAGTTTTAAATGACTTTTTTTCTTTCAAAAATGATTTTTTTTGCAGGGACAGTTCTAAGCACGGGAAACATGCGCCACTTCACATGCATATCATACACACCCCCCAGGTACGAAATTTAAAGGAATATTTCACTTTTATTTTTTCATTTTAAGCATTATTAAAATCACTGCTCCCGAAAAAACGGCCGTTTTTAAAACTTCTTTCTTTCTCGTACATCACGGGACACAGAGCGACATAGTCATTACTAATGGGTTATATAGATACCGTCAGGTGCTGGCACTGGCAACTTCCAAAACCGGAAGTACCCTCCCCTATATAAGCCCCTCCCATCCGGGAGCACCTCAGTTTTTTGCCAGTGTCTAAGGTGTTGGCCAAGAAGAAACATGTGTTTTTCACTGAGCTTGCGTACAGGTTCTTTTGGGCCTCAGTAAGCTATTCCGGATCCGACCAAAAAAGCTTCATAGCTAAACGGTCGGTACCCGGGCCTTGCAGAGAAGAGCAAGGTTTTGCCTGTAATGCTTCTCTTAGGAGAGCTGGACCCTGGGATCCAGAGCTCTGGTCATACCCACGACCAAGATGTTTTCTGTGCAGGGTGCTATACAGGTCCAGGGGAGTGGAATCCTTGGGAACCCGGTCCCTGAAGGTTTGATTACAATGCCTGCCGTGATAGGTGAAGTTTGGGCTTTTGTGGACCAAACAAAGTCCTGCGGCGGGGAACAGGTAAGTGGGGGCCCCCAGGAACTTGGTTCTATTGGGGGACCCCCAAGCCTAATTTGTCTTTCTGTCTGTTACCTAATGGTATTCCCGCAAAATTCTGTGCATGCCTGTAACTACTAAAAAAATGTAATAATTTTTAATGGTGGTCAAGAAAAAAAAAAAAAAAAAAAAAAAATTTTATATATATATTTAATATATTAGACTGCGGTACCTGTGTTTGTCCACTAGAGGCCGCTGTGGAATGTTTTCTTGTCATGTGGACTAGCTTCTTCTCAGCAGAGCAAAGTCCAGGCAGATGGTGAGTTCTCTTATAGGAAACTGCTTCCTCTGCCATGTTGCAGTGCTCGTCCATCCCCCGGCCTGCGGCAAAGAGGGGCCCTGGCTCCTGTCCCTTGTTACCATATTTGAAATTAGCGCCGAAGGCGCACGTGGCCGCGCGCGTGCGCGTGCACGCGCCTCTATATATAGAGGTGAGCCGGGAAAGGGGGCGGAGCCTGGGGGATGACGCTCTGTGCGCGCCGCAGCGCTTCTGCGCATGTGCGGGCGTCCCAGCAGTTTAAAAAAACCACAATATTGTAGTGAGCTGGCTATGAAGTACAGAGACAGAGCTGGCAACATTTAAAGGCATACAGCAAGCGGTTGATACAGGCATCCCCTAGAAAGGCACATTAGTAGACACCAACTGTGATATAGCAGCAATTGTGCTAGACTATTCTCAGTAAAAGTGGTGTATTACGGCTGGAATACCTCAGCTTTAGGCTTAGGAATATGCCGTCCAGAAGCTCCGGAACTGAATCTTCCAGGAAGCGAAGGGGGTCTCATCGTGCTCGGAGGATCTTGGGCATACTCCTGCTGCACCAGTCTCCCCTGAAGTTCAGAGGTAAGTGACCGTAGAGACCCCGCAGGGGTACTTGGTACTGTGGCTGTCCTCAGTTCACCTGCTCCTGTGTATGTAACAGAGGAGGTTTTTTCCTCAGCTCTGGGAGGATTAGAGAGAGATTGTCAACATTTATCGCTGCCTCCCTGTCAGGGAAAGCACGCCCGATCTCCGTCTCCTCCTTCAGAGTGCCTGTTAGCAGAGCAACAGTCCCATACAGGGATCGACCTGCCTGAAGGGGATCAGGATGAGGTTGATTCTGTTATAGAGGAATCAACAGTGGGGGAACCTTTTCTCAGCATCTCAAGCTGAAAGATTATGGGTTCAGTCTCTGACTAACATGGTCCGATCAGCATTTAAAAATGCACCTTGCGGAACCATCAACCACTACTGTATCCTCGTTGGGGTCGCTAGAAGCCCCCAGACTGTTTGTTCTTTTCCACTTCACCCTTTACTGAAAGGGCTCATTTACCAGGATTGGGAACGTCCTGAGAAAATATTTATTCCCCCAAGAGATTTCCGGTGGTCTATCCCATGGAGGATAAGTTCATCAAAAAAAAAAAAAAAAAAAATGGAAGGTCCCTACAGTGGACGCAGCCATCTCTTGTATGTATAAATCACTGACATGTCCAGTGGATAATGTCCAAATGTTCAAGAACCCAATAGAGAAAAGATTGGAGTCCTTATGAAAATCTGCTTGGTGATACAGCCAGCAGTAGCAGCTATTGGGGTCTGCTAAGCAGTGAAGGATCAGTTGAAACAGGTCTTGAGGGACTTGACAGATCAGCAGGCTTTGCCCTAGCTGATCTACCTAGAGCCTTAGGCTTTGCGGTTGACGCCATAGAGGATTCAGTCCATCAGGCCTCCCGCCTTACGCTGTCTATAGTACATATGCGTAGGCTCCTATGGCTCAAAAACTGGTCTGCTGAAGCTCCCTGTAAAGAATGGCTGGTTAGCGTCCCATTTCATGGTGAACGCTTATTCAGGGAAAACCTGGACAAATATATCCAGAAAATTTCCAGCGGTAAAAATACGCTCTTGCCGGTTAAAAGCAGAGTTAGAGGTCCCTCTTTAAGAGGCCTGCTTCTCCAGTCCCTGGGGCATCGGCTGTGTAACAGTTCCGACGGCCTCCTCGGTCAAATCCCGGGGGTAAAAAACAGGGACAGTAGCAGGGTAATGAGAAACCCTGGGTCAGGGGAGGTACAAAACCTCCCCCAAAGTTAAATTCATTGAAGCCCCCACTCAGTCGGGTGGGGGGAGGACTCCAGTTGTTCGCAAGAGACCTGGCGGGACACGATCAAGACAGATAGGTGCTCTCCGCAGTAGGTTTGGGATACAGTTTGGAGTTAAAAGACTCTCCTCCTTCCCATTTTTGAGGTCAAACGTGCCAAGGGATCCCCGGAAGAGAGAGTCCCTCCTGTTGGCACTAGAACAACTATTGCTCCAAGGAGTAATTATGGAGGTTCCCCTGGAAGAATGAGGGTTCGGGTTTTACTCAAACCTCTTTACAGTCCCGAAGCAAACGCGGACGGGAGGCCCATATTAATTCTAAAAGGGCTATACAAATTCCTGTATATCAGGACTTTCCGATGGAGTCGATCCGATCGGTGGCCACTGCCCTACAAGGGGAGGATTGGTTAGCCACGATCGACATCAAAGATGCTTATTTGCACATTCCCATCTTTCCAGTCCACCAAAAATTTCTACGCTTTGCAGTAGAAGGGCGCCATTTTCAGTTCAGAGCCTTACCCTTCGGTTTGGCCACAGCACCACGAGTGTTTACAAAAATTCTGGCCCTTTATTGGCCAATCTAAGAACACAAGGTGTAATGATAATGGCATATCTGGATGACTTGTTGCTGATAGACCACTCAGTGAAAAAACTAGACGTGGTCGTTCACAAGACGATCAAGTATCTGGAATCTCACGGTTGGATTATCAACCGAGACAAGTCAGCCCTAAAAACCAATCAAAAGTCTGGAATACTTGGGGCTAAGGTTGGATTCAGGCCAGAGAAAAATATTCTTGCCTCGAGGAAAGGTGTTGTCTTTGAAAGATTTGATCCACTTAGTGGGTACAAAAAAGCCAGCCGTCCATACGCCTGTATATGAGGCTGCTGGGAAAAATGGTGGCATCATTCGAAGCAGTACCCTACGGTCAATTCCATTCAAGGAATTTGCAAGGGGCCATACTGTCAGCCTGGAACAAAAAAGTTCAGGCCCTAGACTTACAATGTCCTTGTCCCCTTCCGTTCGCAAGAGCCTCCGTTGGTGGTTGGTTCCCCAGAATCTGGAAAAAAGGAAATCCTTCAGTCCGATTTCTTGGAAGGTGGTCACTACAGATGCCAGCCTTATAGGCTGGGGAGCAGTACTGGAGCAATAGTCTCTCCAGGGCAGATGGTCGGATGCAGAAAAGGCCCTGCCCATCAATCTCTTAGAGATACGAGCAGCCCGGTATGCCCTAGTAGCATGGACATCCAAACTCCAAGGGTCCCCTGTCAGAATTCAATCAGACAATGCCACAGCAGTGGCATATATCAATCATCAGGGGGGCACCAGGAGTCGTGCAGCCCAGAGGGAAGTAAATTACATCCTGAAATGGGCAGAAAAATATGTCCCAGCCATATCTGCGGTATTCATTCCAGGAGTGGAGAATTGGAAGGCGGACTTTCTAAGTCGCCAGCAATTAGGCCCAGAGGAAGGGTCCCTTCACCCCGAGGTTTTCTGGACAATATGTCAGTGGTGGGGAACATCGGATGTAGATCTTCTAGCATCCAGATTCAACGCAAAGGGGGACAGGTTTGTCTCTCGGACAAGGGATCCCCTAGCTTGCGGCTCGGATGCCCTAGTGTTCCCTTGGGATCAGTTCAAGCTGATATATGCATTCACACCGCCAATGGTTACCTTGATTACTCCGCAGAATCAGGGTAGAAAAGAAACCAGTGATTCCGGTGGCTCCAGCGTGGCCCCGAAGAGCGTGGTACGCGGAGATTGTAAAATTTCAGTGGGGAGTCCTTGGACTCTCCCACGTCGTCCGGCTTTCGCAAGGACCGATATACCACCCTTCCTTACCAGCCCTAGGTTTGACGGCCTGGCTATTGAAGCCCACATTCTAAAAAAGAGAGGGCTCTCTAATGCTGTGGTATCTACCATGATCAATGCCAGGAAGCCGGTATCCAGGCAGATCTACTATAGAATCTGGAAGGCGTACATCGCGTGGTGTGAGGCCAAGAAATGGCATCCACATAAGTACGTAATAGGTAGGATTCTGGACTTCCTACAGTGGGCTGTAGATAGGAAGCTTGCCTTGAGTACTATCAAGGGTCAGATTTCGGCCTTGTCAATATTTTTTCAAAGGCCCTTGGCTTCGCATTCACTAGTCAAAGCCTTTATACAAGGAGTGTTGCGTATTAGTCCTCCGGTTAATATTCCCATATGTCCATGGGATCTAAACTTGGTTCTGTCGGTTCTACAGAAACAACCATTTGAACCATTACAGCATATTTCCTTGGTGCTTCTCACCAGGAAATTGATTTTTCTAGTAGCCATTTGTTCGGCTAAAAGAGTATCGGAATTAGCAGCTATGTCCTGTAAGGAGCCATATCTGGTTATCCATAAGGACAGAGTAGTGTTACGTCCTCATCCAGCCTTTCTTCCTAAGGTGGTATCGAGGTTTCATTTGAACCAAGATGTGGTTCTTCCTTCTTTTTTCCCCAAACCTACTTCGGTAGAGGAAAAGTTATTGCATTCTTTGGATGTAGTAAGAGCAGTTAAAGCTTATCTAAAAGCCACTGCTCAGATTCGCAGAACGGATACTTTGTTTATTCTGCCGGAAGGCCCCAGAAAGGGTCAGGCAGCGTCAAAATCTACTTTAGCCAAGTGGATTCGACAGGTCATAATACAAGCCTATGGCTTGAGAAGTAGACCGCCTCCGTTCAAAGTTAGGGCGCACTCCACGAGAGCAGTTGGAACTTCATGGGCAGTGCATCACCAGGCCTCCCTGGCTCAAATCTGTAAGGCCGCAACATGGTCTTCGGTACACACGTTTACTAGGTTCTACCAGGTGGACGTTAGAAGTCAGGAGGATGTCGCCTTTGGGCGCAGTGTGTTGCAGGCCGCAAAAGATCCTCATGTCTGATAGCGCTCAGCTTATATATGGTGTATCCCCCCCCTCATTTGGCATTGCTTTAGGACATCCCATTAGTAATGACTATGTCGCTCTGTGTCCCGTGATGTACGAGAAAGAAAATAGGATTTTTATAACAGCTTACCTGTAAAATCCTTTTCTTGGAGTACATCACGGGACACAGAGCTCCCGCCCCTCTTTAGGGACACTTATTGCTTTGCTACAAAACTGAGGTGCTCCCGGATGGGAGGGGCTTATATAGGGGAGGGTACTTCCGGTTTTGGAAGTTGCCAGTGCCAGCACCTGACGGTATCTATATAACCCATTAGTAATGACTATGTCGCTCTGTGTCCCGTGATGTACTCCAAGAAAAGGATTTTACAGGTAAGCTGTTATAAAAATCCTATTTTTTGCATTGATACATGTCCCGTGGGGCAGGACCCGGGTCCCCAAACACTTTTTAGGACAATAACTTGCATATAAGCCTTTATAATTAGCACTTTAGATTTCTCCCATAGATTTTTCGAATTTGCCGCGAACACCCCAATTTGTTCGTTGTTCGGCGAACGGGCGAACAGGCAATGTTCGAGTCGAACATGAGTTTGACTCGAACTCGAAGCTCATCCCTACTAGTCAACCAACATTAGAATTCTTCTATAGCCTATGGGCCGAGCATTTGACCGGAAATGTACGATTGCAGCGTCGTACAGTTTATCTGCTCCGTAGAATCTTCTTAGAACTTTCAACAGACACCATAAGCCTTCAATGACAGATTCGACGTTTGTATGTTTTTCGATGCTTCGTTGAATCTTCGTTGTTCATGTCGAATTGTCAAGTTAGTTCTAGCTATTTTACTGCTCCTCCTCTTTGGTTACAATCAGCCAATAACATTCATCATCATCATTTTTTTATTTTACTTCCCCCACCCAATTCCAGCAGTGATCTTTTCTCTCTATGTCGAATCTTTTCTCTCTATAATGTCGAATCTTTTCTCTCTATAATGTCAAATCTTTTCTCTCTATGTCGAATCTTTTCTCTCTATAATGTCAAATCTTTTCTCTCTATGTCGAATCTTTTCTCTCTATAATGTCAAATCTTTTCTCTCTATGTAGAATAATCTTGGACTAATAGAGTTAAGGTTAGGCACATTCGACCACAGGTTTGATGGACACAGATTGTTATTGTCAGCCTCATGTCGAATCTCCTATCTATATCGAACTGTTGTTGCAACGAAAACGAAAATTAAGCATTTGTTTATGTCGGATCTTTCGGTTTTCGGATTCTGCATTTTCGTTTTCGTTTGTTAAAACGATAACGAAAATACCTGAAATTCGTACGAAAATGCATTCGGACGAAAACGAATGCACATGTCTACCGAATAATAGGCATGTTCAAATGTAGTTATCACTGTATTCCCCCAAAACATTGTTTGGGGGTTATTGAACGCGGATTTCCACGTTTGATTCTTGTGCCCAAGAACATGAAACAGGACATCTTGAACAGTAAAAGATGTCCTGTTTCATGTTCTTGGCCACAAGAATCAAACGTGGAAATCCACGTTCAATAACCCCCAAACAATGTTTTGGGGGAATACAGTGATAACTACATTTGAACATGCCTATTATTCGGAATCATCAAATGTAGTTAACACAGAATAGGACAAAAAGATCGTCTTTTAGTGAACGATTGAACGCGGATTTATACGACTGATGATTCTTGGGACGAAGAACATGAAACAGGACATCTTGAACTGTTTATGGGATAATTAATTAGAAACATGGTTGTGTAGGTGTTGCTAACTATATTTAACTAATGTAACTGGATTCAGTGTACGGTTACGAGAGTATGCTCAGCAGCTGCTTCCACATCTGGACTCAATAGCACAAGTGTGGGCCACAAGAACAACCTTTTGATGGTGTCACACACAGGTGATCCAGTGGATACTTGGTGTGTTTCCATGTGTGAAACATGACCAAAATCGATTAATCTACCAGCTTGGGAAATGGATACAATCATTTGTTAATCTTCTAAAGATTTTAAAAATAATCAATTGTAACACACTTCCAAAGAATGATTAATATTCCTCTTTCAGGCCTAAATATATTTAGTTACACAAGTCTACCTTTGGGTTCTATCTCCTAGGGCTTCAAAGAGCTAAGAGACAGGAGGCTGCAAACCCCGCACCAACAACCCAAGACCCACAACCGCAGGATGTGGCTGAAGAGGGAAATGACAACTCAACAGGTCAGTGTCATACACCACAGCCTCTCAGGTAATAGATGTAGGCCTGTATATTTAGTAAGACCTTTTTATTTTTCTAATTTAAGGTACTTTAATGCCTGCGGCCCCAGCAACCTTCACCCGACACACTGCCCAGATGTTGGTGAAAGAACTGAGGGTCTGCTCTCGTGAGCTGGAAACAATGAAAGAGAACTTGTTCCAGATGAGGCAAAACACTAAACAGATGGAGCAAAGACTACTAAAAATAGAACAGGTTCTTGGGAGGGTTTAAAAATTTGTTATGTTTTCAAATTCTGTTTTCTTCTTGTTTTTGGAAATCTATTTTTGCACTTTTTTCGGCAAATCTTTTAATGTTGCAAATTAATATTGTACATGTTGTACATTTTTGACAAGAGTTTTATCAAAAAAATGATCTTTAAAAACACCAAAAAAATAAAAATTTATTTTTTACACAAATAAGACAAATTTTATGCTCCAATAATAAATATTTTAAAATATACAACGTGTGGCTTCTTATATCAATGTTGCCCCCCCCCCCCATAAAAAAGGTGTGTGTTTACACTCAAAATGATGGTTATTTACTTGTTCAAAAAAAACATGGAACTACAACTGCACTAGTATAACCTAGTAGACATGTGCACACTGAAATATTTCGTTTCGGAATTTCGTTTTCGTCCGAAAAATAAATTTATTTAGTTACTCCCGAAATTCGTTTTAATTTATTTTGTTTTTCGTTAGAAATTGCATTCGTCCGAAAATCTGAATTAATTAAGGTCGAATCTGTCATTGAAGGCTTAGGGTGTCTGTCGAATGTTCAAAGAAGATTCGACGGAGCAGTGAAACTGTACGACGCTGCAATCATACATTTCCGGTCGAATGTTCCGCCCACAAGCTATAGAAGAATTCTAATGTTGTATGACTAGTAATAATTATATTTATTCATTACTATTACTAGTCAACCAACATTAGAATTCTTCTATAGCCTATGGGCGGATGCATTTGACCAGAAATGTACGATTGCAGCGTCGTACAGTTTTGCTGCACCGTCGAATCTTCTAACTTTCGATGCTTTGTCGAATCTTCGTCATTCTAGCTATTTTACTGCTCCTCCTCTTTGGTTACAATCAGCCAATAACATTCATCATCAACTTTCTTTTTATTTTACTTTCCCCACCCAATTCCAGCAGTGATCTTTTCTCTCTATGTCGAATCTTTTCTCTCTATAATAACAAATCTTTTCTCTCCTATGTCGAATCTTTTCTCTCCTATGTCGAATCTTTTCTCTCCTATGTCGAATCTTTTCTCTCCTATGTCGAATCTTTTCTCTCCTATGTCGAATCTTTTCTCTCCTATGTCAAATCTTTTCTCTCCTATGTCGAATATTTTCTCTCCTATGTCGAATCTTTTCTCTCTATAATGTCGAATCTTTTCTCTCCTATGTCGAATCTTTTCTCTCTATAATGTCGAATCTTTTCTCTCCTATGTCGAATCTTTTCTCTCCTATGTCGAATCTTTTCTCTCCTATGTCGAATCTTTCTCTCCTATGTCGAATCTTTTCTCTCTATAATGTTGAATCTTTTCTCTCCTATGTAGAATAATCTTGGACTAATAGAGTTAAGGTTAGGCACATTCGACCACAGGTTCGATAGACACAGATTGTTATTGTCAGCGTCACGTCGAATCTCCTATCTATATCGAACTGTTGTAGCAACGAAAAAAAAACATTTGTTTATGTCGAATCTTTCGGTTTTTGGATTCTGTGCTTTCGTTTTCGTTTGTTAAAACGATAACGAAAATAGCTGAAATTCGGACGAAAATGCATTCGGACGAAAACGAATGCACATGTCTATAACCTAGGACAGTGATGGTGAACCTTGGCACCCCAGATGGTTTGGAACTACATTTCCCATGTTGCTAAGGCACTCTGCAGTGGAGTTGAGCATCATGGGAAATGTAGTAGCAAAACATCTGGAGTGCCAAGGTTCACCATCACTGACCTAGGAGAAAGAACAAATCCAACACAATAAAAGCAAACAAGATGTTTTCTTGAAAAAAAAAATTTTATTGTAACATTTTTATTAAATATGATCAGGCATTGCAATGGCCCCCCTACCCATAAAATATTCCACATAGCGTTGCCGCACATCACGGCCGCTTTGGGGGGCCAAGCCTGTAGGGCCAGCTACCTGGGCTGCCAATGGTCCATCCAAGAACTGTGTGCCCTGAAGGGCAACTGAAGATAGATAATTGTTCGAATTTTTTTTAAAATAATTGTGCAGTATGCAACAGCACATGATTATATAGTTCCACTTGTACTCCGCCATGTTGAGAGCAGTCTGAAAAATGCGAAAACGACTGGCCATGATGCCAAAGGCATTTTCGACCACCCTTCTCGCTCTGGCCAGCCTATAATTAAAGACCCTCCTCTCAGGGGTGAGGCTCCTTTGTGGAAAAGGCCTCATCAAATGGGGTCCAAGCGCAAACGCCTCATCTGCCAGGAAAACAAAGGGGAGGCCATGTTCATTTTCTTCAGCAGGTGGCAATGCCAGGTCCTCGGAAAGAAGCCGGTCGGCAAAATCGGTCTGGGCAAAAACACCACCGTCAGACATCCGCCCATTTTTCCCAATATCAAGATAGAGAAACTCATAGTTGGCAGACACCACCGCCATCAGCACAATACTGTGGAACCCTTTATAATTATAAAAAAAGGATCCCGATTGGGGTGGTGGCACGATGCGGACGTGCTTGTCATCAATGGCTCCTCCACAGTTGGGAAAGTTCCACCGCTGAGAAAACTCAGATGCCACATTCTGCCATTCCTGTGGCGTCGATGGTAACTGTGGAGTCAAACCAAAAATACAAATTAATATACTTTGCTAAAAAAACATTGCAAGCATGTTAGCACTAAACACTCTGGGCAAAACATCATTATAGCATTAATTTGGAAGGAGGATTTTATAGCGGAGCTCCACAGCCAAAATAATACCAAATTAACCAGCAGCTACAGCTACAGCAGCTGCAGAGTTTTTATAATTGGCCACTTACCTGTCCTGGAGTCCAGCAACGTCTGCAGCAGAGGACCAACAATCGCTCGTCACTCTGCTGCCCCCTCCGCCATCCTCGGTGAGGGAACCAGGAAGAGAAGCCTTGCGGCTTCACTGCCCGTTTCCCTACTGCACATGCACGAGAAGCGCTGCGCAGTTCTGACTGGTCCTCCTGTGTTCTGGGAGCCAAGTGTCTCCAAGAACACTACGGGTATTCTGCGTGAAGTGACTTGTCTCCGGCAGATTTGGTGCAGAGATGACTCCTGGATGTGGGTGGAAATACCTGTCTTAAACAGGTATCTTCACCCCCCTCCCCCCTGAAAGGTGTCAATTTTGACACCGGAGGGGGGGAGGGTTACGATGAGCGGAAAATAAACTTTAGGGTGGAGCTCCGCTTTAATAAGAGCTAAAAATGAGCACAAAAAACATCACCCACTCTGATGGACCTGTGAAATTCTTTTAGGGTGGGGGGGTTGAGATGAGTTGGGGACATCATAAATCAAAGCTCTGTAATTTCTTTTGTTAGATTAGACAAAAGCAAATAATTAGGGGGGGGGGGGTCAGGCAATCTAACCACTACAATGGAGCAGACAAAAAAACATTGTGGAGTGACTAGGCTAGGTGTGTTTGGGCCCAGGATATAATGCTGGAGAGGTTGGTTTTTTAAAATATGCATGTAGGCCAAAAAAAATGAACATTCAAAGCTTATAACATGCATGGGGACAAAGGGGACATTCACAGCATATTCGAATCATGGTAATTAGACAGTTCAAAAAATACTATACATTAGCAAGCAGAAAATAAACATAGATTGGGATGTTTATAAAGGAGAAAACTTACCTTAATATAGTCCTCCTGAAGGACTTGGATAATGGCAGAGCAGGTTTCTGGGATAATGACGCCCAGAGCCTGGGGGGAGATGCCTGTCGAGAACTTGAGGTCCTGCAAGCTTCTCCCAGTCGCAAGGTATCGCAACGTGGCGATGAGCCTCTGCTCAGCAGTAATGGCTTCCCGCATAACGGTGTCCTGCCTGGTGATATAGGGGGACACCAAAGTCAAGAGCTGCTGAAAAACGGGGTCAGACATCCTAAGAAAATTCCTGAAGTCATCAGGGTTATTCTCCTGGATCTCCCGCAGCAGAGGCATATGACATAATTGGTCCCGCTTGAGCAACCAATTCTTGGTCCAAGAACTCCTCCTCACCCTGTTCATGGACCGGATCTGGGACATAGCAACAAGCCCAGAAGCAAGCACAGCACGATCTCGGCGACAAGAACGTACCCGCAACATGGCTTCAAAACGGTCGTCTAATCAGAACGAACTAAAAGAACGCACTGAAGAACAGCAAGGCCTATGAAGAACGAGCTGAAAAACAGTAACAAGCGGACAAGAACGCACTGCAAAAACAGATACGAACTCACTACAAGCACTGAAAGCCAGATACGAACCCACAAGCACAAACTGAACTCCGGAAAACGATCTTTAAAGCACGAAGACTGAAAAGCGCGAATCGTCTCTTCCCAAACTTTTACTAACACGCGGTAACACAAAATCAGCAAAAGCACCCAAAAGGGTGGCGCGAACATATTGAATCTTCCCCTTTATAGTGCCGTCGTACGTGTTGGACGTCACTGCGCTTTGCTAGATAATTTTTTATCACAATAGTGTGTAGCCAAGGCAGGCTTGAGAGGAAACACGAAAAATAACGTCTAGAAAAACGACGTTATTTTTCATGACATGAAAAACGGTCGTGTGTACGCGGCATAAGACATACATAAACCATAATTAATGAAATGGCATGGTCACTTGTTAGGTCCACCATCAAGTTTGTTTATTTTAAAGTAACTTACTTGTGCATACAGTAACTAAAGATTGCTGCAGGAGCACACAGGAGCCAGAGACGAGACTACCTGCCTCCAATGGGGGAAAAACAATGCCAGTGGAGTGGAGTGGCAGAACCTGGGTGTGCTCAGGGAAGTATCACTGGATGTGTCAGGGGCGGGGGGGACTGCGGTGTCAACCAGCCCCTAGCCTCACAGCACAGAATGCCAGGGGATGGAACAAGGGGGGCCAACCGTGTAGCCTTCATGCTATACGGGGAGAGCGGCAGCACTGGCACCGCTGTAGTTGGCCAGGGAGAGCGGAGGAAACCTCTCGCGGCTCGACTTCCGGGTTCCAGGAGCTACCGTCACCTGACCAGCCATGTCACACCTCACACAGGCTCCAGCGAGCACAGCGCTTTCAGCTCCATTTGGAGTGGTGGGGCGGGGCATAGCGCGGCACGCAGATAGACGAGGTCATCCCAAAATTGTTTTTTAGCGGTCGCAGCATCGATGATGAATCGCAGACGGCCGAATCGCGATGCATTGATGCTGCGATTAAATTCAACACCTATGATGGATATCTCCTGATTTTTTACTATAAAGGAAAACTGGTTAAAAAAAAAATAAAAAATTCAGAAAAACGCACAGTGAAAAACATGCAACCTGCATCATGCCAAAAAGTCACATGAGCTACTTTACCACGTGTACCCATTGAAATCAACTGGCTGCCCTATGCGTGTCACAGTAAAAACGCGCGTGTTTCCACTACGCTAATTGTAAATGAAGTCTTAAAGTGAAACTGGTGTGTTTACACAAGAACAATAAGGCTCCATTCTCATCTGCGTGTTTCCAAATGCATGGCAAACCACATATATGGAGCCTCATTGTTCTTGTGTAAACAAACCAATTTCACTTTCAGGCCCTATTTGCACCGTTAATTTCAGTGGACTGTCCTACACTCTGCAAAGTAGCTCATGGGACATTTTGGCATGTTGTGGGTTGCACGTTTGTTACTGTGTGTTTTGCTGCATTTTTCGCTAATTTTTCATGTGACAAAATGTGTGTTTACCTCTGTGTTTGGTTTGCTTTTAACAACAGTTTTTTCATAGAGCCAGTTGGACGGTGAGGTAAGGGGTGTGACAATAAATAGAAAGATGTTTTATTTCTGCAAAAGAAGTACACTGACAGTATATTGGTACATATATATAGAAGAGGAGAATAAGGGGGGATATGATTAACATGTACAAAATATATAAGGGATCCATATAGTGAACTTGGTGTTGAGTTATTCCCTTTACGGTCATCACAAAAGACAAGGGGGCACTCTTTACGTCTAGAGGAAAAAAAGATTTAATCTACAAATACGGAAGGTTTCTTCACAGTAAGAGCTGTGAAAATGTGAAATGGACTCCCTCCAGAGGTGGTTCTGGCCAGCTCAGTAGATTGCTTTAAGAAAGGCCTGGATTCTTTCCTAAATGTACATAATATAACTGAGTACTAACATTTATAGGTAAAGTTGATCCAGGGAAAATCCAATTGCCTCTCGGGGGATGAGGAAGGAATTTTTTCCCCTGCTGTAGCAAATTGGATCATGCTCT
Organism: Rana muscosa; assembly: GCA_029206835.1. Taxonomy (NCBI): domain Eukaryota; kingdom Metazoa; phylum Chordata; class Amphibia; order Anura; family Ranidae; genus Rana; species Rana muscosa. The sequence continues at coordinate 188,681,389 of CM055123.1, forward strand.
GCTGTTTTTTTTGCCTTCCTCTGGATCAACTGTGGGTATAGAATTGGGTATATGGGATTGTACAATATTTTTTTTTTTTTTTTTATTGTATTTATTTATTTTTTATTTATGGTTGAACTAGATGGGCTTGTGTCTTTTTTTCAACCTGACTAACTATGTAACTATGTAACATAGGGGAGCTAGAATTCTTTAAGATAGTAAAAGGTGTTGTTGATCATGTTCAGGCAAAAGTGAAATTCTCCCTGGATATTGCTTCTTTGCTTTGGGAATGCTTAAGCAGAAAAACACCAGAATTATTTCCCTGTTGACATTAATGGGGTTCCGATTCCCAAGTATTTTGACCTGTTCAGCTGAGCTTCCTATTAATTGCACATCAAGGTGTATTCAAGCAACACTAACGATAAATCTGTTGTTTTACCACTCATGAATAGAACTGAATTTGGGATTTCCAAAAACAAAATGCCTAACCAAATACTATAATATCTGTAGCCAGGAGCTGGATACTTACATCTTTCTGCAATCAGAAGACGCTGTGCGGTATTATTTAGAGGGAGCTGTTTCCCCCTAGTGTTCCCATTTGGCTGTCCTGTGACTCTCTTAACCACTTGCCGACCAGCCGCCATCATTATACTGCGGCAGGTTGGCACGATCCTGTGAACCGTCGTAGCTGTACGTCGATCCCTTTAAGCAATAAAGCAGGCGCCCGCTGTATCGCGGGGGTGCCGATGCTCGTGACCGGCGGTCGCGATGACCGCCAGCCGCGTGCGATCGCAGGCACGAGAGGCAGAACAGGGACGTGTGTGTGTAAACACACAAGTCCCTGTTCTGTTCTGTGAGGAAAGACAGATCGTGAGTTCCTAATAGCTAGGAATCACGATCTGTCATTTCCTCTAGGTCAGTCCCCTCCCCCCACAGTTAGAAACACACACTAGGGAACACGATTAACTTTTTTACAGTAATCAGTGCATTTTTATAGCACTGATTGCTGTATGGTCCCAAAAATGTGTCAAAATTCTACGATGTGTCCGCCATAATGTCGCGAGTCCCAATAAAAATCGCAGATCGCCACCATTACTAGTAAAAAATAATAATAATAAAAATGCTATAAATCTATTCCCTATTTTGTAGACGCTATAACTTTTGCGCAAACCAATCAAAATAGGCTTGTGGCGATTTTTATTACCAAAAATATGTAGAAGAATACATATCGGCCTAAACTGAAAAAAAATTAGCTTTTTTTAAAAAAGATTGGGGATATTTATTATAGCAAAAAGTACAAAATATTGTGTTTTTTTTCAAAATTGTGGCTCTTTTTTGTTTACAGCGCAAAAAAATGTAATCTCAGAGATGATCAAATACCACCAAGAGAAAGCTCTATTTGTGGGAAAATGTTGTTTGGGTACAGCGTCGCACGACCGCGCAATTGTCAATTAAAGCGACGCAGTGCCGAATCACAAAAAATTAATTGAGCAGCCAATTCTTCTGGGGCTGAAGTGGTTAATTAAAGGCTGAGCAAGGCATCCTGGGACATGTAGTCCATACGGTAAGGATTCTCCCTCTGACTGTATTGTGTGAAACTCTAACTACCAGCTGGCTGATGGAGAAGCACAGACCGCTGGGAGGAGCTATAAAAGGCTAGGCTTGAGGCCTGTCACGCTCTCTTGGGACCGGCGTGGATCTGCTTGCAGGGAATCTGTTACAGGGTGAGCTGCAGATGTTTTGTGGCCTGCCTTGGCGGATCTACCCAGTGGATATCTGGAAGGACACCGACGGACAGTTCCCCTTCGCTGTCCGGTGGCAGCCTGGAGGCCATTCCTGTTCCAGCCACCCTGCAGAGATATCGGATTTGTGCCGAGGTGCAGTGCGGCAGAGTCCAGAGGTCATCACTTGAGCCATATTCCTGAGAGATCATCATCCTCATCATCTTCATCATCATCTTTGTCATCACCAATCTGTTCTGTTTCAGTGTGGTAAGCGGGCGATGCCCAGTCTAATAGACACTGTGTATAGACATTGTTTTCTGCACTCCCTACCATCTTTAGTTCAAAGATCTGTTCCAGCATATCATAAACATCTATACACAGACATCCATGCCATCCATTGTTCTGTGGTTGCTTGTACTTCCACAGAGTTTAACATCTTTAAGTCAGTAATCACTGAGAATTCAATTACAGTTCTGATTTGCACAGGAATATGGTCTACTGGTTATACACCACCTATTGGATCAGCTATTCTGCCTTACCAATCAATATTCTTTGCATGCAATTAAACACCTGAGAGCTAGCTGAAGATTAAGCGGATTGCCACACAGCAACATTGGACTGCTTTTACTTCCCTCCCCAATTCAAGAAATTGTTTTGCTGAAACTATCAAAACTGCATTCCACCAAGAACTCTCTGTAAGAGCAGGTTGAATTGTGCTATACTGTAGTTACTGTTTGCTGGAGTTGTATTTGTTTATCTGTCAGTTTCCTGTTCTTATGTGAAGGAGCAGTAAGGAGGGGTCTGACACTCACAAGATTCATTCCTCTGCTCTCCTGTAGCCCACCCACATAGAATATACAGTATCTCACAAAAGTGAGTACATCCCTCACATTTTTGTAAATATTTTATTATATATTTTCATGTGACAAGACTAAAGAAATTACACTTTGCTACAATGAAAAGTATTGAGTGTACAGCTTGTATAACAGTGTAAATATGCTGTCCCCTCAAAATAACTCAACACACAGCCATGAATTTCTAAACAGCTGGCAACAAAAGTGAGTACACCCCTAAGTGAAAATGTCCAAATTGGGCCCAGTTAGCCATTTTTCCTCCCTGGTGTCATGTGACTCATTAGTGTTACAAGGTCTCAGGTGTGAATGCGGTGCAGGTGTGTTAAATTTGGTGTTATCGCTATTCTCTCATACTGGTCACTGGAAGTTCAACATGGCACCTCAACCTAATGGCAAATAACTCTCTGAGGATCTGAAGAAAAGAAATGTTGCTCTACATAAAGATGGCCTAGGCTATAACAAGATTGCCAAGACCCTGAAACTGAGCTGCAGCACGGTTGCCAATACCATACAGCAGTTTAACAGGACAGGTTCCACTCAGAACAGGCCTCGCCATGGTCCACCAAAGAAGTTGAGTGCTCAGCGTCATATCCAGAGGTTGTCTTTGGGAAATAGACGTATGAGGGCTGCCAGCATTGCTGCAGAGGTTGAAGGGGTGGGGGGTCAGCCTGTCAGTGCTCAGACCATACGTTGCACACTGCATCAAATTGGTCTGCATGGCTGTCATCCCAGAAGGAAGCCTCTTCTAAAGATAATGCACAAGAAAGGCAGCAGTTTGCTGAAGACAAGCAAACTAAGGGACATGGATTACTAGAACCATGTCCTGTGGTCTGATGAGACCAAGATAAACTTATTTGGTTCAGATGGTTTCAAGCGTGTGGGGCGGCAACCAGGTGAGGAGTACAAAGACAAGTGTGTCTTGCCTACAGTCAAGCATGGTGGTGGGAGTGTCATGGTCTGGGGCTGCATGAGTGCTGCCGACACTTGGGAGCTACAGTTCTTGGGGCTGCAGGAGTGGAAGAGAACTCCAGTGGCAACCTGTGAAGCTCTAGTAAACTCCATGCCCAAGAGGGTTAAAGGGTTGTAAAGGTTCGTGTTTTTTCACCCTAATACATCCTATGCATTAAGGTGAAAAAAAACTGCCAATCACGGGCTCAACAGCCCCCCAGTTTTACTTACCTGAGCCCATTCACCTGCTCTGCGTGTCCCCGGTGTCCTCTTCTCCACTGAGTCTTGCCACTGATTGGATAGATTGATAGCAGCGCAGGCATTGGCTCTGGCTACTGTCAATCAAATCCAATGATGTGGCCGTCGGGGGGCGGGGCCGAGTCATACACTCGGTCGCTATGGACGCCCGAACGGTAACACCCTCGGGAGAGAGCTTCCCAGAGGGGGGTAAGCTATTGCGGGGAGGAGCCGCGAGAGCCACCGTGGGACCCCAGAACAGGAGGATCGGGGCCACTCTGTGCAAAACGAACTGCACAGTGGAGGTAAGTATGACGTGTCTGTTATTTAAAAAAAAAAACCTGAACCTTTACAACCACTTTAAGGCAGTGTTTGAAAATAATGGTGGCCACACAAAATATTGACACTTTGGGCCCAATTTGGACATTTTCACTTAGGGGCGTACTCACTTTTGTTGCCAGCGGTTTAGACATTAATGGCTGTGTGTTTTGTTATTTTGAGGGGACAGCAAATTTACACTGTTATACAAGCTGTACACTCACTACTTTACATTGAAGCAAAATATAATTTCTTCAGTGTTGTCACATGAAAATATATAATAAAATATTTACAAAAATGTGAGGGGTGTACTCACTTTTGTGATATACTGTACATATGCTTGTTTGGGTATAGGAAATACAGTATGCACTGTAGAATGTTTGAATCATAAAGGTGGCAGTTACAGTGGGGCAAACAAGTATTTAGTCAGCCACCAATTGTGCAAGTTCTCCCACTTAAAAAGATGAGAGAGGCCTGTAATTGTCATCATAGGTATACCCAGTGGTGGCCCGTCCATAGGGGGTGCCCGGGTGCCGCCCCCCCCCCCCCCCTCCTGTGGTCACAAAAAAAAAAAAAAAAAAACAGGCCCTTTAAGAGTTTTTTTTTTTTTTAATGTCATTTTTTTTAACACACATGGCGGTGCGTCCATAGTGGGCGCAGAAGCGTCGCCCCCGCACGCTTCTGCGCCCGGCCGTCACTCACAATACATAGGTTCATGCATTGCATGAACCTATGTATTGCTGCCGCCCACTATTCAGATGGCCGACCCCTTGAGCGCCGGCCATCTGAATAACAGCGTCTGGTTGGCCTTTAGAAGTGCCTATCAGAGCCAGCGGCTCTGATAGGCTTCCCGACTACAGCCTGAGGGCTGTAATCGGCTTCTAAATCCCTAATGAGAGGACGCACGGGGGTGCGTTCCCTGGCCAATCAGGTTCACCGGGTCTGGTTACCGGTAACCTGATTGGCTGAAGCGGCATCGAGGGCGGGAGAAGACATCGAGGACGGAAGAAGGACGGCGCTGACTCGAGGAAGGTAAGTGCAGGGCTGGGGGGGACAAACTGGCTGCATTTGGGGGACAAACTGGCTGCATTTGGGGGACAAACTGGCTGCATTTGGGGGACAAACTGGCTGTATATTGGGGACAAACTGGCTGCATTTGGGGGACAAACTGGCTGCATTTGGGGGACAAACTGGCTGCATATTGGGGACAAACTGGCTGTATATTGGGGGGACAAACTGGCTGTATATGGGGGACAAACTGGCTGTATATTGGGGGACAAACTGGCTGCATTTGGGGAACAAACTGGCTGCATTTGGGGGACAAACTGGCTGTATATTGGGGACAAACTGGCTGTATTATGGGGGACAAACTGGCTGTATATTGGGGACAAACTGGCTGCATTTGGGGGACAAACTGGCTGCATTTGGGGGACAAACTGGCTGCATTTGGGGGACAAACTGGCTGTATATTGGGGACAAACTGGCTGTATATGGGACAAACTGGCTGTATATTGGGGACAAACTGGCTGCATTTGGGGGACAAACTGGCTGTATATGGGGGACAAACTGGCTGTATATGGGGGACAAACTGGCTGCATTTGGGGGACAAACTGGCTGTATTATTTGGGACAAACTGGCTGTATTATGGGGGACAAACTGGCTGTATATGGGGGACAAACTGGCTGTATATGTGGGACAAACTGGCTGTATATGTGGGACAAACTGGCTGTATATGTGGGACAAACTGGCTGTATATGTGGGACAAACTGGCTGTATATTGGGGACAAACTGGCTGCATTTGGGGGACAAACTGGCTGCATTTGGGGGACAAACTGGCTGTATATGGGGGACAAACTGGCTGTATTATTGGGGGACAAACTGGCTGTATTATTGGGGACAAACTGGCTGTATTATGGGGACAAACTGGCTGTATTATGGGGGACAAACTGGCTGTATATTGGGGACAAACTGGCTGTATATTGGGGACAAACTGGCTGCATTTGGGGGACAAACTGGCTGCATTTGGGGGACAAACTGGCTGCATTTGGGGGACAAACTGGCTGTATATTGGGGACAAACTGGCTGTATATTGGGGACAAACTGGCTGCATTTGGGGGACAAACTGGCTGCATATGGCGGACAAACTGGCTGTATATTGGGGACAAACTGGCTGTATATTGGGGACAAACTGGCTGCATTTGGGGGACAAACTGGCTGCATTTGGGGGACAAACTGGCTGTATATGGGGGACAAACTGGCTGTATATTGGGGACAAACTGGCTGTATTATTGGGGACAAACTGGCTGTATTATGGGGACAAACTGGCTGTATTTGGGGACAAACTGGCTGCATTTGGGGGACAAACTAGCTGCATTTGGGGGACAAACTGGCTGTATATGGGGGACAAACTGGCTGTATATTGGGGACAAACTGGCTGTATTATTGGGGACAAACTGGTTGTATTATGGGGACAAACTGGCTGTATTATGGGGACAAACTGGCTGTATATTGGGGACAAACTGGCTGTATATTGGGGACAAACTGGCTGCATTTGGGGGACAAACTGGCTGCATTTGGGGGACAAACTGGCTGCATTTGGGGGACCAACTGGCTGTATATTGGGGACAAACTGGCTGTATATTGGGGACAAACTGGCTGCATTTGGGGGACAAACTGGCTGCATTTGGGGGACAAACTGGCTGTATATGGGGGACAAACTGGCTGTATATTGGGGACAAACTGGCTGTATATTGGGGACAAACTGGCTGCATTTGGGGGACAAACTGGCTGTATATGGGGGGACAAACTGGCTGTATATTGGGGACAAACTGGCTGTATATTGGGGGACAAACTGGCTGCATTTGGGGGACAAACTGGCTGCATTTGGGGGACAAACTGGCTGTATATTGGGGACACACTGGCTGTATATGGGACAAACTGGCTGTATATTGGGGACAAACTGGCTGCATTTGGGGGACAAACTGGCTGCATTTGGGGGACAAACTGGCTGTATATGGGGGACAAACTGGCTGTATATGGGGGACAAACTGGCTGCATTTGGGGGACAAACTGGCTGCATTTGGGGGACAAACTGGCTGTATTATGGGGGACAAACTGGCTGTATTATGGGGGACAAACTGGCTGTATATTGGGGACAAACTGGCTGTATATTGGGGACAAACTGGCTGCATTTGGGGGACAAACTGGCTGCATTTGGGGGACAAACTGGCTGTATATTGGGGACAAACTGGCTGTATATTGGGGACAAACTGGCTGTATTATGGGGGACAAACTGGCTGTATTATGGGGGGAAACTGGCTGTATTATGGGGGGGAAACTGGCTGTATATTGGGAACAAACTGGCTGTATATTGGGGGACAAACTGGCTGTATATTGGGGGACAAACTGGCTGTATATTGGGGACAAACTGGCTGTATATTGGGGACAAACTGGCTGTATTATGGGGGACAAACTGGCTGTATTATGGGGGGAAACTGGCTGTATTATGGGGGGGAAACTGGCTATATATTGGGGAACAAACTGGCTGTATATTGGGGGACAAACTGGCTGTATATTGGGGGACAAACTGGCTGTATATGGGGGACAAACTGGCTGTATATGGGGGACAAACTGGCTGTATAATGGGGACAAACTGGCTGTATAATGGGGACAAACTGGCTGTATATTGGGGGACAAACTGGCTGTATAATGGGGACAAACTGGCTGTATAATGGGGACAAACTGGCTGTATATTGGGGACAAACTGGCTGTGTTTTGGGGAGAAACTGGCTGTATATGGGGGGAAACTGGCTGCATTTGGGGACAAACTAGTGGCGTTTGGGCACAGTGGCTGCGTTTAATGGGCACAGTGGCGGCAATTTTTTATTTATTTTTTCAGTTTGTTTGCGCCCCCCCAAAAAATTTGAGCACCAGCCGCCACTGGGTATACCTCAACTATGAGAGACAAAATGTGGAAACAAATCCAGACAATCACATTGTCTGATTTGGAAAGATTTTTTTTAGCAAATTATGGTGGAAAATAAGTGTTTGGTCAATATCAAAAGTTCATCTCAATACTTTGTTATATATCCTTTGTTGGCAATGACAGAGGTCAAATGTTTTCTGTAAGTCTTCACAAGGTTGTCACACACTGTTGCTGGTATGTTGGCCCATTCCTCCATGCAGATCTCCTCTAGAGCAGTGATGTTTTGGGGCTTTTGCTGGGCAACACAGACTTTCAACTCCCTCCAAAGGTTTTCTATCTGGTTGAGATCTGGAGAATGGCTAGGCCACTCCAGGACCTTGAAATGCTTCTTACGAAGCCACTCCTTCGTTGCCCGGGCGGTGTGTTTGGGATCATTGTCATGCTGAAAGACCCAGCCACGTTTCATCTTCAATGCCCTTGCTGATGGGAGGAGGTTTGCACTCAAAATCTCACGATACATGGCCCCATTCATTCTTTCATGTACACTGATCAGTCGTCCTGTTCCCTTTGCAGAGAAACAGCCCCAAAGAATGATGTTGCCACCCCCATGCTTCACAGTAGGTATGGTGTTCTTTGGTTGCAACTCAGCATTCTCTCTCCTCCAAACACGACGAGTTGTGTTTCTACCAAACAGTTCTACTTTGGTTTCATCTCACCATATGACATTCTCCCAATCCTCTTCTGGGTCATCCAAATGCTCTCTAGCAAACCTTAGATGGGCCCGGACATGTACTGGCTTAAGCAGGGGGGACACATCTGGCACTGCAGGATCTGAGTCCCTGGTGGCGTAGTGTGTTACTGATGGCAGCCTCTGTTACGTCGGTCCCAGCTCTCTGCAGGTCATTCACTAGGTCCCCCTGTATGGTTCTGGGATTTTTGCTCACCGTTCTTAGGATCATTTTGACCCCACGGGGTGAGATCTTGCGTGGAGCTCCAGATCAAGGGAGATTATCAGTGGTCTTGTATGTATTCCATTTTCTAATTATTGCTCCCACAGTTGATTTCTTCACACCAAGCTGCTTGCCTATTGCAGATTCAGTCTTCCCAGCCTGGTGCAGGTCTACAATTTTGTTTCTGGTGTCCTTCGACAGCTCTTTGGTCTTCACCATAGTGGAGTTTGGAGTGTGACCATTTGAGGTTGTGGACAGGTGTCTTTTATACTGATAACAAGTTCAAACAGGTGCTATTAATACAGGTAATGAGAAGAAGATACAGGTCTGTGAGAGACAGAAATCTTGCTTGTTTGTAGGTGACCAAATACTTATTTTCACCATAATTTGCAAAAAAAATCTTTCCAAAATCTTTCCAAATCAGACAATGAGATTGTCTGGATTTGTTTCCACATTTTGTCTCTCATTGTTGAGGTATACCTATGATGACAATTACAGGCCTCTCTCGTCTTTTTAAGTGGGAGAACTTGCCCAATTGGTGGCTGACTAAATACTTTTTTTCCCCACTGTATTTGCTATCAATAATATTCCTTGTAAGACAACACTTTTCCCTTTTCTTTTTGGGTTTAAGTTCAAGTTTGTTCTATGATTCTTTCCTCTTTTATCTCACTGAGTAAAATATTCTTGATCTAACTTTGGTGTATTTCCTTATTGTTGCTCTTATTTAAAGGAAAAATGTTTGTACCCAGGGTGTCAGAGGTGGCAAAGGACTCACAGGGTCAGGGCTACCAGACGGGTATTGATCTATCTTGCGACCCTCAAGAGGGCAGCGCTACATATGTAAAATAAAATAATAACAATAATTATACTTCATGTAATGGGGCCTAATATTAAATACAATAATATTCTCAAACTGGTTAATTAGTCCCTGCCATATTCTGCCTTGATTTATACTCTAAGGAATATTGAAAAGCCATCAGGGTCAAACATAGACACATCTGCAATATAGCAGACATATTTAAACCCTGCAAATCAGCTTTCCTTCACAGCTTTGGGTAATGTAATGACTGAGTAGATGGTAAACACATGTGTCTCAAACTGTACAGGTCACATTGCCTTACAACTGACTATGGCTAATGGACCCTGTCTGTTTTATGCGCTGAATATGAATGTAGAAGGTAAACAGGAGAGGGGATTTTTTTCTTAATCAGGTATACTTTTTGCAACATAAATTAAAAATAAGTAAAAGGTCTACCACTAAATTGATTGCATATGATATGAGGTTTGTTAGCAGATCATCTGCAATGTACCTAAATGCTTATGATCAGTTTCTTTGAGTTGATTTTTTATATTGTGGTCATTCTTGGCAATTTCAGAAAATAACAATGCTATTGTTATTATTATTATATATTTTTTATAATATTCATTGTTTTCTCTGAAGTGTACTACCTATTGGAAATTCTTTTTTATTTCATATAAAACTGCTATTTTGAATAAGCTAAACATACCTGGTGTATTAACAAATTACTGTATTTATTGGCGTATAACACTCACTTTTTTACCATGAAAATAGAGGGTAAACTGTGCCTGCGTGTTATACACAGGGGGCTGTGGAAAGTTTTTTTCCTGAAACTTCCCTCTTAAAGTTAGGGTGCGTGTTATACGCCTGTGCGTGTTATACGCCAATAAATACGGTAGTCATTAAATGAAATCTGATTGTCTTATTTTTTATTTTTGTTCTGGTATTATTTTTTAGATATAATGACTGTCACTCCATTTAATATGACAACAGCAAGAGAGTTTATTATCCTGGGCTTTGCAGATAGTCAGGAATTCAAGGCTCCCTTCTTTTTGCTTTTTCTAGCAATGTACCTTCTTACAGTGCTAAGTAATCTAATAATTATTGCTTTAGTTTGTTTGGACAGTCACCTGCAGAAACCTATGTATTTTTTCATCTGTAACATGTCTTTCATTGACATGTTATATTCCTCTGTCACAGTTCCAAATCTGCTGCAAAACATCATAACCAACAATAAGAAGATTTCATTCCAAGGTTGCATGTCCCAACTCTTTTTTTTCAACTCTCTTGGTAGTTTAGAGTATATGTTGCTCACTTCCATGGCATATGATCGCTATGTTGCTATATGTCGTCCACTGGTCTATCACATGACCATGAACAAAAAGGTCTGTGTCATTTTAGCAAGTGGTGCTTGGGGTGGAGGCTTTGCTGCAGCTCTTCCACTTAGTGTCCTAATTTCATCTCTTTGTTACTGTGCTTCAACTCAGATCAACCATTTTTTTTGTGATCTTTTACCACTGTTAAAATTAGCTTGTGATGATACATCTGCTGTTGAGTATGCTGTATTTGCAGAAGGCATAATAATTGTTTTAAATTGTTTCTTGTTAACTTTAACCACCTATGCATACATTATAGCCGCGATCCTCAAAATAGGCTCAAAGGAAGGTCGATACAAAGCTTTTTCCACCTGTGCTTCCCATCTTATAGTGGTCATCCTCTTCTACACAATGATTGCCTGCATGTATATGAAGCCATCATCTTCATATGATTTGGATGAAGGGAAGGGTCTCTCTATCCTTTATGTAATCATTGTTCCTATGCTAAATCCAATTATATATACTTTGAGAAACAAAGATGTGAAGGAGGCATTCAACAGATTAACTAAAATATAATAAATTAAATATATTCAATTTTTCTCTGTTTATTTTAGTCCTCGTTTTTATTGTTTATTTTAGTCATCATTTTTATATATAAAATAAATCTAATAAAACAAGAATGATCATGTTTCCTTTTTACAGACCACAATTTTTTTTTTGGTAACTTTAAAAAAAATAAGGAGGGGCTAGATTCTTAGCTATGTTTTTTTTATATTAAGATACCCATAAATCCCCATTTTATCTTCAGTGTCAATAATCCATGTCTATGTGATACCATAAATAATCAATATGTTCAAACAGTATATATAGTACAGTGACAACTGTGCCAAGATATACATTAATCCATGTCTATTTTCTTCCAAAAACAAACACTCTGCGCCACAAACCCACTTCCACCGCAAATAATTTCCATGTGATCCTCCAAACACTTTTAACACCAATAAATTTTCAGACCGCACGTGAATCTCAGATATGTGCTACCTTCTTAGGTAGACCTCTAAAATTGAAGGAGGTCTTAACACATTTTATCCCTTAAGGGGTTAATGTTCCATTGATTCCATTGCAATCCTTCAATTGAGCTCAAGAATACATTTTTTTTCACTTTTTTTAACCACTTCAAGAACGGTCTGTTCCCCCCCCTTCCCCTTCTTCAGTACAGGCCATTTTTCCATGTTCAGCACTGTCACACTTTGAATGGCAATACTTCAGTACCAATATGAATTTTATATGTAATGTTTTGGACAAATACATGTTTCTGTTACAAAACTTTGCAAATAAATAATCGTTCTTCATACATTTGGGACAAAATGTATTCTGCTACATTTATTTGGTGGGAAAAAAAACATTGGGGTTGATTTACTAAAGGCAAATCCACTTTGCACTACAAGTGCACTGCACTTGGAAGTGCAGTTGCTTTAGATCTGAGGGGAAGATCTGAAATGAGGGGAAGCTCTGCTGATTTTATCATCCAATCATCTACAAGCAAAAATGCTGTTTTTAAATTTTCCGTCCCCCTCAGATCTACAGCAACTGCACTTCCAAGTGTACTTGTAGAGCAAAGTGGATTTGCCTTTAGTAAATAAACCCCATTGTCTATTATTTAGTTTGTGTACACAGAGATCGCTCTTCAGGGAGCACTGTGAGAGTACATATATGAATGAGGTCTTATTGTGACACTGGGACTGGTGTGCTGGGGATGAGAGGCACTATAACTGGTGTGGAGGTGATTGGGGATGCTGTGACTGGCTGCACTGGTCCGGTGACCTTGTACTGCTGTGGCAGTAATCAGAGACAATGGCTTGTGGCACTGACATACAGTGATATCAGAGAGGCCAGTCATTGTACATGATCACCGCTACAGCAGGACAATGTCAACATAGTTACACTGCACTTGCTCTGGGGACGGTACGTAAAAAAAATAAAAATTTTTTTCTTTCAAACCATCCTCAGCACAGTGCAGTTTCACTATGTTGGCATTGTACTGGTGTAACTATTGATCAGAGACACTGACAGCTGCACTGGGATATAGTGTCTTCAGTGCAGCAGAGCAGTACAATGTCACTATACTACTCAGGAGGGGTAAGCAGTGTTGACTGTATTAACCACTTAAGCCCCGGACCATTTTGTAGCTAAAGGACCACTTTTTTGCGATTCAGCACTGCGTCGCTTTGACTGACAATTGCGCGGTCGTGCGATGTAGCTCCCAAACAAAATTGGTGTCCTTTTTTTTCCCACAAATAGAGCTTTCTTTTGGTGGTATTTGATCACCTTTGTGGTTTTTATTTTTTGTGCTATAAACAAAAATAGAGCGACAATTTTGAAAAAAATTCAATATTTTTTACTTTTTGCTATAATAAATACCCCCCAAAAATATATAAAAAAAAATTTTGCCCTCAGTTTAGGCCGATACGTATTCTTCTACATATTTTTGGTAAATTTTTTTTTGCAATAAGCGCTTATTGATTGGTTTGCGCAAAAGTTATAGCGTCTACAAAATAGGGGATAATTTTATGGCATTTTTATTAATATTTTTTTTTTACTAGTAATAGCGGCGATCAGCTATTTTTATTGTGACTGCGACATTATGGCGGACACATCGGACACTTTTGACACTATTTTGGGACCATTGTAATTTTTACAGCGAGCAGTGCTATAAAAATGCACTGATTACTGTGAAAATGACACTGGCAGTGAAGGAGTTAACCTGTAGGGGGCGCTGAAGGGGTTAAGTGTGACCTAATGTGTGATTCTTACTGTGGGGGGGCGTGGCTTGGCGTGTGATGTCACTGATCGTCGTTCCCTATGACAGGGAACAGACGATCAGTGACAGTCACACTAGGAAGCACGGGGAGAGGTTTGTTTACACTTACCTCTCCCCATTCTTCAGCTCTGTGACCCGATCGCGGGACACCGGTGGCGATCGGGTACGCAGGTCCCTTGGGCGCGGTCACGGGGCTCAGGACCGGGTCGCAAGCGTGCCGCCGGCGGAGCGCGCGCGATCCACGGCTGGGCATCTTAAAGAGGACGTACATGTGCGTGCTTGTGCCCAGCCATGCCATACTGCCGAAGTATATGTACAGGCGGCGGTCCGTAAGTGGTTAAGCAATAATTTTTTTTTATAATAGCCAGTGGCTGTGAGAGGAAATCAAAGCTGCAGGCATGCAGCCTTTGTTTATAACTGATCAGCGATCACATCATACAGGGCCAATTTCATTGAACTCTGTATCCAGCTCAAAGATCCACTGTGTTGAGGGACACAGCGATCACAGAGCATGCTCTAGGAGCCACACATGAGTGACACATGCAAGAGGCCGTATATATACACCCTCGTGCATCAAAGCTTGTTCTATCCACTCATTTTAATAAAGTGGTCAGATGTGAACGGGTAAACATGATTAAAGCAAATGAAAACACTCAAATTCTGTAGTAAAAAATAAGTCTGTCGTCTTAAAACTCCAGCCTTAAAGTCGCTCAGTGTACGTGGGTTATGTAATGCTACTGCACACCTTTTCAGAACCCCTCCTCCCAGCATAATGACACCACGGAACTCCACCTTATGTGTTACGCCTCAACAGACTTCATCAGACGACATATTATAATGTAATATGTCATTCCGGGTGGGTGTCACAGTGATCACATGGTACAGACAGGGCTAATCACAGCCCATCTGTACCATGTGATTAGCTGTGGCTAATCACAGCTCATCACAACAATACACACTGGATGAATCAATTTCATTCAGTAAAATGGTTGCTTATCCATTTGCCGACCGCCCACAGTACATTTATTGTGGGTGGGCAACATGTACAGGCAAAGCAACGTACCCGTATGACATTTTGCATGTAAAGACACAGGGGGCGCTGTCAGTCTGCTTTACCGCCCCCGCCTCATGCTTTGGAGCTTGTGGGGGTCTATTTAAACAAGAGCGGGTAGCCCGTGGGGGTTAGCTGAAGAAGAGGAGGACTACTCAAAACGTGTCCTGCGACCCCACTTTTACAGGAGACCATCGTCCACTGAGAGCTGTCCTTGGGATTGAGCGAGCCCAGCAAGAGCAGCAGAGACTTCTGGCATTCAGCCCAGCTCTTCACCTGTCAGCTGGCACACAGTGATCCAGGCACTGTGGCTGCTCATCCATCATTTCATTGTGACTCTGTAGTGTGTTGAGTGGGCTCTTTCTTGTGGACTATATTCCCTCTTTCATATTTTATTTTGTGAGTATATAATATGTTGTTTTTAATAAAGCCCTTTTACTACACCAGAGGTCTGCACTGTTTTCTGCTTTTCCTTGCTTTTGTCTTCACAGGTGGAGTTCCCTCTCCCCGATTACAGCAGCATTTCTCCTAGTGTGGTGTAGTAGATGTGTGTCTAGGTGTTGAACTACCCGCTCAGTAGTTCACACATTATTTATTGATTGCTGTATTTGATTGTATATTTACCTTTATAATTTGAGGTCATATTTATGTCACACATAGCTTTTTGGTTTGTTATGGTCAATTCAGAGAAAGTATAGTGCTGTGAGCCAAACAACCTCCTGGTGTAAGGCTTTTTTGTTTCTTTTCCTACCTGCCGACCGCCCACAGTACATTTATTGCGGGTGGGTGGCATGTACAGGTAAAGCAACGTACCCATATGTAATTTTGCCTGTACAGACACAGGGAGGCACTGTGCTCCCCCGTGCAGCCGCTGTGTCCACCAGACACCGGAATGCGGATCCCGATACACAGGGCCCGGTGAATCACATGATCACAATGTCAAAACGGCTGTTATGAATCAATATGATTCATAACAACTTTGCTTCCTTTGGTAGTGAGCTGTGATTGGCCCACGGCTATCACATTTTACCTGGGAAAATCACAGAACCCTGTACCATGTGATTAGCTGTAGCCAATCACAAATCACTAGTATTCCCAGCTGTCACGAACTTAACATGATTGTAAAGTCTCATAATTTTTTTCTATAAAAATAACAAACATGTTGTACTTACCTGCTCTGTTGCAGTGGATTTGCACAGAGCAGCCCAGATCCTCTTCTTCTCGAGTGCCTCTTTTGTGCTCCTGGTCCCTCCTTCCTGTTGAGTGCCCCCATAACAAGCAGCTTGCTATGGGGGCACCCAAGCCGAGCTGCAGCTCCATGTATCCATTTAGAAACGAAGTTGCTGTTTGGCCCCACCTCCTCTCTCTCCTGATTGGCTAATTGACATTGATTGACAGCAGCGGGAGCCAATGGTGCCACTGCTGTGTTTTAGCCAATCAGGAAGGAGAGTCTCAGATGGCTGAGACACTCGTGGACATCGCTGGACAGAGATGGGGCTCAGGTAAGTATTAGGGGGGGGTTGAGGGGGGCTGCTGCACACAGATGGCTTTTTATCTTAACCGCTTAAGGACCGCCGCACGCAGATTTACGTCAACAGAATGGCACGGCTGGGCAATTGGGCGTATATATACGTCCCCTTTAATTTGCCGGCCATGCGGTCACGTGTGCACCGCTGGCGGCGCGCTTGCAACCCTGTCGCGAGCTCCGTGACCGTGCCCACGGGACCCGCGGACTCGATGTCCGCCAGTGTCCCGCGATCGGGTCATGGAGCTGAAGAACGGGGAGATGTTAGTGTAAACACAACATCTCCCCGTTCTTCCTAGTGACATGTCACTGATTGTCTGTTCCCTGTCATCGGGAACAGTGATCAGTGCCCAGTCACACCCCCAAACAGTTAGAAGCACTCCCTAGGTCACACTTAACCCCTTCAGCGCCCCCTACAGGTTAACCCCTTCACTGCCAGTGTCATTTTTACAGAATCAGTGCATTTTTTATAGCACTGATCGCTGTAAAAATGACAATGGTCCCAAAATGGTGTCAAAAGTGTCTGATGTGTCTGCCATAATGTCGCAGTCACAATAAAAATCGCTGATCACCGCCATTACTAGTAAAAAAAAAATATTAATAAAAATGCCATAAAACTATCCTCTTTTTTGTTGACACTATAACTTTTGCGCAAACCAATCAATAAACGCTTATTGAGATTTTTTTTTTACCGAAAATATGTAGAAGAATACGTATCGGCCTAAACTGAGGAAAAAAAATGTTTTCTTTATATATTTTTTGGGGATATTTATTATAGCAAAAAGTAAAAAATATTGCATTTTTTTCAAAATTTTTGCTCTATTTTTGTTTATAGCGCAAAAAATAAAAACCACAGAGGTGATCAAATACCACCAAAAGAAAGCTCTATTTGTGGGGAAAAAAGGACACCAATTTTGCTTGTTTGGGAGCCACGTCGCATGACCGTGCAATTGTCAGTTATAGTGACGCAGTGCCGAATCGCAAAAAGTGCTCTGGTCTTTGGCCAGCCAAATGGTCTGGGGCTTAAGTGGTTAATACATTAAGATAAAAAACCTTCTGACTTTATAACAGTTGAAAGCATTGCTGATACTATGATCTTCATTGTACCAGCAATCAAAGTGTAAGGACACTGCAAGTTTGTATTTTTACCTGTGTGTGTGGATTTTCAAAAATTTTTCCACAGTAGACTCCTAAAATAGACCTAGTAAGTGTATGATTGTTGTAGGTACATTAAATTGTGGACATCCAGTTGGAGCACCTGAATGGAGAATGTGCCTTGGGAAGAGTCAACGTGCAAACTTCCCTCACTGAAGAATGATAATTCTATTTGACACAAAAGATAATGGACTAAATGTGGTAAAAGATTCCCAGAACACTGCAGGTTTTCTATTGATAGAGCACTTTAGAAACTATCTCCTTTCAGGCATAATGTCTGTCATTGACACTGTAGAGGTGGCATTTGGAGGCAGGGGAGAAAGAAAAGGGAAATCATTGCTTTGCTCTTGCCCATGCAAATTTGAGCTTGAGTTACTGAGCTTTGTTTCATAACAAAAAGCAAGAAGATACTGGAAAACATCTGAAGAAGACCCTAAACTCCCATCCTGACTGAATAGAAGAATATTTTATATTCATAAGGAACCTTTTATGTTTATTGGAGAAAGAAAAATATATTTTTGAAATTTTATTTTTAGTTCCTAACATAATATATAAACAGATGTAAACAAAACTTACATTTAATCCCTCTCCATGCTGTACTAATGTTTTTGTTGAAGATATGTATGCAAGCTTCTCTTTGCCATACACGTGATCGACACATGCAGCAGAGCATCCTTCCTAGCAAACAGAGCTTCTGGCATTTAATAAGATTCATTGCCCAGCTCACCTATTGTTCACGTGCATACATGCAGATTATAGGTCACATTCCCTCTCTCATCCTCCTGGTCACAGGCCATTAATCCCCTAATGCCCCATACACACGATCGGATTTTCTGCCGGGAAAAACTTGGATGGTTTTTCCGACAGAGTTCCGCTCAAGCTTGGCTTGCATACACACGGTCACACAAAAGTTCTCTGAACTTTCGACCGCCAAGAACGCGGTGACATACAACACTATGACGAGCTGAGAAAATGAAGTTCAATGCTTCCAAGCATGCGTCGAATTGTTTCCGAGCATGTGTCAGATTTTTGCGCGTCGGAATTGCTACAGAGGTTCGGAATTTCCGATCTGAATTTTTCCCGTCGAAAAAATTGAGAACCTGCTCTCAATCTTTTGCTGGCGGAAATTCCGCCAGCAAAGGTCCGATGGAACGCACACACGGTCAGAATTTCTGACGAAAAGCTCACATCGGACTTTTGCTGGCGGAATTTCCAGCCATGTGTACGAAGCATAACACTCAGAGCACCTTCTCACATAGGCCAACGTTTTACTTATGGTCCAGGTTAAGGCTCTGGGAATCAAACAAAATACCCAGAGCCCATATTACACTGGGGCCCTGCTCACCTAATGCATGATATCCAGTCCCTTAACCACCACCAGCTTTATGCAGAAGTACAAGTCCTATATATGTACCTATACGATACACACTCTGTCCTGAAAGATGTGCCGAACCACATTGAATCCTTTATAACATTTGAGAAAATTTCCAAAATTGATCATTTGTTCTAGCATGAGACTTTAAAGGGCTTATTTGGATTGACAACTTTGATCGTTCAAAAGCATCTAAAAAGTTTATTGTACAAAATAAAAAAACACATATCAGTAGCCCATAAAAAACACATTGGTTGACCTATACAGTACATATTAGTAAAGATTCATGTCACAATAAAGCTTGATACTTGAGCATCCTTCACATAGGCTTATGCTTTACTCATGATCTATGTTAAGGCTCTGGGTATCCAACCAAACACCCGAAGACCATGTTACACTGGGAACCGGGTCACCTGACACATGGGGGGTCTTTTCTTACCTTCAGGAGGGGGATTTTGGCCCCTCAGCCCCCATCTCCTCAGCCAACCAGGTATGCACAATTACTTTAAAGGTAACACAACTTCACTCTTAACTGAATTTACTCTTATTTATACACCTCGGGGCAGTTAGAACTTCCCAAGAAACTTTTCCTAGTGGAGACATTAAAGAGGCAAGCAATTATTATGTTTTAATCTTTACCTAATAAAGGAAGATAAATCATACAGTCCATATGTTGGCAATTATACAGTACAGTGTTTCATACATCAGTCCTGTATAATGGCAGCAGATGCAGAACATCAGTATTTCAGTTTTCAAGTCCTGGTATCTTCTAGAGATGGGCCAAACACCCCCCTGTTTGGTTAACAGCAGAACTCCTGAACAGGGGAAAAGTTCTAACCTGAACAGCGCACCCCATCAAAGTCTATGGGAGCCGAACTGTAAAAATCAAAACTGCCCATTTTGAAGGCTTATATGCAAGTAATTGGCCATAAAATGGGTATGGGGGTCTGGGTACTGCCCTGAGTGACATGTATTAATGCAAAGATACATTTTAAACACAATAGTTTTTTCAGGAGCAGTGATTTTAATAAATCTTAATGTGCAACAATAAAAACAAAAAAATCCTTAAAATATAGTGCTGGGGGGTCCCCTTAATCTGCCTGTAAAGTGGTGCATCTATAGCATGCATAGAAAATGCAAATCAAAACAAGTGAAAAATTACTCGTGGTTGCAATTGCTGGCACCTGGCTATTAAAAAACGATAAATAGCATGCCCCCCCCCAGGCCATACCAGGATTTTAAAGGGAACCCCATGCCAAAATGTAAAATATAACGGTGTGGGATCCCCCCAAAATCCATACCAGACCCTTATCCGAGCATGCAGCCTGGCAGGTCAGGAAAGGGGGGGACGAATGAGCGCCCCCTTCCCCTCCTGAACTATACCAGGCCACATGCCCTTAAAATGGAAGGGTTGCTTTGGGGCAGGGGGCCTCTGCCCCCCCACCCCAAAGCACCTTGCCCCCATGTTGATGGGGACAAGGGTTTCTTCCCCACAACCCTGAACTGTCAAATGGCAGAGCCTGCAGTAGGCGGCCAGCTTTCATTAATGGTGGGAGCGTGTTTTTTTTCTGAGTGTGGCGGGCGATGTAAGGGTGGGTTAATAAAGGAATTGTCAAAAACTGTCTCTGTGTTTTTATTACTTTTGGATTTTTTTGGGGTGAATGGGTAGGGGTACTATGTACCTCACACTCATTCACAAGGTGCTTTGGGTTGGCAGGGCCAATGCCCCCATGCCCAAAAGCACCCCCCCCTCATGTTGAGGGCATGTGGCCTGCTATTGTTCAGGAGGGTGGGCGCTCGCTCATACCCCCCTTTTCTCCAAGGGTCTGGTATGGATTTGGGCGGGCTCCACACCGTTTTTTTTGGCAATTCTTTTTTTATTACTCAGCTGTTAGCAGGGAAGCCCATTGACAGCTGATGACACATCTGCTGTTAATGACACTGCGGCTGGCTTTCCGGCCCTGCTTCTTAACAACCATCTTTTACTGCACCCTGATTGGGCAAAGCTTTGGCCAATCAGGGCACAGAACACCCGTCAAACACCCTGCAAATTCGGGTGTTCCCAGAACGGGGTGAACAGCCAATGTTCGGCCTAAAACCGATGCTCGGGTTGAACCGTTCGCCCAACTCTAGTATTTATTCTGGTAACTGTTAGAGTATTTGTCAGGAGTAGTGCTGTGGTGCTACACACTTAGCACATGGTGCTGCTAGTTCCAGGCCCTAGGTCTGTTCCCTCCTCCTTAGGTCTCCCAAGGTCACAAGGACATCCTATCCGTTCTGCTGCTGGCATCCCAAGAGAGAAGGAGGGGACAGGTCCAATTCTCACAAACCCACCTACTAAGGAGAGTGCCCAGTAGCTAAAGGGGCACTCTAATTTCCACATGCCTACAGGCTGATGTTGATAGGTTGAATGATCATTTTCCTATGTTGGCAAGGTAATTAGTCAAAGACAATAACCCACCTATCATGGCAGGTACAGAGGTTTTCACTCCTGCTGACTTTGTCATTTATTTTTACATTATGGGATACATAGTGGTGGGGAAGAGTGAGATTTTCTTACTTGATGTATAGGGAAGGTAAATCTCATCTCAGAGATGTATTAGTAGTCATCTTATCAATGTCCTCCCAAAAAATGATGTTGTTTTGTATGGACTTAAAGGAGTTGTAAAGGCAGAAAGTGTTTTATTTTAATGCATTCTATGCATTAAGATAAAAAATCTTCTGCCTGTAGCAGCCCCGCCAGCACTTATTACATACCTGAGCTCCTTCTTTCTCCAGTGATGTCCACGATCCCCTCAGCTATCCAGGACACTCCTCCTGATTGACTGAGACGCCATTGGCTCCCGCAGCTGTCAATCAAAGTCAGTCAGCCAATCAGGGGAAAAGGGGTGGGGCCATGTTGAGGCTCCGTGTCTGAATGGATACACAGAGCTCTGACTCGGCTTGGGTGCCCCCCTGTAGCAAGCTGCTGGCTGAGGGAAACTCAGAGGAGGGAGGGGCTAGGAGCAGAAAAGAGGGACCCGAGAAGAGGAGGATCCGGGCTGCTTTGTGCAAAACCAACTGCATAGAGCAGGTAAGTATAACATATTTGTTATTTAAGAAAATCAAAAAACAATCCTTTACAATCACTTTAATCTTTAAGACATGGTACAAAAGTAAGTAAACAGTCTCTTTTGGTCTCTGGTGCAAATGTCAAATCAAAGCATCTAAATGCTAATAAACAAACATCTGCATTACAGTATGGCCCCAGAGAAGTGTATAGGGATCAACTGCACATGTAAATTTTTGATGTTAAGATTGTTGCAGGCTATGACTGTGAGATACTTTATGAAAGTACAATTACCCTTTAAAGCAGGATTAGATTTGGGCTTGTGTGTAAGCTTGGTAGGGATGGGCCTGGTGCTCGATTCGAACCCACGTTCGAATCGAGCACCGGGCGTTCGCTCGCTCGGCGAGCCCAGAACTATTTGGGCCGTTCGCATCACATTCATGTGATGCGAGCGGCCCCGCAATGCATTGCGGCCGGCGCGGCCGGTGCAGTGCATTGCTGGCTGATGATTGGCCAAGCATGCACTGTGACCCCGCATGCTTGGCCAATCACAGCGCCCGAAACTCGGAGAGCAATAATTGGCTACAGGCAGGACGCCTGTAGCCAATTACAGCACAGGGGCTTTAGTACACGCCCCACCATTTAAAAGGCCGCCACGCCGTCGGCCCCGGTCACATGAGTTCCGGCTTTAGGAGAGATCAGTCTGCTGATTCTGTCTTTGCTTGATACTGAAAGATTTGCTCTTCTTTGCTAAACCATTGGCTATTTCTTTGCTAAACCATTGCTACCTAAGTCATTGATCGTTCATTGCTGCTGATTGCACAGTTAGTGTGTTATTAGCTGCTGCTGGGGATTAGTCTGGTGCGTGCTTACTGTTAGTACAGTATTGCAGTAGTACCAACCGCAGTGCTGTTAGCACAGCATTGCACCCCAACAGCACCCATAGGACTTGTAGTGTGTTAGTGGCAGCAAACAGAGCTCCTATATTTTCTTCTCAGCAGCACCCATAGGACTTCTAGTGTGTTAGTGGCTTCACACAGAGCTCCTATATTTTCATCTCAGAAGCACCCATAGGACTTCTAGTGTGTTAGTGGCATCACACAGAGCTCCTATATTTTCTTCTCAGCAGCACCCATAGGACTTCTAGTGTGTTAGTGGCAGCAAACAGAGCTCCTATATTTTCTTCTCAGCAGCACCCATAGGACTTCTAGTGTGTTAGTGGCATCACACAGAGCTCCTATATTTTCATCTCAGAAGCACCCATAGGACTTCTAGTGTGTTAGTGGCATCACACAGAGCTCCTATATTTTCATCTCAGAAGCACCCATAGGACTTCTAGTGTGTTAGTGGCATCACACAGAGCTCCTATATTTTCTTCTCAGAAGCACCCATAGGACTTCTAGTGTGTTAGTGGCATCACACAGAGCTCCTATATTTTCTTCTCAGCAGCACCCATAGGACTTCTAGTGTGTTAGTGGCATCACACAGAGTTCCTATATTTTCATCTCAGAAGCACCCATAGGACTTCTAGTGTGTTAGTGGCATCACACAGAGCTCCTATATTTTCTTCTCAGCAGCACCCATAGGACTTCTAGTGTGTTAGTGGCATCACACAGAGCTCCTATATTTTCTTCTCAGCAGCACCCATAGGACTTCTAGTGTGTTAGTGGCATCACACAGAGCTCCTATATTTTCTTCTCAGCAGCACCCATAGGACTTCTAGTGTGTTAGTGGCAGCAAACAGAGCTCCTATATTTTCATCTCAGAAGCACCCATGGGACTTCTAGTGTGTTAGTGGCATCACACAGAGCTCCTATATTTTCATCTCAGAAGCACCCATAGGACTTCTAGTGTGTTAGTGGCATCACACAGAGCTCCTATATTTTCTTCTCAGCAGCACCCATAGGACTTCTAGTGTGTTAGTGGCATCACACAGAGCTCCTATATTTTCTTCTCAGAAGCACCCATAGGACTTCTAGTGTGTTAGTGGCATCACACAGAGCTCCTATATTTTCTTCTCAGCAGCACCCATAGGACTTCTAGTGTGTTAGTGGCAGCATACAGAGCTCCTATATTTTCATCTCAGAAGCACCCATAGGACTTCTAGTGTGTTAGTGGCATCACACAGAGCTCCTATATTTTCATCTCAGAAGCACCCATAGGACTTCTAGTGTGTTAGTGGCATCACACAGAGCTCCTATATTTTCTTCTCAGCAGCACCCATAGGACTTCTAGTGTGTTAGTGGCATCACACAGAGCTCCTATATTTTCTTCTCAGCAGCACCCATAGGACTTCTAGTGTGTTAGTGGCATCGCACAGAGCTCCTATATTTTCTTCTCAGCAGCACCCATAGGACTTCTAGTGTGTTAGTGGCATCACACAGAGCTCCTATATTTTCATCTCAGAAGCACCCATAGGACTTCTAGTGTGTTAGTGGCATCACACAGAGCTCCTATATTTTCATTTCAGAAGCACCCATAGGACTTCTAGTGTGTTAGTGGCATCACACAGAGCTCCTATATTTTCTTCTCAGAAGCACCCATAGGACTTCTAGTGTGTTAGTGGCATCACACAGAGCTCCTATATTTTCTTCTCAGCAGCACCCATAGGACTTCTAGTGTGTTAGTGGCATCACACAGAGTTCCTATATTTTCATCTCAGAAGCACCCATAGGACTTCTAGTGTGTTAGTGGCATCACACAGAGCTCCTATATTTTCTTCTCAGCAGCACCCATAGGACTTCTAGTGTGTTAGTGGCATCACACAGAGCTCCTATATTTTCTTCTCAGCAGCACCCATAGGACTTCTAGTGTGTTAGTGGCATCACACAGAGCTCCTATATTTTCTTCTCAGCAGCACCCATAGGACTTCTAGTGTGTTAGTGGCAGCAAACAGAGCTCCTATATTTTCATCTCAGAAGCACCCATGGGACTTCTAGTGTGTTAGTGGCATCACACAGAGCTCCTATATTTTCATCTCAGAAGCACCCATAGGACTTCTAGTGTGTTAGTGGCATCACACAGAGCTCCTATATTTTCTTCTCAGCAGCACCCATAGGACTTCTAGTGTGTTAGTGGCATCACACAGAGCTCCTATATTTTCTTCTCAGAAGCACCCATAGGACTTCTAGTGTGTTAGTGGCATCACACAGAGCTCCTATATTTTCTTCTCAGCAGCACCCATAGGACTTCTAGTGTGTTAGTGGCAGCATACAGAGCTCCTATATTTTCATCTCAGAAGCACCCATAGGACTTCTAGTGTGTTAGTGGCATCACACAGAGCTCCTATATTTTCATCTCAGAAGCACCCATAGGACTTCTAGTGTGTTAGTGGCATCACACAGAGCTCCTATATTTTCTTCTCAGCAGCACCCATAGGACTTCTAGTGTGTTAGTGGCATCACACAGAGCTCCTATATTTTCATCTCAGAAGCACCAATAGGACTTCTAGTGTGTTAGTGGCATCACACAGAGCTCCTATATTTTCTTCTCAGCAGCACCCATAGGACTTCTAGTGTGTTAGTGGCATTACACAGAGCTCCTATATTTTCTTATCAGAAGCACCCATAGGACTTCTAGTGTGTTAGTGGCATCACACAGAGCTCCTATATTTTCTTCTCAGCAGCACCCATAGGACTTCTAGTGTGTTAGTGGCATCACACAGAGCTCCTATATTTTCATCTCAGAAGCACCCATAGGACTTCTAGTGTGTTAGTGGCATCACACAGAGCTCCTATATTTTCATCTCAGAAGCACCCATAGGACTTCTAGTGTGTTAGTGGCATCACACAGAGCTCCTATATTTTCATCTCAGAAGCACCCATAGGACTTCTAGTGTGTTAGTGGCATCACACAGAGCTCCTATATTTTCTTCTCAGCAGCACCCATAGGACTTCTAGTGTGTTAGTGGCATCACACAGAGCTCCTATATTTTCATCTCAGAAGCACCAATAGGACTTCTAGTGTGTTAGTGGCATCACACAGAGCTCCTATATTTTCTTCTCAGCAGCACCCATAGGACTTCTAGTGTGTTAGTGGCATCACACAGAGCTCCTATATTTTCATCTCAGAAGCACCAATAGGACTTCTAGTGTGTTAGTGGCATCACACAGAGCTCCTATATTTTCTTCTCAGCAGCACCCATAGGACTTCTAGTGTGTTAGTGGCATTACACAGAGCTCCTATATTTTCTTATCAGAAGCACCCATAGGACTTCTAGTGTGTTAGTGGCATCACACAGAGCTCCTATATTTTCTTCTCAGCAGCACCCATAGGACTTCTAGTGTGTTAGTGGCATCACACAGAGCTCCTATATTTTCTTCTCAGCAGCACCCATAGGACTTCTAGTGTGTTAGTGGCATCGCACAGAGCTCCTATATTTTCTTCTCAGCAGCACCCATAGGACTTCTAGTGTGTTAGTGGCATCACACAGAGCTCCTATATTTTCTTCTCAGCAGCACCCATAGGACTTCTCGTGTGTTAGTGGCATCACACAGAGCTCCTATATTTTCTTCTCAGAAGCACCCATAGGACTTCTAGTGTGTTAGTGGCATCACACAGAGCTCCTATATTTTCTTCTCAGCAGCACCCATAGGACTTCTAGTGTGTTAGTGGCATCACACAGAGCTCCTATATTTTCATCTCAGAAGCACCCATAGGACTTCTAGTGTGTTAGTGGCATCACACAGAGCTCCTATATTTTCATCTCAGAAGCACCCATAGGACTTCTAGTGTGTTAGTGGCATCACACAGAGCTCCTATATTTTCATCTCAGAAGCACCCATAGGACTTCTAGTGTGTTAGTGGCATCACACAGAGCTCCTATATTTTCTTCTCAGCAGCACCCATAGGACTTCTAGTGTGTTAGTGGCATCACACAGAGCTCCTATATTTTCATCTCAGAAGCACCAATAGGACTTCTAGTGTGTTAGTGGCATCACACAGAGCTCCTATATTTTCTTCTCAGCAGCACCCATAGGACTTCTAGTGTGTTAGTGGCATCACACAGAGCTCCTATATTTTCATCTCAGAAGCACCAATAGGACTTCTAGTGTGTTAGTGGCATCACACAGAGCTCCTATATTTTCTTCTCAGCAGCACCCATAGGACTTCTAGTGTGTTAGTGGCATTACACAGAGCTCCTATATTTTCTTATCAGAAGCACCCATAGGACTTCTAGTGTGTTAGTGGCATCACACAGAGCTCCTATATTTTCTTCTCAGCAGCACCCATAGGACTTCTAGTGTGTTAGTGGCAGCAAACAGAGCTCCTATATTTTCTTCTCAGCAGCACCCATAGGACTTCTAGTGTGTTAGTGGCATCACACAGAGCTCCTATATTTTCATCTCAGAAGCACCCATAGGACTTCTAGTGTGTTAGTGGCATCACACAGAGCTCCTATATTTTCTTCTCAGCACCACCCATAGGACTTCTAGTGTGTTAGTGGCATCACACAGAGCTCCTATATTTTCTTCTCAGAAGCACCCATAGGACTTCTAGTGTGTTAGTGGCATCACACAGAGCTCCTATATTTTCTTCTCAGCAGCACCCATAGGACTTCTAGTGTGTTAGTGGCATCACACAGAGCTCCTATATTTTCATCTCAGAAGCACCAATAGGACTTCTAGTGTGTTAGTGGCATCACACAGAGCTCCTATATTTTCTTCTCAGCAGCACCCATAGGACTTCTAGTGTGTTAGTGGCATCACACAGAGCTCCTATATTTTCATCTCAGAAGCACCAATAGGACTTCTAGTGTGTTAGTGGCATCACACAGAGCTCCTATATTTTCTTCTCAGCAGCACCCATAGTACTTCTAGTGTGTTAGTGGCATCACACAGAGCTCCTATATTTTCTTCTCAGCAGCACCCATAGGACTTCTAGTGTGTTAGTGGCAGCAAACAGAGCTCCTATATTTTCTTGTCAGCAGCACACATAGTACCTATAGTGTGTTAGTGTCAGCACCCATAGGACCTACAGTGTGTTGTGAGCACACATAGGAGCTCTATTTTTTATACTATATACACTACCGACTACAATGGCTGGAAGACCGCCAAGGAGAGGCAGAGCGTGCCGAGGCAAGAACACAGGGCAGGCAGGCTCTGTTTCTAGAGACAGCAGTGCTGGCCGTGGACGTGGTCGTGCATCGTCATCAGCACGTGGCCATGGGACACGCTTGTCTTTGTTTTCGGCAGCTGGACATGTGGAGCCGCATCATGCCGAAGGCTTGGTAGAATGGATGACCAAGCCCTCCTCATCCTCCTCATCCTCTCTCACCCAGGCTCAGGGTACTGGCAGAGCAGCTGCCAACGCGTACTCAATAGCATCATCAGCCACCCCTTCCCTAGACCCACCATGTCCTCCTGAGGAGTCCCCCGAACTGTTTGAGCACAGTGTTGGGTACATGCTCCAGGAGGATGCCCAACGATTCGAAGGCTCGGATGATGATACCCAGCTTGAGGAAGTCAGTAGTGTGCGCGCAGAGAGAGGGGATGCTGAAGGACAGCAATCTGGCAGTACTGTTCCACCAGCTGCAGCTTACTGCCAGGTTTGCTCTAGTGGTGAAGAGGGAGGGGATGATGAGGTCACTGACTCCACGTTGGTGCCTGAAGGGAGAGAGGAGGAGGAGGAGGAGGAGGAGGAGGATGCAGCGTCACATGTCCAACGAGGCAGGATGCCCCCTGGAGGCCAGCTAGAGGCCAGCACAGCAACTGTACCACACTGCAGAGCTCCGCCTGTGCAGGGCGCTGCCTCTGCACGTTATCACAAAAGTTCTTTGGTGTGGGCCTTTTTTGAGACGAGTGCATCAGATCGCACCACTGCTATTTGCAATATTTGTCTCAAGCGTATCTCGCGTGGCCAAAACATCAGCCGCTTGGGCACCACAAGCATGAGCAGACATATGTCGACCTGCCATGCAGCTCGTTGGCAAGCACACATAAAAGACCCACACCAAAGAACAAAGCGGACCTCTCCTTGCTCCTCATCAGCTGGGATCTCCATCCCCACTATATCTTCAGTCCTCTCTGAAAGCTGCTCTGAGAGGACTGAAGGTGTAGAATTAGGTGTGTCACAACCAAGTACTTGCAGTACACCGACGTCCGATTGTAGCAGGCAAATTTCCCTGCCCCAGCTGCTGGACCGTCGAAAGAAGTATACTGCCAGCCATCCACATGCCCAGCGGTTGAATGCTAGCTTGGCTATATTGCTAGCACTTCAACTGCTGCCTTTTCAGTTGGTAGACTCGGCCCCCTTCCGTGAGTTTGTTCAATGTGCGGTTCCTCAGTGGCAGGTTCCCAAACGCCACTTTTTCTCACGGAAGGCGATTCCGTCTCTCTACCGGCATGTGGAAGGCAATGTCCATGCCTCGCTGGACAGGGCGGTCAGCGGTAAGGTGCATATTACCGCTGACTCATGGTCCAGCAGGCATGGACAGGGACGTTATCTTTCTTTCACGGCCCATTGGGTCACTCTATTGGCAGCTGGGAGGGATGCAGGACAAGGTGCAGTAGTGTTGGAGGTTGTTCCGCCACCACGCCTCCAAAATGCTACTACTGGTTGTGACACACCTCTCTCCTCCACCCCCTCCTCTTCTTCTTCCTCCATGTCCTCTTCGAGTGCTCTGTCCTCGGAACCAGCGGTGCTCCGTAGGCGTACAAGGGGCTACGCGAGTACGCAGGCAAAAAGATGCCATGCCGTGCTTGCGCTGGTGTGTTTGGGGGACAGGAGCCACACTGGGCCAGAGGTTCTGGCAGCTCTGCAGGGGCAGGCCGAGAGGTGGTTGACGCCACGCCAGCTTAAGCCAGGAATGGTCGTTTCTGACAATGGCACCAACCTCCTCTCCGCCCTGCGACAGGGGCAGCTCACCCATGTGCCCTGTATGGCTCACGTCCTCAACCTGGTGGTGCAGCGGTTCTTGGGCAGGTTCCCAGGCTTACAGGATGTCCTGAGGCAGGCCAGGAAAGTCTGTGTGCATTTCCGCCGATCTTATAATGCCAGTGCTCGGCTGACTGAGCTGCAAAAGTAGCTGAACCTGCCCAAGAACCGCCTAATATGTGACATGCCCACCAGGTGGAACTCAACGTTGGCCATGCTGCAGCGACTGCACACGCAGCAGAGGGCCATCAATGAGTACCTTTGCGACTACGGCACCAGGACAGGGTCAGGGGAGCTTGGCTTTTTTTCCCCACGCCAGTGGAGCATGATCAGGGATGCATGCACTGTCCTCTCACCATTTGAGGAGGCCACGAGGATGGTGAGCAGTGACAGTGCATGCATCAGTGACACTGTACCTCTTGTCCACCTGTTGGAGCATACGCTGCGTGGGATAATGGACAGGGCACTTGAGGCAGAACAGAGGCAGGAAGAGGAGGACTTCCTTGCCTCTCAAGGCCCCCTTTATCCAGACAGTGTTCCTTCTGTCCCACCCATCACACAGGAAGAGGATGAGGATGAGGAGGAGGAGGAGTATTGTGTGAGCATGGAGGTGGAGCCTGGCACTCAGCATCAGCAGCAGCAGTCTTTTAGGGATGATGTACAGTCCCAATAAACCAGTGGACTTGTACGTGGCTGGGAGGAGGTGGCTGGCGATCATGTCATCCTCAGTGACCCAGAAGACTCCGGACCGAATGCCTCAGCTAACCTACGCTGCATGGCCTCCCTGATCCTGCAAAGCCTGTGGAAGGATCCTCGTGTTCTTCGGATCAAGGAGAGGGACCATTACTGGCTGGCCACTCTCCTTGATCCACGGTACAAGGGTAAGGTTGCGGACCTTATCTTGCCATCGCAGAGGGAGCAGAGGATGAGACATCTCAGGGAGGCCTTGCAGAAAGGTCTGTGCAACGCGTTCCCAGAAACTGGGAGGTTACAAACTCCTGGTCCTGGACGACGAGTTGCTGAGGCTTCGGTCAGTAGCAGAAGGAGCGGTGGGGAAGGTGGACGTCTGACCGATGCGTTCAGACAATTTTTTAGTCCACAGCCCCAAGGTATGATCGGTTCCAGCAACCATCGCCAGCGTCTGATATACATGGTGCAGGAATACCTAGGGGCAAGGTCAGACTTGGACACCTTTCCCACCGAAAATCCTCTGGCTTACTGGGTCCTGAGGATGGATCACTGGCCAGAGCTTGCACAGTATGCAATTGAGCTACTGGCCTGTCCTGCATCCAGCGTTCTTTCCGAACGCACATTCAGTGCTGCTGGAGGATTTGTCACCGATCATAGGGTGCGCCTGTCCACCGACTCGGTTGATCGACTGACCTTCATAAAAATGAATCAGTCTTGGATCACCACCAGCTACCAGACACCTGAAGCGGATATAACGGAATAATTTATAATGTCACATCCCTTCAAGACTGCCTATGCTGATGCTGAGTGACTGTCCTGTTATGTTCACTGACTATCCTCTTCCTCCTCCTCAATGATCCATGCCACCACACCAGTGCCTAAGGCACAATTTTTCAGCCCCTGTATAACAGGGGGCGTGTAATTACAATTTTTTAAAAAGATGCTTCGCAACAGGTGTGACTGCTGTGCTCCAAGTACAGTATCTGTGAGGGGTTGCAGTGTTGTGGCACCAGCACCAGTGCCTAAGGCACAATTTTTCAGCCCCTGTTGGGGCGTGTAATTACAA
Organism: Rana muscosa; assembly: GCA_029206835.1. Lineage (NCBI taxonomy): Eukaryota > Metazoa > Chordata > Amphibia > Anura > Ranidae > Rana > Rana muscosa. Next base: position 188,713,043 of record CM055123.1, read on the forward strand.
TTTTTAGGCAATGCTTTGCAACAGGTCTCATTGCTGTGCTCAGAGTACAGTATCTGTGAGGGGTTGCAGTGTTGTGGCACCAGCACCAGTGCCTAAGGCACAATTTTTCAGCCCCTGTATAACAGGGGCGTGTAATTACAATTTTTTAAAAAGATGCTTCGCAACAGGTGTGACTGCTGTGCTCCAAGTACAGTATCTGTGAGGGGTTGCAGTGTTGTGGCACCAGTGCCTAAGGCACAATTTTTCAGCCCCTGTTGGGGCGTGTAATTACAATTTTTAGGCAATGCTTTGCAACAGGTCTCATTGCTGTGCTCAGAGTACAGTATCTGTGAGGGGTTGCAGTGTTGTGGCACCAGCACCAGTGCCTAAGGCACAATTTTTTCAGCCCCTGTATAACAGGGGCGTGTAATTACAATTTTTTAAAAAGATGCTTCGCAACAGGTGTGACTGCTGTGCTCCAAGTACAGTATCTGTGAGGGGTTGCAGTGTTGTGGCACCAGCACCAATGCCTAAGGCACAATTTTTCAGCCCCTGTTTAACAGGGGCGTGTAATTACAAATCTTGATCTAATAGTTCACAGCAGGGCCCATTCCTGCGCCCACCAAGAGTAACTATGAGGGCCTACAGTCTTGTGGCAACACCGTCCACCACCACCACCACCACCAAAGGCCCAATTTTTCTGCCCTGTTCAACAGGTGCATGCAATTACAAATCTTGATCTAATAACTCACAGCAGGGCCCATTCCTGCACCCACCAAGAGTAACTGTGAGGGCTTACAGTCTTGTGGCAACACCGTCCACCACCACCACCAAAGGCCCAATTTTTCTGCCCTGTTCAACAGGTGCATGCAATTACAAATCTTGATCTAATAACTCACAGCAGGGCCCATTCCTGCACCCACCAAGAGTAACTGTGAGGGCTTACAGTCTTGTGGCAACACCGTCCACCACCACCACCACCAAAGGCCCAATTTTTCTGCCCGGTTCAACAGGTGCATGCAAGTACAAATCTTGATCTATTAACTCACAGCAGGGCCCATTCCTGTGCCCACCAGTCTTGTGGCTACACCAACATCTAATAGGGCAAATTTCTGCAGAGTATATACGGCAGGCCCCTACTTTCAAACATCCAACTTACAAACGACTCCTACTTGCAAACGGCAAGAGAAAACAGGAAGTGAGAGGAAATCTACCCCTAGGAAGGGAAATTCTATCCTGTTAGATTTAATTTGGGAAAAAGGTATCTCCTCTCTACTGATGCTTTATCACCAATCCTTGTTTCAATTAAAACCCCACTTTTCCAAAAACATTTGTCATTGGGACGGAAAGTGAGGTGACATGTTCTGAACAGATGTGCAAAGACAGCAAATGTTACAGGGGTGATAACCCCTCCCTATGTTCTCCAAAAATCTTAAAAATAGATTTTTTTGGGATGGAGCTACACTTCATAATGTACCTGTTCAGATTCTACTTAAGAACAAACCTACAGTCCGTGTCTTGTTTGCACCACCTATATACTGCTGTTCAGAGTATATAGGGTTGTAGGTATAGGGTTTTATTTTGGGTGCGGGGTCCCCCTTAATATCCATACAAGACCCAAAGGGGCTGGGGTGGGGGGGGGGTGATGGGGTAGCCATGCCATTTTTCTCAAGGATTTTCAGCCATATGGCGGCCAGGACAAGACATGACATTAAAGCCGCAAGTGGTTTTAAATGGCTTCTTTTTTTCCTTTACAAATGTCATTTTGTGCAAGGACAGTTCTAAACACGGGAAACACATGCCACTTCACAGGCATACTTTAGACACCCCCAGGTACCATATTTAAAGGAAAATTTCACTTTTTTTTTTTCACTTTATGCATCATTAAAATGACTGCTCCCGAAAAAACGTTAGTTTTTAAAATTTCTTTTTGCATTGATATATGTCCCCTGGGGCAGGACCCGGGTCCCCAAACCTGTTTTATGACATTAACATGCATATTGGCCGTTGTAATTAGCAATTTTGATTTCGAACGTTCACGTCCATTATAACGAATAGGGTTCGAAAATTTGCGCGAACTTTCGGTCCGTTCGAAGGTTCTGGTGCAAACCGAACCCGGGGGTGTTCGGCTCATCCCTAATGCTTGGTATCAGTTGCTACTTATGCAGTGTGTAATACTTTATTTTGTGTCACTCATTACCACATAGAAGTTTTTGCATGTTTGTACTACAGAACTTTCTATCTTTATTTTGTTCCTTTCTGGTATTGTAACCAGGAAACTGCAATTATGTGGATGGGTTTATCAACGTCCTATCTACATTTTATTAGAGCATTGCCATACAAGAAGTCTCTTGCATGCCACCTTTCAAACAGGGCTACATTTCAGGCTTATATTTTTAATCGTTTCCTATGCAGTCAAGAAAATAAATAATATTGTGCAAACAAGTGAGCTCAAAGCTCAGTGGCGGAACTACCAGGGTCACAAAGGTTGCCCTGGCATTCCATCACTTCCAATGGTACACACAGAAGAAGAGGACCGGGAGGAGAAGGAGCAAATTGGCTCTGTCCTCTCCCATCCATGCGAGGGAGGAGGGAGGGGGAAGTCTCAGTGCAAGCTCTGGGCTGTATGAGAGAGATGCTCTTAGATCAAAGTCCTGCTGAGGAGGCACTGATGAGGAGGCACTGATAGGCTACACGGATGAGCACTGATAGGTGGCATTGATGAGCACTGATAGGCGGCACGGATATGCAGCATTGATGAGCTCTGATAGGCAGAACTGATAGACGGTATTGATGGGCACTGATAGGTGGCATTGATGAGCACTGATAAGTGCCACTGATAGACAGCACTGATGAGCACTGATAGGCAGGACTAAAAGGCAGCATTTATGAGCACTACTAGGCAGCACTGATAGGCGGCACTTATAGGTGGTACTGAGGGGCACTGATAGGCGGCATTGTTGAGCACTGATAGTAGCCACTGATAGGCAGAACTGATAGGTGGCACTGATGAGCACTGATAGGCAGCACTGATAGGCTGCACTGATAGACATTGATAGGCAGCACTGATAAGCAAGCACTAATAGGAGGCAGCACTGATGGGCACTGAAAGGCAGCCTTGATGAGCACTGATAGGTGGCACTGATAGGCTGCACTGATGGTCACTGATAGGCGGCATTGACGATCACTGATATATGACACTGATAGGCGGCACTGATAGGCACTAATAGGTGGCATTGGTGACCACTGATAGGTGTCACTATAGGCTGCACTGATGGTCACTGATAGGCGGCATTGATGAGCACTGATATGTGGCACTGATAGGCACTAATAGGCGGCATTGATGAGCACTAAAAGTCAGCACTGATTGGGCTGCACTGATGAACAGTGACCTGATTATCAGTGTAAACAATGTACTGACAGTCTTGCCGGTTAACGGCTGTCCTTTCCTCACACAGACACAGAGTGATCAGCTGATCACATGGTAAAGGGCCACTGTGATTGTTCCTTTACCATGATCTGTGATCAGCTGTGTCCGAAGGACTCAGCAGTCACAGAGTACGCTGGATGCGCGCCCCAGGGGGCACACGAGAGGAAGAGTTCTGGGAGAATGTCAATGGATACCATCACAGAACTGGAAGACCATAGCTTGGATGGAAGAGAAGGCTTTATGGTTTCTTGCACCAGGGCACTGAAGGTTCTAGTTACGCCACTGGCAAAGCTTTTTTTGAAAGAGTCGCATAAGGTCTTACAGAGCAGGTGTTTTCTTTTTATAGAACTCTCTTTTGCTTAAAGTAAAATTCTGGCTCCCCCCACTGAATCCTATTAAAATCTTAGCCTTTGCAGCTGGGGGTTATCTTATTCTGACCCCATGATTATGGTCCTTTCAATTTTTGCCCCACTGATCAACTACACCCACTGCCTATCAACATGTGGCCCTACCCAATTATTAAGTAAAGAGATCTCTAGGCCATAATAGTTCAAAGCAAATGTAAATCTATCTAGGGATAAGCAATTCAGTAAAATTGTATAGTGCCTAATTGTCCACAGTTTCAATTCCCATGTTAAGCATGACAAAATACATGAAGAAAAGGGAGGGCAGAAGTCCCCCTTGAAAAGCGATTCTTCAAAGAGAAACTGTGGGTTTATAGAAAATGTATTTATTATTGTATATTAAATAATCCACCTAACAAATTTGTATAAAATACAGTGTGATACCTTCACCATAATAGTTAGAAAATGATAACGTTATCAATTTCTAACTATTATGGTGAAGGTATCACACTGTGATTTATACAAATTTGTTAGGTGGATTATTTAATATACAATAATAAATTCATTTTCTATAAACCCACAGTTTCTCTTTGAAGAATCGCTTTTCAAGGGGGACTTCTGCCCTCCCTTTTCTTTTTGATATGCTTTATCCCGATTCAGAGAAACACACCGCCCTAATGAATTGATTATTCTCAGGTGTAGGGTCTTGTTATTTGGTTCCATTGAGGAATAGTGATGAGCCGAACACCCCCGGGTTCGGTTCGCACCAGAACCCGCGAACGGACCGAAAGTTCGAACGAACATTAGAACCCTATTAAATACAATGGATGCGAACGTTCGAATTCTAAAGTGCTAATTATAACAACTATTATGCATGTTATTGTCCTAAAAAGGGTTTGGGAACCCGGGTTCTGCACCAGGGGACATGTATCAATGCAAAAAGAAGTTTTAAAAACGGTCGTTTTTCGGGAGCAGTCATTTTAATGATGCATAAAGTGAAAAAAAAAAAGTCAAATATTCCTTTAAATATCATACCTGGGGGGTGTCTAAAGTATGCCTGTGAAGTGCCACGTGTTTCCCGTGTTTAGAACTGTCCCTGCACAAAATGACACTTCTAAAGGAAAAAAAAGCCATTTAAAACTGCTTGCGGCTTTAATGTAATGTCTGGTCCCGGTAATATGGATGAAATTCTTTAAGAAAAATGGCATAGCTACCCCATGACCCCCCCCCTACCCCAGCCCATTACCAGCCCCTTTGGGTCTTGTATGGATATTAAGGGGAACCCCGCACATAAAATAAAAAAGGCCCTATATACTCTGAACAGCCCTATACAGGCGGTGCATACAAGACAGGGACTGTAGGTTTGTTCTTATGTAGAGTCTGTTTGTAATTTTGAACAGGTACATTGTTGAAGTGTAGCTCCAGACCAAAAATCTATTTTTAAACTTTTTGGAAAACATAGGTAAGGGTTATCACCCCTGTAACATTTGTTTTGCTGTCTGTGCCCCTGTTCAGAACATTTCACCTCACTTTCCGTCCCAATGACAACTCTTTTTGAAATGTGGTCTTTTTCTTGAAACAAGGATTGCTGATAAAGCATCAGTACAGAGGAGACACCTTTCTCCCATATTTATTCTTACAGGAGAGAATTTTCCTTCCTAGTGGTAGATTTCCTCTCACTTCCTGTTGTCTTCTTGCGTTTGCAAGTAGGAGTCGTTTGTAAGTTGGATGTTTGAAAGTAGGGACCTGCCGTATATACTCTGCAGAAATAGGCCCCTTAGTTGTTGGTGTTGGCACAACACTGTAAGCACTCACAGTTACTCTTGGTTGGTGCTGGAACGCCCTGCTGTCAACTATTATATCAGGAATTTTAATTACATATAATTGTTGAACAGTGGTAGTAAAAATTGGGCCTTTGATGGTGGTGCTGGTGCCACAACACTGTAAGCCCTGACAGTTACTCTTGGTGGGTGCAGCAATGGGCCCTGCTGTGAATTATTAGATCAAGAATTGTAATTACATGCCCCTGTTGAACAGGGGCTGAAAAATTGGGCCTTAGGCACTGGTGGCACAACACTGCAACCCCTCACAGATACTGTACTTGGAGCACAGCAATGAGCCCTGTTGCAAAGTATTGCTTCAAAAATTGTAATGACACGCCCCTGTTAAACAGGGGCTGAAAAATTGGGCCTTAGGCACTGGTGGCACAACACTGCAACTCCTCACAGATACTGTACTTGGAGCACAGCAATGAGCCCTGTTGCAAAGTATTGCTTCAAAAATTGTAATGACACGCCCCTGTTAAACAGGGGCTGAAAAATTGGGCCTTAGGCACTGGTGGCACAACACTGCAACTCCTCACAGATACTGTACTTGGAGCACAGCAATGAGCCCTGTTGCAAAGTATTGCTTCAAAAATTGTAATTACACGCCCCTGTTAAACAGGGGCTGAAAAATTGGGCGTTAGGCACTGGTGGCGGCACCCATAAACAAAAATGATCTTACAAGCTATCATCATCAATCGTATCATTGAGGACTCGGAGGAGGAGGATAGCCAGTCAACATAACAGCACAGGCACTCAGCATCAGCATCAGTCTTGAAGGGATGTGACATGTTAAAATCAATTAGTCTGTTATATCAGCATCAGGTGTGTGGTAGCTGGTGGTGATCCAAGACTGGTTCATCTTGATGAAAGTCAGTCGATCAACCGAGTCGGTGGACAGGCGCACCCTGTGATCCGTGACAAATCCTCCAGCAGCACTGAATGTGCGTTCCGAAAGAACGCTGGATGCAGGACAGGCCAGTAGCTCAATTGCATACTGTGCAAGCTCTGGCCAGTGATCCATCCTCAAGACCCAGTAAGCCAGAGGATTTTCGGTGGGGAAGGTGTCCAAGTCTGACCTTGCCCCTAGATATTCCTGCACCATGTTTATCAGACGCTGGCGATGGTTGCTGGAACCGATCATACTTTGGGGCTGCGGACTAAAGAATTGTCTGAACGCATCGGTCAGACGGCCACCTTCCCCACCGCTCCTTCTTTGACTGGCCGAAGCCTCAGCAACTCGTTGTCCAGGACCAGGAGTTTGCAACCTCCCAGTCTCTGGGAACGCGTTGCACAGACCTTTCTGCAAGGCCTCCCGGAGTTGTCTCATCCTCTGCTCCCTCTGCGACGGTAACATAAGGTCCGCAACCTTACCCTTGTACCGTGGATCAAGGAGAGTGGCCAGCCAGTAATGGTCCCTCTCCTTGATCCGAAGAATACGAGGATCCTTCCGCAGACTTTGCAGGATCAGGGAGGCCATGCAGCGTAGGTTTGCTGAGGCATTCGCTCCGGAGTCCTCTGGGTCACTAAGGACGACATGATCCGCAGCCACCTCCTCCCAGCCACGTACAAGTCCACTGGTTTCTTGGGACTGTAAATCATCCCTAAAAGACTGCTGCTGATGATGCTGAGTGCCAGCCTCCACCTCCATGCTGACACAATCCTCCTCCTCCTCCTCCTCCTCCTCCTCCTCTTCCTGTGCGATGGGTGGGACAGAAGGAACACTGTCTGGGTAAAGGGGGCCTTGAGAGGCAAGGAAGTCCTCCTCTTCCTGCCTCTGTTCTGCCTCAAGTGCCCTGTCCATTATTCCACGCAGCGTGTGCTCCAACAGGTGGACAAGAGGTACAGTGTCACTGATGCATGCACTGTCACTGCTCACCATCCTCGTGGCCTCCTCAAATGGTGCCAGGACAGTGCATGCATCCCTGATCATGCCCCACTGGCGTGGAGAAAAAAAACCAAGCTCCCCTGACCCTGTCCTGGTGCCGTAGTCGCACAGGTACTCATTGATGGCCCTCTGCTGCGTGTGCAGCCGCTGCAGCATGGCCAACGTTGAGTTCCACCTGGTGGGCATGTCACATATAAGGCGGTTCTTGGGCAGGTTCAACTCCTTTTGCAGCTCAGCCAGGCGAGCACTGGCATTATAAGATCTGCGGAAATGCACACAGACTTTCCTGGCCTGCCTCAGGACATCCTGTAAGCCCGGGTACCTGCCCAAGAAGCGCTGCACCACCAGGTTAAGGACGTGAGCCACACAGGGCACATGGGTCAGTTGTCCCTGTCGGAGGGCGGAGAGGAGGTTGGTGCCATTGTCGCAAACCACCATTCCTGGCTTAAGCTGGCGTGGCGTCAACCACCTCTCGGCCTGGCCCTGCAGAGCAGACAGGACCTCTGCCCCAGTGTGGCTTCTGTCCCCCAAACACACCAGCGCAAGCACGGCATGGCATCTTTTTGCCTGCGTACTTGCGTAGCCCCGTGAACGGCTACGGAGCACCGCTGGTTCATAGGACAAACCACAGGAAGAGGCCATGGAGGAAGAAGAAGAGGAGGGGGTGGAGGAGAGAGGTGTGTCACAACCAGTAGTAGCATTTTGGAGGCGTGGCGGTGGGACAACCTCCAACACTACTGCACCTTGTCCTGAATCCTTCCCAGCTGCCAAAAGAGTGACCCAATGGGCCGTGAAAGAAAGGTAACGTCCCTGTCCATGCCTGCTGGACCATGAGTCAGCGGTAATATGCACCTTACCGCTGACCGCCCTGTCCAGCGAGGCCAAGACATTGCCTTCCACATGCCGGTAGAGAGCCGGAATAGCCTTCCGTGAGAAAAAGTGGCGTTTGGGAACCTGCCACTGAGGAACCGCACATTGCACAAACTCACGGAAGGGGGCCGAGTCTACCAACTGAAAAGGCAGCAGTTGAAGCGCTAGCAATTTAGCCAAGCTAGCATTCAACCGCTGGGCATGTGGATGGCTGGGAGTGAACTTCTTTCGACGGTCCAGCAGCTGGGGCAGGGAAATTTGCCTGCTAGAATCGGACGTCGGTGTACTGCTAGCAGATTGGGCGCAAGTACTTGGCTGTGACACACCTAATTCTACACCTTCATTCCTCTCAGTGCATGTTTCAGAGAGGACTGAAGTTATAGTGGGGTTGGAGATCCCAGCTGATGCGGTGCAAGGAGAGGTCCGCTTTGTTCTTTGGTGTGGGTCTTTGAGGTAGGCTTGCCAACGAGCTGCATGGCAGGTCAACATATGTCTGGTCAGGCATGTGGTACCCAAGCGGCTGATGTTTTGGCCACGCGATATACGCTTGAGACATATGTTGCAAACAGCAGCTGTGCGATCTGATGCACTAGCCTCAAAAAAGGCCCACACCAAAGAACTTTTTGAATGACGGGCAGAGGCAGCGCCCTGCACAGGCGGAGCTCTGCGGTGTGATTCCGTCGGTGTACTGCCCTTACGCTGGCCACCAAAGGGCATCCTGCCTCGTTGGAGATGTGCCTCCTCCTCATCCTCCTCCTCCTCCTCTCTCCTATTAGGCACCCACGTGGAGTCAGTGACCTCATCATCCCCTCCCTCCTCATCACTGGAGCCAATCTGGCAGTATGCTGCAGCTGCTGGAACATGACTGCCAGATTGGTGTCCTTCTTGAGCATCCCCTCTGTCTGCTCTCACGCTACTGCCTTCCTCTAGCTGGGTTTCATCATCAGACCCTTCGAAACGCTGGGCATCCTCCTGGAGCATGTACCCAACACTGTGCTGAAACAGTTCGGGGGACTCCTCAGGAGGAGGACATGGTGGGTCTAGGGAAGGAGTGACTGATGATTTGTCTGACATTGATACCAGGGAAGACGACGCTTTGGCAGCTGCTTTTCCAGTACCCTGAGCCTGGGTGAGAGAGGATGAGGAGGAGGAGGAGGGCTTGGTCATCCACTCTACCAAGTCTTCGGCATGATGTGGCTCAACATGTCCAGCTGCCGAAAAGAAGGACAAGCGTGTCCCATGGCCATGTGCTGATGACAATGCACCGCGTCCACGACCAGCACTGTTGCCCCCAGACACAGAGCCTGCTTGCCCTCTTTTATTGCCTCCTGACTGTCTGCCTCTCCTTGTTTGCCTTCCAGACATTCTAATAGATGGCCTGCAGGGAGATGGGAAAAAAGAAATAAGGGCTACCTTCAGGTGTCCTTCTCTGTCCCTTGAAACAAGGACTTTCACAGTGAAAGAAACTGACACTCTCCCTACCTACAGTTTTCTGTCCCTAGAAAAAATATTTTTTTTAAGCACAATATAGCACAAGGACAATTCACTCACTGTCCTTACAGGTCCCTGGAAACAAGGACTTGCAGAGTGAAAGAAAAAAAACACTCTCCCTACCTACAGTTTTCTGTCCCTAGAAAAAATATTTTTTTTAAGCACAATATAGCACAAGGACAATTCACTCACTGTCCTTACAGGTCCCTGGAAACAAGGACTTGCAGAGTGAAAGAAAAAAAACACTCTCCCTACCTACAGTTTTCTGTCCCTAGAAAAAATGTTTTTTTTAATCACAATATAGCACAAGGACAATTCACTCACTGTCCTTCCAGGTCCCTGGAAACAAGGACTTGCAGAGTGAAATAAACTGACACTCTCCCTACCTACAGTTTTCTGTCCCTAGAATAAATGTTTTTTTTAAGCACAATATAGCACAAGGACAATTCACTCACTGTCCTTACAGGTCCCTGGAAACAAGGACTTGCAGAGTGAAAGAAAAGAAACACTCTCCCTACCTACAGTTTTCTGTCCCTAGAAAAAATGTTTTTTTTAATCACAATATAGCACAAGGACAATTCACTCACTGTCCTTCCAGGTCCCTGGAAACAAGGACTTGCAGAGTGAAATAAACTGACACTCTCCCTACCTACAGTTTTCTGTCCCTAGAATAAATGTTTTTTTTAAGCACAATATAGCACAAGGACAATTCACTCACTGTCCTTACAGGTCCCTGGAAACAAGGACTTGCAGAGTGAAAGAAAAAAAACACTCTCCCTACCTACAGTTTTCTGTCCCTAGAAAAAATGTTTTTTTTAATCACAATATAGCACAAGGACAATTCACTCACTGTCCTTACAGGTCCCTGGAAACAAGGACTTGCAGAGTGAAATAAACTGACACTCTCCCTACCTACAGTTTTCTGTCCCTAGAATAAATGTTTTTTTTAAGCACAATATAGCACAAGGAGAATTCACTCACTGTCCTTCCAGGTCCCTGGAAACAAGGACTTGCAGAGTGAAATAAACTGACACTCTCCCTACCTACAGTTTTCTGTCCCTAGAATAAATGTTTTTTTTAAGCACAATATAGCACAAGGACAATTCACTCACTGTCCTTACAGGTCCCTGGAAACAAGGACTTGCAGAGTGAAAGAAAAAAAACACTCTCCCTACCTACAGTTTTCTGTCCCTAGAAAAAATGTTTTTTTTAATCACAATATAGCACAAGGACAATTCACTCACTGTCCTTCCAGGTCCCTGGAAACAAGGACTTGCAGAGTGAAATAAACTGACACTCTCCCTACCTACAGTTTTCTGTCCCTAGAATAAATGTTTTTTTTAAGCACAATATAGCACAAGGACAATTCACTCACTGTCCTTACAGGTCCCTGGAAACAAGGACTTGCAGAGTGAAAGAAAAAAAACACTCTCCCTACCTACAGTTTTCTGTCCCTAGAAAAAATGTTTTTTTTAATCACAATATAGCACAAGGACAATTCACTCACTGTCCTTACAGGTCCCTGGAAACAAGGACTTGCAGAGTGAAATAAACTGACACTCTCCCTACCTACAGTTTTCTGTCCCTAGAATAAATGTTTTTTTTAAGCACAATATAGCACAAGGAGAATTCACTCACTGTCCTTCCAGGTCCCTGGAAACAAGGACTTGCAGAGTGAAATAAACTGACACTCTCCCTACCTACAGTTTTCTGTCCCTAGAATAAATGTTTTTTTTAAGCACAATATAGCACAAGGACAATTCACTCACTGTCCTTACAGGTCCCTGGAAACAAGGACTTGCAGAGTGAAAGAAAAAAAACACTCTCCCTACCTACAGTTTTCTGTCCCTAGAAAAAATGTTTTTTTTAATCACAATATAGCACAAGGACAATTCACTCACTGTCCTTACAGGTCCCTGGAAACAAGGACTTGCAGAGTGAAATAAACTGACACTCTCCCTACCTACAGTTTTCTGTCCCTAGAATAAATGTTTTTTTTAAGCACAATATAGCACAAGGACAATTCACTCACTGTCCTTACAGGTCCCTGGAAACAAGGACTTGCAGAGTGAAATAAACTGACACTCTCCCTACCTACAGTTTTCTGTCCCTAGAATAAATGTTTTTTTTAAGCACAATATAGCACAAGGACAATTCACTCACTGTCCTTACAGGTCCCTGGAAACAAGGACTTGCAGAGTGAAAGAAAAAAAACACTCTCCCTACCTACAGTTTTCTGTCCCTAGAAAAAATGTTTTTTTTAATCACAATATAGCACAAGGACAATTCACTCACTGTCCTTACAGGTCCCTGGAAACAAGGACTTGCAGAGTGAAATAAACTGACACTCTCCCTACCTACAGTTTTCTGTCCCTAGAATAAATGTTTTTTTTAAGCACAATATAGCACAAGGAGAATTCACTCACTGTCCTTCCAGGTCCCTGGAAACAAGGACTTGCAGAGTGAAATAAACTGACACTCTCCCTACCTACAGTTTTCTGTCCCTAGAATAAATGTTTTTTTTAAGCACAATATAGCACAAGGACAATTCACTCACTGTCCTTACAGGTCCCTGGAAACAAGGACTTGCAGAGTGAAAGAAAAAAAACACTCTCCCTACCTACAGTTTTCTGTCCCTAGAAAAAAATGTTTTTTTTAATCACAATATAGCACAAGGACAATTCACTCACTGTCCTTACAGGTCCCTGGAAACAAGGACTTGCAGAGTGAAATAAACTGACACTCTCCCTACCTACAGTTTTCTGTCCCTAGAATAAATGTTTTTTTTAAGCACAATATAGCACAAGGAGAATTCACTCACTGTCCTTCCAGGTCCCTGGAAACAAGGACTTGCAGAGTGAAATAAACTGACACTCTCCCTACCTACAGTTTTCTGTCCCTAGAATAAATGTTTTTTTTAAGCACAATATAGCACAAGGACAATTCACTCACTGTCCTTACAGGTCCCTGGAAACAAGGACTTGCAGAGTGAAAGAAAAAAAACACTCTCCCTACCTACAGTTTTCTGTCCCTAGAAAAAATGTTTTTTTTAATCACAATATAGCACAAGGACAATTCACTCACTGTCCTTCCAGGTCCCTGGAAACAAGGACTTGCAGAGTGAAATAAACTGACACTCTCCCTACCTACAGTTTTCTGTCCCTAGAATAAATGTTTTTTTTAAGCACAATATAGCACAAGGAGAATTCACTCACTGTCCTTCCAGGTCCCTGGAAACAAGGACTTGCAGAGTGAAATAAACTGACACTCTCCCTACCTACAGTTTTCTGTCCCTAGAATAAATGTTTTTTTTAAGCACAATATAGCACAAGGACAATTCACTCACTGTCCTTCCAGGTCCCTGGAAACAAGGACTTGCAGAGTGAAAGAAAAAAAACACTCTCCCTACCTACAGTTTTCTGTCCCTAGAAAAAATGTTTTTTTTAATCACAATATAGCACAAGGACAATTCACTCACTGTCCTTCCAGGTCCCTGGAAACAAGGACTTGCAGAGTGAAATAAACTGACACTCTCCCTACCTACAGTTTTCTGTCCCTAGAATAAATGTTTTTTTTAAGCACAATATAGCACAAGGACAATTCACTCACTGTCCTTCCAGGTCCCTGGAAACAAGGACTTGCAGAGTGAAATAAACTGACACTCTCCCTACCTACAGTTTTCTGTCCCTAGAATAAATGTTTTTTTTAAGCACAATATAGCACAAGGAGAATTCACTCACTGTCCTTCCAGGTCCCTGGAAACAAGGACTTGCAGAGTGAAATAAACTGACACTCTCCCTACCTACAGTTTTCTGTCCCTAGAATAAATGTTTTTTTTAAGCACAATATAGCACAAGGACAATTCACTCACTGTCCTTAGAGGTCCCTGGAAACAAGGACTTGCAGAGTGAAAGAAAATAAACACTCTCCCTACCTACAGTTTTCTGTCCCTAGAAAAAATGTTTTTTTTTAAGCACAATATAGCACAAGGACAATTCACTCACTGTCCTTCCAGGTCCCTGGAAACAAGGACTTGCAGAGTGAAAGAAAAAAAACACTCTCCCTACCTACAGTTTTCTGTCCCTAGAAAAAATGTTTTTTTTAATCACAATATAGCACAAGGACAATTCACTCACTGTCCTTCCAGGTCCCTGGAAACAAGGACTTGCAGAGTGAAAGAAACTGACACTGTCCCTACCTACAGTTTTCTGTCCCTAGAATAAATGTTTTTTTTAAGCACAATATAGCACAAGGACAATTCACTCACTGTCCTTAGAGGTCCCTGGAAACAAGGACTTGCAGAGTGAAAGAAAATAAACACTCTCCCTACCTACAGTTTTCTGTCCCTAGAAAAAATGTTTTTTTTTAAGCACAATATAGCACAAGGACAATTCACTCACTGTCCTTCCAGGTCCCTGGAAACAAGGACTTGCAGAGTGAAAGAAAAAAAACACTCTCCCTACCTACAGTTTTCTGTCCCTAGAAAAAATGTTTTTTTTAATCACAATATAGCACAAGGACAATTCACTCACTGTCCTTACAGGTCCCTGGAAACAAGGACTTGCAGAGTGAAAGAAACTGACACTCTCCCTACCTACAGTTTTCTGTCCCTAGAATAAATGTTTTTTTAAGCACAATATAGCACAAGGACAATTCACTCACTGTCCTTCCAGGTCCCTGGAAACAAGGACTTGCAGAGTGAAAGAAACTGACACTGTCCCTACCTACAGTTTTCTGTCCCTAGAATAAATGTTTTTTTTAAGCACACTATAGCACAAGCACAAAACACACTGACACTCTCCCTACCTATCCTTCTCTTTCCCTAAACTAAAGGAATCCAGGTTAAGCAAGAAAGAAATAACAGTCACTGTCCCTGCCTATGCTGCTCTATCCCTGCTCCGGAACACACTACACTAGGCCGCCGTGCTGGCGGCCTTTTATAGTGTGGGGCGTGTACTAAACACCCTCAGCAATAATTGGCCACAGGCATCCTGCCTGTGGCCAATCATTGCTCTCCTCGCTGCCGGCGCTGTGATTGGCCAAGCATGCGGGGTCACAGTGCATGCTTGGCCAATCACAGCGCCTGGATGACACTGCGATGGCGTAGTGCATTGTGGGCCGTTCGCGTCACTCGAATTTGGCGCGAACGGCCCAAATCGTTCGATCTTCGTCGAACGATCGAACAGCCGATGTTCGAGTCGAACGTATGTTCGACTCGAACACGAAGCTCATCCCTATTGAGGAAGTATTGACCCATGATCACAGTCCAAGCTCCCTCTACCCAAATACATATATAGGAACTTACTTCTATATCTATCCCTTTTCTCCCCCCATCTCCTCCCCTCCTCTTTATTAAATATGACAAAATACATGGCAAATGTATATAAATGTTGCAGTACTAAACCCACATTTATTTCAACATATTCTTGCTGCCAGGATCTCTCCTGCATCATTTTTTAATATAATCTCTTTAGCTGCCAAATTCTTACTAGTTGCCATTACACCAGTATGTTTTGTGCCATGTTATAAAGCTCTTGATTTATATGTTTTTTTTTACATACAATACACCTTATTGTAAACATTTAAAAATAATGTACTGAAGAGGCATCTTTCAGACAAAATGGTATATCCTTTCAGGATCCAATTACATGTGAATGGAACTAGATTGGATTGAAATTCTGTTTAATGGTTGTAGTGTACGTTTGGTGACCTATACTTATGTAGCGGGGGTCTAAATCTAGGGGGAGTGCATGGGTGGTAGTATGACCCAATGCATCCTGATTGTTGGAGATTAGGGACCATTGATAGTCTTGGAGGGCTCTGGGGGTGTGAGGTTCCCTGCGGCCTGCAGGTGGCGTTGTCGCCATGGGCCGGAGTTGAACCCTGACCGCAAGACTGCATCCTTTTTTGTCCTTTCCTGGCGCTTGTACGGCGGGGCGGGGAACCCGCTGTGACGCAAATGGAGAGGAGATAAAAGGGGCGGATGCCCTTACCACGGGGTTCAGAGTCGGAGGACGCGGCCACGCCCAGGCACCTTCAGCCTTGGTGCTGGCGTTCCGGAGTTCCGTGCCCTTGACCTGGCCGGAGCGGGAGATGGAGTCCATCCCAGGCACCTTTAGCCTGGGGTAAGGTACTATGGCGGAAGCCTGGAACTCAGTACCTTCGACTGAGTTCCGCGAGGGTGGAGGAATATGAGGGGACCCTAACGCCTTGGGTGCCCGTGTCTGAGATGAGGAGGCTGGTGAGCGGAACTTATCCGGAGAGTCCGGCGCAGCATTTGCTGGTGACGGAGAGGCCTCCAGTAACTCTCTTGGACGGATGTCTTCCCTCTGACAGGGGCTGTGATAGCGAGGGTGGTTCATGCTCTTGTTCTATCTAGTCGGTGGCGGCGGCTGTGCATCATGGCCATTGGTGACACCACAGAGGTTAGCTCTACTTAAAGGATTGTGCCTTGACCTACTTCCCGCAAATACTGAAGTGTTCTATGGGTCTCAACCTGTCTGTGCTGTATGACTATTTATTGGGAAGAATAAATACGAGTTGGACCTTTTCAATGTGTGGAACTCTGGTTACTGAGAGCAAAGGGAGTCATTCCGGAGAAAGGATTTGACTCTGAGACATACACACAAAACCCGATAGTTCTGGCTTTCATCTCTATACCCTCTAGAGGACATTGGCCGTGGTGTATCGCATCCCTCCCCCCAGTACTAACCCCTAGACGAGACAAACAAGCCGAAAATGAGAAGGGGTGAGAGGGGTGAGGTCGCTACACTTAAAATGCATATAGTTTTGCATTCCTTATGACATTTGACTTCACCCACTTTTTTTTGTGTTTACAAGATTTCCCCATCCCACACTTTCAAAACTATCCTTTTTCTTACTGCCATCCATAAAACTCCTCCAAAACAAAAAATATTTTGTGAATACATTCAAAGCTGGATACTCTTCATCAGTCACCTTCACAGGACAGTGTTTAATGGCAGCTACTTGATCACATTCAGTGTTCACTACAAAACTAGAGCTGCCCTCTTTGCCACATGGTCACTGTATATTTGCTAATTGGTAGCATTACTTAAAAACTGTTTTTTCAAAAAAAAATTGATTCATGATTTTGTCATATAATCATTGTAGCAAAGATTAGTTGGATGCAGCTTGAATCTATTAAAGGAGGTTGGTTCTTTTATTAATTAAAACTTCTGTATATAAAAAAAAAAAACATTCACCCTTCCTTTTTCAGTATACACACAAATAAATTCTAAATTCAACATAAAAAATACCTAGTGGAACTTATGATTCCTCTAACATACAGCCCTGCTTTGTTCTTCCTTCATTTATCTTGGCTGACGTTTCTGTTGTATAAGTAAAGATTTTTTTATTTTTTTATTCTTAATGTAATAATTTTACATCTAATATAAATTTGTGTTTCCACTGTGTTATATTTTGATTTAGTTATTGTGTAATTTTCACTAAACAACCACTGTTTCAATTCACTGTTTTTTATTTTTTTTAGATGGAGTGTCCATTATACTTCATGGGTGATTTTATATATTAAATTGATGCGAGCGTGGACATATACAGTCTATTGGATTATATATTTCTATATGAATATAGAAGCATGCAGTTACCGTAGTTATTTTTTTATATTTACGATACCAATAAACTAAAGGAAGACCTGGATTCCTTACAGAAAGAACAGTTGAGTGAATGGGTATAGATTAGGAAGTTTAATTTTTTTTTCAATCATTTGTGTATTTATTGGTTTACTTTGTTTAACTGTAAATGTTTTACCTTGTATTTTTGTGACGCATTTTGCATGCATTTTTCCTGTGTATTTGTATAATGGGGGAAGTTGTGTTATTTATTGTGAAATGACAGTTGATACATATTTGACTGTATTGACACCTTATCTTTATTATTTAATAAATTTTTTATACTTCACAACACATTTGAGTTTGTCTCCAGGCGGATCAAAGTTAGAGAATTAAATTAGGAGCTTGAGAGACAGCGTTTGATGATCCAAGGCTAGTTTCCTGTATGTCCTCTATGCGATTCAACAAGCTGAGCATTCACAAATTCCTCAATCAAGGATTTTTTTTTTTATGAAACACTACCGCCAACTAATAGAATGTTCTGATTTACCTAACACATTTTAAACTTTCTCCTTTAAATTCAAATTTACTTACATTTCAGTCACCACTAATCCCTTGTAACTCTACTGGTGTTGAACACAGTTTGAGACATTTTTCTATATCTATGCAAGTTCCAACAACTTTAATGTGACGAGGAATCGTTGGTGCTAGCACAATCCATCTATTTTACTAAAATATTTTATCCAGTGTTTAGAGTGGGTGTTTAGGGCATTCTGTCTAGTTTTCCACAAAAAGAAACATCTAATACTTTAAAGACACACATCAGTCCAAAAGCACACCTCAGTCCAAATCATAGTGGCGACTAAAGCAAATTGTTGCAGAACTGATTTTAGGGACTTTGCTGATCTCTATTATTTACACCTGTATATATATTTATATATATATATATATATATATATATATATATATATATATATATGGCATATTTCACAAAGCTTTAGCACAAGGATAAATTGACAAATGAAGTGTAACTCGTTTCAATATATTTTAGGGTGATGTCTCTAACACCGCTGTCACGTGCTATAGAATTAGAACATTTTAATAACAAAAGCAGCCCCATTGAGTTTTTTATTTGGGGGGTTTCAAGTTCTCCACAATTACAGCCTCTACTATTCCTTGTATTTCTATTAATTTATCTTCTTACTATTTTTGGCAATTTTACTATCATTACTTTGATTTTTGCGGACTCTCGCTTGCAAAAGCCAATGTACTGTTTCCTATGTAATATGTCCTTTTTAGACTTTTCCTACAGCACAGTAACTGCCCCTTATTTGTTGTACAGTTTTGTCACAGGTAATAAAAAACTTTCTTTCATGAAATGTATGGTTCAGCTTTACTTCTTCAACTCTTTTGCAAGTACTGAATATCTTCTGCTAACTACTATGGCTTACGACCGTTACGTAGCTATTTGTAACCCCCTTTTCTATCCACAAACCATGAACAGGAAAACATGTTCTTGGTTAACAGGTGCTGCCTGGTCAGCAGGATTTTTAGCTGCTGTACCTGTAACAGCGTTAAGATCAACTCTCAGTTTTTGTATGTCTACCGTGATTAATCATTTTTTTTGTGATGTCACACCTTTGCTGAAGCTAGCCTGTGATGACACCCTACCTGTAGAAATCACAATGTTCTCTCAAGATGTTGTATTGTTGTTTAGTTGCTTCCTACTTACTGTGATGTCTTACATCTACATCATCTCTGCCATCCTCAAGATTAAGGAACCCCAAAAATTATTTTCATGTCTCGAGGAACCCTTACTAAAACCAAATCATCAGGGCTCAATAGGAACAATGCTCCTTATATTGGTGGTCAATAGGAAGAATGTCCCCCTTAAAATGGTGTTCAGAATACCACCCTTAAAGACAGCTAAAGAGATATTTGGTGTCATGCTTTGCCAAGTGGTGCTGAACCTTGAACTCTGTAGGCATCATCAAATAGTCCTTAATTTAGGTCAAATAGGTGGTTCATCAGCCACAGCTCAAGGAACCCCTAGCAACCTCTAGAGGAACCCTTGTTGGTTGGAGGGTAGACAGTGGAGGAGACCTTGCGTGGAGAGTGAAGAAGTTTCTGCTTTTGACTGCTGGGTTGCATTTTTGGTTATTTTTGGCTCTTTTTCCTTACAGCTTTTTAACACCTTTTTCTGGCACATTTTAAACAGCCTTTTTTTTCTTTTTTTTTCCTTCAGCCTACTAATTAAGGGGAGTGGTTAATTGGTCACAGGTGCTTGAGGCCTATATAAATTTCTGTAGAGCACATGTGAAATTGCCAGTCTTGTTGGTTGGAGGGTAGACAGTGGAGGAGACCTTGCGTGGAGAGTGAAGAAGTTTCTGCTTTTGACTGCTGGGTTGCATTTTTGGTTATTTTTGGCTCTTTTTCCTTGCAGCTTTTTAACACCTTTTTCTGGCACATTTTAAACAGCCTTTTTTTTTCTTTTTTTTTCCTTCAGCCTACTAATTAAGGGGAGTGGTTAATTGGTCACAGGTGCTTGAGGCCTATATAAACTTCTGTAGAGCTCATTTAGAGCCTGCTCATTTTGAGTTGCTGGAACTCTGTCCAAGTAAAAATGGACTAAGTGGTGAGTTAAAATCAAGAGTTTAAAACAGGAGGTTAAAACAGGGGTCATAGTAGATGTGTAGTGTGAGTACCTGGGTGTTGTCTGAGTAGTGTGTGTGGATCGTTAGTACTTGTGTATTGTAGGTGCACGCTGGTCTGCGAGTGCACGCGGGTCCGTTGGTCTGAGAGTGCACGCTGGTCTGCGAGTGCACGCGGGTCCGTTGGTCTGCGAGTGCACGCTGGTCTGCGAGTGCACGCGGGTCCGTTGGTCTGCGGGTGCACGCTGGTCTGCGAGTGCACGCGGGTCCGTTGGTCTGCGGGTGCACGCTGGTCTGCGAGTGCACGCGGGTCCGTTGGTCTGCGAGTGCACGCTGGTCTGCGAGTGCATGCGGGTCCGTTGGTCTGCGAGTGCACGCTGGTCTGCGAGTGCACGCGGGTCCGTTGGTCTGCGAGTGCACGCTGGTCTGCGAGTGCACGCGGGTCCGTTGGTCTGCGAGTGCACGCTGGTCTGCGAGTGCACGCGGGTCCGTTGGTCTGCGAGTGCACGCGGGTCCGTTGGTCTGCGAGTGCACGCGGGTCCGTTGGTCTGCAAGTGCACGCGGGTCCGTTGGTCTGCGAGTGCACGCGGGTCCATTGGTCTGCGCGGGTCCGTTGGTCTGCGAGTGCACGCGGGTCCGTTGGTCTGCGGGTGCACGTAGGTCTGCGTGGTACCTGTGTATTGTCTTGTTGAGTACCTGTGTATTGTCTTGTTGAGTACCTGTGTATTGTCTTGTTGAGTACCTGTGTATTGTCTTGTTGAGTACCTGTGTATTGTCTTGTTGAATAGTTGGGTCAGGAAGCTAGTGTTAGGTAATTTGGACAGGGTATAATCTCGAATCCTCATTAAATTAATAGGTACGATGCCCAGCGGGTGTGGCGAGGCGACTCGGTGTACATCTTGCAGCATGTATGCGTTCCTTGATCATCTGATCGAGGGCGATTACTGCTGTGCAAAATGTAAGCACATTGTTTCCCTGGAAGCCCAGGTTCTGAATCTAGGGAAGCAACTGTCAGCACTGGGAAGTCCCTCCACACTAAAGGAGAGCTGGATACGTACCCGGCAGGTGATGGCAGGGGCCAGCACAGAGGTGGGTGGAGACAAAGAGGTGCAGGCACTAGAAAATAGTAGATGGGTGACAGTCAGGAAGGGTAGAGGGCGAAGTGCCAGGGAGGCCGATCCAGGGCTGGAGCATCCCAATAAGTATGCTCCATTGAGTAACATTGGTGAAACCAGTCCGGGACCAGCACTGCTGGAGCTGAGGGACTCTCCTAGCTGCCAGGGGAAGAACTCCTCCAGTGAGAGTGGGGGGGAAGCGAAGGGAAAGGAAAGACAGATTCTGGTGGTAGGGGACTCAATTCTTAGAAGGACAGAGAGGGCAATCTGTAACAAAGACCTGAAGCGCCGAACTGTATGTTGTCTACCGGGCGCTCGGGTTCGGCACATCACGGATCTGGTGGACAGATTACTGGGAGGGGCTGGGGAAGACCCAGCTGTCATGGTGCACGTTGGCACCAATGACAAAGTCAGAGGCAGATGGAGTGTCCTAAAGAACAATTTTAGGGACTTGGGAGCTAAATTGAGGAAAAGGACCTCTAAGGTAGTATTCTCGGGAATACTACTGGTACATCGAGCCACACCAGAAAGGCAGAGGGAGATTAGGGAAGTGAACAAGTGGCTGAAGAGCTGGTGTAGTAAGGAGGGGTTTGGGTTCCTGGAGGACTGGGCCGACTTCTCAGTCGATAACCAGTACTATAAAAGGGACGGACTGCACCTAAATGAGGAGGGTGCAGATCAGCTGGGAATAAGGATGGCCAAAAAGTTAGAGGGGTTTTTAAACTAGGTGACAGGGGGGAGGGTCCAGAGATAGTGAGAGTCAGCGGGGAACATATTCTAAAGGGTAGTATTAGGGGCATTAGTGGTAGGGTAACCAAAGAACATAAACCCAAGGTAAGTATAGTAGCAAGTCCTAGTTGCAATCTGGGAACACCCAAGAGGATAGTATGTGACCGGTCAAATAATATTAATGCATTAAAGTGTCTGTTCACCAATGCCAGAAGTCTGCCAAGCAAAATAGGTGAGTTGGAAGCTCTGGTGCATGAGGAGAGCTATGATGTAATCGGTATTGCTGAAACTTGGCTTCATTCCTCACATGACTGGGCTATTAATATTCCTGGCTATGCACTCTTTCGGAAAGACAGGGTAAAAAGGAAGGGTGGAGGGGTCTGTCTCTATGTGAGAAGTGATCTCAAAGCGAGTGTGAAAGAGGACCTGGTGGATGGAGAGTGTGATGAGTCTGAAGCATTATGGGTGGAACTGCATACAGATGTGCGTAGTTCAAAGCTAATCATTGGAGTTTGTTATAGACCACCCAATGTTAATGAGGAGTTAGAGACTCAGCTCCTTGCACAGATGGAAAGGGCTGCAAGGGCTGGGATGGTGATAATAATGGGGGATTTTAACTACCCAGAAATTGACTGGAGTAATGGAACTGCTGGGACAGTTAAAGGGCAAAAATTTATAAACCTATTGCAGGACAATTTTATGGTCCAGTTTATTGAGGCCCCAACTAGGAATGATGCTCTGTTGGACCTGGTAATCTCAAACCATGCAGAGCGTATTACTAATGTTCAGATAAAGGAACACCTGGGTAGCAGTGACCATAACATGATTTCATTTGATGTTAGTTGTAAGCAAAAATCACATACAGGAAAGATAAAAACACTTAATTTCAAGAGAGCAAATTTTCCAAGGATGAGCGCTGCTCTCCAGGACTTAGACTGGGAAGGAATATTGGCATCAATGGGCACAGAACAGAAATGGGAATTCTTCAAAAAGACTGTTTGTGAACTCACTGCAAAGTATATTCCCATGGGCAATAAGTTTAAAAGGCTAAAAATAAAACCTATGTGGCTCACTGCCAAAGTTAAAAAAGCTATAAACTATAAGAAAAGAGCTTTTAAAAAATATAAAAATGAGGGAACACTAGTGTCATTTAAATGTTACAAAGAATATAACAGGATATGTAAAAAGGAAATCAAGGATGCAAAAATTCAAAATGAACAACAGATTGCAAAAGATAGTAGGACAAACCCCAAAAAATTCTTCAAATATATTAATAGTAAAAAGGTCAAGTCTGAGCATGTAGGCCCTTTACAAAATAATCTAGAGTGGGTGACTGGGGACAAAGAGAAGGCTAATTTATTAAATACTTTCTTCAGTTCTGTGTATACAAAGGAGCATGGGGGAGCTCATGTCCAAAATGGGGGTGGTAGTGACACAGCCCCAAATCCACAATGGCTCAAAAGTGATATGGTCCAGAAATATTTAGATGGAATAAAGGTGGATAAAGCACCTGGACCAGATGGCATACACCCACGGATCCTAAAAGAATTGAGCTCTGTAATTTCAAAGCCATTGTATTTAATTTTTAGGGACTCATTAATGACAGGAATAGTACCACTGGATTGGCGCAGGGCCAATGTGGTGCCTATATTTAAAAAGGGAATTAAGTCTTTACCAAGTAACTATAGACCTGTTAGTTTAACTTCTATAGTTGGGAAAATACTGGAGAGATTAATAAAAGACCACATAGATGAGTTCTTGCTGGAAAAAAACTATTTAAGCAACAGACAGCATGGATTCATGAAAGACAGAAGTTGTCAAACAAACCTGATTTCTTTTTATGAAGAGGTAAGTAAGACCTTGGACAGAGGGGTGGCTGTGGACGTGGTATACTTGGATTTTGCAAAAGCGTTCGATACAGTTCCCCACACACGGCTCATGTGTAAGGTAAAGTCTACAGGATTGGAAATATCAGTTTGTAAATGGATAGAAAACTGGCTAAAAGACAGAATTCAGAGAGTAGTGGTTAATGATTCTTACTCTGAATGGTCCAAGGTTATCAGTGGTGTACCCCAAGGTTCAGTGCTGGGACCCTTACTTTTTAACATGTTTATAAATGATATTGGGTCTGAGATCAAAAGTAACATTTCTGTCTTTGCAGATGACACCAAGCTATGCAGTGGAATAACGTCCTTACAGGATGTCGCCAATTTACAAGCCGACCTCAATGCTCTGTCTAATTGGGCGACTATGTGGCAGATGAGGTTTAATGTTGATAAATGTAAAGTTATGCACTTGGGGGATAATAATATGAATGCATCATACATACTAGGGGGAGTACAACTGGGGGTATCCGTAGTGGAGAAGGATCTGGGGGTTTTGGTAGATCATAAGCTCAATAATGGCATGCAATGCCAAGCTGCGGTTTCCAAAGCGAGCAAAGTCCTTTCTTGTATTAAGAGAGGTATGGTCTCCAGAGAGAGAGATATAATTTTGCCCCTGTTCAAATCATTAGTAAGACCTCATCTGGAATATGCAGTTCAGTTTTGGGCCCCAGTTCTCAAAAAGGATATTGGGGAACTGGAGAAAGTGCAGAGAAGGGCAACCAAACTGATAAGAGGCATGGAGGAGCTCAGCTATGAGGAGAGATTAGAGGAACTGAATTTATTCTCTCTTGAGAAGAGGAGATTAAGGGGGGATATGATCAACATGTACAAATATATAAGGGGTCCATATAGTGAACTTGGTGTTCAGTTATTCACTTTACGGTCAACACAAAGGACAAGGGGGCACTCTTTGCATCTAGAGGAAAAGAGATTTCACCTCCAAATACGGAAAGGTTTTTTCACACTAAGAGCTGTGAAAATGTGGAATAGACTCCCTGCAGAGGTGGTTCTGGCCAGCTCAGTAGATTGCTTTAAGAAGGGCCTGGATTCTTTCTTAAATGTACATAATATAACTGGGTACTGACATTTATAGGTAAAGTTGATCCAGGGAATATCCGATTGCCTCTCGGGGGATCAGGAAGGAATTTTTTCCCCTGCTGTAGCAAATTGGATCATGCTCTTCTGGTTTTTTTTTGCCTTCCTCTGTATCAACTGTGGGTATACTGTAGAATTGGGTATATGGGATTGTACGATATATGTTTATTTTTATATATTTTATTTTTTATTTTTTTTTTATTTATTTTTTTACAGTTGAACTGGATGGACTTGTGTCTTTTTTCAACCTGACTAACTATGTAACTATGTAACCCCAGGGTTCCACGGAACCCTGGTTGAGAATGTCTGGTTTAGATCAAAGCATTTTCATGTGTTAAAATGGCCCAGTCAAAGCCCAGACCTAAATCCAATTTAGAATCTTTGGCAAGACTTGACAATTGCTGTTCATAGATGCTCTACATCCAATCTTACAGAGCTTGAGCTATTTTGCAAAGAAAAATGGGCAAAAAGTTCACTCTCTAGATGTGCCAAGCTGGTAGAGACATCCCCAAAAAGACTTGCAGCTGTAATTACAGCGAAAGGTGGTTCTACAAAGTATTGACTCAGGGTGGCTGAATACAAATGCACGCCGCACTTTCAGATATTTATTTCTAATAAAATTTGAAAAACATTTATCATATTCCTTCCACTTCACAATTGTGTGCCACGTTGTGTTGGTCTATCACATAAAATCCCAATAAAATACATTTACGCTTTTGGTTGTAACATGACAAAATTTAGAAAATTTCAAGGGGTGTAGCGGGGTCCTTAATTTAAGGGGAGTGTTTGGGAGGTAGTATGCCCAAACACCTTGATTTGTCAGGGTTTACAACCATTTTATCCACTGGGAGAGTATTGGTGTACAGTTCCCTGTGGCCTACAGGTGGCGCTGCCATGGTAGGCTAGTGTTGAACCACTGATACAGGGCTGTGCTTTTTGTGTCCCCTCTCGGCAAATGTACGGTGGGGTGGGGTTAACCTGCTGTGCACGCTGGGAGAGGAGATAAAAGGGGCAGGCGCTGCCTGTTCGGGGTTAGTCGGTGGGGTCCGTCCTGGGCGCCCTAAGCCCAAGGGTGGGTGTTCTCTGTTCCTGTTCCATCCTGGGCAACCTTAGTCCCAGGGTGAGGTACTACTCTGCTGTTCCTGTCCGTCCCGGATGCGGGGACTTGGGAGTTGCAGCAAAGGCCTGGACCCAGCACCTTTGGCTGGGGCCCGTCGGGGATCGAGGAGTCTCAGGGTACCGCCTTGCGAGGGGACCCATATCTGAGTAGAGGAGGCCGGGTGAGGAACCGTTCCGAGGGACTGATGCGGTAGTCACGGTGAAGGAAAGGGTCCCGGTAACTCTCCGGAGGGATGTCTTCTCCCTAGGCCAAAGTCAAGTTCATCAGGTCTGTGGCAGAGACCAAGTTCATCAGGTCTGTGGCATAGACCAAGTTCATCAGGTCTGTGGCAGAGACTTTGAGTAAAGCGTGAGTGTCATTTAGCTGCTAGTCTGGTTCTAAGTAGACTATCCATTTGAGGCTGAGTCTGTTCGAGAAGCTGAACAGTGAAGGGACTGAGATTGTGCCTGGACCTTTCCCCACATCTTGTGCTATCCTTTTCTTGCTCCAATCTTTGTTTCTATCAAGAGATTATTTGCTGAAAGAAGAAATAAACTCTCTGTTGAAGTTCTAGCAAGTGTGGACATTTTATTCACTGGGGGAAGCAAGTACTCAAAACTGTTATCCACAGAGGTGAGAAAAATCATTGTCGGGCTCAACTGTGAAATGACCCACCAACAACACCGCTCAATCTCTTAATACAGGGGGGTACGGGCTTGTGGCATGGTGTGCCCCTTCTTCCTGCGGAGAGCCGAAGAACAAGTCAGGTAAAAGGGGGTCTGTGTGCTACAGGGGTATGAATACCTTTTCAAGGCACTGTACATACACATTGAGTTAATGCTGGGTTAGTTTGAGGTTCCTTTTTTACCTTCAAGCGGTTGTATTTTTATTTTATTTTTTTCATACCTAAAAGGCATAATAAGCTAGCATGCACCGCATACTAGCTCATTATGAAATACTTACCTTAGAATGAGGCGTCGGGAATTTACCTGGTCCACGCCGAGGGAGATGTCATCTTGCCTCGGTGTGTCTTCTGGGTATCGCCGCTCCAGCGCTGGAGCGGCGATGTCGTCACTCCCGCGCGTCGGCAAGGTCCGGCGGCTGACGGGCTTTAGCCGAGAATCCCCGCTGCGCATGCGCCGCTACAGTCAGCGGCTCATTGCGAGGGGAATATCTCCTAAACCGTATAGGTTTAGGAGATATTCTTTTTACCTACAGGTAAGCCTTTTTATAGGCTTACCTGTAGGTAAAAGTTCAAAAATAGGGTACACAACCGCTTTCAATATGTCCTTATCATGCTATGTTACGTCTTAATATATTAAATAGACAGGTCTTTTTGAATCTGACATTTAACTGTCTTTGTCTTTGACTGGCAAATTGGCTAATGTGTTTATCTGATATACTTATAAAATCTTTACTGTCGATCTTCTTTGTTCCTATCCATGTACTGTTTATCCATTTACCCAAACTGTGCACGACTTGTCAAAAAAATGAAATAAATTAGGGTGCAAAAGATTGCAACAGACTATACTTGAGGGAATATATTTAGTAAAGAAAGTCTTAATTGGGCTTCACATCTTCAGCTGTTGGTACAGTCACAGCAACTGCAGGTGCCTGAAGTACACATAAACATAAACACTAATACAATAGGTGAACATTTACAGGTAGTTTAAGGGTGGAGTTCTTTGGGTTGTCACAGATTAATTCTCAGTGCCACCAACTCAGCATAGGTCCATATTATCTCAGGCGGTAGCTTTCAGCTTACCTGCACCTGTCAGAGGAAACACTTAGTTTAGGTTTAGTGGTTAGTTAAAAGGTTAGGTTAGCTTATTGATTAAGGGATTTTGAGAAGATGAGATTTGCATATAATTTCATTTGTCTTTATCTCAAAATCTTATTATTTTACGTTATTATTTTCACTGAAGTTAACATCTGATTATGCATTTTGTCCTTTTATGCTCACTTTAAATTGTCCAAGATGAACTCATATCATCTGTAGAAAACTTGGTTCATATTTATCTTACACAGTCAATAGCTGTGTCACTGTGACAACTGAGGAAACCCAAGACAGTAGCTTACATATGTAACAGTAGAGGTTTTATTTTGTTCTGGCATGAATGAACAGGCTATATGCTGATACAGATACACTCAGGACTGAATATTACATGTTGTAAATGTATAACAGGTTACACAGTAGGGATGAGCTTCGTGTTTGGATCGCAGTTGGGTTCGCGGGACACATTATTATTATTATTATTATTATACAGGATTCATATAGCGCCAACACATTCATTTTCGTTTTTTGCAAATGAGATGACTACCAGCAAGAGTTTAAATGCTCAGTAGTAAGGGTGCTTTCACACTCATGTGGTTTTCCCACACCGCAGGTGCAGCGCAGTGTACCCGCGGCTAGCTGCATTTTTCCATAGACTTCCATTATGTCCTGCTGTTTTGATGCACTTTCAGAAAGCACACCAAAACCGCAGGACATAATGGAAGCCTATGGCAAAATGCAGCTAACCTGCACCAAAATCACGTATACACTGCGCTGCACCCGCGGTGTGGGAAAACCGCACAGCACCAGTGTGAAAGAGCCCTAGGAGATGAAATTGCCAATGTTACTTAGTCTGTAAATTATGTTAGAGGAACAGATTAGAATGTAGTACAAAATAACTAGTCATTAAAAGATTATAAAATAATAATAATCTGTTTTATTTAAATAAACATGTAATGTAAAGTGAAAAGATTTTAATATGATTTTATCGTGGCCTAAAATCATTAAGGCATCAAACATCAGAAAGAAATGACTTAAGTTTAATTGAAACTGTGTTTATTTTGGCTTCAAACCACATTTAAAGTAATAAAGTTATTTAAAATAGTTCAAAATATTTTTTTTTAATTTAATAATTTATTGTGGCATTTAATTCTTACACTTTGAAGTTTAGTAAAACTCTTAGCTGCGTATTTTGATAGTTTAATTGTATCTCACGAGACTCATTGTAAGCTCTATGGTTTTTGATAATAGGTAGACATTGTAATTATTTCTTTAGATACTTGAAATAAACACGGAGGATTAGCAAACATCTGAGATCAGGTGCATTATTCACTTGATTAACAATTACAGCAAATTATATCACTGTTATGTTTACACGTTTTATTAGCTAATTAAAGTCATAGGTATCAAGGCACAGTGGTAGCTTCTTGCTCCCTGAGGCATATTTATGCTCAGAGGAAAAACAGCCAATTAGTGGTAGTTGTGAAAAATGAAATAATGTTAACTTATCCTGTGCTGGATACAACTTATATGATTATAATAAACAAACATTGTTTATTCATTATGCTTAATATTATATAATTGTTCCAAAATCTTAAAAACTGGTATCAATAACTGTAAGCGCAAAGGATAGTGTAACTAAAAAAATTCATGGATCACTCATAGGCAGTACATAAACAGTTCATAAGTCCATAGAGAGGAATGGTGGGGTGGTGAAGGCGGCAACGGCACTTAGGTGGCGTATCCCTTGTTTTCTCCTTCCAAAATATTTAATTATTATTATGGTATAGGCATGGGTTAAAACAACTCTTTTTATTGTTGTCTGTGTCCACATTAAGGAGACTTCCATTCACTTCCCACACACGGGGCACCCTGTCCTACCCTGCCACTTAAGACGAAAAGTGAGGAGTGAGAGGACACAGAAAGCAATAAAACATTACATAAGCTTTACAAAACGGGGTTGTTTATTAATGTTTGTTTCCTATTGGAAAGTTTTTCTTTCTTTACTTTTCAAGGAACTGAAGGAAAGAAAAGGAAAAGGCATCTATGTAGCAGGAACAAAGACAACTATAAAATGAAACAGAAGTTCTAACACCATTCTGTTTAACTCTTTAACAAAAAAAGTTGGGGCTGGAGTTAAATTTAAAATGTTATATTTTACCTACCTATGCCTGTGGCACTGAAATTTGTTGTGTTAAAAAGCAAAACTTGTTGAAGAAAGTTTAGCATACTGCACACTTTCGGGTATGTCAGATGCCTAGTCCCATGCCTGCATGCTATGGTTCCTTCTCCTGGCCCCTACATGACTAATATGTCCTGAAGTCATGTAAGGGCTAGTGTAAAGCCTCGTACACACGGTCGGACTTCCATCAGACTTTTCCGTGGATTTTTGTCCGAACGGAGTTGGCCGGGCACACCCATAGCATACACACCACAGGACTTTTCTGCAAACTTTCCCAAAACTTTTTGCAACATCACATGGTTTTTCTGCTCTTTTCTGCTCTTTACAGCCACCCTTTGGTCAACTTCTGCTATTGTTGGTTGATTTTAACATTAGTTGTTTTGTCCATCGGACAAAAGTCCGATGGTTTTCTGTACACACGGTAGGACTTTGCTCCATCGAACTTTTGTTGGGCAAAAGTTTGTCCGTTTGCAGACCCAACATTTGTCCGATGAAAACAAAACCAAACGAAAAAAAGTTTGTCTGATGGAGCGTACACACGGTCGGATTGTTGGTCCAACTTGCTTAAAACAAAGTTTGTTGGGCAAAAGTCCGACCGTGTGTACGGGGCTTTAGAACCTACAGAGTGCAGCAGGGGATACCAGCACCTGACTTTCCCAGAAGTATCAGATGCAAAAGCTTTTTTAGCAGGCTTTTCTCTGCAGCACATCAAAGTTCAGTGGAAATAAAAGAATGAAAAGCACAAGCGCAAACTCCATAGGGGTTGATTTACTAAAACTGGAGAGTGAAAAATCTGGTACAGCTGTGCATGGTAGCCAATCAGCTTCTAACTTCAGCTTGTTCAATTAAGATTTGAGAAAAAAAAATCCTGGAAGCTGATTGGTTTCTATGCAGAGATGCACTGGATTTTGCACTCTCCAGTTTTAGTAAGTCAACCCCATAGTGTTAGTATACAAAGGAAACAAAGTTTATTTATAGTAAAAAATGCACTCACAATGGAAAAGCTTGTACAGGTTGTCTTTTCCTTCTTTTGTTTTCACAGTGCATTCGTCCACGTCTGCTTCAAGCTGCACCTTCTAGTTAGCACTCAGTGGCATTGTTTTCTTCCACCATAGTTTTTTACACAATTGTTATTTTTTTCTTGCTGAACGCTAGGACATTCCTCACCACTAGGTATCTAGCATTTGTTATGCCCATTCTAAC
This sequence comes from Rana muscosa, assembly GCA_029206835.1. Taxonomy (NCBI): domain Eukaryota; kingdom Metazoa; phylum Chordata; class Amphibia; order Anura; family Ranidae; genus Rana; species Rana muscosa. The sequence continues at coordinate 188,744,191 of CM055123.1, forward strand.
AACAAGCCTTGACCATTTTCAGTTCTCCCACTTCAAGGGTATGCACTGCTGCGGCTTGCTCTTGCCTGTCTTTGTCCATCAAGATTCAGTGGTGCAGGCAGTCTGGCACCTAAGTATGAATTATTTGCTTTACAGGTAGGACTTCATTTGCAGTTTTTAAAGTGACCGAGGCACTTTTTGCTAATTTGAAATCTAAATTAACGGCTAGAAATTTAAAGTGATAAAGGTCAATTAGAAAATAGTAATGCTGAAAATGAATATAGCCTTGTATGTAAACGATCTGGCTCAAATATTATAGACAAACGCACATAATGCTCTAATCATGTGCTTCCAAAAAAAACCTGTTGAAATCCATGCGGCCGGCACCCTGCATGTAGATTAGAGGCCAGGCGCATGGATAAGGGGGGGCGGCGCTCGTGCGCCCTGCATGAGTGGCCGCCGCTGCAATGTGTATACTAGTTATGGTGACCTGGGGGCCCCCAAGGCGTTCCCTTAATTTTCAGGGATTTCCTCTCACTGTTTTGGCTATAGGATAGGAAGTGAAGGAAAATCTCCCCAATGGGACACAGGTGGCAAAAAATTAAAATAAAACACTGAGAGGGGTTATAACCCTGCCTTACTCTATCCAAAATAAAAAAAATGAGTTTTGCCTGTAGTTCTAATTTAAGGTATATTCACAAAGACCTGCACTAATCCCCCATTAATCCCCAGCAGCTAAAACAAATGATATCTCCCCTGTATAAGTAAACAAAAATTTTAATATACACACCAGCCCTTGAGACCTGGTTCACACAGGGGCGACTCCACCCGCGACTTCTGGTCGCCCCGAGTTGCCCCCAGTCGTGCTATTTTTAAAACTAATTTAAGTGAATGGAGATGTTTTAATGCACACGACTGCAGTCGCTCCGACTTCAAAAAAGGTTCCTGTACTCAGTGGTGTATTTAGGTTTTGTGCTGCCCTAGGCCTGACGAAACTCGCGCACCCCCTACTTTATATATGACGCACCCCTTCCTGTCAAGACTACTCCCCTTCCTTTTTAAGACCCGTCCTGTCATTTTCATGGGAGGACAGAGGGACAGGGTGGGATGAGGAAAGGGGGACAGGGTGGGATGGGGACAGAGGGACAGGGTGGGATGAGGACAGAGGGACAGGGTGGGATGAGGACAGGGGGACAGGGTGGGATGAGGACAGAGGGACAGGGTGGGATGAGGAAAGGGGGACATGGGGTGGGATGAGGACAGAGGGACAGGGTGGGATGAGGACATGGGGACAGGGTGGGATGAGGAAAGGGGGACAGGGTGGGATGAGGACAGAGGGACAGGGTGGGATGAGGACATGGGGACAGGGTGGGATGAGGAAAGGGGGACATGGTGGGATGAGGACATGGGGACAGGGTGGGATGAGGAAAGGGGGACAGGGTGGGATGGGGACAGAGGGACAGGGTGGGATGAGGAAAGGGGGACAGGGTGGGATGGGGACAGAGGGACAGGGTGGGATGAGGAAAGGGGGACAGGGTGGGATGAGGAAAGGGGGACAGGGTGGGATGAGGAAAGGGGGACAGGGTGGGATGAGGTCAGAGGGACAGGGTGGGATGAGGAAAGGGGGACAGGGTGGGATGGGGACAGAGGGACAGGGTGGGATGAGGAAAGGGGGACAGGGTGGGATGAGGAAAGGGGGACAGGGTGGGATGAGGAAAGGGGGACAGGGCGGGATGAGGACAGAGGGACAGGGTGGGATGAGGAAAGGGGGACAGGGTGGGATGGGGACAGAGGGACAGGGTGGGATGAGGAAAGGGGGACAGGGTGGGATGAGGAAAGGGGGACAGGGTGGGATGAGGACAGAGGGACAGGGTGGGATGAGGAAAGGGGGACAGGGTGGGATGAGGAAAGGGGGACAGGGTGGGATGAGGAAAGGGGGACAGGGTGGGATGAGGACAGAGGGACAGGGTGGGATGAGGACAGAGGGACAGGGTGGGATGAGGAAAGGGGGACAGGGTGGGATGAGGACAGAGGGACAGGGTGGGATGAGGAAAGGGGGACAGGGTGGGATGGGGACAGAGGGACAGGGTGGGATGAGGAAAGGGGGACAGGGTGGGATGAGGACAGAGGGACAGGGTGGGATGAGGAAAGGGGGACAGGGTGGGATGAGGACAGAGGGACAGGGTGGGATGAGGAAAGGGGGACAGGGTGGGATGAGGACAGAGGGACAGGGTGGGATGAGGAAAGGGGGACAGGGTGGGATGAGGAAAGGGGGACAGGGTGGGATGAGGAAAGGGGGACAGGGTGGGATGAGGACAGAGGGACAGGGTGGGATGAGGACAGAGGGACAGGGTGGGATGAGGAAAGGGGGACAGGGTGGGATGGGGACAGAGGCACAGGGTGGGATGAGGAAAGGGGGGCAGGGTGGGATGGGGACAGAGGGACAGGGTGGGATGAGGAAAGGGGGACAGGGTGGGATGAGGACAGAGGGACAGGGTGGGATGAGGAAAGGGGGACAGGGTGGGATGAGGAAAGGGGGACAGGGTGGGATGAGGACAGAGGGACAGGGTGGGATGAGGACCAGAGGGACAGGGTGGGATGAGGAAAGGGGGACAGGGTGGGATGAGGACAGAGGGACAGGGTGGGATGAGGAAAGGGGGACAGGGTGGGATGGGGACAGAGGGACAGGGTGGGATGAGGAAAGGGGGACAGGGTGGGATGAGGACAGAGGGACAGGGTGGGATGAGGAAAGGGGGACAGGGTGGGATGAGGAAAGGGGGACAGGGTGGGATGAGGAAAGGGGGACAGGGTGGGATGAGGACAGAGGGACAGGGTGGGATGAGGAAAGGGGGACAGGGTGGGATGGGGACAGAGGGACAGGGTGGGATGAGGAAAGGGGGACAGGGTGGGATGAGGAAAGGGGGACAGGGTGGGATGAGGACAGAGGGACAGGGTGGGATGAGGACAGAGGGACAGGGTGGGATGAGGACAGGGGGACAGGGTGGGATGAGGAAAGGGGGACAGGGTGGGATGGGGACAGAGGGACAGGGTGGGGTGAGGAAAGGGGGACAGGGCAGGATGAGGAAAGGGGGACAGGGTGGGATGAGGAAAGGGGGACAGGGTGGGATGAGGAAAGGGGGACGTGGTTTGATGAGGACAGAGGGACAGGGTGGGATGAGGACAGAGGGACAGGGTGGGATGAGGAAAGGGGGACAGGGTGGGATGGGGACAGAGGGACAGGGTGGGATGAGGAAAGGGGGACAGGGCGGGATGAGGAAAGGGGGACAGGGTGGGATGAGGACAGAGGGACAGAGTGGGATGAGGAAAGGGGGACAGGGTGGGATGAGGAAAGGGGGACAGGGTGGGATGAGGAAAGGGGGACAGGGCCGGATGAGGACAGGGGGACAGGGTGGGGAGGGGCAGAGCATCTTTTAATTTGGGGGGAGAGGGGGGTGTGGGGATATGTGCTGGGGAGTGATTTGAGAGGAAAGAAGATATGTGGGGGGGGGGGAATCAGACCCCCCACTAGCACATATCTTCTTCCCTCTTAAATCACTTCCCAGCACATATCCCCACACCCCCTTCTCCCCTCCCATCACTTCGTTAGTTCACCTCTTATCTGCCTGCCTGTGTCCTCTCTCACTGACGTTGTCTCACATACCAGCAGCACGGCTCTCGGCTCTCTCACTGACTGAAGTTGTGTCTCTCCTTGGCTATAATAAATATCCCCAATTTTTTTATGAATTCTTCTACATATTTTTGGTAAAAAAAATTGCAATAAGCGTATATTGATTGGTTTGTGCAAAAGTTATTGTGCCTACGAAATAGGTTATTGATTTATGGCATTTTTATTATCATTATTTTTTTACTAGTAATGGCAGTGATCTGCAATTTTTATCATGACTGTGACATTGTGACAGATCGGTCACTTTTGACACTATTTTGGGACCATGGACATTTATACAGCGATCAGTGCTATAAATATGCACTGATTACTGTATAAATGTCACTGGCAGGGAAGGAGTTAACACTAGGGGCGATCAATGGGTTAAATGTGTTACCTAGGGAGTGATTCTAACTATGGGGGGGTGGGACTGACTAGGGGAGGAGACCAATCGATGTTCCCTTATACTAGGAACACATGATCTGTCTCCTCTCCCTGGACAGGACTTGGATCTGTGTGTTTACAGGTGCCTGGCGGATATCGCGGCCGCCGGACAAGCGCATCGGCTCCTTGGTGACACGACGTGCATGCCCCCCCTATACCGCCGGGAAGCTGAGGACATCATATGACACCCGCCCAGGATGGGAGATCTCATCTGCAGACGTCATATGACTATGGGTGGGGAAGGAAGTGGTTAAAAATTATATTTTGTCCTGAGGTTTATGTGTCTATGTAAGTCTCAGTATATTGTGGGTACAAGGACAGCAGCATATGTGTGCAGTATACTATATACAGTGAGTAAGATCAGACTCCATTTAAGTAACATAAATTGCCTGTGGATACTAGGGATGAGCCAAACACCCCCCAGTTCGGTTTGCATCAAAACATGCGAACAGGCAATAAATTTGTTCGAACATCCAAACACCGTTAAAGTCTATGGGACTCGAACATGAAAAATCTAAAGTGCTAATTTTAAAGGCTTATATGCAAGTTATTGTCATATAAAGTGTTTGGGGACCCGGGTCCTGCCCAAGGGGACAAGTATCAATGCAAAAAAAGTTTTCAAAACGGCTGTTTTTTCGGGAGCAGTGATTTTAATAATGCTTAAAGTGAAAAATTCCTTTAAATTTCGTACCTAGGGGGTGTGTATAGTATGCCTATAAAGTAGCGCTTGTTTCCCGTGCTTAGAACTGTCCCTGCAAAAAGTGTCATTTCTGAAGGAAAAAAAGTAATTTAAAAGTACTCGCGACTGTAATGAATTGTCGGCTCCCCGGCAATACAGAGAAAAGTCATTGAAAGTCATTGATAAACAAAAAAAAATGCATGGGGGTCCCCCCAAATTCAATTACCAGTCCCTTCAGGTCCCTTCAGGTCTGCTATGGATATTAAGGGGAACAATGCGTTAAATAAAAAAAAATTACGTGGGGTTCCCCCCAAATATCCATACCAGACCCTTCAGGTCTGGTATGGATTTTAAGGGGAACCCCGCGCAAAATAAAATAAAAAAATGCGTGGAGTTCCCCTCAAAAATCCATACCAGACCCTTTATCTGAGCACGCAACCTGGCAGGCCGCAGGAAGAGAGGTGGGGACGTACCTGAACCGTACCAGGCCACATGCCCTCAACGTGGGGAGGATGCTTTGGGGTCTGTGACATGGATGAGCACGTTTTGGGTGGAGGAACTTGACGGGTCTGCACAGAGTCCTGACCTCAACCCGATAGAACACCTTTGGGATGAATTGGAACGGAGACTGCGAGCCAGCCCTTCTTGTCCAATGTCATTGCCTGACCTCAAAAATGCGCTTCTGGAAGAATGGTCAAACATTCCCATAGACACACTCCTAAACCTTGTGGACAGCCTTCCCGGAAGAGTCAAAGCTGTTATAGCTGCAAAGGGTGGGCCAACTCAACATTGAACCCTACGAACTAAGACTGGGATGCCATTAATGTTCATGCGCATATACCAATAATTTTGATAATATAGTGTAACTATATACAGTAATCTGCTAAGTGATAGTTGCCTATGGACAGAGCAGAGTCATTTCACCAGTGTACATCCAGCTGCTCCTTCTATTAGACAGTTTGTGAGCTTGGGGAGAGGTGTGTGAAGTTGGGCTAACCTTTCTTTTATGTTTATTGCATTCCACGAGCCAGAACAGAAAGCTGATCCACTCCTCAACAATTGCTGTACATGCATAATTCCGCAACGGCATATTGGAGTGGTTGTGTATGGCTGCTTGTAGGCAGGGCCTATATGCTCCTTGTGGGTGGGACCATCGGCTTTTGCTAGCACTCCAGGGAATGCTCATTTTATGGAGACAAACCCCTCAAAATAGGCAATGTTCCCTGCAATTGGAGATGAAATGGTAACCGTACCATAAAGCAGAAGGAAACAGAAACTGTAAAAATATTTAATTGGTCATAAAATCAGATTTTTATAAAAAAGAGTAGGGTCCTGTATTTTCAACTTTTGCTATCACCCAAATTATAGTCTTGATCACAAACATTATCATACATGTCTGCACAGGTTTAAATTTAAATTTTTCATTTCATCTCAAGCAGTAATTTTTTTACACCATCTTTAAACTCGTGATTTTTTAGAGTATAGATTATAGGATTTAATAATGGCACCAAGACAACGTATAATAGGGCAAAAAATTTGTCTTGTTCTGGATAATAACTAGATGCTGGTCTCATATATAAACATATTATGGTCCCATAAAATATACTAATACAAGTGAGATGAGAAGAACAGGTAGAAAATGCTTTATGTCTCCCATGGGAGGATTTTATCTTTAATATTGTGGAAATAATTAAAATATAGGATATCACTGTAAGTAGGAAAGTGACAAGAGTAAGAAGTGTACCTACAATGTAATTCATCATTTCAACATTATCAGTGTTACTGCAGGAGATTTTAAGAAGTGGTGAGAGATCACAGAAGAAATGGTTAATACAATGAGAGGCACAAAATGATAGCTTAGATAAAAGGGCAATGTGCCCAGCTGGGTCCAGTAGGCCAATAACCCAGGCTGATGCTGCAAGGCCTTTACAGTGTTTTAAACTCATGAGAGAAACATAATGGAGTGGGTGACAAATGGCCACATAGCGGTCATATGCCATGGCAGCAAGTATGATAACCTCAGTACTAGCAAGGGAAATAAAAAAATACAGCTGAGTCATACACCCCACATATGAAATAGCCTTGTGTTGAGTTAGTAGTATCTTTAATACATTGGGCAGAATGGTTGAGGTGTAGGCAATGTCAATGACAGAAAGGTTTATCAATAACAGGTACATAGGAGAATGTAAATTAGAATTTCCAAGAATAACTACAAAAATGGTCATGTTCCCAAAAAGAATGAAAATGTATAAGTGAAAAATTATTAAGAACATTGGAAACTGTAGTGCACCAATTCCCGATAAGCCTTCGATAAAGAACTCAGCCACATTTCCTTGGATTTCAATCTTCTCTTTGGTCATGTTCACAACTAAAAGAGAAATTAAAAAAAAATGATGATCAACATTTTCCCTGGATTTACAACCCCAATTCCCCAAAAATTTGGTCGCTGTGTAAAATCTACATAAAAAGAGAATGCAATGATTTTCAAATCTCATGAACCCATAGTTTATTAGCAATTGAAAATAGAAAACATATCAAATGTTTAATCTGAGAAAATGTATCATTTTAAGAAAAAAAAAATAAGGTAATTTTGAAATTGATGGCAGCAGCACATCTCCAAAAAGTAGGAAAAGGCCCTTGTTTACCATGGTATAACATTCTGTCTTCTAACACTCTCTGTAAACATCTGGGAACTGAGGAGACCAGATGCTTGCGTTTTGGAAGAGGAAAGTTGTCCCATTCTTGCCCGATATAGGATTATAACTGCTCAATAGTTCTGGGTCTTCTTTGTCTTTTTTTTTAATTCAAGATGCACCAAATATTTTCAATTGGTGAAAGGTCTGGACTGCAGGCAGGCCAGTTAAAAGAGAAGTAAGGTTTTTTTTTTTTTTCCCCTTTTATACTTACCTAGGTAGATGCAGCATCGATGGCTCAGTTCTCACAGATCCTCGAGAGGAGAACTGCTGACTGTCAATCAGCAGCTCTCCTCTCTGCTCCTCAACACTCACTGGAGCGCTGAGCTGTGGAGGGGTGGGGAGCGGCTATCTCAGGCTCTCAGCGGCTGCCTGAGAGGCTGAGACAGGCATCAGTCCAGGCACCTGGCGGATCCAGATTTTATTGTCGTAGTGACGCGGTGCCTGGACTGATTCCAGTGATTTCAGCAGAGAGCGGACTTCAGACCACTCTCTGCTGAAAACTAATTGCACTCCTGTGACCCATAGGAGAAGCCCAGCCAAACAAGCTCAGGCTGGACTTCTTCTTTAAGCACCTGGACTATTTTACTATGAAGCCATGCTGTTGTCATGCAGTATGCGGTTTAGCATTGTTCTGCAGAAATATGCAAGGCCTTCCCTGAATAAAACATATATTTTATTTTTACGAGTATGTTGATGATTGTTTAATGTACCACTGCGTAAGCCGGGGGAAAGGAAGGGGGAAATTGGGGTCAAAGGAAAAGGAGGGGGGGAAATTAGGGAAAGGGGAACAGGGTTAAAGGAAGTAGGAGACTTTGAGGGGGAAAGGAAATAAGGGGGGCAATAAGAAGAAGAGGATAGAAAACGATAGCAAAATAATGAAAGTGAATTGATATGGTTTAAATGAGTTCTCTTTGTATGGTATCTCTAAGTGATAATGATATATCTGTATACCCTGTTTTAAGAAAATAAAATAAAGAATAAAAAAAGTAAAAAAAACATTTTCTGGATGGGAGCATATGCTGCTCTAAAACCTGTATGTGTCTTTCAGCATTTATTGTCCCTTTCCAGATGTGCAAGCTGCCCCTTTCATATACGCTATTGCACCCCCATACCATCCGAGATGCAGGCTTTTGAAATGAGTGCTGATAACAAGCTGAAAGGTCCCTCTCCTGGAGGATGTGGTGCCCATGGTTGCCAAAAAGATTGTCAAATTTGAATTAGTCTGACCAGAGTACGGTTTTCCACTTCGCAACAGACTTTTTTTAAATGAGCTTTGGCACAGACAAGATTGCAGCAAATCTGGATCATGTTCAGATATGACTTCTTCTTTGTATGATAGAGTTTTACCTTGCATTTTTGGATGGCTCACAGACAGTGATGTCCATCACTGGGCTCTGAAGAAGAGGTCAAGTCATTTGAAATGTGTTAGCCTTTTGGACCCGATTTGTCCCTCTGTGAGATGTGATGCACTGGAGGTTTGAGGCTGGAAATTTGTCTAACAAGCTTTTACTTTTGTTGGTTTGTGAGATTATTAGTTATCACTTTTTTATACTAATAAAGGTTTTCTTAAGGTTTTAATGCAGTGTCGTCTGAGGGCCAGAAGATCTAGGCCATCCAATATTGTGTTTCAGTCTTGTCCCTTGCGCACAAAGATTTTTCAAGATTCTCTGAAGCTTTTGATGATATTATGTCCTGAAGATAATATCTATAAAATGTTTGCAATTTTATGTTGAGGAACATTATTCTGAAATTGTTCGACAAGTTTTAGATGTAGCTTTTCACAGATCAGTGAACCTCTGCCCATTTTTACTTCTGAGACACTCTGACTCTCTAAGATGCCCTTTTTATATCCAATCACGTTACTCACCTGTTGCCAATTAACCTAATTAGTTGCAAAATGTTCTTCCACCTCTTCCTTGTTAGTACCACTTACTTTGCCAGCCTTCTATTGCTCTGTCCCCACTTTTTTGAGATGTGTTGCTGCCATCAATTTCAAAATTACCTTTTTTTTATGGTCCATTTTCTCTATTTAAACATTTGATACATTCGTTTATTTTCTATTGTGAATAAAATATGGGTTTATAAGATTTACAAATCATTGCATTCTGTTTGTATGTACATTTTACACAGTGTCCCAACTTTTGGGGATTTAGGGTTGTATTTTGTGACCAGTTTATTGCATCATAAAGGGTAAGTACAGGGTTTGTAAAATGTGCCACCATGCACTAGGGATGTGATTCAAGTTGATGGTCATGTAGAATTCGACCTTTATATGTCTTTTAGTTCAGCAAACAGGAGATTTGGCCATTTAGGTCAGTAATTTGGTAAGCCACAGCTGTAAGTCATTCATTTAGTGCTGGTATCACTACTACCACTAAATGAATGACTACTTGGTTGCTAGGATGCTGGCAAATACTAAATAAATACAGTATAATGATGTGGGGTTCCCCCAAAATTCATGCCAGACCCATATCCTATATAGAGGTTGGGAATTAATTTTAAGGGGGCCTCAAGCAAAAAAACAAAAACAAAAAAATCCCCAAAAATGCATACTGCCTGGCTGGCCAGGAAAGGAAGAGACCCCCTGGCAAAGCACTCTGTCCCCATAATGATGGGGATGGGGAGAAGAGCCTCTTCTCCTCTACATCCACGGCCTGGTGGATGTGGGGTCTGTGGGGAGGACTTATTGGAATATTGAATCCCCCAATAAAATAAGAGGTACCCAGTTCCCTCTCCTCAGTGTGAATGAGTAAGTGTACATAGTACACAAAAGAAAAGATACAAAGCAAATAAACACACCACACTGTGACAAAGTCCATTATTTGAAAAAAGCCACACAATGCAAATCCTTCATCAATAACGTTGTCCAGTGATATAAATTCATAACAATGCCAATGAATGATGCTGAAACCAAATATCATGACCATATTTGGTTGACATCATTGACCAATTATGGTCATGACAATAGTCAGCTGCTGGCTGGAGAAACTTCATTCCAACTGGAACTGTGCCATGAGCAGATTGTCTTGGTAAGTCCATGCATTTTGTTTATGCGGGTCGACGGGCATTGCTCATCATAATTTACATACTAGATCTACATTGTTGGACGTCATGAATTATTTGGGACATGTTTTTTTTGGGCTGTGGGGAAGATGTCCTAATCACCATCAATATGTGGACAAGATGATTGCTAGGGTTTTAAGAAAATATATCCAATTTCTTACCAAAACACATTATATCTTCCATACTCTTCAATACAGCTACTTGCAGGAGGACCACCAACCTTCCAACAGACAGATGACATAAAAGAAAAAAAAGCAAACTGGAGAAGTTTGTAGATCTAAGGCTGTGGAGCATTAATAAAACAGAAAAACTTTAGGAAATGTAAAGCAGAACTCTAGATAGATATAAAAGACACAAATTATTGCATCTCTGCAATCATGAATACACCGTTAAATCTATTTTTTAGGTGTAAGCAGAGTAACAAGCCAAATTTGACCTGGTATTAACCTTTTGCAATTCCTATGCAACAGAGCTGGAGTGTGAGAGGAAGAAGCAACAGAATAAGAAGCTGATGAGTTAATGTGCTGATTTTTTGTCAGGAAGAGAAAACTGACTGATAGTGAGATATTATAAACATGGTAACCAATCAGCTTCCATGTTTTATTTGTCAAAGCTTAATTGAACAAACTGAAGTTAGAAACTGATTGGCTACCATACACAGCTGCACTAGATTTTGCACTCTCCAGTTTTAGTAAACCAAGGTTGCTTCTCATTTTACTGCCCAGTTACAGGTTATGGTGGATCTGGGATGACTTGGGCTCAGAGAAAAGGTGTTGAGTTATGTTGGTCATTAGACTGAAGACAACAAGCACAGAACACATGTACTTTATAGGAAAGCTATGGATTGGAAAGTGAGTTCTTGTGTACAGAAGGGGTAAATGCAAACTGCAAGGGGAGAGGAGGGGAGGGGGGAGCAGAGAACAGGAGGTGACATCCTGTGTATAACAACACTGAATGCAGACTGCAGAGGGTGGAGCAGAGAGTGGGTGCAAACAGCTGGATCAGGTTGAATGTAGCAGGAGGTGAGAGTATAATAGCTGTGACAGAGCATCCCAGAGAGAGCCTGGGAAAGTCCTATTCGGGGTTTATACATCTCCCAGGCTCCTCTCATATACATTCAGGGATCTCTGAGCCAGGGTCCAGTTCAGGTGTTGGTTCTCTCCCACAGGTTAATTAAAAGCTCACCTGAGCAGACAGCCTGGGCTCAGCCTGGGAAACACAGACAACGTTGGTTTGTGAGAGCAAGAAGGTTGGTAAAACTTGTTACTCTGTGTAATGTGGAAGCTGACAAGCGTTAGGCTTGTCCAGCCTGGTAGTGAGGGCCTGTACATACTGTGTAGTTAGAGCCGAGACACGGCTAGGCTTTTGTTTAGCTATTTTTTCTTCTGTTTGTTTTTAGCACACTGTACAGCACCTGTCATTAGACTTTGTATATAGCACCAATAAACAACACTGTTTTCACTGATCCAATGGACTTGGTATCTGTGCCTGCTCATCCCAGGGAGTTTTTGTACCCGCTACCTGCCCCCCAGGTTACATATGGTGGAGAATGCGGGCAGCTGTAGTAAGTTACTACTTAAAAGGCCAGTACCTAAAGTGACAACATGGAGGACCTCCTCAAACAAATGGTGTTGGCAAATGCCGCGTTGCAGCAAGCAAATGCTGCACAACAGCAAACTAATGCTGCATGGCAGCAAGCAAACGCTACACAACAGCAAACTAACGCTGAATTGCGGCAAGCAAACGCTGCACAACAGCAAGCCAACGCTATCGCACAGGAGCAAACCAAGGTGCTGTTCCAACAGATTGGTGCTGTACAGGAGCAATCGCAGAGGCTGTTTGAACAGCTTGCCACTGCTGCAAAAGCGGATAGGAAAACCCTTACTGAGGTTTTGGAGACGCTAGCACAGGGGTCACCTGCGATAATGAAGGATATTGGAGACAAGCCCTCAACCATCCATGTGGGTCGCTTTCTTTCAAAGATGACGGCAGATGATGATCCAGAGGCTTTCCTACTAACATTTGAACGGACCGCTGAGAGGGAAGGTTGGCCCCAAACCCAGTGGGCAGGACTGATCGCCCCCTTACTTTCTGGAGAAGCGCAGAAGGCCTACTATGATCTGGAGTCAGCAGAAGCGGGAGATTATGAGAAGGTCAAGCGGGAAATCCTGGCACGACTTGGCGTTACCTTGGCTGTTCGAGCTCAGCGGGTCCACAGCTGGTTCTTCCAAGAAAAGAGGCCCCCAAGATCGCAGATGTTTGATCTGTTCCATCTGGTGCGGAAATGGCTACAGCCGGAGTCCCTGTCTGCGCCACAAATAGTGGAGCGTGTGGTCATGGACCAATTCCTGAGGTCACTGCCAATTCCCCTGCAGAAGTGGGTGAGTCAAGGAGACCCCAAGTCAGCAGACAACCTGGTGGAGCTCGTTGAGAGGTACTTTGCTGCAGAGAACCTGGTCACCACCCCTACAGCCGCACGGACTTTCCATCCAAAACCACAGTCTCCCCAGGCAACCGGTAAGACTGTTCCAGGGGAAGTGGGTGGTAAGCATGGCAAGGAAATAGGGGGGAGGAATTTTGGTGCCAGGACTGAAGTTTGGCGGCCCAAGCAAGGGAAGCCACTGCCTGTCAGCAAACCAGATTGGGGAAACATCAGGTGTTTTCGTTGCCAAGAACTGGGACATGTTGCAGCAAACTGTCCATTAACAGATGAACCAATGCAGTGTGATCTATCTTTTAGAAGGCAGTCTATGTTTGCTGCCGTTTCATGCGCTGCAGTGCCAAATGTGGGAAAACACATGTGTCAAGTGACTATTAATAATAAGCCTATTACGGCCTTGCTGGACTCAGGAAGTCTAGTTACTTTGGTTACAGCTGAGATGGTTGAAACTGTGAATTTTCATGCAAAAAAAGTTGCTGTGATCTGTGTACATGGGGATACCCGCGAGTATCCAATAGCCACTGTTCAGTTTAAAACTGGCTTAGGTACGGTGACCCATTCGGTCGGACTGGTGCCCCACTTGGTGCACGAGGCTATCATTGGTAGGGACTTCCCTAAGTTTTGGGAACTGTGGGATTGTCCCGACCCAGTCGCAGTACCTAACTCAGTCGCAGAGCCAGAACTCATGGCCATTACTGACCTTGTGAGTTCAGGGGACTCCTCTCAGGGCTCTCCGGGTGATCCTTTCTCAGTTATGGCAGGAGAGCTGGGGGAGCCTGAAGAAGTCCCCACAACCAGTAGAGCTGGACAGCCGTCTGCTGAATCTGAGCCTACGTTAGAGTTTACCAATCTAAATGTGCACAAGGAAAATTTTGGTACGGAACAGAGAAAAGACCCTACCCTTGCCAGGGCCTGGGAAAATGTGGTGGTGGTTGATGGGGTACCTGTCGAACCAGGGGACGGGCCCTGTTTTCCATATTTCTGCAGCAATGAGGATTTACTGTATCGTGTATGTAAAACTAATGATGAAGTGGTTGAACAGTTGGTAGTCCCTAAGCTATACAGACGGGTGGTGTTGGAACTTGCCCATGGGCATTTGCTAGGAGGCCATTTAGGGGTTGAGAAAACCACTGAAAGGGTGTTACGCAGGTTTTACTGGCCTGGGATATGGAAAAATATCGAGAATTATTGTCAATCCTGTCCTATATGTCAGATGTCAGCCCCCCAACCCCACTTTCGAAGTCCGTTAGTGCCCTTGCCCATTATTGAAGTGCCCTTTGAAAGGATTGCCATGGACCTGGTGGGTCCACTCCCCAAATCTGCCCGCGGTCATCAACATATCCTCGTGATCATGGATTACGCTACCCGTTACCCCGAGGCCGTTCCCTTACGCACTGCATCTGCTAAAAACATTGCCAAAGAGCTGTTTATGGTGTTCAGTCGGGTTGGCATCCCGAAAGAAGTCCTTGCAGACCAAGGTACCCCATTCATGTCACGAATAACTAGGGAGCTCTGCAAGTTATTTAAGGTGACGCAGTTGCGTACCTCAGTGTACCATCCTCAAACGGATGGCTTGGTGGAACGCTTCAATAAGACATTAAAGAGTATGTTAAAAAAGGTTGTTGATAAGGATGGGAAAAACTGGGACTTCCTGATACCTTACTTGATGTTCGCCATCAGGGAAGTTCCCCAGTCCTCTACGGGGTACTCTCCATTTGAGCTGCTTTATGGGAGACACCCTTGGGGACTCTTAGACATAGCCAAGGAAACTTGGGAGGGGGAGCAGACACCTCACAAAAGTGTTATTGAGCATATCGCTCAAATGCAGGATAGGATTGCAGCAATCATGCCGGTAGTAAAAGAACATTTACTGCAGGCCCAAGCAGCCCAACAGAGGATATACAACAGGGGGGCCCAACTTCGTGTTTTCTCACCTGGTGACCGGGTCCTCGTGTTAGTTCCCACTGTTGAGAGCAAATTCCTGGCTAAGTGGCAGGGACCCTTTGAAGTAATTGAAAGAGTTGGGGAGGTCAATTACAAGGTGTATCAACCAGGTAAAAGGAAGCCCGAACAGATTTACCACATAAACCTGTTAAAGCCCTGGAAGGATAGACTGGCATTAACAGCCAGGTCTCTCCCGGTAACCCTTAAGGGTACTGAATCCCCTCTGATCCCTGAGGTCACGATTCCAGACACCCTGTCATGTTCCCAGAAACAGGAAGCTAGAGAGTTCCTGATAAGGAATAAAGAGAAATTTTCAGAGTTGCCGGGCACGACTTCAGCAGTTCAGCATGATATTGTTACTGAACCTGGGGTCCGTGTCAAGCTCAAACCATACCGAATTCCCGAAGCTAGAAGAAAGGACATCAGTGAGGAAGTTAAAAGGATGTTGGAGCTAGATGTTATTGAGGAATCCAATAGTGACTGGTCTAGCCCCATTGTATTAGTCCCAAAACCGGATGGCACTTGGAGGTTTTGTAACGACTTCAGGAAGCTTAATGCGGTAACAAAGTTTGACACATACCCAATGCCCAGGGTAGACGAGCTTATAGACCGACTTGGCAAGGCCCGTTATCTGACCACTTTGGACTTGACCAAAGGATATTGGCAAATACCCATGACTGGTAGGGCCAAAGAAAAGACTGCATTTGTGACCCCGGAGGGGTCGTTTCAGTATAAGAAAATGCCTTTTGGGTTGCAAAATGCCCCTGCAACATTTCAGAGGGCTATGGACAGGACCCTAAGACCTCACCGACAGTATGCTGCAGCCTATCTGGACGACATAGTGGTGCATAGCACTGACTGGGAGTCTCACTTGCCCCGTGTCCAGGCTGTCCTGGATTCCCTTTTCAAAGAAGGGTTTACGGCAAATCCCAAAAAATGTGCCATTGGGCTAGAGGAAGCCAGGTATTTGGGCTACACTATTGGCCGGGGTGTCATAAAGCCCCAGGTGAATAAAATAGAAGCCATCCAGGAGTGGCCACGTCCTGCAAACAAGAAGCAGGTCAGGGCCTTTCTTGGCATTGCGGGGTACTATAGAAGATTCATCCCAAATTTCGCAACTATAGCTGCCCCACTGACAGACCTTACAAAAGGGAAAGCCTCCGTAATGGTGAAATGGTCTCCAGTAGCAGAAGAGTCTTTTCAAGTACTGAAGAAGGCTCTTTGTGCACAGCCAATCCTATACTCCCCCGATTTCTCCAAAAACTTTTTGGTCCAGACGGATGCATCTGATGTGGGTATCGGGGCAGTACTTTCACAGGTACACAATGGGGAAGAACACCCTGTGGTGTACTTAAGCAGAAAGCTCAATGACCATGAAAAGAAGTACGCAGTCATTGAAAAGGAGTGTCTGGCCATAAAGTGGGCCGTGGACGCGCTCAGGTACTACTTGTTGGGGCGCCAGTTTGAGTTGATAACTGACCATGCTCCCCTGAAATGGATGGCCCAAAAGAAGGAGACTAATAGGCGGGTGAACCGGTGGTTTTTGGCCCTACAAGACTACGTCTTTACAGTAAAACACAGGCCAGGTGTTGAGATGGGGAATGTAGATGCCCTCTCCCGTGTTCACTCCTGTTGGGCTACAGGTGTTCCAACCCTGGGGTTGAAACAAGGGGGGAGGATGTGTGACAGAGCATCCCAGAGAGAGCCTGGGAAAGTCCTATTCGGGGTTTATACATCTCCCAGGCTCCTCTCATATACATTCAGGGATCTCTGAGCCAGGGTCCAGTTCAGGTGTTGGTTCTCTCCCACAGGTTAATTAAAAGCTCACCTGAGCAGACAGCCTGGGCTCAGCCTGGGAAACACAGACAACGTTGGTTTGTGAGAGCAAGAAGGTTGGTAAAACTTGTTACTCTGTGTAATGTGGAAGCTGACAAGCGTTAGGCTTGTCCAGCCTGGTAGTGAGGGCCTGTACATACTGTGTAGTTAGAGCCGAGACACGGCTAGGCTTTTGTTTAGCTATTTTTTCTTCTGTTTGTTTTTAGCACACTGTACAGCACCTGTCATTAGACTTTGTATATAGCACCAATAAACAACACTGTTTTCACTGATCCAATGGACTTGGTATCTGTGCCTGCTCATCCCAGGGAGTTTTTGTACCCGCTACCTGCCCCCCAGGTTACATAGCATTATGTTATGCCATAGTTGTACATAATGCTATTATGATCTCACCTCCTGCTACATTCAGCCTGATCCAGCTGTGTGCCCCCACTCTCTGCTACACCCTCTGCTGTCTGCATTCAGTCGCTACCATACACAGGATCTTGCCTCCTGCAACATTCAGCCATGCGCTCTGACTCTCAGCACTCCTCCTGGTACCACCCTCACAGGTTCAGTGGAACTATAGAGAAGGCACCAGGTATCAATGCACATTGACAGTATTCGCTGTTAGTGCATATTAAAAAAAACATTGGTGTCATGTGCGTATTTTTTCTGCAGAGAAAAATACTCAAATTACACCAACATTGTGGTGTGAACAGGGCATATAGAAATCAGTTGTTTTCTTTATATCCTTGCAGAGACCTACGTTAAATGTATGTCTCTGCACATACACATGCACATAGAGCAAGGAGAATGGCCGGCCATCAGTTCATGACCTCAAGCTCAAGTGAACTTGGCTTATGCAGCAGGACAATGATCCGAAACATAACAGCAAGTCCACCTCCAAATGTTTCAAACAAAGCAAAATTTAGGTATTGGAGTGGCCTAGTCAAAGCTCAGACTTAAATCTAATTAAGATGCTGCATCATGGCCTTACACAGGCCGTTCATGCTGGAAAAACCTCCAATGTGGCTGAATTAAAAAAATTGTGCAAAGAAGAGTGGGCCCAAATTGCTCCATAGGAAAGTGAAAGACTCATTGCCAGTTATCGCAAATGCTTGATTGCAGTTGTTACTGCGAAGGGTGGCACAACCAGTTATTAGGTTTAGGGGGCAATTACTTTTTCATATAAAGACAGGCAGGTTTGGAGAGCTTTTTTGCCTTAATAAATGAAACTATCATTTATAAACTGCATTTTGTATTTACTCAGGTTATCTTTGTGTAATAATACATTTTTTTGATGATCTGAGTCATTTAAGTGTGACAAATATGCAAAAAAATAAAAAAATCTGAAAGTGGCAAATACTTTTTCACACAACTGTATGCAAAAACCATTATGGAAAATATGTGCATTTGACTTGCATAGAATATTTTGAGCTTGTTCTAACGTAGGTCTTTGCAAGGACATAAAGAAAACAATTGATTTTTATCTGCTCTGTTCACACTATAATGTTGGTGTCAGGTTAGTTCTAATATTTTTTCTATTATTTAAAGCTATTTTTACAATAATTGTGGTTATATCTACAGTTCGTGGATCAGATCCAATGTTCTGTGAGCTGTAGATCTGAATTTTTTTTTAGGGGTTCCCCCGAGATCTCAAACGTTTTGTCAAGGGTTACTACACTTTAAAGTGATTGTAAACCTCCTTCACCTTGTAAAACAACACATTCCATTTAAAATAGAAATGAAAGGCAAAACATTTGTGTATACATATAAAAAACATTATAAATGCCTTTTCCCCCTTTTTATAAGTGATCACATTGCCTCTGTTCTAAGCTGTATAATAGCTAGGGGAGGAGAAACAGCAGTGCACTAGTCTTGCCAGTGAATGACTGTGCAGGAGGGGGTTGTCAGGACAAGTCTGATCATTGGAGGAGAGAGGGCTGAGTTCCCAGCATATCTAGAGAACTGACCACAGAGTGTTCTCCTGCTTAGTGTGGTCAGTTTTTAATAGGAAATCAGATGGACTGGCAGAAACACCAGGAATTTCACATAAAGGAAGCAATACAAAGAGAACAGAATACTTTTTCATACAAGTACATGGTACAGCAGGCACTTATTAGGAATATTAAATGTTGAGTTCACATACTCTTTAAGTGTCTTTCGCAATCTGACTTACTTGTATGGGGAAAAGCAGTTGAAATGCACAAGTTGTTTCCATACATTTAAACATAGCTATAGCTAAGGCCCCTTTCACACGGGACGGATCCGTGAGGATCCGCCCCGTGAACCTCCTCTTGCTCAGCGGGGATCGCTCCGCTGATCCCCGCTGAGCCGGCGGATGACAGGGCAGTCCCTGCACACTGTGCAGGGACCGCCCTGTCAGATCTCTGCTCTCCCCTATGGGGGGATCAGATGAACACGGACCGTCTGTCCGTGTTCATCCGATCCGCTCTGCAGACAGATAGAAAAATAGGATTTTCCTCCGTCTGCAGAATTGGAGGATTGTGGACACGGAGGAGATCGGGTGACAGCGGATGTTCATTCGCTGACACCCGCGATCTCATAGGGACCAATGTATGTCCCTTTTTCATCCGCAAACGGATGGTTGAAAAAGCGGACATACGGTCCGCTAGTGTGAAAGAGGCCTAAGTGGAAACTATACTGGAATTAACCCAAACCGTGCAATAGCGGAAGGCATTTTGCAAAAGAATGCTTTAAAGATGATCAGAATCACTTTCTTCTTATACATCTCCCAAGAAGCGTTGTCCTTCAGACACATTTATCCATGTGGATCTGAGTGTAACATTCTTGTGAAGGATTCATTTTACTGCCATATTGCATACTTACATCAACATTTAAACACTGGAAAGTAGGAAATGTATAAGCTATAGATTTACCTCTGTGTCCATATGCACAACAGTTTAGGATCATTCTAGGGAATCGTCGCTGTTACTGGGTGGGACAAAGTTTCACCTGTTCTCCTTTGCCAGAATCCAAAACACTAAATATCCAGTTATGACATACAAATTACATGCTTAATTAGATCTCAACACAGCATCAGCACAGTTGAATTGAACAATGCAATAACAAAGTGGAGGATACGCGCCATACTTACCGCACATCTCAGTGGGCGATACATTTTAGCTTTTATTTGTAGAAATATAATAAAAATACGTTTCCTTTTATTTCATAAATATATCAAAATAATGTGGCTCAGTACTAACAAGAGGAGAATAGAGACCTATCAGAGGAGTCTCGCAGTAAAAAGCAAAGGCATTCTAATCTTAGCTTACTTAAGGGGGGATATGATCAACATGTACAAATACATAAGTGGTCTATATAGGGAACTTGGTGTTGAGTTATTCACTTTAAGGTCATATCGAAGGACAAGGGGACGCTCTTTATGTCTAGAGGAAAAAATATACAGTGGGGCAAAAAAGTATTTAGTCAGCCACCAATTGTGCAAGTTCTCCCACTTAAAAAGATGAGAGAGGCCTGTAATTGTCATCATAGGTATACCTCAACTATGAGAGACAAAATGTGAAAACAAATCCAGACAATCACATTGTCTGATTTTCGAAAGATTTTTTTTTGCAAATTATGGTGGAAGATAAGTATTTGGTCACCTACAAACAAGCAATATTTCTGGCTCTCACAGAACTGTATCTTCTTCTTTAAGAGGCTCCTCTGTCCTCCACTCATTACCTGTATTATTGGCACCTGTTTGAACTTGTTATCAATATAAAAGACACCTGTCCACAACCTCAAACAGTCACACTCCAAACTCCACTATGGTGAAGACCAAAGAGCTGTCGAAGGACACCAGAAACAAAATTGTAGACCTGCAACAGGCTGGGAAGACTGAATCTGCAATAGGCAAGCAGCTTGGTGTGAAGAAATCAACAGTGGGAGCAATAATTAGAAAATGAAAGTCATACAAGACCACTGATAATCTCCCTCGATCTGGGGCTCCACGCAAGATCTTACCCCGTGGGGTCAAAATGATCACAAGAACGGTGAGCAAAAATCCCAGAACCACACGGGGGGACCTAGTGAATAACCTGCAGAGAGCTGGGACCAACGTAACAAAGGCTACCATCAGTAACACACTACGCCACCAGGGACTCAGATCCTGCAGTGCCAGACGTGTCCCCCTGCTTAAGCCAGTAGATGTCCGGGCCCGTCTGAGGCTTGCTAGAGAACATTTGGATGATCCAGAAGACGATTGAGAGTGTCATATGGTCAGATGAAACCAAAGTAGAACTGTTTGGTAGAAACACAACTCGTTGTGTTTGGAGGAGAGAGAATGCTGAGTTGCAACCAAAGAACACCATACCTACTGTGAAGCTTGGGGCTGTTTCTCTGCAAAGGGAACAGGACGACTGATCCGTGTACATGAAAGAATGAATGGGCCCATGTATTGTGAGATTTTGAGTGCAAACCTCCTCCCATCAGCAAGGGCATTGAAGATGAAACGTGGCTGGGTCTTTCAGCATGACAATGATCCCAAACACACCGCCCGGGCAACGAAGGAGTGGCTTCGTAAGAAGCATTTCAAGGTCCTGGAGTGGCCTAGCCAGTCTCCAGATCTCAACCCCATAGAAAACCTTTGGAGGGAGTTGAAAGTCTGTGTTGCCCAGCGACAGCCCCAAAACATCACTGCTCTGGAGGAGATCTGCATGGAGGAATGGGCCAACATACCAGCAACAGTGTGTGACAACCTTGTGAAGACTTACAGAAAATGTTTGACCTCTGTCATTGCCAACAAAGGATATATAACAAAGTATTGGGATGAACTTTTGATATTGACCAAATACTTATTTTCCACCATAATTTGCTAAAAAAACTCTTTCCAAATCAGACAATGTGATTGTCTGGATTTGTTTCCACATTTTGTCTCTCATAGTTGAGGTATACCTATCATGACAATTACAGGCCTCTCTCATCTTTTTAAGTGGGAAAACTTGCACAATTGGTGGCTGACTAAATACTTTTTTGCCCCACTGTATCATCTCCAAATATGGAAAGGTTTCTTTACAGTAAAAGCTGTAAAGATGTGGAATAGACTCCCTCCAGAGGTGGTTCTTGCCAGCTCAGTAAATTGCTTTAAAAAAGGCCTGGATTCTTTTCTAAATGTACAGAATATAACTGGGTATTAACATGTATTGGTAAAGTTGATCCAGGGAAAATCTGATTGCCTCTCGGGGGATCAGGAAGACATTTTTTCCCCTGCTGTAGCAAATTGGAGCATGCTTTGCTGGTGTTTTTTGCCTTGCTCTGTCTGGATCAACTGTGGGTGAGAGATTGTGTATATGCGAGTGTATTATTTTTATTTTTTGGTTGAACTGGATGGACTTGTGTCTTTTTTTAACCTGACTAACTATGTAACTATAACAGTATGTGTCCTTAGTCACTATTTTAATGGAGGTAAGTACTCTATTCTGAGCTATCTCAATTCTCCCAAAAGTGCAGCCTTTCAAAATATTCGGCTCTGAGCTCACTAAGCTATCTATAGCCAGTAATCATCAATTGAACAATGCCAGACACAAGGAAATGGTGATGTGCTCTACCACTCTCTGGACACCCATGTTTTAAATTAGATTAGAAAGTCTACACAGTGTATTGCATTATCATAAACATACAGACACTTTTTTGGTACAGTAATGATTCACAGTTGCAGTTAAACAATACTAATTGGTAGGTGATAAGTTACAAAAATTTGGAAATCTCATTTAGTGCTGAAAAATAAATCTCAGTGACATATTTCTGACCTACATTGCTTCCAAAAAAAAAATGATTTTAATAACTCAATAAACTAATAACTGGTAACAATATAGAAAGTATATTGTACAACCTCATTAAATTTGTGTGAGTAGCAGAAGTATACCAATTAAAAAAAGAAAAGACTCATGAAATCCAACAATCATCTCGTCCCCTATCTTCTATAGGAGTCTACATAATTATGTATGTATATGAATTTGTTAAAAACAAATTTATTATTACAATAATATTTCAGTTACGGTAAGTAATTAAAATTGTGTAACATAGTAGAAGTGTGCCAGTTAAAGAAAGAAATTTATATTGTGCAACCTCAATACATTTGTGTAGCAGAAGTATACCAGAAGTATACCAGTTAAAAAAAAGAAAAGACTCTTAAAATCCAACAATCATCTTGACCCCTATCTTATATATGAGTCTACAGAATTATGTATGTATATGAATTAATTAAAAACAAATGTATTATTACATTTATTATTTTAGTTAAGTAATTGAAATTGTACGAGCAATTTAGTTATTTACCCTTGTAAAGCGTTTCTAAGCAATTGGACCTCACCTACTGAATATGGAAGAATAACTCCTATATTATTTTTTGCATGTCTATACATTTGCAACAAAGCCACCTTTATAAGCTATAAGACAATGCAGTAAGCAAATAATCTTTTATAGAGAGAGTTTTCCTTAGGGAACTCACTGTGAAAATGCATTGTGGTTTGTATTAATGTGATCAATTTTAAATATAATATTCCATGCAAGAAGAGGACCAAAGATTAGTTTGTGTTGCCTGAAATTGTAAATGGTACATTATGAAAAAAAAAGATTTCATAAAATATATTGTTGAAAAAAGATATAAGATTTTGCTCTTATGTCACCAACCTATATGTCACGAAAATGGGCGTCCGCTCCATAGGGCAAGGGGGGTCAATTGCCCCCCCCCCTGGAAGTCAGAGTGAAGACACACACTTGCCCCCTGTGTTGCAATGGCCGCCTCCGCGGAAACCGTGGACTTTTTTTTCTCAGTCTGCAGACTGCTGCTGGCTTGGGGGCTGGGGCTGCTCTCAGTCTTTTCCGAATATCCGTTCCTCCCTCCTCACCCCCTGCCCGAGCATCAGATTGGTTTTGCCACTCGGGCCTCTGCTTAACATCACCGTGACCATGACCCTGCTGTTCCGTGATTGGCTGCTGCCTCAGCCTGCCTTTGCCTGTGTAAATGAGCCTATGCCGATCCGGCCGGCACGGCGCTGGCTCCTCCCACAGGTGTGTGGCGTGCAGTGGCCAAGACAAGAGACTGAATACGCTGCCAGTGCCTGCCCTATCGCTGAAGAACTACAGGTATCAGACAATGGCAGCTTGATTAATCTTTTGCATCAGGTTTCTCAAACCTTTGCATGCCTGTGCTTTATGTCACAATGACTAAGCCCCTCCCCTTCATGACATTGTCAAAAAGGGATCGAGCATGAATGACCTTAAAATGATGCCCCACCCTGAACAAAGTTCAGCAGACGCCCATGGTCACGAACTGACTGGTCTATCAGAGAATTAAAGCTTTTTTCCTGATACAGTCAGCACTTTTCTACAGTTGTGAACTCGTGACCAGAGGTTATTGTTGCTCGGATATCAAGACCATATTTAGCATGTCAGCATGCATCAGGTAACTTGACAATATCTGTATGACTAATTTGCATACCTAAATATTTTATATATATTTAAGGACACATACAGTACCTGTTTTATTTCATACACTTTTTCATTCATAGACTGATCAATGTACAAGAGATTTCTTTTTTCTAATTTTTTTACTATTTTTACCTGTCAATAGATTTTTTTACCATAAATGTTTTGAGCTATAATAATTTTGGTATTAAGACTTCTAGTTTCAGCACCATTGTAACATGCAGTGGAGGGAAGGAGCTCCGGTACTGCTGGCACCTTTACATACAAACACTGGTCACTGATGGATACAGTGGCTCTGTCAATAGGTGACCCTTTACTGCACTATCCATATAGATTGCTTCCTAGATAAAACCCGGACCTGGTCTTATTCTGTGCTGTGCCTCTCCAAAAGAGCAGAAGATGCTGAGTGATTTATTATGGCTGCTGAGCACTATCCATATCCACACTGAGTTTAGTGACACTTTAAAGCAGTATTAAAACCAAAAGCAAGAATTTATGATATTGCAGCTTATCAATTCTTAGATAAGATGGCTGCATTAGTTTTCATTTTTAGACGTTCTTGCTTTTATTTTCATCTAGGCATCTGGTCAGTAAGTCTGTTATTTAACAGAAAAAGCTCTCCTGCATATGTATCAATAAGGGGGGTTGAGTCAAACCGTTTTCCACTGACAGCGGTGCTTACAGTTTTTTTTATTCAAGTACCTGTAAAACCTTTATCCCAAAAGGGAAAAAAAAACAGTTGCTGTAGCTGCAGTGTGAATTGCAGTTTAGCTTCGATTTGTTAGTGTATCTAATTCTGCTAGTACATCTAACACTCCCCCCCTCCCCATCTCAGACTGACAATGCTGCTGTCCAGGGTGGAGGCACTCTAATACAGAAGATGTGTTACTGGCCAGGTCATCAGGTGAAAACAGAGGGGAAAAAAGCCTTAAAAAGAAAACTAATACAGCCATCACATCTAATTATTGGTAAGCTGAAATGTATTACATTTATGGTTTCAGGTCTAATACCGCTTTAATTACTATTCAAATGTTACTTTTTACTGATTCTTAAGCCCTGTACACACGACCGAGAAACCCGTCGTAAAAAAAACGTTGGTTTTCTCGACGAGGTTCTTGCCAAGCTTTCCTTGCATACACACTGTCAATCAAAAATCTCGTCATTGTAAATCGCAGTGACATACAACATGTACGACGGCAGTATAAAGGGGAAGTTCGATTCCAATGGCGCCACCCCTTGGGCTGCTTTTGCTGATCTCGTGTTATTGCGTGTTAGTAAAAAGTTTGGTGAGAGACAATTTGCGCTTTTCAGTCTTCGTGCTTTTCAGTCTATTACAGCGTGACGAATGTGCTATCTCCATTAGTTTTACCAGAAGGAGCGCTCCCGTCTCATACTTGATTCTGAGCATGCGTGGTTTTTTTAAGACTCGGAAAAGCATACACACGACCGGTTTTCTCGTCGGGAAACAGGCCGACAAGAATCCCGACGAGAAAAACGAGAATTCTGACGAGAAAATAGAGAGCAGGTTCTCTATTTTTCTTGTCGAGATTCCCGGCAGTTTTCTCGACAAGAAACTATACACACGAACGGTTTTCTCTGCAAAAAAATCTGCCAGCAGTTTTCTTGGCGTTTCTTGCTGAGAAAACCGGTCGTGTGTATGAGGCTTGAGAAGAGCCTTGTCTCTGATTTATTTATTTTTTTCATATACCCTTCTAAGTGCCTTACTTGACCAAGAGACCTGCAGCTAGGCAACCGTCATATAGTTTACCTTCTTTCTTGTACAAAGGGTTTCTTATTTCCATTGTTGCGATAGAGCCTTGCATATGGAAGAGGGGGATAAGGTGGTTTGAGCTTCACTCCGCTGTCCCCACAGAGAAATACTTATACTGTTTCTGGGCTATTTTGTTTGGTTTAACTGACTTTTGTTTAAAGGTTATTATTATCTTTTTCTTTTTTTTTTTCGAGGCACGTCAAGATGTTATGTCACTGCCATGTGACAAGGGGGTTATGTGAGGATCCCTCAAGTACCTTTATCCAATGCTCACACGTGGCAGGTTCAGGGGTTTTTCTCAGCCGGGTGACCCTTGTGTGGTCCGCACTACAGATCAGCGACATTACCGGTTTCCAAGTTTTACTAAAAAAAAAATTCTTGGAATGTGAAGGGACTTAGATAATCACAAAAGAGCACTAAGGAAATCTAAAAAAGCTTACACACAAACACAAGTCTACTTAAGGAAATACATCTTACAGAAACAAATTCCCCATGTATGTGCAAGCCATATGTGGGAGAGGTGAGGTGGAGCCCCATGAGATGGGAGGAAGTGGTGTGTCCTTATACTGCTTCATAAAAAACCACAGTGCCAGGTCAAAGTCATCATGCTGACAAATGAAGATGTAAACCCACAATTCAGTTAGGAATCCCTTTCAATGAAGTAAACCCAGCAAACATTTGCATCACAAATGCTCTAAAAATTTGGTGGTCTGTTTGTCTAATAGCCAAACCATCTCATAGGTAGGGATGAGCCAAACACCCCCCCGTTCGGTTCGCACCAGAACCTTCGAACGGACGGAGCGTTCGCGCGAACTTTAGAACCCTTTTAAATACAATGGACGCGAAAGTTCAAAATCTAAAGTGCTAATTATAACGCCTAATATGCATGTTATTGTCCTAAAAAGGGTTTGGGGATCCGGGTCCTGCACGAGGGGGCATGTATCGATGTAAAAATAATCTTTTAAAACGGTAATTTTTTCGGGAGCAGTGATTTTAATGATGCATAAAGTGAAAAAAAAAAAGTGAAATATTCCTTTAAATATCGTACCTGGGGGGTGTCTAAAGTATGCCTGTGAAGTGGCACATGTTTCCCGTGTTTAGAACTGTCCCTGCACAAAATTACATTTCTAAAGGAAAAAAAGCCATTTAAAACTGCCTGCGGCTTTAACCACTTAAGCCCCGGACCATTTTGTAGCTAAAGGACCAGAGGTGTTTTCAGAATTTGTCACTGCGCTGCTTTAACTGGAAATTGTGCGTCCTTTTCTTCCCACAAATAGAGCTTTCTTTTAATGGTATTTGATTGCCTCTGCGATTTATATTTTTTGCGATATAAATGGAAAAAGACAGAAACTTTTGAAAAAAATGATATTTTCTACTTTTTGTTATAAGAAAAATCGAATAAACTCAATTTTAGTCATAGATTTAGGCCAAAATGTAATCAGCCACATGTCTTTAGTAAAAAAAATGTCAATAAGCGTATATTTATTGGTTTGCGCAGAAGTTATAGCGTCTACAAACTAGGGTACATTTTCTGGAATTTACACAGCTTTTAGTTTATGACTGCCTATCTCATTTCTTGAGGTGCTAAAATGGCAGGGCAGTACAAAACCCCCCCAAATGACCCCATTTTGGAAAGTAGACTGATTGCTGAGAGGCATGTTGAGCCCATTGAATATTTTTTTTTTGTCCCAAGTGATTGAATATTGACAAAAAAATAAAATAAAAAAAAAGTACAAAAAGTTGTCACTAAATGGCCCCGAAAACCAAGCACCGCCTTCAGGATTTCTAAGGGCACACGTTTTTGATTTCACTCCTCACTACCTATCACAGTTTAGAAGGCCATAAAATGCCAAAATAGCACAAAACCCCCCCAAATGACCCCATTTTAGAAAGTAGACACCCCAAGGAAATTGCTGAGAGGCATGTTGAGCCCATTGAATATTTTTTTTTTTTGTCCCAAGTGATTGAATAATGACAAAAAAAAAAATTAGAAAAAGTTGTCACTAAATGATATATTGCTCACACATTCCATGGTTATATGTGGAATTGCACC
Source organism: Rana muscosa (assembly GCA_029206835.1). Taxonomy (NCBI): domain Eukaryota; kingdom Metazoa; phylum Chordata; class Amphibia; order Anura; family Ranidae; genus Rana; species Rana muscosa. Next base: position 188,772,197 of record CM055123.1, read on the forward strand.
CCAAAATACATTTTGCTGCTTCTCCTGAGTACGAGGATACCACATGTGTGGGACTTTTTGGGAGCCTAGTCGTGTACGGGACCCCGAAAACCAAGCACCGCCTTCAGGATTTCTAAGGGTGCAAATTTTTGATTTCACTCCTCACTACCTATCACAGTTTCGAAGGCCATAAAATGCCAAAATAGCACAAAACCCCCCCAAATGACCCCATTTTAGAAAGTAGACACCCCAAGGAAATTGCTGAGAGGCATGTTGAGCCCATTGAATATTTTTTTTTTTGTCCCAAGTGATTGAATAATGACAAAAAAAGAAATTTGAAAAAGTTGTCACTAAATGATATATTGCTCACACATTCCATGGTTATATGTGGAATTGCACCCCAAAATACATTCTGCTGCTTCTCCTGAGTACGGGGATACCACATGTGTGGGACTTTTTAGGAGCCTAGCCACGTACGGGGCCCCGACTTTTTGGGAGCCTAGTCGTGTACGGGACCCCGAAAACCAAGCACCGCCTTCAGGATTTCTAAGGGCACAAATTTTTGATTTCACTCCTCACTACCTATCACAGTTTCGAAGGCCATAGAATGCCAAAATAGCACAAAACCCCCCAAATGACCCCATTTTGGAAAGTAGACACCCCAAGATATTTGCTGAGAGGCATGGTGAGTGTTTTACAGCTCTCATTTGTTTTTTAAAATGAAGAAAGAAAATAATTTTTTTTATTTTTTTATTTTTTTTCAATTTTCAAAACTTTGTGACAAAAAGTGAGATCTGCAAAATATTCACCATACCTCTCAGCAAATAGCTTGGGGTGTCTACTTTCCAAAATGGGGTCATTTGGGGGGGTTTTGTGCCATCTGGGCATTCCATGGCCTCCGAAACTGTGATAGGCAGTGAGAAGTGAAATCAAAAATTGACACCCTTAGAAAGCCTGAAGGAGGTGCTTGGTTTTTGGGGTCCCGTACGCGGCTAGGCTGCCAAAAAGTCTCACACATGTGGTATCCCCGTACTCAGGAGAAACAACAGAATGTATTTTGGGGTGTAATTCCACATATGCCCATGGCATGTTTGAGCAATATATCATTTAGTGACAACTTTGTGCAAAAAAATAAAAATAAAAAATAAATTGTCTTTTTTCCGCAACTTGTGTCAACATATAAAATATTCCATGGACTCGACATGCCTCTCAGTATATAGCTTGGGGTGTCTACTTTCCAAAATGGGGTCATTTGGGGGGGTTTTGAACTGTTCTGGCATTTTATACACAACATTAGGAAGCTTACATCCACTCTTCTAACCACTTGAAGGCAAAGCCCTTTCTGACACTTTTTGTTTACATGAAAACATATTTTTTTTGCAAGAAAATTATGTTGAACCCCCAAACATTAGATATTTTTTTAAAGCAAAGGCCCTACAGATTAAAATGGTGGGTGTTGCATTTTTTTTTCCACACAGTATTTGCGCAGCGATTTTTCAAACGCATTTTTTGGCGAAAAAATACACTTTTTTTAATTTTAATGCACTAAAACACACTATATTGCTCAAATGTTTGATGAAATAAAAAATATGATCTTAGGCCGAGTACATAGATACCAAACACGACATGCTTTAAACGTTATCTCAGGGAATGTAAATATCCCCTATAAAAGCAATAGGTAGTGACAGGTACTCTTTTTTTGAAAAAACTGGGGTCTATTAGACCCTAGATCTTTCCTCTGCCCTCAAAGCATCTGACCACACCAAGATCGGTGTGATAAAATGCTTTCCCAATTTCCCAATGGCGCTTTTTATATCTGGGGGGGGCATTCCCTCCCACTGCTTGTAAAAGCAGTTCAGAGGCTAATTAGCCACTAGGATTGCTTTTACCTGAAAGCCGGCCGCTGGCTGAGAAGAATGATACCAAGATAATACCTAAACCCGCAGGCATCAATCTGGTATAACCATTCAAAGTCCAGCAACATACCAGTACGTTGCTGGTCCTTGTTGGACATGTATTGTAATCTTTTTTTTCATGCAGCCTGTTGGCTGAACGAAAAAAGAGATTGATCGGTGGGTATGCCCACCATTAGAATAACGCCCTTCATCCACCCACTTCTAATGATGGGCATACATGCACCATTTATATATGCCGAAGCATGGGGGCATCCTCCCGCAAAAGTTATGCCGCACACACACGGTCTGACTTTTCCACAGGCAAGCCTCCGTCTGAATTTCGACCGTATGTACGCGGCATTAGGAGCAAAATTGCTCATCCGCTCCTCCGCCCCTGCTGCCCCAATGCTTTGGCATATATGCTTTTTTTTTTAACTGTGGTGGTGAAATCACCTCCTACAGCACTGGAGTCGCAGGGATCAGGCCTGTCTCTGCGAACGCTGCAGTTATGTGTGTTGTGTTTTGTAAGTGACAGTGATCGATCGATACTGCACTTGGGTGGCCTGGGCTAGACGGAGGGGCAAAACGCAGGTGCTAGCAGGTATCTGGGCTGATCCCGCTAACACTGCGTTTTTGGGAACCCTAAACTGCTGAGGACACTAGTATAGATCTGATCAGATCAGATATTGATCTGTTCAGATACTATACCACTAAGGGAGGTGTATGCTTCACGCGTGGGTGTTAGCGTTACTGGCACTAACCTGACGCTGCCTGGGGTGTGACGCAGACCCTCTCTGACGCTAAAACCTAATTGATATCACCCGCCGGGCGATCAGGGGGTTAAACCTTTATTGGGTTATATACGGCGGGTGCCCTGACACTATAAAAAGCAAACTAACTAACCAGCGTCATCCGTAACACTTATATGGTGATCACTGGTGAAAGGGTTAACTAGGGGCAATCAGGGGGTTAAACCTTTATTAGGTAATATATGGGGGTACCTGACGCTATATAAAAACCTGACGGGGAACCTAAATAACAAAATAACTAACTGGTTAACCAGTGTCACCAGTAACACTTATACGGTGATCACTGGTGAAAGGGTTAACTAGGGGCAATTAGGGGGTTAAAACCTTTATTAGATAATATATGGGGGTACCTGACGCTATAAAAACCTGCGGCGAAACTAAAAAAAATAACTGGCTACCTATCGACACCAGCATAACTAATACAGCGATCAGAAAAATGATCGCTTAGTGACACTGGCAAAAGGGGGTGAAAGGGTTACCTGGGGGGGTGATCAAGGGGTTAAACCTTTATTAGGTAATATATGGGGGTACCTGACGCTATAAAAACCTGCGGCGAACCTAAAAAAAATAACTGGCTACCTATCGGCATCACCGACACTAAGACAGCGATCAGAAAAACGATCGCTTAGCGACACTGGTGATAGGGGGTGAAAGGGTTACCTGGGGGGCGATCTAGGGGTTAAACCTTTATTAGGTAATATATGGGGGTACCTGACGCTATAAAAACCTGCGGCGAACCTAAAAAAAATAACTGGCTACCCATCGGCATCACCAACACTAAGACAGCGATCAGAAAAACGATCGCTCAGTGACACTGGCAAAAGGGGGTGAAAGGGTTACCTGGGGGGGCGATCAAGGGGTTAAACCTTTATTAGGTAATATATGGGGGGTACCTGACGGTATAAAAACCTGCGGCGAACCTAAGCAAAAATAACTGGCTAACGATCAGCATCACCGACACTAAAACAGCGATCAGAAAAACGATCGTTTAGCGACAGTGGTGATAGGGGGTGAAAGGGTTATCTGGGGGGCGATCAGGGGGTTAAACCTTTATTAGGGGGGGTTAGGGGGCTACACTGGACCTAAAACTAACTGTAGTGACACTTTTACAGTCACAAACGTCACTGATTGCAGTGATCAGTAAATAAATGGTCACTGCAATCAGTGACACTGTGACTGGGGGCTGGGGGGTGATCTGGGGGGGCCTGGGGGGCCATTTATGTTCCTATGTGTCCTGGTGTTAGTGTAGTGTTTGTGCACTAACCTGTGTGTCTTCTCTCGTACGACGCTCGGTATATGTGAGTGCCGCATGAGAGATGACATCACTTCCTCTGCCTGTGTTTACATTACACAGGCAGAGGAAGCTTTCTCATTCGCTGGGAGCGATCGCGAGGGGGTGACCGTCCCCTCATTCCGGATCACTCCCGAACAACTAACGACCGCTCACTGTATAGGAGGGGGGTCCGATGGGACCCCCCAACTATACAAAGGCAGTCACGTACAGGTACGTGACTTTGCCTGTCGGTGCCATTCTGCCAACGTATATATACAGTGAGCGGTCGTTAAGTGGTTAATGTAATGTCTGGTCCCGGCAATATGGATGAAAATCATTGAGAAAAATGGCATGGCTACCCCATCACCCACCCCTACCCCAGCCCATTACCAGCCCCTTTGGGTCTTGTATGGATATTAAGGGGAACCCCGCACCCAAAATAAAAAAAGGCCCTATATACTCTGAACAGCAGTATACAGGGGGTGCAAAAAAGACTGTAGGTTTGTTCTTAAGTACAATCTGTTTGTAATTTGGAACAGGTAAATTTTTTAAGTGTAGCCCTAGCCAAAAAAATCTATTTTTAAGCTTTTTGGAGAACATAGGGAAGGGTTATCACCCCTGTAACATTTGTTTTGCTGTCTGTGCACCTGTTCAGAACATTTCACCTCACTTTCCATCCCGATGACAAATGTTTTTGGAAAATTTGTGGTTTTTTTTGAAACAAGGATTGATGATAAAGCATCAGTGGAGAGGAGACACCTTTTTCACATATTAAGGCCTCATGCCCACGGACATTTTTACAGCCGCGTTTTTGAGCATTTTTTACAGCTTAAAAACGCCTGTCCATGTTAGTCTATAGCTTCATGCCCACCTAGAAGTTTTTGAGCTGCAAATAGCATAGGCATTTTTAAGCTGTAAAAAAAACCCAGGACCAGTGCGTTCCTTGGCGTCAGACATAAAAATACGCGAAGCGTTAAAAAACGCTCAAAAACGCGCAAAAACGCACAAAAACGCCTCGATTGCGTTTTTGAGCTCCGACACTTTTTTTTTTTCAAAAAAAAAAAAAGGTCAAAAAATTATACAATAACATGGACAGGCATTTTTAGGCTGTAAAAAACGCGGCTGTAAAAACGTCCGTGGGCATGAGACCTTACTCTTACAGGGGAGAATTTGCCTTCCTAGGGGTAGATTTCCTCTCACTTCCTGTTGTCTCCTTCCGTTTGCAAGTAGGAGTCGTTTGTAAGTTGGATGTTTGAAAGTAGGGGCCTGCCATATATACTCTGCAGAAATTTTCCCCTTAGGTGTTGGTGTTGCCACAACACTGTAAGCCCTCACAGTTACTCTTTGTGGGTGCTGGAACGCCCTGCTGTCAACTATTATATCAGGAATTGTATTTACATGCCACTGTTGAACAGTGGTAGGAAAAATTGGGCCTTTGGTGGTGGTGCTGGTGCCACAACACTGTAAGCCCTCACAGTTACTCTTGGTGGGTGCAGGAATGGGCCCTGCTGTGAATTATTAGATCAAGAATTGTAATTGCATGCCCCTGTTGAACAGGGGCTGAAAAATTGGGCCTTTGTTGGTGGCAGTGGTGCTGGTGCCACAACACTGTAAGTCCTCACAGTTACTCTTGGTGGGCGCAGGAATGGGCCCAGCTGTGAAATATTAGATCAAGAATTGTAATTACATGCCCCTGTTGAACAGGGGCAGAAAATTTGGGCCTTTCGTGGTGGTGCTGGTGCCACAACACTGCAACCCCTCACAGATACTGTACTTAGAACGCAGCAATGAGCCCTGTTGCAAAGTATTGCATCAAAAATTGTAATTACATGCCCCTGTTAAACAGGGTCTGAAAAATTGGGCCTTAGCCACTGGTGGCGGTGCCCAGAGATAAAAATGTTCTTTCAAGCTATCAGCATGATTATTGAGGAGGATAGTCACTCAGCATAACAGTATAGTCACTCTGCATCAGCATAGGCAGTCTTGAAGGGATCTGACATTTTAAAGAAAATTATTCTGTTACATCAGCATCAGGTGCCTGGTAGCTGGTGGTGATCCAAGACTGATTCATTTTTATGAAGGTCAATGGATTGACCAAGTCGGTTGACAGGCGCACCCTGTGATCGGTTACAAAGCCTCCAGCAGCACTGAATGTGCGTTCCGAAAGAACGCTGGATGCAGGACAGGCCAGTATCTAAATTGAATACTGTGCAAGCTCTGGCCAGTGATCTATCCTCAAGAGCAAGACCCAGTAACCCAGAGGATTTTCGGTGGGAAAGGTGTCCAAGTCTGATCTTGCCCCTAGGTATTCCTGCACCATGTAAACCAGACGCTGGCGATGGTTGCTGGAACCGATCATACCTTGGGGCTGCGGACTAAAAAATTGTCTGAACGCATCTGTCAGATGGCCACCTTCTCCACCGCTCCTTCTGTGACTGACACGAGGCCTCAGCAACACGTTGTCCAGGACCAGGAATTTGTAACCTCCCAGTCTCTGGGAACGCGTTGCACAGACCTTTCTGCAAGGCCTCCCGAAGATGCCTCATCCTCTGCTCCCTCTGCGATGGCAAGATAAGGTCCACAACCTTACCCTTGTAACGTGGATCAAGGAGGGTTGCCAGCCAGTAATGATCCCTCTCCTTGATCGCACGAATTACGAGGATCCTTACGTAGGCTTTGCAGGATCAGGGAGGCCATGCAGCGTAGGTTTTCTGAGGCATTCGCTGCCGAGTCCTCTGGGTCACTGAGGACGACATGATCCGCAGCCACCTCCTCCCAGCCACGTACAAGTCCATGGGTGTCTTGGGACTGTAAATGATCCCTTGAAGACTGCTGCTGATGCTGAGTGCTAGTCTCCACCTCCATGCTGACACAATCCTCCTCCTCCTCCTCGTCCTCTTTCTGTGTGATAGCCGGGCCAGCAGGAACACTGTCTGGATAAAGGGGGCCTTGAGAGGTAAGGAAGTCCTCCTCTTCCTGCCTCTGTTCTGCCTCAAGTGCCCTGTCCATTATTCCACGCAGCGTGTGCTCCAACAGGTGGACAAGAGGGACAGTGTCACTAATGCATGCACTGTCACTGCTCACCATCCTAGTGGCCTCCTCAAATGGTGCCAGGACAGTGCATGCATCCCTGATCATGGCCCACTGGCGTGGGGAAAAAAATCCAAGCTCCCCTGACCCTGTCCTGGTGCCATATTGCAACAGATACTCATTGATGGCCCTCTGCTGCGTGTGCAGCTGCTGCAACATGGCTAACGTAGAGTTCCACCTGGTGGGCTTGTCACAGATTAGGCGGTTCTTGGGCAGGTTGTAATCCTTGTGCAGCTCAGCCAGCCGAGCACTGGCATTATATGACCGGCGGAAATGCCCACAGAGTTTCCTGGCCTGCTTCAGGACCTCCTGTAAGCCCGGGTACCTGCCCAAGAACCGCTGCACCACCAAGTTAAGGACATGAGCCAAACAGGGCACATGGGTCAGTTGTCTCTGTCGGAGGGCGGAGAGGAGGTTGGTGCCATTGTCGGAAACCACCTTTCCTGGCTTAAGCTGACGTGGCATCAACCACCTCAGAGCTGACAGAATCTCTGCCCAAGTGTGACTCCTATCCCCCAAACACACCAGCTCAAGCACTGCATGGCATCTTTTTGCTTGCGTACTGGCGTAGCCCCTTGAACGCCTATGGAGCACCGCTGGTTCCGAGGAGAAATCAGCACAGGAAGAGGCCATGGAGGAAGAAGAAGAGGAGGAGGTGGAGGAGAGAGGTGTGTCAGAATCACCAGTAGTAAAATTTTGGAGGTGTGGTGGCGGAACAACCTCCAACACTACTACACCTTGTCCTGCATCCTTCCCAGCTGCCAGCAGAGTCACCCAATGCGCCGTGAAAGATAGGTAACGTCCCTGTCCATGCCTGCTGGACCATGAGTCAGTGGTAATATGCACCTTACCGCTGACCGCTCTGTCCAGCGAGGCCAAGACGTTGCCTTCCACATGCCGGTAGAGATCCGAAATCGTCTTCCTTGAGAAAAAGTGGCGTTTGGGAACCTGCCACTGAGGAACCGCACATTCCACAAAATCACGGAAGGGGGCAGAATCTACCAACTGAAAAGGCAGCAGTTGAAGTGCTAGTAATTTAGCCAAGCTAGCATTCAACTGCTGGGCATGTGGATGTCTGGGAGCGAACTTCTTGCGGCGGTGCAGCAGCTGGGGCAGGGAAATTTGCCTGGTACAATCGGATGGCGGTGTACCGATAGCAGATTGCCCGCAAGTACTTGGCTGTGACACACCTAATTCTACACCTTCATTCCTCTCAGTGCAGGTTTCAGAGAGGACTGAAGGTATAGTGAGGTTGGAGATCCCAGCTGATGAGGAGCAAGGAGAGGTCCGCCTTGTTCTTTGGTGTGGGTCTTTTAGGTGTGCTTGCCAACGGACTGCATGGCAGGTCGACATATGTCTGGTCAAGCACGTGGTGCCCAAGCGGCTGATGTTTTGGCCACACGAGATACGCTTTAGACAAATGTTGCAAATGGCAATGGTGCGATCTGTTGCACACGTCTGAAAAAAGGCCCACACCAGAGAACTTTTGTAATAACGCGCAGAGACAGCAGCGCCCTGCACATGCGTAGCTCTGTGGTGTGATGCAGTCGGTGTGCTGCCCTTAAGCTGGCCCCTGAAGGGCATCCTGCCTCGTTGGAGATGTGCCTCCTCCTCTTCCTCCTCCTTTCTCCTATCAGGCACCCACGTGGAGTCAGTGACCTCATCATCCCCTCCTTCCTCATCACTGGTGCCAATCTGGCAGTATGCTGCAGCTGGGGGAACATGACTGCCAGATAGCTGACCTTGTTGGGCACCCCCTCTCACTGGGCTCACATTACTATCCCCTCTCTCTGAGCTCACGTTACTGCCTTCCTCCAGCTAGGTTCCATCATTGGAGCCTTCAAAACACTGGGCATCCTCCTGGAGCATGTACCCCACACTGTGGTCAAATAGTTCGGGGGACTCCTCTGGAGGACATGGTGGGGCTAGGGAAGGAGTGACTGATGCCATTGAGCCGAGGGAAGAGGCCGCTTTGGCAGCTGCTTTGCCAGACAAAGTACCCTGAGCCTGGGTGAGAGAGGATGAGGAGGAGGACGGCTTGGTCATCCACTCTACCAAGTCTTCGGCATGTTGCGGCTCAACATGGCCAGCTGCCGAAAAGAAGGACAAGCGTTTCCCACGGCCACGTGCTGATTAGAATGCACCGTGTCCACGACCAGCATCATTGTTGCCTCTAGACACAGAGCCTGCTTGCCCTCTTTTATTGCCTCATGACTGTCTGCCTCTCATTGTTTGCCTTCCAGACATACTAATGGCCTGCTGTGGTGTTAGTATGCGAAAAGCAGCAATTGTTTTCAGTTAGTTTTAGGTGAAAACTGTGCAGAGGACACAGTACACTGAAAATACTTGCAGCTCTCTGCTTGTGGTTTTATTATGAGAACATCACTATAATAGTATTAGTCACTAACTGTATCCAGGTGAGCTTTAGGTGAATGCTATGCAAAGCACACAGTAGTACACTAAGTGAAACACTGACTGTCTGCAGCTAGCACAATCACCGGCCTGCCTGTCACAGTATAGAGAATAACTGTATCCAGGTGAGCTTTAGGTGATCGCTATGCAAAGCACACAGTAGTACACTAAGTGAAACACTGACTGTCTGCAGCTAGCACAATCACCAGCCTGCCTTTCACAGTATAGAGAATAACTGTATCCAGGGGAGCTTTAGGTGATCGCCTAGCAAAGCACACAGTAGTACACTAAGTGAAACACTGACTGTCTGCAGCTAGTACAATCACCGGCCTGCCTGTGACAGTATAGAGAATAACTGTATCCAGGTGAGCTTTAGGTGATCGCTATGCATTGCAAAGCACACAGTAGTACACTAAGTGAAACACTGACTGTCTGCAGCTAGCACAATCACCGGCCTGCCTGTGACAGTATAGAGAATAACTGTATCCAGGTGAGCTTTAGGTGATCGCTATGCAAAGCACACAGTAGTACACTAAGTGAAACACTGACTGTCTGGAGCTAGCACAATCACCTGCCTACCTGTCACAGTATAGAGACTAACAGGAATGGATCTAGCTAAACTCAATACAGTGTATAAATATATATAAAACACCTAGGATGCATATATATCCTCTACACACTGTAACAGCAGCTAACTGACTCGGCTGCCTGCTCTATCTAACTCAATATAAATGACACTGTCTATCTCTCTGAAACTGCCTCTTTCACAAACGCCAACACACTACACAAGGCCGACTTCCAGGCGGCCTTATATAGTGTGGGGCGTGTACTAAACCCCCTGAGCCATAATTGGCCAAAGCCACCCTGGCTTTGGCCAATTACGGCTCTCCGTTTTTTCTGTGATTGGCCAAAGCATGCGGGTCATAGTGCATGCTTGGCCAATCATCTGCTAGCAATGCACTGCGATGCCGCAGTGTATTATGGGCTGTGTCGCGCAACACGAATTTGGCACGAACGGACCATAACGTTCGTTCTTCGTCGAACGATCGAACAGCCGATGTTCATCCCTACTCATAGTTGGTGATTTTAATTGCACAATGAATGATTTGGAGGATAGGCAACACAGTATGTGAGGCCTTCCCACTAGATCTTCCCAAGGGCATACAGTGCCCTCCCCATTAGATGACATGACCTCAGCTCTACACATAGGTGTACGCAGCCTATTGCATTAGGGTGTGCACCCCAAAGCTCAAACATACACTACCAATCACTCACAGTGTTCATTCACAAAGGGAAGGGACGGGTAAATTACACATTTACCGCCCCCTTCCCCCAATCATCCTAATACCTCCCCTCAGCAACAGCTGGCGGGAGAGGAGGGAAGTCGGCAGCGCTGTAAGGTGGGGGGGGGAAGCCAGGGCAGCAGTGGGAATCTGTGCTGCACAGGGTGATTAGGGTGTGCCTGGGCACACCTGGCACACCCTGTGCGCACGCCTATGGCTCTACATCTCTAAGATGTAAAAAAAAACATCATTATCCCATAGAAAAATTATTTCACACATTATTAACATGTACATGACTGTCTAGCTTGATTAGATTATTTGTTTAGTACTGATGCCTTACTATACTTTCCTGACTGGCTTGAAAACATGACAATGTCATATCTGATCATGCCACTATATCACTAACACTTTGTGATGCTGCGTTGATCTTGAATGTCTCACATGAGGACCAATCTTCCCTCAGCCACAGCTGGTTAGAATATACTGTACATAATTCAGAACACATGTCCAACCCAGGCCTTTTCTGGGAAGCTAGCAAATATTTATGAGAGGGAAAATCATGCCATATTCTTAAGCATTAGAAAAAAAAAACACTCTCTGGAGTTATTGCCCAGGATAGGTTACTGGCAGCACAGACAAACCTAAATGTGTCTATAACTTCAGACCATAAACCAGCATTACTCAAAGCCATAAGTCAATTTGATCTGTGGGTTGAAAGTAATATATGATATTGTCAAAAGTATTGGGACACCTGTCTTTACACGCACATGGACTTTAATGGTATCCCAGTCTTAGTCCATAGGGTTCAATATTGAGTTGGCCCACCCTTTGCAGCTATAACAGTTCAGTGTGGGGGGGGGAGTTAAGGGAAAGGAAGGACAGATTCTGGTGGTAGGGGACTCAATTCTTAAAAGGACAGAGAGGGCAATCTGTGACAAAGACCTGAAGCGCTGAACTGTATGTTTTCTACCGGGCGCTCGGGTTTGGCACATCACGGATCTGGTGGACATATTACTGGGAGGGGCTGGGGAAGACCCGGCTGTCACGGTGCACGTTGGCACCAATGATAAAGTCAGAGGCAGATGGAGAGTCCTAAAGAACGATGTTAGGGACTTGGGAGCTAAATTGAGGAAAGGGACTTCCAAGGTAGTATTCTCAGGAATACTATCGGTACATCGAGCCACACTAGAAAGGCAGAGGGAGATTAGGGAAATAAACAAGTGGCTGAGGAGCTGGTATAGTAAGGAGGGGTTTGGGTTCCTGGAAGACTGGGCCGACTTTTTAGTCGATCACCAGTACTATAGAAGGGATGGACTGCACTTAAATGAGAAGGGTGTAGATCAGCTGGGAGTAAAGATGGCCAAAAAGTTAGAGGGGTTTTTAAACTAGGCGACGGGGGGGGGGGGCAGAGGTAGAGATAGTCAGCGCGGAACAGATTTCAGAGGGTAGTATTGGGGGCATTAGTGGTAGGTTGACTAAAGCACATAAGGAAGGAGGGGGGACGGATCTCATATCACAATTTGGATTAGCAGCAAGGGTGGGAAGTGTTATCATAATGAGGGATTTTAATTATCCAGACATAGACTGGGCAGAGGGAACCACGCATTCGTCTAAGGCTCGCAAGTTCCTAAATGTCTTGCAGGACAATTTCATGGCTCAGATGGTAGATGCAGCAACTAGAAATAAAGCGTTACTGGATCTACTGATTACCAACAATACAGACCTGATCACAGATGTGGAAATACGGGGCAATTTAGGAAAGAGCGATCACAGGTCAATTGGCTTCAGTATAAATCACACAAATAGGAAACACAAGGGGAATACAAAGACACTGAATTTCAAAAGAGCCTAAACTACGAACCTTGCTAGAAGGCATAAACTGGGATAAAATCTTAGGAACAAAGAACACGGAGGAGAAATGGGTTTGCTTTAAGAGCATATTAAATAAGGGCATTAGTCGATGCATCCCATTGGGTAATACATTTAAAAGAGCAAACAAAAGTCCTGGATGGCTTAACTTCAATGTAAAAATGCATATAGAAGCAAAGGAGAAGGCCTTCAAATCTAAGGGTGCAATTAGGGCGGCTAATAGAACAAGAAAGACACATAGCGGAGGAGAGCAAAAAAAATCCCAAGAAATTCTTTAAGCATGTAAACAGTAAAAAAGGGAGGACAGACCATATTGGCCCCATAAAGAATGAGGAAGGTCACCTGGTTACAAAGGATGGGGAGATGGCGAAGGTATTGAATTTATTCTTCTCCTCAGTCTTCACGAGGAAATCGGGGGGCTTCAGTAACCAAAACTGCAGTGTTTATACTCATGACACATCACAGGAAGCACCCCACATAGTTAACAGAGGACAGAATTAAAATTAGACTTGGGAAACTTAACATTAATAAATCACCGGGACCAGATGGCTTGCACCTGAGGGTACTTAGGGAACTCAGCCAAGTAATTGCCAGACCATTGTTCCTAATTTTTACTGACAGTCTACTGACTGGAATGGTACTAGCTGATTGAAGGAAAGCCAATGTAGCACCAATATTTAAAAAGGGGCCAAAATACATCCCTGGGAATTACAGGTCAGTTAGCCTAACAATAATAGTATGCAAGCTCTTGCAGGGGATGATAAGGGACTATATACATGATTTTAGTAATGAGAACGGTATCATTAGTAGGGATGAGCTTGGTGTTCGAGTCGAACATACGTTCGACTCGAACATCGGCTGTTCGATCGTTCGACGAAGATCGAACGATTTGGGCCGTTCGCGCCTAATTCGAGTGACGCGAACGGCCCACAATGCACTACGCCATCGCAGTGTCATCCAGGCGCTGTGATTGGCCAAGCATGCACTGTGACCCCGCATGCTTGGCCAATCACAGCGCCGGCAGCGAGGAGAGCAATGATTGGCCACAGGCAGGATGCCTGTGGCCAATTATTGCTGAGGGTGTTTAGTACACGCCCCACACTATAAAAGGCCGCCAGCACGGCGTCCTAGTGTAGTGTGTTCCGGAGCAGGGAAAGAGAAGCATAGGCAGGGACAGTGACATTTATTTTTTCTTGCTTAACCTGGATTCCTTTAGTTTAGGGAAAGAGAAGGATAGGTAGGGAGAGTGTCAGTGTGTTTTACTGTGCGAATCCTTGTTTCTAGGGACAGGGAAGGACAGTGAGGGAAATTCTCCTTGTGCTATAGTGTGCTTTAAAAAAACATTTTTTCTAGGGACAGAAAACTATAGGTAGGGAGAGTGTCAGTGTGTTTTACTGTGCGAATCCTTGTTTCTAGGGACAGGGAAGGACAGTGAGGGAAATTCTCCTTGTGCTATAGTGTGCTTTAAAAAAACATTTTTTCTAGGGACAGAAAACTATAGGTAGGGAGAGTGTCAGTGTGTTTTACTGTGCGAATCCTTGTTTCTAGGGACAGGGAAGGACAGTGAGGGAAATTCTCCTTGTGCTATAGTGTGCTTTAAAAAAACATTTTTTCTAGGGACAGAAAACTATAGGTAGGAAGAGTGTCAGTTTCTTTCACTGTGATAATCCTTGTTTCTAGGGACAGGGAAGGACAGTGAGGGAAATTCTCCTTGTGCTATAGTGTGCTTTAAAAAAACATTTTTTCTAGGGACAGAAAACTATAGGTAGGAAGAGTGTCAGTTTCTTTCACTGTGATAATCCTTGTTTCTAGGGACAGGGAAGGACAGTGAGGGAAATTCTCCTTGTGCTATAGTGTGCTTTAAAAAAACATTTTTTCTAGGGACAGAAAACTATAGGTAGGAAGAGTGTCAGTTTCTTTCACTGTGATAATCCTTGTTTCTAGGGACAGGGAAGGACAGTGAGGGAAATTCTCCTTGTGCTATAGTGTGCTTTAAAAAAACATTTTTTCTAGGGACAGAAAACTATAGGTAGGAAGAGTGTCAGTTTATTTCACTGTGATAATCCTTGTTTCTAGGGACAGGGAAGGACAGTGAGGGAAATTCTCCTTGTGCTATAGTGTGCTTTAAAAAAACATTTTTTCTAGGGACAGAAAACTATAGGTAGGAAGAGTGTCAGTTTATTTCACTGTGATAATCCTTGTTTCTAGGGACAGGGAAGGACAGTGAGGGAAATTCTCCTTGTGCTATAGTGTGCTTTAAAAAAACATTTTTTCTAGGGACAGAAAACTATAGGTAGGAAGAGTGTCAGTTTCTTTCACTGTGATAATCCTTGTTTCTAGGGACAGGGAAGGACAGTGAGGGAAATTCTCCTTGTGCTATAGTGTGCTTTAAAAAAACATTTTTTCTAGGGACAGAAAACTATAGGTAGGAAGAGTGTCAGTTTCTTTCACTGTGATAGTCCTTGTTTCTAGGGACAGGGAAGGACAGTGAGGGAAATTCTCCTTGTGCTATAGTGTGCTTTAAAAAAACATTTTTTCTAGGGACAGAAAACTATAGGTAGGGAGAGTGTCAGTGTGTTTTACTGTGCGAATCCTTGTTTCTAGGGACAGGGAAGGACAGTGAGGGAAATTCTCCTTGTGCTATAGTGTGCTTTAAAAAAACATTTTTTCTAGGGACAGAAAACTATAGGTAGGAAGAGTGTCAGTTTCTTTCACTGTGATAATCCTTGTTTCTAGGGACAGGGAAGGACAGTGAGGGAAATTCTCCTTGTGCTATAGTGTGCTTTAAAAAAACAATTTTTCTAGGGACAGAAAACTATAGGTAGGAAGAGTGTCAGTTTCTTTCACTGTGATAATCCTTGTTTCTAGGGACAGGGAAGGACAGTGAGGGAAATTCTCCTTGTGCTATAGTGTGCTTTAAAAAAAACATTTTTTCTAGGGACAGAAAACTATAGGTAGGAAGAGTGTCAGTTTCTTTTACTGTGATAATCCTTGTTTCTAGGGACAGGGAAGGACAGTGAGGGAAATTCTCCTTGTGCTATAGTGTGCTTTAAAAAAACATTTTTTCTAGGGACAGAAAACTATAGGTAGGAAGAGTGTCAGTTTCTTTCACTGTGATAATCCTTGTTTCTAGGGACAGGGAAGGACAGTGAGGGAAATTCTCCTTGTGCTATAGTGTGCTTTAAAAAAACATTTTTTCTAGGGACAGAAAACTATAGGTAGGAAGAGTGTCAGTTTCTTTCACTGTGATAATCCTTGTTTCTAGGGACAGGGAATGACAGTGAGGGAAATTCTCCTTGTGCTATAGTGTGCTTTAAAAAAACATTTTTTCTAGGGACAGAAAACTATAGGTAGGAAGAGTGTCAGTTTCTTTCACTGTGATAATCCTTGTTTCTAGGGACAGGGAAGGACAGTGAGGGAAATTCTCCTTGTGCTATAGTGTGCTTTAAAAAAACATTTTTTCTAGGGACAGAAAACTATAGGTAGGAAGAGTGTCAGTTTCTTTCACTGTGATAATCCTTGTTTCTAGGGACAGGGAAGGACAGTGAGGGAAATTCTCCTTGTGCTATAGTGTGCTTTAAAAAAACATTTTTTCTAGGGACAGAAAACTATAGGTAGGAAGAGTGTCAGTTTCTTTCACTGTGATAATCCTTGTTTCTAGGGACAGGGAAGGACAGTGAGGGAAATTCTCCTTGTGCTATAGTGTGCTTTAAAAAAACATTTTTTCTAGGGACAGAAAACTATAGGTAGGAAGAGTGTCAGTTTCTTTCACTGTGATAATCCTTGTTTCTAGGGACAGGGAAGGACAGTGAGGGAAATTCTCCTTGTGCTATAGT
Organism: Rana muscosa; assembly: GCA_029206835.1. Taxonomy (NCBI): domain Eukaryota; kingdom Metazoa; phylum Chordata; class Amphibia; order Anura; family Ranidae; genus Rana; species Rana muscosa. The sequence continues at coordinate 188,788,643 of CM055123.1, forward strand.
GTGCTTTAAAAAAACATTTTTTCTAGGGACAGAAAACTATAGGTAGGAAGAGTGTCAGTTTCTTTCACTGTGATAATCCTTGTTTCTAGGGACAGGGAAGGACAGTGAGGGAAATTCTCCTTGTGCTATATTGTGCTTTAAAAAAACATTTTTTCTAGGGACAGAAAACTATAGGTAGGAAGAGTGTCAGTTTCTTTCACTGTGATAATCCTTGTTTCTAGGGACAGGGAAGGACAGTGAGGGAAATTCTCCTTGTGCTATAGTGTGCTTTAAAAAAACATTTTTTCTAGGGACAGAAAACTATAGGTAGGAAGAGTGTCAGTTTCTTTCACTGTGATAATCCTTGTTTCTAGGGACAGGGAAGGACAGTGAGGGAAATTCTCCTTGTGCTATAGTGTGCTTTAAAAAAACATTTTTTCTAGGGACAGAAAACTATAGGTAGGAAGAGTGTCAGTTTCTTTCACTGTGATAATCCTTGTTTCTAGGGACAGGGAAGGACAGTGAGGGAAATTCTCCTTGTGCTATAGTGTGCTAAAGCATTCCTCATCAACCATCTTTGAAATCCTTGTTTTTTGGACAGTCAGGGAAATTGTCGTTGTGCTATTCTGTGCAAAAGCAATCATCCTCAACCATATTTAGAAATCCTTAAGTAAAGGGACAGAGAAGGACACCTGAAGGTAGCCCTTATTGCTTTTTTCCCATCTCCCTGCAGGCCATCTATTAGAATGTCTGGAAGGCAAACAAGGAGAGGCAGACAGTCAGGAGGCAATAAAAGAGGGCAAGCAGGCTCTGTGTCTGGGGGCAACAGTGCTGGTCGTGGACGCGGTGCATTGTCATCAGCACATGGCCATGGGACACGCTTGTCCTTCTTTTCGGCAGCTGGACATGTTGAGCCACATCATGCCGAAGACTTGGTAGAGTGGATGACCAAGCCCTCCTCCTCCTCCTCACCCTCTCTCACCCAGGCTCAGGGTACTGGCAAAGCAGCTGCCAAAGCGTCCTCTTCCCTGGTATCAATGTCAGACTCATCATCAGTCACTCCTTCCCTAGACCCACCATGTCCTCCTCCTGAGGAGTCCCCCGAACTGTTTGAGCACAGTGTTGGGTACATGCTCCAGGAGGATGCCCAGCGTTTCGAAGGGTCTGATGATGAAACCCAGCTACAGGAAGGCAGTAGCGTGAGAGCAGACAGAGGGGATGCTCAAGAAGGACACCAATCTGGCAGTCATGTTCCAGCAGCTGCAGCATACTGCCAGATTGGCTCCAGTGATGAGGAGGGAGGGGATGATGAGGTCACTGACTCCACGTGGGTGCCTAATAGGAGAGAGGAGGAGGAGGAGGATGAGGAGGAGGCACATCTCCAACGAGGCAGGATGCCCTTTGGTGGCCAGCGTAAGGGCAGTACACCGACGGAATCACACCGCAGAGCTCCGCCTGTGCAGGGCGCTGCCCCTGCCCGTCATTCAAAAAGTTCTTTGGTGTGGGCCTTTTTTGAGGCTAGTGCATCAGATCGCACAGCTGCTGTTTGCAACATATGTCTCAAGCGTATATCGCGTGGCCAAAACATCAGCCGCTTGGGTACCACATGCCTGACCAGACATATGTTGACCTGCCATGCAGCTCGTTGGCAAGCCTACCTCAAAGACCCACACCAAAGAACAAAGCGGACCTCTCCTTGCACCGCATCAGCTGGGATCTCCAACCCCACTATAACTTCAGTCCTCTCTGAAACATGCACTGAGAGGAATGAAGGTGTAGAATTAGGTGTGTCACAGATAAATACTTGCGGCCACTCTGCTAGCAGTACACCGACGTCCGATTCTAGCAGGCAAATTTCCCTGCCCCAGCTGCTGGACCGTCGAAAGAAGTTCACTCCCAGCCATCCACATGCCCAGCGGTTGAATGCTAGCTTGGCTAAATTGCTAGCGCTTCAACTGCTGCCTTTTCAGTTGGTAGACTCGGCCCCCTTCCGTGAGTTTGTGCAATGTGCGGTTCCTCAGTGGCAGGTTCCCAAACGCCACTTTTTCTCACGGAAGGCTATTCCGGCTCTCTACCGGCATGTGGAAGGCAATGTCTTGGCCTCGCTGGACAGGGCGGTCAGCGGTAAGGTGCATATTACCGCTGACTCATGGTCCAGCAGGCATGGACAGGGACGTTACCTTTCTTTCACGGCCCATTGGGTCACTCTTTTGGCAGCTGGGAAGGATGCAGGACAAGGTGCAGTAGTGTTGGAGGTTGTTCCACCGCCACGCCTCCAAAATGCTACTACTGGTTGTGACACACCTCTCTCCTCCACCCCCTCCTCTTCTTCTTCCTCCATGGCCTCTTCCTGTGGTTTGTCCTCGGAACCAGCGGTGCTCCGTAGGCGTTCAAGGGGCTACGCAAGTACGCAGGCAAAAAGATGCCATGCCGTGCTTGCGCTGGTGTGTTTGGGGGACAGAAGCCACACTGGGGCAGAGGTCCTGTCTGCTCTGCAGGGCCAGGCCGAGAGGTGGTTGACGCCACGCCAGCTTAAGCCAGGAATGGTGGTTTGCGACAATGGCACCAACCTCCTCTCCGCCCTCCGACAGGGACAATTGACCCATGTGCCCTGTGTGGCTCACGTCCTTAACCTGGTGGTGCAGCGGTTCTTGGGCAGGTACCCGGGCTTACAGGATGTCCTGAGGCAGGCCAGGAAAGTCTGTGTGCATTTCCGCAGATCTTATAATGCCAGTGCTCGCCTGGCTGAGCTGCAAAAGGAGTTGAACCTGCACAAGAACCGCCTTATATGTGACATGCCCACCAGGTGGAACTCAACGTTGGCCATGCTGCAGTGGCTGCACATGCAGCAGAGGGCCATCAATGAGTACCTGTGCGACTACGGCACCAGGACAGGGTCAGGGGAGCTTGGTTTTTTTTCTCCACGCCAGTGGGGCATGATCAGGGATGCATGCACTGTCCTGGCACCATTTGAGGAGGCCACGAGGATGGTGAGCAGTGACAGTGCATGCATCAGTGACACTGTACCTCTTGTCCACCTGTTGGAGCACACGCTGCGTGGAATAATGGACAGGGCACTTGAGGCAGAACAGAGGCAGGAAGAGGAGGACTTCCTTGCCTCTCAAGGCCCCCTTTACCCAGACAGTGTTCCTTCTGTCCCACCCATCGCACAGGAAGAGGAGGAGGAGGAGGAGGAGGAGGAGGAGGAGGATTGTGTCAGCATGGAGGTGGAGGCTGGCACTCAGCATCATCAGCAGCAGTCTTTTAGGGATGATTTACAGTCCCAAGAAACCAGTGGACTTGTACGTGGCTGGGAGGAGGTGGCTGCGGATCATGTCGTCCTTAGTGACCCAGAGGACTCCGGAGCGAATGCCTCAGCAAACCTACGCTGCATGGCCTCCCTGATCCTGCAAAGTCTGCGGAAGGATCCTCGTATTCTTCGGATCAAGGAGAGGGACCATTACTGGCTGGCCACTCTCCTTGATCCACGGTACAAGGGTAAGGTTGCGGACCTTATGTTACCGTCGCAGAGGGAGCAGAGGATGAGACAACTCCGGGAGGCCTTGCAGAAAGGTCTGTTCAACGCGTTCCCAGAGACTGGGAGGTTACAAACTCCTGGTCCTGGACAACGAGTTGCTGAGGCTTCGGCCAGTCAAAGAAGGAGCGGTGGGGAAGGTGGCCGTCTGACCGATGCGTTCAGACAATTCTTTAGTCCGCAGCCCCAAAGTATGATCGGTTCCAGCAACCATCGCCAGCGTCTGATAAACATGGTGCAGGAATATCTAGGGGCAAGGTCAGACTTGGACACCTTCCCCACCGAAAATCCTCTGGCTTACTGGGTCTTGAGGATGGATCACTGGCCAGAGCTTGCACAGTATGCAATTGAGCTACTGGCCTGTCCTGCATCCAGCGTTCTTTCGGAACGCACATTCAGTGCTGCTGGAGGATTTGTCACGGATCACAGGGTGCGCCTGTCCACCGACTCGGTTGATCGACTGACTTTCATCAAGATGAACCAGTCTTGGATCACCACCAGCTACCACACACCTGATGCTGATATAACAGACTAATTGATTTTAACATGTCACATCCCTTCAAGACTGATGCTGATGCTGAGTGCCTGTGCTGTTATGTTGACTGGCTATCCTCCTCCTCCGAGTCCTCAATGATACGATTGATGATGATAGCTTGGAAGATCATTTTTGTTTATGGGTGCCGCCACCAGTGGCTAAGGCCCAATTTTTCAGCCCCTGTTTTACAGGGGCGTGTAATTACAATTTTTTTTGCAATAATTTGCCATAGGGCTCATTGCTGTGCTCCAAGTACAGTATCTGTGAGGGGTTGGAGTGTTGTGGCACCAGTGCCTAAGGCCCAATTTTTCAGCCCCTGTTTAACAGGGGCGTGTCATTACAATTTTTGAAGCAATACTTTGCAACAGGGCTCATTGCTGTGCTCCAAGTACAGTATCTGTGAGGGGTTGTAGTGTTGTGCCACCAGTGCCTAAGGCCCAATTTTTCAGCCCCTGTTCAACAGGGGCATGTAATTACAATTCTTGATCTAATAATTCACAGCAGGGCCCATTGCTGCACCCACCAAGAGTAACTCTGAGGGCTTACAGTGTTGTGGCAACGCCACCACCACCACCACCACGAAAGGCCAAATTTTTCAGCCCCTGTTCAAAAGGGGCATGTAATTACAATTCTTGATCTAATAATTCACAGCAGGGCCCATTCCTGCACCCACCAAGAGTAACTCTGAGGGCTTACAGTGTTGTGGCAACGCCACCACCACCACCACGAAAGGCCCAATTTTTCAGCCCCTGTTCAAAAGGGGCATGTAATTACAATTCTTCATCTAATAATTCACAGCAGGGCCCATTCCTGCACCCACCAAGAGTAACTCTGAGGGCTTACAGTGTTGTGGCAACGCCACCACCACCACCACCACGAAAGGCCCAATTTTTCAGCCCCTGTTCAACAGGGGCATGCAATTACAATTCTTGATCTAATAATTCACAGCAGGGCCCATTGCTGCACCCACCAAGAGTAACTGTCAGGGCTTACAGTGTTGTGGCACCAGCACCACCATCAAAGGCCCAATTTTTACTACCACTGTTCAACAATTATATGTAATTACAATTCCTGATATAATAGTTGACAGCAGGGCGTTCCAGCACCAACCAAGAGTAACTGTGAGTGCTTACAGTGTTGTGCCAACACCAACAACTAAGGGGCCTATTTCTGCAGAGTATATACGGCAGGTCCCTACTTTCAAACATCCAACTTACAAACGACTCCTACTTGCAAACGCAAGAAGACAACAGGAAGTGAGAGGAAATCTACCCCTTGGAAGGAAAATTCTCTCCTGTAAGAATTAATATGGGAGAAAGGTGTCTCCTCTGTACTGATGCTTTATCAGCAATCCTTGTTTCAAGAAAAACACCACATTTCAAAAACAGTTGTCATTGGGACGGAAAGTGAGGTGAAATGTTCTGAACAGGGGCACAGACAGCAAAACAAATGTTACAGGGGTGATAACCCTTACCTATGTTTTCCAAAAAGTTTAAAAATAGATTTTTGGGCTGGAGCTACACTTAAACAATGTACCTGTTCAAAATTACAAACAGATTCTACATAAGAACAAACCCGGCTGTTCAGAGTATATAGGGCCTTTTTTATTTTATGTGCGGGGTTCCCCTTAATATCCATGCAAGACCCAAAGGGGCTGGTAATGGGCTGGGGTGGGGGGGGGGTCATGGGGTAGCTATGCCATTTTTCTTAAAGATTTTCATCCATATTACCGGGACCAGACATTACATTAAAGCCGCAAGCAGTTTTAAATGGCTTTTTTTTCCTTTAGAAGTGTCATTTTGTGCAGGGACAGTTCTAAACACGGGAAACACGTGGCACTTCACAGGCATACTTTAGACACCCCCCAGGTACGATATTTAAAGGAATATTTGACTTTTTTTTTCACTTTATGCATCATTAAAATGACTGCTCCCGAAAAACGACCGTTTTTAAAACTTCTTTTTGCATTGATACATGTCCCCTGGTGCAAAACCCGGGTTCCCAAACCCTTTTTAGGACAATAACATGCATAATAGTTGTTATAATTAGCACTTTAGAATTCGAACGTTCGCATCCATTGTATTTAATAGGGTTCTAATGTTCGTACGAACTTTCGGTCCGTTCGCGGGTTCTGGTGCGAACCGAACCCGGAGGTGTTCGGCTCATCACTAATCATTAGTGGTAATCAGCATGGATTCATGAAGAATCATTCTTGCCAAACCAATCTATTAACCTTCTATGAGGAGGTGAGTTGCCATCTAGATAAAGGAAGGCCGTGGTGTATCTGGATTTTGCAAAAGCATTTGACACAGTTCCCCATAAACGTTTACTGTACACCGGTGCAGCTTTGAAATCGTGCTACTTCAGCGCAATTTCAAAACCGCACATCAGTGCAATTTGCACTGCGGATTTCATTGTGGCTTGTGACTTCATTTAACAGAAGTCTATGCAAGTTGCACTGAAATCAGCAAGAAGTAGTTCAGGAACCTTTTTCATAATCACTGCGGCATGAGTGATATGAACAGTTCCATTGCTGTCAATGGGGTGCGACTTGTCATGCGATTTGGAGCTGTCGAATTGCATGACAAGTCGCAACGGTGTGAATGGGAGCTTACATTCAGAGATTACCACAGCTATCATTGTATCCAAACTGCTGGCAACCAAACCCCTAGGCCTGAATGGATTGACAGCAGGATTTTTTTAAGGTTCTCAAAGATGATTTATTACACACCCTACAGTCTCTATCACAATCTGGAAGGCGAGGGGATGGTTATTTACAGACTAGCAAGGAGGCATACATAAAAACAATGCCCTAGAAAGGAGTGGACCTTACACAGCCAAGATCCCACAGAGCTATCTCACTTATAAATATAAATGCCAAACTCCTATGAAAAATAATAGTAAACATTTTGGCAAATCTTCTGCCTTGTTCATCATGGTTCATTAAAGTGGTTGTAAACCCACTGTGACAACTTGCACCTACAGGTAAGCCGAGATTAAGGCTTACCTGTAGGTGCAAGAAATATCTCCTTAACCTACACGGTTAAGGAGATATTTGCAGAAAACACTGCACCGATTTATACGGCGCATGCGCGCCGTAGACAACGGTGCAGGTGCACTGAGCGTGCCAGTTTTCTAAATGGGAGAATGCATGCGTGTGACGTCATCGCTGCTCCGGCCAATCACAGCGCCGGCGCGGCGATACCCGGAAGACGGTCGGAGGGGACATGGCGGCAGCGGCGGAGGGGAACGAGGAGTGCTTCGGAGGCTTCGATCTGAGGTAAGTGCCACATAATGAGCTAGTATGCATAGCATACTAGCTCATTATGCCTTTTTCTTGCAGGGTTTTTTTTTCAGCAAAAAAAAATTTAGGTTTACTTTCTCTTTAAGGCCATTATCGTTTCGGGTGCCAAAGTAGCATTTGAAAATATTAGTTAGCAATGTTTGTTTATGATCATGACCAGACTTGGGTTCTAGGGTCAGATAATACTTTATTTTCAGTAGGTGTTCACCTCCCCCTCAGCCAGAATCAATATCCTGGAGGCCCTCTGACCACCTTTTTTATTATACAAGGGCACATATCTAGGGAACCCCTTATCCCCACTCTTATTCAACATAGCCATCAAACAATTATCTGCATATCTTCTTATGACACCTGATTTAGCTGGGGACAATATACAGTATACAAGGGCCTGCATCAAGGGTGTCCCTTATCCCCCCTCCTATTCAACAACAGCCATCAAACCGCTATTTACATATCTTCTTATGACAACGGATTTAGCTTGGGTCAAAGTTGACGACAGATAGATTTACAAAGCACTTTTCACAGATTACATATTGTTGTTCACCGCCAGACCTACCAGGGACATTGTAAATGTTCAAAAGATTATAGTTATAACACATTATTTGGCTTATGTATACTTATCTTGGTGTACAGATTGGCAAAACACTCTCATCTTTATACCACCCTAATAGGGTTGAGCGGACACCTGGATGTTCGGGTTCGACGGGTTAGGCCGAATTTCGGAAAAAAGTTTGAGATGGGGACCCGAACTTGACCCGAACTTGACCCTGAACCCGAACCCCATTGAAGTCAATGGGGACCCGAACTTTTGAGAACTAAAATGGCTCTAAAAAAGTAATGGAAAGGGCTAGAGGGCTGCAAATGGCAGAAAAATGTTGTTAAGAGCATGGCAAGGCTCTGCAAACAAATGTGGATAGGGAAATATCCGCTTCCATGGGACATTGTGGAGATGGTTGGTGACCCAGGTGGTAGTGTTGCTGGCAGATCCTCTGTTTGCGGGGTGGCAGGTGCCACTGTCACTACAGAGGTGGATAAAGAGGCTGAGACTGCAGCAGAAGAGGAAGCAGGAGGAGCCAGAGACCTTTATTGGTTTTTGAGGTGTCTACTCCCCTGCAGCTCGTGCTTTGCACTTAGATGCCTGGTCATGCAGGTTTTGCTCAGGTTGAGAACGTTTATGCCTCGCTTCAGGCTCTGATTGCACAGCATGCAAACCACTCGTGTCTTGTCATCAGCACATTGTCTGAAGAACTGCCACGCTAGGGAACTCCTTGGACCTGGCTTTGGTGTGCTCGGTCCCTTGCTCTGTTGGGCAGTAGCAGGCGTACTGTCTAGGGGACGGACGCTCCGCTTTTGCACCCTGCTCCCTCTTCTGCTGTGCTGGTGGCTCTGTGCGACCACCGCCTCTTCCTCCGAACTACACAGGTCACCTGCATGACGTTGATTCCATGTGGGGTCGAGGACCTCATCGTCCTCCACATCATCTTCCACCCAGTCTTCACCCCTGCCCTCCTTGTCTGTCTGCACAATTGCGAAAGCAGCAGCAGTTGGCACCTGTGTTTCTTCATCATCCGAGACGTGCTGCGATGGTCCTCCCATGTACTCATCTTGAAACATAAGTGGTTGGGCATCGGTGCACTCAATCTCTTCCACTTCTGGGGCAGGGCTAGGTGGATGGCCCTGGGAAACCCTGCTAACAGAGTCATCGAAAAGCAGAAGAGACTGCTGCATGATTTGGGGCTCAGACTGCTTGGCTGATTTGCAAGGGGGTAAGGTGAAAGACTTATGGACATCGGCTGCAGGTACCAACTCTGATCTTTCAGCAGTAGCCTGGGTGGGAGACAATGTGAAGGAACTGGAGGCATTGTCAGCAACCCAATCTACTATCGCCTGTACTTGTCCTGGTCCTGGCCCTCAACATTCGTAGAGCCGCATTAGGCCCGACCAAATACCGCTGCAGGCTCTGTCGCCTACTCGCACCTGAGGAAGGTGTTTCACTTGTGTGTGTAGCTGGCACAGATCGACCACGTCCTCTCCCTGCAACAGGAGCTCCACCAGCAGCACCACGACCGGGGCCACGTCCCTTATTTGACGGTCTCCTCATATTTCTCAAATTTAGTAGAGAATAGGAGAACAGTATCTAAAGCAGGAGTCTCCAAACTACGGCCCAAGGGCCGGATGTGGCCCTTTGCTAGCCTTCATCCAGCCCTTGGGGCAGTATTGCTCCCAACGATATGAGGCACTATTCCTCCCAATGGCACCAACACTATTTCTTAGACTAATAGCAATGATGGAACACTATTTCTCCTCTTACTGCCCACCAACACTGGGGCCATGTTTATTCTCACTGATGCTTGGCCCTAGGACATTTTCTACCCCGACTGGTCAGAATCCAGCCCCCCGGAAGTCTGAAAGACCATAATCTGGCCCTTTGCTTGGAAAGTATGGAGACCCCTGATCTAAAGTGTGTATCTCACACGTAGAGATATGCAGAAAATGCACCCCAAAAAAATTTTTGGGGCAGAAAACGCACCAAAACATTTTTTTTGGCCCTAAATTATTATTTTTTTGAAGAGCAGAATAGGAAAACAGTATCTAAAGTGTGTATCTCACACATACAGATATGCAGAAAATGCTCCAAAAAAATTTTTTGGGGCAGAAAGCGCACCAAAATATTTTTTTTTGCCCTAAATTATCATTTTTTTGAAGATCAGAATAGGAGAATCGTATCTAAAGTGTGTATCTCACACGTACAGATATGCAGAAAATGCACCAAAATAATTTTTTCGGCAGAAAACGCACACAAAAAAATTTTTTGGCCCTAAATTATTCCTTTTTTTGAAGAGCAGAATAGGATAACAGTATCTAAAGTGTGTATTTCACACGTACAGATATGCAGAAAATGCAGCAAAAATTTTTTTTGGGGCAGAAAACGCACAAAAAATAAATTATTGCACACCACTTTGGTCTGAATGCTGCTCGTTTTGCGAGACAACACTTGCAAACCGAGTTAGGATTTTAGGAAATACAGTGCTCGTATTGCAAAACGCTCGTTAACCGCGTTATTATGCAAATTCTATTTCAGTGTCACAAAGATTAAATATTTTGTTTTTCAGTTTAACTCATGGATGGCATTGTGTCTCAGGGCTCTTTTGATCACTAAAAACAATCTTGGACACCTGTAATAATTAGATTGCCAGGTGAGCCCAATTAAAGGAAAAACTACTAAAGGAGATTGTTCTACATTATTTAGCAGAGCACCATTTCCAAGCAATATGGGGAAGAAAAAGGATCTCTCTGCGGCCGAAAAGAGTGAAATAGTTCAATGCCTTGGACGAGGTATGAAAACATTAGATATTTCACGAAAACTTAGGCGTGATCATTGCACTATTAAAAGATTTGTGGCTGATTCAGAGCACAGACCGGTTTCGTGCAGATAAAGGCACATTGAGGAAGATTTCTGCCAGATCCATGCATCGGATCAAGAGAGCAGCTGCTAAAACACCATTACATAGCAGCAAACAGATATTTGAAGCTACTGGTGCCTCTGGAGTCTCACGAACATCAAGGTGTAGAGTCCTCCAGAGTCCTGCAACTGTGCATAAACCTGTCATTCGGCCACCACTAACCAATGCTCACAAGCAGAAATGGCTACATTGGGCAGAAAAATACATGAAGACTAATTTTCAAACAGTCCTGTTCTCTGATGAGGGCCGTGCAACCCTGGATGGTCCAGATGGATGGAGTAGTGGATGGTTGGTGGATGGCCACCCTGTTTCAACAAGGCTGCAACGTCAGCAAGGTGGTGGTGGAGTCATGTTTTGGGCCAGAATCATGGGAGGAGAGCTGGTCGGCCCCTTTAGGGTCCCCGAAGGTGTAAAGATGACCTCTGAAAAGTATGTGGAGTTCCTGACTGACCACTTCCTTCCCTGGTACAGAAGGAAGAAATATGCTTTCCGTAATAAAATCATCTTCATGCATGACAATGCACCATCTCATGCTGCAAATACTGTAATACTTCTGCATCAATGGCTGCTATGGGGATAAAACGAGAGAAAGTCATGGTGTGGCCTTCACCCTCCCCTGACCTCAATCCTATTGAGAACCTTTGGAGCATCCTCAAGCAAAAGATCTATGAGGGTGGGAGGCAGTTTACATCCAAACAACAGCTCTGGGAGGCTATTCTGACATCTTGCAAACAAATTCAAGCAGAAACTGTCCAAAAACTCACAAGTTCAATGGATGCAAGACTTGTGAAGCTGCTATCAAATAAGGGGTCCTATGTTAAAATGGAACGTGACCTGTTAAAATGTTTAAAAAGTTAAAATGTTGTTCAAAGTTTGATTGAAATAGTTTTTGATTTCAGTAAATATGCTGCAAACACAACCAATGACAATTTTCAGTTCTTTACAACCTATAAAGTGTTTTGAAACTTACCGTGCGTAATAATTTGGAACAGTGCATTTTAAGTTTTTTACTTTGAAAAAGAAAACTGTTATCATTAGGAGGTTTGTTCAATAAAATTTGAATTGTACTCTTAAGGCCTCATGCCCACGGATGTTTTTACAGCCGCGTTTTTGAGCGTTTTTTACAGCTTAAAAACGCCTGTCCATGTTAGTCTATAGCTTCATGCCCACCTAGGCGTTTTTGAGCTGCAAATAGCATAGGCGTTTTTAAGCTGTAAAAAAAACCCAGGACCAGTGCCTCAGCGTCGGCATCAGGCATAAAAAAAAAACGAAGCATTAAAAAACGCTCAAAAACACGTGAAAACGTGAAAAAGCGCAGCGATTGCGTTTTTGAGCTCCGACGTTTTTTTTTAGTTTTTTTTCGAAAAAAATACGGTCAAAAAATGTATACAATAACATGGACAGGCGTTTTTAAGCTGTAAAAAACGCTCAAAAACGCGGCTGTAAAAATGTCCGTGGGCATGAGGCATTATAGTTGATAACATGAGAATTATGCTGACTGTTGTTTACATCAATTATTTATGTAAACGAGAAAAATATCATTGGCATAATAATTTGGAACAGGGTGTATATGCAATGTGTACTATATATATGCAATGTGTTTTTAATTTTCGTGTTATAAGGCATGTTGTAAAATGTCCAATATTGGTAAATGGCATACTTAAAGTGGAGTTCACCCTGAATTTTTTTTTTTTAACCAAAGATCTAGAAATCAAATAAAAAAAAAAGAAAAAAAAAATTTACTTAGAAGAAATAGCGGTTGCTATGCGGAAGTCCCTAATCTGCCTCTTCATCCTCCACGGTGGATCTTCTCCCTCGTCCTACACTCAGTGTCTTCTTGTGAATGGGGTGCACTGCCTTCTGGGAACTGTGTGTATCCCAGAGAGCAGCCGCCCCATTTACAAAGCGCTGCGCTGCTCGAGCATGCGCAGTAGAAAACGGGCAGTGAAGCTGCATGGCTTCATTGCCTGTTTCCCTTACTGAGGATGGCGACGCCGGGAGCTGCCAGCGCCGAGGGATCGCCCTCGGGGGGGCTGACATCGCGGGCGAGTAGGACAGGTAAGTGTCCTTATTAAAAGTCAGCAGCTACAGTGTTTGTAGCTGCTGACTTTAAAAAAAAAAATCGCGGGTGGAACCCCCCTTTAATGTGTTATAAGCAGGGATGAGCCGAACACCCCCCTGTTCGGTTCGCACCAGAACCTGCGAACAGACAAAATGTTTGTGTGAACTTTAGAACCCTATTAAATACAATGGACTCGAACGTTCGAAATCTAAAGTGTTAATTATAAAGGCTAATATGCAAGTTATTGTCCTAAAAAGTGTTTGGGGACCCGGGTCCTGCCCCAAGGGACATGTATCGATGCAAAAATAAGTTTTAAAAATGGCCGTTTTTTCGGGAGCAGTGATTTTAATAATGCTTAAAATGAAAAAATAAAAGTGAAATATTCCTTTAAATTTCGTACCTAGGGGGTGTGTATGATATGCATGTAAAGTGGCGCATGTTTCCCGAGCTTAGAACTGTCCCTGCAAAAAATTTCATTTTTGAAGGAAAAAAAGTAATTTAAAACCCACTCGCGGCTATTAAGGAATTGTCGGCTCCCGGCAATACATAGAAAAGTCATTGATAAAGAAAAAAAAAAACGTGGGGGTCCCCCAGAATTCAATTACCAGGCCCTTCAGGTCTGGAATGGATATTAAGGGGAACCCCGCCGCAAATAAAAAAAAAATGCGTGGAGTTCCCCCAAATATCCATACCAGGCCCTTCAGATCTGGCATGGATTTTAAGGGGAACTCCACCCCAAATTTTTAAAAAAATGGCGTGGAGTCCCCCCAAAAATCCATACCAGACCCTTATCCGAGCACGCAACCTGGCCGGCCGCAGGGGAAAAGGGGGGGACGAGAAAGCGACCCCCCCTCCCTCCTGAACCGTACCAGGCCACATGCCCTCAACATGGGGAGGATGTCCCCATGTTGATGGGGTCAAGGGCCTCATCCCCACAACCCTTGCCCGGTGGTTGTGGGGGTCTGCAGGCGGGGGGCTTATCGGAATCTGGAAGACCCCTTTAACAAAGGGGACCCCCAGATCCCGGCCCTCCCCTATGTGAATTGGTAAGGGGTACATTGTACCCCTACCATTTCACGAAGAAAGTGTCAAAAAATGTAAAAAAAAAACACACAAACACCTTGAAAAAGTCCTTTATTAAAAAAAAAAAAACATTCCAGCGGAGAAATCCAGTGTCCCGCGGCGATCCGATGTCCAGCGCTGTCCGTCATTGGCTGAGCCTGAGCGGACCTGATGGGGAACTTCCTCCGCAGTTATTACATGTATAGACCCGCCCCTTCTAAAGTTCCCCATCAGGTCCGCTCAGCCAATGACTCGGTGTAAGGCTGAGGACCTGATGCGGAACATGAGAAGGGGCGGGTCTATACATGTATTACAAAGTGAGAGAAGTTCCCCATCAGGTCCGCCCCCTCGATATGTCGGAAACCCGCCTACGTCATTGGCCTGAGCGGGGAACTTCCTTCACTGTGTAATTTAAGGAAGGAAGTTCCCCATCAGGTCCGCTCAGGCTCAGCCAATGACGGACAGCGCTGGACATCGGATCGCCGCGGGACACTGGATTTCTCCGCTGGAATGTTTTTTTTTTTTTTAATAAAGGACTTTTTCAAAGTGTGTGTGTGTTTTTTTTTTACATTTTTTGACACTTTCTTCGTGAAATGGTAGGGGTACAATGTACCCCTTACCAATTCACATAGGGGGGGCTGGGATCTGGGGGTCCCCTTTGTTAAAGGGGTCTTCCAGATTCCGATAAGCCCCCCGCCCACAGACCCCTACAACCACCGGGCAAGGGTTGTGGGGATGAGGCCCTTGTCCCCATCAACATGGGGACATCCTCCCCATGTTGAGGGCATGTGGCCTGGTATGGTTCAGGAGGGAGGGGGGCCACTCTCTCATCCCCCCATTTTCCCCTGCGGCCGGCCAGGTTGCGTGCTCGGATAAGGGTCTGGTATGGATTTTTGGGGGGACTCCATGCCATTTTTTTTTAAATTTGGGGTGGAGTTCCCCTTAAAATCCATGCCAGATCTGAAGGGCCTGGTATGGATATTTGGGGGAACTCCACGCATTTTTTTTTTTAATTTGCGGTGGGGTTCCCCTTAATATCCATTCCAGACCTGAAGGGCCTGGTAATTGAATTCTGGGGGACCCCCACACTTTTTTTTATTTTTTTTATCAATGACTTTTCTATGTATTGCCGGGAGCCGACAATTCATTAATAGCCGCGAGTGAGCTTTAAATGACTTTTTTTCCTTCAAAAATTACATTTTTTGCAGGGACAGTTCTAAGCACGGGAAACATGCGCCACTTTACATGCATATCATACACACCCCCCCAGGTACGAAATTTAAAGGAATATTTCACTTTTATTGTTTCACTTTAAGCATTATTAAAATCACTGCTCCCCAAAAAACGGCCGTTTAAAAAAAAAAAATTTGCATTGATACATGTCCCCTGGGGCAGGACCCGGGTCCCCAAACACTTTTTATGACAATAACTTGCATATAAGCCTTTATAATTAGCACTTTAGATTTCTCCCATAGACTTTTCGAATTTGCCGCGAACACCCCAATTTGTTCGCTGTTCGGCGAACAGGCAATGTTCGAGTCGAACATGAGTTCGACTCGAACTCGAAGCTCATCCCTAGTTATAAGTGCCGGGTAGAGATACTATGACCAAAAATGGTTAGCGGTAAATGTTATGCACCATTTGGTAGTTCCCCGGTACTTTTTTGTATAAGTTACACCGGTGACACCACTGGATAGGGTGTGCGGTGTTGTTTCAGATGTCTCTCCTGTCTTTTTGCACTTTTTTTCCTATTTAAGTAGCGTGGTGTGTGACGTTCAGACACGGTCTCCTTTCCCAGTTGATGCCTTCTTCAGGTAAACGCGTTGGGTGGAGCTACAGTCTCTGACGTCACCACGCACCAGCTGGTCTGGCTTGAGCTGCGGCTGTGTTTGAAATCTTTGTTTGTTGGATGTCAGTATCGTTGTTTAAATAAAGCCTTAAACCGAGTACTGCACCATGAAGTCTCTTCTTTATCCTTCCTAAGCAGGCCTTGGGAGTGAACCTTGCCTTACCAAAATCCACGAGGAACATCGTAGCAGTGGAAAGCAGCAGTAAGAGGAGAGGTCCCGCTATCGGAGGAATCCGTGGATATACTGTCCCTGACTAAGTGATCCCTCTTGTTTTTTGTCTGCTGATGTTGATGAACAGAACATGTGATTAATCTTCTGTCAAGCCCTTTTTTCACTGGTCTGCAAGGCAATCTTTGGACTAATTTTTATTATTATTTTTCAATTATTCATTATTGCACTTTTTCTTGCTTATAAGCAACAGTTTCATTGTTTGGGTTAGCACAATTTTTTTTTTTTACACAAGGTTGAATAAAGACACCAGTCCATCCATTTCAACCTGTGTGGGTGTGGGTTTTGGGTGTGTGCGTACGTTTATGTTAATTATTATTCCCATATCCCTGTATTTTTGTCAGGGACCATGAAACAGACAGAGACAGAAAATGCAGTAAAAATCACATCTTTTAATAAAATGGTAAAAATGGCACAACTGGTAAACTTAGTCAAAACATAGCCAGGATCATAACCAGGGTTCGGTAGCCAAATCGGGGAGTCATAACAAGCTTGGAAATCAGGAAGCCAGAGATCAGCATTGTCAGAGGCAGCAGACAGGATCAGGAACGAGAAGGCACATCAGCCGGGCTAGTTTTCAACAGGAACACAGCAGAGAATCTCTAGATATTTTGACCAAGGCAAAGGCAATTGATGAAATGAACCAGGCAGTTTAACCACTTGTCGACCGTCGCACAAAATTATACGTCAACAGAATGGCACGGACAGGCAAAGGGGCTGGCTGTGGGCTTGGCTGACGAGCAGGAGATGATCAACAGGTGAGCCACTGGGGAACCATGAGTACTGGCAAATAACCGACAGATGAGCAACCTGAGCACAGAGAAGGAAGGGCTGAGAGACAATTTTTTTTTTTAAATCAAATCATCTTTTTATTTATTTTTTACATACAAACATCAAAAACACCAAATACAACCCATGCCAGCATTGAGAGAAAACAAAAAAAACACAAATTGCATCCCCCTTACCCCTAGCTCCCATGGTTTCCCCCCTCTCCCATCTCTACTCACCCATCCCTCCTCCCCTCATACCTCCAAGATATCACGCCACCCTCTCCATATTTTTTCAAATTTCCCCGGGCAACCTCTGCGTAAGAAAATATACTTTTCTTTAATTACCGTTTCCCTAACTTGTATTTTCCACACTTCTACAGTGGGTGGGTATGGTGATAGCCACTTTTGTGCAATAAGCTTACGAGCCTGGAATAGACTTCTATTTATTGAAACAATATAATCCACTGGGATTCTCGATTCATCCAGAGAGACAATTTTTAATATGCCCATCTAATGTTTTTTCAAACTATCGACACTCCTCACTGAAACCACTGCTTGTGGAAGGGAGTGCAACATCCTTACCGTTTTGACAGTAAAGAATACGCAGTTTAAGGTTTCGAGCTTCTATGAATGGCTCCGCTTTTTTTTTAAACTCCCTGCCACTAAAAAGTTTTTTCCCTATGCTAGAATCACCATTAAGGTTTTTTTATATCACTATCACATCTCCTTTCAAGTGTCTTTTTTCTCCAGAGAGAATAAGTTTAATGCTTGTAGTCAGTCCTCATAACTAAGGTTCTCCGGTCCCTTCATTAGCTTTGTTGCTCTTCTCTGGACTCTCTCCAGTTCCAGCACATCCTTCCTGAGGACTGGTGACAAGAACTGGATAGCATACTCAAGATACGACTGGACCAGAGTCTTGTAAAGTGGCAGAATTATAGTTTTATCACTTGAGTTAATCCCCTTTTTATACATGCTAATATTCAGCTTGCTTTGCTTTCAGCAGTATAGCATTGCATGCCATTGTGGAGCCTGTCATCTTCTGTTACATTAAGGCTGCAATGAAATCTGCAGTGCCATATGCAGACTTATTTTGTCAATGAACCCTTATTCTGACTGATTCCTAAATGTCGTAGAGTAACTGCTCAAGTATGTTTATAGATGAAGAGATAAAGTTACCAACATCCCAAATATGTATTTAAATATAAAAGAGAAGGGGTGGGGCAAGTAGAACTTTCCTGATACCGTCATAAGACATTACAACAATTTTTGTTTAAAACCATTAAAGTTTATTTTACATACAGTATAATCAACATTACAATTTAAAAACATTGAACATTGCATAGTAGATTCCTCTAAGTGGTAATTTCACCTCAATTGGGGGATCACTTAGGATACCTCCAATCACCATGTGAACATGTAAAAGGTCAAATTCTCAACATGTTTCGCAGTTCCTCGCTTTTTCAGGAGGGCTATACACTAGGAATAATAATAGAATTTTTAAATACACGTACAAAACATACTAGAAACATTGATACCACCAAAAGACAGCTCTATTTGTGGAAAAAAAAAGGGCGTCAATTTTGTTTGGGAGCCACTTCGCACGACCGCGCAATTGTCAGTTAAAGCGACACAGTGCCGAATCGCAAAAGTGGCCTGGTCTTTAACCAGCCAAAATGGTCCAGGGCTGAAGCTGTTAAAGACAAAATACTCCTATCTTCAATAGGACAGCAGGCCTGTGAGGCACACTACTTCTTGCTAGGAAAGTGTCTTTTAAGGAAATGTCATGAGCGGTCTTGTTTAAAAGGTTATTTTATGTTGCACAATAAAATATGAGTTATTGAATTACGGCATGTGGTATACTTGGAATATTAACACATTTAGAAAACTGTATCTGATAGAGTGGCAGCTGCATGATCAAAATGGCTTTGATATCCCATCTGCCACTCCTCAGACCCCATGATTGATCAAGTCTTTTGTGTCCACACCCTCCTCAGGAACCAGAAAAGACAGACTGCCTAATCAGTCTGGGGGAAGAGTTGAGCGGACACCTGGATGTTCGGATTCGACGGGTTCGGCCGAACTTCGCAAAAAAGTTTGAGTTCGGTACCTGAACTTGACCCGAACTTGACCCCGAACCCGAACCCCATTGAAGTCACTGGGGACCCGAACTTTTGAGGACTAAAATGGCTCTAAAAAAGTAATGGAACGGGCTAGAGGGCTGCAAATGGCAGCAAAATGTTGTTAAGAGCATGGCAAGGCTCTGCAAACAAATGTGGATAGGGAAATAACTTAAAATAACATAAATTACATACAAATAAAAAATAATAATCTTGACCTAGGAGGACGAGGTCCATATGGAGTAGGAGGTTGAGGTGGCGGTGGTTCTGGCAGTGAAGGTGGAAGCGGCAGTGGAGGAGGACGAGGTAGCCAACACTGGTTTTTGTTTTTCATTTATTTATTTTTTAATTAGGGTACACCCCAAAAGAGTGGGAAATATCAAAAATACAACAATGGCAACAGTATCTAAAGGGTGTATCTCACATGTACAGATATGCAGCAAACGCTGCAAAATTATAATTTTTTGCCCTAAATGTTTTTTTTTGGAATAGCAGAATAGAACAACAGTATCTAAAGGGAGTATCTCACACGTACAGATACAGACTAGGCTGCAATTTAAGATTTTTCACCTAAATGTGTTTTTTTGAATAGCAAAATAGAGCAACGGTATCTAAAGTGTGTATCTCACAGGTATAGATATGCAGAAAATGCACCAAAATTATTTTTTTGCCCTAAATTAGTATTTTTTGAATAGCAGAATAAAACAACAGTATCTAAAGTGTGTATCTCACACATACAGATATGCAGAAAACGTTGGCAAAAATTTTTTTTTGTCCTACATTTTTTTGGGGGAAATAGCAGAAAAAAACAACAGTATCAAAAGTGTGTATCTCACTAAATAAAGATATGCAGGAAACGCAGCAAAATATGTTTTTTGCCCTAAATGGGTGTTTTTGGAATAGCAGAATAGACCAACAGTATATAAAGAGTGTATCTCACAGTAACATATGCAGTGCTGTTGCACTGAGCTTGCATAAAATGCCCGCCGACGCCAACCTAACTAACGGACGGATAAAAGTTATCTTTTCTCTGGCACTGGGCTCAGGGCAGGGTAAAAAGAATGTGCACTGCACCCACACAACAAAAATTCTCTCCCTCAAAGCAGCAGCAGCAACCTTTCCCTACACTATCTAAAGCAGAGTGACGTGCTGTGCTATGTGCCTCTAGCTTATATAGAGGCTGGGTCACATGCTGCACTGGCCAATCACAGCCATGCCATTAGTAGGCATGGCTGTGATGGCTTCTAAGGGCACACGAGTTAAACTAATGTTGATTGGCTGCCCTGCAGCTTTTTAAAATGCGCCATTACATTTCTGAACACCGAACTCGAACCCGAACATACAGTAAATTGTTTGGGTTCGGGTCCGGGTACCAAAAACCCAAAAACCCAAAAGTCCGGTACGAACCCGAACTTTACAGTTCGTGTTCGCTCAACCCTAGTCTGTAGCTCTGCTTTATCATCAAATGAAGAACATGCGCCAAGGTTTATTTTATGAGAGCCAACACCGATCTGATGTCTTTTGACTGAACTTACTGTAATTTCCAGAACACAAGGCTTTGTTAAAGTGGTATTAAACCCAAAGGCAAACATTTATTATATTGCAGCTTACCAATTCCTAGATATGATGGCTGCATTCGTTTTTTTCTTTTAGGCTTTCTGTCCTTTATTTTTACCTAGTGATCTGGGCAGTAAGTATGTTGTTTTTCAACAGAACAAGCTGTCTTACAAATGTAACAGTTATAGGGTTGAGACATTTATTACTGATAGAGGCCCTTACAATGATTAGCTCTTATTTATTTACAGTATGTAATACGTTTATCCTAAAAGAAAAAAATCAGTTTGCTATAATTGCTTATAAAGTGTTAGCTGGAGTTTGGCTTCAATTTGTTAGTGTATTTAAATATGTTAATACAGCTAATACTACCCTCCTCCCAGACTGACAATCCTGCTGTCAAAAGGTGCCCATGTGCTCCTTCATCAAGAGTGGGGGCACTGTAATACAGGAGATGGGCCAAATTACTACAAAAAAAAAGGGGGGGCCTAAAAAAATAAAACGAATGCAGCCACCACATCTAATGATTGGTAAGCTGCAATATATTTTTTTGTTTGTTTTTGTTGGGTTTAATAACTCTTTAAGTACTTTCCTTCTTGATCTCTTTTTGTTTACTGCATAATTGTCTTTTTTCCTTTATAATACCCTTTTTCTGTAAATATTTTGTTTGCACAGTTTCACCAACAGAACTTATAGAATCCCTGTCTCTTTGAAGAGCACTGCTATCTGGTAAATCTATGAAGTAGTCCTGTCTGTCATGACATTGTGCATTACAGACATTTATTAAAAGTCATAATTATTTTTGCAGGCATTATGAAGGTTGATATAAATATCTGGTGGCAAATTATCAGGTGAAATGAGTGGTTAACTAAACCCAGTGTTGTTCACTCTCAGTATGCTGGCACCTAGATTGTGAGCTGGGAAATCTTAGTGCAGGGTGAGGCTGAGAGTGTCATTGTTGTTTGTGACAAGACAACTTAGTGTGAGCTTCACCAGCCGCTTGGTTAAGACAGCCAGGGTTGAACACCACATTCGTCACTGGGGGTACCTTGCACTAGAAATGTTCTCTTTCTTGGACCATCCTCTGTAAGCCCTAGAGATGGTTGTGTGTGAAAGTTCCAGTAGATCAGCAGTTCTTGAAATACTCAGACCAGCCGTCTGGCACCAACAACCATGCCACATTCAAAGTCACTTAAATCCCCTTTCTTCCCCATTCCGATATATATATATATATATATATATATATATATATATATATATATATATATATATGTATATATGAAATAAAACATATTTTTTTTTTTAGTTACACAATAAAACAAGACTACAGTATATGTATATTATATAGTTAAATATGTAGTTGAGTAGGTAATTATGCAAAGCAAGTGATGCAAGAGATTAGAACATTGCATTTAGACTTAAGCCCTGTACACACGATCAGATTTCCGATGCAATCAAATCCTATGGATTTTTCCATCGGAATTCCGATGAAGCTGACTTCCATCAGTCTTGCCTACACACCATCAGACAAAATTCCGACTGTTCCAAACGCCGTGACGTACATTTTTTCCATCGGAAAAATTTAAAACATGTTCTATTTTTTTTCACCGATGGAAAAAAGACTGATGGGGCCCACACACGATCGGTTTGTCCGATGAAAACAGTCCATCGGACTGCTTTCATCGGTAAAACCGATCGTGTGTACAGGGCTTAACAAGCTTCATAATTGTTATGTTTCAAATATTATTTTTTTTAAAGAAGAAAATAGACAAATAAGGAATAGCAAGCCATATAGGGTTATACACATAGTAGGATTACATAAACAATACTGCCACCGGCCCAAAATGGCTACAATGGCACATCAGATGTATAATGTCATCCACAAAAGATCAATGTAACATCAGTCATACATTAAAAAAAAACTATATATTCAATATATTCACAGGAAAACATAACACTGGATTATAGACCACGTGGCAAGTACATGACATGTGTACGGCTCATATTAACTGAAACAGAATAGCAACAGAAGAGGAAAGAGAGGGGAGGAAGAAGAAAAAAAGTGAAAACTCAGTAACATCGGGATCTGAGCATTCATCCACTGAACCCATAGCCTTGTCTGGTTCCAAATACACCTAGAATAGTCAAAATCAGGCTATAAATATGATTTAAAATTGTCGGAGTCCAAGTAGAGCAGCCAAGGACACCAGATGTCAAAATGGGCTTTTGTTCTCTCGCATAACTGCACCATCAGTTTCTCAACATTCATAATGTGGCACAATTTCTTGGCCCACTTAGCAATTGTGGGGCTAACCGAAGATTTCCAGTAGGATCCAGGTAGGATTGTCAGAAGGGCAATTTGAGGGGTGCATGTATGCCACACAAGGTGACTTAATAAAATAATGCAAAACATTGTATCAAAGAGATTGAATACGAGGACAATCCCCCTGGATGTGTCCTGGAGTAGCATTGTCTCCCCCACATCTCCAACAGTTGTCTGGAATTGAAGGTAGCATTTGCTTAGTTGATCTTAATACATTATTTTTTTTCTAAGATTTTTGAGCCCAAATTTAATTTCTTGATTTTTCAAACTATATATTATTGGGTTCAATATTGGAATTATTACACCAGATAAAAGAGCAAAAAACTTGTCCCTTTCTGGAGAATAGCTTGATGTAGGTCTCATGTATAAACAAAATAAAGTCCCATAGAAAATAATAACACAAGTTAGGTGGGAGGAACAAGTAGAAAATGCTTTACGTTGACCTTTAGATGTTTTAATCTTTAGAATTGTGGAAATAATAAACATGTAAGATATTATGGTAAACAGGAAAGCATTAAATGTTATCAATACACCCTCTATATAATTCATAATTTCAACATCAAAAGTACTGCTGCAAGTAAGCTTCAATATAGCGGCAATATCGCAATAAAAATGATCAATGAATCTCAAGCCACAAAAGGACAGTTTAGAGATTAACACAATATGTCCTATAGTAATTACAAAACTAAAGGTCCATGCCAGAGTAGCAAGTGATGTACACTTAACTAAACTCATTAACATAAAATATCTAAGCGGATGGCAGATTGCTAAATATCGATCATATGCCATGACCTCCAGTAGGAGTACCTGTGTACATGTCAGTGCTATGTAAAAATACATTTGGGTCATGCATCTAGCAAAAGAAATAACATTGTAGAATGTTACCAGCATGTTCAGTACATTTGGTAAAATATTTGAAGCATATATGATGTCTGCAGCTGAAAGGTTCATCAAAAATATATACATGGGAGTGTGCAAATTGGGATTTCCTAGAATAATTGTAAATATACTTAAGTTCCCAAAGATGATGCTAAAATATACGAGTAAGCAAATCAGAAATACTGGCAAGCGAGCCGCTGGGATGTCAGATAGACCTCTGATGGAGAAACCTGTTCCATTGAATATGCCTTCTAAATTCATTTTCAGAGTGATTTCAGAGGATCTTCATAAGGATCTAAACAAGAGAAAAATGTTGATGTTTGAAAAGCAGATCAGAAGACCAGAGAAAGAGCTACAGTTTTTTGCCTCACATACCATTTAAGTATTTGTCTGTTTAAAGCCGTGATTCTCAACTCCTTTCCTCGGGACCCACTATCAGGCCAGGTTTGCAAGATATCTTAAATACATCACAGGTGATATAATTTGCTGCTCAGTGATTAGAGTATTCTAGTCTGCATCTCCCCAAGGTAATACATAAAATCTGGCCTGTTAGTGGGTCCTGAGGACAGGAGTTGAGAACCACTGGTTTAAAGGCTTCAGCTAATTGTTGAAGTTTTTTGAAGAAGAGAAACTAATATGATATAAATTAGCTTTGTCTATGTTATAGGACCATACTTAGTAAGATCCTAAGAGTATGGTTAGTAGGCATATGCAGTCTTTGCCTCTCCATACAAATGATAAGATATGCCCACATTTAGTGCACCTTTCCTTATTAGGGTCCCCTCTCCTTCCCTAGTGTTTTTGTAATATAACATATTTAAAACAAGTGCAATCTATACTTAAGCTTTTGCATAAAATAAAAAATAAAATCAAAATAAACAGAAGAAAGACCTGGTAATGTACATCTTTCTCTGTATTTTCAGTGGATGGTCACAACAGGTTAATTTTCAAAGGAATGTTCTTACACTCTCTCAACAGTGGTAGACAGACAGTCAGTGTTAAATCATAACATTGTCCATCTCTGCTCTTGGCTAAACTTTCTACAAATCCAAAAACAGAATTTGTGATATGTAGGTTAATAAGTTATTGGGGCATCTACAATACTTTGGAAATAGAAAACGTAATTTTTCTACTTAAAAAAGAAATAAAAAACAGCTACATTGCTATCCTTAATCAATAAAATGTGGTTATTGAGTTTTCTGTTAGCAAATACAGCTAAATTTATGCATTTTACTTGTGATGTATTGTATAATAAATGATCCCCTTTTCATTGTTATACTGCTTATTGTGGGTCAGTTATGTAACCTTATAGCACTTACACGTTCCTGGAAAAAGACATTGAGATTATTCCTACTATACATTTGGATTGTTTTAAATATTTTTTAAGAAGTTCACCAAAGCCTACAGATAGTGAAGTTTTCCTAAACAGCCAGGACTCATTTGGATTGCTTGTGTTATAAAGGATATTATGAACACAAAAAGTTTAAATATAAAATAATGTACTTACCTATACATATATGTGTCCAAATGCCTTATCATATATAAAGATATAGAACAGCAGGATAGCACATAAAGAAAAAATGTCTTTTAAATTCAAAGGCCTCCTATTTATACTGTGTGAGACAAATTAACATCTCTGTTGAGAGATGGAAGTATGGGGATTAAAATTATCATTGACTCTTTGTATGAAGGACAAAAACAGCTGAACATCTCTAATGATGTAAAAAAGTTAACTTAAAAGGGAAAATGTAGCCTTCAGATCCCTTTATTATTAAAGATAAACAGAGCACACACTCAGCCAATCAGAGCAAAATGTTGGCTTTGGCTCATTTCTTTCCTAAAAAATTCTTGATAATCAAAGCAGAAACATGTTTAGCCATTACCAAATTATCACAATTGCATTTAGAAAGTGGGAAAGGGAGCCGCTCGGGTGTAGATATCCTCCAAATAATTACCTCCTCCCAGCAACCACGGGTGCAAGCAATGCAAATATAAGCAAGGCAGGAGAAAGAAGATCTTCTGGACAGCAGCACTCCAAATAAAAGCCTTTATTTCATAAAATCCAGGAATCCAAAACACACACATTCATAGCTATGAATAAGCACTAGTACAGTGTGAAACACGTCAGCCAGTTTGACCAGTGTGCTGTGATCTGCAGTGTGTGTTTTGGATCCCTGGATTTTATGAAATAAAGGCTTTTATTTGGAGTGCTGTTGTCCAGAAGATCTTCTTTCTCCTGCCCTGCATTTAGAAAGTCTTATGCCCTGTACACACGATCGGATTTCCGATGGAATTTTTAGTCAGGATTCCGATGAAGCTGACTTCCATCAGTCTTGTACACACACCATCAGACAAAATTTCGACCATCCAAAACGCCGTGACGTACAACACGTACGACGGCACTATAAATGGGAAGTTCAAATCCAATGGCGCTACCCTTTGGGCTGCTTTTGCTGATTTCGTGTTACCGCGTGTTAGTAAAAGTTTGGTGTTAGCCGATTCACGCTTTTCAGTCTCCGTGCTTTTCAGTCCATTACAGCATGATGAATGTGCTATCTCCATTACGAGCGCTAGTTTTACCAGAACTAGCGCTCCCGTCTCCTAATTTAGTCTGAGCATGCGTGGATTTTTCTCCGATGGAGTTCCACACAGACGATCGGAATCTCCTATCTTTTTTTTTTCCATGTTTTTTTTTCTATCCATTTTTTTACACCGATGGAAAAAAGTCTGATGGGGCCCACACACGATAGGAAAAAACGATTGTGTGTACAGGGCATAACAGTATATAATACATTACAGACAAAGGAATTCTGCATACCTTGAAAACCTCTAACAACCCAGCCTCTAAAGCGTGTCAGCACTCTATTATAAAAAATATAAATAAACGTCTAATATTTTAGCTCACATTTAGCTAAACTATTGAAATTTTCTTTAAAAAATACCTCTGGGGTCCCTTATGGCCAACATAGCCATGATTCCAAAAAAAGATAAGCAAGATGTAAAAAAAAAAAGTTTGGACTAATTTCTTCATTAACCTCCCTAGCGGTAATCCCGAGCGTGACTCGGGGTTGTTTTTTTATGCTAGGATCGGTAACCCCGAGTCACGCTCGGGGTAGACATTGCAGAGCTCGCAGCGGAGTTTCCCTACCTTCTCCTGGCGATCCAGCGATGATGTCCTCTGCTGTGATCGCCAGCGAGACCTCCGGCGAGTGTCGGCACTTTCGACCCCATCTGACTTCCTAGTTCCGTTCCCTGCGAGCCGCAGCGGCGCACGGGAGCGGAACTGGGCGCCAAATTCAAAAAGGTAAACACATAGTATACATACAGTATACTGTAATCTTACTGATTACAGTACTGTATGTAATAATTACACACCCCCTTGGTCCCTAGTGGTCTCTCCAGTGTCCTGCATGCACTTTTATATAATAAAAACTTTTCTTTCTGCCTGGAAACTGGAGATTGTCCATAGCAACTAAAAAGTGTCCCTTTATGTCAAAAGTGGTTTTAGACCAACTAGAAAGCAGCGATAATAAATTAGAATCACTTGCAGAATTGAGCGATAGCGATTTGTGGGGAAATTCATCATCAAACACTAAATCTAATGACAGCGACAATTCTGCAACTGAGCAAATTTCAGTGTTTTTGATTTGATTACATTATTGAATAATTTTTATTATAATTAGATTACTATTTTTTATAATTATTTATAGTTATTTATTATATTATAATTTATAATTTTGTGTTTCATATTTATCATACCCGGGATGTTTACTAGACTCTGGTTTGCTTAGGTTTAAGTGAGTAATTACTAAGAATCGCAGGCCTATAATACATAACACCAAATTTTCATGCAAAATAATTGTACCGCTTTTGGTACATAATTCCAGAAAGAATCATACCGCCAGGGAGGTTAAAGCTGAACTCTGGGAGTTGGATTTTAAAATAAGGTCACAAAGTATCCGGGCGGACTCTATACTTTTGATCAATTGAACTTGTTATGCGATACAAGCTGCACATTTAGTCAGTGGGCTTCCAAAAATCAATAGAAAAGGATGCCACATATTCTAATTACCCATTGTTGCAACTGCTTCAGCGGTATTGTGGAGGACATATTGTGACAAATATTTTGGATGTTCATCCATACTGAGACATGCATGATTTGTGGAACTGGTTAATTATGAATAATACACTGTATGTCTAAAAGCTGTGAGAAAATGACAACACTGAAGGGTGCACATAGACGCCTTTGGACATCATTCATTATTGAGATTTACATTTGATGTGGGGCTGGCTATGATTGTTTTGTTATTCGGGAATTTGGATGTATCCGAATTTCTGAATGACAAACTTAAACAAATCCAAAATTGCGAAATGAAATTTCCGACGATATTTAAATTTGAATAGTTTTCAAATAAAATTTGAAAAGTTTGAATTTCCAAATAGAATAAAGTTGAATATAAAATAAAGGAATAGAATAGAAAATAATAGAATATAAAATAAAAGAATATACTATAATAGAGTAAAACAGAACAGAATATAAAATTTAAGAACAGAAAAAATTGAATATAATATAAAGGGATATAGTGGAAAATAAAGAAATAGAATATAAAATAAAAGAATAGAATAAAATAGAATAGAAAATTAAATAAAATAAAGGAATAGAATAAAAAATAATAGAATAGAATAAAATAGAAAGAATATAACCATCTTCTTAAATTAGAGTTTCAAGTAGAATACATTTGAATAGAATAGAATAGAAAAAACAATAGAATAAAATTGAATAGAAAAAATATAACCTTATTCCAGGATTCAAATATAATAAATTCGATTTTTAATAGAATAGAATAAAAAATAAAATAATACAATAGAATATGATAGAATAGAACAAACAATAGAACAGAAAAGAATAGAATAAAATAGAAAGAATATAACCATTTCCCAAAATCCAAATAGAATAAAAAGAATAGATTCAAATAGGATAGAAAATAAAAGAATAGAAAAGAATAGAATAAAAACAACAGAACAGAATAAAATAGAAAGAATATAACATCTTCTGAAATTAGAATTTGGAATAGAATAAATTAGAATTTGAATAGAATAAATTGGAATAGAATAGTTGAAAAAATAATAGAATGATGAATAGAATAGAAAAAACAATAGAATAGAATGGAATAGAAAGAATTTAGCAATAAAACCATCTTCCGAAATTATAATTTTGAATAGAATAAATTTGAATAGAAAGGAATAGAATAGAATAGAAACGAAAGGAATAGAATAGAAAATGCAAGAATAGAATAGAATAGAATAGAAAAAAAAACAATAGAATATAATAGAATGGAAAGAATATAACCATCTTCCAAAATTCGATTTTTGAATAGAATAAATTTGATTTTGAATGAAATTTAAATAGAATTCGATTTGAATGCGCATTCAAATTGATTAAATAGTTCCAAATTCACTCCAATTGAACTCAATTGAATTCGGAAAATTCAAATCGATTTGAATTTGAATAAACAAAATGAATTCTGAAAACAAATTTAACTAAACAAATTTATGTAAATAACGAATCGAAATGAAACACATTTTTTTCATTTTGCACATGCATACTTATAATAAAGTAGTAACGAAAGGAAAGGGGAAGGGGAAATGTGGGACTTTATATGAGACACATGTAGTAATGTATCTCCATCCCTATATCTATAATAAAGGAAAAATGTTTGGGACTTTGTATGAGGCATAAAATAGAACCTATTTGTATAAACATATATCAATCACATTGAAGTAATATGCATATGTGAAAAAAATCCATATATGTACAAATCATTAAATGTTGCAGTTCATATACTGTATATATACCTAGATGACTGAGCAGCACATGGTAGTAATAAGTATTCATATATATACATAGATGGCCGAGCAACACATAGCAGTGACTGGTATTCGTATATATATACATCGGTAGATAGTCAGTACATTGTAGTAACCAGTGGGCAAGGTAATAGTGCTCCTTATAATAAAATTGGTAAAAATTATAAAAAGAGTTAGCAATATAATCTAGATGAAAATACAGATTTGTATATTGGAACATAGCAGCATCATAATGCTTAACACATTTTGTGTGAAAAAACACTTCATCATGAGAAGATGCATCTAAAGATCTGTAGAAAAGTATATATAGATATCAATGGTAACTACAATATCAAAAGGGCATAGGTAAGGGAAAGAAATTGAAATGCTCCCAGTCCTAAATACTCACATAGGGCTAGGGTACAGGAGCATGTGGCACCACAGTATAGAGGACCGCTGGAATTGCTTGTCCCGGGAGCTGAGGTATATAGAGCCATGTGCGAGTCAGACGTGTTTACAAGGTCCCCAAGAGTAACTGAGAGTCTCCATGTGGTACTGTGTAATACTAAAAAAGGGATAGCTAACATAAATATCTGAAAGGTAAATTATACAAATTGTCTATCATGATTCAATGGGGCTATTATGGGTAAGTAAAAACAGTAATTACCCCATGTGAAAGGATTCCAAGAATATGTAGGTGTGAAAAAGAGAGGAAAAATATAAAAAAATATATATATATATAAAACTAGTACCATGACAAACTAAGAAATAGGAAAGATGAGGGTATAATGCAAAGTATTGCATAAACCGTCATATAAACTAGGGATGAGCTTCATGTTCGAGTCAAACCCATGTTCGACTCGAACATTGGCTGTTCGCCGAATTGCGAACATTATGGGCCATTCGCGCCAAATTCGAGTGGCGTGTCACGGCCCATAATTCACTGCGGCATCGCAGTGCATTGCTGGCTGATGATTGGCCAAGCATGCACTATGACCCGCATGCTTTGGCCAATCACAGCGCGCAAAAAACGGAGAGCCATAATTGGCCAAAGCCAGGATGACTTCGGCCAATTATGTCTCGGGGGTTTAGTACACGCCCCACCCTATATAAGGCCGCCTCCGTGGCGGCCTTGTGTAGTGTGTTGCGGTGGTTAAAGAGAGAGCTTACAGAGAGAGAGAGAGAGACAGTGTCATTTATATTAAGTTAGATAGAGCAGGCAGGCGAGTCAGTTAGCTGTAGTTACAGTGTGTAGAGGATATATATGCATCCTAGGTGTTGTATATATATTTATACACTGTATTCAGTTTAGCTAGATCCCTTCCTGTTATTCTCTATACTGTGACAGGCAGGCAGGTGATCGTGCTAGCTGCAGTGTTTCACTTAGTGTACTGTGTGCTTTGCATAGCGTTCACCTAAAGCTTACCTGAATACAATTAGTAGTGTTCTCATAATAAAACCACAGGCAGGGAGCTGCATTCATTTCATTTAGTGTACTGCAGTACTTCTGTCTTTTGCACAGCGTTCACTTAAAGGAACCTGAATACAATTTGTGGGGTTCTCATAATAAAACCACAGGCAGAGAGCTGCAAGTATTTTCAGTTAGTGTACAGTGTTCACCTAAAACTAACTGAAGACAATTGCTGCTTTTCTCATACTAATACCACAGCAGGCAGTTGATTCTGATAGCTGCATTATAATCAGTACAGATATATATATATATATATATTGTGAGGGGGTTAGCTCGGCAGCGGGTGTGTGTGACCCCCGAGATGGGCTCCCCACACAAAAACAGGCCCAGCAAACGGAGGTTTGTGGTTTTCAAAATCAAAAAGGTGCGGTTTATTTTCTATTTACAGTGACAAAACACAGCAAAGCAAAAGAAACATAAACAAAATAAATCCTGGTCAACTTGACCTCTGACTAAACATACAGGTTTCCTAACTAACAACTGGGATCAGCCTAGTGCTGTCGTAGTCCCTAAGTCCCTGGTTTTAAATGTCCAAGCAAATAGCCACACAGGCTTTGTCTCACCGCACAGGGGTTCACTCTCCCTAGACAATCCACACAGGTCTGGGTCCAGGCATGAGCTAACATCTAATGAAGCTGGGAGTTCTTATAGAGGCCTAAATGAGCTGACAAGCTTCAGCTGGTCTCATCAACTCCCTGTCTGCACGACGCCCCACACTCTCCCTAGAGGTATGAGTCATCCATGAGCCCACTAGCCACAGCTGGGCTTATACAACTCTCCACCTAGTTGTATAAGTCGGCGTAAAGCCTGAATCTGGGCGAAATATATCTACCCCCCTGGATGCAACCAGGTGACTTTACCTTCCTGCTGTCACATACCCCCCCTCTTGTTTTAACCTCGGGGTTGGAACACCAGCAATCAGGCATTCATGTACTCGAGACAAAGCATCCACATTCCCCATTTGAACGCCAGGGCGATGCTTTACTGTGAAGTTGAATTCCTGGAGGGCCAGGAACCACCTATTCACTCTTCTATTTGTTTCCTTGTTTTGAGCCATCCACTTTAACGGAGCGTGATCCGTAACCATGTCAAAGTGCCTACCTAGCAGGTAGTACCGAAGGGAATCTAGAGCCCACTTCACCGCTAAACACTCCTTTTCAACGGTGGCGTAATTTACCTCATGGGACTTCAACTTCCTGCTGAGGTAAATGACTGGGTGCTCTTCCCCGTTCCAGACCTGGGACAATACTGCTCCTAACCCCACATCTGAAGCATCACTTTGTACGACAAAGTCTTTAGAGAAGTCGGGTGAGTACAACACTGGCTGGCTACATAAGGCTTGTTTCAAGAATTGGAATGCTGCCTCAGCCTCGGGGGTCCATTTAATCATGACCGACCCTTTCCCCTTCGTCAGGTTGGTTAGGGGCACAGCCTTAGAAGCAAAGTGGGGAATGAATCGCCGATAATACCCAGCGATTCCCAGAAAGGCTCGTACCTGCTTCTTGCTGTTGGGACGTGGCCAACTCTGGATGGCCTCGACTTTGTTGAGTTGGGGTTTTATTACTCCCCTCCCAATGGTGTACCCAAGATATTTGGCCTCCTCCTGCCCAATGGTACACTTCTTGGGGTTAGCCGTAAACCCCGCTTCCCGAACAGAGTCCAGGACTGCTTGCACTTTTGGCAGATGTGAGGCCCAATCTGTGCTATGGACAATTACGTCATCCAGGTAAGCCGCAGCATACTTCCGATGGGGCCTCAGCATCTGGTCCATTTTCCGCTGGAATGTGGCCGGCGCATTCTGTAACCCGAACGGCATTCTTTTATATTGGAACGCCCCGTCTGGGGTTACAAATGCGGTTTTCTCTTTGGCCGACTTGGCCAGGGGGATTTGCCAATACCCTTTTGTGAGGTCAAGAGTCGTCATGTATCGGGCTGTTCCCAGCCGGTCGATCAACTCATCTATACGTGGCATGGGGTAGGTGTCAAATTTTGTAACTTTGTTCAACTGACGAAAATCGTTACAAAATCGCCAGCTCCCATCCGGTTTAGGCACCAACACAATGGGACTAGACCAATCACTTTGGGACTCCTCTATCACCCCTAAGTTCAGCATTTTCTGTACTTCCTCCCGTATTGCCTCCCGTCGGGCCTCTGGGATCCGATAGGGTTTTAACTTCACCCTTTCACCGGGCGGGGTAATGATGTCATGCTCTACCCCAGATGTTTGTCCCGGCAGCTCAGAGAATACCTCCTTGTTGCGAAGCACAAACTCCTTAACCTCCTGTTGTTGGGGTTGTGACAAGGTGGCTGCTATTCCAACCTCAGGAATCACGCAACCAGTTTGAGCTGGTGACCAAGTGTCTGCGACTAGGGACTCTCTATCCCTCCAGGCTTTCAACAGATTAACGTGATAGATCTGTTCGGGCTTTCGCCTTCCTGGTTGTCTGACCTTGTAATTCACTTCGCTCACTTTTTCCATTATCTCGTAGGGGCCTTGCCATTTGGCAAGGAATTTACATTCAACCGTAGGGACAAGTACCAGTATCCTATCCCCCGGGGAAAAGGTACGGGTCTTGGCTCCACGGTTGTACACTCTCTGCTGTGCTAACTGCGCTTGGGCCAAATGTTCCTTCACGATGGGCATTACCTGTGCAATTCGGTCTTGCATCAGGGCGACATGCTCAATCACACTCCTGTGGGGAGAACTCTCACTTTCCCAAGTTTCCTTGGCAATATCCAACAGCCCTCTTGGGTGTCTCCCATACAGTAACTCAAAGGGGGAGAATCCCGTAGAGGATTGGGGCACCTCCCTAATAGCAAACATCAGATAAGGAAGTAGACAGTCCCAATCCTTTCCATCTCGATCCACCACTTTCTTCAACATTTGTTTTAGGGTTTTGTTGAATCTTTCAACCAGCCCATCGGTTTGGGGGTGATACACAGATGTACGTAATTGCGTCACTTTGAACAATTTACACAGCTCCTTCATAACCCGGGACATAAAGGGTGTACCTTGGTCCGTAAGCAGTTCTTTACAAATACCCACCCGGCTAAACACAAGAGATAGCTCTTTGGCTATGGTTTTGGCCGAGGTATTTCGGAGAGGGATCGCTTCTGGATAACGGGTGGCATAGTCCATTATAACTAATATGTACTGGTGCCCCCTAGCAGACTTGATTATAGGACCTACCAAATCCATGGCGATCCTCTCAAACGGGACCTCAATGATGGGTAGAGGGACCAGCGGGCTACGGAAATGTGGCATCGGGGCCGACCTCTGACACACAGGGCAGGAGGAACAATAATTTTCTATGTCCTTCATCACCCCCGGCCAATAGAATCTCTGTAATACCCTCTCTCGGGTTTTCTCTGTCCCCAGATGACCTCCAAGAATGTGCCCATGGGCCAACTCCAACACCAACTTCCTGTAAGGTTTGGGCACCACAAGCTGCTCAACGGTTTCTTCTGCCCTTTTTGCCAC
The DNA here is from genome assembly GCA_029206835.1 of Rana muscosa. Classification (NCBI taxonomy): domain Eukaryota; kingdom Metazoa; phylum Chordata; class Amphibia; order Anura; family Ranidae; genus Rana; species Rana muscosa. Next base: position 188,823,104 of record CM055123.1, read on the forward strand.
CCGATACAGTAGGTCCTTCTCTACGCTGAAGTATGGGTAAGTGCAGGTATTATCTGGGTTCACTAACTCGCCATCTATTTTCACTACGTTTTCCCGTGCCTTTATTAGGGCGGGGTCTTTCAACTGTTCTGTGGCAAAGTTTTCCCTGTGAACCTCAAGATCAGAAAACTCCACAGACGGTAGGTTTTCGTCTGAGGAGGTGGGCTCCTCTCCAGTTTCTTGAGTCTCCCCTGCCAATACTGATAAGGGAAATTCCGGAGAGTCCTCACCACTCTCAGGGGAGTTCTGGCTATCACATTCCTGGTACATAGGGGCACCAGTGAGGGGCTCAGGATCATCCCACAGTTCCCAGAACTTCGGAAAATCCCTTCCCACAATGGCGTCATGCGGTAACTGAGATACTAAGCCCACTGGATGAGAGAGGGTACCTTTGGGGGTCTCGAAACACACTGTAGTCACTGGATACTCTCGGGTGTCCCCATGCACACAAATAAGAGCTACCTTGCTATTCCCAGAGACCTCTGTTTTAACTAACTCAGCCTTTATCAGGGTCACAAGGCTACCTGAATCCAGCAATACCACAACATTTCTACCATTAACACACATTTTGCATAAATGTTTCTCAGTTCCTCGAATGGCAGTGCATGCGACTGTCGCACACAGCGACTGACGTCTGCCCGTCAGAAAGTCACACTGCATGGGTTCCTCCACAACCGGGCAATTGGCTGCAATATGTCCCGCTTGCCGGCAGCGGTAGCAAACGATCCTTCTTGCGGCCTCTTGAGCCGCTGATTTCCCAGGCTGTTCTCGCCAAACTTGGGGTAGAGCTCCCACCCTCTCACTCTCTCCACCCTCACCCCTTGGAATCCTCTTATCCGCCCCTGGGGATGGTCTGGTCTTAGGGTGGAAAGTCCAAGTGTCTCTGGAAGAGGCCGTCAGGTTCTCGGTAGCCAAGTATTTCTCCACACGATCCACAAGACCATCGGCCGTCTCTGGGTCTCCATGGCTTACCCACTTTTGGATGGCAGTAGGAAGAGCTCTCAAAAACCGATCCATTACAACACGTTCCACAATCTTTGGTGCGGACAAAGTCTCTGGCTGTAGCCACTTTCTGCTCAGGTGAATGAGATCATACATTTGAGACCTGGGGGGTTTTCCAAGCTGGAAAGTCCAGTTATGCACACGCTGAGCCCGGACAGCCTGGGTGACACCCAGCCTTGCCAATATTTCAGCTTTTAGCATCACATAGTCTTTTGCTTGGTTAGGCTCTAGGTCATAGTAAGCTTTCTGCGATTCACCAGTTAACAGAGGAGCCACCAGTCCAGCCCACTGCTCCTCAGGCCACTTTTCTCTTTCAGCGGTCCTTTCAAATGTGGTCAAAAATACCTCTGGATCATCCTCTCCAGTTATTTTTGTCAATAAACGACTCACCCCAAAGGACGCGGTATTAGTGGGACGGCTTTCCTCACTGGTCTGCGGACGTTGCTGCATTACTGCTTCCATCTGTTGTTGTAGTCTCTGCTCTTGCTTCTGCAACAGGTCTATGAAGCGGGCCTCAGATTGCTGCTGGGCTTGTTGCTGAGCCTCCAGACTCTGTTGCAAAGTTGCGTTTGTCTGCTGCTGGGCTGCAAGGCTCTGTTGATGAGCTTGCTGCTGGGCTGCGAAGTTCTGTTGTTGAGCTGCAAGGCTCTGTTGATGAGCTGCAAGGCTCTTTTGCAAACCTGCATTTGTCTGCTGTTGATTGGCATTTGCTAGAGCCAGCTGCTTCAGTATCTCCTCCATGCTGGCTTAAAAAAAAACTGCCCGCATTCTCCACCAACTGTGAGGGGGTTAGCTCGGCAGCGGGTGTGTGTGACCCCCGAGATGGGCTCCCCACACAAAAACAGGCCCAGCAAACGGAGGTTTGTGGTTTTCAAAATCAAAAAGGTGCGGTTTATTTTCTATTTACAGTGACAAAACACAGCAAAGCAAAAGAAACATAAACAAAATAAATCCTGGTCAACTATCAGCCTAGTGCTGTCCTAGTCCCTAAGTCCCTGGTTTTAAATGTCCAAGCAAATAGCCACACAGGCTTTGTCTCACCGCACAGGGGTTCACTCTCCCTAGACAATCCACACAGGTCTGGGTCCAGGCATGAGCTAACATCTAATGAAGCTGGGAGTTCTTATAGAGGCCTAAATGAGCTGACAAGCTTCAGCTGGTCTCATCAACTCCCTGTCTGCACGACGCCCCACACTCTCCCTAGAGGTATGAGTCATCCATGAGCCCACTAGCCACAGCTGGGCTTATACAACTCTCCACCTAGTTGTATAAGTCGGCGTAAAGCCTGAATCTGGGCGAAATATATCTACCCCCCTGGAAGCAACCAGGTGACTTTACCTTCCTGCTGTCACAATATATATATATATATATATATATATATATATATATATCCCACCTTTGTGCAGCTACATCTTACTGCAGGCCATTAGTATGTCTGGAAGGCAAACAAGGAGAGGCAGACAGTCACGAGGCAATAAAAGAGGGCAAGCAGGCTCTGTGTCTAGAGGCAACAGTGCTGGTCGTGGACACGGTGCATCCTCATGAGCACGTGGCCGTGGGACACGCTTGTCCTTCTTTTCGGCAGCTGGCCATGTTGAGCCGCAACATGCCCAAGACTTGGTAGAGTGGATAACCAAGCCGTCCTCATCCTCCTCATCCTCTCTCACCCAGGCTCAGGGTACTTTGTCTGGCAAAGCAGCTGCCAAAGCGACCTCTTCCCTCAGCTCAATGGCATCAGTCATGTTTTCCCTAGCCCCACCATGTCCTCCTGAGGAGTCCCCTGAACTGTTTGACCACAGTGTTGAGTACATGCTCCAGGAGGATGCCCAGCGTTTTGAAGGCTCCGATGATGGAACCCAGCTAGAGGAAGACAGTAACGTGAGCCCAGAGAGAGGGGGTAGTAACGTGAGCCCAGAGATAGGGGGTGCCAAACGAGGACAGCTATCTGGCAGTCATGTTCCCCCAGCTGCAGCATACTGCCAGATTTGCTCCAGTGATGAGGAGGGAGGGGATGATGAGGTCACTGACTCCACGTGGGTGCCTGCTAGGAGAGAGGAGGAGGCACATCTCCAACAAGGCAGGATGCCCTCCAGGGGCCAGCTTAAGGGCACCACACTGACTGCACACACCACAGAGCTTCGCATGTGCAGGGCGCTGCTGTCTCTGCACGTTATTCCAAAAGTTCTTTGGTGTGGGCCTTTTTTCAGACGTGTGCAGCAGATCGCACTGTTGCCATTTGCAACATATGTCTGAAGCGTATCTCGCATGGCCAAAACATCAGCCGATTGGGCACCACGTGCTTGACCAGACATATGTCTACCTGCCATGCAGTTCGTTGGAAAGCGTACTTAAAAGACCCACACCAAAGAACAAAGCGGACCTCTCCTTGCTCCTCATCAGCTAGGATCTCCAACCCCACTATACCTTCAGTCCTCTCTGAAACCTGCACTGAGAGGAATGAAGGTGTAGAATTAGCTGTGTCACAGCCAAGTACTTGCGGGCAATCTGCTATCGGTACACCGACGTCCGATTGTACCAGGCAAATTTCCCTACCCCAGCTGCTGCACCGCCAAAAGAAGTTCACTCCCAGCCATCCACATGCCCAGCGGTTGAATGCTAGCTTGGCTAAATTGCTAGCACTTCAACTGCTGCCTTTTCAGTTGGTAGACTCTGCCCCCTTTCGTGATTTTGTGCAATGTGCGGTTCCTCAGTGGCAGGTTCCCAAACGCCACTTTTTCTCAAGGAAGACGATTCCGGCTCTCTACCGGCATGTGGAAGGCAATGTCTTGGCCTCGCTGGACAGGGCGGTCAGTGGTAAGGTGCATATTACCGCTGACTCATGGTCCAGCAGGCATGGACAGGGACGTTACCTATCTTTCACGGTGCATTGGGTGACTCTGCTGGCAGCTGGGAAGGATGCAGGACAAGGTGCAGTAGTGTTGGAAGTTGTTCCGCCACCACGCCTCCAAAATGTTACTACTGGTGATTCTGACACACCTCTCTCCTCCACCCCCTCCTCTTCTTCTTCCTCCATGGCCTCTACCTGTGCTTTGTCTCCGTAGGCGTTCAAGAGGCTACGCAAGTACGCAGGCAAAAAGATGCCATGTGGTGCTTGAGCTGGTGTGCTTGGGGGACAGGAGCCACACTGGGGCAGATTCTGTCAGCTCTGCAGGGGCAGGCTCGGAGGTGGTTAACGCCACGCCAGCTTAAGCCAGGAAAGGTGGTTTGCGACAATGGCACCAACCTCCTCTCCGCCCTCCGACAGGGACAACTGACCCATGTGCCCTGTTTGGCTCACGTCCTTAACTTGGTGGAGGTCCTGAAGCAAGCCAGGAAACTCTGTAGGCATTTCCGCCGGTAATATAATGCCAGTGCTCGGCTGGCTGACCTGCAAAAGGAATCCAACCTGCCCAAGAACCGCCTAATCTGTGACATGCCCACCAGGTGGAACTCTACATTGGCCATGCTGCAGCAGCTGCACACGCAGCAGAGGGCCATCAATGAGTATCTGTTGCAATATGGCACCAGGACAGGGTCAGGGGAGCTTGTTTTTTTTTCCCACGCCAGTGGGCCGTGATCAGGGATGCATGCACTGTCCTGGCACCATCTGTGGAGGCCACGAGGATGGTGAGCAGTGACAGTGCATGTATCAGTGACACTGTCACTCTTGTCCACCTGTTGGAGCACACGCTGCATGGAATAATGGACAGGGCACTTGAGGAAGAACAGAGGCAGGAAGAGGAGGACTTCCTTACCTCTCAAGGCCCCCTTTATCCAGACAGTGTTCCTGCTGGCCCGGCTATCACACAGGAAGAGGACGAGGAGGAGGAGGATTGTGTCAGCATGGAGGTGGAGACTAGCACTCAGCATCAGCAGCAGTCTTCAAGGGATCAATTACAGTCCCAAGACACCCATGGACTTGTACATGGCTGGGAGGAGGTGGCTGCGGATCATGTCGTCCTGAGTGACCCAGAGGACTCCGGACCAAATGCCTCAGCAAACCTACGCTGCATGGCCTCCCTGATCCTGCAAAGCCTGCGGAGGGATACTCGTATTCGATCCACGTTACAAGGGTAAGGTTGCGGACCTTATCTTGCCATCGCAGAGGGAGCAGAGGATAAAGCATCTTCGGAAGGCCTTGCAGAAAGGTCTGTGCAACGCGTTCCCAGAGACTGGGAGGTTACAAATTCCTGGTCCTGGACAACATGTTGCTGAGGCTCTGGTCAGTCAAAGAAGGAGTGGTGGAGAAGGTGGCCATCTGACCGATGCGTTCAGACAATTTTTTAGTACGCAGCCCCAAGGTATGATCGGTTCCAGCAACCATCGCCAGCGTCTGGTTTACATGGTGCAGGAATACCTAGGGGCAAGATCAGACTTGGACACCTTTCCCACCAAAAAATCCTCTGGGTTACTGGGTCTTGAGGATGGATCACTGGCCAGAGCTTGCACAGTATGCAATTGAGCTACTGGCCTGTCCTGCATCCAGCGTTCTTTTGGAACGCACATTCAGTGCTGCTGGAGGCTTTGTAATCGATCACAGGGTGCGCCTGTCCATCGACTCGGTCAATCGACTGACCTTCATAAAAATTAATCAGTCTTGGATCACCACCAGCTACCAAGCACCTGATGCTGATGTAACCAAATATTTTTTTTTTAAATGTCAGATCCCTTCAAGACTGCCTATGCTGATGCTGAGTGACTATCCTGTTATGCTGAGTAACTATCCTCTTCCTCCTCAATGATCATGCTGATAGCTTGTAAGAACATTTTTGTTTCTGGGCACCACCACCAGTGGCTAAGGCCCAATTTTTCAGCCCCTGTTTAACAGGGGCGTGTATTTACAATTTTTGATGCAATACTTTGCAGCAGGGCTCATTGCTGCGCTCCAACTACAGTATCTGTGAGGGGTTGCAGTGTTGTGGCACCAGCACCAGTGCCTAAGGCCCAATTCTTCAGCCCCTGTTTAACAGGGGCGTGTAAATAACATTTTTGATGCAATACTTTGCAGCAGGGCTCATTCCTGCGCTCCTAATAGAGTATCTGTGAGGGGTTGCAGTGATGTGGCACCAGCACCAGTGCCTAAGGCCCAATTTTTCTGCCCATGTTCAACAGGGGCGTGTAATTAAAATTTTTGATGCAATACTTTGCAGCAAGGCTCATTTCCCCGCTCCAAGTACAGTATCTGTGAGGGGTTGCAGTGTTGTGGCACCAGTGCCTAAGGCCCAATTTTTCTCCCCCTGTTTAACAGGGGCGTGTAATTACAATTTTTGATGCAATACTTTGCAGCAGGGCTCATTGCTGCGCTCCAAGTACAGTATCTGTGAGGGATTGCAGTGTTGTGGCACCAGTGCCTAAGGCCCAATTTTTATGCCCCTGTTTAACAGGGGCATGTAATTACAATTCTTGATCTAATAATTCACAGCAGGGCCCATTCCTGCGCCCACCAAGCGTAACTGTGAGGGCTTACAGTGTTGTGGCAACACCACCACCAAAGGCCCAATTTTTCTGGCCCTGTTCAACAGGGGCATGTAATTACAATTCTTGATCTAATATTTCACAGTTGGGCCCATTCCTGCACCCACCCAGAAGAACTGTGAGGACTTACAGTGTTGTGGCACCAGCCCAATTTTTCCTACCACTGTTCAACAATGGCATGTAATTACAATTCTTGATATGTTAGTTCACAGCAGGGCGTTCCAACACCCACCAAGAGTAACTGTGAGGGCTTATAGTGTTGTGGCAACACCAACACCTAAGGGCCAAATTTCTGCAGAGTATATAAGGCAGGCCCCTACTTTCAAACATCCAACTTACAAACGACTCCTACTTGCAAACGGAAGGAGACAAATACCGTATATACTCGAGTATAAGCTGACTCGAGTATAAGCCGAGGTACCTAATGTTGCCCAAAAAAACTGGGAAACCTCACTGACCCGAGTATAAGCCGATGCCCCACTGTTCCCTAGCTCGCTGTTCCCTGTAAATATAAATTTTTACATTGTAATTATTACCTGTAAAGAAGTTGCGGCTGCGGCGTCCATCGTTCGAATTCCGCGGCGTCCATCGTTCGAATTTCGCGGTCTCTTCCTGTTCCTTACTTGATAGGCGAGTCTCAGCAGACACTCTCCGCCTATCACGATCATTCTCTCATCCTTAGTTTTCCCAGCAGACACTGTGTTGGGTATTCCGCCAATCACAGACGTCTGCTGGAAAACTGAGGATGAGAGAACGTTCGTGATAGGCGGAGAGTGTCTGCTGAGACTCGCCTATCAAGGAAGGAACAGGAAAAGACCGCGGAATTTTGAACGATAGACGCCGCGGAATTTGAACGATGGACGCCGCAGCCGCAACTTCTTTACAGGTAATATTTACAATGTAAAAATTTATATGACTCGAGTATAAGCCGAGGGGGGATTTTCAGCCCCAAAAAAAGGGCTGAAAATCTCAGCTTATACTCGAGTATATACGGTGCATATGCTAATTAAATGCCTCCATCCCTGATAAGTAGTAATAAAAGGAAAGGGAAAATTTTGACTTTCTACCTATGTTTATATATATGAATACTAGTCGCTGCTACGTGTCGCTCATCCATCTATGTATATACAGTATATGAATACTTATTACTATGATGTGCTGCTCAATCATCTATGTATATATATGAACTGCAACATTTAATGATTTGTACATATATGGAATGTTTTCACATATGCATATTACTGCAATGTGATTGATATATGTTTATGCAAATAAAAATGTTATTATTATTACAGTTTTTACCCAGGTTCTATTTTATGCCTCATACAAAGTCCCAAACTTTTTTCCTTTATTACTTATATTAAAGGGTGCACCTTGTGAACACCGTGTGGGCAAGAATTGCTTTAAATGTGACATTAAGTTGGCCTGAGTCAGCAGATAACCATTTGCTATGTATGCCTGCCATGTCTCATTTTATTGATTAATACCGTGTGTATCTGTATATGAATATAAGAAGGTTCCACTGCTTTGTATTTGTACTTTTTAGGGTATTTTGGATCAGTGTCCATTATTTACTTATGTGGATCCAGCCCTAACATTTTCCAGTGTATGTATATATTCTATGGAGTGAATCTAAGGTTCTGGCTTTATTTTTAAGCAGGGCAAAATTGGGGAAATTTTATTTATATGTATAGTCAGCATGATTTTTATGGTTATATGTCTCTTTTGAACAATTGTACTAGATTGTACTAGATTTATGTCACAGTCTGTACCTCACGTTGAATTCCCTGAAATTCCCAGAAAATCTGTGATTCAAATACTCCATGCAAATACTCCATGCATGTCACCCCTGCATCCATCATCCAAAATCTTATGCATTTACCAGGCTTTGAAAACTTACACTGTACCCCAGGCCTGGCGGGCAGTAATTTATTTGTGTTTCAGTGTGTTGTGTGTCAAAAAAAAAAAATGCAGCAAGACCTAAATCTTTGGATGTTGAGGGGCAATACAGCCTGTGCAGTTTGAATAGGCTGATTAATGCAGCATTCCACAATACAAAAAAGGCATGCATTGCTGAACATTGCGGCCATAAGGTATGTCTTGTGGGCACAGTGACTGTAGCATATGAGTAAAGTGACTTCACAATATCACCTTACAAGCTTAAGAGCAATTAAAACATGCCCCTCTAAACCACTATAATATTGTGGCCACCAATGTTAGAATATGACGTACAAATTAAAGAGGGCTCTGATGTCCTCAGAGGGATGGGACATGGAAATCCCTGTGTTACTAACTTGTGGATTTTGAACATCCTATTGGTTATATAAGGATTTCCTAGATTAATGTTGGGTATTACTGGATAGTCAGTGGGCTCCAGGTCCATTCCCTGAAACTATATTCTTAAAACTCATACACTTCTTCTGAGGTACCATTTCTGATTCAAGCAGCATGAAACTTTGCTGCCCCTCTACCATTTTGGACTTTCTACCATTTTGGACCTTTGTTATTATTAGAATGGCTGGGCATCCAACATAATGCTAAAGGAACATGGTTAAAACTTATAACATGTGATTATAATTTTTGATTCTGGGAAATTTTGGCCTGAAAAAACAGGACTAGGCTATTTTGCTTTTTTCAATTCCATAACTATGTGGTTTTTATATGTTATTACACCATCTGAAGAATGACCTTTCATAAACATGGCAGTTGTTTTTTTTTTGTTTTGTTTTTTATTTGCACGTATGCTGTTATTATATTTTAGAGGCTTCTGAGTCTTATCCAATGCCAGAGGCCTTTCAAAACCATAGTCACAACCACAGGTTTAAAGGATGGGGATCCCCATGGCTTGAGAACTGCAAGTGTGTGGGACCCCAGCTTGCTCATATCAATCCACAAGCCTTTTAACAATGGCCTAGTAACGCAAGAGGAAAACTTTTCAAATGATCAGAAAGTTCCACATTAGACACAAAAATGGCACATCACATCACTGCACATTGCATAACGCAGGAAATATTTATACTTCTTAAATTAGATATGTTTATTTAGTTCAGATATCCATTTCTCTACCCACTTCAATGCTAGCATCCTGCAAGTGATTTATTAACTACTATAGATTAGCAATCATCCAAAAGGGAAGAATCATGATAACCCAAAATACAACTGAGAGGATCAACAGTGAAATTAACACCAAAGAGAATATAAAGTTAAAGTTTGTAATCACCCTATCCCAGTAACTCTATGAAGAATGAAGAGCTGTGTTAACTTGTATAAGGGGGATAGATCAAGCAGACTGAAGAATAGCATTCCATGTTTCATCTGAGATGGGACCCAGTCCCACCTCCCTTCTCTTGTATACAAAGCAAAGGGTACTTGAACGGGAATTAGTCCAATAGTTGGGTAAAGATTGTGGATATAAGAACCTTTTTGTAAACTTCTGTTTATTGAAATATTAAAGGTATACAGAAAACTGCAGCATACAAGCTGCCAGGTAACAAGCATACAAAATAGAAAAAAAAACTAAAACAAAGAGAGTAAAAATAACAGTACAATAGTAGCCTCATCAATGTCGCCAGTGTTAATTCACCCATATAGGTGAAAGACCCTTGACCAGTGAAATGCTGCCAACACCTATCTCTCCTCCCCCCACCCCCACCAGGCAGAGCAAGGAATATACAGTCAACTCTAGAGCTATGAAAAAACATTAGGGAAATATACCATAAATATACAGCTAAGAGTGAGTTCATACAGTAATTAGTCAGAAACAGTATCCACCCCACACTTTATCAAACTTGGTAAATGCAGCCCTATTTGCATAAGTGGCTTTATACAGGGGGGACAACTTTGTTCCCCAATGATTTCCTTGCTGCCACAGAAGGTGCTGACAATTTTTTCCAAGATAGTGTAATCAACTTCTTGGCGTAAAACAACAATAGCGTAAGGAGGGTACACATAGCTTTAGTAGTGGCAGGTGAGTCAACCAGACTTAATAAACACACTTCTTTGTAGAGGGGAAAATAAATGCTGGTTATACAAATGATGCATACCAAAGCCTTCCTCCAGAAGGGACCTATACTGGACAGTTGCAAAAAACATGCATGAAATCTGCATCAGGTGTGGAACATCGCCAGCAAAGGGAGGATTGGTTCCCAAATATCTTAGCCAGTCTGGCAGGTGTGACCCTATGTATGAACTTAGATTGTATTAAATGGTCTCTAGCAGAGACTAAGCTGGTAAAGGGAGCTTCCCTAATGTCCTCCCACTCCTGCTGATCTAGGCCAGGAGCCACAACTTCCCAAGCTGCTTTACAGGGACGTATCAGTGTAATAGTTTTTGGAAAAATATCTTTGTATATAGTGGACAAAGGCTTGACCAGCTCCTCGCCCCGCAGCAACAGTTCCATATGACTAGCTTCTAGGGAAATATTCTCGGGGCCAAATTAAGTCTGAAAACAGTGTCGTATTTGTAAATACCTAAAAAAGTGGGAACTAGGTAGTTGGTACAGTTCCTTTAACTCATCAAAGGACTTCAAAGGGCCCAGGGATGTAACGTGTTGTAATGTCCTAATGCCATATTTCATCCATACTATTGGGTCAGGGTGCAAATAAAAATGGGTAGGGTTTGGGTTTTTCCACAAGGGTACATGTGGCGAGAACCTGGGGGGTCCCTCAGATGCAAACCCATGAACCACACCCCAAGCCTTCAGTACAGAGAGCATGGAGCTAGTAAGACTATGGGGAGATTTAGGACCCCTGTATGATAGTTGCTGTAACGTCTCGTAGGATCCCAAGCATGCTGCTTCTAGAGACACTGCGGCATCATCGAAAGGGGTGGTCAACCAATGATAGGCAAACTCTAGCTGTCCGGACAGAAAATACTTAAGGAAATTTTAAACCGCTAGACCACCCTCTTGCCCCGGCTGCTGTAAAATAGCCATTTTGAGGCAAGGCATCCCTCCATGCCAAGAGACTATCAATTGGCTTAAAAATAGCTTTGGGAATCCAAATTGGGAAATTCCTAGAATATAAAAGAAAATGGGTAAAATCTTCATCTTCATAAGATTCATTTTTCCTATTAGGGAAAGAGAAAGATTCTTCCAAGCATTTAGTAGACATGTGCATTCGTTTTCGTCCGAATACATTTTCGTCCGAATTTCAGCTATTTTCGTTATCGTTTTAACAAACGAAAACGAAAGCACAGAATCCGAAAACCGAAAGATCCGACATAAACAAATGCTTTATTTTCGTTTTCGTTGCTACAACAGTTCGATATAGATAGGAGATTCGACGTGACGCTGACAATAACAATCTGTGTCTATCGAACCTGTGGTCGAATGTGCCTAACCTTAACTCAATTAGTCCAAGATTATTCTACATAGGAGAGAAAAGATTCGACATTATAGAGAGAAAAGATTCAACATAGGAGAGAAAGATTCGACATAGGAGAGAAAAGATTCGACATTATAGAGAGAAAAGATTTGACATAGGAGAGAAAAGATTCGACATAGGAGAGAAAAGATTCGACATTATAGAGAGAAAAGATTTGACATAGGAGAGAAAAGAATCGACATTATAGAGAGAAAAGATTCGTTATTATAGAGAGAAAAGATTCGACATAGAGAGAAAAGATCACTGCTGGAATTGGGTGGGGGAAGTAAAATAAAAATAAAGTTGATGATGAATGTTATTGGCTGATTGTAACCAAAGAGGAGGAGCAGTAAAATAGCTAGAATGACGAAGATTCGACAAAGCATCGAAAGTTAGAAGATTCGACGGTGCAGCAAAACTGTACGACGCTGCAATCGTACATTTCCGGTCAAATGCATCCACCCACAGGCTATAGAAGAATTCTAATGTTGGTTGACTAGTAATAGTAATGAATAAATATAATTATTACTAGTCATACAACATTAGAATTCTACTATAGCTTGTGGGCGGAACATTCGACCGGAAATGTATGATTGCAGCGTCGTACAGTTTCACTGCTCCGTCGAATCTTCTTTGAACATTCGACAGACACCATAAGCCTTCAATGACAGATTCGACCTTAATTAATTCAGATTTTCGGACGAATGCAATTTCTAACGAAAAACGAAATAAATAAAAACGAATTTCGGGAGTAACTAAATAAATTTATTTTTCGGACGAAAACGAAATTCCGAAACAAAATATTTCAGTGTGCACATGTCTAGCATTTAGTCTATTTTTAAGAACATTGAGGAGTGGGGAAATATTTGAAGACATCTGCTACTGAATTAGTCACAACCTAGCCCAAATATTTGATCTGGGAAACCCACTGGAGAGGTGCAGACTGGATCGATCCCTACCCCCCCCCCCTAGGCAGGGTAAGAACGTAGAGGAAGAATTTTGGATTTGGACCAATTTATCTTTACCTTAAGGCCAGATACTACTGGAAAGCTATCTAAAGGGGATAAGGCTGTTTCTAGCAAGGGACCCGTATCTTCCAGAAATGGGACAAAGTCATCCGCATATAGGACCGTGGTTTCCATTATGCTGCCTACTTGAATTCTCTGAATGTGAGATGAAGAGCGTAAAGCTCCATTAGAAGTGCAAAGAGCCCAGGGGATAGAGGACACCTGGTACCCCTGGACACTGGAAAGACCTCCAAAACTTGACCATTAATTCTAAGAGAGGCCACAGGAAGATAATAAAGTATAGATATGTATTTCAGAAACACCGGGCCAAACCCCATACGGCCCAGAACATGCTTCATATAGCTCCAGTCTATGGAATCAAAGGCCTTTTCCAGGTCCAGAAACACCAAGGCCCCCCCAGCCGAGACCCTCCGGCCCAAATTGAGTATGGACAAAAACTCTGCGTTGGTTGATATCTATAGCTTTTTGCGGCATAAAGCCTGTCTGGTCTGAGGAGATTAAATACTGAAGTACCTTAGTAAGTCTAGTAGAAAGCATTTTGGTCAGTATTTTGAGATCCATGTTTAGTAATGCAATTGGGCGATATAAAGAGCAGTTAAGGGAGTCTTTATCAGGCTTAGACAATAGTACGACATGGGCATCATAAAAGGACATTGGCAAACTCCAAACTCCAGCCTCCAAACATTCACCATACAGTCACAGCAGTCTAGGAGTAAGGAATTCCAGGTAATGTTTATACCATTCAGCCAGTATCCAAATCGGAACCTGGTGATTTGCCATTTGGAAAGGAGCCAATAGCAGCTGCCAATTCCTCAGCCGTAAAAGAGGCATCTAACTGTGTGCTGACTGGATCAGGCAGCGTAGGAATCTGGAGTGAAGCCAACAAATCCGATAGTTGAGATTCCTCATATGGGGGAATAGGGGAGTAAAGTACAGAATAGTAAGATGCAACAAGGCACCCTCTTGGTAGTAAACACATGGAATTACTGTATTCGCCCAGCTATCCGTGGTTAAAAGGGCTAACAATTTGCCATTTTTATCCCCCTTTTCAAAAAAAATTCTGCTAGTTTCTGGAAGACACAATGGATAAAATCCTGATAATGAACTCGGATTTCCTGCCTAACCATCTGAAGTTCTGCCAGTGAGGTTGGAGAGGGTGACTCAGCATGAAGGCTGATGCAATTTTGTTCCCTAGCCTACAGTTCCTTAGCAGCCTGGTTATGTTCTTCCCTAGCGGCCTTGATCGCAGAAATATAAGTTCCCCCGATCATTGCCTTAAAGGCATCCCACACTACGGGTGAGGCAGCCGATCCCTCGTTGTCCTCCCAATACTCCAGCAAACGCAGAGAGACTGAGGATTCCACCGAGGGATCCGCCACCCACCCAGGATACAGCTGCCACACTCCATGCCCTTTTGATGGTGCTAAAGACATTGTAATTTGTAGCAGTGTGTGGTCAGAGATTCCACCAGCTAAATATGCGGTATCAGTGATTAAAGAGAGCAGAGTGAAGTTTGCGAAAGCCAGATCAATCCAGGAGGAAGAAGCCGACACATGGGAAAGGTAAGAATATCTCCGAACTGCAGAATTCTTCCAATGCCAGACCTCCGTCAATTCTGCAGTCTGAGCCCAATGCTTAAGGTCAAGGTTCTGTGCCCTAGAGGGATTAAAAGTATCCAATCCATAATCAATAAGTTATTAAAGTCTCCAGCCAGGAGGATTTTAAGGGGCATAAACGGAGCCAATTTCTCTAGGACCATGTAAAGAACCGAGCCATTAAAACATGGAGGGACATACATGTTAACCATAGCCTGCAATTGAGATTCAATTTCCAGAATAATTACTGCATACCGCCCTTAAGGATCTGTGACCGCATGTTCAATAGTAATACTGAGGTTCTTATGTAATACAATAACCACCCATCTGGCATTAGAGGTGTATGTTCTTTTACCAACAAGATGTGTCTCCTGGAGGAGAACTATGTGAGGATGGTGGGAGTGAAAGTATCGCAAAATCAGGGAACACATGAACTTGGACTTCAGACCCCTGACATTCCATGAGAGTAGTTTGAGATTACTCACTAGAGATAATGAATAATATAGACTAGCAGGTAGGGGAAACAGGAGGAGACATGAAGGAGGACCATCGAAATAGATACAGAGAGCTGCACAACACCGGTCAGCATGGAAAAACACGCAATGCAAATAAGATTAGGCATGTTGAAACTCAAAAGTGCCCAACAGGGCGAAATATTAGGCACAGGGTGATTATCAAACACCCTATTCAAAAAACAAAAATAATAAGTACAGAATAAACCAAGTTCCCCGTTTACTCCGGCCAAACAGTAATAAAAAAAAAAAAAAAAAAACTGCCAGTGAAACTTCATTCCCATAACAAGGTACCCTGTAGCTGAATGTTCCAATGGCTCATCCGCTACTGATACGGTGAAGGTGTGTTCAAACAGTGATGACTCCAAATTGGACATCCCAGCCACCCAAAAAGCTGAAGGATGACAGTCTCAGGCATTCCAAAAGGGAGAAAGTTTCAGCTAAGCTTCCCAATCTAGGAACAACAACTCATAGCCAACAGGACAACAGAGCAATGCACTCTCAGCAGATTGTGGTATCTTCCTCGAGCAAATGGGCCATCCAGAACTCAGGCAATGGTGTCCAGTCAGTCTAATGCCTCAAAAAGAAATTCAAAGAATTTTGCAGAACCATAATGCAGGTCCCTAAGGTGACTGGGGTAAAGCATACTGTAGGAAAGGCCTTTCTCCCTGAGTCTCCTATGCACATCTGTTATAGAACACCTCTTCTGTAGATCAGGAGAGAAGTCGGGGTAAAGGTGGAACACCGTATTCTCATATCGTAGCTCCTGTTGCTTGCGGACTTCAGCCAGGATCCCGATCCCTGAAGTTAAGGAACAGGTCAGTGCATCAGGTCAGTGTCCTAATATTAAAAGCCAGCAGCTACAGTATGTGTAGCTTCCAACTTTAGTTTTTCTGCTTTTGACAGCCTATAATCAAAATAGAGTCAGTTTTATTTTTATTTTTTTAATTTAATCTCATTCCACCACAAAATGTCCAGGTTGAATGACACCCAGCATCCTCCAACCCAAAAGGCTGTGCACACAATATCATTGACCCATCCCCTGAACCACGGCACCCTACACAAACTGTATAAAGATGCAGAGAGCCCCACTGACATTATCATGTCAGCATCACTTTATTGAAGATCGTTGGAGATTAGTGAGATTTTATTATTTGTTCACAGTTTTATTGATTTATTTACTGTTTTTTCTTCTATCAACTATTGGAGGGACTGCGATTGGCTAAGAGCAGCACAACACAATTTTTTTTTTTTTTTTTAGATTTGTGATGTGGGAACACATTCAGTGTTTATTGAAGCTCTATTTAAGCTTAATACTATAACCAGCTCACACCTATTCAATATGTTTGTAATTTTTTTTAAATAACTCCTACATCTGAAGTGAATCTATGATATCGTTACCATTCTCATACTATGGCACGTTAACTTGTATTTCAAACTTTAGTATTATTTGTAAGAAATTCACAAAGTTTTCAGTAGTTTACTTAATAATAGTTAAGTGCAGTATTTAATTAGTAAGACAGAAGTTTGAACACGTTTGTCAAAAATTTATGAGATCCCATGACAATTGACTCTTTCCAACATCCAGTATATAAACACACATTTCATTGAAAATAATTCTCTGTGCTTAAGAAGAAAATCTGCATTACTATATTGACCAAATCATAACATCCATTACATTCAAATACTTATATTTAAATGCAAATGCACTTAAGAATTTTTTTTGTATCCTATTCATATTTTTTAAACTTGATGCTTATATGAACTTGAAACAGTTATACTTTTTTTTTCTTCTCTAAGCAGTGGAAAATCAAAAGGTAAGTTAATAATTCAACCAAAAATGTTTACCCATTCTATTACATTTTATTGCCTAATATTGTTGTTATCAATTGCAACCAAATAATTGAATTTCATTCTTACAATTCTCATAAAATATGATATCACTGCTACAAGTTTTACTAGTTATTCTTGAAAAAGTGTTACATTGGTAAAGCATTCCTAAGACCATACTGCTGTTTAAAAAAAAAAGCACGCTTATATAGCACCCAAATGTGCTCTGCACTCCTCTGGCATTGTGAATACAAAGCCAATGGAGCACTTTTAAAATGAATGAGTGTAAATAAAAAATTTAAAAATCCAGGAGAATAGGCTTGTTATGTGACCTATAAAAATTGTGTGACTTTTCCTCCAGTCACAAACTTCCCTTCTGCTGTGTTAACCATAACCTGCATGGTATGAATTGACCATAAAAGGCTACAGTGTTGTGTAGTACAGAGCAGATATCAGAATCCGCTGTCAATTATAAATTGTTCCCTTGAGATGCCCAGATACAACAGGATAGGGTATATAATCGCAAAAGAATCTGGTTAACACAAGAGTTCCCATTCCCATACATATACATATATATATATATATATATATATATATACTATATACGCCTATGTCAGATATGAGATACGGATGTCAAACTCATAAGATATTCTTACATGTGCAAAAGACTAAATCAGCTATGTGAGATGGATAATGTAGTCAAAAAGAACTAGTTTTATTAGAGGTTATTGTTAGCAGCACTCTACTAGTAAAAGAGTTGTGGTCTTCAAGAATTAAAGGAGGCTATAAATGGCTGCAGTCTTAAACTACCTTTAATATAACTCTCATAGAGAACCAAACCATTTCTGATGACCACATCCTAGAGTCACCCACCATCAAAGAAGGGGGAAAGGAAAAGGCCACCTCTAGCAAGATGTGAGCTTTCTGTGTAGTGTTGCCTAGCTGTTGTTAGAGATGTGCACGGCATTTGTTATGTTAGAATGATTTTTTTTCTGAATTTGTTTTGTAAATTTGGAATTAATTTCATATATTCAGATTTGTTCAATTTATTCATTATTCTAAATCGATTTGTATTTCGGAACAACAGCTATATTCATCTTAATGTGGTAATTCGTTATTTCGGGAGATTACTTATGCACTCTGGATTGGATGGAGGTGGATTCATCATATCATAACGAATGGAACAAAATTAAATTCAGATTCATTAGTTATGTTATGATTCAGAGATTCTGATGGATTCCCCGCAATCCAACCCAAACACAATAAGGTTGATCAGTTTTTCAGATAAAAAAAGTGGAAGAAAAATGCATCACTTTAAATCCAATGAACTCTTCACACTGGTCCTTTGCTTTATCCTACTGAACACAACAGACCAGTATAAAGATTTCCATAAGATTTAAAAGGATGCATTTTTCATGCATTTTTCTTCTGCTTTTTTTAACTGAAAAACTGATCAAAAACTTATCAGTGTGAAAGGACCCTTTAAAGTCCTGCTTGCTGCATTTTTGGTTCAGTAAAACAGAAAATGCACCTCTTTATTGAAATTAATGGAAACTGATGCAAAAATGCATCAAAAACACAATGCACCTGTGGGAAATCCTTTGACCACAGTTTCATGTCCAGGGGAAAAACGCAAACGTGGCAAAATTGCAGCAAAAATGCACTGCAGCAAAAACAAGGCAACATCCCAGAAGAAAAGCATATGCATTTTTGCAATGGAGCAGTGTGAAAGCAGCCTAAGTAGGAATCATCATCTTATTTAACCCACTGTATTTATTGCAATATATTCCCGTTTTATATGTACTGTAGTGCATTTTTTTATAAATAAAGAAAAATGGTAATGCAAACTAATAATTTAATGGATCCAAATCAAGTTGGATCATTTGTTATGCCGTTATGTTTTTTTCTGAAGCTTTAAATTAACAAATGGTCCAAATGAGACAAATGAATTCCATTGTTTCGTTAGAATTTATTTGGAATTTTCTGAAATTCATTACTATTGTTATTCTGAGATTCAGATACCTCCAAATCTCTAAATATTGAAAATTTTGTCCAAATTTCAATTCATAAAGAAACAGATTGCACATGTCTAGCTGTTGTGCTTAATCATTGGCATTAGCATGCAGGCCAGGAAAGTCAGAGTAATTTCAGAAGTCTTTATCAGGACACTAGTTCTTGGTGAATGATATGAGGGATTTTAGTGAGAAGGTCAGCATGACAACCACACAAATAGCATTTTTGAAAAGAAAGGTCAGTAATGGCAGCTTTTATGCTTCTTTTATGACAAACATGAATATATATCCACATTAAGCAACCCAAATAAAGCAACTCCACGTTAAGCAAATTAAATAAAAAAATACTCGAAATCAGCTGCTACATCCAAAACATTAAATACTCAGTAAAAAAAGATATAAACATATATAATTATCTAAACAACAGTGATGCAGGGTGTGAACAAACCAAAAACTTGCAACGAATTATACAGTCACAGTGCAATAAATATCAATACGCTGTGGCGTTTTCTTAAATTTTACTGCAAAAGTGGAAATATGCTTGAAACTTCAAGATCATTCAGATTAATAGGAGTAGGCTAGAGATAATTGAAATACAGTGTCGAAATAAATACATGATTTCGCATTTTGACCAAAAACACACTTTAATATGTAACCTGTTGTTCATTTTTATTCATTAGTTCATTATTTGCTATATTAAACAAAATGCCTTTGTAAATAACTTTTCTAACAAAATCATAATTTTATATAAATGTGAAGAATTTTAAAGTAACTGTTATAATTTTTTTATCTACAGTAACTCTGCTTGTTTTGAAACTAATACACAAATTCTTGTCGGAAATTCCGATCGTCTGTATGCAATTCCGACGCGCAAAAAAAACACGCATGCTCAGAATCCAGCAGAAGAGCCCAACTGCCTATTGAACTTCATTGATCTCGGCTCGTCGTACGTGTTGTACCTCACCGCGTTCTTGATGTTCGGAATTTCAGACAAGATTTGTGTGGCCGTGTGTATGCAACACAAGTTTGAGCCAACATTCCATCGGAAAAAAAATCCACGGTTTTCTTGTCGGAATTTCCGATTGTGGGTACGCGTCATAACGCTTGGCAAATTAAAAAGCGTTCTTTTTTTTACGTTACATATTTTTGTCTAATGATTGCATAAAATAATTATTGCAAGACAATATCAGTAAAAATACAATTGTTTGTACTTTAAGTGAATAAAAGTATAATTTCGTAATCTTATCTAATGACAAAGTTATGTTTAAATCAATAAGCGCATTGTGAATGTAAGAAATGACTCTAGTCTATAAGAGGTATACAGGAGTGAAATCTGATTAAAAATGTCAGTACAGT
Source organism: Rana muscosa (assembly GCA_029206835.1). Taxonomy (NCBI): domain Eukaryota; kingdom Metazoa; phylum Chordata; class Amphibia; order Anura; family Ranidae; genus Rana; species Rana muscosa. The sequence continues at coordinate 188,843,316 of CM055123.1, forward strand.
AACAGAAACAAAGATTGAAGATTATTTAAAGGGAAAACCTTTTTAGATTTGGATAGAGTGGTAAAGGAATAGAACCAATGTTAGTTTTTTTTTGCTGTCTGTATGTTTGTTATGGAAAGTTGCTCTCTTCTGATCACCAGTGTCACCAGGAATCAAATTAAAAGGTAAATTCAAAATGTTGAATTTCCCCCCAAAACATGAATAGAGAGGAAATCTTCAGATGGGGATACTGGTTCCTGTGGCAACTGTCTAAGATGGAATTTCCTTATGTTTGAAAGATATCCTCTCACTTGAGTCTACAGGAAAGAAAGTAAGGGGAAATTTCAATATTAAGACAATAAATTATAAAAAAAAAATACACTATTTTTAACAATCCCCAAATTCTATGCAAAGTAAAAAAAAGTTTTGGTTTTATATATAGGGATGAGCTTCGAGTTCGAGGCGAACCCATGTTCGACTCGAACATCGCCTGTTTGGCTGTTCGCCGAATTTCGAACATTATGAGCCGTTTGTGCCAAATTCGAGTGGCGCGTCAAAGCCCATAATTCACTACGGCATCGCAGTGCACTGCTGGCTGATGATTGGCCAAGCATGCACTATGACCCGCATGCTTGGCCAATCACAGCGCCGTAAGTACAGAGAGCCGTAATTGGCCAAAGCCAGGGTGGCTTTGGCCAATCATGGCTCAGAGGAGTAGGTACATGCCCCACACTATATAAGGCCGCCGGCTTGGCGGCCTTGTGTAGTGTGTTGCGGCATTGGTTAAAGGAAAGAGACAGAGAGAGAGACAGTGTAATTTGATTTGAGTTAGATAGAGCAGGCAGGCGAGTCAGTTAGCTGCAGTTACAGTGTGTAGAGGATATATATGCATCCTAGGTGTTGTATATATATTTACACACTGTATTCAGTTTAGCTAGATCCGTTCCTGTTATTCTCTAATCTCTATACAGACAGGCAGGCAGGTGCTTGTGCTAGCTGCAGTGTTTCACTTAGTGTACTGTGTCCTTTGCACAGTGTGCACCAAAAGCTTACCTGAATACAACTGCTGGTGTTCTGATACAGATACAGGCAAGGAGCTGCAGTATTTTGATTTAGTGTCCTTTGCACAGTGTGCACCTAAAGCTTACCTGAATACAATTGCTGGTGTTCTCATACAAATACAGACAGGGAGCTGCAGTATTTTGTTTTAGTGTCCTTTGCACAGTGTGCACGAAAAGCTTACCTGAATACAATTGCTGGTGTTCTCATACAAATACAGGCTGGGAGCTGCAGTATTTGGTTTTAGTGTCCTTTGCACAGTGTGCACCTAAAGCAGGGCTTGACAAATTTGCTTAAAATCTAGGAGCCAGCTAAAAAAGTTAGGAGCCAGTTTTTTAAATCAGCCGTCCAGTGCCAAGAACTGGATGTCCGGTGCGTCAGGCAATAAGAATTGCTCGGACCTGGTGCCAAGCGAAAAAGGACCAAAAAAATAAAAAAAAATAAGGTGGCACTGATGAGGCTGCTCTGATGGGCACTGATAGGTGGCGCTGATGAGGCTGCACTGATAAGCACTGATGGGTACTGATTAGATGGCACAGATGGGTACTGATAGGCGGCACTGATGAGGCTGCACTGATGGGTACTGATAGGCTGCACTGATCAGGCCGTGCTGATGGGCACTGATGAGGTGGCACTTATCAGGCTGCGCTGATGGGCACTGATGAGGTGGCACTGATGGGCACTGAGGTGGAACTGACAGGCAGCACTGACAGGCAGCACTAATGGGCACTGATGAGGCTGCGCTGATAAGCATTGATAGGCTGCACTGATTAGGTAGCACTGAGGTGGCTTTGGTCCGACTCCTGCGCCTCCCTCGCTGTGTCAGTAGAGCGATCGGTGTAGGGCAGTGGGTGATGTTAGCGGTGCCGCAGCTGCCGCTATCCACGGGTGTCACCCGGGTGCGGCCTGCACCCCCGCCCCCACCTGGCAATGCTCAAGCCCAGCTGTCAACCTGGGAAGATGATTTCGGAGGTGGGCGGGCAGTGAGAGCAAGCTGCGCTCATCCACCAGAGGGCGCCGGTTTGCAGATAGGAGCATGTATCCCGCTCCAGCAGGCCGCAAAGCCGCGGCCTCAATTATCAGCCAGCCCGACGCTAGTCCGCGCAACTGCTGTGGTGTAATCCAGGCGCCAGGATGCATTTTCCAGTCGCCATTGCGACCTGGTGCCTGGGTTTTGTCGAGCCCTGACCTAAAGCTTACCTGAATACAATTGATGGTGTTCTCATACAAATACAGGCAGGGAGCTGCAGTATTTTGTTTTAGTGTCCTTTGCACAGTGTGCACCTAAAGCTTACCTGAATACAATTGCTGGTGTTCTCATACTAATACCACAGGCAGGGAGTTCAAAATTAGAAACAGATTCTTCGTAACAACAAACCTACAGTCCCTGTCTTGTTTGCACCGCCTGTATACTGCTGTTCAGAGTATATAGGGCCTGGGGGCCCCACGCCTTTCCTTTTTTTAATTTGGGTGCGGAATTCCCCTTAATATCCATACAAGACCCAAATGGGCAGGGGGGGGGTGCCCATGCCGATTTTCTCAATGATTTTCATCCATGTTGCCAGGACCACACATTACATTAAAGCCGCAAGCAGTTTTAAATTACTTTTTTTCCTTTAGAAATTTCATTTTATGCAGGGATAGTTCTAAACACGGGAAACACGTGCCACTTCACAGGCATACTATAGACACCCCACAGGTACGGTATTTAAATGAATATTTAACTTTTTTTTCACTTTATGCATCATTACAATCACTGCTCCCAAAAAAAAACGGCAGTTTTTAAAACTTATTTTTGCATTGATACATGTCCCCTGGAATAACTTGCATATTAGCCTTTAAAATTAGCACTTTTGATTTTGAACGTTCGAGTCCCATAGACTTTAATAGGGTTCTAAAGTTCACGCAAACTTTCGATCCGTTCGCAGGTTCTGGTGCGAACTGAACCAGGGGGTGTTCGGCTCATCCCTATTTATATATACTGTAACATAATGAGTAAAATACTTATTCTAACCTGTTCCCACAGGGTCACTTTCACAAAAAATCTGATCTATACAAAAAGCATTAATTTACTTACCTTTCCAGGGGTCTGTGTACGGAAAAGCTGCTGACTCTCTTTTCCCTCACCTGTTGGAAGTATTTGGCCATCGAAGGAGATGAATGCCTGATCCAGCTTGTTGGCCTTTGTGGTTCCTCTCGCTGGCTCTGCCATAAATATTAAGTATTAGTAATACATCAAGCTATTTTTTTCTAATTTAGAAATGTATCAAAATTCCTCAGAACCTCTCTCAAACCTAGCATATTTTACAATCGAAGGCTTATCAGACATGCCAGGACTTTGGTTTCCGATTTTCATTGTTTTCCTTTTTATTTACCTTATTATTATCCTTGGAAATGCCAGCATTTTTTGTGTGATCAGTTGTAATTCTCATCTTCATACTCCAATGTATTTCTTTTTAATGAACCTCTCGGTTATGGACATTGCTTATACCTCTACTATTTTACCTAAACTATTAAACATGTTAACGACCAAAAACAACACCATCTCATTTTGGGGATGCATATATCAAATGTACTTCTTTTTGGCAATGGCCTGTGCTGAAGTTCTCCTGTTGACATTCATGGCCTATGATCGCTATGTGGCGATCTGTCATCCTCTACACTATGTTCTTCTAATGAGTCTGAAGCAATCATCTGGCCTTGCAATGACAGCTTGGACTATTGGGTTTGTAGACCCTAGTGGCCATGCTGTCCTCATATCCAAACTATCATTTTGTGCCTCCAACCTTATTAACCATTTCTTTTGTGATGTAATTCCACTGCTGAAGATCTCCTGCAGTGACAATTCTAAGGTTGAACTGATAAACTATCTAGAAGGGGGCCTTATATTATCTGCTGCCTTTATACTTACTCTGGTGTCATATATATTTATTATTTCTACCATTATGAAGATAAAGTCAGCTGAAGGCCGCCGTAAGGCCTTTTCCACTTGCTCTTCCCATTTGACCTGTGTTGTTATATTTTATGGGACAATTATTTGCTTGTACATGAGACCCACTACTAGTTACACTCCAAAGTACGATAAATTTATTGCTCTTCTCTATGCAGTATTGGTTCCTGTGTTGAATCCTGTCATCTACAGCTTGAAAAACCAGGAAATTAAAAGTGCATTTGTGAAATTAAAAATGAAACTGGTTTAAAAAATAATAAATATTTTTTTTCTAATTTATTGTATAGTTGCTTTCTTTGTATCTATTTTGTTTTAAATTGTTAGAGAGACAAGTATACTGAGTGTCAGAAGGGTGAAAATGGCGCCAGAGATCCATCATACTAAAGGAGGATGCCCAAAGAGACAACCCCGAGTTAGGGGTAGATGAGGGACGGAGTCTATTTAGCACATCGGACATAACCAGGTTAAAATCCCCCATTAGAAGTACCTTATCTACACCATACTGAACGATTGTTTTAAAGTGTTGATTTCTAGCTATAGAAATTAAACTATCCATACATACTTCAAATCGACACTTAAACACACCAAGATACTCTATAGTTTAGTGTACCTACATGCTTTATGGAAGATCATCACCTTAAACAATCTTCTACATTTCCCCGTTGTATCATGTACACATGCAGATAAAGTCACGATAGGACAAAATTTTATATTTTTGTCAGTTTAAGATCTACTAGCAAAAGGTTGCTCATTCCAGGTTACCCCCAAGTGGAAAATAAAACTGTGTGATAAAAATAGACTCTAACTGAGCACTGAGATTGATATGCAATGGAGTATAGGTTGTACATTTTTTTCTTACCTTAGTGAATAAGGTAAAGCTCTGCTGACAAAAATCATCCAATCAAGCGCAAGCAAAAAACACATTTTCGAATTTTCCGTGCACACGTTTGGAACTTCTCCTTGTACTGCTGTAACACAGAGGCAGCGGGTCTCGCCGAACAGCTGCATGAGTGGGAATATGTTACATGTTCCACCCAATAAATGGGTGGAACATGTAACACATTCCTGAAGGTGAATTTATCCTGCGGGTATTCGCTCAGTCTCTCTAAGACACTGACACCAAAAATATATTTTGCTAAGCACAAAGTAACCCAGCACAGTCACCTGAGTTGTAAATTAAGAAGGTTTAGATATTCTTGATGCTTTTTTTTGACAATTTTTTCCCAAATACCCTTAGGTGGCATTTACACCTAGGCGAATTAAGAATGCACACAAAATTGCACCACATTTATACAAGTTCTTTGCGTTTTTTCATTCACTTAAATAGGCTGCCTGACATGCGCTAAACATGTCAAAGTAGCCCATGTAGCTTTTTGTGTGTTGAGCTTTGCGCATTTTTAACTACACATTTGTTGAGCATTTGTCAATGCAGAAAAATTTGTGTCTACTTGCTGCATTTGGGGTGCTAGTAACAGTGAAAGGCTCCGCAAGCGTTCTTTACACATTTCGTAAATGCACGCAAAAACATGCTATATTGTGTTCATTTTACAAATGCTCAGGTATGAATGGGGTTAATGTTTCATTTGAATCTGAGGTCATACGTTTTCACATTAGACCTCAATTGATTTTTAAGCTTATACGCAACAAATTACCCTTTATCACTTCCTTCTATGAGATGGTTTTAGGCGATTTTATGAAAATGTTCTACAAAGAATCTTTTAACTATAATTGATTTTTTGTTCTCAACAATCTGTCCAGGTATAAAAAAAGAAAATACAGATCTGATTATCAAACAGGCGGTAAAGGAGTGGGCCTTGTAGTACAATCCAAATCTGACTATACTGCGTGCTGAGAGATATCATTTATTGGGTGATATTTTTACATATTATTGTCTGTCGCATCACCCTAGATCTATATTTTCAGCTTCACCTAAAACGATCTCCTTTTGGTCCCAATGAGGACCTTGAAACCATGAACCAGCTTTTATGATGGCTGTTCCCTTGGTCTAAGGGCCCTTTCACACAGGCGGATCCCGTGAGGATCCTGTTCCTTAAACATCCGCTTGCTCAGCAGGGATCGCTCCGTTGATGCACTGTGCAGAGACGGACCAGTCAGATCTCCACTCTCCTCTATGGGGGGATCAGAGGAACATGGACCATCTGTCCGTGTTCATCCGATCCGCAGACGGATGGAAAAATAGGATTTTCCTCCGTCTGCAGAAACGGAGCATAGCGGAGACTTATGAGATTGGATGTCAGTGGATGTTCATCCGCTGACATCCGCTATCCCATAGGGATATATGTATGTCCGTTTTTCATCCGAAAATGGATGGATGAAAAATGGACATGCGGTCCGCACGTGTGAAAGGGCCATTACTGCTCCTGCCACTCTTTTTTAGTATACATTTGTAGCAATTGCCCTATTATCTCATGGTTTCATTTTCCTGCATCTACAGTTTTTCCTTTTTGTTTCTTTCTCCGAATTTTTTGTGTGTTTTACTCTCGTGGTAATATGTTTTTTCACCTGAACAGGATTCAAGTAATTGTCTTTTTATACAAATAGTTTTTTTTAATAATGCCTTTTAAAATTAATGTTTAAGTTTATTGATCTTTTTCATATACAGTGTAAATATGTTTATTGCCAAATAAACTATTATTTTTTTTATATATAGATTTTATAAAGTTTTATTGGTTGATTGTTTATAATTGTTATTTTCACACATACACACATACCGTACATCCATAACTTACGTTTTTTTAATACACTACACATATTTAATTATATATGGATCTAGCATCTTCTTTCCCTCTTGCTATATGCTTTGGTGTGGGGACAAATCCTCCTGTGCTGTGACTTTGTTGGCATTCTCAGCCACTGAGCTGAGATTCTCCAAGCCCTTCAAGCAACTCCATGGCTGTACTGTCATCCTGTAATGGGCCTGTATGTTTATCTGCCTCAATCTGAGGCTTGCCTTGCTCTTATTCCCTGTAGTTATGAAGTAATAGGGCTTAAATTTAGGATCACAGTACCTCACTTCTCCACTATGAAGAAAAAGCATTGCCCTGAAATATGTAAGTAAAGTGGAGGTCCTTTATTCGCCTAATCTACAACCTCAATTTAAAACTACCAGCTATTGGGACTTTGTTGTAATCCTTTTTTTTTTCCGGAAGTCCTTTACAGATACTGTTTGTGTGACCTGGCATTCCTGCGAATGGTTTGTTATGTTATATCCCCTTATCAAGTCATTCCATTTGTAAGTGCGTTTTTACTGTTTTTATTCTTTAAGATCCCTTTACCTGCATTATGTGGTGCATACTTCACCTTCTCTCTTGCCCATATCCACATTGGATTAAGGTGCTTTGTGTGTGTGTGTGTGTGTGCGGGAGGGGAGGCTATTCCCCCTTGCAGGGTACCTTCTTTTTTTAGTTCAATAGGTTTTTATTATTTTGAAAATTTGGACAACATACATGAGTGTGAGATGACATCTCAACATACGGTTACCACAAGTATGCATATCATAGAGTAATCATAAGTACAAGAAAGAAGTTACCATACAAGAATACACAACAATACAAGGCTGAACCATAAGTTTGATAAAGGACAGGAAAAATATTTCCATTAAAAGGAATCGTGATGGACATTCTACCACTCAAGCCAATGTGACCATTTCTGAGATATTGCTGGCAAGCTACCCTCACATCAAGCAAACATGCCTTTGTAACAAGGCCGGCCCTACCATGGGTCCCGGTGGGTCCATGGGACCCAGACGGATCTTTAAGAGGGGCGGCAACTGCCAGAGGCTCCCTTCCTCTAGTGTGCAGTGTCTGTGCCATGCTTGCTACATTTACTTGTAATGCTGGGGAGCAGAGCGGAGCAGGCGGTGAAGCAGCTCTCCTGGTCCCGAAACAGCACAGGCAGGCCTCAGGCTTCAATATCAGGAGGCAGCACCCACCAGCCACCACCACTGCACCACTGTTGAGTAGCTGCTCGTTCAGGAAGAGGATCACAGACAGTCAGCAAGAGTTCAAATCCAAATATTAAGTAGTGCTGGGGAGCGGAGTGGGGGGGGTGGAGGAACTCTCCTGGTCCCAGAACAGCACAGGCAGGCCACAGTCTTCAATAGCAGGAGCACCTGCCGGCTGCCGTCACTTCACCACTGCTGAGTAGCCATTCATTCAGGAGGATAACACACACAATCAGCAGGAGTCATAAGTGTCTTCCACTGCCTCTCCTTGCTCCGTCTCTCTTCTCCTTCCTGCCTGCCTGTCAGCTGATTGCTTCCCTCCTGCTGCAAAAAATATATATTTCTTCCTACAATCCCATGTGTTATATTACAGTATGTGCCCCAGCCAGGGTTGCCAACTTTCAGTAAATTTACGAACCGTTTGTAAAATCTGTACTTTTTGCAATTGTCCTTGAATGTCCAATACGGACATGTAGGCTGCTTGTCCGTAACTGACATTCATGGACAGATGCAACAATTATGAATTTTACAAACTTTTCGTAAATTTACTGAAAGTTGGCAACCCTGGCCCCAGCGCATGTTATTTATAAAAGAAATCTGCTTCATACAGGCAGGGAGGAGAGGAGAGACAGAGCAAGGAGAGACAACGGATGACGGAGGCACATAAACTGACAACGGAGTCAGGGCTCAGCAGCCATGATGAACAGTGGTCAGTTTACAGGGGGATAATGTGTAGTCGCAGCCAAGGACTAAATTGAAGAGAGACAGTCCACCCAATCCCTGTTAAACATATAATGTGGATAAAGTCTTTATGGGACTTTTAGAGGGTGGAGAGTCTTGAGATTCAAGATATATCAAAAATATATTTCTATTGCAAAAATTACACAATATCAAAAAGATATAAGAACATTGAAAAAATATATAGGATGTACACTAAACAACACAGACCACAATGAAACAACAAGGGTTACAGTATCACATAGAACAAAAAAAACACTATCAGTGTCCTGATATGTGCAACAGGATGCAGGTGTGCCCCGAGTTTACAGGGGGAGGGCAGAACCAGGCAGGATGAGCCTGGTATTTCAGGGGATACAGGGGGCCAAATTACCCAGCACAAGCATTGTGCTGTATAACATGCTTTAACCCCTTAAGGTCCTCCCCATGCAGACATACTGTGGCAGGATGGCCCTCCTGTGTGAAATCACGTACAGGTACGTGTTTTCATGCACAGTGTCTGGGACATGCACGCACGCCGCTAGTGACCCGCTCCCACTGTGATTGGGACCCGCCGATCATTTTCTGGAGAGGCAGACATCCATTCTGTGAGAGGGGAACATGGAGATCTTGTGTTTCTGCTAAGCAGAAACATGGATCTCTGTCTTATATATAAAATGTGCCGCGCTACTAATCAATAAATAAAACTTGTGCTAAAACAATTGTGACAGCAGGAAGGTAAAGTCACCTGGTTGCATCCAGGGGGGTAGATATATTTCTCCCAGATTCAGGCTTTATGCCGACTTATACAACTAGGTGGAGAGTTGTATAAGGCTAGTGGGCTCATGGATGACTCATACCTCTAGGGAGAGTGTGGGGCGTCGTGCAGACAGAGATGAGGAGACCAGCTGAACCTTGTCAGCTCATTTAGGCCTCTATAAGAACTCCCAGCTTCATTAGATGTTAGCTCATGCCTGGAACCAGACCTGTGTGGACTGTCTAGGGAGAGTGAACCCCTGTGCGGTGAGAAAAAGCCTGTGTGGCTATTTGCTTGGACATTTAAAACCAGGGACTTAGGGACTAGGACAGCACTAGGCTGATCCCAGGTGTTAGTTAGGAAACCTGTATGTTTAGTCAGAGGTCAAATTGACCAGGATTTATTTTGTTTATGTTTCTTTTGCTTTGCTGTGTTTTTGTCACTGTAAATAGAAAATAAACCGCACCTTTTTGATTTTGAAAACCACAACCTCCGTTTGCTGGGCCTGTTTTTGTGTGGGGAGCCCATCCCGGGGGTCACACACACCCGCTGCCGAGCTAACCCCCTCACAGTTGGTGGAGAACCAGTGGCAGTTTTTTTTAAGCCAGCATGGAGGAGATACTGAAACAGCTGGCTCTAGCAAATGCCAATCAACAGCAGACAAATGCAGGTTTGCAAAGGAGCCTTGCAGCCCAGCAGCAAGCTCATCAACAGAGCCTTGCAGCCCAGCAGCAAGCTCACCAACAGAGTCTGGAAGCTCAGCAACAAGCCCAGCAGCAATCTGAGGCCCGCTTCATAGACCTGTTACAGAAGCAAGAGCAGAGACTACAACAAATGGAAGCAGTAATGCAGCAACGTCCGCAGACCAGTGAGGAAAGCCGTCCCACTAATACCGCGTCCTTTGGGGTGAGTCGTTTATTGACAAAAATGACTGGAGAGGATGATCCAGAGGTATTTTTGACCACATTTGAAAGGACTGCTGAAAGAGAAAAGTGGCCTGAGGAGCAGTGGGCTGGACTGGTGGCTCCTCTGTTAACTGGTGAATCGCAGAAGGCTTACTATGACCTAGAGCCTGACCAAGCAAAAGACTATGTGATGCTAAAAGCTGAAATATTGGCAAGGCTGGGTGTCACCCTGGCTGTCCGGGCTCAGCGTGTGCATAACTGGACTTTCCAGCTTGGAAAACCCCCCAGGTCTCAAATGTATGCTCTCATTCACCTGAGCAGGAAGTGGCTACAGCCAGAGACTTTGTCCGCACCAGAGATTGTGGAACGTGTTGTAATGGATCGGTTTTTGAGAGCTCTTCCTACTGCCATCCAAAAGTGGGTAAGCCATGGAGACCCAGAGACGGCCGGTGGTCTTGTGGATCGTGTAGAGAAATACTTGGCTACAGAGAACCTGACGGCCTCTTCCAGAGACTCTCGGACTTTCCACCCTAAGACCAGACCATCCCCAGGGGCGGATAAGAGGATTCCAAGGGGTGAGGGTGGAGAGAGTGAGAGGGTGGGAGCTCTACCCCAAGTTTGGCGAGAACAGCCTGGGAAATCAGCGGCTCAAGAGGCGGCAAGAAGGATCGTTTGCTACCGCTGCCGGCAAGCGGGACATATTGCAGCAAATTGCCCGGTTGTGGAGGAACCCATGCAATGTGACTTTCTGACAGACCGACGTCAGTCGCTGTGTGCGACAGTCGCATGCACTGCCATTCGGGGAACTGAGAAACATTTATGCAAAATGTGTATTAATGGTAGAAATGTTGTGGTATTGCTGGATTCAGGTAGCCTTGTGACCCTGATAAAGGCTGAATTAGTTAAAACAGAGGTTTCTGGGAATAGCAAGGTAGCTGTTATTTGTGTGCATGGGGACACCCGAGAGTATCCAGTGACTACAGTGTGTTTCGAGACCCCCAAAGGTACCCTCTCTCATCCAGTGGGGTTAGTATCTCAATTACCGCATGATGCCATTGTGGGAAGGGATTTTCCGAAGTTCTGGGAACTGTGGGATGATCCTGAACCCCCCACTGGTGCCCCTATGTACCAGGAATGTGATAGCCAGAACTCCTCTGAGAGTGGTGAGGACTCTCCAGAATTTCCCTTGTCAGTATTGGCAGGGGAGACTCAAGAAACTGGAGAGGAGCCCACCTCCTCAGACGAAAACCTACCGTCTGTGGAGTTTTCTGATCTGGAGGTTCACAGGGAAAATTTTGCCACAGAACAGTTGAAAGACCCCGTCCTAATAAAGGCACGGGAAAACGTAGTGGAAATAGATGGCGAGTTAGTGAACCCAGATAATACCTGCACTTACCCATACTTCAGCGTAGAGAAGGACCTACTGTATCGGGTGGCAAAAAGGGCAGAAGAAACCGTTGAGCAGCTTGTGGTGCCCAAACCTTACAGGAAGTTGGTGTTGGAGTTGGCCCATGGGCACATTCTTGGAGGTCATCTGGGGACAGAGAAAACCCGAGAGAGGGTATTACAGAGATTCTATTGGCCTGGGGTGATGAAGGACATAGAAAATTATTGTTCCTCCTGCCCTGTGTGTCAGAGGTCGGCCCCGATGCCACATTTCCGTAGCCCGCTGGTCCCTCTACCCATCATTGAGGTCCTGTTTGAGAGAATCGCAATGGATTTGGTAGGTCCTATAATCAAGTCCGCTAGGGGGCACCAGTACATATTGGTTATAATGGACTATGCCACTCGTTATCCAGAAGCGATCCCTCTCAGAAATACCTCGGCCAAAACCATAGCCAAAGAGCTATCTCTTGTTTTTAGCCGGGTGGGTATTTGTAAAGAACTGCTTACGGACCAAGGTACACCCTTTATGTCCCGGGTTATGAAAGAGCTGTGTAAATTGTTCAAAGTGACGCAATTGCGTACATCTGTGTATCACCCCCAAACCGATGGGCTGGTTGAAAGATTCAACAAAACCCTAAAACAAATGTTGAAGAAAGTGGTGGATCGAGATGGAAAGGATTGGGACTGTCTACTTCCTTATTTGATGTTTGCTATTAGGGAGGTGCCCCAATCCTCTACGGGATTCTCCCCCTTTGAGTTACTGTATGGGAGACACCCAAGAGGGCTGTTGGATATTGCCAAGGAAACTTGGGAAAGTGAGAGTTCTCCCCACAGGAGTGTGATTGAGCATGTTGCCCTGATGCAAGATCGAATTGCACAGGTAATGCCCATCGTGAAGGAACATTTGGCCCAAGCGCAGTTGGCACAGCAGAGAGTGTACAACCGTGGAGCCAAGACCCGTACCTTTTCCCCGGGGGATAGGATATTGGTACTTGTCCCTACGGTTGAAAGTAAATTCCTTGCCAAATGGCAAGGCCCCTACGAGATAATGGAAAAAGTGAGCGAAGTGAATTACAAGGTCAGACAACCAGGAAGGCGAAAGCCCGAACAGATATATCACGTTAATCTGTTGAAAGCCTGGAGGGATAGAGAGTCCCTAGTCGCAGAAACTTGGTCACCAGCTCAAACTGGTTGCGTGATTCCGGAGGTTGGAATAGCAGCCACCTTGTCACAACCCCAACAACAGGAGGTTAAGGAGTTTGTGCTTCGCAACAAGGAGGTGTTCTCTGAGCTGCCGGGACAAACATCTGGGGTAGAGCATGATATTATTACCCCGCCCGGTGAAAGGGTGAAGTTAAAACCCTATCGGATCCCAGAGGCCCGACGGGAGGCAATACGGGAGGAAGTACAGAAAATGCTGAACTTAGGGGTGATAGAGGAGTCCCAAAGTGATTGGTCTAGTCCCATTGTGTTGGTGCCTAAACCGGATGGGAGCTGGCGATTTTGTAACGATTTTCGTCAGTTGAACAAAGTTACAAAATTTGACACCTACCCCATGCCACGTATAGATGAGTTGATCGACCGGCTGGGAACAGCCCGATACATGACAACTCTTGACCTCACAAAAGGGTATTGGCAAATTCCCCTGGCCAAGTCGGCCAAAGAGAAAACCGCATTTGTAACCCCAGACGGGGCGTTCCAATATAAGAGAATGCCGTTCGGGTTACAGAATGCGCCGGCCACATTCCAGCGGAAAATGGACCAGATACTGAGGCCCCATCGGAAGTATGCTGCGGCTTACCTGGATGACGTAATTGTCCATAGCACAGATTGGGCCTCACATCTGCCAAAAGTGCAAGCAGTCCTAGACTCTATCCGGGAAGCGGGGTTTACGGCTAACCCCAAGAAGTGTACCATTGGGCAGGAGGAGGCCAAATATCTTGGGTACACCATTGGCAGGGGAGTGATAAAACCCCAACTCAACAAAGTCGAGGCCATCCAGAGTTGGCCACGTCCCAACAGCAAGAAGCAGGTACGGGCCTTTCTGGGAATTGCGGGTTATTATCGGCGCTTCATTCCCCACTTTGCTTCTAAGGCTGTGCCCCTAACCAACCTGACGAAAGGGAAAGGGTCGGGCATGATTAAATGGACCCCCGAGGCTGAGGCAGCATTCCAATTCTTGAAACAAGCCTTATGTAGCCAGCCAGTGTTGTACTCACCCGACTTCTCTAAAGACTTTGTCGTACAAAGTGATGCGTCAGATGTGGGGTTAGGAGCAGTATTGTCCCAGGTCTGGAACGGGGAAGAGCACCCAGTCATTTACCTCAGCAGGAAGTTGAAGTCCCATGAGGTAAATTACGCCACGGTTGAAAAGGAGTGTTTAGCGGTGAAGTGGGCTCTAGATTCCCTTCGGTACTATCTGCTAGGTAGGCACTTTGACATGGTTACGGATCACGCTCCGTTAAAGTGGATGGCTCAAAACAAGGAGACAAATAGAAGAGTGAATAGGTGGTTCCTGGCCCTACAGGAATTCAACTTCACAGTAAAGCATCGCCCTGGCGTTCAAATGGGGAATGTGGATGCTTTGTCTCGAGTACATGAATGCCTGATTGCTGGTGTTCCAACCCCAAGGTTAAAACAAGAGGGGGGGGTATGTGACAGCAGGAAGGTAAAGTCACCTGGTTGCATCCAGGGGGGTAGATATATTTCTCCCAGATTCAGGCTTTATGCCGACTTATACAACTAGGTGGAGAGTTGTATAAGGCTAGTGGGCTCATGGATGACTCATACCTCTAGGAAGAGTGTGGGGCGTCGTGCAGACAGAGATGAGGAGACCAGCTGAACCTTGTCAGCTCATTTAGGCCTCTATAAGAACTCCCAGCTTCATTAGATGTTAGCTCATGCCTGGAACCAGACCTGTGTGGACTGTCTAGGGAGAGTGAACCCCTGTGCGGTGAGAAAAAGCCTGTGTGGCTATTTGCTTGGACATTTAAAACCAGGGACTTAGGGACTAGGACAGCACTAGGCTGATCCCAGGTGTTAGTTAGGAAACCTGTATGTTTAGTCAGAGGTCAAATTGACCAGGATTTATTTTGTTTATGTTTCTTTTGCTTTGCTGTGTTTTTGTCACTGTAAATAGAAAATAAACCGCACCTTTTTGATTTTGAAAACCACAACCTCCGTTTGCTGGGCCTGTTTTTGTGTGGGGAGCCCATCCCGGGGGTCACACACACCCGCTGCCGAGCTAACCCCCTCACACAATATAAGTTCAAATGCATAGCATAAAAACGTGACTTGCAATAAATTTAAATGTAAACAATATACAGTGCTCGTGCTCTGTGAATCACACACAGTCCTTTATAATATAAATGATGATTAATGATATAAAATCCATAAGAAATTATTAACAAAAGTCCAAAAAAAAATGAATAAGGGTGTCTTCATGCAGTGTGCATTCCTCCCCCACCAGGTGTACCCTCATCTTAAGGGCTTAAAAAATAAGCCTATAGTAGTAGCCTAACAGCAGCTGGCCGGGATCTTCCTTTTGCCTCCTTATACTATACTGGCTACTGCATGATGATGCTCCACATTGGTCACCTCCTGCTCCTGATAGTAGCACAGCTTTAAAAGGGCACCACCTTCTCCTGGTCACTTCCACCAAGCCTCCTCATATATACCATATATGAAAAATATATGAGGCATACAATAGTGTAATACCGTTTAAAAATGTTTAATATGTAAAAATTGCTCTATATACATTCAACTCACATTTACATAATCAGAAAATCGCTTATAAAGTGCTGTAGTGCTGTAGTTCTGAGAGGGGATAATGTCACCTGAATCCTGGATCCTGGATCTGCAGCCCCAGTTTCACAGCGTACAATGCATCCTATACCTCCTCTCCAGATTAATTCCTACTTCCCACATGTCAGACAATCAGGCTCCTCCTACCAGTTTCGTTACAGATCTCGTGACTCGTTTTTTGCTTACTATATATCCTGGCGTGCGCTGCCATGTTCTTGTAGCCCTTCTTGTTTCATGGATCTCTGTCTTCCCTCAGTCAAAGCACATCACCACAGTTCGTAAGCACTCAGTAGGAGCACAATTAAAGAGGAAGTAAACCCTGATTGTTTTTCTTCCTTTCTTCTTCCCTGCAAAAGTAAAGGCATAACGTGCTAGTATACATCGCATACTAGCACATTATGTGACACTTACCTGCAAAAGAAGCCCACGTCATCCCCACTGCAGGCCGCATCCATCGTCGCCCGTCTTCCTTCCAGGGCAGAAGACTTCCACTTTGTGACTGTCCAGTGCCACGTGACGTCACTCCCACGCATGCGCACTGGAGCTGCCAGACACATCACACTTGTCTGAAGAAACGCCCGTTCCTTCATAGCGCCATTTACATCATTGGCGCAGTAAACAGTAAATATCTCCTGAACGGCGCACGTTTAGGAGATATTTACAGTATCTATAGTACCTTTTTCTAGGCTTACCTATAGGTACAACTTCCCCACAGAGGTTTACAACCTCTTTAACTCTTTGATCGCCCCTGATGTTAACCCCTTCCCTACCAGTGTCATTAATACAGTGACAGTGTATAATTTTAGCACTGATCACTGTATTAGTGTCACTGGTCCCCAAAAAGAGTCAGTTAGTGTCTGATTTGTCTGCCGCAATGTCACAGTCCTGCTAAAAATTGCTGATCATCGCCAGTACTAGTAAAAAATAAAAACATTAAAAAAATTACTTGAATCTATCCCAACTGGAGTTTGTGGTTTGGATTTGAACGTAATGGTATGTCATTTAATTTCTGCATATAGACAAGGTGCTGATCTTCTGATAAATTTAATTTTAGTTTTAATTGTCATGATATAAAATAATGGATGTGGGGGCCTTTTGGTGGGCATGATTATTTATTTTTTGGGGGGGTGGGGAAGGGGGGGCAGCATTTCATTCATGCACTCAGGCAGCACAATGTCTTGGGCCAGCCCTTCTTCGTAAGAACAATGGCTATGCACTAAGGCAACTACTTCATCTATAAATACAAGGTTAGGGGTCTTCCAATGGCAAACAATGTCTTCAGCAAACTGTTTGCAGGCTTTCTTGTGCATATTTTTTAGAAGAGGCTTCCTTTTGGGATGACAGCCATGCAGACCGATTTGATGCAGTGTGTGGCATATGGTCTGAGCACTGACAGGCTGACCCCCCCACCCCTTCAACCTCTGCAGCAATGCTGGCAGCACTCATACGTCTATTTCCCAAAGACAATCTCTGGATATGATGCTGAGCACGTGCACTCAACTGCTTTGGTCGACCATGGCGAGACCTGTTCTGAGTGGAACCTGTCCTGTTTAACCGCTGTATGGTCTTGGCCACCATTTTGCAGCTCAATGTCAGGGTCCTGGCAATCTTCTTATAGCATAGGCCATCTTTATGTAGAACAATAATTCTTTTTTTTTCAGATCCTCAGAGAGTTCTTTGCAATGAAGTGCCATGTTGAACTTCGACTGACCAGTATGAAAGAGTGAGAGCGATAACACCAAATTTAACACACCTGCTCCCCATTCACACCTGAGACCTTGTAACAGTAACGAGTCACATGACACTGGGGAGGGAGGGAAAATGGCTAATTTGGCCCAATTTGTTAATTTTCACTTATGGGTGTACTCACTTTTGTTGCCAGCGGTTTAGACATTAATGGATGTGTGTTGAGTTATTTTGAGGGGACAGCAAATTTCCACTGTTATACAAGCTGTACACTCACTACTTTACATGGTAGCAAAGTGTAATTTCTTCAGTGTTGTCACATGAAAAGATATAATAAAATATTTACAAAAATGTAAGGGGTGTACTCACTTTTGTGTGATACCTTATATATATAGATTTTTTGAACCAAAGCTTGAAAATTGGCATAAAAAATAAGACAGGAACGAAGTACAAGATTCCACTCACTTTCAATAGGGTTTCGGCACTATGTTCATGGATTGCGGAATTTACGATGCGTTGATCAAATGTCCAGTATATGAACTTTGCTCACAATATTTAGTATTTAGTCCATTCAACATTTTTAATGGCTGTGACGTATGTACTCAATTTAGGAACAAAACCCTGTTAACTGCATATTGATATCATTGAAGGACAACTTCATATTTAACATTTCCCCCTCACCCCCTTAGTCAAGCAGGGGTAGTAAAAATACTTTTATCCCCACTTTTGAGACCTGGATCTGTCTATGCACTTAGATGGCTGGGAGCCACAATGAGTAAGGACCAGCCATAAAAATTAATACATGCACAGTAGTTGCTAGGCACAAACAACATTTTTGTTGCAAAGGCAAAGTGGCGCCAAGCAGGGCTGCACATTGAAGGTTTTAGGATGGGGATGAAGGTAGGTATTTATTACATGGCCTTCACTATGATGTATGAAATTAATATGTACTGTATGTGTTAATTTTCAGGTCTGCTTTTTGCCTTTCCCAAACCTCCATCATGTTTTTTAGTACAAGGCTCTGATTTTTTTTTAGAAATACCCTATTGAATGGCATGACCTCTGGTAAAGGGCATAAGGAAAAGTATCAGCATGTCAAAGAGCCCATCCATATACATATCATGTTGTATGCCTCGAATGTCAGTGGAAACATTTAATCTTTTTTTATCTTTTTTTTTTAGTTTAAGGAAGATAAGTTAAATAAAATCTGAGCTAGAAAATAAATAAATAATCTGTTCTTTTTTTGTGATGCTGTTTACACTGTACTTAGTTAAACTTCTTTAGCAAAGGTAACCTCCCAATGGAATTACACTTTACTTTACAGAGAATATAACAGGTAGGTTTTTCAACACTTGATGCCAATGATAAGGAGACTCTTGCTGTATTGTGACAAGTTGTGACAAGTTCTCACATAAAGCTATGCTTGCAGTGACCCAATCAGGTACATTTCTACATTAATTTGTATTCTTTTCCTTGTATTCAATTTGTAACAAACTGTTATTTTTTTATTGCAATTGTATTTATGGTACACACTGCTAACATTTACTGGACATGCTTACAAGGGCAAAATAGCAATCTTAAACAGACACACCCCAAAAAGCGGCAGAATATTGAAAATATTTGGTAAACTGACACAGCTATCTGATGTCCAAGCAAGTAAAGTGATCTGTGAAATACTTCTCTAACGTTCCAATAGAATGCATATAATTCATGGACAATGGGGAAGGTTCATCAGAGCTTAAAATGTGAATGTAATAGCAAGGAGGCCAGACTATAGGCTCAATTCACAAGGCTTTAACACAAACATAAATAAGGATCTTCATTTTCAGACATTTAACTGTACATTTTAAATATTATATATAAGTTATTTATCCTATTGAATTTAAATGCCTCCGTTTTAAACATAGCTATCCTTATGTTGGTGTGTTATCTTTGTAATCTTATCCCTCTATGACTTGCTGTTGTGAAGTCAGAAAACACTTTTGTGCCCAGCGTGAAATATTCAACCTATGTGAGTTAAGTATTCATTTTGTAAAGTATTTTTAAAATATTTTTATTTACCTTAATTGCTGAGAGTTCTTGTCTGCTGAGAACTAATATTTTACAGGGAGCATGCCTAATAATAATGAAAATTGAGCCATTTTATTTTATTATTAATGAAGATTTAATGTTAATGAAGATTAAATGAAGTTAATATATAGGAAATTTGCAAACTATCTTCAAGTGGTCAGTGAAAAAGTTTTTATTTGTCTAGTAGTTCATGGTATAGCTAGTAGGAGTTGCTTGAACAGATTTTTTTTTCTGGAATGTGAAAAGTACTCATTCAAGTGTCTTCCTCAGTTCCGGAACGCATGCACAAGTACCAGGATTTCCTTGATTAAAGGTTGATTCCACCTTTAAGACCATATTACATTTTACACCCATTTTGAGTATAACATGGAACATGGTGCATAGCAGGTCCCACCCCCAAAACGGCCCTCTTCCAACAGCAGCTGTCAGATTTAAAACTGACTTGTAGTTCTCAATGGAAGACAAGTGCAGTGACCACCACACTTGTAGTCCACTATCACTTCCTCCAGTGCTGTAACTGAAAATTAGTACCTTAGTATGGGCACAGAGGAAGAGTCTGCAGGAGTCTAGCATTGCCCTGTGATCTATTGATCACAGTTGCAATAATTTGAAGATTCATTGGAAAATACGTTTCTTTTTCCCAAATATATGTGCATTTATGATTTGTTATGATTTTCTTTTTGCAAAAGGTGGACTTAGGCTTTAAAGTGGAATTTCAGGGTAAACCTACCCCCCCGCCCCCAACAGCTAGCTGCCGCTAGCTGATAAAGTGAATAATGTGACTGGACCAGAGCACCCTGAAAAAAGACAAGTATATACTTACTGGTTACTTTAGTCAGAACAGATGTTAGGAAGGGGAGAAATCATTTTTAAGACTAGTTAGGTTTTGCCTGGAATTCTACTTTAGGTTGCCTATATGATGGGCGGCAGCAGCGGCCCGTTCATTATGGGTGCACAGGCGCTGCCCCCATTCATGCATGCAGCTCCCTGATCCACATGCAGGATGCCGGATGCATGGATTCCAATGGGGGTGTGTGTTTTTTTTGCCACCCACCCCCCCCCCAAAAAAAACACACCAGCCGCCACTGGTGGGTAGTGGTTTTGGTGTATATGGGTGTGGTGGGCTCGCCAATGAAGCAAACAAAAATATGATCTGGCAGAATTGTCTATGTTTTTGCATTATAATAACATTTTGTGACAAGTAAAGCAGAGACTAAGGGGCTTTTGCAAATACCAAAGTTGTTTTAAAGTGGAACTTTCAGTATCTACCAGTCTGATATGTCACACTATATATTTTGACATATTTTGTAACCTGCACTAAATAAAATATAGAAGAAATGCTATGGACATTAATGCTCTTCTGTACTCTAATTCTTACTAATTGTCCCCAAAACATGTGTTGACTTTATTTACTTCTTAAAATTAATTGTATATTGTATTTTTTTTAAACAACAAAGAAAAATTCCCAGCTCACTTACCAACCAGCCTGCAACAAACCAAATCAACCCTTTCTAACAGCTCACGTTAAAACCAGGGGCTTAGTTTGCACACATTTGCAAATATATGCGTAAGCTGCAGGGCCACTTGCACCCCAGTGTACTGCAGTCCTAACTAAATTTTGAGAGCCTCCAAAGTTGGAGCACATATATAATAATAGACAGTGTAAGGGTGGTACAGGGTGTACTGTTGGTACGTAGTATTATTAGCAATAAGAAAATACAGTAACTAAAATGTTGTTATTAGTGCAAACGTGTTGGTTAATACAGGACATATGTAGTATAAAATATAGCCGGGTACATGTGATCTTATATATTTAGGAGGACCTCTGTGTTATCCACAGGTACAAGGACATTATTTTTTCTTGTGGAATGATCGTAAACAAAGTAAAACCCGGGGATGAATACAACGTCATTCTTTTCAATTCAAGCATTTTTGTATTTTCCTAATTTACAAATCCCCATTTTCATGATATTTTTCCTTAGCTATATTGCCATCATTGTTGGAAACCTCACCATTGTGACTCTTGTAATAACCAGCCCCCATCTACGCATGCCAATGTATATCTTTATAGTAAACCTTTCAGTTATTGACATTGCTTCTACATCAAACATATTACCCAAACTATTAGCTATAATCTTAACAAAGGACAACACCATCTCATTTGTTGGATGTATAACTCAGATGTATTTCTTTGTGTCATTGACTTGTACAGAGGTCATCTTGCTGGCAGCCATGGCCTATGACCGCTATATAGCCATTTGCCATCCTCTTCATTATATTATTTTTATGAGCTTGGGCCATTGCACTGGTCTGTCACTTACTGCATGGACTGTTGGTTTTTTGGATCTCAGTGGGCATGCTGTTTTAATCTCTAAATTATCTTTTTGTTCATCTCATCTTATTGACCATTTCTTCTGTGACTTAACCCCATTGCTTAAGCTGTCCTGTAGTGATACATCTAAAATAGAACTTTTAAACTACATAGAAGGGACCATACTGGGCATTACAACATTTCTACTCATAATAATATCATACATATTTATTATCTCAGCTATTCTCAATATAAAATCTTCAGAAGGACGGCATAAAGCATTTTCTACTTGTACGGCTCACCTGACCTGTGTGACAATTTTTTATGGGACAATCATCTCTTTATATATGAGGCCCACTTCAAGTTACTCACCAAAACAGGACAAGTTTTTCGCCCTTCTGTATGTAGTTTTGGTTCCGTTAATCAACCCAATTATTTACAGCCTGAAAAATGAAAATATTAAAAAAGCGCTGAGACTAAAGATAACATTTTTTAGAGTGTTATATACAAAATACTAAAATTTTATAGCATATAGTTACTTTTGAACCTGTTTTTTCCACTAGCCTGTATACACTTCTTCCGGATAGGAATACAAACTACCCCATGCACATGGTTTGCGTGTGTGTGTATGTTTATTGATATCTTCACAAACATAACATTTGGATACACTTTGCATTTGGGAAAACCTAGATATAAAATAGAGAAATGTAATATTAACTGAAATCTATAAAATTTGACCATGTGGTCTATTAAATTATCTCTTTAGGTGGGGCTGTGCCCACTCTGCAATGAATAGTTTCTTGTTTAATCTAGAGGGGAGAAACATCTCTTTTACTTACCTGGGCAGGTGGAGTTTCCCCATGCTCCAGCAGTGGACAGTCCTTCAGCGTCACCCTGCACTGGGCTTGGTGGTATTAGGACATTAGACCTCTGCTAACAAAGAGCATGCTGAAAACAGTAGAAAGCAAAGTGACAAAAAAATAGCTCATTGGTGTGCTGCTTCTCCTTTCACTGTCCACTCACAGGGTGAGTAGAGAACGTGAAGAAAAGATGATCCGCACTCCGGTCGTTGCTCTTAAAAATTAGTAGTGTTTATTAACAAGCCACAGTGGACAAACGCAAATAGGAATGGTTAAGTAGAGAACGTACCTGCAAGTAAAACTACAGCAGAGAAAGAACAGGCCCCTCCTCTGCTACCAAAGTCAGTGCTATGGGTCAGAGCTATTTAAATTTCAGGACTAGTCTGACAGAAATACAAATCCTTTGACATGAAAAATTTGCTTTCATTCATTTATTTAATTTGTGCATTTAAATATTTGCATAAAGGTCAGTTTTAACCATTCTCTTCTGTATAAAAGTCAATTAAACAACTCTTAGTGAACCCTATTTTTATTTTATGTTAGCCTCTAGCAGGCTTTTCAAAATGTATAATCTTGAGCTGCAAATATATTAACTGTACAATATTTTCATTTTTTTAATAGTTTTACCTGTCTTGTCTGACAAGTTTTTTCAAGTTCTGTTGCTGTTGTTGAAGCCAGCTTCACAGCCTGCAGTATGTGTCTTGCATGTATTATGTGAATAATCTAAACAGTAATAATGGAAAAGATCTTAGATCAAGATATCTGATATCCAACCAACCCACCTCCAAGCCATGCTGGAATTCCTAATAGATGCGGAAAGAAATTAGACCACAGTCCATGGACTTTATGGGCACTGCACAAGTTTCTTAAAAAAAATTACAATCTTTATTTATGCACCATTCAAATAAATAAAAGCAAAATAAAACGTAGAACACAGTAGCATCCTGCACCCTTATGTCGATTGGAGTGGTGGCCCTATACACAAAAAAGATCCACAGTAACTTAATACAAGTACACAATCATCATCTTGTAATTTTCAGATAACAGAGGGTGTCACCACCCATTCACATGAAGCTTGACATGTTCAGCTTCTTCAGGAGCAGAAGGTGTACAGGTAGAAATGCTACCTATGAGATAAAACACAGAACAATAGTAATAGTGCACAAGTAATTAAAGAACACATACAACGTAAATATTTAAGAGTACATATCAACCATTTCAAATGTCACTGCACTTACAGAAAGTGTCGGCTAGAGAAAATATCCTAATAGCGGCATGCCACAGGAAACAAAGTGAACCAACATCCTGATAGGTGGCACTGATGGGCACTGATAGCCAGCACTGATGGGAACTGATAAGGAGGCACGTATAGGTGGCAAAAATGGGCACTGATTGGCAGCACTGATGGGCACTGATTGGCAGCACTAATGGGCACTGTTGGGGCCGCACTGATTATCAGGACACTGATAATCAGTGTCCTAATTATCAGTGAAGACGCCCCCTTTTACACTTTTCTATTACTGGACCTCCTTTGCTCCCACTGTGAGAAAAGGAATGCCAATAACCAGCAAGTGTAAAGGGTCAATCACATCAGGGTAAAGGGTCAATCACATCGGCCCTTTACCACATGATCAGCTGTGTCCACATAGCTGATCATGTGGTAAAGGGTCGATGTGATTGACCCTTTACCCCGATCTGTGATCAGCTGTGTCCGAAGGATACCGCATTCACAGAGCGCACCGAATGCGTTCTGCAATGGGCGCCGGGGCGTAGTTCTGGAAGGATGTCAATAGATGCACTCCAAGAACTGGACGACCATGCTGTAGCCATCATTTGGCTATAGCGCGGGGTGGGCAAGTGGCTAAATACGAACAGAAAATAGCTGCTAGCTAATCAGCGACAATCTGGCCCACGTTTATTTACAGTAGATAAAAATGCAGGAAGGTAGTGGAGTTGGGACTTTAATTGAGGTATAGGGGTATAATAAATGAAATAAGATAAATAACTTGGATGTCATGGTTCCCTCTAAATTGGCATGATACGGTATAAGTAAACCAGTAATCACAATACGTTTATGATACAGAAATGTAATCACAAAGGAACAATTCATAATCATCATTAATTTAATAACACATGATTAATTGGGGAACATGATTAATGACATACAAACATAGTAATAAATAAATCAATGAATAATAAATATGTAAATAATAACAACATGATCAACACGTATGTAATTGATAAATAATGATATGGGCTGATGTAGAGCATCCTAGGATGTGAACTCTACGTGTTTCATGGTCGCCTACCACTCATCAGGAGTTTGGATGCATGAAAGTAATCTAAAATGAAAAAAATGGAAAGATTTGTTGTGGTAGTTTCTGGGGATCCACTAGTCCCCATAGACAAACCCAATGCAGTAAAAAAAGGGGTAAGAAAAAAAGGGAATAAAAAATGTAGCAATATTATACCTTGCTAAACAGCCCGTGTACTGAGACCTTAGTTGGGGAAAGGCCTGGGAGGTGATACCGCATACGATGTCTCACCCGGGGTTGAGGTGGGAGATCCGCTAGCCAGGGTGTACGGGGGGGTCGTGGGGGGCAGACCCATCGCTCGCCGCAAGCCACCATGCCAGGATAGATTGCTTGTATACTGATTGGATAAGTCTGTATGAAGATGGAAAAAATGAAGGTATGAGAAATATGTCAATGTGAAGATATAATGAAGTGTGGTGAAAGTGAAAAACTATGCGAATGCGTGAAAAAAGTGAAAGAAAGCTGTTGCATGATAAAGAAATAATAAGGTGCTGACATGGTGAGAGTGAGTGTAATTTGATGCATCTGCATATCAAATGCACATGAAGGAGCATAGCCATACATAGATGGTATATAAGTGAATAAGGGAAAATAGAAAGTTTTGTAGAATGAAAGTAAACAAGTGTATGTGTGTGAAAGTATAAATGTAAGTTTAAATGTATGTCAGTATATATGGATGTATGTGCATAAACAAATGTACAATGTGTGTATGTAAGGATCCATAGAGTTAACTAGATGCATGGCTGGGTTGAAAATATATGACGGGGACGATGTCAAATGCCCCATTTACCTGAGCTTCCAGAGGCTGAGCAAGCAGATGGTGTCACTCTGGAATGGTGGCCGGCAGAGAGAGAGAGCAGTGCACCACCCACTGTTAAATACAGCCCCCCGGTCCTGGGCGGAACCCTGCCAACGTCATGTGTTATCTCGCAAATGCTGGGGTCCATCCAATCCCCTGCAAGGCGAGAGATGGAACCAGCACGCCATGGTGAAGCGGCGTCAAACCACGCTGGACACCAGGCACGCTGAACATGACGCCGAAGAGCCAAGATCCGACCCCGCCCCCCCGTCATGAAGGCGGGTGGGGGGAACGGAGCTAAGCTGATCGCAACCCCGGAAGTAGAGAAGAGGGACAGCGGGACACCACCAAACTCAACCCCAAGGGTCAAATCACACGGGATTCAGGATCAAACTGATATAGGCACTAGGTGGAATGGATAATATTGGTAGATTAAATAGAGAAAAATAAAAAAATAAAAAAAACGAATTGAAAAGTAGTGAGAAAAATATGTATGAAAAGAAAAAACCCCAATAAATAAATATTGGGCAAGAAAGGGGTAATAAAGTTGATATAAAAAAGAAGGAATGGAGGGGAGTATGACAGCGAGTATATAACTGCAAATAGTTAATCAAAAGAATAACATTAAATTAAATTGTATGGGTTGGGAGAGGGTCTCGAAAGTAACGGGTGTTTTCCACCCAAAATATCGAGAAAAGGGAGATTGAGACCCATCCCAGCCTAAAAGCATACCAGAATACCTCCATCCCTAAATAATATGTAAAAATGCAGGAAGGTAGTGGAGTTGGGACTTTAATTGAGGTATAGGGGTATAATAAATGAAATAAGATAAATAACTTGGATGTCATGGTTCCCTCTAAATTGCCATGATACGGTATAAGTAAACCAGTAATCACAATACGTTTATGATACAGAAATGTAATCACAAAGGAACAATTCATAATCATCATTAATTTAATAACACATGATTAATTGGGGAACATGATTAATGACATACAAACATAGTAATAAATAAATCAATGAATAATAAATATGTAAATAATAACAACATGATCAACACGTATGTAATTGATAAATAATGATATGGGCTGATGTAGAGCATCCGAGAATGTGAACTCTACGCGTTTCATGGTCGCCTACCACTCATCAGGAGTTTGGATGCATGAAAGTAATCTAAAATGAAAAAAATGGAAAGATTTGTTGTGGTAGTTTCTGGGGATCCACTAGTCCCCATAGACAAACCCAATGCAGTAAAAAAAGGGGTAAGAAAAAAAGGGAATAAAAAATGTAGCAATATTATACCTTGCTAAACAGCCCGTGTACTGAGACCTTAGTTGGGGAAAGGCCTGGGAGGTGATACCGCATACGATGTCTCACCCGGGGTTGAGGCGGGAGATCCGCTAGCCAGGGTGTACGGGGGGGTCGTGGGGGGCAGACTCATCGCTCGCCGCAAGCCACCATGCCAGGATAGATTGCTTGTATACTGATTGGATAAGTCTGTATGAAGATGGAAAAAATGAAGGTATGAGAAATATGTCAATGTGAAGATATAATGAAGTGTGGTGAAAGTGAAAAACTATGTGAATGCGTGAAAAAAGTGAAAGAAAGCTGTTGCATGATAAATAAATAATAAGGTGCTGACATGGTTAGAGTGAGTGTAATTTGATGCATCTGCATATCAAATGCACATGAAGGAGCACAGCCATACATAGATGGTATATAAGTGAATAAGGGAAAATAGAAAGTTTTGTAGAATGAAAGTAAACAAGTGTATGTGTGTGAAAGTATAAATGTAAGTTTAAATGTATGTCAGTATATATGGATGTATGTGCATAAACAAATGTACAATGTGTGTATGTAAGGATCCATAGAGTTAACTAGATGCATGGCTGGGTTGAAAATATATGACGGGGACGATGTCAAATGCCCCATTTACCTGAGCTTCCAGAGGCTGAGCAAGCAGATGGTGTCACTCTGGAATGGTGGCCGGCAGAGAGAGAGCAGTGCACCACCCACTGTTAAATACAGCCCCCTGGTCCTGGGCGGAACCCTGCCAACGTCATGTGTTATCTCGCAAATGCTGGGGTCCATCCAATCCCCTGCAAGGCGAGAGATGGAACCAGCACGCCATGGTGAAGCGGCGTCAAACCACGCTGGACACCAGGCACGCTGAACATGACGCCGAAGAGCCAAGATCCGACCCCGCCCCCCCGTCATGAAGGCGGGTGGGGGGAACGGAGCTAAGCTGATCGCAACCCCGGAAGTAGAGAAGAGGGACAGCGGGACACCACCAAACTCAACCCCAAGGGTCAAATCACACGGGATTCAGGATCAAACTGATATAGGCACTAGGTGGAATGGATAATATTGGTAGATTAAATAGAGAAAAATAAAAAAATAAAAAAAATGAATTGAAAAGTAGTGAGAAAAATATGTATGAAAAGAAAAAACCCCAATAAATAAATATTGGGCAAGAAAGGGGTAATAAAGTTGATATAAAAAAGAAGGAATGGAGGGGAGTATGACAAAGAGTATATAACTGCAAATAATTAATCAAAAGAATAACATTAAATTAAATTGTATGGGTTGGGAGAGGGTCTCGAAAGTAACGGGTGTTTTCCACCCAAAATATCGAGAAAAGGGAGATTGAGACCCATCCCAGCCTAAAAGCATACCAGAATACCTCCATCCCTAAATAATATGTAAAAATGCAGGAAGGTAGTGGAGTTGGGACTTTAATTGAGGTATAGGGGTATAATAAATGAAATAAGATAAATAACTTGGATGTCATGGTTCCCTCTAAATTGCCATGATACGGTATAAGTAAACCAGTAATCACAATACGTTTATGATACAGAAATGTAATCACAAAGGAACAATTCATAATCATCATTAATTTAATAACACATGATTAATTGGGGAACATGATTAATGACATACAAACATAGTAATAAATAAATCAATGAATAATAAATATGTAAATAATAACAACATGATCAACACATATGTAATTGATAAATAATGATATGGGCTGATGTAGAGCATCCGAGAATGTGAACTCTACGCGTTTCATGGTCGCCTACCACTCATCAGGAGTTTGGATGCATGAAAGTAATCTAAAATGAAAAAAATGGAAAGATTTGTTGTGGTAGTTTCTGGGGATCCACTAGTCCCCATAGACAAACCCAATGCAGTAAAAAAAGGGGTAAGAAAAAAAGGGAATAAAAAATGTAGCAATATTATACCTTGCTAAACAGCCCGTGTACTGAGACCTTAGTTGGGGAAAGGCCTGGGAGGTGATACCGCATACGATGTCTCACCCGGGGTTGAGGCGGGAGATCCGCTAGCCAGGGTGTACGGGGGGTCGTGGGGGGCAGACCCATCGCTCGCCGCAAGCCACCATGCCAGGATAGATTGCTTGTATACTGATTGGAAAAGTCTGTATGAAGATGGAAAAAATGAAGGTATGAGAAATATGTCAATGTGAAGATATAATGAAGTGTGGTGAAAGTGAAAAACTATGTGAATGCGTGAAAAAAGTGAAAGAAAGCTGTTGCATGATAAATAAATAATAAGGTGCTGACATGGTTAGAGTGAGTGTAATTTGATGCATCTGCATATCAAATGCACATGAAGGAGCACAGCCATACATAGATGGTATATAAGTGAATAAGGGAAAATAGAAAGTTTTGTAGAATGAAAGTAAACAAGTGGATGTGTGTGAAAGTATAAATGTAAGTTTAAATGTATGTCAGTATATATGGATGTATGTGCATAAACAAATGTACAATGTGTGTATGTAAGGATCCATAGAGTTAACTAGATGCATGGCTGGGTTGAAAATATATGACGCGGACGATGTCAAATGCCCCATTTACCTGAGCTTCCAGAGGCTGAGCAAGCAGATGGTGTCACTCTGGAATGGTGGCCGGCAGAGAGAGAGCGGTGCACCACCCACTGTTAAATACAGCCCCCCGGTCCTGGGCGGAACCCTGCCAATGTCATGTGTTATCTCGCAAATGCTGGGGTCCATCCAATCCCCTGCAAGGCGAGAGATGGAACCAACGCGCCATGGTGAAGCGGCGTCAAACCACGCCGGACACCAGGCGCGCTGAACATGATGCCGAAGAGCCAAGATCCGACCCCGTCCCCCCGTCATGAAGGCGGGTGGGGGGAACGGAGCTGAGCTGATCACAACCCGGGAAGTAGAGAAGAGGGACAGCGGGACACCACCAAACTCAACCCCAAGGGTCAAATCACACAGGATTCAGGATCAAACTGATATAGGCACTAGGTGGAATGGATAATATTGGTAGATTAAATAGAGAAAAATAAAAAAATATATTATTTACATTATATTATTTACAGTAGAATATACAAATAGTATCACATGACCTTGTGGTGAAGGATCCTCTTTTGTCAATACATTTCACAAGTAGCTTCTTCAGGACAGAATCAGGACCGAACAAGGAAGTAGCGACTATTACTAAATACAAAAAACTTAATTGGGATTTTTTTTTATATATAATCATAGTTATTATATAAACCGCTTTACAATGACACACTGTAAAAGCATGTAAAATATTCAGAAGAATGACCCATGGCTGCAGCAATTGAGCAAAAGCTACTCCCGGGGCGGACACTGGGACAAGAAGATGAATTGAAGCGACAGGCAGCACCCAATATGTGGCTAATACAAATTTACTGGAGTATATTTTTACCGATGCCATGGCATTTAGTTCATAAGCTAACTACCACATATAACTGAAGTGTATAACTTATGTAAGATGTATTGGATCGTAAAAAGCCTTTTCAAGATTGTCTATATACAGAGGGCCCCAAATCTCTATATATGATAGAATCCAAGATCTAGCAAAACACAGTCATAAAAGAACAGTTTAAATCAATAAGCCTAGAATCTATATGGAGGGAAAGCTAGGGAATTAGACAAGTGCTTACCAAACTTATAGGAGTGCCGGGTGCCCACAACAGCAAAATAAATCCACTAAATGGCAGCAATTATATTGATCCACTTAAAGCATTTCTAAAGGCATTTTTAATAAAATAATAAACATCTTTTAATAGGAAGGAACAGGCAGTACCCAGATGTACTCCTTGTGGCAGCCCCATATTGCCTAGATATAAATTACTCACCTGCTCTGTACACCTGCTTTTTTTTCTCAGAGCAACTCCAAACCTCCTCTTCTGGGGTCTCCGATCGTTGATCTTGGCTTTTCCTCTTCTGTGTCTGCCCCCATAGCAAGCAGCTTGCTCTGGGGGCAGATGTGTAGACTTGATTCCGAGCTGGGCTATGTGTGTCCATTAGGGATGAGCCGAACACCCCCCGGTTCGGTTCGCATCCAGAAAATGCGAACGGACCGAAAGTTTGCGCAAACTTTCGAACACCGTTAAAGTCTATGGGACACGAACGTGAGAAATCAAAAGTGCAAATTTTAAAGCCTAATATGCAAGTTATTGTCCTAAAAAGGGTTTGGGGACCCGGGTCCTGCCCCAGGGGACATGTATCAATGCAAAAAAAAAGATTTAAAAACGTCAGTTTTTTCAGGAGCAGTGCTTTTAATGATGCTTAACCACTTAACGACCGCTCACTGTATATATACGTCGGCAGAATGGCACCGACAGGCACAATCACGTAGAGTGTACGTGATTGCCTTTGTATAGTTGGGGGGTCCAATCGGACCCCCCTTCTGTACAGTGAGCGGTGGCTAAGTGTCCGGGAGCGTTCCGGGATGAGGGGGCAGCCATTCGTTTCTGGCCACCTCCTCGCGATCGCTCCCGGCGAATGGAAATGCCCCCTCTGTCTGTGTCAGACAGAGGGAGCAGGAGGAAGTGATGTCATCTCTGGTGCGGCGCTCACATATACCGAGCACCGTACAAGAGAAGACATCAGGTCAGTGCACACAACACTACACTGACACCAGGACACATAGGGACATAAATCGCCCCCCCAGGCCCCCCCAGACACCCCAGATCACCCCCTAGATCACCCCCTCAGCCCCCAGTCACAGTGTCACTGATTGCAGTGACCATTTATTTAGTGATCACTGCAATCAGTGACATTTGTGACTGTAAAAGTGTCACCAAAGTTTAGTCTTAGGTCCAGTGTAGCCCCCTAACCCCCCTAATAAAGGTTTAACCCCCTGATCACCCCCCAGATAACCCTTTCACCGCCTATCACCACTGTCGCTTAGCGATCATTTTTCTGATCGCTGTCTTAGCGTCAGTGATGCCGATCGGCAGCCAGTAATTTTTTTTAGGTTCGCCGCAGGTTTTTATAGCGTCAGGTACCCCAATATATTATCTAATAAAGGTTTAACCCCCTTGATCGCCCCCCAGGTAACCCTTTCACCCCCTATCACCACTGTCACTAAGCGATCGTTTTTCTAAACGCTGTCTTAGTGTCTGTGATGCAGATCGGTAGCCGGTAATTTTTTTTAGGTTCGCCGCATGTTTTTATAGCGTCAGGTACCCCAATATATTATCTAATAAAGGTTTAACCCCCTTGATCGCCCCCCCCCAGGTAACCCTTTCACCCCTATCACCACTGTCACTAAGCGATCGTTTTTCTAAACGCTGTCTTAGTGTCTGTGATGTAGATCGGTAGCCGGTAATTTTTTTTAGGTTCGCCGCAGGTTTTTATAGCGTCAGGTACCCCACTATATTATCTAATAAAGGTTTAACCCCCTTGATCGCCCCCAGGTAACCCTTTCACCCCCTATCACCACTGTCGCTAAGCAATTGGTTTTCTAAACGCTGTCTTAGTGTCGGTGATGCAGATCGTAGCCAGTAATTTTTTTTAGGTTCGCCGCATGTTTTTATAGCGTCAGGTACCCCGATATATTATCTAATAAAGGTTTAACCCCCTTGATCGCCCCCCAGGTAACCCTTTCACCCCCTATCACCACTGTCACTAAGCGATCGTTTTTCTAAACGCTGTCTTAGTGTCTGTGATGCAGATCGGTAGCCGGTAATTTTTTTTAGGTTCGCCGCAGGTTTTTATAGCGTCAGGTACCCCAATATATTATCTAATAAAGGTTGAACCCCCTTGATCGCCCCCCAGGTAACCCTTTCACCCCCTATCACCACTATCACTAAGCGATCGTTTTTCTAAACGCTGTCTTAGTGTCTGTGATGCAGATCGGTAGCCGGTAATTTTTTTTAGGTTCGCCGCAGGTTTTTATAGCGTCAGGTACCCCAATATATTATCTAATAAAGGTTGAACCCCCTTGATCGCCCCCCAGGTAACCCTTTCACCCCCTATCACCACTATCACTAAGCGATCGTTTTTCTAAACGCTGTCTTAGTGTCTGTGATGCAGATCGGTAGCCAGTAATTTTTTTTAGGTTCGCCGCAGGTTTTTATAGCGTCAGGTACCCCAATATATTATCTAATAAAGGTTGAACCCCCTTGATCGCCCCCCAGGTAACCCTTTCACCCCCTATCACCACTATCACTAAGCGATCGTTTTTCTAAACGCTGTCTTAGTGTCTGTGATGCAGATCGGTAGCCGGTAATTTTTTTTAGGTTCGCCGCAGGTTTTTATAGCGTCAGGTACCCCAATATATTATCTAATAAAGGTTGAACCCCCTTGATCGCCCCCCAGGTAACCCTTTCACCCCCTATCACCACTATCACTAAGCGATCGTTTTTCTAAACGCTGTCTTAGTGTCTGTGATGCAGATCGGTAGCCAGTAATTTTTTTTAGGTTCGCCGCAGGTTTTTATAGCGTCAGGTACCCCAATATATTATCTAATAAAGGTTTAACCCCCTTGATCGCCCCCCAGGTAACCCTTTCACCCCCTATCACCACTGTCACTAAGCGATCGTTTTTCTAAACGCTGTCTTAGTGTCTGTGATGCAGATCGGTAGCCGGTAATTTTTTTTAGGTTCGCTGCATGTTTTTATAGCGTCAGGTACCCCAATATATTATCTAATAAAGGTTTAACCCCCTTGATCGCCCCCCCAGGTAACCCTTTCACCCCTATCACCACTGTCACTAAGCGATCGTTTTTCTAAACGCTGTCTTAGTGTCTGTGATGTAGATCGGTAGCCGGTAATTTTTTTTAGGTTCGCCGCAGGTTTTTATA
The DNA here is from genome assembly GCA_029206835.1 of Rana muscosa. Taxonomy (NCBI): domain Eukaryota; kingdom Metazoa; phylum Chordata; class Amphibia; order Anura; family Ranidae; genus Rana; species Rana muscosa. The sequence goes on from CM055123.1 coordinate 188,876,986, forward strand.
GCGTCAGGTACCCCAATATATTATCTAATAAAGGTTTAACCCCCTTGATCGCCCCCAGGTAACCCTTTCACCCCCTATCACCACTGTCGCTAAGCAATTGGTTTTCTAAACGCTGTCTTAGTGTCGGTGATGCAGATCGTAGCCAGTAATTTTTTTTAGGTTCGCCGCATGTTTTTATAGCGTCAGGTACCCCGATATATTATCTAATAAAGGTTTAACCCCCTTGATCGCCCCCCAGGTAACCCTTTCACCCCCTATCACCACTGTCACTAAGCGATCGTTTTTCTAAACGCTGTCTTAGTGTCTGTGATGCAGATCGGTAGCCGGTAATTTTTTTTAGGTTCGCCGCAGGTTTTTATAGCGTCAGGTACCCCAATATATTATCTAATAAAGGTTGAACCCCCTTGATCGCCCCCCAGGTAACCCTTTCACCCCCTATCACCACTATCACTAAGCGATCGTTTTTCTAAACGCTGTCTTAGTGTCTGTGATGCAGATCGGTAGCCGGTAATTTTTTTTAGGTTCGCCGCAGGTTTTTATAGCGTCAGGTACCCCAATATATTATCTAATAAAGGTTTAACCCCCTTGATCGCCCCCCAGGTAACCCTTTCACCCCCTATCACCACTGTCGCTAAGCAATTGTTTTTCTAAACGCTGTCTTAGTGTCGGTGATGCAGATCGAAGCCAGTATTTTTTTTTAGGTTCGCCGCAGGTTTTTATAGCGTCAGGTACCCCAATATATTATCTAATAAAGGTTTAACCCCCTTGATCGCCCCCCAGGTAACCCTTTCACCCCCTATCACCACTGTCACTAAGTGATCGTTTTTCTAAACGCTGTCTTAGCGTCGGTGATGCAGATCGGTAGCCGGTATTTTTTTTTAGGTTCGCCGCAGGTTTTTATAGCGTCAGGTACCCCAATATATTATCTAATAAAGGTTTAACCCCCTTGATCGCCCCCCAGGTAACCCTTTCACCCCCTATCACCACTGTCGCTAAGCAATTGTTTTTCTAAACGCTGTCTTAGTGTCGGTGATGCAGATCGAAGCCAGTATTTTTTTTTAGGTTCGCCGCAGGTTTTTATAGCGTCAGGTACCCCAATATATTATCTAATAAAGGTTTAACCCCCTTGATCGCCCCCCCAGGTAACCCTTTCACCCCCATCACCACTGTCGCTAAGCAATCGTTTTTCTAAACGCTGTCTTAGTGTCGGTGATGCAGATCGGTAGCTGGTAATTTTTTTTAGGTTCGCCGCAGGTTTTTATAGCGTCAGGTACCCCCATATATTATCTAATAAAGGTTTTAACCCCCTAATTGCCCCTAGTTAACCCTTTCACCAGTGATCACCATATAAGTGTTACGGGTGACGCTGGTTAGTTAGTTTGCTTTTTATAGTGTCAGGGCACCCGTCGTGTATATAACCCAATAAAGGTTTAACCCCCTGATCGCCCGGCGGGTGATATCAATTAGGTTTTAGCGTCAGAGAGGGTCTGAGTCACACCCCAGGCAGCGTCAGGTTAGTGCCAGTAAGGCTAACACCCACGCGTGAAGCATACACCCCCCTTAGTGGTATAGTATCTGAACAGATCAATATCTGATCTGATCAGATCTATACTAGTGTCCCCAGCAGTTTAGGGTTCCCAAAAACGCAGTGTTAACGGGATCAGCCCAGATACCTGCTAGCACCTGCGTTTTGCCCCTCCGTCCAGCCCAGGCCCCCCAAGTGCAGTATCGATCGATCACTGTCACTTACAAAACACAACACACATAACTGCAGCGTTCGCAGAGACAGGCCTGATCCCTGCGACTCCAGTGCTGTAGGAGGTGATTTCACCACCACAGTTAAAAAAAAAAAAGCAAATATGCCGAAGCATTGGGGCAGCAGGGGCGGAGGAGCGATTTTGCTCCTAATGCCGCGTACATACGGTCGAAATTCCGACGGAGGCATGCCCGTGGAAAAGTCCGACCATGTGTGTGCGGCATAACTTTTGCGGGAGGATGCCCCATGCTTCGGCATATATAAATGGTGCATGTATGCCCATCATTAGAAGTGGGTGGATGAAGGGCGGTATTCTAATGGTGGGCATACCCACCGATCAATCTCTTTTTTCGTTCAGCCAACAGGCTGCATGAAAAAAAAGATTACAATACATGTCCAACAAGGACCAGCATGTTGCTGGACTTTGAATGGTTATACCAGATTGATGCCTGCGGGTTTAGGTATCATCTTGGTATCATTCTTTTCAGCCAGCGGCCGGCTTTCATGTAAAAGCAATCCTAGTGGCTAATTAGCCTCTGGACTGCTTTTACAAGCAGTGGGAGGTAATGTCCCCCCCCGGATATAAAAAGCGCCATTGGGAAATTGGGAAAGCATTTTATCACACCGATCTTGGTGTGGTCAGATGCTTTGAGGGCAGAGGAAAGATCTAGGGTCTAATAGACTCCATTTTTTTTTTAAAAAGAGTACCTGTCACTACCTATTGCTATCATAGGGGATATTTACATTCCCTGAGATAACAATAAAAATGATAAAAAAATATATATATATATGGAAGGAACAGTTTAAAAATTAAATTAAAAAAGCAAAATTAATAATAAAAAAAAAAAAAAAAAAAAAAAAAAAAAGCACCCCTGTCCTGCCCTGCTCTTGCGCAATGGCAAACGCAAGCGTCGGTCTGGCGTCATATGTAAACAGCAATTGCACCATGCATGTGAGGTATCACTGCGAAGGTCAGATCGAGGGCAGTAATTTTAGTAGTAGACCTCCTCTGTAAATATAACGTGGTAACCTGTAAAGGCTTTTAAAGGCTTTTAAAAATGTATGTAGTTTGTCGTCAATGCGCGTTTGTGCGAAATTTTAAAGCATGTTGTGTTTGGTATCTATGTACTCGGCCTAAGATCATCTTTTTTTTTTCATCAAACATTTGGGCAATATAGTGTGTTTTAGTGCATTAAAATTAAAAAAAGTGTATTTTTTCCCCAAAAAATGCGTTTGAAAAATCGTTGCGCAAATACTGTGTGGAAAAAAAAATGCAACACCCACCATTTTAATCTCTAGGGCCTTTGCTTTAAAAAAATATATAATGTTTGGGGGTTCAACATAATTTTCTTGCAAAAATAAAATATGTTTTCATGTAAACAAAAAGTGTCAGAAAGGGCTTTGTCTATAAGTGGTTAGAAGAGTGGATGTAAGCTTCCTAATGTTGTGTATAAAATCCCAGAACAGTTCAAAACCCCCCCAAATGACCCCATTTTGGAAAGTAGACACCCCAAGCTATATACTGAGAGGCATGTCGAGTCCATTGAATATTTTATATGTTGACACAAGTTGCGGAAAAAAGACAATTTATTTTATTTTATTTATTTTTTTGCACAAAGTTGTCACTAAATGATATATTGCTCAAACATGCCATGGGCATATGTGGAATTACACAACAAAATACATTCTGTTGCTTCTCCTGAGTTAGAGGATACCACATGTGTGAGACTTTTTGGGAGCCTAGCCACGTACGGGACCCCAAAAACCAAGCACCGCCTTCAGGCTTTCTAAGAGTGTAAATTTTTGATTTCACTCCTCACTGCCTATCACAGTTTTGGAGGCCATGGAATGCCCAGATGGCACAAAACCCCCTCAAATGACCCCATTTTGGAAAGTAGACACCCCAAGCTATTTGCTGAGAGGTATGGTGAGTATTTTGCAGATCTCGCTTTTTGTCACAAAGTTTTGAAAATTGAAAAAAAAAAATATATTATTTTCTTTCTTCATTTTCAAAAACAAATGAGAGCTGTAAAATACTCACCATGCCTCTCAGAAAATAGCTTGGGGTGTCTACTTTCCAAAATAGGGTCATTTGGGGGGGTTTGTGCTATTTTGGCATTTTATGGCCTTCGAAACTGTGATAGGTAGTGAGGAGTGAAATCAAAAATTTGCGCCCTTAGAAATCCTGAAGGCGGTGCTTGGTTTTCGGGGGCCCGTACGCAGCTAGGCTCCCAAAAAGTCCCACACATGTGGTATCCCCGTACTCAGGAGAAGCAGCAAAATGTATTTTGGGGTGCAATTCCACATATAACCATGGCATGTGTGAGCAATATATCATTTAGTGACAACTTTTTGTAATTTTTTTTTTTTTATTATTCAATCACTTGGGACAAAAAAAAAATATTCAATGGGCTCAACATGCTTCTCAGCAATTTCCTTGGGATGTCTACTTTCCAAAATGGCATCATTTGGGGGGGTTTTGTACTGCCCTGCCATTTTAGCACCTCAAGAAATGAGATAGGCAGTCATAAATTAAAAGCTGTGTAAATTCCAGAAAATGTACCCTAGTTTGTAGACGCTATAACTTTTGCGCAAACCAATAAATATACGCTTATTGACATTTTTTGTACTAAAGACATGTGGCTGAATACATTTTGGCCTAAATGTATGACTAAAATTGAGTTTATTCGATTTTTCTTATAACAAAAAGTAGAAAATATCATTTTTTTTCAAAATTTTCAGTCTTTTTCCGTTTATATCGCAAAAAAAAAAAAAATTACAGAGGCAATCAAATACCATTAAAAGAAAGCTCTATTTGTGGGAAGAAAAGGATGCAAATTTCGTTTCGGTACAACATTGCATGTCCGCACAATTTCCAGTTAAAGCAGCGCAGTGCAAAATTCTGAAAACACCTCTGGTCCTTTAGCTACAAAATGGTCCGGGGCTTAAGTGGTTAAGTTGAATCTGTTTGTAATTTGGAACAGATACATAGGGAAGGGTTATCACCCCTGTAACATTTGTTTTGCTGTCTGTGCACCTGTTCAGAAGATTTCACCTCACTTTCTGTCCCAATGACAATTGGATTTTGAAAAATTGAGGTTTTTAGGGAAACAAGGATTGGTGATAAAGCATCAATGGAGAGGAGACACGTTTTTCCCATATTAACTCTTACAGGAGAGAATTTCCCTTCCTAGGGGTAGATTTCCTCTGACTTCCTGTTGTCTCCCTCCGTTTGTAAGTAGGAGTCGTTTGTAAGTCGGATGTTTGAAAGTAGGGGCCTGCCCAATATACTGCAGAAATTTGGGCCTTAGGTGTTGGTGTTGCCACAATACTGTAAGCCTTCACAGTTACTCTTGGTGGGAGCAGGAACGGGCCCTGCTAAGAAATATTAGATCAAGAATTGTAATCACATGCCCCTGTTGAACAGGGTCAGAAAAATTGGGCCTTTGGTGGTGGACGGTGTGGTGGTGTTGCCACAACACTGTAAGCCCTTACAGTTACTCTTGGTGGGTGCAGGAATGGGCTCTGCTGTGAAATATTAGATCAAGAATTGCCACAACACTGCAACCCCTCACAGATACTCTAGTTGCAGTGCAGGGATGAGCCCTGCTGCAAAGTATTACAGCAAAAATTGTAATTACATGCCCCTGTTAAACAGGTGCAGAAAAATTGGGCCTTAGGCACTGGTGCTGGTGCCACAACACTGAAACCCCTCACAGATACTCAAGTTGGAGCACAGGAATGAGCCCTGCTGCAAAGTATTGCAGCAAAAATTGTAATTACATGCCCCTGTTAAACAGGGGCAGAAAAATTGGCCCTTAGGCACTGGTGCTGGTGCCACAACACTGCAACCCCTCACAGATACTCTAGTTGGAGCACAGGAATGAGCCCTGCTGCAAAGTATTGCAGCAAAAATTGTAATTACACGCCCCTGTTTAAACAGGGGCAGAAAAATTGGGCCTTAGCCACTGGTGGCGGTGCCCAGAACCAAAAATGTTCTTACTAGCTATCAACATAAACATTGAGGAGGAAGAGGATAGTCACTCAGCATAACAGGATAGTCACTCAGCATCAGCATAGGCAGTCTTGAAGGGATCTTACATAAAAATAAAAAAAATTGGTTACATCAGCATCAGGTTGTTGGTAGCTGGTGATCCAAGACTGATTCATTTTTATAAAGGTCAGCCGATCAAACGAGTCGGTGGACAGGCGCACCCTGTAATCAGTTACAAAGCCTCCAGCAGCACTGAATTTGCATTCCGAAAGAACGCGGGATGCAGGACAGGCCAGTAGCTCAATTGCATACTGTAAAAAGAAAACAAGAAAAATGCGCCTACTAAGTGCAGTATGTAAGCATAGGTTTTTTAACCACTTCCCGCCCAGTCAATAGTAAATTGACGTCCAGGAAGTGGTTGCATTATCCACACTGGACGTCTATTGACGTCCTGCAGGATAATTCCTTGCGCGCGCCCGCGGGGGCGCGCAGCGCGGTCATCGGGGGCGGCGTGTGTCCCTCGGACACAGCGCTTCCTTGATCACGGTAAACAGCCAATTTCATTGGCTGTTTAGCATGTGATCGGCTGTGACGAAGTCTTGCAGAGCGGGGATCGGGGAAGGCGAGTGTCCCTTGGACACAGCGCGTCCCCAATCAGGGTAAACAGCCAATGAAATTGTCTGTTTACCACGTGACCGGCTGTGTCCAATCACAGCCGGTCACAAATGTAAACAAACAGCAGGAGTTACTACCTGATCCCTGCTCTCTCCTCACACACCAATCTGTGAGGAGAGAGCAGAGATCAGTAAGTGAGATCGGTGTAGTTTGTCTACATTCATTTACAGTGCACAACATGCCCCCCCCAATAAAGAGGACCTGTCACACAGCCCAGCACATCAATCAGCCCATCTGTCAATCAGCCCAGCCAATCAGCCCATCTGTCAATCAGCCCTTCTGTCAATAAATCAATCAGCCAATCTGTCAATAAATCAATCAGCCCATCTGTCACAGGCCCACCTCCATCGGTACCGCCACACAAGCTACCAGTACCGCCATCGGTACCAGTACCGTCACTAGTACTGCCACCAGTACCGCCACTAGTACCGCCATCAGGCCCAGCATCCATACTTCCAGGCCCGCTACCAGTATCGCCACTAGTGCCGCCATCGATACCACCACCCGTACCACCGTCGGTAGTGCCACCACCACCTGTACCGCCATCGGTACCACCACCAGCTGTACCGTCATCGGTACCACCACCACCCGTACCGCCATCGGTACCCGCCACCACCACCACCACCCGTACCGCCATTGGTACCACCACCACTACCACCCGTACCACCATCGGTACCACCACCACCCGTACCGTCATTGGTACCGCCACCACCACCACCTGTACCGCCATCGGTACATTTATTGCTGCCAACCCCAATTCTTCCTACGCCCGCATGTTTCAGTGGCGGCGTCTAACATTGGACGAATTTAAATTGTTTTTGGGCCTTATGTTCAATATGGGGCTTACAAAAAAGAACGAAGTCCATGCATATTGGTCCAAACGCCCCATCCAACACATGCCCATATATTCCGCTGTAATGTCCAGGAAAAGATACGACATGATTATGCATTTTCTCCACTTCAATGACAATTCACAGTGCCCTCCCCAAGATCATCCCAACTATGACAAATTGTACAAGATACGCCCCCTAATCAATGCCTTTTCCCAGCGATTTCAAGAAGTTTTCATCCCAGACCAAAAAATTTGTGTGGACGAGTCCCTCATACATTTCACTGGCCGACTGCAGTTCAAGCAGTATATACCAAGCAAGAGAGCCAGTTATGGGTTAAAATTAAATAAATTATGTGATCGCGCCACTGGATACGTCTTCACATTCAGGGTCTACGAAGGCAAAGACTCCCAGCTCCAGACCCGTGATTGCCCCACATATATTGGAACCAGTGGAAAAATTGTCTGGGAGTTGGCATACCCCCTGTTCAGAAAAGGTTACCATTTATATGTTGACAATTACTATACCAGCCTGCCCCTTTTTCGCCACCTTTACAGTAAGCAAACCCCGGCCTGCGGTACCTTAAAAAAAACGGAAGGGATTCCCACAAAATTTATTGACCAAAAAATTGCGACCTGGAGAATTCATGAGGAACGAGGAGGTGTTGGCCATGAAGTGGAGGGACAAGAAAGATGTCCACATCCTCTCTACGATCCACAATGACTCCGTGGTGGAGATCCAAAGAAGACGCGGCCCCATTGTAAAGCCCGAATGTGTCCACGACTACAATTTGTACATGGGGGGGTGGATTTAAACGACCAGATGCTACAGCCCTACTTATCAACTAGAAAGTCCCATTATTGGCACAAAAAAGTTGCGTTACATCTGTTTCACATGACCCTTTTTGTTTGCTACCAAAAAGCAACTCAAAATCAACAACTCTCCTACCTCCATTATATCGAAGATATCATTGATGCCCTCATTTACCAACAAGATCCCGCCCCAGGAAGCATTCGCTCTGATAGTGTGAGTCGGCTTCACGAGCGACACTATCCCTTTAGCATCCCCCCCACAGAATCTGGAAGAAGACGCCAAAAGAAATGCTGTGTATGCAGCAGAGGAGGAGTAAGAAGAGACACCACCTATTATTTTCCTCGATTGTCCCTCCCAACCTGGCCTGTGCATCGGAAATTGCTTCAAAAATTATCATACATCCATTAGTTCCCCTTATTATTAACAGACTGCCATTTCCCCATTTGCCTGCTACCATGTTACTAACTACCTTCCATGTTAATTAACTGACCCTGGCCTGTTTAACGACTATGTCTTTGCTTGCCGATTTAAGCCACGTTTCTGACCTCCACGTGCATCAACCTCAGCCTGTTTACCGACGATGCCTCTGCCTGCCGATTTAAACCACGTTTCTGACTTCCACGTGTACCGACCTTGGCCTGTTAATTGACCATTTTTTTTCCTGCCACTTGGACTGATCTTTTGGCCATCTACTCTTAGTACACAGGGGTCTCACATATGTGAGGGGCTTCAGAATAGCGTTCTGAGTAGAGAAAACCAGTTTTTCGTTTTCTGTGCTCCAAGAACAGGGTCTGATTGCCCGGAGGCTTCAAAGCGATTTGGGTGGGAGAAGCCTCTACCCCTGTCCCCCTGGCCCAAAGCGTGATGGTCCTTCCTGCTGCCTGGACCAATACTTTGGCTGTGCTGACCATATTACTGCCTGTAATGACCCATGACATTATGGACCATGTTTCTTCCTGCTGCTTGGACCAATACTTTGGCTGTGTTGACCATATATCTGCCTGCTGCCTCTACTGACTTTGGACAGCATTTCTGCTGGGACACCTCTGCATGCTACCTGGACTTGTGCTTTGGCTGTGCTTTGGCTGTGCTGACAGTATCTCTGCCTGTATGAACTATGGACAGTATTCCTGCCTGCTGCCTGGATGATTGCTTTTGCTGTTGCTAACCTCATCCCTGCCTGCTGCCTGGACCGATGCTCTCCTCTGTGGACCACTGCACTTCTAAAACCACAGGTAATCTTTTGTTATTTGGTATGCACCTGCTATGTGTTAGATATATGAAGGGCCTTCAAAAATGTGATCGGTAGTCAGAAAAAGGATATGTGCAATTAATGCTGCTAGAATGCCTGGAGGTGCTACTTGGATGTTGGGCCTCTGTATGTGGCCAGGCTGTGTAAAAGTCTCAAACATGTGGTATCGCCATACTCAGGAGGAGTAGCAGAATGCATTTTGGGGTGTCATTTTTGCTATGTACATGCTATGTGTTAGAAATATCTTATAAATGGACAACTTTGTGTAAGAAAAAATGCATTTTAATTTTTTCCCACATTTTCCAAAACCTTCTGGAAAAAAATGAACCGTTCAAAAGGCTCATTATACCTCATAGATTATACGTTGGGGTGTGTGCTTTCCAAAATGGGGTCATTTTGTGGACAATTCTATTGTCCTGGTGCTCCAGGGCCTTCAAAATTGTGATCGGTAGTCAGAAAATGATATGTGCAATTAATGCTGCTAGAATGCCTGGAGGTGCTACTTGGATGTTTGGCCTCTGTATGTGGCCAGGCTGTGTAAAAGTCTCAAACATGTGGTATCGCCATACTCAGGAGGAGTAGCAGAATGCATTTTGGGGTGTCATTTTTGCTATGTACATGCTATGTGTTAGAAATATCTTATAAATGGACAACTTTGTGTAAGAAAAAATGCATTTTAATTTTTTCCCACATTTTCCAAAACCTTCTAGAAAAAAATGAACCGTTCAAAAGGCTCATTATGCCTCATAGATTATACGTTGAGGTGTGTGCTTTCCAAAATGGGGTCATTTTGTGGACAATTCCATTGTCCTGGTGCTCCAGGGCCTTCAAAAATGTAATAGGTGGTTGAGAAAGGATATGTGCGATTTATGCTTGTAGAACGTCTGAAAGTGCTACTTCAATGTTGGGCATCTGTATATGGCCAGGCTGTGTAAAAGTCTCACACATGTGGTATCGCTATACTCAGGAGGAGTAGCAGAATGCATTTTGGGGTGTCATTTTTGCTATGTGTATGCTATGTGTTAGAAATATCTTATAAATGTACAACTTTGTGTAAAAAAAATGCATTTAAATTTTTTCTCCACATTTTCCAAAACCTTCTGGAAAAAAATTAACCGTTCAAAAGACTCATAATGCTTCATATATTATACATTGGGGTGTGTGCTTTCCAAAATGGGGTCATTTTGTGGAAAATTCCATTGTACTGGTGCTCCAGGGCCTTCAAAAGTGTAATAGGTGGTTGAGAAAGGAGATGTGCAATTTATGTTTATAGAACGCCTGAAAGTGCTACTTCAATGTTGGGCCTCTGTATATGGCCAGGCTGTGTAAAAGTCTCACACATGTGGTATCGCTATACTCAGGAGGAGTAGCGGAATGCATTTTGGGGTGTCATTTTTGCTATGTATATGCTATGTGTTAGAAATATCTTATAAATGGACAACTTTGTGTAAAAAAAATGCATTTTAATTTTTTCTCCACATTTTCCAAAACCTTCTGGAAAAAAATGAACCGTTCAAAAGACTCATAATGCTTCATAGATTCTACGTTGGGGTGTGTGCTTTCCAAAATGGGGTCATTTTGTGGAAAATTCCATTGTCCTGGTGCTCCATGGCCTTCAAAAGTGTAATAGGTTGTTGAGAAAGGATATGTGCGATTTATGCTTGTAGAACGCCTGAAAGTGCTACTTCAATGTTGGGCCTCTGTATATGGCCAGTCTGTGTAAAAGTCTCACACATGTGGTATCGCTATACTCAGGAGGAGTAGCGGAATGCATTTTGGGGTGTCATTTTTGCTATGTCTATGCTATGTGTTAGAAATATCTTATAAATGGACAACTTTGTGTAAAAAAAATGCATTTTAATTTTTTCTCCACATTTTCCAAAACCTTCTGGAAAAAAATGAACCGTTCAAAAGACTCATAATGCTTCATAGATTCTACGTTGGGGTGTGTGCTTTCCAAAATGGGGTCATTTTGTGGAAAATTCCATTGTCCTGGTGCTCCATGGCCTTCAAAAGTGTAATAGGTGGTTTAGAAAGGATATGTGCGATTTATGCTTGTAGAACGCCTGAAAGTGCTACTTCAATGTTGGGCCTCTGTATATGGCCAGGCTGTGTAAAAGTCTCACACATGTGGTATCGCTATACTCAGGAGGAGTAGCAGAATGTATTTTGGGGTGTAATTTTTGCTATGTATATGCTATGCGTTAGAAATATCTTATAAATGGACAACTTTGTGTAAAAAAAATGCATTTTCATTTTTTCTCCACATTTTCCAAAACCTTCTGGAAAAAAATTAACCGTTCAAAAGACTCATAATGCTTCATAGATTCTACGTTGGGGTGTGTGCTTTCCAAAATGGGGTTATTTTGTGGAAAATTCCATTGTCCTGGTGCTCCATGGCCTTCAAAATGTAATAGGTTGTTGAGAAAGGATATGTGCGATTTATGCTTGTAGAACGCCTGAAAGTGCTACTTCAATGTTGGGCCTCTGTATATGGCCAGGCTGTGTAAAAGTCTCACACATGTGGTATCGCTATACTCAGGAGGAGTAGCGGAATGCATTTTGGGGTGTAATTTTTGCTATGTATATGCTATGCGTTAGAAATATCTTATAAATGGACAACTTTGTGTAAAAAAAGTGCATTTTCGTTTTTTCTCCACATTTTCCAAAACCTTCTGGAAAAAAATTAACCGTTCAAAAGACTCATATTGCTTCATAGATTATACGTTGGGGTGTGTGCTTTCCAAAATGGGGTCATTTTGTGGACAATTCCATTGTACTGGTGCTCCAGGGTCTTCAAATGTGTAATAGGTGGTTGAGAAAGGAGATGTGCAATTTATGCTTATAGAACGCCTGAAAGTGCTACTTCAATGTTGGGCCTCTGTATATGGCCAGGCTGTGTAAAAGTCTCACACATGTGGTATCGCTACACTCAGGAGGAGTAGCAGAATGTATTTTGGGGTATAGTTGCAATTATGCATATGCTGTGTGAGAGAAAAAAATGTTAATATGACCAGTTTGTGTAAAAAAAAATCCAAATTTTCCCAAGAATTGTGGGAAAAAAATACAACTTCAAAAAACTCACCATGCCTCTTAGTAAATACCTTGGACTGTCTACTTTCCAAAAAGGGGTAATTTGGGGGTATTTGTACTTTCCTGGCTTGTTAGTGTCTCAAGAAATGAGATATGCCTTCAGTACATCAGGCGTGATCAGATGTGATTAATTTTCAGTGATTGGCACCATAGTTTGTAGACTCTATAACTTTCACAAAGACCAAATAATATACACTAATTTGGGTTATTTTTACCAAAGATATGTAGCAGTATACATTTTGGCACAAATTTATGAAGAAAAATTACTTATTTGCAAAATTTTACAATAGAAACTAAAAAAAAGGGTGTTTTTAATAAAAATTGCTGTTTTTTTTAATTAAATACCACCAAAAGACAGCTGTATTTGTAAGAAGAAAATGATAAAAATTTTGTTTGGATACAGTGTAGAATGACTGAGTAATTGTCATTCAAAGTGTGAGAGTGCTGAAAGATGAAAATTCGTCTGAGCGGGAAGGTGCATAAGTGCCTGGTATTGAAGTGATTAATTAATAGAAATCAGCCAAATGGCTACTCACAAAACAAGACCCAGTAACCCAGAGGATTTTCAGTGGGAAAGGTGTCCAAGTCTGATCTTGCCCCTAGGTATTCCTGAACCATGTAAATCAGACGCTGGCGAGGGTTGCTGGAACCGATCATACCTTGGGGCTGCGGACTAAAAAATTGTCTGAACGCATCGGTCAGACGGCCACCTTCTCCACAGCTCCTTCTGTGACTGACCGAAGCCTCAGCAACACGTTGTCCAGGACCAGGAATTTGTAACCTCCCAGGCTCTGGAAACGCGTTGCACAAACCTTTCTGAAAGGCCTCCCGAAGATGTTTCATCCTCTGCTCCCTCTGCGACGGCTGGATAAGGTCCGCAACCTTACCCTTGTAATGTGGATCAACATGGGTTGCCAGCCAGTGATGATCCCTCTCCTTGATACCACGCATCCGAGGATCCTTTCGCAGGCTTTACAGGATCAGGGAGGCCATGCAGCATAGGTTTGCTGAGGCATTCGGTCTGGAGTCCTCTTGGTCACTAAGGACGACATGATCCACAGCCACCTCCTCCCAGCCACGTACAAGTCCATGGGTTTCTGGGGACTGTAAATGATCCCTTGAAGACTGCTGCTGATGCTAAATGCTAGGCTCCACCTCCATGCTGACACAATCCTCCTCCTCCTCCTCCTCTTCCTGTGTGATCAGCGGGCCCGCAGGAACACTGTCTGGATAAAGGGGGCCTTGAGAGGTAAGGAAGTCCTCCTCTTCCTCCCTCTGTTCTGCTTCAAGTGCCCTGTCCATTATTCCATGCAGCGTGTACTCCAACAGGTGGACAAAAGGGACAGTATCACTGATGCATGCATTGTCACTGCTCACCATCCTCGTGGCCTCCTCAAATGGTGACAGGACAGTGCATGCATCCCTGATCATGACCCACTGGTGTGGCGAAAAAAAAACAAGCTCCCCGGACCCTGTCCTGGTGCCATAGTCGCACAGGTACTCATTGATTGATGGCCCCATGCTGCATGTGCAGCCGCTGTAGCATGGCCAACATTAAGTTCCATCTGGTGGGCATGTCACAGATTAGGCGGTTCTTGGGCAGGTTAAATTCCTTTTGGAGGTCAGCCAGCCAAGCACTGGCATTATTTGACTGGCGGAAATGCACACAGACTTTCCTGGCCTGCCTCAGGAGATCCTGTAAGTACCTGCCCAAGAACCGCTGCACCACCAAGTTAAGGACGTGAGCCAAAGAGGGCACATGGGTCAGTTGTCCCTGTCGGAGGGCGGAGAGGAGGTTGGTGCCATTGTCGCAAACCACCATTCCTGTCTGAAGCTGGCGTGGCGTCAACCACCTCTGAGCTTTCCCCTGCAGAGCTGACAGAATCTCTGCCCCAGATTTTCTCCTGTCCCCCAAGCACACCAGCTCAAGCACTGCATGGCATATTTTTACCTGCATGCTTGCGTAGCCCCTTGAACGCCTACGTAGCACCGCTGGTTCCCAGGACAAATCAGCAGAGGAATAGGCCATGGAGAAAAAAGAAGAGGAGGGGGTGGAGGAGAGAGGTGTGGCAGAATCACCACTAGTAGCATTTTGGAGTCGTTGTGGCAGAACAACCTCCAACACTACTGCACCCTGTCCTGCATCCTTCCCAGCTGCCAGCAGAATCACCCAGTGCACTGTCAAAGCTAGGTAACGTCCCTGTCCATGCCTGCTGGACCATGAGTCAGCGGTAATATGCACCTTACCACTGACCGCCCTGTCCAGCGAGGCCAAGACATTGCCTTCCACATGCCGGTAGAGAGCCGGAATCGCCTTCAGTGAAAAAAAGTGGCATTTGGGAACCTGCCACTGAGGTACTGCACATTCTACAAATTCACGGAAGGGGGCAGAGTCTACCAACTGAAAAGGCAGCAGTTGAATTGCTAGCAATTTAGCCAAGCTAGAATTCAACTGCTGGGCATGTGGATGGCTGGGAGCAAATTTCTTTCGCCGGTGTAGCAACTGGGGCAGGGAAATTTGCCTGCTACAATCGGACGTTGGTGTACCGATAGCAGATTGTCCGCAACTACTTGGCAGTGGCACACCTAATTCTACACCTTCATTCCTCTCAGTGCAGGTTTCTGAGAGGACTGAAGGTATAGTGGGGTTGGAGATCCCAGCTGATGAGGAGCAAGGAGAGGTCCGCCTTTTTCTTTGATGTGGGTCTTTTAAGTACGCTTGCCAATGGACTGCATGGAACTTCGACACATGTCTGGTCAAGCATGTGGTGCCCAAGCAGCTGGTGTTTTGGCCACGCTTAATATGGTTCAGACATATGTTGCAAATAGCAACAGTGCGATCTGCTGCACACGTATCAAAAAAGTCCCACACCACGGAGATCTGCGGTGTGATGCAGTTGGTTGGCTGCCCTTAAGCTGGCCCCTGGAGGGCATCCTGCCTCATTGGAGATGTGCCTCCTCCTCTCTCCTATTAGGCACCCACGTAGAGTCAGTGACCTCATCATCCCCTCCCTCCTCGTCACTGGAGTAAACCTGGCAGTATGCTGCAGCTGGGGGAACATGACTGCCAGTTTGTTGTCCTTCTTGGGCACCCCCTCTCTGGGCTCACGTTACTGCCTTCCTTAAGCTGGGTACCATCATCGGAGCCTTCAAACAGCTGCGCATCCTCCTGCAGCATGTACCAGACACTGTGGTCGAACAGTTCGGGGGATTCCTCCGTGCATGATGGTGGGGCTAGGGAAGGAGTAACTGATGATGACCTTGAGCCGATGGAATAGGCCGCTTTGGCACCTGCATTGGCAGCCAAGATAGCCTGGGTGACAGAGGATAAGGAGGATGAGGACAGCTTAATCATCCACTCTACCAACTCTTCTGCACTGCCACTTGCTGATGAGGATGAGGATGCACCGTGTCCTTTTTTTTTTACCACCTCAGACTCAACCATAGCAAGAGACTTGGTCATATTTTATATTCACTCTTATCGTCTCTACTCCACTTTCGCATCATTTGTGGTTTTCCTTATTCCTATTTATTTATTTTTTTATCTCATTATTAATTGTTCATGTAAACACAATATTACAACCTTTTACATTTGTTTGTTAGTGCACCTCACCCCCTACCCTTCCCCACCCCTTTCCCCGACCTCTCTTGTTCGGAATCTCTCCGTTTCCTTACTCTCTCTTTGTTTATGCACTTGGTGTATTTTTCCCCCTCCTCTTCTTCTCTAGTAATTTCTTATATCAATATTTTGGATTTATATTGTCTTATTATTGTTCGGTTTATATTTTGTTTTGTATTATAAGTTATGTATTATGTATTGTGCGTTATACGTTATGCGTTATGCCCCATTATTTCTGCATATCCCATAGTGTGTTTATAGACCAACCATTCGTTCCATTTTTTTTCAAATTCTTCCATGCCCACCCCGTCACAAAACCTGAGATATTCCAAGCCGTATATTTCATCAAATTTTTTACACCATCCCCTCAGAGTTGGTCATTCTGGGTTTTGCCAATATATGGGAATTTGGCTCTTCACGGCATTTAGGAGCTGTGGGAGCAATGTTCTTAAATAGTGTTTGTCTGGCATTCGAACACCATGTAATAAACATACCCACGGATCGTCGGGTACTTCGATTTTAAGTTATTTCTGTAATCTTATTTTGTATCTCAATCCAATATTTTTTAATTTTGGGGCATGTCCACCAGATGTGACCCATAGTCCCAATTTCCTGACAGCCCCGCCAACAAAGCTGGGATGTTTGCGTGGAACATTTGTGTACCTTGTCGGGGGTTAGGTACCATCTGACGAGACATTTGTAATTTAATTCCATTATATTAGAATTGACTGAGGTTGAATGTGCCCTTTTTATTAATGTTTAATCTCCAGGTCATTAACCCGTATCCCCAGTTCCTCCTCCCATTTCTTGACGAATCGCGGTATGCCCGGCTTTTTTACCTCGTTTCATATCTTATAGATTTTCGAAATTACGCCCTTCCTACCCTTATCCTCACATAATTTCTCACAAGAAATGTTTTAACTGGACATACCGCCACTCGTCAATCAGCATCAATCCACTCCTTTTTTTTAATTCCTGGTATGTAAGAAGTTTATTTTGCTCCATTACATCTTTTAATTGGGCATTATCTTTTATAATCCACTTTCCGAACATTTTTTCCTGTCCTGGTATAAAGTATTTTGTGTCAGTTAACGGTATTAGTGGTGAGTAAAAATCCCATTTTTCCTTTTTATGAATCTTGTCCCAAATTATTCAAGCGTTCCTATTGATGCAGTGTGTGTCAGTGCCCAATTTGCGGTGTTGTGCCGGGACCAAATTACCTTCCCAGTGAAGTTTTACTACTTATAGATTCCATATTTACCCATCTCTTTTCAGTGTTATTTTTAGCCCATTCAATTATACGTGATAATACGATCGCGTTATAATCATTTTTCAAATCAGGTGCCCCCAAACCCCCCTGTGCCTTTTGCAATGTCAATAAAGTCAGTTTAATTCGTGTTTTTTTACCTCGCCAGATGAATGTTGAAAATAGTGTTTGTAGTTTTTTAAAGTATACCTGTGGTAGTGGGATTGGGAGCATTTGTATTTTATATACTATCTTAGGTAGAATCACCATTTTAAGGATGTTTATTCGGCCACTCCATGAAATTTGCCCCAATGTAATTCGGTTCAATTTTGATTTAATGTCGTTTAGTAATGGAATGAAATTGGCTTTATATAATGTCTCAGTAGTGGTTGTTAATTTAATTCCGAGATAATTTAATTATTTTCTCCAACTAAATGGGAACTCTGCTTTATATATGATCAATTCTGATTTGGGAATGTTGAAGCTCAATATTTCAGATTTTGCTGAATTTATTTTAAAATTAGACAGTTTTCCATATTCACAGAAAGATTCCATTAAATTGGGTAAAGTTATTTTCGGGTTAGTTATAAAACATAGGATGTCATCCGCGTAAGCAGCAAGTTTGTGGTCTTCTTCCCTGACTTCAATCCTCTTTATGTCTACGTTCCGCCTTATCCCCCTTAGCAGAGGTTCTAATGCCAGCACGAACAATAACAGTGACAAAGGGCACCCTTGTCGGGTACCGTTTTTCATCTCGAATGGCATTGAGAATGTCCCATTTATTTTAATTCTCGCCGTAGGTCTAATGTAAAGAGATCCTATCCACTTGGTCATTCTTGATCCTACACCCACGCCTCAAGTGTACTCTGCATGAAGCCCCAGTCTACCCTGTCAAATGCTTTCTCGGCATCTATTGACAGGAGTAGACCTGGGGCCCCACTTTCTTTCATTTTCTGTATGGCTAGGAGAGTTCTGATTCCGTTATCCCTCCCCTCCCTTCTTGGGAAAAATCCAACCTGATCAGCATGGATCACATCTTTAATTATTGTTTTCATCCTATTAGCGAGAATTTTAGAGAAAATTTTAGTATCGATATTCAAGAGTGAAATCGGTCTATAGCTAGAGCAGAGTGTGACGTCTTTACCGTCTTTTGGGATTATTGTTATTATGGCTTCTAGTGCCTCTTTCCGCATCTCCCAATTCGCGCCAATCCCATTCATGTAAGAGCACAGTTTTGGCGTTAGGGTATCTATACATTTTTTGTAGTACAATGTCGTCAGGCCATCTGGTCCGGGGCTCTTCCCATTTGGCAGGTCATTTATAAAAAAAAATATTTCCTCCTCTATAATAGGGTCCTCTAAATGGCTGATTTTATCATCCAGGATTTTATCCAGGTCAGTCTCCTTCAAGAAGGCTTTAATTTTCTCACTTTTTTGTTTTACCTCTTCCTATGTATCATTTTTATTAATTGAATATAATTTACTATAAAAATCATGGAAAATTGTAACTATTTCTGATGTTTTGTATCTTAATTCCCCGGTATCTGTTTGTATTTTCTCTATGTAATTAAAAGATTTTTTTCTTTTTTAGAATTTTTGCTAAATGCTTCCCCGATTTGTTTCCCCATTGATTTCTCTCTTTCTTAATTTGATTAAAAACCGTGCGAGATTCTAGTTCAATTACCTCTCGCATCTCCTCTCTTTTTGTACACAGATTCAGAAATAGTTATTTTCTTCCAGTTATCTTATGTTGCTGTTCTAATTCGTATATTTCTTTTGTTAATATAATTTTTTTCTCCTTAGTTCTTCTCTTTTTTTCTGCCCCCTCCCTGATTAATATATCCCTAATGTATGCCTTATGGGTTTCCCAAACCGTTGCCTCTCACACACCTCCTGTACTATTCTCCCTGAAGAACCGTTCTAATTCTAACCTTATTCTCTGCACTATTTTTTTATCCTGTAAAAGTTCTTCATTCAACCTCCAGCTGTTAAACTTGTTTTGTACCTCTCCTATATTCATTTGGAGTGTTATTGGTGCATGGTCTGAAAATGTTGTTATTCCAATATTTGAACCTTCCACCATCTCCAATAACTGATGCTCAACTATAAAAAAAATCAATCCTTGAGTACGTCCCATGCACTGGGGAGTGGAATGTATAATCCTGTTGGTTTATATGTTGTGTTCTCCATACATCTACTAACTGATGTTGATGCATTTTCTTTTTTAGCTTATTCCTCAGGGCCATTCCAGTCCCCCTTGCATGTGACGTACTATCCATCTTTGGGTCCAGACCGATATTAAAATCTCCTGCCATAATAACCCTCCCTTTCTTCAATTCCATGTACTCATCCATAACCTTTATTAAATATTGAGTAGACTTTTTGTTTGGTCCATAGACGTTTGCCAGAGAAACCTCAGCTTCATTCAATTTCCCCTTTAAAAACAGATAACGCCCCTCTGGATCCACTTTCCTCTCCTCTAGTATGAACCAGGTTCCTCTGGCAAACCCTATTGGCTCGGCTTATTGGTGAGTCACCATAGTACCAAAAAGGATAGTCCTTAGAGATAATACGTCTGTTTGTACCCACATAAAGATGGGTCTCCTGTACGAAAACTAGGGATGAGCTTCGAGTTCGAGTCAAACTCATGTTCGACTCGAACATTGCCTGTTCGCCCGTTCGCCGAACAGCGAACAAATTGGGGTGTTCGCGGCAAATTCGAAAAATCTGTGGGAGAAATCTAAAGTGCTAATTATAAAGGCTTATATGCAAGTTATTGTCCTAAAAAGTGTTTGGGGACTGGGGTCCTGCCCCAGGGGACATGTATCAATGCAAAAAGAAGTTTTAAAAACGGCAGTTTTTTCGGGAGCAGTGATTTTAATAATGCTTAAAATGAAAAAATAAAAGTGAAATATTCCTTTAAATTTCGTACCTGGGGGGTGTGTATGATATGCATGTGAAGTGGCGCATGCTTCCCGTGCTTAGAACTGTCCCTGCAAAAAATTTCATTTTTGAAAGAAAAAAATGCATTTAAAACTGACTCGCGGCTATTAATGAATTGTCGGCTCCCGGCAATACATACAAAAGTCATTGATAAAAAAAAAAAAAGCGTGGGGGTTCCCCAGAATTCAATTACCAGGCCCTTCAGGTCTGGAATGGATATTAAGGGGAACCCCGCCGCAAATTTAAAAAAAAATTGACGTGGGGTTCCCCCAAATATCCATTCCAGGCCCTTCAGATCTGGCATGGATTTTAAGGGAAACTCCACCCCAAATAAAAAAAAAATGTCGTGGAGTCCCCCTAAAAATCCATACCAGACCCCTTATCCGAGCACGCAACCTGGCCGGCCGCAGGGGAAAAGGGGGGGACGAGAGAGCGCCCCCCCCTCCCTCCTGAACCGTACCAGGCCACATGCCCTCAACATGGGGAGGATGTCCCCATGTTGATGGGGACAAGGGCCTCATCCCCACAACCCTTGCCCGGTGGTTGTGGGGGTCTGCGGGCAGGGGCCTTATCGGAATCTGGAAGACCCCTTTAACAAAGGGGACCCCCAGATCCCGCCCCCCCTATGTGAATTAGTAAGGGGTACATTGTACCCCTACCATTTCACGAAGAAAGTGTCATTTTTTTAAAAAAAAACACACAAACACCTTGAAAAAGTCCTTTATTTAAAAAAAAAAAAAAAAAAACATTCCAGCGGTGAAATCCAGTGTCCCGCGGCGATCCCGATGTCCAGCGCTGTCCTTCATTGGTTGTGCCTGAGCGGACCTGATGGGGAACTCCCTCTCAGTATTTTAAATGTATAGAACCGCCCCTTCTAAAGTTCCCCATCAGGTCCGCTCAGCGGACCAGATGCGGAACATGAGAAGGGGCGGGTCTATACATGTATTACCAAAGTGAAAGCAGTTCCCCATCAGGTCCGCCCCCTCGGTCTGTTGGACCCGCCTACATCATTGGCTTGAGCGGGGAACTTCCTTCACTGTGTAATTTAAATTTACATAGTGAAGGAAGTTCCCCGCTCAAGCCAATGACGTAGGTGGGTCCGACATACCGGGGGGCGGACCTGATGGGGAACTGCTCTCACTTTGGTAATACATGCATAGACCCGCCCCTTCT
The DNA here is from genome assembly GCA_029206835.1 of Rana muscosa. Taxonomy (NCBI): domain Eukaryota; kingdom Metazoa; phylum Chordata; class Amphibia; order Anura; family Ranidae; genus Rana; species Rana muscosa. Next base: position 188,898,379 of record CM055123.1, read on the forward strand.
CATGTTCCGCATCTGGTCCGCTGAGCGGACCTGATGGGGAACTTTAGAAGGGGCGGGTCTATACATTTAAAATACTGAGAGGGAGTTCCCCATCAGGTCCGCTCAGGCACAACCAATGAAGGACAGCGCTGGACATCGGGATCGCCGCGGGACACTGGATTTCACCGCTGGAATGTTTTTTTTATTTTAATAAAGGACTTTTTCAAGGTGTTTGTGTGTTTTTTTTAAACATTTTTTTACGCTTTCTTCGTGAAATGGTAGGGGTACAATGTATCCCTTACCAATTCACATAGGGGGGGGCGGGATCTGGGGGTCCCCTTTGTTAAAGGGGTCTTCCAGATTCCGATAAGCCCCCCGCCCGCAGACCCCCACAACCACCGGGCAAGGGTTGTGGGGATGAGGCCCTTGTCCCCATCAACATGGGGACATCCTCCCCATGTTGAGGGCATGTGGCCTGGTACGGTTCAGGAGGGAGGGGGGGGGGCGCTCTCTCGTCCCCCCCTTTTCCCCTGCGGCCGGCCAGGTTGCGTGCTCGGATAAGAGGTCTGGTATGGATTTTTAGGGGGACTCCACGCCATTTTTTTTTTAATTTGGGGTGGAGTTCCCCTTAAAATCCATGCCAGATCTGAAGGGCCTGGAATGGATATTTGGGGGAACCCCACGTCAATTTTTTTTAAATTTGCGGCAGGGTTCCCCTTAATATCCATTCCAGACCTGAAGGGCCTGGTAATTGAATTCTGGGGGACCCCCACGCTTTTTTTTTTTTTTATCAATGACTTTTGTATGTATTGCCGGGAGCCGACAATTCATTAATAGCCGCGAGTCAGTTTTAAATGTATTTTTTTCTTTCAAAAATGAAATTTTTTGCAGGGACAGTTCTAAGCACGGGAAACATGCGCCACTTTACATGCATATCATACACACCCCCCAGGTACGAAATTTAAAGGAATATTTCACTTTTATTTTTTCATTTTAAGCATTATTAAAATCACTGCTCCCGAAAAAACGGCTGTTTTTAAAACTTCTTTTTGCATTGATACATGTCCCCTGGGGCAGGACCCGGGTCCCCAAACACTTTTTAGGACAATAACTTGCATATAAGCCTTTATAATTAGCACTTTAGATTTCGAACGTTCGAGTCCATTGTATTTAATAGGGTTCTAAAGTTTACACGAACATTTTGTCTGTTCGCAGGTTCTGGTGTGAACCGAACAGGGGGGTGTTCGGCTCATCCCTGACGAAAACCACATCGGCCTTCATTGAGAGCATTTCTCGCATTATGTTTGCACGTTTAATGGGGGCATTCAGTCCGCGTACGTTATATGAGATTAAGTTGATTTTAGACATTGTAGTTTAATGAGTTGCCTTATTTCGGGAGAAGGATTTTTTCTTTCATAAGTTTTCTAAAGGAGCCCCCCTCCCATCCCCCACCCTCCCCACCCTCCCTTCTCCCTCCGCACCCCCCTGCCCCCCACCCCCTACCCCCCCTCTTGGGGAAAAACTGGCTTCACTGAAGACCCATGAATCGAGGCACATACTCCTCCTCCCTGACCCCAGATTCATCCTCCAGGAGGTGAGATCTAATATGGGTCGTTTAGACAGGCTGGTGCTCTCCCTTGTCGCGGGTCGCCCGCTACCCCCCGCCCTACCCCCCCTTTTTACCCCAGCACAGGTCCAGGATACCCCGATCCCATTTTGTTTTCAGCAGATCTGATTTCCCTGTTACCCCTTTTTTTTTAAAAAAAAATCCTTTTCCTTGATTTTCTTTTCCTTTCCTTTCTCCCTTTTTTCTTTCTCTTCCTTTCCTTTTCCTTGTCCTCATTTCTTTTTTGTTCCTGCTTGTTTCTTATTCTAAGCTGGGTGCGCAGGTATTTGTTCCCAGGGCTCTCTTTGGGTTCTTGTTCTTCCCACCAGCCCGGAATATCTACTAATGGGATGTTCAATCTGTTGCAAAAATTCGGGGTATCTTCTGGGAATCTAAGCGTTGCTAATCTACCATCATTCTGTCCAATTAGGCATGCTGGGAATCCCCACGTATATTGAATGTTCTGTGTTTTGAGTTGTTCCAGTAGTGGTTTAAGAATTCTTCTCCTGGATAGTGTTTCAGTAGCCAAATCTGGGAATACCTGTAAAGTTGCGCCTCCATATTTAACTGGTTGATTAGTTCTCAAATAGGCCCTAATTTGTTATTTTTCTTGAAAATTATGGAATCTTGCTATCAAGTCTCTTGGTAGATCTCCAGCAATTCCAGTAGGTTTTCTAATCCTATGTATCCGTTCAAATTTAAAAAAAAAATCCACCTCAGTTATTCCCAGCATATGGCCGAATGTTTTGTCCATGAGTTCTTGTAAATCCTCACTTTCTCCTTGCGACTCCGGTATTGCCCTAATCCTAATATTTTTTCTCCTATTCCTATTTTCCTGGTCTTCAATTTTATACAACATATGTCTTTGTTCTCGGTACATCCCTTCCATCTGATTCTTTAGTTCTTTTATTTCAACTCCATAATTGTCCAGTCTATCTTCAGTTTCCTCTACCCTCTTGAGCATATGCTTCATATCTTGACGTCTTGTCTCCATCCTTGCCAGCATTTCAACCATGTCACCTTTTGTCAGTGCTTGCCTTTTTTGTTGCCTGGTTTCCATACCTTCTTCCTCTTCCTCATCTATCTCCTCACTGATGGATAGAGGAGGGTCTATTTCCTCTTGTTGTTTCCTGAGGGCCGATTTTTGTATGCCCTCCGCAGTTTTGCTTTTAGTTCCCGTTCTTGTTCCCAGGCTATCTTCCCCCCCCCCCCTCATATACCATATATTTTTTAATTGTTCCTGGGCTAGCACTCATTTTTGGGAGGTTTGTGGCTGCACCTCTCCCCGAACGAGCACGCATTTTCTTAAAATTTATTTTCTTTACTTCTCTGTTATTCTTTGCTTTGATCTCTTATTTAGAGTGTAACAGTGGCTGTTACTGTGGAAGTATGTCATGGATATGCATTAATGTCTGTCTGCCATCTTACCTTCCTCCTCATGTGTTCATCTAGAGACCAGACCTCCTTCACCTGGCTTCCTTTATAATCTCCTCCCAGCCTGACTCCACCCCAGGCCCTATCACTGAACACTATATTAACCTGTGCACTGCAAGCCTGCTTTGCTGATCAACGTGTTTGTTAGGCATTGTGTGTTTGGGTTCCTGCCTGCCGTGTGCTACGTCTGTCTCTCTGTTACGTTATTGGCTTGTCCCCGACCATCCCTGTCTGCTCGTGACCCTTGACCTTCGGCTCGTTCTTCGTTATCCTTGTCTGCTTGTGGCCCCTGACCTTCGGCTTGTTATTCGGTTCTCTCTATCGTGTGCTGCTGCTTCCCCTTATCCTACGGGGCGTGAGCTAGGAAACTCCAGGGGCCGCGACCTGGTCCCAGCCTGCAGCGTAACATCCTCACCACTAGAGGCCCTGGAGAAGACCAGCTGGGTCTTAGACTCCGCGCCCTGGGGAATCTTGGCTCTCGCTTCCGTTGGGATCCCGGTTGTGCTCCTCTGGTCCCGCTTTCCACAACCACCCAGTTTCCTATCCACAGAAGCCAGCCATAGGGTTCACTACCTCGCGGTGCACTCCTGTCCCCCTACGGTGTGCATCTGTCACCTGGCCACAGGTGACCCTGACAGTTTGATCAGCCATGAACCCGGCTGACATCCCACTTCCCGCGGATGATCCATTGCAGGGCATAGTTCGCAGACTTGAGACCCAGGAATCAAATCAGACCCAGGTGATGCGATTCCTCCAGGATCTGGCTTCTCGATTCAAGCAGCTTCAGGTCTCCTTGGGAACCCCGAATCCGCAACCCCAAGTACAACCAGCGGCTGTACCTATCGCACCAGTCGCAGCCTCACACTCACTAAGATTGCCAGCTCCGTTCCGTTTCTCTGGGGACTCCAAGGCCTGCAGGGGGTTTCTCAGCCAATGCACTATTCATTTTGAGCTTCAGCCTCAAAGCTTCCTATCTGACCGGGCTAAGGTAGCCTATATCATTTCCCTCCTCTCCGGTGAAGCTTTGGCCTGGGCTGCCCCCCTGTGGGAGAGGAACGATCCGGTGGTTTCCAGTCTGTCCGAATTCTTGAAGCTCTTTCGTAATATCTTCGAAGAGCCGGCTCGGGCTTCTTCAGCGGCTAGTGCTGTCTTACGTCTTCGCCAAGAATCTAGTTCAGTGGGGCAATATGCTCTTCAGTTCTGTATCCACACAGCTGAATTGAGCTGGAATAATGAGGCCCTGGTCGCTACCTTTTTACATGGCCTCTCTGACCGAGTGAAAGACGAATTAGCGGGAAGAGCCATTCCCGTCGGTCTGGACGATGTAATTTCATTATGCAACCAGATCGACATTCGTTTTCAAGAGAGGTCCTTAGAAAAAAGACGCCAGCACTCTCTGGGTCCTAGCCAGTCTGAGCTCCCCTCCCTTCATTCCGTGGAGCATCCTCTACCTGCTGAAGAACCTATGCAGCTGGGCCGGACCAGACTAACCCCCGAAGAACGTGCTAGGCGCAGAACTCTGGGCTTGTGCCTCTATTGTGGGGGCAAGGGTCATTTTCGTGACTCCTGCTCGCTTCGTCCGGGAAACGCTCGGGTCTAATACATTTGGAAGGTGGAGTATTGGACCCAGAAACATCACCTTCTCGCCTGCTCTTGCCGGTGTCCCTTCATGTAGGCACTTCTCCTCAGTCAACCCTTGCATACCTGGATTCCGGGGCTGCCGGCAATTTCATGGATTGGAGAACTGCTTCTTCTATGAAGCTTACCCTTTCACCTCTCACTACCCCATTGGTAGTCTCGGCAATTGATGGCACTGTTCTCCCAGGGGGCCCTATTCGCTTCCAGACGCTACCCATTAGGATGTCGGTAGGGATTCTCCACCAGGAGTGGATATCCTTTCTTATTCTACCCAAGGCCTCTACCCCAGTTGTATTGGGCCTCCCTTGGCTACAGCTCCACTCTCCACATGTGGACTGGGTCTCTGGGCAGATCCTGGCCTGGGGTTCCTCATGTTTCTCGTCGTGTCTTCTCAAGGTGACCCCCAAGGAGAGTCTTCCGGTTGCTGCCACTTCTGTTTCTTCTGATCTTCCCGCCGCATACAGCGATTACCGGGATGTGTTCTGTAAAAAATCAGCTGAGGTGCTTCCTCCCCACAGGTCTTTTGACTGTGCTATTGATCTTGTCCCCGGAGCAACTCTACCCAGGGGTCGTACCTACCCTCTGTCCATCCCAGAGACCCAGGCCATGTCGGAGTATGTAGCAGAGAATCTGGAGAGAGGGTTCATCCGGAAATCCTCATCGCCTGCAGGGGCAGGGTTCTTTTTTGTTGCCAAAAAGGATGGTACCTTAAGACCCTGCATCGATTATCGGGGTTTAAATGCGGTTACTATTAAAAATCGATACCCCTTACCCTTAATATCTGAGCTATTCGATAGGTTGAAGGGTGCCTCCATTTTCACCAAGTTGGATCTCAGAGGCGCGTACAATCTCATTCGAATACGGGAGGGTGACGAATGGAAGACTGCATTTAACACTAGAGACGGGCATTACGAATATCTGGTGATGCCTTTTGGTCTGTGTAATGCTCCAGCCGTGTTTCAAAACTTTGTCAATGAAATCTTCAGAGATCTGCTGTACCAGTTTGTTGTCATCTATCTGGATGACATTCTGATCTTTTCTGAAAATCTGCTCGTCCACAGAAACCATGTCCGCACTGTACTTCAACGTCTTAGAGAGAACAATCTCTATGCCAAGCTGGAGAAATGTTCCTTTGAATGTTCTGAGGTCCTGTTTTTGGGGTGCTTTGTCTCATGTTCGGGGCTTCGTATGGACCCTGGGAAGGTCTTGGCTATCACCAACTGGCCTCTTCCTGCTAGCCTCAAGGCCACACAGCGCTTTCTTGGCTTCACTAATTATTATAGGCAGTTCATAAGGAATTACTCTTCCATTGCCGCGCCTATTATCGCTTTGACCAAGAAGGGTGTGAATGCCAGAGACTGGCCTCCCGAAGCTGTCTCTGCATTTCACAACCTGAAACAGGCCTTTGTTTCTGGCCCCCTCTTGAGGAGACCAAATCCTGGGAATGCATTTTTTATTGAAGTGGACGCTTCCTCAATGGGGGTGGGAGCTGTGCTTCTTCAAATCTTTGAGAAGAGACGCCAACCATGTGCGTTCTTCTCCAAAAAAAATTCTCAGGCAGAGAGGAATTATGCCATCGGTGATCGGGAACTTCTCGCAATTAAATTGGCGTTAGAGGAGTGGCGTCATCTCTTGGAGGGTTCCCCTCACTCCATAACGATCTTTACCGATCACAAGAATTTACAGTATCTACAGAATGCTAAACGTCTGAATCCTAGACAGGCCAGGTGGAGTCTCTTCTTTGCCCGTTTTAATTTCACGATTACCTACAAACCTGGTTCCTGCAACGGTCGGGCTGATGCGCTCTCTAGGTCATTTGACACTTTGGACGAGGAGTCCGCCCCTGAACCTGAGCCGATCATTCCCACCTCATGCATTGTTGCCCACTCTACCACCCTGAAGTCTAAAATTCCGCCTGGTAAGACCTTTGTCCCCACTGAGCTAAGAGCTAAGATCCTTCGTTGGGGACATGATTCCAAGGTGGCAGGGCATTCTGGATTCCTCCGATCCTTCCTACTCATCAGTCGTCACTACTGGTGGCCTAATCTCCGCTCAGACGTCAAAGACTACGTTAAAGCTTGTCATGTCTGTGCTCAGTCCAAATCCTCCACACAAGCTCCTGCTGGTCTCCTCATGCCCTTGCCTATTCCTAAGGAACCCTGGGCCCATATTGCCATGGATTTTATCACCGATCTCCCACTGTCTGAGAATAATACAGTCATTTGGGTGGTAATCGATCGATTCTCCAAGATGGCTCATTTTGTTCCTCTTCCTGGTCTTCCTTCTGCCCCTGCCTTGGTTCCCATTTTCATTCGAGAAATTCTCCGCCTACATGGGGTCCCTTCTCATATTGTTTCCGACAGGGGAGTCCAATTCACGTCTCGTTTTTGGAGAGCCTTTTGCAAATCCCTCAATATTGTCTTGGATTTTTCTTCTTCTTACCATCCCCAATCCAATGGACAGACTGAGAGGGTTAATCAGGAGTTTGAGGTCTTTCTTCGCACCTTTGTGTCTTCTCACCATGACGATTGGTCCTCTCTACTCCCGTGGGCAGAATTCTCCCATAACAATCATGTGAATACCAGTTCGCAGAAGACACCCTTTTTCACAGTTTATGGAAAACACCCTCAACTTCCTCTTCCTATGATCTGTTCTCCAGACATTCCAGCTTTGGCTTCGGTTCAGGAGTCTCTCAATTCCGTTTGGGGTCACGTTCATGATTCCCTCCGGGCAGCTGCTGAAAAATTCAAAGGCTTTGCCGACCGCCGCAGGCGTAAACCGCCTTCTCTTCAGCCAGGGGACAAAGTCTGGCTCTCTACCAGGAACATCAAGCTCCGAGTTCCTTCTCTGAAGTTTGCTCCACGATTCATCGGTCCATACACGGTAACTGCTAAACTGAATCCGGTTTGTTTCAAACTCCAGATTCCTAAGAGCCTTAAAATCACTAACTCCTTTCATGTTGCTCTTCTAAAGCCTTTAGTCCTCAATAAATTCTCTCGTCCTCTTCCTACCGTGGCGCCTGTCTCGGAGGATAATCAGGAGTACGAGATCAGTCAAATTCTGGACTCCCGACTCTGTAAAGGCGTTCTTCAGTACCTCGTTCATTGGAAAGGGTTTGGTCCTGAGGAGAGGTCTTGGATCACTGCATCTGAGGTCTTTGCACCTCGTCTGTTAAAGGAGTTTCATCTGAAGTTTCCCTCTAAACCTGGGCCCAGGCGGGGAAGGGGGAGGCCTCGTAAGAGGGAGGGTACTGTCATGGATATGCATTAATGTCTGTCTGCCATCTTACCTTCCTCCTCATGTGTTCATCTAGAGACCAGACCTCCTTCACCTGGCTTCCTTTATAATCTCCTCCCAGCCTGACTCCACCCCAGGCCCTATCACTGAACACTATATTAACCTGTGCACTGCAAGCCTGCTTTGCTGATCAACGTGTTTGTTAGGCATTGTGTGTTTGGGTTCCTGCCTGCCGTGTGCTACGTCTGTCTCTCTGTTACGTTATTGGCTTGTCCCCGACCATCCCTGTCTGCTCGTGACCCTTGACCTTCGGCTCGTTCTTCGTTATCCTTGTCTGCTTGTGGCCCCTGACCTTCGGCTTGTTATTCGGTTCTCTCTATCGTGTGCTGCTGCTTCCCCTTATCCTACGGGGCGTGAGCTAGGAAACTCCAGGGGCCGCGACCTGGTCCCAGCCTGCAGCGTAACATCCTCACCACTAGAGGCCCTGGAGAAGACCAGCTGGGTCTTAGACTCCGCGCCCTGGGGAATCTTGGCTCTCGCTTCCGTTGGGATCCCGGTTGTGCTCCTCTGGTCCCGCTTTCCACAACCACCCAGTTTCCTATCCACAGAAGCCAGCCATAGGGTTCACTACCTCGCGGTGCACTCCTGTCCCCCTACGGTGTGCATCTGTCACCTGGCCACAGGTGACCCTGACAAAGTATTTTACTTCCCTTACTCCTCGTCCCCTTCTCTCTGCCTATATCCCTACTTAGTTGGAGGGAATTGAGGGAGATTTATACGGGATTAATCTTGATTAGTAGCCTACTTCTTACATGTCTGTTAATATGTGTCTGACGGATTCACGCTGATATATTAGACATTTCTGGCAGTACATATATATGAACATCTGTGATACCATTAGCCATACATGATCTGATTTGCCTCTATTGATTTCTATTTATGATATCTAGAACCAGGGCCGCCATCAGGGGGGTACAGGCAGTACACATGTAAGGGGCCCGGATGGCAACCCCCCTTTTTTTTTCTTTTCTTTCTTTCTTGTAAGGGGCCCGGATGGCAACCCCCATTTTTTTCTTTTTTCCCATTTTTTTTATTGTTCGTCAGCACCCAAAGCCCCCCCGACCTTAATTCTCGGGGGGGGACATACGGCTGCACCCCCCGCTTCTCAACTTTCAATTAGCTTTATTAGCTTTTCATTCATTTTCAATTAGCTTAGCGGCGGCGCCCCCCCCCTCGCTTCGCTTCTCAATTCGCGGCAGCCTCCCCCCGATTCTCAAAATTTGCTTATGGTGGCCCTGTCTGGAACACAGATGAGCCATATAGAATTGCTAATTTCTTGTCTCTTGCAAGAACATGACATTAAAAAGTCACTTGGAAAACAAACTTCCATCATTAGTGTGCTTTCTTTTACCAAGATGAGAGTGGATCTAAAAGTTGAATTTTATGACAACACCAGTAATTTTTTTTTAAGCAAAAAATACAAGGAAAAGACACAATAAATTAGGCACATTTTAGATAGCATAACCCAAAAAAACACAGATGATCCACACATGGTAGCTAGGGATGAACTTATTAAAGTGTAAGTAAGGATGAGCCTTAATGTTTGGCATGGACGAATGTGACAGCTTCTTGATGTTAATGGTTGCTAAGGAAGCAGCAGCTGCTCCTGCTCATTTTGGGGGGATTCCACACATTTTTATTTTATTCTTGCTGTAGGATATGCTACAGCAAAAATTACATTTTAATAGAAAAAATTACAGTTTAATTTGCCTGCAGCACAAACTTCATTTTCTTTGTAAATGTCAGTGCTAAAAAAAAAAATCACTGCTACTGGCCGCATGGAGTTTTTAAAAAGTTTTTTTGCATTTTTGCATTGGTACATGTCCTCCAGGATAGTCTCCACCCTCATGCTATTTTTGACATGCCCTTGATTATTAGCCCCAAATCAGCATTTAAATTTTTTTAATTTTAACAAATTCAGCTCCCATTGATTTTAATAAGGTTCAGCTTCTGAACTTCTGGAGGTTGGTGAACCCTTGTCAAACCAAACTTAGGGCAGTTCGGCTCATCACTAATAGTAAGATATCTACTAAATATTTAGAGTGAGCTAAAGCCTCGTACACACACTTAGATTTTCGGACGACCAAACGTTTGTTTTTTGTGGCATGCTAGTCTCATGTCAAAAGTGAAGAGGTTACTTACAATATGTAAATTTTCGTAGGACAGAATACAACGTCAGAAGTGACGTAATATGTTGAATAGTTTTGTATGTATTCTTTCGTTTCTGAGCATGCGTTGTCTTGCTGTTATGATTTTTTTTCGTACGAAATGCGTACTAATGAAACAAAAATCGGACGTTGAGTTCACATCCGCCAAAAAATTTATAGTCTGCATATCCAGCTTTTGTCTGATGAAAAAACGAAATTGGCTGTCGAAAGCACCGTACTAACGATCTGAAAATGAGCAGACAGCTCGTCGTACAAATTTTTCTATTCGATTTTCATATTGTGCGTACCGGCCTTTACAGATCACTGGATTTAGGAGTTCTTTCACCTTTGGCAGATCTGTGAACATGGGCGATATTGTGGCACTGACAAACATATTTACCCGCGCAAATCAAGTATAATTTTATTCAACTGAATTTATGTTCTTTTGTTACCCTTATACTGTAGATGTTTTATGCACTAAAGTTTTACCTTTTTTTTACATTTTGATTATGATGTCCATTCCATTATGATGAACCCCACACCAAAAAAAATGGCATTGGGGCGCCCCAAAATCTATACCAGACCCTTATTCGAGCATGCAGCCCAGCAGGTCACTAAAGGAGGGGGGTGAGCATAGTACAGAGTGAGAGAAAAGGGAAAGTGCTCCATCTGTGATATCACATCCTCTCCATGTGTGTACTCCAAGCTGGTGTAGGAGACTTCCGGGTTGCCATGCAGCGTTCCAGCCGGAATCCATACATCAGCGACCGTAATAACACTGGCGGATCCTGCAGGACGGGGACAAGTGGCATTGCCTCTTTTTATGATGAGTGATCCTGTTTATCCCATCCTGTGAATGTTTTCAACCATTTGATTAAAGTCTGCTTTTAATTAGGGATGTCCCGATACCGATACTAGTATCGGTATCGGTACCGATACCAGGCATTTCCCCGAGTACTTGTACTCGGGGAAAATGCTCCGATGCTTCAGCCGATACTTGGGCAGTCAGTGATGATCGGTGCGGCGGGGGGAGTTACAAGCACTGATCACCGCTGTATAGATTTCAATACAGCCCGACGGCTTCTCCCGACCCCCCCCCTTCTTTTCAGCTGTTTTAGTGAAATCTATACAGCGGTGATCGGTGCTTGTAACTCCCTCCAAAGCCGCACCGATCACCGCTGACTGTCCCTGTATCCTCCTCCAGTTCCCCCATCCGTGCTGCTCTCCCCCTTCACGCTCCGTGTCCCCCCTCCGTGCTGCTGATGTCCTTCGTCTTTCTGCTCTCCCCCCCCCCCCGCGCTCCGTGTCCCCCCTCCATGCTGCTGCTGTCCTCTGTTATTTTGCTCTCCCCCTCCGCGCTGCTGCTGTCCTCAGCTCTGTGCCACCCTCCATATCCTCCTCCACTTCCCTCTGTCAGGATGGAGAGCGGAGGTAGGAGCCGCTAAACCCGGCTCCTACCTTTTCCGAATGTACAGAGTCAGTGACTGACTCTGTCCATTCATATAACTGAAACATCGTAACCTGTGTTTACGATGCTTCAGTTTATGAATGGAGAGGAGCTGTTGTCTCCTCTCCATTCATTTTCAGTGCAGCTGAGAAAGGGACTGGGGAATCTGTTTCCCTAGTCCCTTTCTCTGTCTCAAACGGGAGATGTCAGAGGTCTGTTAAGACCCCTGATATCTCACCAAAGCCCCCCAACAGGGCTAGAAATAAAAAAATAAATTGCAATAAATAATAAAAAAATAAATTGTAAAAAATAAAAAATAAATACACTGAGATCATTCCCCCCCCCCCACCCACTCCAACAAAGCATTGTAAAAAAACATGACAAAAAATTGTAAAAAAAAAAAAATTGTAAAAAAAAAAAAAAAAAAAATTGTAAAGAATAAATAAATACTGACACATAAAAAAAAGTATTGGTATTCGGTATCGGCGAGTACTTGAAAAAAAGTATCGGTACTTGTACTCGGTCTTAAAAAAGTGGTATCGGGACAACCCTACTTTTAATACTGCACTTAGTTGGCGCTTTTCTTTTTTCTCTTGCTCTTTTCTATACAGAGCTGGCTTACTCTGGGAATAGTTGCCGCTATGCATGTAGTGCCCCATGGGCTGACTATGAACTTTTTACTGATGAACTTCCAGAATCTGTGGTACAGAAATGTATATTAACCCTTTCTGTGCACCACTATTTATCCTCTGGGCGAGAATAGTACCCCTACTCATTCACCCAAAAAAATGTCAAATGTAAATAAAAGTTTTTGACAAGTCCTTTATTAACCACCTGCAGACCACTCACAGTAAATATACTGTGAGCGGGCGACAAGTACAGGCACAATCAGGCCCTTTCTTCCTGGTTCGGTGGCACGCATGCGACCACCCACTGCCGACTTGTGCTGTGATTGGACACAGCACGAGTTTGGGAACTGATTTCAGTCAATGATTTTGGCTGAAGACAGCTGATCGGCTGCGTCCAATCACACACGGAGATCTGTGTTTACAAACACACAGAAATCTTTGTGCTTAGGAACAGTGGTCTGGCTGTTACTTCTCCCCGAAAAGCAGGGAGGAAAAATAGCTAGATAGTAAAGTAGAAGCAGCATACATTACACACATTACACATTGTTAGGCCCCTTTCACACCACTGCGACTTCAAAGCCGTGCGATTTCAGGGAATGCCTGTGTAACTGGCATCAAAGTCGTGCCAAAGTAGTGCAGGGACTACTTTGAGGTTGGAACGGCTTGAAGTCGTACTAATATGAATGGTTGTCATTGGAAATCATGGGGAACGACTTGTCATGCTACTTTGCAGTCCCAAATCGTGGGACAAGTTGTACAAGTGTGAAAGGGGCCTAAGTTAACCCCTTAATTGCCCCTAAATGTTAACCCCTTCTCAGCCAGTGTCATTAGTACAGTGTCAGTGTACAGTATTCTCACTGATCACTGTATTAGTTTCACTAACAACATCGGTGTCAGTTAGTGACTCTCCCAGATAGTGTCTGTATGTGCCAGATTGCCCATAACCCTAAGGCCGGTTTCACACTGGGGCGGTGGGTGCGGTGGCTGTATAGCGCCGCTATTTTTAGCGGCGCTATACCGTCGGGATTGCTGGCCAAAAAAGGGTTAATACCACCCGCCAACCGCGGCTACAGCCGTGGTTTGCGGGCGGTATTACTGCGGTGTCCCATTCATTTCAATGGGAAGGAGCGGTGTAGGAGCGGTAAACACACCGCTCCTGTTACCGCTCCAAAGATGCGGCTAGCAGGACTTTTTTTCACGTCCTGTTAGCGCACCGCTCCAGTGTGAAAGCCCTCAGGGCTTTCACATTGGAGAGACAGCAGCCGCTGTTTAGGCTCGGTTTGCAGGCGGTATTTTTAGCAAAATAGCGCCTGCAAACCCCTCAGTGTGAAAGGGGCCTAACACAGTCCCACTATAAGTCATTGATCACTTCCATTACAGTATAGCATCTATAACTGCGTAAATTCCAGTATATATACCATAGTTTGTAGATGCTATAACTTTTGCACAAACCAGTTAATATACACTTAATGGGATTTGTTTTACCAAAGACATATAGCAGAATACATTTATGAAGACTTTTTTTCTTTTTTTATTGGATATGTTTCATGACAGAAATTAGAAAATATTGAGCTTTTTTTTTTAAATGTTTATTTTTTTTCATTTATATAATAAAAAATACAAAAAACAGTGATGACAAAACCACCAAAAGAAAGCTCTATTTGTGGTGGAAAATAGGGAGGTCTACTTTTGCCATAACTGTGTCGGATACAACCCACACTTTTCTTCTAGCTGTGTTCTGTGTTAAAAAATAAGCATCAATGTTTGAGAAAGTAGAGGGTGGGCAAAATAAACATTAAGCTGTACAGAGTGGTTCAGTCTGAAAAGCCCAGTCCAAATCTTACACCCGGTCTGTGAATATTTAGCTACAGCATTAAAAGTAGTAAAACAACATTCTGTTGAAAACAAAAAAAATGTCCTGGAAAGTAGTCCTTGATGAATATTTGAAGATTTAGGAAGAAAAATTTAGGAAGATTTAGGAAGGAAAAATTGTGATGCAAGTAAGGAAAAATAAGCAAGCAAGAAAATATTTTGGGGTTGATTTACTAAAACTGGAGAGTGCAAAACCTGGCGCAGCTCTGCATAGAAACCTATTAGCTTCCAGGTTTTTTTTTTTTTATCAATCCTTAATTTAACAAGCTAATCGGCTACCATGCACAGGTGCACAAGATTTTGTACTCTCCAGTTTTAGTAAATCAACCCCTTTGTGTCTGAGATATATTTTTAACCGCTTGCCGATCGTATACTGTACATATACAGCAGCAAGGTGGCTCTCCTATGCAGGATCACATACTAGGTACATGATCCTTCACTTCCTTGTCTGGGGCACGCACGCCACCGTTGAACCGCTCCCGCTGTGATTGAACACAGCGCGGACCAATCAGTAGGTCTGCCAGGACCCACCGATCATTCAGGACAGAAGCAGAATGGCAGTTGTAAACAAGGCAGACTGTCGTTCTGTCAGTAGGGAAGGTAGTGATCCGGTGTTTCTGCAAAGCGGAAACACAGATCTCTGCCTTCCTATAGTAAAACAAGCACATCCCACACAGTAATAAAGCACATTTTAGGCACACATTTAACCCTTTGATCGCCCCTGATGTTATCCCCTTCCCTGCCAGTGTCATTAGTACAGTGACAGTGCATATTTTTACCGCTGCAATGTTGCAGTCGCACTAGAAGTCGTTGATAACCGCCATTACTAGTAAAACAAATAAGTAAATAAAAATTTCATAAATATATCCCATAGCTTGTAGGCGCTTTAACTTTTGCGCAAACCAATCAATATACGCTTATTGGGATTTTTTTTACCAAAAAATATGTAGCAGAATACATGTTGGCCTAAATCTATGAAGAAATTTTACTTTTTACTTTTTTTTATTGGATATGTTTTTTTAGCAGAAAGTAAAACGAATTTTTTTTTTCAAAATTGTCTTTTCTTGTTTATAGCGCAAAATATAAAAACCGCAGAGGTAATCAAATAGCACCAAAAGAAATCTCTATTTGTGGGAAATAAAGAACATACATTTTATTTGGGTACAGCATCAGACAACCATGCAATTGTCAGTTAAAGTAGCGCAGTGCCGTATCGCAAAAAATGCCCTGGTCATGAAGGAGGGTAAACCTTCCGGAGCTGAAGTGGTTAAAAAACAGCATGCAAAATTAGATCTTCAAAACTGTTTACATATATGTAGTGTTACAAACACAGTATGTAATATGTATGCAGTTATTCCAAAAGAAAATAATTTTTCCTCCTACTGTACTAGTTTAAGAAATGTTTGTCAATTGCTTTTGGGTTGCTTATAAGCAGAATAAGCAGTTACAGCTTACACAATATACTTATGTTTTTTCTAAACCTAGAACTCAAACACCGCAATAGATCAAACCATTGTAGGATCCCCCCCCCCCCCCCCCCCCGTGAAAACAGAAGTAGTGATTTAAAGATGAAGATCATATTGGTAAAATAATCTTGAAATTGTAAAAGCATAATCTGCTGGGTATCTATAGAACAGAGATGAAATGCTTGTAAACGATATGTAATAAGCAAAATAAAGTGTAGCGCCAATAAAGTGCAAAAATACTTATATGGTAACAGCAAGAGAAAAAAGAAAATCCAAAAATAAATACAGTAGTAAATAAGTCCCACAGCGTTCATAATGTGAAGAATACAATCCATGAAGTGATGCCAGTACACGTGAAGATTCTTCTCAAAGTGCATAAAGGTCCAGCCACCGACATCAAGTGAATTCAACACTCACCAAAATGCATGGCTACCATTACAGCAGCATATGCACAAATGTTAGATTGGAAGTCCCAGGAAGCCAATGCGATCAACCACCTGTAGTGGCACCTTCAGCTGTACTCCAACTAGGATAAAGCTCACCAAGAGCCCACAAAAATTTCCAATTTTTTTATTAATGAATACAATCAAAATACTTGTGTTAAAAAGCTAGTAGACTCACATGGAAAGCCACTACCGACTCGGGATCACACAGCGGCGTGACATCAACACCAAAAATAGAGATTTGTCCAATAGGATGTTATCAAGGGGTCTATTTAATTTCTAACCTTTAGTATATCCCAATCAGCCCTAGTAAACTTTGTCTCCTTCTCCCTTCAACTAATATTTTCCTGATGAATGTTTCTTTTTTCATTTCTATTTTTAATAACCATTAATATTGAAACTTTTTAATTTGTTTTTGTTCAATAATGTTTTAGTGTCACGTTCAAAAAGTGCAAAATCTGGTGCAGCACTGCATAGAACCTGGCTCCCCCCTAACGCCCAGGAGGGGGAAAGGCTTGGACCCCTTTGTTGTACGGATGCAACTAAACAATTAAGCGTCATTAATCTCTCTTTGCATACATTGACTCTTGACGAGGTCCAGGTTCTGTCTTGCAGACTAATTTTTTGTCCAGAGGAGAACTTCTACCTCTTCTGAGTCATCACAGATTTGCATTTGTTTGCACGCAAGTTATTATTCAAATGTATGTATTCTAAAAATTATGTTGAGGTGGATACAACAGACTATTCCGATTATAGTATGAGGGAATTTAAGGCCCTGAGGGACCTAACCCTCCTATACCAGGAAAATAACTGTGTTGATCTAATCGATCAAATTGACTTAGACGCATTATTGAATGACGTCAACAAGTCTACATTACATCCTATGAAAACTTTTAAAAAACCTTCCAAAAAAAATTTCCTCCTCTCAACACCAATCCCAATGTACTAACCTTTATAAAACAAACTATGAAAAATCTTAGTAAACTACCCCATATCAAAAACACTTCTCAGAACCTATCACCAGGCGAAGATGCAGCTTTAACCTCCCTACGCAAAAATACAACATTTGTAGTAAAACCCTCTGATAAAGGGGGAAATGTTGTCCTCATGGATAACTGCGACTACATAATCATGTGTGAACAGATCCTAAACAACAAAGACTGGTATAGAAACATTTGAATCCAATGTATTGACCAGTACAACACAGATTTTTACATATTAGTTGACCAAGCCTTCAGGAATGGAGTTATTTCAAAGGACTTGTATGAATTTGTCAGAACAAAATACCCTAAAACAGCTACCTTCTATAGCTTACCGAAAATCCACAAGCAACAGAAACCACCGCCCGGACGACCCATAGTCTCCGGGAACAGATCAATTTCTGAAAGTTTGAGCCGTGTCATTGATACATATTTACAACCTTATGTTTTATCCCTCCCATCCTTTGTAAAGTATACGATTCACCTTCTGCAGATCGTCGAAGAATTTACCATCTCAGAAGAGTCGATCCTCGTTGCCATTGATGTTGAGGCCCTGTACAGCAGCATCCCCCACACCAAGGGCCTAGCTGCAGTGCAGAGGATTCTCACACAGGGCACCCTTCATGATCATGGTCTGAATGCTTTTTTACTTGACGGCTTGCAGTACATACTTCATCACAACTTTTTTTCTTTCAATGACTCCCACTTCCTCCAGGTGCAGGGCGTAGCGATGGGGACATGTTGTGTCCCATCCTATGCAGTCCCTTATCGGCGATGAAGACCTCGTTGAATATATGAACCACATCAAAGTGTGGCGACGGCATATCGATGATGTCTTTGTCGTCTGGGAGGGACCTGAAAGCACCCTTTTACGTTTTTTTAATCGTTTGAACCAAAATGATTATAATTTTAAATTTACGATGATCTATGACAAACAAACCATTACTTTTTTGGATGTTTGACTTTTTGTCGACTCAGAAGGACACCTATGTAGTACCCTTTTCCGGAAAATCACTGCCGGAAATACGGTGCTACACGCTGATAGCTTTCATACTATACCACTCAAAAATTCCATACCGTATGCACAATACTTGCGACTTTGTATCAATTGCTCAAATTACACTCTTTTCCAAGAGGAGGCTGGAAAACTCTAGAATAGACTCCTAGCGAATACAAAAACGAATACAAAAACGCTCAGAAAAGGGACACACATTGTCCAGCTTTTGGTACTTTCCCATGTGAACATTGCTCCCATTGCCCACTCATGAGGAAAGAGAGGGTCTTCCGCCTTCCCAATGGAGAGATTTTTAAGCCCTCACACTTCACTAATTGCCAAACACGTGGCGTGGTATATTTGATGGAGTGTGAGTGCTGTGCCTTTTACGTAGGCAAGACGAAACAGGAACTTTGGCGACGTGTGTCCAAACACACATACAGCATGGAGATCGGCAATCGATATCTTCCAATCGGAAGACATGCTGTATTAAAACATAATTATAAAGTACCCAAAGTCTCCTTCGCCGCACTCGATCGTATTCACATTCCCCATCCGGGGGGGGGGGCGATTGGAACAAGATCCTGCTCAAACATGAGCAAAGGTGGATCTTTAGACTGCAAGCTACAATTTTCCCAGGCCTAAATGAATCATTATCCTTTGCTCCTTTTTTGAAAGGATTTGCCTCAGGAAAAACACAATAGAGATTAAAATTTAAAACTTCAAAGATAAAGACCCAATCTTGTTCTTGTTTTTCTCTCTGCTTTTTCCTTTCCTTCCTTTCCTCTTTTTTCTCTCCTTTTTTTTCTCTTTTTTCTCCTTTTATTTTCTTTTTTTCTTTTCCCTTCCCCATCTTCTTCCCCCACATTCCTGCATTTCCCCTTCCCCCTCCCCCCATTCCCCTTTTCTTCCCCTTTCCCCTCTTTTTCCCCCCTTCCCCATATTTTTCTTTTTGCCCTCCTCTCATGGGGATTAATTTTCAGTGTCTCTTCCTTTCATATGCTGTGCTAGATAATTTTGATTTATCAATTTGCAGTTCATACTCCCAATATCTTTTTAGATAATACAATATGTATAAATAAAAAACAATGTATATTTTATTCTGGTTAATGGCCTAATGTAACTCATATGGGAATAAATAAATATAAAATGCAGTGATGATTTTATGACAAGGATGTTCCTTTTTCCCATCAGTTGTTCTGGGATCTCCCACTGACCCTCGGCCGACTGTGACCCCGACGCTGGCCCCGCTGGCTTTTCACGCTTGCAGCTTCCCCAGCAAGGGGAAGGGAGCATAGGGCCCTGTGCTCCCTTGATACTCCATTAGGTGGCAGCAGGTCTGTCCACACATGTGAGCCATTTCCCCTTGCTGGCGGCATCTGTGATTGTTTCCGGATGTTTCGTGCTGTCCGCGCATGCGCAGCTATGCCGTGCACACGTGTGACGTCACTACGTCACGTTATTACGGCGGAAGCACCGGCAATGGCCGGGGACCTTTGTCCCTCACAGACGACAAGGAATTCACTACAGGAGTGCCGCCGACACGGCACGGATGACCCCAGCGATCCGGTAAGGCACATGCAGAAGGGGGCAGAACCCATAGTGGCCAGGCTGGTAATCAATTAAACTAATTAAGGAATTAACATATAATTCACATGGAGCTGGGTGATCTTTCATATGATCCCCAGCATCCCAGTGTGAGCAGACAGACGATCCCCGGGGTAAGCACACCACCAATAACTTAAGACCTAAATCACTGGCATTATCTGCTAATTGATTTAAAAACAGTCTACGATCCTCTTTCATTTCAGAACCGTTGGCACATACTCTGACTTGATCTTTTCATCTGAAAGCTGCTTTCAGTTTAGAATTTCTTTCTATCTGGATACGTTGTATATCTCTTATTGCCAAGGTAATAAGCATACTTCTTTCACTGCTAGCACTGACAATCATCACTTATTCCCTCTGGGGGTGTCCTTTGATTTTTGTTTTCAACACTCATTTTGATATAATTTTAATTTCAGCTAAACAATTTTTTCACTCACACTCCCACTTAGCATATAATTCAATTATTATTTATTTATTTATTTTTCCCCATCCTCACACACATGCTTCACTCACATTTCACCACATCACTATCCTATCAAGTCATACACCATTGCACAGATTCCTTCTTCTTTATGGGTTCACCCCTTGTTCCCCCAACCCCACATTTTGGATCACACATGCAGCACATTAGCCACTACACTACAGCCACACCCTTTTCATTCACTTGTATACTATTAAACTAATCAATTACCTCATTATCAGTCCCCGATCAACCACATTTTTGGTACCTGGGCCATGATAGCTATCTCTTGCGCATACACCTATGTATAGTGATAGATATTTAAGTTTCATTCATGGACACATCCAGTGTAAATTGATAGATACTTATGTTCCCTTTAGGGACACATTTAAATGTGCACACATATTAATAGATGTACTATATTGACATAAATAACATGTGTGGCGTGCTTCTCTGGGGGAAATAAATATATGTCTGCTAAATATGTTAACAATCACTCATTACTATAGAAAACATAAATGACACAATGCTACGCATCGTGTACTCATGTTGTAAATGCTTTGCCGCAGGTGTCGGCTCTCTCCTGTGCCCACCCCTCTGGGGACTCCAATCCCATGTTGTGAATTCTTGTAAGTTGCAAGCTTTTCCTGTGGTGCTCTGCGTGTGTGGGGAGTTCACACGGCCGGGAGGCCCTTCTGGGAATCTCTGGGGCTTCTCTTAGTGGAAACTCTGGCTAAGACTGTCCAATGTCTACACATAACAAATTGGTAACTATGCGATCTATATATATATACCTCTTTTTTCTTTTTGTAAAATTAGGTGGAAAACCTTGAAATTTATTATGTACATTCTTTTATAGCAACACCAAAACCTCTGAAGAAGACCCCTGGAAGGGGTTGAAACGCGTTAGAAATTGCTACATGCTTCCATATGCTATATGTTGAGCTGTATGACAATTTTTAGTGTTTGCAAATTGTGTAGAATTTTAAGATTGTATGTCACCAGAGCTCATATCTTAATTGTTACTACTCCTTTGAATTTTATTCAATGAAACCTTTTAAACATACATTGTTCTCAATCACTGAATTCAGCTGCCCAAAAACCCCACTGGGGGAACCTCCCATTCCATACAACAACTGGGGTGAGCAGCAATTTCCCTCTCCTTCATGTGTCTTTCCCATTCCACAACAAGGTTATATGCCTCGCAGGGCTAAATAGTGTCCGTATTTACAATGCCAAGCCAAAGATACAATAGGACAGAATAATACAGCAATCAAGGTTTCAGGTATTTTTGACAAAACATAACTGAACAAGCTGAAGTTAGAAGCTGATTGGCTACCAAGCACAGGTGCACCAGATTTTGCACTCTCCACTTTTAGTAAATTAACCCCAATGTAGTTAATTTGTAAATAATTTTCCAATTCTTCATACTTAAATCATAATTTAGTGTGATTTTAAATAGGACAATTTACAGAATAAAAAATATATTTTTGGTCTTCAGTAACACGATTTTTAAACTAACACTGGTCAAAAAAGAAAAAGTGTTTTTAATTCAGCATTGTTACATGTTTCATCTAAGGACTACTAATAAAAATTGCAAGACAATAGCAAAAAAAATGAAAGCCTTGTTTCTTCTTAAAAACACTCTATGTATTATTTTGTAGTCATAAGTAATGACAAGGCCAAAACTTGACAAACAAATGGGTACACAGCAGTATAAAATTGTTATAAAATGTTCCTTAGGAGATGTATAGATGTGTGAAGAAGTTAAATCTAAATCGTGTTCTGAATGTTTGTTTGTGTCTAATACGTAACTCAGGGTCTTGCAATGTCTCATGGGACTTGTAGTTTCAAAACAGCTGGAGGCCCGAGGTTGCCTACCCCCGCTTTAACCCATCTTGAAGACTTTTAAGAACTTTTTTAACTTCCTCATTTTTCAGACTGTAGATTACAGGGTTAAGCATAGGAACCAAAACAATATAAAGAAGAGCAAAGAACTTATCATGTTTTGGTAAATAATTTGATCTGGGTCTCATATATGAGCCAAGTAGAGTACTGTAAAAGACAGTGACGCAGATCAGGTGACCAGAACATGTAGAAAAGGCTTTACCTCGGCCTTGTAAAGATTTTATCTTTAGGATAGAAGAAATGATGAATGCATATGATCCCAAAGTAAAAAAGAATGTTGCCATTCCAAGTATTGCTCCTTCAATGTAAGTCAACAATTCCACACTATACGTGTCACTGCAGGACATCTTTAACACTGGGACAAGGTCACAGAAAAAGTGATCAATGATACGGGATGCACAAAACTTCAGTCTGGATATAAGGACAGCATGACCAGAAAGGTCTAAAAAAGCAACAATCCATGCAGTTATAGACAGACAAACACAATATCTTAAATCCATAATAACGACATAACGGAGGGGATTACAGATGGCTACATATCGGTCATAAGCCATAATTGACAACAGAATGGCTTCAGCACAAGATAAGGATAAAAAAAAATACAGCTGAGTTATACAGCCAGCAAATGAGATTGTGTCTTGTTTTGTACTTAGTATGGATAAAAGTTTAGGAAGAGTACATGAAGTGGAAGCAATATCAAGGATGCTAAGATTTACTAGAAATATATACATAGGCGTATGTAGATGTGAATAAGCCCAAATGATAGCAACAATGGTGAGATTCCCACCAATAATGAGTAAATAGGCAACTAGAAATAGTAGATACACTGTCATCCGGAGCTCTGAGACACCAGAGAAACCTTGAATGAAAAATTCTGTTATATTGGACTGTACCATTTCCATTTGTTAGTGATAATTTTGAAATGCAAACAACAATGACTGTTTATTAATATCTTGGTAGTGTATTTACAGAAAGCAGGAACCGACAAATTCGGACTGTAAATGGATTGTAAGAGTTTGGTATATTTATGAGCCTTTTAGTCAATAGTTCTCTAAAGCACTAAAGAAAATAAAACAGCATCAAAGACTTCTCCTTATTTAAAGACCCTTCCAAAGTACCAGGTAACTAGAGCTGGATGTGTACAGAAAAACGTAATCTTCACTTTACATAATCATGGTGATACAATAATTTCAGGTCTGGCACAATATTTATCTTTTTCCAATAGACCTCAGCACACTTCAAACTCCTTGCTGATACATAAACAAGCTGAGCTTGTTGGAATGGTGGTTCAGTGGTTAAATACACAAGTTTCACAAACTATGCACAACATGCGCTGGTTTAGCTGGCCTAGGCTTTCTGCTTCTGTTTTTCCTGCATTACAAAACATGAGTGTGAGGTTGTCAGATGGCATCTTAAAAATTAGAACATTCCCCATTTTTTTTTATATGTTAATAAAATATTATAAAGATGGAAATATTTTCTTTATGTAGTGGCCCTTTATTTTTTGGAGTGTTATGTGCCTAAATTTAGGGGTTGGTCTGAGCTGGTAGCCAGGCTCGGATCACTTTGATTGCTAGGTATTTGCATTTGCCTATGTGATGCTGCCTGGTGTATGGTTTCCTGTGGCCTGTAGGTGGCGCTGCCATATAAGGTCAGGGTTGAGCCAGGGGTGGCATTGCTGCGCCTTAGGGTGTCCTCTCTCTGCAGCGGTACAGTGGGCGTGGTCGGCCTGCTGTGCATGCCGGGAGAGGGTACAGAAGGAGCATACGCCATATTTTTGGGGGGAGTCGGAGTGGGGATTGAGGAGTTGGAGTCGAGAGTGGAGGAGCCCAAGGGGTCTGCCCCTCGGGGGGAGCGAGGACTGGCCGAGAAGTCTCGGGCACCTTTGGCCCGAGGCTGTAACGTTCCAGGTAGGCCCAGTACCTTTAACTGGGTCTACAATTCGCCCATTCTAGTCCCAGGGTGCCCAGGTGAGGGTACCCGCTCTGACCGAGAGGAAGCCAGGGGAGGATCAGTCCCACTGAGGAGATGAGTAATGGAAGATTGCTGTCTCGGGAGAGGCCTGGTGACCTGTCAGAGGGAAGGATTCTTTATTCAGGAAAGCTAACCTGTAGAGTGCCCATTGGCATTATCCTGTTCTTAAAGTCTACAGAGGTTAGAGGATCTCCTGCACCCGTTCCTGGAGGGGATAGGGTGACAGAACTGTTCGAGCTCCACACCAGCTGCTAGGACTGTGAGAGAGGACTATCCGGGTGAGCTAAACCCACTCGGGATCGAGTGGCGACAAAGTTACTGGTTGTGCCTGGATCTAATCCCTTACACTTATTCTTTCCTTCATCCATCTATCCCTATCTACTACGCAGAAAATAAACTCTCTGTTAGAGTTAAAGTGTTTCTGGACATTGACTTCTTTGGGGGAAGAAATAAAGACTTGACCCCATAATCTGGGGAAGCGAACCAGTGGAAGAAGGTAACTCACTGCAGGACCCAAAATTTGTGAACACTGCTTAACCTCTTCAGGGTACGGGCATATAGCACGGTGTGCCTTGACTTGCAAGTGAGCCAGGCGAGAAAAAGGTCCGGGTGCTACATCTATATTGTCTGAAAATCTTGATAAAGTTAGAAACCAAAACAATACCACCTATTTCTAATCTTTTTCTACTATAGTGAATCACAAATAGATTTATATTTTACAATTTGTTATTTAGTAATACTCATTTGTGTCTAATACAAATACTAGGTAATTATATGATCTCCATAGTACTGGACAAAGCACAAAATAATGTATGTACTTTTCATACTGGCTTTCTTGGAAATCAAATTTTTCACAAAGCTAACTTAACTGCTTCAATACCGAGCATTTTTACCCACTTCCTGCCCAGGCCAATTTTCAGCTTTTAGCACAGTCGCAGTTTGAATGACAATTGAGCGGTCATGCAACACTGTACCTATATGAAACTTTTATATATTTTTTTCATACAAATAGAGCTTTTTTTTCGTGGTATTTTTAAAAACAAAAAACCTGTAAGGCAAAGGCATAATGAGCTAGTTTGCAGTGCATACTAGGTCATTATGAAATGCTTACCTTAGAACGAGACGTCGGCATCTGATCCGGTCCATGCCGAGTTTGCGGCGCCAGTTCGTGGCGCCGGAGCTGTAAATGGCCGTCACTCCCCCGCATGCGCACAGAAGTCTTTTTACCGGCAAGCTGCCAGACCTTCAGCCGGGCCTTCACAGCGCATGCACCACTGACGTCAGTGGCTGCATGCAAAGTGAATATCTCCTAAACCGTACAGGTTTAGGAGATATTAATTTTACCCACAGGTAAGCCTTATTATAGGCTTACCTGTAGGAAAAAAAAAAAAAGGATATACAACCACTTTAACCACTTGCCGACCAGTGCACGCACTTTTACGCCGGCAGAATGGCATGGACAGGCAAATGGGCATACAGGTATGTCCCTTTAAATTTGCCGCCGTGTGGGTGCCCCTGCCGCAAGCTCCGTGGCCGTGCCCGCGGGACCTGTGGACTCGATGTCTGCCGGTGTCCCGCGATCGTGTCACGGAGCTGCAGAATGGGGGGATACCTGTGTAAACAAGGCATCTCCCTGTTCTGCCTAGTGAAAGGACACTGATCGTCTGCTCCCTGTCATCAGGAGCAGCGATCACTGTCATGTCACAGTAAGCCCAGCCCCCACACAGTTATAATCACTCCCTAGGACACACTTAACCCCTTCCTAGCCCCCTAGTGGTTAACCCCTTCCCTGCCAGTGTCATTTACACAGTAATCAGTGCATTTTTATAGCACTGATCGCTGTATACTGTAAATGACAATGGTCCCAAAATAGCATCAAAAGTGTCCGCCATATTGTCGCAGTCACGATAAAAATCACTGATTGCCACCATTACTAGTATAAAAAAAAATATTAATAAAAATGCCATAAAACTATCCCCTGTTTTGTAGATGCTATAACTTTTGCGCAAACCAATCAATAAATGCCTATTGCGATTTTTTTACCAAAAATATGTAGAAGAATACGTATCAGCCTAAACTGAGAAAAAAAATAGTTTTTATATATTTTTTGGGGATATTTATTATAGCAAAAAGTAAAAATTTTTTTTTTCAAAATTGTCGCTCTATTTTTGATTATAGCGCAAAAAATAAAAACCGCAGAGGTGATCAAATACCACCAAAAGAAAGCTCTATTTGTGGGATAAAAAGGACGTAAATTTTGTTTGGGAGCCACGTCGCAAGACTGCGCAATTGTCAGTTAACGCAGTGCCGAATCGCAAAAAGTGGCCTGGTCATTTGGCAGCCAAATCCTCCGGGGCTGAAATGGTTAAGTAAGCAAAAAAAGACTGAAAATTTTGAAAATGTTTTTTTTTTTCGTTTCTGTTATAACATTTTGCAAATAAATAATCTTTCTTCATAAATGTAGGCCACAATGTATTCTGCTACATTTTTGGGGTGAAAATAACCCAAATCAGTGTATATTATTTAGTCTGTAGGAAAGTTACAGAGTCCATAAACTATGGTATACAGTATACAGTATCTCACAAAAGTGAGTACACCCCTCACATTTTTGTAAATGTTGTATTATATCTTTTCATGTGATAACACTGACAAAATCACACTTTGCTACAATGTATTGAGTGTGCAACTTGTATAACAGTCCAAGTTTTCTGTCCCCTCAAAATAACTCAACACACAGCCATTATTGTCTAAATCGCTGGCAACAAAAGTAAGTACACCCCTAAGTGAAAATGTCCAAATTTAGCCCAATTAGCCATTTTCCCTCCCCGATGCCATGTGACTCGTTAGTGTTACAAGGTCTCAGGTGTGAATGGGGAGCAAGTGTGTTAAATTTGGTGTTTTCGCTCTCACTCATACTGGTCACTGGAAGTTCAACATGGCACCCCATGGCAAAGAACTCTCTGAGGATCTAAAAAAAAGAATTGTTGCTCAACATAAATATGAAATACAAAAAAATTCCGCGCCGCCTAGTGGAATAGCAGCTCACACAACCAGTTGAAAATGGTGAGAACAAACAAAAACAAAAAAGTGTAGCGCTAAACTAAATGAGGACTGCACTTTGATCAAGTGCAGTATAAACAGTGATATGTGATTAAACAATCAACATGACATCTAACACAGATATGTGAAAATGTTCAGATAATCCACCGTGATGAAAATTAAATCAAACAATCCACCGTGATGAGAATTATATAACATTGAAAATCATCAAAAAAATACTGTCACATACATTACATACATTAAATGACAATATAATAAATGAATATTAAATGGTGAATGACAATCAAAATAATAGTGCTCCCAAAAAAACTTGACGTGAAGTGACCACCACCAATCGATTGTAGAAAAGGCTTACCGGAGAGAGTGGACCCCAAAAACATACATTCAAAGGGTCAACCAGGCAAGGGTAAGCCACTGTGAACAGCAAATCCTCAGCAACAATTCAAACGGGAACCACAAGCTTCAATCCAGGATGGAAAAAAGTAATCGCTCCTGTCCGAATGTGCGATGAAACTTACGGACAGTGTCCGATTGGGACCAGGTAGTGTTACCAGATGAGTTGCAAAAAAGTAAAGGAAAGAAAAGGCACATAGCGTGATACTGTATAAAAGGGTAATTTAATGTAGGTAGGAACACTTACATTTAAAAGAGTATAACAGCGCTTGTCAAATAGTCAAAAATGGCAACAGTAAGGTCTCCCAACGCGTTTCGCATCCTAATGCATCATCTGGGGTGATCCCCCACTGCTGCCCACCCTAAATATATAGATAATGTGACCCCCTGTTAGAGAGGCCATCCCCTGGGCGTTCCTGTGTTGATAAATCACTTCCTGGTTCAACCAAGATGGAAGCCCCCTATGTGTTCCAAGCCTCTATCTGGGACTCACTCCGTATATGTGATAACATGAAATCTGGAGGTGTACCAACATGGCCGCCCACCATGTGTGTCAAGCCTCTAATTGATTCAAGCAGGACTGGGCTATCTACTAAATGTTTAATCCAAATGAATAAACCTTTATTTGTATAAGGCAACAAGCCTGGTATAACCAGGCAGTGCCATTAATATGACAAAAAGCTCATCCAAGCCGCACAACGAGCGACCGCATTGCATTGCAGGCTTGTGTATCAAGCCTCGTTCTGGATCCATGCTGCGGATCTAGCCTCGCTCAGATTTTCCGGAAGTAATACAGTGTCGCTTGCTTGCCGCGCCTCGATCCGACGTTCGGGCGCGCACCAAGCCTCACTGTGAACTTACTGACATCGCACGTCCACAATTGACATTGGAGAGGATGGCGCAACGTCGCGGGCGCGCACCAAGCCTCACTATGAGGTTGCTGACATCGCGCATCCGCGAGTTTTATAATGGGACAGACTGCATAGCGACACGCCCAAAAGAGAAAATATGTTAATAACGTGAATGCAATCACGTGGTGCCTCGCCAGCCAATTAAAATCTGGACAGCAACATAATAGAAGTGTGTTGTATTCTGGAACGCAATGATAAATGCGTTCCAGCAATGGCTGACAGGAGGACTATAAACTATCTGATTAAATCAGTATATAAAAAATCTAATGACAGAATTTACACTATGCAAGTGGTTCCACCGAAAATTAAAATAAAAACATACAATTTAATGTAAAACCAAGAATAACTCGGCATAATAAAAATTAATTATAAAACTAAAATGATAAAAATGGACGTGACCACAGTCCATAATATGATATTTAGAGATCTGTGAAATGAATCACACTCTCCTACAGAGCTTCAATATAATCCCTGTATTCCTATGTAGGCCATATTAATGTGCAGAAAGTGGTTGGCTTGGAATATAACTAAATAGGTGAGCGCCTCCCCATATATTAGCATTTACTCACGCCCAAGGGATGTACTCCCACAAAATACATAAAGCAACATTATATATTTCTATATGTACATGGCCTACTGGAAACATATCATTAGAAACATGAATGACAAAAATATATATAAAATAAGACTGATAAAATTATTGGTGAAGGAGAAAGATAAAATGAGTCCATGTCTACCTAGGATTTATTAATAAATGAATTAATGTCCCACTCGACATTCAAACCAGAAGGCGTGTGCGACTGTAACTCATAGATCCAGTATGTTTCAAGTTGCGATATACCCCTGGTTTTAGGGCTACCCCTCCAAGGGGAGACAAATTGATCGATTACCAGGAATTGAGTGCCAGCAGGGTTTCTATTGTGATGTGCCCTGTAGTGCCTCGGTACTGTGTGCTGTGTGTCACCACTGAGAATGAGGGCTATGTGCTCGCCAACCCGCACAGAAAAAGATCGTATAGTGCGGCCAACGTATTGCTTACCACACGGACAAGTTATAAGATAAACCACATATTTAGTGGCACATGTGTAAAAACGCTTGATGGAATAAGTTTTACCCGTGATGGTGGAATTAAATTCCAAAGTCTTACTTCTCCCTGAAGTGTTAAATTTACACACAGAGCATTTCTTACAAGGGTGATAACCCACTAGTTGATAAAAAAAGGAGGGCCGCACCGGGGGATTGATAATATTAGGTGCGATTTTACTCTGAAGTGTAGGGACACCTCTAAACACCACTTTGGCTTGTTCCGGTAATACACTGTGTAGAACTCGATCATTCTTCAGTACTCCCCAATGTTTCGCTATGATGGCTCTAACTTGTTTATGTTGGGTGGAAAAGGATGTAAGCATTGCCCATTTAAAGTTGTTATCCTGGGGGGCGTGTCCGGGAGCCGACTGAGGAGGACGTGCAGACATTGAGCTCCGCAACTGCACCCTCAATCTATAGCCATCCTCGCTCCTAATCCACTGGAAATTGCTCCAACTCTACCCCTGTCGTTCCTGAGGATTCCCTACCTGCAACCCAGCCTGAATTGTGACTCCGGGCCGGCCGTACGGTAACTACCAGGCCCGCTCCACGCAGCCCAGGCCCGACGCCATCTTGGGGCCCACAAAGCCTCCAACGCCTCCCGGAGGGTCTCCGGATACCCCACGGACATCCTGCATCTCCATCCAGGCTTGGATGGAGGTGTTTGACTAATAGGGAACCCCCTCGGTCTTCTTCTCGGCCCGTGGTCGGCTCCGGGGCCTGGCCGCCATCTTGCGGCCTGCGGGACCAGCAGCATCCTCCGGCCTAAAGTGCTGCGGTCGGCGGAGTGTGCGGCGGGCGGCTCGGCCGCAAGTGTGCCTACACTGGACTGGTCTGTATACCTGAGGGATCCCGGGGCGTTCGGCCTGACACACCCGCGGCGGCCAGTTCTAGGAAAGTCTGCGGCTTCGGCCTACTCCTGGAAGTCGGCGGCCATCTTGCTGCTCCCAATACACCCAGAGCAACATCCAGCACAAAGCACCATCTCGCACGGGGTAAGCGGGGCGGGGGCAGAGTAAAAGGCACCAGAAGTAGGCTGATCCCTCCCCGGCTGGCAGTCAGAAAGGAGCACTCGATGGGAGCCCTGACCCCATAGGTTCGAGGGGCGGCCATCTTGCTACACCCGACCATAGGACTGCTGGGTCCCCCCTTGCCCGTTTGATACCGCTTCGCCCTACACATCAAGGTCTGATTACTCTGGTATACAGGGCGGCTGGGCCTCCACCTCATTCATCTTGCCCTCCCCGTAACCCTCCAGTCACAGACTAGCAAGAAGTGTAGCGGCCATCTTGCTCCACCCGGACTCCGTGCTCCCCCTTGCCACTAGTCTTGCTCTGCCCCCTCCTCAGCCGCCAGTGCTGTCCAGGCTGCCGTACCGCTGTCCTGTAACACAAACACCGGCACTCCCCTGCGCCTGCTCCAATACGACAGTAGCAACAAAGCAAGCGTCTATTCCCATGTACGACACGGGTCGCACTTTCTGTTCTTCCACTCCACCTATGGGGATGCGTGGCTGAGGATGGACGGCTGAAGACATGTACTGCTGAGCATTGTGCTCTCCCGACGACCGCAGGCTGCGTTCCCAACCAATCACGCCAATCTGCTGATGGCGGCTTCCAGCTCTACCTCTACTGATTCCGCTGCACTGCAACCAGGTAATATCAAACGGTACCTGCTACGCACAGCCTCACAGGACTCCCGTACAGGGAAAGACAGGGCTTCGTCAGCCCGAACCCCAGGCAAACCAACACCTCCTCCCCCGACTGCAGCAGCTTTCTCTGTCGGTGGGACCGGCCCGGGTGTGCACCCGGCCCCTCCGATGGATCCCGCTACTCTTAGCGTGAACACGGCCTCAGCAGAGATGCTCTCCCAGGGCTCCACATCCGCTGCCGTACTTTCTGCTTTCCGAGCTGACTTTGATTCCTGGGCTTCTAAAATGGAAACTTCTCTCCATGTTGAACTAAATGCCCCTCAAATAACGGGTTTCCGCGTCGGAGGTCACGGTTTCTGCTATGGCCACCACCCAGGAGGACCATTCAGCCCGCATAACGGCGCTTGAAAATGCATCTACGGCTCACCTTTCCCATCTACGGCAACACCAGCTCCGGATAGAAGATAGTGAGAACCGGAGCCGCAGGAACAACATCCGGCTGCAGGGGGTCCCGGAGGCTACATCAGGTGCCGATCTCAAACCCACTGTCATCGCTATCCTCAATCAGGTCCTGGGCAGGGAAGTTACGTCTCCCATTGAACTGGACAGAGTGCATAGAGTGGGAGGCATGGGGGGTGACCGCAGGGACCGCCCTCGTGACGTACTTTGCCGGGTGCACTACTATACCCTGAAGGAAGAAATCTTGCGCAAGGCCTGGCGCCTGGGGCCACTGGACTTTCACGGATCACCTATACACCTCTACCCGGACCTCTCCCGCAACACGCTGTACATGCGGCGAGCGGTCCGTCCTCTGCTGGACTTGATTCGCCAAGTAGGCGCCACGTACACTTGGGGGCCACCCCTTCAGCATCAAAGTGACCCGAGAAGATAACCACAAATTTGTGCTGTCAGACCCGGACCAGCTTCCTGCCTTCTTCCTGTTCCTGGACCGGGACCCTATTGTCATCCCGAACTGGTTGGACCCCCCAGATGACCGCCAGCGGCTACCGGGCCCTCCTCTACAGTGTCGAGGACGCCCACAGTCTAGATCGGTACCTTCCGGTCCTAGAGTACGGCGAGCCACGTCACCAGAAGACTGATCCAGACTCTGTCGTCTGAGACCTGAAATGGTTCTTTTTGCTATGTCCTTTTGTCCACCAGGTGACTACAGTTCCTCTATGAGACTCCGGCCAGGTTTGCCTACTGTTCTCTCTATTTTGTTTTGTACTCACGGTTTTACTTGCGTATCCACCCCACTGACTCTTGCTCACTTTGTTATCTAAGTCTAAGTATGTCTCGCTTGGCACGGAGAATGTTTCCTTACCCTCAGCTGGTGCGGTTGTGCTTGCTGGGGCTTTGGAAAGGCGGTCGGTGGTGTTGATATGTTCTTTCACGGCATTGGCTCTACTGGCTGGCTTGGTGTTTCCCGGGCATAGCCCTTTGGCTTGTCTGGGGACCTCCGGGTCTTCCCTCGGGCTCTGGACATCTATGTCCCTGGAGCTTGGGACTGGCTGGCCTTATCACTGACACCTTCTGTGCGTTTACACAGATATCTGAGCTAAGCCGTGACAACTATCATAGTTAATGCTGCTATAAATGTAGTAATTGGTGCTTCCAACCCTCGCATGCTTACGCGGGAATACCTGTGCCTTTATTCTGTCACCAGTTTGTGTACACCTTGTTCTACGTTGATGTTATTTTTCTATGTAATTTTAGATTGTTTATTACACTCAAGCGTACCAATGGTATTAGTCTGACACTCTGCCCTTTAGTGACTAGGCAGTTGAGCATTAGATGCCACGGTCATTGGGTGTGTTACATTTACAGTTATGTTATATATGCCTGTTAGGTTGTCGGGATCACAACTCAGCTGTTCTAACCCCGTTCTCTCCCCCTAAATAGGATTGGCACAGTTCGTGCCTACTACGTGATATTTCACGAAGTGTTACGTTTTTGCGCACACTTTAGTATTTTTGAGCCACCTTCCCCAGGTGCTCTCTAGGTTCGATCTCTTCCCCGCCTCGCTCTACCTTCTCTCTTCCTCCCCTGTTGTGTTTCCCCCTTTTTTTTCCCGCTTTTCTTTTTTTTTCTTCTTCTCTCTCTCCTTCCCCCCTCCCCCCCCATCACTCCATCATGGCCCACACAGTGACCTCTCACCCTAGGTTACAATTCTGTTCCTACAATGTCAATGGGCTCAATATTGCCTCCAAAAGAGGACAAATCCTGTATCAAATGCACAAACGCCAAGTCAATGTGCTTCTTCTCCAAGAGACACATTTTCACTCTGCCTCCACCCCTTCCTGTTCCAGCAGATACTTCAACAGGTGGTTCCACAGCACTAGCCCAACCCAGAAAGCCAAGGGAGTGTCTGTGGCCTTCCATAAGACGCTCCCTATAGAGGTGCTTGACCATCTCTCGGACCCCCAGGGGAGGTATGTTTTTGTGAAATTCGTGTTATGGGGTACCAAATTTACAGTAGCTAACATTTACCTTCCTAATGTTAATCAAGTATCGGCCGCGTTACAATACTTGAGGATTCCATTCAGGATTCGGGAGGGTAAGCTCGTATTGGGGGGAGATTTTAACACCCCTCTTGAACCACTTTTAGATTCCTCCACCTCGCGATCATGTATCTCCTTCCCCAAACTGAGGGCTCTGAAACGGGCATTCTACGATCTGCGTCTGGTGGACGTTTGGAGAGTGCTGCACCCCACGGCCCGTAACTATACCCACTTCTCCCATGTTCATCACACCTATAGTCGCATAGACTACCTAATGAGTGACCATAGCTGCCTGGACTGGTCCCCGGAATGCACCATAGACCCAATGGTCTGGTCTGACCATTCTCCTATACACATGACATTCTCGCTCCCTTCCACTCCGATTAGGGAATGGTCATGGCGCTTGAACGATTCGCTGCTTACGAACCCGGAATGTGTGACAAGGGTTTCAGATACAATCTCTAACTTTTTTGCGGACCACGCTTTGGATACGACATCGTTGCCCTTTCAATGGGAGGCTCTTAAGGCTGTCCTACGTGGTACCTTTATCCAAATGGGTACGCGTCTTAAAAAGGAGCGCTCAGCCGCCATAGAGGCAGCAAATAAAACGCTTAGAAACTTAGAAACTGAGCACAAACGATCCCCGACAGTGACAATGCTGGCGGACGTTTCTAGGGCACGATCACAACTTAGAGAACTTTATGAAGCCTCTGCACGCACATATGCAGATAAGCTCACTTTCCATCAATATAAGTTTCGAGATAAATGTGGTAGGCCACTGGCTCGCTCCCTGCACCCAAAAACAACCTCCGCCTTTGTGCCCCATATTCGGGGGCTACAGGGAGAAATGGTATCCTCACCCACTAAGATGGCGGGGGAATTCAGGGACTTCTATCAGTCCCTGTACAATATCCCTAAGACTCAAGGGACAAGTTCCCCTTCTTCCGGGGTGGAGGACCAGATGTCATATGTATTGGAAACCGCGCTCCCTACATTAGACGATGACGTCATCGCTGATCTGGAAACCTCAATCTCAGAAGACGAAGTTGCCAAAGCCATAGCGGGTACACCGACTGGAAAGAGCCCGGGCCCAGACGGCTTCACTCCTAAGTTCTACAAACTTTTTGACGCCCTCCTCACGCCCTTTCTAACTAAGGTGTTCAACTCTTTGTCGGAGGGTTCATTGTTCCCTCCACAAACACTTGAGGCTCACATATCCCTCATCCCGAAGCCAGGCAAAGACCCCACTCTTTGTGCAAGCTATAGGCCGATCTCCTTGATTGGGGTCGATTTGAAAGTCTTTGCTAAAATCCTAGCCAATAGATTACAACCATTGTTGCCTGGGATAATACACCTAGACCAGGTCGGCTTTGTGAGTGGCCGTGAGGCTAGGGACAATACCCTGAAGACCCTTCTTTTAACCAACTATGCCCGGTCCCACGATATCCCACTATGCCTCTTAACAGTCGATGCCGAGAAGGCATTCGACCGAGTAGACTGGCAGTTCCTTCGACTATCCCTGCAACAAATAGGCGTGGGAACCAATATGATGGCGAGAATAATGTCCCTTTACTCCTCTCCATATGCTAGGATTAGACTAAATGGCTCGCTATCTCCAGCCTTCTCTGTATCTAACGGGACGCGACAGGGATGCCCACTGTCCCCCCTCCTCTATGTTCTCACTATGGAACATCTAGCTATTGCTCTACGTAACAATCCTTCTATCCAAGGCATAACAGTCGGGCCCACACATACTAAACTTGCCCTCTTTGCAGATGATCTGCTCCTGTTCATGACACACCCTCACATATCCTTGCCCTTGGTATTACAGGAGTTTCGGAAATTTGGAGAAGTTAGCAACTTCAAGGTCAACTACAATAAATCGGAAATCCTCAACATATCTCTGCCTACGTCGGCCCTATGAAGACTATCGTCTTCTTTCCCCTTCAAAACTGGTTCCCCCTCCATAAGGTATCTCGGAATTCAAATACCGGCGGATGCTTCCCAACTTTTTTCCTTGAACTTTGCCCCCCTACTTCTTAGGACCCAGGCAGATTTAATCAATTATGCGTCCAAACAGCTCTCATGGCTAGGTAGAGTGAATGCCCTGAAAATGGATGTTCTCCCTAGGTTCCTGTATTTGTTTCAGACCATCCCTATTCACATACCTAATTCGTACTTTAAGAAAATACGCCAACTGTTTTCCAAATTTATTTGGAATGCGGCCCGTCCCAGAATACGGTATGAAACACTTTCTCTTCCAAAGGCTCGGGGGGGGGGCTGGAGCCCCAGATGCCTCCCTATACCATAAAGCAGCGGTGCTCACCCGCATACTAGATTGGTTCCATCATTCTTCAATCAAGCTTTGGGTTCAATTGGAAAGCCACATGAACCCAATTGAACTCTCCGCTCTCCCCTGGACCTTGCCTACGGTACGGGGGGTTCGGGCCCTCTTAATGACCTTACCCATCAAACGATTCAGATTTGGGATCGCATGCTGTCCAGAAGGGGCTTATCAAACCGCATGGGGCCTATGACTCCCTTCTTTGGGACCCCAGCCTTTCCGCCAGCTATGTCGGTAGCAAGATTCGGACCATGGCGAAGAGAGGATCATAGGCGACTTGCCCAGGTCCTTCGTGCAGACCCCACTTTGAGGTCAGATACCTCTACCGGTCTGACCTCCCGTCACCCCATGCAGTGGCTTCGGAGGCAACAGACTGCCTCCTACATCCGGACTTTCCCATCTATTACAGACATTCTTGCTGAACCGACGGGATTCGAGGAACTGCTCCTGCAGGTGGAACCTCCAACGCATGTTGTATCTCAACTATACTCCCTTCTGCTCGATGTTTACTCCCCTGGCCTCCCACCGTATACGGTGGCCTGGGAGACAGACCTCCGTCACACTATCTCCCCTATTGACTGGCAAAAATGTTTTACCCTGACGCATAAATTGTCCATAGCCACCAAGACCCAGCAGAAGGGGTTTAAACTGTTAACAAGATGGTACAGATGTCCATCATCTCTTCACCACTTCAATCCGGAGGTGTCGGATGCCTGCTGGCGGTGCCTCAGCTCCCGAGGAACCATGCTCCACATCTGGTGGGAGTGCCCTCCTGTGCGGAGGTACTGGCAGCGGATTTTCACACTCTACTGCAAATTGATGGCGACCTCTATCCACCCTTCACCTGAGGTGGCTGTCACGTACCTGACGGTGACGAGCCCGGTTAGCAGAGGGAGGCCTCCCTTACGGCTCCCACCGGCGGCCCCTGGTGGTATAACAGGAAGCACGGAGGTGGAAGGGGTACGAGTGCCTGGCAGGATCAAGAACTACCGCAGGTGATCAGGAACCAGCAGGTGAGGAGGCAGGAACCAGGAACTACAGCAGGTGAGTGGACAGGAACCAGGAACTACAGCAGGTGAGTAGACAGGAACCAGGAACTCAGAAGATGACCCGGACCGGGAGGCACAGCAGGTAGACTGGAACCACTGGGCAGCAGCAGATGAACAGGAACCAGCAGATGAGCAGACAGGAACCAGCAGATGAGCAGACAGGAACCAGGAACTCAGCAGATGACCCGGACCGGGAGGCACAGCAGGTAAACTGGAACCACTAGGCAGCAGCAGGTGAACAAGAGCCAAGGTCAGGCAGGATCGTCAGACAAGCCGGGGTCGGGTAAACTGGCAGGCAGCGAGGTACAAAAGGATCAGGCAATACCGAAGTCAGAAAACAGGCCGATGGTCAGGTACAGGCAGATAGCAGGAGGGTCACAGGAAGCCGGGTCAGATACAGGTAAACAAGGCAGATCAGGTCACTTGGGATAAACGCTGTAGTGCAGACAGCATGGACTGTCTGCAAGTGAGGAGTTTAAATAGCCCTTCGGGCGTCACCTGCGGGGGCGGGAACCAGGAAGTCCAGGGCGTCTGTTCCTGACAGGGTTTCCATGACATTGCCCCCCCCCAAGGGGCAGCCTCCGGATGCCCCTAGGAGCAAACTTCTCGGGGTGAGACCTCCTGAAGGCTTGTATCAGGTCTTTGGCGTGAATGTTCTCTTCGGGTTCCCAGGAGTTCTCCTCTGGTCCGTAACCTTTCCATTTTATTAAAAATTGACTCTGGCTATTTCTTCTTCGTGCGTCTAAAATAGCTTCTACCTCGAATTCCTGTTCCCCGTCTATGATGACGGGATCAGGGCGAGTCGGGGTCCGACCTGGGAATGGGTTGGAGACTGACGGTTTCAATAGAGAAACATGAAAAACAGGGTGGACCCTCAGGGAGTCGGGGAGCTCCAGCTCGTAGGCCACCTCGTTAATTTTCCTTTTGATAGGAAAAGGCCCTAGAAACTTGGGGCCCAATTTCTTGGACGGGCAAGCCAATCTTAGATTGATGGTGGAAAGCCATACTTGGTCACCCGGTGCCAGCGCTAATTCACCCCGTCTCCTCCTGTCGTAGACCGTCTTGTTATACTCCTGAGTTCTTGCCATGGCTTCGCGTAGAAGCTGGTTGTTAGAGGAGAAGAAATTCACTTTTTCCAGAACTGCGGGCACTGAGCACTCAGGGAGAGAGTTGGGCAGAAATGTGGGGTGAAACCCGAAGTTCGCAAAAAATGGGGTCTGGTTAGTTGCGGAGTGGATGGAGTTATTGTAGGAGAACTCCGCTAGCGGAAGCAGGGAGAGCCAGTCATTCTGAGCAAAGGAGGAGAAACAACGCAAATATTGCTCGAGGGTCTGATTTGTTCTCTCAGTCTGTCCGTTGGTTTGAGGGTGGTAAGCCGAAGAGAATGATAGCTCTATTCCCAGAGTCTTGCAGAGGGACCTCCAGAACCGGGAGGTAAATTGTACCCCCCGATCGGAGACTATATTAGCAGGTACCCCGTGGAGCCTGACGACTTCTTTAATGAACATTTGTGCAGTTTCCGGGGCCGAGGGGGTCCCTCTCATAGGAACAAAATGTGCCATCTTGGACAGACGGTCCACAATCACAAAGATGGTGGTGTGATTCTCAGCCGGGGGGAGTTCAACTATGAAGTCGATAGAAAGCATTTTCCACGGTCTCTCTGGAACGGGTAAGGGCTTCAGTAGTCCCCAGGCTTTGGATCTGGACCCTTTATTCCGGGTACATGTAGTACAGGACTCCACAAACCTCCTGCAATCCTCGCGTAGTCGAGGCCACCAGAAGGTACGTTGTACCAACTCAGTGGTCTTAGCCACGCCAAAGTGCCCAGCAAGGGCATGATCGTGGCAGAGCTCTAGCACGGTTATCTTTAGTTCTTCTGGTATGAATATCCTGTCTTGGTGCCAGAGTAATCCATCCTTGGTTTGCAGATCCAGTTCAGGAGAGGGTTCCTGTCTAGTGGTGGCTTGTCTGATCCGGGAGAGTAGGTCCTCCTGAAGTAGGAGAAAATTCCCAGGAGCGAGGATTGTATCGGGTGAGGAGAGTTCTTTGGATCCATGAAACATTCGGGACAAGGCGTCAGGTTTAGTGTTCTTGGCACCGGGGCGGTATGTCACATGGAAAGAGAACCGGGAAAAAAACAGGGCCCATCTGGCTTGTCGTGGTTTTAGTCTTTTTGCAGTTTTCAGGTACTCTAAGTTCTTATGGTCGGTGAATACTAAGATCGGGTGAGCAGCACCTTCAAGTAAGTACCTCCATTCTTCCAGGGCGGACTTAATCGCCAAGAGTTCCCGGTCTCCCACGTCATAGTTCTTTTCTGCCGCAGATAATTTGCGAGAAAAGAAAGCCACCGGATGAAGCAAAGCCTTGGTTCCTTGCCTCTGTGACAATATTGCCCCTACTGCAACCTCAGAAGCATCTACCTCAAGTACAAATGGTAGGGAGGAATCTGGGTGTTTTAAGATGGATGCAGAGGTGAAGAGCCCTTTGAGATCCTCAAAGGCCTTTTGGGCCTCAGGGGACCAGTGGAAGCGGGTACCTTGCTTGGTTAGCTGAGTAATGGGTGCAATGATGGCGGAGAACCCCCGGATGAATTTACAATAAAAGTTGGCGAATCCAACGAACCGTTGGATTCCCTTCTTATCCACTGGCGCTGGCCAGTCCAAGATTGCGGTGATCTTCTGTGGGTCCATCCTGATGCCTTCGCCAGAGATGATTAATCCCAGAAATGCTATGCTCTCCCGCTCAAACTCGCATTTCTCAGCCTTCGCATATAGTTTATGCTGCCGAAGCCGGTCTAACACACTTCTGACATGCCTGCGATGAGAGTCAAGGGAGGAAGAGAAGATTAGTATGTCATCTAAATAAGCAATCACAAAGAGATCTAAAAAGTCCCGAAGAACATCATTAATTAAATACTGGAAGGTGGCAGGGGCATTGCACAGCCCGAAGGGCATCACTAAATATTCGAAATGTCCGAACCGGGAGCGGAAGGCGGTTTTCCACTCATTGCCCTCCTTGATTCGGACCAGGTTATAGGCTCCCCGGAGGTCAAGCTTAGTAAAAATAACGGCAGCTCCCAATCTTTGGAACAACTCTGGTACCAGAGGAAGAGGATAACGATTTTTAATGGTGACCTTATTTAGTTCACGGTAGTCCACACATGGCCTGAGGGTATGGTCCTTCTTTTCTACAAAGAAAATGCCTGCGCCTGCTGGTGACGTAGAGGGGCGAATGAACCCCTTTAAAAGGTTCTCATCGATGTAGTCCTTCAGGGCCCCCTGTTCCACCTCCGTTAAAGGGAAAATCCTACCAAAAGGAATAGCTGCTCCGGGAAGTAGATCAATGGGGCAGTCGTAGGCTCGGTGGGGTGGTAGTGTCTCTGCCCCCTGTTTACTAAACACATCGAGAAAGTCCAGGTAAGCGTCAGGGATGGCCTGACGTATTCCGGCCTCAGTGTCGGTACACATTAAGGTGGCAGGCCCAGGGGGTTTGTGTGAGCCACAGGACCGTTGGCAGTAGGAGGAAGGAAACGTGATCACCCCCGTGACCCAGTTAATGGTAGGATTATGGGCTTGTAGCCAGGGCATACCGAGAATTATGGGGAACAGTGGAGAGGAGATAATATCCAGCCGTAGATATTCTCGGTGCACCCCGGTAGAGGAGAAGACAGTGACAGGTAGGGGAGCCGTCTCTTCGACCACAGGCCCCGACTTGATAAGGGACCCATCAGCCAGGTGAACCCGTAGTCCAGGGGTCTTGGGAAGTAGAGGAATAAGTTGAGTACGGGCAAAAGTTGAGTCCATGAAGCAACTACAAGCCCCAGAGTCAATAATTGCGACGACTTGCAGGGTCCTTCCTGGGAGCTGCAGGGAGATAGAAAGAGCGAAGTGAGAGGAGGATTTAGTCTGAGGGTTGATCACAGCAGGGAATACTGACAAGCACTTACGGAACTTCAGGGGACAGTTCCTAACGAAGTGACCGGGCTCCCCGCAGTACTGGCACAGGTTGTGCGCGCGTCGGCGTTGGCGTTCCTCCGGAGTAAGGGAAGGGCGGAGGACCCCAAGCTGCATGGGTTCAGGAGCATCGTACGAGGGGGTCAAGGGTGCTGCAGAAGCTGGGTGCGGATGACTGGGGACCCGGGGAAGCATCCAGGTCGGCCGGGTGAAGCCCGTGGCCCTCTCAACCCTCCGTTCCCTCAGGCGTCGGTCGATCTGAATTGTCAGATCGATCAGTAGGTTCAAATTTTCTGGTATTCCTACCCTAGCCAGTTCGTCCTTCAATGGGTCAGAAAGGCCTATGCGAAACTGGTGACGGAGGGCAGCGTCATTCCAGCTGGTGTCTGCGCTCCAGCGCCTGAATTCAGCTACATAATCTTCTGCTGCTCTGCGTCCCTGCTGAAGGGTCCGCAGGGCGTTCTCTGCAGTGACCGAGAGCTGAGGGTCCTCGTACAATTGGGCAATGGCGTCAAAAAAAAGTGTAAGGCTGTCCAAGGACGCATCTTTGCGTTCTAGCAGGCGGTGGGCCCAGTTCTGTGGGTCTCCGGAAAGCAGCGAAATTACAAAGCCCACCTTGGTAGCTTCTAAGGAAAAGGTGCGGGGCTGTAAGGCAAAGTACAACTCACAAGAGTTCCGGAAAGCCCTGAACTTGCTCCGGCCTCCCTTACGGCTCCCACCGGCGGCCCCTGGTGGTATAACAGGAAGCACGGAGGTGGAAGGGGTACGAGTGCCTGGCAGGATCAAGAACTACCGCAGGTGATCAGGAACCAGCAGGTGAGGAGGCAGGAACCAGGAACTACAGCAGGTGAGTGGACAGGAACCAGGAACTACAGCAGGTGAGTAGACAGGAACCAGGAACTCAGAAGATGACCCGGACCGGGAGGCACAGCAGGTAGACTGGAACCACTGGGCAGCAGCAGATGAACAGGAACCAGCAGATGAGCAGACAGGAACCAGCAGATGAGCAGACAGGAACCAGGAACTGCAGCAGGTGAGTAGACAGGAACCAGGAACTCAGCAGATGACCCGGACCGGGAGGCACAGCAGGTAAACTGGAACCACTAGGCAGCAGCAGGTGAACAGGAACCAGCAGATGAGCAGACAGGAACCAGCAGATGAGCAGACAGGAACCAGCAGATGAGCAGACAGGAACCAGGAACTCAGCAGATGACCCGGACCGGGAGGCACAGCAGGTAAACTGGAACCACTAGGCAGCAGCAGGTGAACAAGAGCCAAGGTCAGGCAGGATCGTCAGACAAGCCGGGGTCGGGTAAACTGGCAGGCAGCGAGGTACAAAAGGATCAGGCAATACCGAAGTCAGAAAACAGGCCGATGGTCAGGTACAGGCAGATAGCAGGAGGGTCACAGGAAGCCGGGTCAGATACAGGTAAACAAGGCAGATCAGGTCACTTGGGATAAACGCTGTAGTGCAGACAGCATGGACTGTCTGCAAGTGAGGAGTTTAAATAGCCCTTCGGGCGTCACCTGCGGGGGCGGGAACCAGGAAGTCCAGGGCGTCTGTTCCTGACAGAGTTTCCATGACAGTGGCTCTCTTGTCTATTCTCCCTGGATCATTTAAATCCATCAGAAATGATGTCTTGCGACACTTTCTGGCGGCGGTCAGGGTAGTGATTCCCCGTCATTGGAGAACGGCAACCATGCCTTCCCTGGGGGATTGGGCTGTTGAGGTGGACCGCATTAGGGACCTTGAACGCCTGGTGGCGGAGGAAAATGACAAAAGTGAACAGTTCTCTCTCACATGGACTTCGTGGTCCGTGTTTCGGTACTCCTCGGAGTTTATCTCTTGGGCGGAGTGTGCCCTGGACGAGACCACTCTCGGACCTT
Source organism: Rana muscosa (assembly GCA_029206835.1). Taxonomy (NCBI): domain Eukaryota; kingdom Metazoa; phylum Chordata; class Amphibia; order Anura; family Ranidae; genus Rana; species Rana muscosa. Next base: position 188,941,096 of record CM055123.1, read on the forward strand.
GATGGAGTGATTCTGATCCCTGTCCCCTATCTGTGTACCCCTACTATTTGCCCCTGACTCTGACTCTTTCTCTTTTCCCTACACATAAATACACCTCTGAGAACCCAGTAGGATAACGTACCAGGGCTTCAATTTACCTACTACCTATATAACCCATTGAGTGACCCTACTTCATACTCTCCAAATAGGTTTGTGTATACTTTCATCTGATGGTACTTAGCCCTGCTCTGTTCTGACACACATGATGCCTGTTGAGGATGTATCCTATCAATGTTTGTAATGTTTAAGACAATGTATGTCTTTTTCTGTCGTTTCCTTGCATAAACAAATAAAATAAGATTGAATTAAAGTTGTTATCCTGTTCTCTTTTCGGTTTAACCTCCAAAAGGGAACCTCTGTCTATTTCTAAGGTCCTCTCAAGGTCCCGTTCAATATCTATGGGGTTATAACCCTTCTCAATAAACCTAAGTTTAAGAACATCAGCCTGTGCTTTGAATGACTCTGTGGTGGTACAATTTCTACGGAGTCTTAAGAACTGGCTCCGTGGGACTGAGTTCAACCAGGAACGATGGTGGCAGCTATCAATGGGAATAAACCCATTTCGATCAGTTTTTTTGAAAAAGGTTTGAAACTGAAACCTCTGATCAATAATGCTGATCTCTAAGTCTAGAAATTGTATTTTGTCTCTACTGGCTGTATGAGTAAGAGAGATGCCTCTATCATTATGGTTGAGATGGCACATGAAGGTCTCCAATGACGCCATGTCACCATCCCAAAGGAGGAGGATGTCGTCTATATATCTTACCCACAGCACCAACGATGGAGTGTCATGGGCGTAGACGACATCCTCCTCCCACTTAGCTACTATAAAAAGATTGGCGAGGCTGGGGGCAAATTTTGCCCCCATAGCCACGCCACGTGATTGCAAATAAAAATGGTCATTAAACCAAAAATAACTATGTTTAGTGGCAAACTCTAACAATTCCATAATAAACTGGCATTGAAATGAGGCCAGAGAAGGTTCCTTCTCCAAGAAATACTGAACTGCCTCAAGTCCTTTAACATGAGGTATACAAGTGTATAATGAAGCGACATCCGCTGTCACCATGATGATGTCGCTGCATATATTAACACTTTCCAATTTTCTAATGGTGACACCCGTATCACACAGATAGGATGGCACCCGTCTTACCAAGGGCTATAAGTAGTGATCAATATACTGACCGACTCTGGAAGTGACCGAATTGATACCACTTACAATTGGTCGACCAGGTGGATGTATGGGGTCCTTATGGACCTTGGGCAAAAAGTATATAGTGGGAATCCTAGGGACTGTGGGGACTAAAAAAGCTTTCTCCTTCTTATTTAAAATGGATCGATCAAAACCACTGTCAACCAACTTTTGAAGATCAGCTTTAAAGCGAGAAGTGGGGTTAGTAGTTAACATCTGGTATGTACCAGGCTCATTTAAAATCCTGTACATCTCCTTTTCATAGTCACATTTATCTAATATGACTATGCCACCCCCTTTGTCCGCCGGACGAATTACCAAATCTCTGTTGTGACACAGAGATTTAAGGCCGGTATCGGACAAAGGGCGGCGGTGTGTACGGCTCACCGGCAACTCTGCTAGATCTTTAAGTACAAGATCCTTAAAAATACTAACTGCAGGTGCTACCGGGACTCGTGGGTTGAATAAGGACGGATTAGACAAACCCGAGTGAACAGTTCCAGATGTGGCCGCTCTATTTTCACTCATGATGGGATTGGTGATAAGGTAACGTTGTATGTTCACTTTACGAATATACTTTTGAATATCGATGAATGTGTCAAATTTATTCAATTTCTTGGGTAGGGCAAACTTGAGGCCCTTATCCAAGACAGTTAATTCATCATTCGTAAAGACCTTGGAGCTTAAATTAAAAACCCCCTGGCCCTTTACATGCGCCTTTTCTTTCCTTTTCTAGATTCTGAGAATCTGAGAATCCAGAAAAGGAAAGAAAAGGCGCATGTAAAGGGCCAAGGGGTTTTTAATTTAAGCTCCAAGGTCTTTACGAATGATGAATTAACTGTCTTGGATAAGGGCCTCAAGTTTGCCCCACCCAAGAAATTGAATAAATTTGACACATTCATCGATATTCAAAAGTATATTCGTAAAGTGAACATACAACGTTACCTTATCACCAATCCCATCATGAGTGAAAATAGAGCGGCCACATCTGGAACTGTTCACTCGGGTTTGTCTAATCCATCCTTATTCAACCCACCAGTCCCGGTGGCACCTGCAGTTAGTATTTTTAAGGATCTTGTACTTAAAGATCTAGCAGAGTTGCCGGTGAGCCGTACACACCGCCGCCCTTTGTCCGATACCGGCCTTAAATCTCTGTGTCACAACAGAGATTTGGTCATTTGTCCGGCGGACAAAGGGGGTGGCATAGTCATATTAGATAAATGTGACTATGAAAAGGAGATGTACAGGATTTTAAATGAGCCTGGTACATACCAGATGTTAACTACTAACCCCACTTCTCGCTTTAAAGCTGATCTTCAAAAGTTGGTTGACAGTGGTTTTGATCGATCCATTTTAAATAAGAAGGAGAAAGCTTTTTTAGTCCCCACAGTCCCTAGGATTCCCACTATATACTTTTTGCCCAAGGTCCATAAGGACCCCATACATCCACCTGGTCGACCAATTGTAAGTGGTATCAATTTGGTCACTTCCAGAGTCGGTCAGTATATTGATCACTACTTACAGCCCTTCGTAAGACGGGTGCCATCCTATCTGTGTGATACGGGTGCCACCATTAGAAAATTGGAAAGTGTTAATATATGCAGCGACATCGTCATGGTGACAGCGGATGTCGCTTCATTATACACTTGTATACCTCATGTTAAAGGACTTGAGGCAGTTCAGTATTTCTTGGAGAAGGAACCTTCTCTGGCCTCATTTCAATGCCAGTTTATTATGGAATTGTTAGAGTTTGCCACTAAACATAGTTATTTTTGGTTTAATGACCATTTTTATTTGCAATCACGTGGCGTGGCTATGGGGGCAAAATTTGCCCCCAGCCTCGCCAATCTTTTTATGGCTAAGTGGGAGGAGGATGTCGTCTACGCCCATGACACTCCATCGTTGGTGCTGTGGGTAAGATATATAGACGACATCCTCCTCCTTTGGGATGGTGACATGGCGTCATTGGAGACCTTCATGTGCCATCTCAACCATAATGATAGAGGCATCTCTCTTACTCATACAGCCAGTAGAGACAAAATACAATTTCTAGACTTAGAGATCAGCATTATTGATCAGAGGTTTCAGTTTCAAACCTTTTTCAAAAAAACTGATCGAAATGGGTTTATTCCCATTGACAGCTGTCACCATCGTTCCTGGTTGAACTCAGTCCCACGGAGCCAGTTCTTAAGACTCCGTAGAAATTGTACCACCACAGAGTCATTCAAAGCACAGGCTGATGTTCTTAAACTTAGGTTTATTGAGAAGGGTTATAACCCCATAGATATTGAACGGGACCTTGAGAGGACCTTAGAAATAGACAGAGGTTCCCTTTTGGAGGTTAAACCGAAAAGAGAACAGGATAACAACTTTAAATGGGCAATGCTTACATCCTTTTCCACCCAACATAAACAAGTTAGAGCCATCATAGCGAAACATTGGGGAGTACTGAAGAATGATCGAGTTCTACACAGTGTATTACCGGAACAAGCCAAAGTGGTGTTTAGAGGTGTCCCTACACTTCAGAGTAAAATCGCACCTAATATTATCAATCCCCCGGTGCGGCCCTCCTTTTTTTATCAACTAGTGGGTTATCACCCTTGTAAGAAATGCTCTGTGTGTAAATTTAACACTTCAGGGAGAAGTAAGACTTTGGAATTTAATTCCACCATCACGGGTAAAACTTATTCCATCAAGCGTTTTTACACATGTGCCACTAAATATGTGGTTTATCTTATAACTTGTCCGTGTGGTAAGCAATACGTTGGCCGCACTATACGATCTTTTTCTGTGCGGGTTGGCGAACACATAGCCCTCATTCTCAGTGGTGACACACAGCACACAGTACCGAGGCACTACAGGGCACATCACAATAGAAACCCTGCTGGCACTCAATTCCTGGTAATCGATCAATTTGTCTCCCCTTGGAGGGGTAGCCCTAAAACCAGGGGTGTATTGCAACTTGAAACATACTGGATTTATGAGTTACAGTCGCACACGCCTTCTGGTTTGAATGTCGAGTGGGACATTAATTCATTTATTAATAAATCCTAGGTAGACATGGACTCATTTTATCTTTCTCCTTCACCAATAATTTTATCAGTCTTATTTTATATATATTTTTGTCATTCATGTTTCTAATGATATGTTTCCAGTAGGCCATGTACATATAGAAATATATAATGTTGCTTTATGTATTTTGTGGGAGTACATCCCTTGGGCGTGAGTAAATGCTAATATATGGGGAGGCGCTCACCTATTTAGTTATATTCCAAGCCAACCACTTTCTGCACATTAATATGGCCTACATAGGAATACAGGGATTATATTGAAGCTCTGTAGGAGAGTGTGATTCATTTCACAGATCTCTAAATATCATATTATGGACTGTGGTCACGTCCATTTTTATCATTTTAGTTTTATAATTAATTTTTATTATGCCGAGTTATTCTTGGTTTTACATTAAATTGTATGTTTTTATTTTAATTTTCGGTGGAACCACTTGCATAGTATAAATTCTGTCATTAGATTTTTTATATACTGATTTAATCAGATAGTTTATAGTCCTCCTGTCAGCCATTGCTGGAACGCATTTATCATTGCGTTCCAGAATACAACACACTTCTATTATGTTGCTGTCCAGATTTTAATTGGCTGGCGAGGCACCACGTGATTGCATTCACGTTATTAACATATTTTCTCTTTTGGGCGTGTCGCTATGCAGTCACAGACCATGCTGTGCCGTCTGTCCCATTATAAAACTCGCGGATGCGCGATGTCAGCAACCTCATAGTGAGGCTTGGTGCGCGCCCGCGACGTTGCGCCATCCTCTCCAATGTCAATTGTGGACGTGCGATGTCAGTAAGTTCACAGTGAGGCTTGGTGCGCGCCCGCACGTCGGATCGAGGCGCGGCACGCAAGCGACACTGTATTACTTCCGGAAAATCTGAGCGAGGCTAGATCCGCAGCATGGATCCAGAACGAGGCTTGATACACAAGCCTGCAATGCAATGCGGTCGCTCGTTGTGCGGCTTGGATGAGCTTTTTGTCATATTAATGGCACTGCCTGGTTATACCAGGCTTGTTGCCTTATACAAATAAAGGTTTATTAATTTGGATTAAACATTTAGTAGATAGCCCAGTCCTGCTTGAATCAATTAGAGGCTTGACACACATGGTGGGCGGCCATGTTGGTACACCTCCAGATTTCATGTTATCACATATACGGAGTGAGTCCCAGATAGAGGCTTGGAACACATAGGGGGCTTCCATCTTGGTTGAACCAGGAAGTGATTTATCAACACAGGAACACCCAGGGGATGGCCTCTCTAACAGGGGGTCACATTATCTATATATTTAGGGTGGGCAGCAGTGGGGGATCACCCCAGATGATGCATTAGGATGCGAAACGCGTCGGGAGACCTTACTGTTGCCATTTTTGACTATTTGACAAGCGCTGTTATACTCTTTTAAATGTAAGTGTTCCTACCTACATTAAATTACCCTTTTATACAGTATCACGCTATGTGCCTTTTCTTTCCTTTACTTTTTTGCAACTCATCTGGTAACACTACCTGGTCCCAATCGGACACTGTCCGTAAGTTTCATCGCACATTCGGACAGGAGCGATTACTTTTTTCCATCCTGGATTGAAGCTTGTGGTTCCCGTTTGAATTGTTGCTGAGGATTTGCTGTTCACAGTGGCTTACCCTTGCCTGGTTGACCCTTTGAACGTATGTTTTTGGGGTCCACTCTCTCCGGTAAGCCTTTTCTACAATCGATTGGTGGTGGTCACTTCACGTCAAGTTTTTTTGGGAGCACTATTATTTTGATTGTCATTCACCATTTAATATTCATTTATTATATTGTCATTTAATGTATGTAATGTATGTGACAGTATTTTTTTGATGATTTTCAATGTTATATAATTCTCATCACGGTGGATTGGTTGATTTAATTTTCATCACGGTGGATTATCTGAACATTTTCACATATCTGTGTTAGATGTCATGTTGATTGTTTAATCACATATCACTGTTTATACTGCACTTGATCAAAGTGCAGTCCTCATTTAGTTTAGCGCTACACTTTTTTGTTTTTGCTCAACATAAATATGGCCTAGGCTATAAGAAGATTGCCAAGACCCTGAAACTGAGCTGCAGCACGGTGGCCAAGACCATATAGCGGTTTAACAGCACAGGTTTCACTCAGAACAGGCTCTCGCCATGGTCGACCAAAGAAGTTGAGTGCACGTGCTCAGCGTCATATCCAGAGGTTGTCTTTGGGAAATAGACATATGAGTGCTGCCAGCATTGCTGCAGAGGTCGAAGGGGTGGGGGGTTAGCCTGAAAGTGCTCAAACCATACGCCGCACACTGCATCAAATTGCTCTGCATGGCTGTCATCCCAGAAGGATGCCTCTTGTAATGATAATGCACAAGAAAGCCCACAAACAGTTTGCTGAAGACAAGCAGACCAAGGACATGGATTACTGGAACCATGTCCTGTGGTCTGATGAGACCAAGTTAAACTTATTTGGTTTAGATGGTGTTAAGCGTGTGTGGCGACAACCATGTAAGGAGTACAAAGACAAGTATGTCTTGCCTACAGTCAAGCATGGTGGTGGAAGTGTCATGGTCTGGGGCTGCATGAATGCTTCCGGAACTGGGCAGCTACAGTTCATTTAGGGAACCATGAATGCCAACATGTACTGTGACATACTGGAGTAGAGCATGATCCCCTCCGTTCGGAAATTGGGCCGCAGGGCAGTATTCCAACATGATAATGACCCCAAACACACCTTGCCTTGCTTAAGAAGTTGAGGGTAAAGGTGAGGAACTGGCTAAGCATGTCTCCATACCTAAACCCTATTGAGCATCTGTGTGGCATCCTCAAACGGAAGGTGGAGGAGTGCAAATTCTCTAACATCCACCAGCTCCGTGATGTCATCAGCATGGTGGAGTGGAAGAGAACTCCAGTGGCAACCTGTGAAGCTCTGGTGAACCCCATGCCCAAGAGGCTTAAGGCAGTGCTGGAAAATAATGGTGGCCCAATTTGAAAATTTTTACTTAGGGGTGTACTCACTTTTGTTGCCAGCGGTTTAGACATTAATGGCTGTGTGTTGAGTTATTTTGAGGGGACAGCAAATTTACACTGTTATACAAGCTGTACACTCACTACTTTACATTGTAGAAAAGTGTAATTTCTTTAGTGTTGTCACCTCAAAAGATATAATAAAATGTTTAAAAAATGTGAGGGGTGTTCTCACTTTTGTGAGATACTGTATCTGAAAATCGATCAATCCTGATGTACTGACGGCCTATCTCATTTTATGAGGCCTGAAAATGTCAGGACATTACAAATACCCCCAAATGACACCCTTTTGGAAAGTAGACAGTCCAAGGTATTTAGTAGGAGGCATGGAAAGTTTTTTAAGTTGTAATTATTTGTCACAATTTTTGGAAAATTAAGGAAAAAAAATTATCTTTTTTTTTTTGTTTTTTTTTTTACATACTGTCACCAGTGCAGTACAGCATTATTATATAATGGTTGCATCAGTGATCAGGAACACTGACTAATGACAGTATGTAAAAAAATAAATTATAATAATTATTTATTTTTTATTACATTATCTTCTTTTTTTTACGATTTTTTTTAACACACTGTGACCAGAGCAATACATTGTTACCATAGTAACACTTTAGTACTCTGGGGAAGTGATCAGGTTTTTTTTGTTATTTTTTTTACACATTATTAAACATATTATTTACACAGTAAATTTCACTTGTATAAGCAACCATTTTTACTGAATGAACCTGATCCATTTAATGTGTTTTGTTGTGATTATCTGTTATTGACCAGAGCTAATCACATGGTAAAGATGGGCTGTGATTGGCCCTGTCTGTACCATGTGATCGCTGTGACCAATCACAGCTAGCAACACAAATGTACACAATGGATGGCATGAAAGGAAGCAATCCATTGTTTACAATTGTCATGTGATCTGCTGTGATTGATCACAGTGATCACATGGTATCGGCAGTGGACTGGTACACTGATCTGTCAAAGGCTGTGTCCAATAGACACAGCCGGTGATAGATCATTCTGTGTGTGAGGCGCGACAGAGGACATCATATGACGTCCACCCAGATCAACGAAAGTCCCGCCCGGCCTTCATTTTGCTATAGGCCAAGCAGGAACTGATTAAACTGTATCTAAAACCAAAACTGCTTTTGATGGGTTTGGATAAAGTGGGGAGGGTTTAGCAACTTTTGTTGTGTAAGTCCCTCCTGAAGAGAATCACTCTCTTTATTTGTTCTAATGACTGTCATTGGGACTGAACATTAGAGAATGTATAACACTTTGTCACTGAAACAAGAGGGAAAGTCTTCCAATAGAGACACTTGTTGTGGGGATAACTGTCTAAGGGCTCATTTACACATGCTTTGGCTTCAACAAGACTTCAGGCAAGCTTTGTTAAAGCTCTCTGAATGCTAGTCAAAGCTCCTGTCACTAAATAAAATGGTTAGCTTACAGTACTTTTTACACCAGCTTTTGCTTTGCTTCGGCTTTGCTTAAAAAATGATACCCCATGTAGCTTCAGTGGTCCTTCAAAGCTTCTTCAAAGCCTCCATAGAAGTCTATGGCAAAGCTCGCTTGAAGGCCCACTGAAGCTCCACCGAAGCCTCATCGAAGCCCCACAAAGCCTCACGAAGCCCTACGAAGCCCAATTGAAGCCCCACCAAAGCCCCATGAAGCCTCATCCAAGCCCCACAAAGCCTCACCGAAGCCCTACGAAGCCCCATTGAAGCCCCACCAAAGCCCCCATGAAGCCTCATCAAAGCCTCATCGAAGCCTTATCGAAGCCTCATCGAAGCACCAAGCAAAAACAGGTGTAAATAGGGCTGTAAGCTAACCATTTTATTTAGTGACAGGAGCTTTCATTGGCATTCAGAGAGTTTTATCAAAGCCTGTCTGAAGCCATGTTTTGAAGCAAGTGTAAACTAGCCCTAAGAGAGGATTTTTCTCACTTTGCCTCTCACTTCCTGTTGTGCTTATGATTTAAGAGGTGATGGGAAACCTCCCCAATAGGACATAGACTTAAAAAAATAAGTTGGCAATGGTTTAAACCCCTCACTTCTCCATCCAAAAAAATAATAAAATGTTTGGGTTTAAATATACTATAAAACACATTATTATAAAAAGGTATATATTTTAAAGATTACTAATCTCTTACAATAGATACGTTTGGAGAAAGCATGTACTGTATATATATTTTTGTGCACTTTGATTTTTCTTTCATGCTAGATTGTTATAAATTGGTATGAATACAATGAAGAAAAATATACATTTATTGAATATTTATTTCTCCCCAAAAAAAAAAAACTCCACTAAAATTATACAGATATATAAATTCTGATAAGAAATGGTAAGCTGTAACAGCTCAGGTTACTTAAGATACTACTGAACTCAGCAATAAATAAAAACCTCATGACAAGATATGTGCAGCTGTTTTAATTCAGAGACCTAAGACGTGCCTTTTCTTCATTAACAAAGCCTTCACAAGTTACTCCTGCACTTACTGGGCTTTTTAGCTTCCAATATTCAGGGTCATTTGTGGAGTCTTTTGGTTATCAAAATAGGTGAAAGAATTGTGGGAAGTTTCATGAAGATGCTACAGGCATGGGCTTCTCTTTTGTTTAAAAAAAAAAAAAACACTACAATCCTCCTTGGATAATCAATGTACACTGCAAGGGTTTTAGCAAACTTTGTTGAAGATTTCTAACTTTTTCCTGTTCTGATTTAGTTGTTTGTTTTATGATGTCCTTTCCAGACATTGATTCAAATTTCTGAATGACAGAGTATGTGTTCATTATAACTTTTGGAGAAACCAGTGTTCTAATGAGGAAAGACGTAGTGCCTGAAGTCCTTTAATAGACAAGCCTAGGCAGTTGAGTTTAGAAGCATTTTTTGGAAAGCCAAAAAATGCATTCAGGACAGATGTTGAGAGGCATTTGAAACGCCAAATACCTGTAACAGCTTGTAAACACGGTAACTCGTGTTTAGCCGCGTTTCATTTACAGGCGCTTTTAATGGAGAAACATTTTTGACTATTTTCAATGTAAAAACGTACACTAAATGGACTCCTTAATTTCCTTATTTATAAAGATATATTATTTGTACAGTATGTTATATTGTTTATTTGCCTGTGTTTCTATATACAATACATGTGTGTGTGTGTGTAATACCATAAGAACTGCTAATACATACCTTAAAGATACTGGATTTGATATGCAGCTTAAACAATGGCCACTGGAGAATGAAAGCAATGTAAAGAACTTGCTTAGAAGTCTGCTGCTTTATAATGCACATTTGAAAGGTTTAGCACTCTGGGGAAATTCACTGCGGGTAAAGTGAAATTCTGTTTAACTCTTTGAGGAAAGAGGCTGATTCTATATACTGTATATTATAATGTTTTAATGTATTACAAATAATTGAATATATATGTTGAATGTAAAAAAAATAATTTTGGTGATATTATTAAATGTAAATACATGTGGTGATCAATAGTATGCAAAAATTGCCTCTAATCAGGGCAAGATTTCAGTTACTGTCAATTACTGCATATTGTCAATGTCAGGTGGACCTGTTGTAGGTAATATTGAGTCATACATAAGTTCCTCTGTTCTTTAAAGTGACTCTGTCATCAAAAACAAATTGTAAAAAAAGGCATCCTGCAAAATAAGATTAAAAAGAAGTATGCCCAAAGCTTTTTTGGTCATACTTCTCTTCTTGGTTACAGGAGTGTGCTTACTTTTGCTCTCCTATGACAAAGAATCAGCCAACAGTGGGATAAAGCCTGCTGTCAGCTGACATCATAGAGCCACTCCAGGCTCTGGAGGGATACCGACCATATTGTCAGGATGCACACAGCCAGCTGCTTGACTGACAGCTGGGTCTAGCTCTCAGGGTGCGGCAGAGTGCCAAAAACCAGCTGAACCTGCCCCTCTCCAGCCCGGTGCTCCAATGCAGTGGCGTCACTAGGGTTGGTGTCACCTGGTGCAGTAAAACATGGTGTCACCCCCCTCCATCCAGCGACTTCACTGGCACATGCACTCTGAATGTCTGGCATACTGTGCCGGAACTTCAGAGCACCATGCTGTAACTGAGGGCTCCCGCACACATGTGCGGGAGTGACGTCATCACAGCTCTGCCTATACTATTCATTATCTGCTGTCGTCAGGGACAGACCTGATCCAGAGATCCCACTGTATAGTGATCTCTGGATTGGATCAGTCCCTGGGGACAGCAGATAATGGCATCATTGGCATTGATGATTTGATTCAGATTTCGGAACTGACCTGCTGACACGGTGTGTTGCTTGCTGGACCAGATCTGATGGCCGCAGGGAAGATGGCAAGATGCTGTGACCTGCTGACAAGGCGTGTTGCTTGCTGGACCGTGGTGGACAGTATCTGATGTCTGCAGCCAGGGAAGATGGCAAGATGATGCTGTAAACTTCTGCTTGCTGGATGGATCTGATGTGGGTGTGAGTCACTGTCTGTTTACACCTGGGATGCGGACACCACCCCCTTATCAGACCAGCTTAGGGTGGCTCAGCTCAGCTACTATACCTATATATAATATAGCTGTGTCTGATAACCGGTGGGGGGGGGGGGGTTGCTGCTGCTGGACACAGCTATAATTATATTATAATATTATATATAGGCATAGTAGCTGACTGAGCTGCCCACCCTGTGCCCCCCCATCAGACCAGCACAGGGCACCAGGAATGTACACTCCTCTCACAGGGGTGTTAGTGGATGGTGTGGCGACACCATGGCAACCCCCCTGCCCCCTAACCTAAGGATATCATACCTCTCTTCGAGCTCAGGCCATCGGCAGACACCCCCTCATTGCAAGATGGCACCCTCCCGCTCATTACAGCACCAGCTGAGGGCCAGGGCAGGGCGGGCAGCTCACAATACACTCGTGTCCCAGGGGTGGCAGCTGGAGAAGACAGTGTGCAGCTGCGGCGAAGACAGTGACATGAGATAAGCTCAGCAGGGAAGTAGGAGGAGGAAGAAGGACACATGTCAGGCTGCGGTGCTGGAGGTGTTCCGGCCGGGTCAGCTGGAAAAAAAATTACAGGGCTTTCTTCAACCTCGGGAGAGTTGGGATGGTGTCACCCCCCTAGTGACACCACTGCTCCAATGAGAGCTGGAGGGGCAGAGTGGAGAGTGATTACTGACAGTGACCGCTGTATGCTCAGAGCAGAATCAGTGGTCATGGGATTGTTTAGTCCTCAGGCTTAGAGCCTGCACACTGATGCTGCATCATAGAGGTGACTATATACTGTATGTTTGTTTTTTTACATACCCCATTCATGCCCTTTAATATTACTTTCCTGACAGACTCCATGGCAGCGTACATATGGGTTAACCCGCCTCCTCTCCTACCTTATAGGACCCCACTCCCATAAATCTTTGCTCCAAGCCAGAGGGCGCGTTCCTTTTTTTGTCCTCCTCCTAAGGACTTGAAAAAAAATGGTTGAAGTCTTACCTTGGATATGTGTCCACAATCGAGGCCTGGCTGTTTGGCGCACGCTGTATCCTGGTCCTGGAACACATGTCGAATCACCAGCAGTGCCCAGCTATTAGCAGGTTGGAGAAAGGTGATGGATGAGGTAGTCATGAAGAGCTTAGTTACCTAGCTATTAGTGGGTGTCCATGTATGCCCTGGACCTGTGCAGCAGCGTCTTCTGGATCCAGGCATGGTCATGGGGTATTCTGTGCGGTAATGTTTACTTCTTTTTGTATAATCCATTGCAGCAGTTTTTGTGTGTTTGTTTTCATTCCCTGGCTCTAGTGTGTTCCAGCCTATGGCGGCTGGAGTGCATCTGCGTTACAGGCCGCTGCTTCATATCCGGCCATTGCCCGTTTCAGATCTGAGTGGGCTAGGGTCAAAAACGAGGTCTGGTTTCGCATATTCGCCATTCTATCAAAATGGCATTGTTGATTCTGGCGCATGATTATATACCTACCTGTAACCTGTGAGGAGATGCCGCTGATCAGCTCTCCTCTTACACTCTGTCAGTGGGAGGCGAAGAGAGCCGATTCCCGGCATCTCCGTGTTTACATGTGACCGGCTGTGATTGGTCACAGCCGATCACATGGTTAAAGATCTGCGGCCATGGCTCTTTACACAGATCGAGGTCGCGGCGTGTCCTAGCAACACGGGGGCGCGCAAGAGCGGACGTTCTGGGCGGCCATCATATGACGTCCACCCAGAACGAGAGCCGCACCGCCCAGCCGGCATTTGATGGTGGGCGGGCAGCAAGTGGTTAAAGTTCATGTGCGTGTAAAGGCAGGTGTCCCAATACTTTTGGTAATATAGTGTATATATGATCTGGACTTTCCATGGTGACTTTTTTTTTCTTCCTGAAAATAACGTATGTAACTAATTGATTACATACGCTTTTTTTATATACAATTTGTTTCTTGTAGAAAAGTCCTTCCTGATGAAGCCAGCTATAGCAAAACATGTTAAAGGTGCTACTTGAAGTTATATATGTATAAACGCAGCAATTTGTATGGAAATAACCATGTGTATCAAACATCTATTAGGAGATTGAATAATCATTGTGATTTTAAGATTGATTTTATTGATTTTTGTTAAATACAAATATATGGTTTTCTTACATTATTGTGGTGTAATGTATTGGCAACTTTAAAATACCCACCCTTTTCTGTATCTGTGAAATGCTGGGGTAATAAACACTTTAAAAGAGAAGTATCCTATGGGGATACAATGCTAAATACCGCACAATGACTGGTATCTCCCCTCTGACAATGGCGGCACTTACCATGTGGTGCAGCAAGCAAACCACCTTTGCCCTCTCCACTGACCCTAGCCCACTATTTGACAGTTCGGCACTTCCCGCTTACAATGCTAGTGGACACTGCGGTTCGTATGTGAGAATGCAGTGGCCCACGGCTAGGCAGTTTGTCCACCCTGTCACAGGCCATTTCCAACCGCAACCTGACACGCAAACCCCTACTCAAATCGACTGGTTTTCCATGGTGTGTCTAACACAGCATAGCAAGACGCTACACCTCTCGGGTCAGGTCCACAGGCCACTCACGCCATATGAGGATATGTGTGGTCTCTTTTAGACCCCCAAACACCCTCTCTCTCTGATATACAAAGACATACAGGCCTATACATACAGTTCACTCCCTAACTTCACACTGAAGTGGTCCAGAGATATAGGTGCGGAGATATCCCCAGAACAATGGTATACCTCATTCACACTTACACATAAATCATCCATCTCCGGGTTTTCGCAAAAGAAAAACTATAAACTGCTATCCCGGTGGTATAGGGATCCAGTCAAGGAGAATAAGATGTACTCCAATACTCCGGATACTTGTTGGCGTTGTCACAGAGGAAAAGGATCCTATATTCATGTATGGTGGGAGTGTGACCGGGTTCGCCCTTTCTGGGACAAGATCTTTGGTATTTACAATGATATGTCTCTCTGGTGCCCTCTCCTTCTATGGCTCTTTTGTCAATCTTACCAGGCCCCATTAAATCCCACAAGAAAAACCTACTCAGATTATTTTTATCAGCAGCCTGCCATGTGATATCGCAACATTGGAAAACCGAAACCATCCCCCCTATCACATTCTGGATAGATATCATTAACGACACTATGCTCATGGAGGAAATGCAAGCTAAGATAGGGGATACGTGGGATAAACACAAACAATTATGGTACCTATGGCTTCACCACTCATCCATGGACCTCCTCCTCAACATGATTTCTACTTGAGGAATGGGTCCTATGGCACACAATATAGGAAGAGACCTCCATAGTGGAGGCATAGACACCTATCCTGCTGAGTCCCCCCCCCCAGTTTTTCCCCCCTTTTTTTCTCCAGATCTCACTCCCAAACCCTCTGGTATCGGACAGTCAGTTTATATGTTATATACTCTAGGCAGTGCCCCCCAGGAAACGGGCACTGTATCGGGGGTTATTGGGATGCTGAGGTCGGTTTCAAGCATTTCTGCATGTATGTTCTATGATGTTTGTACGATGGGCGGTATGTGAGAACCGCTTCCCCCGCAACCCTTTTTTCTTCATTTTGTACCCCTCCCCCTTTATTCATGTTATTGTTTCTTTTTTTAAATTAATAACAAATATATTCAACCTTAAAAGAGAAGTATTATTTTATTTTTATTTCCTATTCATACTTACCTCAGTGGATGCAGCATCAGACCGATGCTGCATCTGTCCCCCAAAGTCTCTGCACTGAGAACCGAGCCACCGAACAGTCAGCATCGCTTCTGCTCTACTTCTCTGCGCTCATTGGAGCGCTGAGCCATGGAGGGGCGGTGAGCAGCCGTCTCACCGGCTCGCTGAGACTGCCATCAATCAAGGCAGCTGGTGGATCCAGACTTGAAAGTCAGGATGACGCACTGCCCCAACTGATGGCATTGACATCAGCGGAGAGCGGACTTCAGACTGCTCTCTGCTGAAAACGGGTCACAAGAGTGCAAAACGAATTGCACTCCTGTGACCCAAAGGAGAAAGCTCAGGCTGGACTTCTCCTTTAAGTTTATATACACAAATCTTTTTTTCTGTAAAAGGATTGCATCAAAATGGTATTTTTATGGTAGGCTATTTAAAGCGGTTGTATACCTGCAGGACGAAAAAATAAAATAAAAAAACCTGTAAGGCAAAGGCATAATGAGCTAGTATGCAGCGCATACTAGCTCATTATGAAATACTTACTTTAGAACGAGGCGTCGGTATTTCACCCGGTCCACGCCGAAGGAGCTGACTATTTGCCCTTGGCGTGTCTTCCGGGTTCGTGGCTCCGGCGCTGTGAGTGGCCGGACCGGAGCGTCTGCCGGACCTTCACCTGGGCATTCACATCGCATCACTTTGCATGCGCCGCTGACGTCTATTTAAGCCAAGTTAAATGTAAAAGTTAAAGAATGAATTACACATTGAAAATATGTAATTCCAGAGTACAGTGTCGCTGATGTCTGTGAAAACTGTGCTGTTCCATAATACCCCATACA
The DNA here is from genome assembly GCA_029206835.1 of Rana muscosa. Classification (NCBI taxonomy): domain Eukaryota; kingdom Metazoa; phylum Chordata; class Amphibia; order Anura; family Ranidae; genus Rana; species Rana muscosa. Next base: position 188,957,416 of record CM055123.1, read on the forward strand.
GCTTAAAGCGGAGGTTCCGCGGCAAAACTTTTTTTTTTCTGCATTCAATGGGGTTTACCAATAATAAATTACACTTACTTGTTTCGTTTCTGCTAGTATCCGCTGTCCGTTTTCCTCGTAAAGAAGGAGTTATAAAATCAGTTTCTCAGTGTTTCCATTTTGCTTGTGGGCATTGTGAAGCCCACAAGCAATCATTTCCTGGAATAGCACCGTAAACTAAAAGGTTGCCATCACAACGGGCGGCGTCATTGAAAGTTCACGCCCCGTTGTGATGGTAAGCACAATGTAAATAGAGACGCCCTTGTCACGTGACTGGCGTCATGCGTCACGTCGTATGTGAAATCTCTTGAGATTTTGCAGCACTGCATACCACAATGTATTTTATATCACACTGCAGCCAAGTCCCACATTGCATTGCGGCGCCGGGGAAGGGCTTGGAAACGCCTACTCCCGCGGGAGGGAATCCCGGAAGTCGCTTTATTCATAAATATAAAGGCAAATACAAGGTATTTATATATATAAAAAAAAAATGTTGTGCCTTTTAATGATGTACATACAGGTCCTTCTCAAAAAATTAGCATATTGTGATAAAGTTCATTATTTTCTGTAATGTACTGATAAACATTAGACTTTCATATATTTTAGATTCATTACACACAACTGAAGTAGTTCAAGGCTTTTCTTGTTTTAATATTGATGATTTTGGCATACAGCTCATGACAACCCAAAAATCCTATCTCAAAAAATTAGCATATCATGAAAAGGTTCTCTAAACGAGCTATTAACCTAATCATCTGAATCAACTAATTAACTCTAAACACCTGCAAAAGATTCCTGAGGCTTTTAAAAACTCCCAGCCTGGTTCATTACTCAAAACCGCAATCATGGGTAAGACTGCCGACCTGACTGCTGTCCAGAAGGCCATCATTGACACCCTCAAGCAAGAGGGTAAGACACAGAAAGAAATTTCTGAACGAATAGGCTGTTCCCAGAGTGCTGTATCAAGGCACCTCAGTGGGAAGTCTGTGGGAAGGAAAAAGTGTGGCAGAAAACGCTGCACAACGAGAAGAGGTGACCGGACCCTGAAGAAGATTGTGGAGAAGGACCGATTCCAGACCTTGGAGGACCTGCGGAAGCAGTGGACTGAGTCTGGAGTAGAAACATCCAGAGCCACCGTGAACAGGCGTGTGCAGGAAATGGGCTACAGGTGCCGCATTCCCCAGGTCAAGCCACTTTTGAACCAGAAACAGCGGCAGAAGCGCCTGACCTGGGCTACAGAGAAGCAGCACTGGACTGTTGCTCAGTGGTCCAAAGTACATTCGGAAATCAAGGTGCCAGAGTCTGGAGGAAGACTGGGGAGAGGGAAATGCCAAAATGCCTGAAGTCCAGTGTCAAGTACCCACAGTCAGTGATGGTCTGGGGTGCCATGTCAGCTGCTGGTGTTGGTCCACTGTGTTTTATCAAGGGCAGGGTCAATGCAGCTAGCTATCAGGAGATTTTGGAGCACTTCATGCTTTCATCTGCTGAAAAGCTTTATGGAGATGAAGATTTCATTTTTCAGCACGACCTGGCACCTGCTCACAGTGCCAAAACCACTGGTAAATGGTTTACTGACCATGGTATTACTGTGCTCAATTGGCCTGCCAACTCTCCTGACCTGAACCCCATAGAGAATCTGTGGGATATTGGGAAGAGAAAGTTGAGAGACGCAAGACCCAACACTCTGGATGAGCTTAAGGCCGCTATCGAAGCATCCTGGGCCTCCATAACACCTCAGCAGTGCCACAGGCTGGTTGCCTCCATGCCCACGCTGCATTGAAGCAGTCATTTCTGCAAAAGGATTCCCGACCAAGTATTGAGTGCATAACTGAACATAATTATTTGAAGGTTGACTTTTTTTGTATTAAAAACACTTTTCTTTTATTGGTCGGATGAAATATGCTAATTTTTTGAGATAGGATTTTTGGGTTGTCATGAGCTGTATGCCAAAATCATCAATATTAAAACAAGAAAAGGCTTGAACTACTTCAGTTGTGTGTAATGAATCTAAAATATATGAAAGTCTAATGTTTATCAGTACATTACAGAAAATAATGAACTTTATCACAATATGCTAATTTTTTGAGAAGGACCTGTATTACAGCTGTTGTGTTACAATATAGTTGTGATTTTGGGTGAACCTCCGCTTTAACTGCATCTACCAAGCATATATTTTAAAGGATTCATGTTCTTAAGGCCCCTTTCCCACGTGCGGACAGTATGTCTATATTTCATCCATGCATTTTCGGATGAAATACGGACATACATGCATCCCTATGGGATAGCGGGTATCAGCGGATGAACATCCTCTGACACCCGATATCATCCGTGTCCGCAATGCTCCGATTCTGCAGACGGAGGAAAATCCTATTTTTCCATCCGTCTGCAGAGCGGATCGGATGAACACGGACAGACGGTCCGTGTTCATCCGATCCCCCCATAGGGGAGAGCGGAGATCTGACAGGGCGGTCCCTGCACAATGTGTAGGGACCGCCCTGTCATCCGCCGGCTCAGCGGGGATCAACGGAGCGATCCCCGCTGAGCAAGCAGATGTTCTTGAGGCGGATCATCACGGATCCGTCCCGTGTGAAAGGGCCCTTACATGTCACCTTAAAGTTGCATTATAAGTACTCTTTCCCATTTTTTTATATTTTTGCTTCACTAAACACTCCCATGGCAGTTCCAAGTTCCTCACACCCTTTTTTGATTATACCATGCCTATTTGGCCCCATAGCCTTCAATAGGATACACTACTAAATTTGTGTTTTGTGAATTTCAAACAGAATTTTACAAAATTGGGCAGATTTTCTCATCCCTGCCAGAGAACAAAATTTGTGCTCAGCTCATCTAAGGTTTATTTATTTTTTTACTTGTTTGGCAAGCATCAGGGTGTGGGTTTTCCTAGTTTTTTGGCATTTGCATTTTGTTTATGTTCCATATGAAACATTCTTAGATCTAATTTTGTGCATCCCTCACACAGCCAGGCAGACCTGTGAAGGGTCAGGATCAGGTTTAAGGTCAGAAACAGGTAGAAGTCAGTAACTTGATGGCAGCAGGGTACCAAGTCAGGTGGCAGAGACGTAGTCAGAAATCCAAGCCAAGGTCGGTAACACAAGTGAGCAGCCATAACAGGCAGACATAATGGGCAGGGGTGATCCAATAGAGGTGTCAGACATAACCCGGTCAGGAACAAGGTTAGCAGACTTTGAAGAACCAGGAACACAGCAACCAGAGCAGAAGACAATCCAGCACTGAGGCCAGACAGACCCTTAAAGTGGATGTAAACCCTCCATACACCCAGTAAAATGAACAGCCTCAGATGATGCACAGAAATTAACCAAATCCGCCTACGTAGGTTTTACGGTATGTATATCTGCTGTCTTCACATTTATTTACTGTTTAGAAAGTTCAGATCGTGTAAAGGAAATTTTCCCTCTGTTTAACACAGAGTGTGATGTCTGGGCATACAGCAAAGACAGCAAAAAATGCTGATTGGAGGAAAGGCACACACCCCCTCTCATCATAGGCAGAGACTCTCAGAGGTGTTTTGTAACAGGGCCAGCTCCCTGCTAATCTATTTATAGCAACCTCCCTGGTCAGAAATTTCAGGCTGCTTTTATCTGATGTGTCTGAGGATTTGTCAGGAGTTATCAGGCTGATTAGAGAGGAACGATTCAGGAGAGAGCTACGGGACTTAGCTCTTTGAAGAGAGATAACAAAATACTGCATATATATCTGCCCATCTCAAATTTCATGAATTGAGTTTACATCCTCTTTAATTTAAATATGCTGCTGGGTGCCACAATCTGTGGATGCATGCGCATGCCTATGTGTATGCGCATGTACCGACACGTATACACCATTACTAGTCCGTGTGCACATCCTAGTCCTTTCTCATTGACAGGGTAACTTTAATGTATTTATGATATGCAACCACTGTTTCGAAACTTTATTAACACAGCTAGTAATTAAACTGAGCAGAGTGGGTATGGGAAGAGGGGAAGACACTGAGACTTATTTACTAATTGAGTAGAGACTGTTAACCTAGCAAAGTTATATTTCACTTAGCTTACTGAATGAGGTGAAACTGAGTTGTGAAAGTAAAGTCCTGTTTTTTACACATTTACACATCTGCATATGAATAGGTATTCTTTGCAAATGTAATTATGTTTTTGTTCTTAAAATTAGGTAACATGTATTAGATACTATTACATCACAAAGTAACCTGGAACAATGACCATGAAAGTGACCCACAACATTTATAATGCAGAAAAGGAAACTATTGAATTTTTTAAAGTTTTGTGTGTTTTCTACATTTTCACATAACTTGGTCAAATAAATATATAATTGTATATATTAATATATTGTGTTTTTAGACAGAAGTTTTTAGCTTCTTTTCATATAGCTTCATCTGTTTCTTTACAAACTATTGAAAAAAGGCTGCTGTTTACAGACATCAATAGCTCAAGCTGAAATTTAGACACAGATGTGGATGATTCATCCCTGTAATTAACCCTTTTTAACAAGGCCCAGTCCAACATTTCATTCAGATTAGTAGGTAGGCATCCACTGTAGTCTAGTATTTATTATTTATTTGTAAAACAAAGATTGTATATATAGTAAAACTGCTAAAAAACCTCAGTGTAAAAACATCCAAACTTAAAATGAACTAAACTTTTCAATGAAGTTTTATTTTATAATTCACTGCCAGGAATAAAACTTAATTCATAAAGTGTCATTAAATGTTGAATTCATTCCATTTCAATCCTGAGAGGATACACACAAGCCATCTACAGAGACCAAAAGTCACTTTCTGGCAACTGTTTTTTAGTTAATAGACTTAACTTACATTATTTTATTTTGGATATCTCTTACATTTAAGTTTTACTTTCTTGTACTCTGATTTGGATTCCTGCCCATAATTAAAATGATATACTTTTTATATATGCAAATAAATAATACACACTGAAAATAATAAAAAATTCTTTAACTTTAGAGATATTTCTTTAACCACTTCAGCTTTCTCGCCTGTATACCCCTTATGGACTGGAGCAACTGTTAAGCCTCGTACACACGATCGGATATCCTATGGATTCTAATCCGATGGTTTTGTCCATCGGAAATCCGATGAATCTGACTTCCATTAGTCTTGCCTACACACCATCAGTCAAAAAACCGAGCGTTCCAAACGCGGTGACGTAAAACACTCCGATGAGCCGAGAAAAATTAAGTTTAATGCTTCTGAGCATGCGTCGACTTGATTCTGAGCATGCGTGGGTTTTTTATCCAATGGACTTGCCCATAGACGATCGGAATTTGCTATCAGTTTTTGATCCATCGGAAACATTTAAAACATGTTCTATTTTTTAAAACCGATAGTAAAAAGACCGATGGGTCCCATACACGATCGGTTTTTCCGATGAAAAAAGTCCATCGGACTGTTTTCATCTGTAAAACCGATCGTGTGTACAGGGCTTCAGAGTTCTAGTATTGGCCCAAGTATTCAGAAATAACTCTGTCATTACATAAGATTCCAAAGTAATAATATAATTTTTTCAGGACAAACAATGTTTTGGTGATTCTTTTGGTGATATTGACTTTCAAAAAATATTTTCATTTCTATGTAATCTATAGACAAAAAACACAAACACATTTTTTCTCCTTTGATTGGTGTTAGTTAAACATAGGGGCTGATTTACTAATAACAGTGCGCTGCGCTGGTTCTAACGTTAATTGGTGCGCCGGATAACTCCTTCACTGGGCGCAGGAAGCAGCGGCGCACTGTTATAGTAAATAGAAATGTCAGCGGCGCTCTATTGAAAATGAATGGTTCCCTATGGGAGCCCATTGATTTGAATAGAGGTCGCCCGGGAAGTCGGATCCGACTTGCGGGTGACTCATGTGCCGGCTGACACAGGGACAGCGCGACTTTGCGAGGCGATCTGGACACGACCTGAGCGTGCAGCAGCCGCTCAAGTGGTGTCCTAGAGGCGACTAGCCGGCCGAGAATGTGTCCAGCGCGATGTGATCGTGCTGGTCCTCGGCAGCCTCGCTGTCCCATGTTTGGTATGAATCATGAAGGGGAACTCCAGGCCAAATTTTAATGAAAAAACCGGCATGGGTTCCCCTTCAGGAGCATACCAGGCCCTTAGGTCTGGTCTGGATTCTAAGGTGAACCCCCTATGCCGAAAAACGGCATGGGGGTCCCCCCAAAATCCAAACCAGGCCCTTAGGTCTGGTCTGGATTCTAAGGTGAACCCCCTAAGCCGAAAAACGGCGTGGGGGTCCCTCCAAAATCCAAACCAGACCCTTATCCGAGCACGCAACCTGGCAGGCCGCAGGGGAAAAGGGGGGACGAGAGCGGCCCCCCCTCCCTCCTGAACCGTACCAGGCCGCATGCCCTCAACATGGGGGGTTTGGTGCTCTGGGGCAGGGGGGCGACCTGCGGCCCCCCCACCCCAGAGCACCCTGCCCCCATGTTGATGAGGACAAGGGCCTCTTCCCGACAACCCTGGCCGTTGGTTGTCAGGGTCTGCGGGCGGGGGGCTTATCGGAATCCGGGAGCCCCCTTTAATAAAGGGGCCCCCGGATCCCGGCCCCCCACCCTATGTGAATGAGTATGGGGTACATCGTACCCCTACCCATTCACCTGGTGGAAAAAAAATTGCAATAAAAAAACCACACAGCTTTTTAAAGTATTTTATTGCACAGCTCGGGGGTCTTCTTCCGACTTCGGGGGTCTCCGGTGTCGTCGCCGCGCTCTCCGGTTTTCTTCTGCCGGGCCACCGCTAACTTCTTTAGCTCTTTTGCTAGCGGAGGCCCGGTCTTCTCCGTCGCCTTCTTCTTCTCCCGCTATCCGGTTCTTCTCCCGGTTCTTCTCCCGCTCCTTTCTTCTGCCGGTCCTCCGCTAACTTCTTTTAGCTCTTTTGCTAGCGGAGGCCCGGTCTTCTCCGTCGCCTTCTTCTTCTCCCGCTATCTGGTTCTTCTCCCGCTTCTTTCTTCTGCCGGCCCCTCCACTAACTTCTTTAGCTCTTTTGCTAGTGGAGGGGCCGGTCTTCTCCGTCGTCGCCGTCGGCGTCTTCTTCTCTCTTCTCCTCCTCGATGTTGACTCGTCGCTTCCTCTCGCAGTAATGCTAAATTTTCGGTCCGCAGAGATTAATATAGGCTTCTCATGACGTCACAGTCACATGTTCCGGGGCACATGGCCCCGGAGCATGTGAGTGTGACGTCATGGGAACATGTGACTGTGACGTCATGAGAAGCCTATATTAATCTCTGCGGACCGAAAATTTAGCATTACTGCGAGAGGAAGCGACGAGTCAACATCGAGGAGGAGAAGAGAGAAGAAGACGCCGACGGCGACGACGGAGAAGACCGGCCCCATCACTAGCAAAAGAGCTAAAGAAGTTAGTGGAGGGGCCGGCAGAAGAAAGAAGCCAGAGAAGAACCGGATAGCGGGAGAAGAAGAAGGCGACGGAGAAGACCGAGCCTCCGCTAGCAAAAGAGCTAAAAGAAGTTAGCGGAGGCCCGGCAGAAGAAAGAAGCGGGAGAAGAACCGGATAGCGGGAGAAGAAGAAGGTGACGGAGAAGGCCGGGCCTCCGCTAGCAAAAGAGCTAAAAGAAGTTAGCGGAGGCCCGGCAGAAGAAAGGAAGAACCGGAGAGAAGAAGAGGGGAGAAGGCGACGGAGAAGACCGGGCCTCCGCTAGCAAAAGAGCTAAAGAAGTTAGCGGTGGCCCGGCAGAAGAAAACCGGAGAGCGTGGCGACGACACCGGAGACCCCCGAAGTCGGAAGAAGACCCCCGAGCTGTGCAATAAAATACTTTAAAAAGCTGTGTGGTTTTTTTATTGCAATTTTTTTCCACCAGGTGAATGGGTAGGGGTACGATGTATATAACACAAGTAAAAAATGCGCATGAGTCCAAAGTCACTAATATCTCAAAGGTATATAATCAAATGGCGCATGTACAAAAAGATGTACAGTCGGTGAACATGGGGTCCAGGCTCCGGGGGGAGAGGGATGAAGCGGAGGCTGGAAGAATAATAATAATAATAGGAGAAGTCACATGTGCAAGCTCAGGGCTGCCATTCAAGGTGAAACAGAAACCATGTTCCAGGGTACTGTAAAGAAAAGCAAAGCAAGGGAGAGGCGCCTCTGAGTGCAGACGTTTTAAAACAATTTAATAAAAGATAGTGCTACAAGCAACTCACATTTTGTATGGTTAAAAACGTGCATTGTACGAAATCCAGTTAGAATAGGAAGATGTGATCAGGTCTGTCACGGAGTATCTCCTCCTGCTGGGGCGCTGTGCTGCTGATAGTCAGTTCACTGCTGTAGATGGTATGGATACGGCCGTCAGCGGTGAAGAAAAGCAGTGCAGGGCCTTGGAGATGTTGATCGAATAGCAGGCGAGGGCCGATGACGTCATCTTCCTCTTCTAACTGGATTTCGTACAATGCACGTTTTTAACCATACAAAATGTGAGTTGCTTGTAGCACTATCTTTTATTAAATTGTTTTAAAACGTCTGCACTCAGAGGCGCCTCTCCCTTGCTTTTCTTTAGGGGTATGATGTACCCCATACTCATTCACATAGGGTGGGGGGCTGGGATCCGGGGGCCCCTTTATTAAAGGGGGCTCCCGGATTCCGATAAGCCCCCCGCCCGCAGACCCCGACAACCAACGGCCAGGGTTGTCGGGAAGAGGCCTTTGTCCTCATCAACACCAAACCCCCCATGTTGAGGGCATGCGGCCTGGTACGGTTCAGGAGGGAGGGGGGCCGCTCTCTCGTCCCCCCCTCTTCCCCTGCGGCCTGCCAGGTTGTGTGCTCGGATAAGGGTCTGGTTTGGATTTTGGGGGGGACCCCCACGCTGTTTTTTCGGCGTAGGGGTTCCTCTTCAAATCCAGACCAGACCCAAGGGCCTGGTATGCTCCTGGAGGGGGAACCCATGCCGGTTTTTTATTTAAAATTTGGCCTGGAGTTCCCCCTCAAGATTCATACCAAACACAGTGCCTGCTATTGGCGGGAATCCAAGTCGGATCCCCGTTCATTGAAAGTCGGACATATGTCGGCTTCATGTCGTAGGGCAAAGTCGGATCCAAAGTAGGACAGATGTCGTGTCGCACTAGTGTGAACCCGGCCTAAATACAACTACACTGCTACTCTCAGCTGCTCATATCACTCTGGTCTCACTAAATAGCTAAAATCGTAAATAATACTGTTTTTGGAGCTTAGGGCAGCTCCTTATCATATACATGCAAATGTGGTAAAACACGGCATGCAAACGCCACAAAGCGCGCCTTTCTAAACGCCACTTTCAACCTTACTTCAGAACACTTTGCACTAGCGTCCCGTCTACATGGGGCCTAAAAACGCCTATGCCATTTACAGCTCCAAAACGCCATAGTGGCCATGAGGCCATAGGCAAACATGGAGAGATGTTTTTAAGCTGCAAAAAACGCTCAAACAAGCGGTTGGAAAAACGTCCGTGTGCATGTAGCCTTATATTAACCACTTGCGCACTGCCCAGACCAAGTTTCACATTTCAGCGCTGATGCACTTTTAATGACAATTGCGCGCTCATACAACACTGTAACCCAATGAAAATGTTTTATTTGTTGGCACACAAATAGAGCTTGCTTTTGGTGCTATTTGATCACCTTTGTGTTTTATTTTTATTTTTTTTCTATAAATACAAAAGACCGAGTTAAAAAAAAAAAAAATGGATATTTTACCCACTTCAGCACTGGGCCTATTCTGGCACTTCTCTCCTTCATGTAAAAATCATAAATTTATGGCTATAAAATTACTTCAAAACACCAAACATTATATATTTTTTTGGAGCAGACACCCTAGGGAATAAGATGGCGGTCATTGCAAATTTTTATCTCGCTCGGTATTTGCCCAATAAATTTTCAAACGCCTTTTGTTTGCTAAAAATATTACAAAACAGTAAAGTTACGGCCAATTTTTTGGTATAATGTGAAAGATGTTGTTATGCTGAGTAAATAGATACCTAACACGTCACGCTTTAAAATTGCACACACACATGGCATGACACCAAACTTCAGTAATTAAAAATCTCCCTAGGCGATGCTTAAATTTTTTTTACACGTTACCATTTTGGCATTACAGAGGAGGTCTAGTGCTAGAATTGCTGCACTCGTTCTAACGCACGCAGCAATAACTCACATGTGTGGTTTGAACGGCGTTTACATATGTGGGCGGGACTTACGTGTGTGTTCGCTTCTGAGCGCGAGCTACCGGGGACATGGGCGTTTTTTCTTATTTTTATTTTTTTTGACTTTTTTGTATTTCTTACTCTTTTTTTATTTATTTTTTTATTTTTTGGGATCACTTTTATTCCTATTACAAGGAATGTAAACATCCCTTGTAATAGGAATGTGTGTGACAGGTCCTCTTTATGGAGAGATGCAGGCTCAATAAGACCCCGCATTTCTCCTCCAGGCTGGAAAGCATGATATTGTTCCAAAAAAATCACCAATCTCATGCTGACAGCCAAGATCACGGCTTGGTTAACATACGGGAACACGGCATGATGTCATAACGTCGTGCCCACGCCTCCGACGGTCATAGAGATGACTGATGACCATCTGGTCACCAGTCATCTCCAAATCGTTCTCCGAGCCCCAGATGGCACGGGAGAGCCCGGGAAGCACTGGATGGCGGCAAGAGAGGGGGGGGGGCGTCCCCTCTCCCCGCCTATAAGAAGGATCAAGCGGCGGAACTGCCACTATGATCGTTTTTATTGTGCACAGAATCGGCCGGGTGAAAAGAATGATATCTGAATGATGCCTGCAACTGCAGGCATCATTCAGATGTCACCGCCCAAAGCCAAGGATGTCATTTGACGGTGGGCGGTAGGAAACTGGTTAATATTTTTAAAAAAGGTAATTTTTCTTCTTCATTGATGTACACTGATGAGACTGCACTGATGGGCACCAATAAGGTGGCAAGGGTGGGCACTGAGAGGTGGCATTGCTATTTAGCACTGGTGGGCAGTGAGAAGTGGCACTGCTAGGTGGCAATGATAGTTGGCAGTGATGGGCACTGATAGGCACCAGTGGTGGGCATTGATAGGTGGCACTGGCAGGGGCTACTAATTGTCACAGATGATGCAGAATTGCCTCTTCCTCTTCGGGCCCCATGTCCCTTGCACATAAGCTGGTGATTGCCTTTTTTTTATGCTCACGCTGTCAGCACAAGGAGAAAACAAAAACCATTACCCAGCTTTTGTTTACATCACGTGATCAGCTGTCATTTGCTGACAGCTGATCACATGGTAAAGGGCAGGGATCGGCCCCTTACTCGGATCTGTCATCACCCGAGTCACAGTGACTCTGTGACCACAACGCGCGCAAAGGGGAGGACGTTTATTGACGGACTCCCGGCAATTGAGGACCATGCTGTGGCCGTCGATCAGTTATAGCGCTGATCTCAAGTGATTAAAGAGGGTCAAAATGGGCCATTGACATGCATCACAATTCAACTTAGGAATGAGTCTTTGAAAAGTTAAACTAAATAATTTGGCCACTTTATCCTTCCAAATAATTCACTTCCTGTCACATAGCCACACAGGAAGTGAGGGAAAATCCCTAACAATGTCTTTCCTAGGGGACACACAGGTCAGTCTAAATACTTTCCCCATTATGCACATTGCACTCAAGCATATTGCGGGGTACACCACAAATTATTATTAGGTAGTTTGGACTGTGGGGTTTATTTACTAAAGGCAAATCTACTTTGCACTACAAGTGCACTTGCTGTATATCTGAGGGGGACATGCAAGCCAAAAAAAAAACATCTTTGCTTTTACATGATTGTAAAATCCAATCACCAGTACTTTCCCTCAGATTTTCAGCAGCTACACTTTTACTGCAGAGTGGATTTGTCTTTACTAAACCCCAAACTACCCAATGATTTGGGGTGTACACAACAAAGTGCTAGAGTGCAATTTGCTTAATGGGGACACTAGTTAGATTGATCTGTGTGTCGCCAAGAAAAGCCATTGGTAGGGTTTTACCTTCACTTCCTGTTTAGCTGTGTGACAGGAAGTGAAGCCAATGTTAAGAAAATGAGACAAAGGCCAAACTACAAAAAAATATATATATAAAAAAAAACACACACGCAGGGGTTCTAACACTTACTTTGTTTCCCTCAAAATGCCCACAATTAAAATTGTATGGCCTTGAGCTATTTTTAAGTGCAGTGCTCTAAATCAGTGCTTCTCCAGTACCCCCAACAGGCCATGTTTGCAGGTTTTCCTTCATCTTGCTCATGTGCTTTAAATCACACTCAATGGTTTTGATTTTTGGACAGCAATTCTCGATAAGATAAATTCACAAAACATGTCCTGTTGGAACATACTGCATTTTACCTGCACTGGACTGTACTGGAACGCATCAAAACGCATCATAAACGCACTGGAACGCAGAGGAACACACCTAAATGCACCAAAAATGCACTGGAACACACTTGTCCTTATCTATGGTTAATAAAAAAGAGGGGTGAAAACAAAGCACTGGACTGCATCAAAAACTTCCCAAAAATGCACCGGAACGCATGAAAAAAGTGCATGCAGAAAAGCACCTGGAACGCATCCGGATTGTGTTTCTATGGTGTGAACTGGCCCTAGTTCACACTATAGAAACGCAGTCTGGGTGCGTTCCAGGTGCTTTTCTGCATGCGCGTTTTTGACACATTCCAGTGCATTTTTGAGGCAGTTTTGATGCAGTCCAGTGTTTTTTTCCGCCTCTTTTCACTTAGGACAAGTGTGTTGCAGTGCATCTTTGGTGCATTTAGGTGCGTTGCGGTGCATTCCAGTGCATTTTTGGTACATTCCGTTGCGTTTTTGATGTGTTTTACTGGGGTCCAGTACAGTTTTGTACCTAAAAAATGCAGCATGACCAATTATTTTTTGGCTTTCTGAAATGCACTGGAACGGACTGCAGTGGTGTGAACTATGCCATTGGCATTAATGTGATCAACTTTGTTTGCGTTTTTCAGGCATCAAAAAAACGCACTGCACTGCATCCGGTGTGAACTGGCCCTAAATATCATCCCCGGGGGGTGTCTATAGTATGCCTGTAAAGTAGCACATGTTTTCCATGTTTATAACAGTTGGAGAGCAAAATGACATTTCTAAAGTAAAATAATAGTCATTTAAAAGTCCTTGCGGCTGTAATGAATTGCTGGTTCCTGTCAATACAGATAAGTCATTGAAAGTCTTTGCTAACCAAAAAAAAAATGCGTGGGGGTTCCCCCAAATTCCATAACCAGGCCCTTCAGGTCTGGAATGGATATTAAGGGGAACCCCGCTGCAAATTTAAAAAAAAATTACGTGGGGTTCCCCCCAAATATCCAAACCAGGCCCTTCAGATCTGGCATGGATTTTAAGGGGAACTCCACCCCAAATTAAAAAAAAAAATGGCATGGAGTCTCCCTAAAAATCCACACCAGACCCTTATCCGAGCACATAACCTGGCCGGCCGCAGGAAAAGAGGGGGGGACGAGAGCGGCCCCCCCTCCCTCCTGAACCGTACCAGGCCACATGCCCTCAACATGGGGAGGATGTCCCTATGTTGATGGGGACAAGGGCCTCATCCCCACAACCCTTGCCCGGTGGTTGTGGGGGTCTGCGGGCGGGGGGCTTATCGGAATCTGGAAGACCCCTTTAACAAAGGGGACCCCCAGATCCCGGCCCCCCCTGTGTGAAATGGTAATGGGGTACAAATGTACCCCTACCATTTCACAAGGAAAGTGTCAAAAATGTAAAAAATGACAAGAGCCGGTTTTTGACAATTCCTTTATTAATGTCTTTTCTTTTCTTCCATCTTCTTCCTTCTTCTTCTTCCATCTTCTTCTTCCATCTTCTTCTTTTCTCCATTCAGGTTTCTTCCTCCATCTTCATCTTCCTCTTCATCTTTATCTTCATCTTCATCTTCCTTCAACCTTCGGTGTTCTCGTCCGCATCTTGCTCCGGTGTCTTCCCTTCTTCTTTCTTCTCCGGCCGCTCCGTTTGAATTGGAGGTTCCCGCTGTGCAACGCTTCAGTTCGCCTCTGGGTCCGCTTACACCCGTGACCCCGCCCCCCTCTGACGCACATGGATTTCACGGGGACTTTCCCCGTGGTGACAGAGGGGGCGGAGCCACTGGGTGTAAGCGGACCAAGTGGAGAACTGAAGCGTCGCACAGCGGGAACCTCCAATTCAAACGGAGCGGCCGGAGAAGAAAGAAGAAGGGAAGACGCCGGAGCAAGATGCGGACGAGAAGACCGAAGGAAGAAGGAAGATGAAGATCATGATAAAGATGAAGAGGAAGATGAAGATGGAGGAAGAAACCCAAATGGAGAAAAGAAGAAGATGGAAGAAGAAGAAGGAAGAAGAAGATGGAAGAAAAGAAAAGACATTAATAAAGGAATTGTCAAAAACCGGCTCTTGTCAATTTTTTAATTTTTGACACTTTCCTTGTGAAATGGTAGGGGTACAATTGTACCCCATTACCATTTCACACAGGGGGGGGGGCGGGATCTGGGGGTCCCCTTTGTTAAAGGGGTCTTCCAGATTCCGATAAGCCCCCCCGCCCGCAGACCCCCACAACCACCGGGCAAGGGTTGTGGGGATGAGGCCCTTGTCCCCATCAACATGGGGACATCCTCCCCATGTTGAGGGCATGTGGCCTGGTACGGTTCAGGAGGGAGGGGGGGCCGCTCTCATCCCCCCCTTTTCCCCTGCGGCCGGCTAGGTTATGTGCTCGGATAAGGGTCTGGTGTGGATTTTTGGGGGGACTCCACGCCATTTTTTTATAAAATTTGGGGTGGAGTTCCCCTTAAAATCCATGCCAGATCTGAAGGGCCTGGTTTGGATATTTGGGGGGAACCCGCACGTCATTTTTTTTTAAATTTGCAGCGGGGTTCCCCTTAATATCCATTCCAGACCTGAAGGGCCTGGTTATGGAAATTGGGGGAACCCCCACGCTTTTTTTTTGGTTAGCAATGACTTTCTATGACTTTTCTCTATATTGTCGGGAGCCAACAATTCATTACAGCCGCGGCTGCTTTTAAATGTTTTTTTTTTCCTTTAGAAATGACATTTTGCAGGCGCACTGGGAAGTTCAGAGCTGCGCCTGTTCAACTTATGCAAATTAGTTTACGTGACTTGACATTTACTAAGATTTTGCCGGCGCAGTGTCTTGGCGCATTTAAACCATTGAAATTCCCGCGCTGAGCTCAAAAAAACCTCCCGCAGCTCTAATCGTACTTGCCGGCGCAGCGGGCTGGTTTTGAAAAAGTTACTTTCCCACTCTATTTTGGGCATATTAGTTATTTGGGCAGGTGTCCCTACACTTCCTCACATCACCCCACATCACCCCCATTATATTCTCACTTCCAGCTTCTTTATATTTAGATTTTAACATGCCCTGCGCCAGGTCCATAGTAGCACACTGAGCGCCTCCTCCCGGGCGCAGAGAACACTATAGTAAATGGGAAATAGGGCTGCGCTACAGGCGCTAATGTTTTGTAAATACCAAAACAGCCATTGCGCACGCAGATGCGCCAATACTCATGGCGCAAACGTTTGGTAAATCAGCCCCACTGCTTCATTGGAACATTGTTCTTATAGCTACCATTATTCATAAGTGGAATCATCCAGTGTGAAGCACTAAACTCTAGACATGAACATTTTTCACCCTTTCTAAGTCCAGCAGCTAGGAATGTTGGTATCACCATCACACCTGACCTTTAATTAGTTAGGACAACTAGGGGTACAACAATTTTTCATTCATACTGAGTGGGTGCATCATCTTTTACCACTTTTAATATACAACGTTGTTATTTTTGTTAAATTCTCAGTGCAATTTTTATTGTTTATGATACTCTGGAGGAACATTCCCCTTTGGGTGGTTGTGTTACCCATCCAGGGGAATCTGTTTGATACTTTGTGCATTCATTAATAAAGTTTATTTTCCCTAATGCTGGTATCATATGGTTGATTCACCCATAGACATCACTTGGGATTTCTCTTGTCCCAATCCTCCCTTTTCTCACCATAGCCAATTGTCTTAAGGGAGGATCCCGTCTTAACTTTCCAGGATCCCTGGGGGTGACTTTATTGATGAATGCAGTTCCCTTTCACCAGCGTATCTAAACTCAGGCAGGATTATTAGTTTCTCTGGTATGGAGTTTATCCCAGGTGAGGAATTTGACTTGGAAATCAAAGCTTCTTTTGAAGATGATGTAGCTGGACCCGAGCCAACGACAGCAGACGACATCAGACCATTATTTAGAGAACATAAGAAATTGATCATCAGATAGCTTAATCGAAAGTGAGACATACTCTCTCTAGAATCTTATATTCATAGAGAAATAATACCTCGTGGTCTGAGAGAGCGGGTGGTGCCGGCGGCTCATCTTCACACAGAGAAATTCTTAGAGAAATGGAAGAAGGAATGCATCAAGCATGGAATTGAGGTCATAAAATTGATAGTTGAGGAGGAAAAATAACAATCTGCTCCAGCAGCAGATTGCAGAGAGTGGAGCTAAATTAGAACCTTTTAAGGAACGTTCAGATTTTGAAAAATTAAATGATTTATTGCGGAAAGAAATAGATAAAACCCCAAAAAATCTAAAAACGACTAAACAAAATAAATACAAAGACAAAGATCACATGGTACTGGAAGATCTTCCTCCTATGAAGGGGATTCTGAAATCAGACAAACAAGGAGCAACAGGAGGAGGAAGAAACTCAGGAAAAGTTAAATACACTACTCAAAACAACAATCAGAGGAGCAATCGGACGGTCCCCAGGAGTCAGAGACAACGTCGCTAGACAACTCCACATTAGATATGTTAGTCAAAGATGATATGAAAATTGTTAATCTCTCTGACTTTAAACTTGAACAACGTCATGTGGAGCTGTTAAGCAGAGGTCTCTCTTTCTCCCCCTCTACTGATATGGATCAATTTGAGATCTTTAAAGATCTCAACCTCTTCCTGAGGAAGATCTACTTGAGAACTCTCTATCCAGTTAAACCCCCAGAGGATGGTGCAATAACTGCACCAAACTCTGAAGAAAAGGTAGCACTCCAACAGCTGGAATCTTTGCTGGAGGAAGGTGGAACTGCCTCCAGTGATGAAGACACTGAAGGACCAGAAAGTTGGAAAAGAGATGCAGGCCTTAGAATTAGATCAACAAGCATGCCCCAATTCAGGAAGAATAAAAGACTGGGAGTCTTCTTGGACTTGTTGGTCCAGGAAGACTTAAATAAAATCTATTGGCAGAGTAAACATACGGATAACTTATCTCCATCCGAACGAAAGGCTCTTAAAGAGCTACATGATGCAGATGAGGTAATTATAAAACCTAGTGACAAAGGAGGTAATGTCATCCTCCTCTCTGCTGAAATGTTCGAGAAAGAGGTGAAAAAACTACTCTCTGACTCACTTACCTATAGCAAACTGGAACATAACCCCTTTGTGAAACTGGTCCAGCGTATCAATGATAAGCTTTCCTGGGCATTTGAAGCGACACTGCTATCCAAGAAGGAATCGCAATATCTTAAGGACTTTAATGTCCCCACCTTTTATATTTTTACCAAAAATTCACAAACACAAGAAGGTGCCCACCAGGAAGACCAATAGTGTCCGCCATTAGAGTCCCCCTAGAAAGGGTGGGCAAATATATTGATGGTTTGATCAAAGATTTGGTAAAACTGTTGCCATCCTATGTTAGGGACACAGGGGATGTCCTCAATCAATTTAAGGACCTGGTTATTCCTGAGGGGGTTCTCCTTGTGGGTATAGATGTAGAATCCCTGTACACATCAATTCCCCATGAGTGGGGTTTGTTGGCAGTTCACCACTTTCTGGACCAGACATTTCCCCAAATGGCGATCCAAAATTAATTTATCTTGGAGCTGCTCGAACTGGCTCTGAAGAATAACTTCTTCCAATTTGCCACCCAGTAATTTCAGCAGCTCCGAGGAACGTTAATGGGAGTCCCTTGGGCTCCAGCATACGCCTGCCTACACCTCGATTGGTGGGAGGAGGATGTCATATGCCTCGTCAATGTACCTCAGCCACTCTCGCGCCTGGCTGAGGTACATTGACGATGTATTGATGATATGGACGGGCACCCAGGCTGAGTTGGCCATGTTCATGGATGAATTGAGCGTTAACAAGCGTAACATACGTCTTACGTATGTAGCCGACTTCCATGAAATTCCATTCTTAGTTTTAACAATTAGGATTGATCATGGCAGATTATCTACCCGGACATTTCGGAAAGCTACAGCTGCCAATACCCTTCTTAAGGCTGACAGTCACCACCCTGATTCCCTGATACGTGGAATACCAGTGGGACAGTTCCTCCGAATTCGGAGGAACTGTTCCACTGAACAAGATTATCGACGTGAATCTGAATTTCTCTACCGAAGGTTTCCGAGAACGTGGGTACTCCCACAGAATGTTACGTAGAGCAAAGCAAATAGCCAGCAAACGTTCACGCACAGATCTATTACACACTAGGGACCCTAATAGCAAGGACCAAACAGGGCCAATCAGATTCATTACCCCCTTCGGTTGTCAATGGCACCAAGTGAGATCAAACCTTATCGAACACTGGCATATTCTGACCAGATGCAAGGTATTGAAAGGAATAGTTGGTGATAGACCCCTAATTACGGCAAAGAGGGCCAAAAATCTACGTGATGACCTGGTCCAAAGTGAATATTAACGCCCTGTGAATAGAAATTGGTTAACAGATATGCCTCGGATAACGGGCATGTTTGCATGCGGCCATTGCGGCACATGTAGATATGTGGATAAGTCTAAAGAGTTCAGATACTCTGAATCCAAAGAGACATTTGAGATTAAATCTTTTATCAACTGTGCTACTTCAAGAGTTTTATACATCTATGTCACAAGTTATACGTAGGCAAAACAAAACGCCAATTGCGCATCAGATTCTCTGAACACTTGAAAAGTATACACCTGAAGGAAGACACTCCCATAGCACAGCACTCTCTACAGTATCATAACGGAAAAACTACTGGCCTAAAAGTAAAAGGGTTCTATGCCCTCGATCTCCCAGACAGGCGGGGTGACTTTGACTCCGTACTTATTAAAAAGGAAAAATCTTGGATTTTTAGGCTCCAAACTCTCCAGCCCAAAGGGCTGAATACGGAGCTTAGTCTCAAAATATTCCTCGAACCCTAACTCTTTGATCTGTCACTCTCCTATCCATTTCTCGGTTTTTCTATTGGCTCTAGTCCCCCCTGTAGGGGCTTACAGCTAGGAAAATGTCCACCAATATTAGCTCCAATATATGCTGATACTAGTATGTGTCCACTCTCTGATATGTCTGTTTTCGGAAGCATGGCTGTAACACTAAATTGCATCACACTTGGATGACTATATAATTTATCGGGGGGAGGATTAGATCCTCGAATTCCTCCAAGTGTGTTGCAATTCTGTTGTGCTATTCATTTGACTGTTTATAAGTTTTGCAGATGACAATGTTTTAAATCTAATATACATGGCGGTGGCCACTGCCCACTTAATGAACACTTTGGGTACTGTTTCAATGATACTGGCTGTCAATTTTTTTTTACTTTTACCTCTATGCATCTCTCTGTTTAATTTATCCATGCTCTATCCCCAGTCCCGTCTCCTTTCCTTTCTCTCTCTTATCTATAGACTTTGTATTTAGATGAAGTAAAAAGGGATAGTCTTGCCATACCACCTATGGGCATTTTTGCTACACATGTGTATATCTACACCTTAAATAAATTAAACCAGCAAGCCGCTAAAACCACAATCCAGCCTTTTTTGTTACTCTGTAATATCTGTTGTATACCACTAGATGGTACTATACAATCCAGCAAGGTCAGGACACTGATTGGCTATGACGCCTTATTTAAACCTCCTAAACTTCCCGCCCTTCACATCCAGATGAAGTGATAGAGTTTTATCACGAAACACGTCGATGGACTGATGCTGTGGGCTTTGGATGATTCCCACCCCTCTGTCTGAACCCCTACCTCATTGATAATTGTGACCGTGAACAATGTGAAGACGTGTAATCAGCGAACAACAACGACTGTTATGTTTACCTTCTGAAAAAAACTCCGTCTGAGCCACCGTCCAATACGTCTGTGAACTCTGAACTCGTCGGCAGGACGTCACGCTACCTGAGACACAAGCGCAGTTAACTTACTCTGCTGAATAGGATCCCTACCTTCCATAGTGCTTCACCAGCCTGGCTTACACCTTTCATCACCATTGCTGTTTTTGTTTGGTGACACACTGCTTCATTGGAACATTGTTCTTATAGTTACCATTATTCATAAGTGGAATCATCCAGTGTGAAGCACTAAACTCTGGACATGAACATTTTTCACCCTTTCTAAGTCCAGCAGCTAGGAATGTTGGTATCACCGTCACACTTGACCTTTAATTAATTAGGACAACTAGGGGTACAACAATTTTTCATTCAGACTGAGTGGGTGCATCATCTTTTCCCACTTTTAATATACAACATTGTTATTGTTCTTAAATTCTCAGTGCAATTTTTATTGTTTATGATACTCTGGGGGAACATTCCCCTTTGGGTGATTGTGTTACCCATCCAGGGGAATCTGTTTGATACTTTGTGCGTTCATTAATAAAGTTTATTTTCCCTATTGCTGGTATCATGTGGTTGATTCACCCATAGACATCACTTGGGATTTCTCTTGTCCCAATCCCCCCTTTTCTCTCCAGCACTGTGCTTCCCTGACCTGTGGAGAGGTGAAAGGGGCACAGGAGGAGGACACAGCACACTGATGATGTGGAGAAGTAATATGATGTGGACAGCGCACATCAGCCTTTGTCCCCTGCATGACACGGCTTCAGCCTCCTGGCTCCCAGTAATGTCCTCCTCTCACTGTCTCACTCTGTCCCCCCAGTTTCAGTCTCCTCTTCCTCCTCTTCCTCACCCCTGCTCGGCTCCTCCGCCTATGACGAGTGCACTGCAGGAGTCACCGGCCGATCGTCTATTCAAAAATGGCGCCGGGCCCGGCCGGCTTCGGAAAGGCGCATGCGCAGTTGCAGGGTCGGCTCGTGCCCACCATTTTTAACGGGCTGTCTGTAAATCTACCGGCGGTTGGCAACACTAGCCCCCTGTATCACTTGTAATACCTGGCTGATCCTGCCTGGTTCTACCCTCCCCTCTGCAAACTGACCAGGGTATATCATGGCTGCTTAGTCCTGATACCATGGTCAGTTTACATGCCTCTGCCATCCGCAGCTCTCCTGTCTCTCCTCTATACTCTCTCCCCCTCCCTCCCTGCCTGTCCCTGCCTGTCCACTCCTGTGACAGTGCCCGCCCCTGAAACTCCGGCTTCTCTCATAACTGTTAAAATCTTACATAATCTTCCTTGTTCCCTAATGACAGGAGCTCTTGTCTCTGTGTTTTATTCAAAAAAAGCCTCCTTTACCGTATTTCAGAGCAGTTTCCTGCGATCACGTGACCGGCTGGCTCTCTCTCTCCTCTCCTCTACCCCTTGCATCCCAGCTGATGTCAGTGGGGGAATCTCGGCCCCGCCTGCTGCATCTGTCAACCGGCAGAGGAGAGATCGTGGGGAACTGCTCTGAAATACGGTAAAGGGAGCCATTTGTTTTATAAAACACAGACCAGAACTCCTGTCATTAGGTAACACGGAGGATTATGTAAAGTTGGCAAAGTGGGTTAACAACTACTTTAACTAAAGGTTAATAAAGGGTTATTAGGGTTATTAGGAACACATTTTATGAAAGAAAAACACATTAAAATGAAACACAGTAAATGAAAAGTAAAAATAATGCTACATTATTACCTAAATTATACTTCTGAACAGTGTTTAAAAACTGCTGTAGTACACAGGCAGTCTCAGCTGTTATTTTGACAGCCCTGAAATGGGCAAAAAGAGTATTGTGGGAAATGGCAGCATGGAAAAAGGAACAAGGCATACTACGTATGCTTTGTGTACATCAGTGAAGTTTTTTGGGCATACGTAACATGCCTCAGGTCCACAGATGGGTAAATATTAGGTTACACTATATTAACAAAAGTATTGGGACGCCTGCCTTTACACACACATGAACTTTAATGGCATCCCAGTCTTAGTCCGTAGGGTTCAATATTGAGTTGGCCCCCCTTTGCAGCTATAACAGATTCAACTCTTCTGGGAAGGCTGTCCACAAGGTTTAGGAGTGTGTCTATGGGAATATTTGACCATTCTTCCAGAAGCGCATTTGTGAGGTCAGGCACTGATGTGGATGAGAAGGCTTGGCTCACAGTCTCCGCTCTAATTCATCCTAATGGTGTTCTATGGGGTTAAGGCAAGAACTCTGTGTAGGCCAGTCAAGTTCCTCCACCCCCAACTCGCTCATCCATGTCGTTATGGACCTTGTTTTGTGCACTGGTGCGCAGTCATGATGGAACAGAAAGGGGCCATCCCCAAACTGTTCCCACAAATTTGGGAGCATGAAATTGTCCAAAATGTCAATTGTAATGTAAAATCATAATAGCGCAGCCCTATACAACATCAAGGACCCATGTTCCCTGCTAGGGAGTTTCATTATTTCAGTGTATTCACAGTGTTCATATTTATCACTATACATATGATACTATAAAGGCCAGGAGACTGTAAGCACAAATAAATACTATCTCTTCTATCATTTGCTTGTGGCTCTGACAAGTCACATGATATACTTAGGAACAGATGGAAAGTCAGTGATGGAAAACTACAGTTAGACACGGTAATTGTGGATATATGTGGGGAGTAGGTTATAGGATAGCCAGTAGCAGAGGTCTGCATGAGGGAGGAAAATGTTAGTGACTCTTGGAACTCTATATATATATGTACAGTGGGTATAGAAAATAATAAATTTTTGTTTTGGCTGCAGTGCCTTGCAACATAAAAAAAAATGTTGGGAGGTTGAAACACTTCCAGGAGTCAACACCCCCGGTTTGCTTGACAGCAGCAGTTCAGAGCCATGGGAAGCCTCCTTTCCTGCTCTGGTCTTATGACACAGCCAAGGGGAAGACTATCCTCACTCCGAACTGCTGCTGCATCTGGTCTGGTGAATACGTTTAAGGGGGGAGAAGATTTGTACTGGGGGAGTGTTTGCTCTTGAGGTCTGTGCTGAGGAAGTGGGTGTCTGTACTGTAGTGTCTGTATTGGGACGAGGGGTGTCTACCCTGAGGGGTCAATACTGGGGAGAGATGTCTTTACTGAGAAATCTGTGCTGGTGTGCTGTGTGGGAAAAATTGATCTGTACTAAGGATCTGTGATGGGGGGGTATCTGTACTGAGGTGTTTGTGCAGAGCAGGAGTCTGTACTGAGGGGTTTGTGCTGGGGTTGGGTTGGGACAGAGGATTTAAGGATGTTAGCGGAAATCTGGACTGTGTAAGACAGGGGTAGGCAACCTTACAGAGGTGGAGATCTACCTGAGCAACATGGGAGAAGTCAAAGATCACCGGGCACAGTATCGCCTCCTCACACTTGATTTAAACCTCTAACTGCCATACTACCGTGTCACAAACGCTTTTATTGCACGGCAATCTCACCACCTATGAACACACACTCAGATTGCTTTTCAGAGGAGCAGCAGTGCTGCTACACTTGTGAATGAATCCCTAGTTGCATTCAGCAGCAGAACCCTTAGTGTTGTTCAATTGATAAGTGCAGAAAACCCGCAGGAAAGCTGCAGGTAAACTGTACTGCACCTGCGGTGTGGGTAAACCGCAGTGTATCAGTGTGAAAACAGCCCTATGCTATTATGCCCAGTGTATTGCTTCACACTGACCTGAAGATCTCTTCTTTCCTGCTGCTGGCACCACTTTGGAGACTGCTAGCCGGGATAAGAGATGGAGTGCAGTTGGTATCACTCTGCATGGGACAGGAGCCAGCACTACAGTGGAGTCATCAGTTTATGTGGTTTTTGCTCTCTACTACAGCTCCAACTTTACAAGTAGTCCCTCGGCATTGCACTCTGTTTGATGCTCTGGGATGGCGGGTCAGCAAGCCCAGACCACAATCTACCAGTCACCTGCTCGCGATCAACTGGTTGCTGACCACCGGTGTAAGATATGGGCTGGGGGTGGGGGGGGACTTGCACTGTGAAGAGGGAGTAATTCTTAGTTGCACTCTGTAATTTGACCTATGTGTTAGCACTCCTGGGCCCTTCACTCTCTGTGCAATGCCCTGCTGACCCCTAAACTCTGTGCAATATGCACTCCTGGGCCCTTCACTCTCTGCATTATGCACTCCTGTGCCTTGCATTATAGACACCATGTTTCACATACTCCTGACCAATGCACTTTAAGTACATTACCCCTGAAGTTCCTGTAGATGGGTAGGCTATATGACAAAAAGAAAATGGCAAGAAATAGCAAAAAAGTAAAAAAAAACCTGGTGGTGATTAAATACCATTGAAATAAAGCTCAATATGTCTTACAAAATGCTTAAAATGTATTTGGGTACAGTTTTACATGACTGAGTAATTGTCATTTAAAGTGTGACAGCGCCGAAAGCAAAAAACTACCATGGGCAGGAAGGGAGTGAGAATGTCCAGGCTTGCAGTGGTAAATAGTGTTACTTTCTGGCCCTCCCACTGTTAGAGCAATTTGGCCACACCACAATTCAGCATGGTGTGCTGAGAATGCTGCTTTATTGCATTGGATCACTTTTGTAGAGAGAGGGTGTTGAAAAATGTTTGCCCCCAGGTGCCACATTTGCTAGGTATGCCACTGTCCCTAGTTGTATTCATTCTTTAGTATAAATGATTTACTAATTCTTTGCTATAAACTTAAAGGATAAATGTAGGTCTAATAGGGTTATCCTCTAAATAACACCCCCCCCCCCCCCCATCCCCAGTCACTGCAGAAGTCTTCCAGCCAAACAGTTTTTTTGGGCACACAAGAGGCCATCTAACTATAAGTCACAAGACTGGCTGTACAGATGAATAAAATCCTTGGGCACTCAAAAGAGTAAACATATGCATATTTCTTATGTGGATTTAGCAACTGTCCAGGAGTTTAACTTTAAATTCAAAGGCAGTAGCTTGTTGTATGATATTCAAAGCAATTTGATTGTAGGCCCTTTTAATATTTAGGCATCTCAAAGTATCTTTACACAGTGATCACAAAATTATATATTTGAAAAACTGTGATACCTAAAACGCCTAATAAAAAAAAATACATATCAAATAATTGGTCAACAAAATAATAATAAAAAAGTTGCTGTAATTAATTAATGCAGGCGCAAAAAAGTACTGGCATATATCTGCAGCAGGCTCTGAATCCTTGGGCTGTTGTGACAGGTAAACTTCTGAAGCTTCATAATAGTGTTGAAGACTGCCGGTCTCTCCTTGCCTCCCGCACATTTATTGCAGTTAGGTAGCCCATCATTGGAATGGCACTTTGTCATATTTCAGTTTTAATTCCTGCTCCTGTCTTTTTATGTTTCTTCAAACTAAAATAATTGCACCCTCTTTTGGTAGAGCCAGAACTTTTTTGTTAGTTTTTGTAATCTTCCAGACATAACCTTTAATAAAAATATTTCCTATAGTAGATCCTAATAAAATAATATAATACATAGCAGCCTAAACATGAGTTATTTTTTCATAGATTTTAAACACGTAGCTTTATATGTGAGCAAACATTTAGATTTAATTTCTGGTACAATAGTGACATCTAGTGAGAGCCTACTTATTTACACTAAGGGCCTAATTAACAGATTTAACTTAAAATCTAAACCCAAAAACAAGAATGTAATATATTGCAACTTTCTAATCCTTGATATGATGGCTGAATTTGTTTTCTTTTATTAACCACCTTGGCTCTAAAAGATTAACCCACTGTACCCAAATAAAATTGATGTCCTTTTTTTCCCACAAATAGAGTTTTTTTTAATGGTATTTAATCACCTCTGCGTTTTTATATTTTTGCGCTATAAACAAAACAAAAAAACATTTTGAAAAAAAATTAAAAATTTTACTTTCGGAAAATTTCTTCATCAATTTAGGCCAATATATATTTTGCTACACATTTTTGTTAAAGAAAAAAATCCCAGTAAGTGTATATTGATTGGTTTGTGCAAAAGTTATAGCGTCTACAAACTACGGGATATATTTATTGAATTTTTTTTTTATATACTAGTAAAGGTGGCGATCAGCGACTTATAGAGGGACTGTGATATTGCAACAGACAAATTTGACACTAACTGATGCCTCTGACACTTTTTTGGAAACCAGTGACACTAATACAGTGATCAGTGCTAAAAATATGCACTGTCACTATACTAATGACACTGCCGGGGAAGGGGTTACCCTCAGGGGCGATCAAAGGGTTAAACGTGTGACTAGCTAGTGATTTTGTGTACTGTGGGAGGTGCTTTTACTAGGAGACGGCATGAATGCTTTGCAGGAACACAGGATCCATATCTTCCCTACTGACAGAACGTATTTTGTCATTTAAATTAATGGGACATTTTTATTCTAATACAGAAGCCTGTTTACAAAAAATGTAAAGTTTCTGTGCAATTTTGGCTTTAGATACATTTTAACGTCTAAACCTCTATTTCCAAGGAACCATTTTGTACATTGACCCCCATTTTACAAGACATTCAAACTCAGTGCAAGTGCCCCGAGGTGCAATTATATTCTGACCTACTGTATTTGTGTGTAAGCGCAATCTGTACAATATGCACATGTGTCAAAAGTAACTGTAATCTCTCCACATCACCAGGCAAATGTGGGCCCTAAAGAAGGCCAAGGTGCGGAGTCTACAAAACGGCTTTGATGTTGCAGCCCTCAGATAGGCTCAGACTGGCAACAACTTGAGCTGGCAGAAACAAGTCTCAGTGCAGAATCAAGAGGAGAGATCATGGTCAAAGACACACTTGCCAGCATGCCAACACACATAATGTGAGTTGTAGTACTGCATGCATTATTAGAGCACAGTGGTGTGAAAGGTCCCTTATGCCTCGTACACACGATCAGTTTTCCCGGCAGGAAAACTGCCGTGAGGGCTTTTGGCCGGGAATCCCGGCCATGTGTATGCTCCATCGCAGTTTTCCCGACAGAAAAACCCCACCACTGCAACTGAATGAAGGACTACGGGTCCCAGCATAAATCCATGAGATCTAAGGGGTTACACCCTTAGATCTCACGGGTTCATGCTGGGACTTGTAGTCCTTTAATTTTGAAGGGAGTCACATTCTTAGTGCTGAGGAGTACATGTTGGAACTTGAAGTCCTTAATTTTTGGGGAATGTTACCTCCACAAAAGTGAAAGACTGCAAGTCCCAGCATGAGCCCCTCAGAGATGAGGATGTGACAAACCCCCCAATGGAGGGGGTAGGAATCAGGTAGGTCAGTGTAATGGTCAGTATAGTGGACAGGTAGGGCAGTGTAATGGTCAGTATAGTGGACAGGTAGGGCAGTGTAATCATCAGTATAGGGATCAGGTAGGTCAGTGTAGTGGTCATTGTAGGAATCAGGTAGGTCAGTGTAGTGGTCAATATAGGAATAATGTATGTTATTGTAGTGGTCAGTATAGGAATGAGGTAGGTCAGTGTAGTAATCATTGTAGGAATAAGGTAGGTTAGTGCAGTGGTCAGTATAGGAATAAGGTAGGTCAGTGTAGTGGTCAGTATAGGAATAAGGTAGGTTAGTGTAGTGGTCAGTATAGGAATCAGGTAGGTCAGTGTAGTAATCATTGTAGGAATAAGGTAGGTTAGTGTAGTGGTCAGTATAGGAATAAGGTAGGTCAGTGTAGTGGTCATTGTAGGAATCAGGTAGGTCAGTGTAGTGGTCAGTATAGGAATAAGGTAGGTTAGTGTAGTGGTCATTGTAGGAATCAGGTAGGTCAGTGTAGTGGTCATTGTAGGAATCAGGTAGGTCAGTGTAAGGGTCAGCATAGGAATCAGGTAGGTTAGTGTAGTGGTATAAAATTATAAGGCATAAAATATCGAGGAGAGCCGGCCGGCATGCAATCTCCCATCCTTTAGCGATGATGTCAGCACGTCTGCCTCCCGACGTACGTTTCGCTATACAATAGCGTCGTTTTACTCAATAAATGTTTGATTGGATGTTACACACTATGTGGGTCTCTCTCTCTGTTCTCAGATACTGCTGAGTTATCGAGTCCTAACCTCTGGAGTGTGTCATTTCCCTGGATATCCATTCATCGTGAGGAAGGTGCCATCACATGTATTTTGGGCTTGTAACCAGCTTGCCTCTGGTAAGCGCATTTAAATTGGTGGGGGTGCACAACTGCAGATCGGTGTTAATGTTCAAGATTCACTTTTTTCCACTTCATATCCAGTCTTCACTGTATGTCTACTTCTAAGGATTCACTATGGATCATATTATGGACTTTCCATTTTTTATTTTTATCTTAAATGTGGACTTATTTTGCAATTTTGCATTTTTTTAATTTAACACTTTTTGTGGGTCTTATTCACCAATCCAGATCATTTGGATTGGTAGTCACTATCCATGGTGATCATTTATATCTTCATATAGATATTTATGTACTTTTTAGTTTACGGATGGTACACTGTATATGCTTATTTTTGCGCAGCTCCCTTCTTTTTCCTTTATATAATTAGTGTTTTGTCTGACATTTGGAGCTTGCTGCCATTTTAGGGGTTGCGGTTCATTTGTGTATTTAGCGCAGTAATATTTTTTTTTCCTCTCTATAAAATAATAACAATTATTGGGTGGGGGGGCATTAGTAAGTAAGAGACAAGGGGGGAATTGGTGAGAGAGCTGGGGGGGGCATTAGTAAGAGACGAGGGGGGAATTGGTGAGAGAGCTAGGGGGCATTAGTAAGAGAGGAGGGGGGAATTGGTGAGAGAGATGGGGGGATTAGTAAGAGTGGGGGGCATTAGTAAGAGAGGAGGGGGAATTGGTGAAAGAGCTAAGGGGGCATTAGTAAGAGAGGAGGGGGAGTCGGTGAGAGAGCTGGGGGGCATTAGTAAGAGAGGAGAGGGAAGTCGGTGAGAGAGCTGGGGGGGCATTAGTAAGAGAGGAGGGGGAATTGGTGAGAGAGCTGGGGGGGCATTAGTAAGAGAGGAGGGGGTGTTGGTGAGAGAGCTGGGGGAGATTAGTAATAGAGGAGGGGGGTTAGGTGAGAAAGCTGGGGGGCACTAGTAAGAGAGGAAGGGGGAATTGGTGAGAGAGCTGGGGGAGCATTAGTAAGAGAGTAGGGGGGATTGGTGAGAGAGCTGGGGGGCATTACTAAGAGAGGAGGGGGCATTGGTGAGAGGAGGGGGCATTGCTAAGAGAGGAGGGGGCATTGGTGAGAGAGCTGGGGGGGATTGCTGAGAAAGCTAGGGTGGGGCATTGGTGAGAGAGCTGGGGGGACATTTGTGAGAAGTGAGAGAGCTGAGTTTTGTTTAACTACCCCCTTAAGCCCCTTCCACCATTAAGACGTTGACTACACCCACATTTTCCCATTACGTGTGCCACAGCTCACTTACTCCCTCATTTGTCCCTCATTCTGAGGTTCAAAAGTTGGGAGGTATGAAAGAGAAAGAGAGCAAGAATCCATCTCTATAGCATACTTGCAGAAGAGAGGCCTTTCTATTAAGCCTGTAGATGTTTTCTTAAAAACATACTGTAAGACTTGAACGCCTTTTGTTTTTATATACCTGGAATCTATTAAGATAAATTAAAGGAAAAGTTCAATTGGGCTCCAATTCACATGGGATCATTTGCACAGTGTACTGCAGTGTTTGTGGAATGCTAAGCATTCTGCTCAGTTTTCTGGCTCTTGCAGGAGATCATTTTCACAACAATGTATTCAAACTCCAAGTATCCTGTTTTACAATTCAGAGTTGTCACTTTGTTAAATGACTCTTTAAATTGTTTGTTCTTTAAGGTATATATAAGAGGGTTAGCAATCGGGATCAATATGATATATAGAAGAGAATACATTTTGTCCTCAGTTGGAGAATACATTGACATGGGTCTTACATGAAGTGACAGAGAGGTTCCATAAAATATAAGAACAGAAGTCAAGTGGGATGCACATGTGAAAAATGCTTTACGTCTTCCATCTGCAGACTGAATATTTACAATAGTGTGTATAATAAACACATAGGAGGACAATGTGAGTGTAAATGCACTCAAGCCTACAACAGCTCCTAAAACATATGTTGCGATCTCAATATGTGAAGTATCACTGCAGGAAAGCTTTAACAAAGGGGAGATGTCACAGAAAAAATGGTTGATTTGATGGGATGAACAAAATGACAAATTTGCTATAAAAACAGAATGTATTACTGGCTCTAAAGCTGAAGCAGTCCAGACACCAACCAACAATGAAGAACAACGTTTGAGATTCATGAGTAAGGAATAATGAAGGGGGTGACAGATTGCCACATAACGGTCATACGCCATAACAGCCAAAAGAAAGAATTCAGTACAAGTGAAGAAGATGAAGAAATACATTTGAGTCATGCACTCTTGGAATGTCATGGTCCTCTGCTGACTGCAGAGCATGCCCATGAGCTTTGGCAGAATGTTTGAGGTTGAAAAAATGTCAACAATTGATAAATTACCCAGGAAGATATACATAGGATTATGTAAATGGGAGTCAAGAAAAATACATGAGAATACTACAATGTTCCCTAGTAAAATGTTTAGATAAACGATCAAGAATGTTAAAAAAAGAGGAATATCATTTTCAAAAATGTCTGAAAAACATTGAAAGGTGAAGCCTGAAAACTTGGATACCAAAGTACCATTAAAAATCTCCATGCCAGAACACACAGCTTCTATGTAATATTTGATGATGGCACTCAAATCAATCAATCTCTTTCCAAATGTGAGTTTTTTGTGTTGTTGAACTAGTTGACTTCTACTTCTATTTTGCAGGTACCAGATGTAAACTGTAAATGCTTTACCATTTCAAGCTCTTCTGAATGAATTCAGTCAGGGTTGTTGCCAGGCAAGAATATAATCAAGGACATTATCAAGTTTTTAGAAATATACAGGAAGCCTGACCCCCAGATTCATTAAGCCACCTGGTATACCCTATACGTGGTAACAAAAAAAAAATTATCAGCCTCAAATTATAACTTTAGTTACTGTACATTTCAACTTTAAATAAACAAACAACTTTGGGGTTAGGAAACCCATCTTTTTTTTTTTAAATATCAGTAAAAAGTCATGCTGTCACTTAATAATAGATAATAGCTGGAGATTGGGGAACAAATGCAAAGAGGTGGACTACATGCAGAGAATTGCAACCAAACAACACCTTACTGCATTTTCATTCTGCAGGTGTCCCATGCTGTTTTTTTATTTTTGGCTGTGAATTTCAGCCTTTTTGCCCTGCTGTCCTATGCTTCATGTCTACCAAACAGAACATAGTGACCGTCCGGCTTTTACTGACCCTTGCATGACACCTGGTCTAAATCAAATGTATTGTGATTTTTTTTTTTTTTTTGGAACTACATTTCCCTACACTGCAGAGTGCATGAGCATCATGGGGAATGTAGTTCCAAAACATCTGGGTGCCAAGGTTCGCCATCACTGATATAGGGGTTAATTTACTAAAACTGAAGGGTGCAAAATTGGGTATAGTTGTGCATAATAGCCAATCAGCTTCTAACTTCAGCATGTTCAAATAAGCATTGACAAAAAAATACAAAAAAAACAGGAAGCTGATTGGGGTTTCTATGCAGAGCTGCATGAGATTTTGCACCCTCCAGTCTTAGTAAATCAATTCCATAATGTTTTGTTTTTGTTTTTTCAATTTGACTGCAAAAGTGTAAAAATGCTTTAAAAAAGTAGTATTTACTTAATTTAATCCAGTGTATCTTCTAATGGCTTCAGTGATACATTTAGCTGCAATGTGGAATGAAATAAATAAAATACATAGACTTCTAGTAAATTCAGCATATACCTCTGTTTCCTTCTTTAAAAAAAAATACTAGTTCACTTAAAGATACAGATGCTCTTTTAAAGAAAATAATGTATGCAATTTTACACAAGATACTAAAGCACAAGTCACACATAGAAAATGCTGACTGGAAGGCTTTATGAGCTACTGGCACTAAATATAGGTATATTTGAGCCATTTACCTCAGGGAATATATTTAAAAAGATGAAAGCTCTCTAGATAATTATATCTCCCAAGATACAGATCTGCAACATTTACCAAACAAGAACATTTTTAAAACATGCATTGTGACTTATTTCATGTGTATGTTAATATTATCAGCTGATACTAGCTTCTAAAATTTTAAAGTAGTTGCAGATACAAAAAATAGCACTGTCTTTTGTGTAGGAAAGCAGCAGAAACACAAAATACAAATTCTTCAGAATAATTCTTCAAAATAGAAATTCTTCTGAATTAGCTTTTTACTGCCAGCTTGAATAACTAAATGCTTGCCACAGTTTAACAAGAAATTTTCCTCTAAACATTATGATTACACACAATTACATACAAATCACAGTTAAAGTTGCCCAACTACCAGCTCCGAATTATTGGCAATTAAGGGTTACAGAATTTCTGTAGAGAGGAGCTAAACACATCAATTTGTTCATTTTTGTTTCATTCGTTTTTATTTTTTATTTTTTTCGTTTTTTGGGTCATTCATTATTATCGCAATTTGTAAATTCGTATATTTGTAAATTCGTAAATTTGAAAAATCGTAAATTCGAAAATCTGAGACTAAGAAAGAAAATCCGAAAATTCTAAAGAATAACTAATTAACTAACTAATAATAACTAACTATTAAATTATAGGTATTGGAATTTCCTTCCAAACTTGGCTGTTAGTGAACGTAAACAAATGGAACGGAATGAATTCATAATAAATAATAATAATAATAAATAAAAATTTGAATTTGAGGTAGGCCTACCCTCATAAAACAAAAACAAGCGCTCCTGGAATATGGGTAAAACAAACAAAATATGTGTATAAATTGTAGTGGATAAAAAGCTGCTATCTTAAAAAAGTCATAAAATACAAAAAAAATATTTTAAAACTAGAAACTATAGAAAAGTGGTGGATCTAAACGATATAATAAAATATGAATAAAATCAACCCAGATAGCGCTAGTGCATATGTTCCATACATGCACCAACAATTATTATTGAAGTCCACATAAGAGTTCACAATAATAGAATAATAGTCTTAAATAAAGGAAACACAATAAAACGTCCAGTAATCCTGTTAGGTGGAGAGATGCTGCTGTCACCAGAAGAAATAGAGGGAAAAAACACCTTCACTCGTATGCTGCAAACAAATAGGGGGGGGGTGTGTGTGAAGAGCCCCCTCCTAGTTTCGTCTGTATGACTTCATCTGAGGGTCTTCAGGCCCTCAGATGAAGTCATACAGACAAAACTAGTCAGGGTGAGAGCAAGACACGCAAGAGGTGACGCCAGCCAGCCTTGAATTAGGTCACTTCCATCCCCGCAGCACGGACAGCGGCGAGTGTGGTAGGAAATATAAGTGCACCTATTAGAGCCTGGTTCTGGCGCTGTTTAAATGAGAACAAAAGCCTAATTTTTATTTGTACATGTGAGTTCAAATTTGTATGGGAGTTTTTTATAGTTTAAATAAAGGATCTAAAACGGAGTTATGCTATGTCCGCTTCCCTTGTTTTTTCCTTATGGTGACTGATGAGAGCTGTAGTCACGGACCAGGAGTATAAGATCCTCTGCTGGGAGCACCTTGTTTGATTGCATACAGGCTGTTATCTGATTGCTTTGCGGTAAGGCCTGGTTCACACTGGGGCGACAAACGCTCCGACATTGGGAGCTCATGTCGCATGACGTGTGAAAATCAATGTTTCCCTATGGGAGCCGTCTTAACTGGTCCGACACATGTCGGTCCGACTTTGAAAATGCTCCCTGTACTATTTCAGTCCGACTTTGATCCGACTTCAGCCCATTGACTATCATTGAAGTCGGATCAAAGTCGGACCGCAGTCTTGCATGATCCGACTTTGGCATGCGACTTGTGCTGTACTGCTCTTGAGGGGGAACTCCACGCCAAATTTTAAATAAAAAACCGGCATGGGTTCCCCCTCCAGAGGCATACCAAGCCCTTGGGTCTGGCCTGGATTTGAAGGGGCACCCCTACGCCGAAAAAACGGCGTGGGGGTCCCCCCAAAATCCAAACCAGACCCTTATCCGAGCACGCAACCTGGCAGGCCGCAGGGGAAGAGGGGGGGACAAGAGAGTGGCCCCCCCTCCCTCCTGAACCGTACCAGGCCGCATGCCCTCAACATGGGGGGTTTGGTGCTCTGGGGCAGGGGGGCGACCTGCGGCCCCCCCACCCCAGAGCACCCTGCCCCCATGTTGATGAGGACAGGGCCTCTTCCCGACAACCCTGGCCGTTGGTTGTCAGGGTCTGCGGGTGGGGGGCTTATCGGAATCCGGGAGCCCCCTTTAATAAGGGGGCCCCCAGATCCCGGCCCCCCACCCTATGTGAATGAGTATGGGGTACATCGTACCCCTACCCATTCACCTGGTGGAAAAAAATTGCAATAAAAAAACCACACAGCTTTTTAAAGTATTTTATTGCACAGCTCCGGGGGTCTTCTTCCGACTTCGGGGGTCTTCGGTGTCGTCGCCGCGCTCTCCGGTTCTTTCTTCTGCCGGGCCTCCGCTAACTTCTTTTTAGCTCTTTTGCTAACGGAGGCCCGGTCTTCTCCGTCGTCTCGTCCGGCTCTCCGTTGTCCTTCTGCCGGCCCCTCCACTAACTTCTTTAGCTCTTTTGCTAGTGGAGGAGCCGGTCTTCCCGTCGTCGGCGTCTTCTTCCCTCTTCTCCTTCTCGATGTTGACACGCCGCTTCCTCCCGCTGTAATACTGGCTGTCCGCTCCGCATTAATATAGGCTTCCCATGACGTCACAGTCACATGTTCCCATGACATCACAGTCACATGCTCCGGGGCCATGTGCCCCGGAACATGTGACTGTGACGTCATGAGAAGCCTATATTAATGCGGAGCGGAGCGGAGAGCCAGTATTACAGCGGGAGGAAGCGATGCATCAACATCGAGGAGGAGAAGAGGGAAGAAGACGCCGACGGCGACGACGGGAAGACCGGCTCCTCCACTAGCAAAAGAGCTAAAGAAGTTAGTGGAGGGGCCGGCAGAAGGACAACGGAGAGCCGGACGAGACGACGGAGAAGACCGGGCCTCCGTTAGCAAAAGAGCTAAAAAGAAGTTAGCGGAGGCCCGGCAGAAGAAAGAACCGGAGAGCGCGGCGACAACACCGGAGACCCCCGAAGTCGGAAGAAGACCCCCGGAGCTGTGCAATAAAATACTTTAAAAAGCTGTGTGGTTTTTTTATTGCAATTTTTTTCCACCAGGTGAATGGGTAGGGGTACGATGTACCCCATACTCATTCACATAGTGTGGGGGGCCGGGATCCAGGGGCCCCTTTATTAAAGGGGGCTCCCGGATTCCGATAACCCCCCACCCGCAGACCCCGACAACCAACGGCCAGGGTTGTCGGGAAGAGGCCCTGTCCTCATCAACATGGGGGCAGGGTGCTCTGGGGTGGGGGGGCCGCAGGTCGCCCCCCTGCCCCAGAGCACCAAACCCCCCATGTTGAGGGCATGCAGTCTGGTATGGTTCAGGAGGGAGGGGGGACCACTCTCTCATCCCCCCCTTTTCCCCTGCGGCCTGCCAGGTTGTGTGCTCGGATAAGGGTCTGGTTTGGATTTTGACGGCACCCCCACGCCGTTTTTTTGGCGTAGGGGCGCCCGTTCAAATCCAGACCAGACCCAAGGGCCTGGTATGCCTCTGGAGGGGGAACCCATGCCGGTTTTTTATTTAAAATTTGGCCTGGAGTTCCCCCTCAAGATTCATACCAAACACACTGCCTGCTATTGGCGGGGATCCAAGTCGGATCCCCGTTCATTGAAAGTCGGACATATGTCGGCTTCATGTCGCAGGGCAAAGTCGGATCCAAAGTAGGACAGATGTCGTGTCGCACTATTGTGAACCCAGCCTAAGAGTCCATCTAGGAGGGGGCTCTTCACACACACCCCCCCCCTATTTGTTTGCAGCACACGAGTGAAGGTGTTTTTTCCCTCTATTTCTTCTGGTGACAGCGGCATCGCTCCACCTAACAGGATTACTGGACGTTTTATTGTGTTTCCTTTATTTAAGACTATTATTCTATTATTGTGAACTCTTATGTGGACTTCAATAATAATTGTTGGTGCACGTATGGAACATATGCACTAGCGCTATCTGGGTTGATTTTATTCATATTTTATTATATCGTTTAGATCCACCTCTTTTCTATAATAATAATAAAAAGTATTTATTATTGTTATTTATTATTATTAATTTGTTACGTTCCATTCATTTAGATATGGCATTCGTTATGTCGGCTAATTCGTAACTTTGGATAAATTCATATTCGTTACGTTCATTAACAGCCAAATTTGAAAGGAAATTCCAAAACCTATAATTTAATAGTTAGCAATAGTTAAGTTATTATTAGTTAGTTATTATTTCTGATTTTAAAATTTTTGGGTTTTTGGAACTTTGAATTTACGAATTTACAAATCTACGAATTTTCTAATTTTCTAATTTACGAATTTATTAATTTACTAAATTTGGAATTTATGAAATTACGAATTTTCGAATATTCTAATTTATGAATATTTGAAAAAATTTGTTAAACGGATTTCCGTTAATTTGGATATTTCTGAATCAACGAATTTGTCGAAATTTGTTGAAATACGAATTTGAAAGAAAACAAATTGCACATGTCTACTGTGTTCTCTGCCCGGGGAGAACACAATAGCAGGAGGGATTTATGCATCAACACTGATTGTGTTGATGGGGAATTGAGTGATTTTATTTCCTGCAACCCATGGTTACAGGAAAGAAAAGTGCATGATTTACAGAATGGCCTGCTTTAGTGTCCATCCCTAAAAAGGTAAACCGGTGTTTCAACTAAGAATGCTGCTGTGTAAAAACATAAATGTGACCTTATCGGCCTCATCCTGGCATAGTCATGAGGATTATTATCTTGCCAATCTGCAATGTATCCAGTGCCAATAACTAAAGATGGAGAAAATTTGTCTTATTAAAGGATATAAGCTGTTTAAGATGCCAACGGGAGACTAACAACTTTACAAATCTTTATAAAGGATAATTATATCTACCCCTAAATAATATGTAGTGGGTATTTGAATTTAGGGGAAGCATCTGGGTGGTAATGTAACCCAGATGCACTGATTGCTAGGGAATCCGAGACCCTTTTATGGTTCTTGGAGGACTCTGGTGGTGTGAGGTTCCCTGTGGCCTACATGTGGCGTTGTCGCCCTGGCCGGAGTTGAACTCACACCGCAAGACTGTGCCTTTTTGTCCTTTCCTGGCGCTGGTACAGTGGGGCGGGGAACCTGCTGGAACGCAAAAGGAGAGGGGATAAAAGGGGCGGACGCCCTGACCTTGGGGTTCAGAGTCGGAGGACGCGGCCGCACCCAGGCACCTTCAGCTTGGGTGCTGGCGTCCCGGAGTTCTGGGCCCAGGTGCTCTTGACCTGGCCGGAGCGAGAGATGGAGTCCATCTCAGGCACCTTTAGCCTGGGGTGAGGTACTATGGCGGATGCCTGGGGCTCAGTACCTTTGACTAAGTTCCGCGAGGGTGGAGGAATCCGAGGGGGCCCTAACTCTTTGGGTGCCCGTGTCTGAGTTCGTGAGGACTGGTGAGCGGAACTTCTCTGGAGAGTCCGGCGCAGCATCACTGGTGACAGAGAGGCCTCCGGGAACTCCCTTGGACGGATATCCTTCCCCTGACAGGGGCCGTGCTAGCGAAGGTAATTCATGTTCTACCTCATATAGTCAGTAGCAGTGACTATTCGCCACTGGTGACACCACAGTGGTTAGCAATATTGTAAAGGATTGTGCCTCGACCTACTCCCATTAATACTGAACTGTTGCAAAGGTCCCAACTTGACTGTGCTGTATGTTTATTCGCTGAGAAGAATAAAACTGTGTTGGACCTATTCAGTGTGTGGAATTCTGGTTACTAGGAGCAAAGGGAGAGTCAAGGACGGAGGAAAGGATTTGACTCTAGGACACCTACACAAAGCCCGATCTTTCTGGCCTTCACCTCTTCACTATGGAGGACATGGGCCGTGGTGTATCTCATCTCTCCCCCCGGTATTAACACCTCTAGACAAAGACAGACAAGCCGAGAATGAGAAGGGGTGAGAGGGGTGAGGTCGCTACAAATACATTAAGCATTATCTTTCTCTTAGCCAAATGAGCCCCACATCTCACATACTTGGCATTTATATATGATTTGTGGAATATCCTTTAAAAGTTAAAGAGAAGGGCAATATATAGAAAAACCAAGGACAGAATAAAGAAAAACCAAAAGCTCACCTAACAATTTTAACACATTTATTGCTAGATTTCTCTAATTTTCAGCTGCCTTGTCTCTAGAAACAAGTTTATAGCCTCCTTTGACAACCCTTTTCACTGTGCTATTGATTCTGTATTAAACTCTTTATATACTGTACATTTAAAGAAGTCTCACTTACATATCTACAGACTAAGTATAGGACTGCAATGGAGAACTTTGTCACATGGTGTGAGGTTAATCATCTGTATCTAAATGTGACAAAGACAAAGGAACTGGTTGTGGATTTCAGACAGAGGAAGCCACCAGTGACCCCAATCTTTATCCGAGGAGTGGATGGGGAGGTGGTAGAGAGTTACAAGTATCTGGCGGTGCATATAGATTATAATGACGTGCTCTATAAGAAGGGCCAGAGCCGCCTCTACGTTTTGAGGAGACTGAGGTCCTTTAAAATCTGCCGGAAAATGCTGAAGATGTTTTATGAGTCTGTGGTGGCCAGCACTCTCCTGTATGCAGTGGCCTGCTGGGGAAGCAGGCTTAGGGTGTCTGACACCAACAGACTCAACAAACTGATTTGCAAGGCCAGTGATGTTGTTTGATTGGAATTGGAGTTTTTTACAACAGTGTTGTTGAACAATGTTGTTCAAGTTACGTTCTATCTTGGACAACTCCTCCCACCCTCTCAGCAATCTGCTGGTCAGTCTGCGGAGTACCATCAGTAACAGATTGTTACACCCACAATGCACCACAGAGTGATACAGGAAATCATTTTTGCCTGTGGCGATCAAGTTATATAGGTAAAAAAGAGGGTCAAGGGGCATACCACATCCAAATAAACTGTAATTGAGAGAGATGGGACTCTGAGGGCGGACTTTAGAGGTACCAGAATAGGAATCAACGTAATTAGAAAAAATATATAATTTTAATAGACATAATTGTAAAATTTAACAATAAACATTAAAAACACCGAGATTGGACTTTCCATGAGAGCCATACAATATATATAAATTCCTAATATTGTTTAGACAAATATAAAGTCTACATTTCGCTTTTCGCTTCTTCAGGACTTATTTGTCAAATAAAGGGATTCTGTGTAAGAAAAAAGAGAAATAATCAATTTTATACATAGACAGTGGACATGAATGTATATCTCTCAAGGGTAGGGTTTCCCACATAGACGGAATAAATGTGTACAAAGAGGACCACCTACTTATATCAGCGGAGCTCTCATATGTGTGGCATGTCTCATATCACCTCAGGGTAGCCGGTTTAGAATGGTAGTCAGAGTTCTCCAGAAACAAGATCTGAGATCTGAGATCTACATAACAAAATCACATATTGATAGAGAATAAGCTAAAATAATAATATATTAGGCAGACCTTATCTATGGGGCCCATGTACTTACTGGGCTAGACTGATGCTATATATATATATATATATATATATATATATATGAACATGTAGCCTGGTTAAGGTGCAAACAGAAAGGTGTCTGGACTCTTGATAATCGCTGTAAAGATGGAGACAGAAAGTAGAAAAAGAAAGGGAAAACAATCACTATAAAGTGATCAAATACTCCAAGTGTGAATGTCACTCGATTTTAAAGTCAAGCAATAAGTACCTCAGACAGATGGTGAGACATAAATGTGTCCATTGGTATAAAAGACACGATGTAAAGCAGTCTATGAAAAACAAGAAATATAGACTGAGAAAACCACAGACATGGATGCATGTATTTGTAATAATAATTATAATATCATCTGTATTGCCAAAATACAGACTCACCAGGGATAAACTAATCAGTGTATACCGGGGTCCACAATTCATAAGGCAGAGATGGTTAATGCAAAAGATTAGCAGCTTCCAACAATCAATCTGTAAATTCAAAGCAATTATATAGCTAAAAATCTATTGTAGCCAAAAGAGACACCACTAAAGCCATCTTGGGGTATTATTATAAAAGCATGTCAGTTCCTGAAAGGAACCCACCACTAGATCATACAATATAGATTCCCATGAAAAAGATAAAGAAAAGATTCAGCAAATACACAGACCTGTTCCGATGAGTCCACACAGCTTGCCACCACTAAAGCTACTGACAAATAGATGGACTTATATAACACTGACGATCAGTGCCAAAACAGCTGATGAACAAGTTCCCTCAGCTGCAGCGGCACTACCATCAGAGGTATAGTGTAGGGGGAGAGAACCCTCCCCCTCTAGAAGCATTCAGAGTGTGTTAATGGACTCTGCCTGCAGTCTCTATGCAAGTGCCGTGCGAGTATCGCACATGCGCAGTGTGCCCCTGGATTCTGGTAACACCCGGAAATGTGCGCGTGCGCACAAGTAGCGCAGCATCACTTAGGTATTGTGCAAAATGCACGAACGAGACCTACAGCCTCACTGACCAATGCCAAATGAGTGGATGCCTTTGCACAAGCACAGAGAAAACATTATGCAGAGAAATCAGCATATTCAGCAATTATATAGCTAAAAATCTATCCTAGCCAAAAGAGACACCACTAAAGCCATCTCGGGGTATTATTATAAAAGCAAAAATAAATGTTATTTCTAAATTTGCAAAAATGAATAAAGCAATAAAAATATAAATAGATCAAGATATGATCATCTCAGAATAGCAGGGGAAAAAGGTACCCCCAACTCCTACCACCGCATCACCACCACCAAGGACCAGCAGGGATACAAGTATCCTGCCGCCAGGTATTAACCATGCCAGGGGCCCCCCCAGCCAACAAGAGACGATAGCCTGGGGAAAAGAGACTCCATCCACCGCTGCCACTATAGAGGAGAAGGAGTCAAGGCATGCCACACACATTGTATCACACTGTCCATCATACCCTCAAGTATGACAACATCATGCCCACCATCAAAGCGTATACATTTTCAAAGTATAAATAATTACAGAAACCGTTAGGTTCATTAGCAATATGCGTTTTCAAAATTCAACCATTAAATTAGACAGACTATATACAAGGGAAATTGAATGGTATTGTGTGGAGTTTAATGATTGTATCTTTCGAACCAGAGAGGTGGAAAGTTGCCTTAAATACAGATGGTTAGCCCAAAAAAGGCTTAATGCTTCATTTAGGCCTGGGGGCAAGGTGGCATTTAGGTTAAATATCCATCTCGCTTCCCTTTGTAGTAATATGGTATCAACATTACCACCTCTGGGATCCTCAGTGATTCTTTCCAATATTGTAAACCGGATCATTGAAGTATCGTGTTTTTGTTGGAGGGCAACGTGTCTCCCTATGGGGGTATGTAACAGATTCCTCCTAATGTAGTAAATATGATCATATATCCTTTTTCAAAGATTTCTGAAGGTCTTCCCTACATAGAAGGATCCGCATTTACATGCAATATAGATTACGCATTTGGCCTGACAGTCCACATAATGTTTGATTTTATGTACACGTCCATTAGGCAGCCTAAATGTTGTACCCTCCAAGATCCAGTTACAGTATTCACAGTCATCACATCGAAACATTCCTATTAACTCTTCCGATTGCCTCCAAGATTCCTGGAAGTGAGTATGTACCAGACGGTCCTTTAGGAATCTACATTTTTTGTACAAAATCTGTGAGTAATTTGCAATGTATTTTTTGAGGATTGGATCACCTGTAAGAATGTGCCAGTGTTTCTCCAAGGTTTTCCTCAAAATCTTATGGATATTGGAGAACATGGTCACTACTCTTACTTTTTCTTTCTGTTTATTATCTCTCAAGCTAAATAATAGTTCCCGTCTATCTTTCTGATAGGCTTTATTATAGGCTTTTCTTGAGGTAGTTTTGGTGTATCCCCTCTCTAAAAATCTCATTCTTAGTAGTTTGGATTCTTTCAAAAAATTCTCCTCATTAGAGCAGTTACGTCTGATACATAAGTACTGGGAGTATGGAGTGCTCCTAATAAGAGATTGTGGATGAGCACTGGAGGCGTGGAGGATAGTATTACCAGCCGTCGGTTTTCTATAGAGTGAGGTACCTAGATTGCCATTTTCCTATTTAAAAATATTTACATCAATACTTACACAAGGAAGGGTATTGATGTTAGATCGCTATTCATGGTAAATTTCAAGTTGTAGTCATTTTCAGTCTATATTACTTGTTTTTCGTAGACTGTTTTACATTGTGTCTTTTATACCAACGCCCACATTTACGTCTCACCATCTGTCTGAGGTACTTATTGCTTGACTTTAAAATCGAGTGATATTCACACTTGGAGTATTTGGTCACTTTATAGTGATTGTTTTCCCTTTCTTTTTCTACTTTCTGTCTCCATCTTTACAGCGATTATCAGGCCACCTGTTTTCTTGAGTCCAGATACCTTTCTCTTTGAACCTTAACCAGGCTACATGTTCATATATATATATATAGCATCAGTCTAGCCCAGTAAGTACAACTAAATAGGCCCTATAGATAAGGTCTGCCTAATATATTATTATTTTAGCTTATTCTCTTTCAATATGCGATTTTGTTATGTAGATCCTAGATCTTGTTTCTGGAGAACTCTGACTACCATCCTAAACCGGCTACCCTGAGGTGATATGAGACATGCCACACATATGAGAGCTCCGCTGATATAAGTAGGTGGTCCTCTTTGTACACATTTATTCCGTCTATGTGGGAAACCCTACCCTTGAGAGATATGCATTCATGTCCACTGTCTATGTATAAAATTTATTATTTCTCTTTTTTATTACACAGAATCTCTTTATTTGACAAATAAGTCCTGAAGAAGTGAAAATGTAGACTTTAAATTTTGTCTAAACAATATTAGGGATTTACAGAAAAACACACAAACTTCCAGCGCTCAATGGGCGGGAAAAAGGCAGACTGTTTTTGTAGCTGATAAAACCATAAGTACATTTATTTAAACTTCCATAAAAACTAGGGAGAGTTTAAGAATTAAATCACTGAGTAAAACACAGGAGGAGACTCTGCATATGGTCAAAATCACCTGGCATCCATTGCAACAAGAAGCAAACGCCAGTCCGTTCTGATCAGCAAATCTTTCTGTCAGCACAGAGAGTGGAAAGAAGGGCGGCCGCCAGGCTGGCTGATGACACGGGGATCAGAAGTCAGACTATCCGGTGAGCCTGTGGGGGATTCTCCAACGGGTGGAGAAGCGGTGGGCACAGGAGAGGCAGCCAGGTACCGCGCTGGCCAGTGACGTCAGACCAGCTGAGACGCTGACGGGGGGAAACAGGAGATGGAGAGCTG
Organism: Rana muscosa; assembly: GCA_029206835.1. Taxonomy (NCBI): domain Eukaryota; kingdom Metazoa; phylum Chordata; class Amphibia; order Anura; family Ranidae; genus Rana; species Rana muscosa. The sequence continues at coordinate 189,001,089 of CM055123.1, forward strand.
CGCTACTGCACAGTGACACAGGAACTGCAAATCACTCTTCCACCCAGGGGCACCTTTCAGCTGGTAATGTGGTGAAAAGTGTTGGAAAAGTTCACACACTGTGGGAAGATCACGTGTCACCCTTCCGCTGGAGAAAGAATCCACCCAAAAAACAAGGCTGCTGGGAGGCTGATAAAATTGATGGTACTCAATAGCACATGGAGCCTGGTCTTACAGTGGCAATCCTGGGTAGCTTTGACGTCGCGTTTCGCGCAACCTGCGCTTTCTCACAGTCAAAAGGAAAAGTGGCACCCAGGAAGATTTAAATAGTAAAAAATGGCGGGAAAAATTAAGGCGGGAAAATTAAAAACCAGGAGGAGCAGTAAACATGGGGGCTGTACTTGAACTGACTGTTGTTAACCCCCTGTTGCTCAATGAACGTGCAGGTCTTTAAACCCAATATAAATACATACATCGTCCAAATCCTATTTGCCGAGCAAAAACATGACTGAATACATACATACACCATAAGAAATAACAATAAATGAATAATAATATGAAAAATAATGAATAAAAACGGCTAATAAATAAAATAAATAAAAACCACATAAGTATCCCATATCAGAAACTATACTAACCTACAAAATGGCCCCAAACCAACTGAAATATCAAATAAAGCTGCATGCTTTGGGGCCAAAGAGTTGAGCATGTAAAGCCAAAATACCTCCCTTTTACATAAAAGGGAGAATCTTTCATTGGCAGTAAAGGTACCTTTGGGTATAGTTTCTATCACAAAGACCTCTATATGTTTAATATCCTTATTATGAAATCTCTGGAAATGTTGAGGTACACTGTACTCCACACAACTTTTCTTGATGAACCTGCGGTGGTCACCTATTCTTGCTCGTAATGCACGTATTGTGTGCCCCACGTACAGGAACCCACAGGGACACCGCAGTACATAAACCACAAAATCAGTGGAGCATGTGACAAATTGTCTTATCACATACTCCTTGCCCGAGTTGGTACAAATTTTGTTGGTCCCATGGACAATAAACTGGCAGGTCAGGCATCCTCTTTTCTTGCATCTGGAAAAATGCCTGTCCTGTTATCAAAATAGGACCTAATATCCAAAGGGGATCTAGAAGTCCTATTTACTACTTTGCTTGGAGCCACTAGGTTTTTAACTGTTTTGGCTCTACGGAAAGTGACTTGTGGGACGGGTGGTAATACTGGGCCCAACCTCTGATCCAATAGTAAAATACCATTATGTTTTTTGACAATTTTAGAAACTGACTTGAAATCCTTATTGAAAGTAGACACAAATCTCACGGTGTGGTTATCGTTTGTCTCATCTTTCAACACGTACTTATCAACCGGAGGATTCAAATGGGACAAAAAGGCCTCTTTTATCAACTCAGGAGGGTATTCTTTCTCCTCAAATTTCTTAGTCATGAGGATACTTTGTTCCACATAATCCTCTCTCCTAGAGCAGTTTCTTCTCAGTCTATTAAACTGTCCACTAGGGATATTACGCTTCCATGTAGGGTGATGACAACTATTAAAGTGAAGATATGAATTGCCACTGGTGGGTTTGATATGATTTTGGGTGATTATTCTATCTTCATCATGAGTCAACACAAGATTCAAAAACACAAGCTCTTGTGAGTCTAATTCATGGGTGAAGGCCAGACCAAAGGTATTGACATTACAGTGTGCCACAAAGGAGCAGAATACCTCAGGACCCCCACTGCATATGAGCACGATATCATCGATGTACCGACCAAAGTACACGATGAACTCGGCAAATGGATTGTTGGTCCAGATGTTCTCCTCCCAGTGGCCCATGGTTAGATTGGCATACCTCTACACTGTAAATAAAACTGTTCACAAAAGGTGAAATAATTGTGCTTCAAACAAACTGCAACTGGATATAGGGCTAAAGTCCAAAAATGCAGCGCTTCTGATGATATCCGCATTTGGATGAAACATGTCAGGCTGGCTGGTGGAAGCACGCTGATGGCCACTGAACTTTGTTTTTTTATGCCTTGATGATCCTTTTTACCTGTAAGTAGACAACAATCAATTTTGTATGTTTATCCTACGGGCTTCACTATGCTAGTCTCTTTTTTTACATTTGGGTAACACCTCCTGCTGAGATCTGTCTAGTATCCATGTTTACCATTTGAGTCTTGGAAGTTACCCTGTCATCTGGGTTGGAGATTTGTCGTGTGATTTATCCATCTGCTCTGGAGTTTTACCTCAACATCAATCCTCTGCATTATGTGATACAACGCCTGATATTACTTTCTTTCTGGTAAGCAGATTGCGAGCACGGTGGTGTAGTGTTCCCTTTGTTGCTCACTTTGGCGCACTGAAGCTTGGTGGTGGTTTCACAACAATTTTACATCTATCAAATGATGATCATCTTCACTTATTTGGACTATTATTTAATACATTGATTTTTCACTTTTCATATCCTGAAGTGCTGCATTTTTGGACTTTATATTTTATGTTTGCTATCAACGGACTGTGCTAGCTGCTTTAATTAATTATTTCACTTATTCACTCTGTTAGCGCAAATATTTTTGGTTTGTGGATATAGGGCTACCGGTTCACTTTCACAAGGACCCATGTCTAGACCTGTGCCCCCTCAGATGCCCCCTCAGTTACGTCCTTCACAGTTGGTCACTTACAATGAGGAAACTATTTTGCATTTACATGTTCCACTCTTTGGCCCCGAAGGGGTTAAACGAGGAGTTAGAAACATGCAGCTTTATTTGATATTTCAGTTGGTTGGGGGCCACTTTGTAGGTTAGTATAGTTTCTGATATGGGATACTTATGTGGTTTTTATTTTTTTATTTATTAGCCGTTTTTATTAATTATTTTTCATATTATTATTCATTTATTGTTATTTCTTATGGTGTATGTATGTATTCAGTCATGTTTTTGCTCGGCAAATAGGATTTGAACGATGTATGTATTTATATGGGGTTTAAAGACCTGCACATTCATTGAGCAACAGGGGGTTAACAACAGTCAGTTCAAGTACAGCACCCGTGTTTATTGCTCCTCCTGTTTTAAAATTTTCCCGCCTTAATGTTTCCCGCCATTTTTTACTATTTAAATCTTCCTGGGTGACACTTTTCCCTTGACTGTGACAAAGCGCAGCTTGCACGAAACGCGTCATCAAGGCTACCCTGGTTTGCCACTGTAAGATTAGGCTCCATGTGCTATCGAGTACCATCAATTTTATCAGCCTCCCAGCAGCCTTGTTTTTTGGGTGGATTCTTTCTCCAGCGGAAGGGTGACATGTGATCTTCCCACAGTGTGTGAACTTTTCCGACACTTTTCACCATATTACCAGCTGAAAGGTGCCCCTGGGTGGAAGAGTGATTTGCAGTTCCTGTGTCACTGTGCAGCAGCGCGGCTCTCCATTTTCTGTTTCCCCCGCCAGCATCTCAGCTGGTCTGATGTCACTGGCCGGCGCGGTACCTGGCTGCCTCTCCTGTGCCCACCGATTCTGTCTTCCACCCATTGGTGAATCCCCCACAGGCTCACCAGATAGTCTGACTTCTGATCCCCATGTCATCAGCCAGCCTGGCAGCCGCCCTTCTTTCCACTCTCTGTGCTGACAGGAAGATTTGCTGATCAGATCGGACTGGCGTTGGTTTCTTGTTGCAATGGATGCCAGGTGATTTTGACCATATGCAGAGTCTCCTCCTGTGTTTTACTTAGTGATTTAATTATTAAACTGTCCCTAGTTTTTATGGAAGTTAAAATAAATGTACTTATGGTTTTATCAGCTACAAAAACAGTCTGCCTTTTTCCTGCCCATTGAGCGCTGCAAGTTTGTGTGTTTTTCTGTATATCATTGTTCTCCAGCTATGGTATTCCAGCTGCACTGGGCTTAGTAAAACCTCTCCATTGACTTTTTGCCTCCCCATCACAGTTTGGACTATCAGCCTCTGCCACTGTTTAGCGCTGGTGTTTTTTGGTTAATATTAGGGATTTGTATATATTGTATGGCTCTCATGGAGAGTCCAATCTCTTTGTTTTTAATGTTTATTGTTAAATTTTACAATAAGTCTTTTAAAATTATATATTTTTTCTAATTAGGTTGATTAATTTTCTGGTACCTCTAAAGTCGGCCCTCAGAGTCCCATCTCTCTCAATTACGATCAAGTTATATACTTATTTTCTGTTAGGGCTGTAGGTGAAGATTTAATTCTGGTTGTTTGCCTGTTATTTTAATCCGTGTTATTTATTCTATGTTGTATTTTAATTGTATGGATGTTTTATTTGTAGTGTCGTTTTAATTTTGTTATTTGGTGTTAATGGTTTAAATTATTGGTAATTTTGTTGTGTTTTTGCATCTTGTTCAGTCTATTGTTGTGATCTTGTGTTGTCTTTGTTTAGTGTGTCTGTGTCATAAAAATTTCCCAATTTCCCTTTGTGAAATAATAAAGTATTCTGTATTCTGTATGTCACTACCATTTCCCACATCCCTGTATATTGTGTTCGCTAAGATGCCCATGTAAACGTTTTTTGAAATGATCAACGCTCCCTGTTGATCACCAACTGTGGAAGGGAGTAACACATCCTTACCACTCGAACAGTAAAGAACCCCTTGGGCAGTTTAAGGTTAAGCTGCATCTTACCCAAATTCACCGGTTGGCCATGTGTCTTTTTAAGCAATCTTAGACTCAATCATTTTGCACGAGTAGGCTGATGGGCACTGGTGAGGCTGCATTGATGGGCGCTGGTAAGGCTGCATTGATGGGCGCTGATAAGGTTGCATTGATGGGCGCTGGTGAGGCTGCATTTGATGGGCGCTGGTGGGCTGCATTTGATGGGCGCTTCATTAAAAAGGTGGGCTATACATGGGCAGGACAAAGGGGGTGGAGTCAGGGGGCGGCAAAATTAGGTTTTGCCTAGGGTGTCAAAAATGTTCAGGTCATTACAGAGGAAAAGGGGGGACCCTTTACATTTGGGGAAAAGAGATTTAACCTCCACATACGGAAACTGAAAATGTGGAATAGACTCTCTGAAGAACTAGTTCTGGCCAGCTCAGTAGATTGTTTTAAAAAATAGCTGGCTGCAATCCTAAATTCACAAAATATATCTGGAAACCAGATTTTTGCCTTCCTCTGGATCAACTGTGGGTATGGGATTGGTATATGGAGATTTCTATTTTTTTTTTTTGTTGATTGACCTACATGGGCTTGTGTCTTTTTTCAACCTGACTAACTATGTAACCATGTAAAATATCCAGCTGTCTTTTCCTAGGTGAGCAAAAAGCTAAAGTAAAATTGCTACCTAGCTATCAAGCATGCAATTTGCCACCATCCCATCTTCTTTTTACTAATTTTTACCCAGGTACTTTAATAATTTTTAATAATGTTTTATTTTTATTTTTTATTTTTTTTGCAATAATGTAATATGCACTCTTTTATATATACCACCTTCTCCATTACATACATAGCTATCAATCTTTTGCTTCAAAATAAACAAGTCTATGTACAAACTGAATAGCTGGCAAATCTATGGAAGACTCAGGTATACTCAGAACCACTGTCTTGAATCTCGTGTTCCTATGCTGAGCTGAAATCTTGAATTAGCAAAAGTCTTTCAGAGCTTCATAAATGCCATGGTACGTCCCTTTAAGCATCTGTAAAGTTGTGCAGCACTAGCAAATTCAAGAAAGTAATAGTAAATCATTTCCATTGACTATTGTTGCAGGTATTCTTTATTTTTGACATTCCTGTAGAAGTTTCTGAAGGGCTACAGATATGGCCAAATGCTTAACCATTCTGGCAGGCAAACACTTCCAGGTAGTGCTTGTAAGGTAGCGCGTTAGACCACTTCTATCACTTAGAGCCTAGGCCGGACCAATGGGTGTATGGATGCGCTCTATAACCGGTTAGGTAATTAAGACACACGCACAGTTTTTTGGTGAATCAAAACTACAAAGCTGTATTAAGAGTTCTGCATACTTATCATCCTACAACACAAGGAGACTCCTCCCACTAAACCACAAACACAAGTTTAACAGAAAATATTGCAAAAACTTAAAGTTACAGTGCATTCCTATCAATAGCCTTACAATATATTCTGCCTAGTTACAAAGGGCTAAAAAGGTCATGTCCTAAGTTCTGATCACTGAAGCTGGGCGTCGAGCCAGATCTTGAAGTCTGTGAAAAAGTAGCTTGACCACTAGTCTTATATCCTGTCATTCTTAACAAGTTCTACAAAAATAGCTAATATGAGATGTAAGTGTGAACATCAGAGTCTTACATTATCTAACTTAATATCTTACTGGAAAAATACAGATATACTTACTGTACTTACATATTGACTTGGTATTGCTAAAACTAATGAAAGCTGAAATGTAATGAAGATCAATAAAGACCCCCAATAATCTTACAAAACCGTCCTTTGATCAAGGCAGACAATTTTTTTATCTGCCGTGATCACTCATCATACCATCTGTGTGTAGCAACGAACATTGCCATACGGGTGGAGGAATCATTTCTCTCCTTTCCCCCTAGGCCCATTTTCCCAGTAGCACAGAACACTAGTTTAATTACCAAATATATAATGAGAATCAAAAGCAATATGACTATAATTGCCATAGCTATATCTTTCATCCAGGAAAATATTCCTTTGAGGCCAAATCCCTCCCCTCTAAGAGGATCCCAGGTCCTGGCAATGTCCCTTGCTTCTTGTTGTAGTTTATTTACCTAATTTCGGTGTTGTGCAATAATGTCATAATAGTCAGGTATCTCTACAGATGTATTGTGAATCCATGTGCAACATTCATAGTCCTCTGTAACCTCACATAGGCCCGTAAGTGCAGCAACCCCACATAACTAACATACTGATGAGGACAGTACAAGAGAGAACAAGAAACAATAACATTGTGACCCGATTTATTTTTTTCCCCTGGGGGCCCTTGGGATAGTAAATTGACAATGTATTTTGGACACTTTAGAGTTCCGGGGGGTTGTGGGGCTGGGGTCATCACAAGATCTAATGAAGCTCCAGTCTCTTTCGGGGGTGTTGGGTCTGGTGATGGGGGGTTTGGGAGTAGTCATGTTCTGGGGGGGCCACTAGGTTGCAATATTCACTGTCTTCTAGTGATGGGATTGGGGGCAAGGGGCGATGGAATTCTGGGAGGCCGGTTTCTCCTGAGGTTTCGATTCCCTCTTTCCTGGTGGAGAGCTGTCCGGAGTATGTGGCATCGCTGGGCCCTTTTTTAGTCTTGAGGCATGGATCCATTGTGGGCCTTAGTCGGTGAGTACAGCAGTCCTGGTGACCTTCTTAACTCGGAATGGTCCTTGATAGACTGGTCCCGTGTATTTTCTTACTGCAAGCTGTTTGACAAACACTTTGTCACCCGGGATGAATGGATGTGTTGATTCTGTGGAAAAAGGAGGAAAGTTGACAGCCACTTGTTCATATTTTTCAGTAAGTCAACTTACCAGATGTTTCACGTACTCTTCCTATAAGGAAAATATGTTATCCTCACCTGTCCCTATCCCTTCTGTCCCTCCTTTTCTCATTTGTGCTGGCCTACCCCTCAATATCTCAAAAGGGATTCCTGTTCTGCTGTGTCCTTTATAGTTCTGTTAATTATTCCCACTACTCCTGAACTCTGTGGGTGGTAGGGAATGTGCAACTTCCATTGGATGCCTAGAATTTTTACTAGCTCCTTCACTAAGGCCGAGGTAAATGCTGGACTTTGATCTGACCATATAGTGCCCGGAAGGCCAAACCTACAGATCCACTGATTTATTAGTACTCTGGCTGTAATTTTTGCTGTCTCTCCTGAGGTAGGGATTGCTTCTACCCATCCTGTAAATCTGTCAACTATAACCAAAAAATATTTTAAGTTGCCCTTCTGTGTGGGGACATGTGTGTAATCTATTTGTAAATCATGTAAAGGATCTGTAGGGGGCGCCAAATGTCCATGTAACCTGTGTTTCTTTCCTTGCACATTTTTCTGTGCACAGGTCAGGCAAGATTCTACTAGGGATTCTATCATATGGTGCACCCTTTTTGTGCAAAAAGTTTCATTATACAATCTTAGAATAGCTTGCGGGCCTATGTGTCCTGGTCCGTGTAAATATGACAGTAAGAGGGGTGCTGCAGCCATAGGGATTCCTATTATTCGCTCCTTGGTTGACCAAAGTCCATTAGGATCTGTTGTGTTACACTATGTGATTATTCTTGCTCTGTGTCTTTAAGATCTGTCCCCTTCTTTCTAGCTGAACTCTCTCTCTCACCGTAGTTCTTTATATATCTCCTCCACTTCCTGATTCTGGTCATTACTCCTGTATATCTTCCATGCTAAACATCTTACATGTGGCTTACAACTGCAATGTTTTTCTACCTATGAATATCCATCATTAAATGGAACATTCGAAAGGATTCATCGTCTGTCGTCCTAACGGTGAGTTTATTCATTGAGTTAAACTGCCTGTATCGATGCAAGGGATGAATATCAAACCAGCTTGAGTAAGGCCTACTTAAACCTGGAGATGAACTTTATCGCTTTGTAGTTGAGACAGAACAGTAGAAAAACGGAGTTTCACAGCCTAATTACAAGATTTCTGCATGTCAGTACTGATACAGACAAGATTTACTGCCCTCATAGCAAGACAGAAGGGACAGAGCAGCACATGGCAGCCTTATAGCCTGAGACAATCTGCACAGTGTCATATTTCAGCACACAGATCCTGCCTGCTTTCACAGTCAGTCTGCTATCATGAGTGACCAAGCTTCTGCATGTGAACTCACATCTCCTTCCTCACAAGTTCCTGAAGAAACTGAGTTACCCAAACGCTCAGTTAAACCCACTTGGAAAGTAATGGAGAATTATGAAGCTTCAAGGACTGAATTGTCAAATAGCTTGGAATTAGTCTGGGAGAAAATCCTTGCTGAAGCCAATACAGTGTCTGTTGAACGTGAACTACTGACACTAGAGGGCGCCATTAAACAACTTTCTGCCTCATATGAGCTTTATCAGCTTACCAGCATCAAATTCACTAATGTCTTACAAAACATGAAGTCAGAAAATGCGATGATGCAATTAAAGCGCGTCAATGCTCTCAATATTGAAAGAGACAGTTTTATCCAGCAAAGCAGATTAAAGGCAGAAGGAAAAATAAAGCTGTTACAGGACACTGCATCTCACAGATCTGTTTCCACCAGACGTTCTAAACACTCGTCAAGATCCCATAGTTCAAGATACTCAACACTCAGTGAGCGACTTATTAATGCCCGCGCTGAAGTGGAAGCCAGCAAAGTGCAGGTGGCATATGCAGAAAAAAGAGCAGAGTTGGAAGCGCAGTCAGCACGTCAAAGAGCAGAGTCAGAAGCGCAGTCAGCATGTCAAAGAGCAGAGTTGGAAGCTCAGAGAGCAGAGTCGGAAGCGCAGTCAGCACGTCAAAGGGCAGAGTTGGAAGCGCAGTCAGCACGACAAAGAGCAACAATGGAAACCTTAAATGAACAGTGTAAACATGACGCAGCTATGGCAAAGCTAAGGGTCCTACAGCAAGCTATCAGTGCAGACGAAGGTGCAAGTGAGAAAGACAGCATTAACATAAACATAGCAGATATGGAAGACCCCCTCAAACGCACTAAAGACTATGTCCTAAGCCACTGCAGTGCACACTCCATTGTCTCCAATGCTCCCGACTACATAGAGACTCCATCACAGCTTCAAGTTAAAGAGGTTCCAGCAACTTCCTGCACTCAAAATCACTCCACTGCATTTCCTACCTGCCTACCTTGCCTGCCTTCATACGTCACAGAGCATCAGCGCAAGCTTCAAGCAAGTCATCAATCTCCAGTCATTGGTACAGCCTTGAATCAACGTACCATTGGAACAACTGACTTCAAGCAAGCAACTCACCTGGATGCATCTGCTGCACCATATTTCCCTGTGTCCTTTAACAACAATGCCAAAGATAACGCAATCAGCACCATACAGCCAACAGCATCTCACATAAAGGCGGAGACAACTGAGACAGAAGAGTTTGTGAGGTACATGCTTCGCAGAGAGCTCACAAAGACTGGTCTTACAAGTTTTGATGACCAACCTGAGAACTACAGAAGTTGGAAATGTGCCTTCAGAACTACAATCAGCAATATTGGCATTACAGCTGATCAAGAATTGAATCTGCTGATCAAATGGCTTGGTCCTCTATCTGCTGCACGTGTTAAGCCATTAAGATCGGTTTTCATGGACAATCCTACTGCAGGCCTCACAGCTGCATGGGAGCGACTAGAGCAAAGTTATGGCAGTCCAGAAGCTATAGAAAATGCTTTGTGCATGCGTCTGGAAACTTTCCCAAAGATATCCGGTAAGGACAACAAGGAGTTCCAGAGACTGAGTGACCTTCTCCTTGAGCTTCAGCTAGCCAAGACAGACCCAAAACTACCTGGACTCAGTTACCTTGACACTCCAAGAGGGGTAAACCCCATTGTCTCCAAGCTCCCGTATGGTTTGCAAGAGAAATGGACTGCACTAGGGTCATCATACAAAAGAGAGAACAAGGTTTCCTTCCCTCCATTCTCTTTCTTCTGTGAATTCATCAGGAAAATTGCAGAGACCAAGAACGATCCAAGTTTTTTCTACAGTGAGTACAGCCTCTTCTCACCCTTTCCTAAGAGTACCAGTCTTCAGGGCAACTATAGAGACCATAGAGGCCCAGTGTCCGTGAAAAAGACTGACATCCTTCCCACTCCTACCACAGTTCTGGCCACGAACAAACAGAGTAGGAAGATTGAAAACCCTAACAGAGAGTGTCCCATGCAGAAGAAGCCACACCCCCTCAATAAATGTATCGGCTTTAGGAAAAAGCCTCTGGAAGAGCGCAAGGAGCTTTTAAAGACATTTAGGGTATGTTTCAGGTGCTGTGCTTCTACAGAACATTTTGCAAGGGACTGTAATGTCTCCATCAAGTGCATAGAGTGTGGCTCTGAAGAACATGTGCAAGCCCTCCATCCTCTTGTGCCCAGCTCTGCACAACCTGCCAACACTCCTCCCAGGTTAACGCATGGCGGGGAGAATACAGACCAAGTGCCTAATTCTACCATCATTTCTTCATCCTGCACTGAAGTTTGTGGAGAAGACCGCTGTGGTAAGTCCTGTGCTAAGATATGCTTGGTGAACATATACCACAAGGATCAACCAGAAAAGTCTCTAAAGGCATATGCTATCTTAGACAATCAGAGCAATCGATCACTTGCAAAATCGGAATTGTTCAATCTATTTGAAATAAAAGGCGAAGCTCATCCTTACACCTTGGGTACCTGTAGTGGAACTATAGAGGTTTCTGGAAGAAGGGCTCATGGACTCATGGTATCTTCTCTCAAAGGTAACTTGCAATTACCCTTACCTACACTTGTTGAGTGCAATCAGATACCTGCTAACAGGGAAGAAATCCCTACTCCAGCTGCTGCTTTCCATCACCCTCACCTCAAGGTAATAGCAAATGAGATACCGCCGCTTGACAAAGATGCTCAGATCCTTCTTCTGTTAGGAAGAGACATTCTAAGAGTTCACAAGGTACACAGACAAGTCAGTGGACCCCCAGATACCCCATTTGCCCAGCGCACGGATCTAGGGTGGGTCATCATAGGCAATGTCTGCATAGGCAAAATGAAAAGACCTACCAACATTTCGTCATTCAAGACAAATGTTCTGCCAAATGGCCGAAACACTTACTTTGAGCCATGCCCACATCACTACTGGGTGAAAGAGAAGATAGCCAGCCACGAATGGCAACATGGTATCTCAGGTGACACAAGCCCTTTCTCCTGCCATGATGGCGACTTCGGCTCTACAGTGTTTAAAGCAACCAGTGAAGATGACATACTGGCTCCTTCAATGGAAGACAAAGAATTCATCAAGGTAATGGACAAGGAGTTCTTTCAAGATGACTCCAATAACTGGGTAGCACCCCTACCCTTTCGTCTCCCAAGAGAGAGATTGCCCAACAACTTACAGCAGGCCATCAGTAGATTCTCCTCCTTAAAGCGAAACTTAAGCAGGAAACCAGAGATGCAAAAGCACTTTGTGGACTTTATGCAAAATGTATTTGACAGAGATCATGCAGAGCCTGCTCCCCCACTAAAGGAGGGAGAAGAATGCTGGTACCTTCCATCCTTTGGCGTGTATCACCCACGCAAACCAGACCAAATCAGAGTTGTCTTTGATTCCAGTGCTCAGCACGAAGGTGTTTCTCTTAACAACATGCTTCTTACGGGACCCAACTTGAACAACAGTCTAATAGGAGTCTTGATTCGTTTCAGACAAGAGCCTGTAGCAGTAATGGCCGACATTCAACAGATGTTTCACTGCTTCATCGTCAGAGAAGACAACAGAAACTACCTCAGGTTTCAATGGCACAAGGACAATGACCTCAACAAGGAAGTTATAGATTATCGCATGAAGGTACATGTCTTCGGTAACAGTCCTTCCCCAGCAGTGGCAACTTATGGGCTAAGGAAAACAGCTCAGACTGGAGAAGTTGAATATGGATCTGATGCCCGTCAATTTGTTGAAAGAAACTTCTACGTTGACGACGCACTTAAGTCCTTTCCAACTGCTAAAGAAGCAATTGATCTTCTCACCAGAACAAAGGAGATGCTGTCTGTAGCAAACCTTAGACTGCACAAGATTATATCCAACAGCCAGGAACTTATGAATGCCTTTCACTCTGAGGACTATGCCACTAGTCTAAAAAACCTTGACTTAGGTACAAATGTGCCTCCTGTACAGCGAAGTCTGGGTTTGTTGTGGAACATCAAGCAAGACAAATTCACCTTCCAAGTGTCAACTTGTGACAAACCCTTCACTAAGAGAGGAGTCCTGTCCGTGGTGAATAGCATCTATGACCCACTGGGTTTCCTTGCTCCAGTTACCATTCAAGGTAAGATTTTACTAAGACAGTTGTCTACTGAGAACATAGACTGGGATACTCCCTTGCCTAGTGAGAATCAACACAAGTGGGAAAGGTGGAGATATTCTTTGAAGTCACTAGAAAAACTTCAGATTCCCCGTTGCTATGTTCCAGGATCCACTTCAACTGCTAACCGGAGAGAGATTCATATTTTCTCTGATGCATCAGTTGAAGCTATTGCTGCAGTAGCCTATTCGAAGACCTCTGAACTGAATGGAGAATCACACTGTAGTTTTGTCCTAGGCAAGGCAAAACTCACACCCAAGCCTGCACATACCATACCAAGACTTGAACTTTGTGCAGCCGTGCTAGCAGTAGAAATTGCCGAGGTCATACGAAGTGAAATGGACACTAGAATTGATTCTTTCACCTTCTATACAGACAGTAAGGTAGTACTTGGTTACATAAACAACCAAACAAAACAATTTTATGTGTACGTCAGCAACAGGGTTGAACGTATCAAGAGATTCTCTCTACCAAGTCAATGGCATCACGTTCTCACTGAACTCAACCCAGCTGACTGTGGGACCAGAGCCGTGTCACCTGCCACTCTTCAGGACAGCTTATGGCTGTCACCTCCAAGGTTTCTGCGTGAGGACTCTTACTTACTCCCTATTGACACCACCTATGGGCTAGTAAACCCTGAAGATGATAAGAAAATAAGAACTGTGAACACCTCACTCCACACTTCTGTAAGTACAAAACAGAAGCTGCGGTCACACCGTTACAGGCATCAATGGAAGCAGGTGCAGCATCTAGCCAATGTGTTCTGGCATCGCTGGAAGAAAAAGTATCTTCACCACCTTCAAGGTCGTAACAAATGGCAAGCAACTAAGCCGAATCTTAAGGTTGGAGACCTCATCCTTCTAAAAGACAAGGAAGTTTGTCGGAATGAGTGGTCTATGGGTCTTATTACTAAAAGTTATGCCCAGCGACGATAACAAAGTCCGGAAGGTAGAAGTCAAGGTAACCAAGGGAGGATCGACACGAACCTTTAGTCGACCAATTACAGAGTTAGTACTTCTTTTGCCAGGTGAGTGACTTGTGCAAGGACTAGCCATGCTGTTGGCACGGCGGGGAGTACATTGCTGCCATCTACAGGTTCTACTCAGAACTTTGGAATTATTTGAAGACATCATACTGTGACTTTATGTTCTTCATCCTGTTGAACTTACGTTTATTATTTGCTTGTTGCATGTTTTTTATTACAGGTTCCAGGACATTCGTCAGTATTGGACTTTTTGAAAATATATATATTAGTTTAAGGTTATGAAATCTAAAGATTTCAGACGGGGAGTGTTGTGTTACACTATGTGATTATTCTTGCTCTGTGTCTTTAAGATCTGTCCCCTTCTTTCTAGCTGAACTCTCTCTCTCTCACCGTAGTTCTTTATATATCTCCTCCACTTCCTGATTCTGGTCATTACTCCTGTATATCTTCCATGCTAAACATCTTACATGTGGCTTACAACTGCAACGTTTTTCTACCTATGAATATCCATCATTAAACTGAACATTCGAAAGGATTCATCGTCTGTCGTCCTAACTGTGAGTTTATTCATTGAGTTAAACTGCCTGTATCGATGCAAGGGATGAATATCAAACCAGCTTGAGTAAGGCCTACTTAAACCTGGAGATGAACTTTATCGCTTTGTAGTTGAGACAGAACAGGATCTTTTGTCAACCCGTGGCCCCATATCTGCTGTCAGTGTAAATGTTTACATCTTTTCCTTCAAAAATCTGACAAACTCTAGTTGGAGCAATGAGTTCTGCAATCTGGGCTGAACTAGCATTCAGAGATTTGGCTTCAATCATTACATCTGGCAATTGAACAATGGCATAACCAGTTTGGTAAGTTTTGTCATCAGGTCGGGAGCAGCTGCCATCTACATAAACATTTTCCGCATTTGGATACAGAACATCTGTGAGGTCTGGTCTAGGGAGGGTAGTTTCTGCAAGTACCTCAGTGCAATCGTGTTCCTGAATGTAAAAACCTAATGGGCTTCGAGGTTTCTGAACATGATTTTATGGTGAGATTATGTGTGTTTAGCAAGATAATCTCATAGCCGCTGTACCTTTTGCGCTGTCATGTGTTGTGTGTTTATGTTTGTCATGAGGTGTGTAACTGTGTGTGGCATGCAGTGTGAGGTTATGTGTCAGGTCGTGTCCCAGGACCACCTTTGAAGCCTCTTGTACTCTGCCATTGCACAGGCTGCTACGGCCTGTAAGCAATGTGGCATACCTTGAACTTGAATTGGAAGTTTCCTTGAGATGTATTAAACAGGTCTCAGAGAATTCCCATGTGATTGTGCTAGGACCGCTGCAACCGTAGGTCCAGATACCACACAGTACAATGAAAATGGCCTGCGTACTCTATAAGTCCCAATGCAGGGGCTTGCCTTAGAGAGCTGATTAATGCTGTGAAAGCCTTAACCCTCTCTGTTGTCCAATCAATAAACTTTGGGGCATCCTGCAGGGTAGCAGGCCTTAGGATAGAATCATAATAAGAGCAATCAGGTATCCACTGCCTGCAGTATACTATGGACCCTAGGAAAGAGAGAAGCGCTGACTTGTCTCTTGGTGGACTCCAGGAGGAGAGTGCCTTGACTCGAGCTGGTGATACCAAACGTTCGGTTTGGATTATACACCCCAAGTACTCAACCTGCGTCCTGCACCACTGGATCCCTTTCCGAGACACCAAGTGACCTTTCGAGGTGAGGAGAGTTAGTAGGTGCTCTGAGTCCTCCGCACAGCTGACCTCATTTTCATTACACAGCAATAGGTCCACATACTGAAGCAATACTGAGCCTTCTTTTGGTACCCAATCGCTCAAAGATCGATTCAAGACCATGGAGTACGCTGCAGGACTGTCCGCAAAGCCTTGCGGGAGCCTAGCCTAGGTTCAAAGTATTTTTGGTCTTCCTCTGCAACAGGTATGGAAGAGAACGCGATACTTAAATCAATGACCGTGTAGATCTTGGACGTTGCCGGTATCTCACAAAATATTGTAGCAATGTCCGCAACAAAAGGTGCTTTGTTCAGGGCCCTTAGGTCCTGTACAAAGCGCCATTCACCACTGGCTTTGACTGGGTGAATGGGGGTGTTCCAGGGACTGATTGTGTGTTTCAGTATTCCTTCTGCTGTATATTGCTCTATTTGTGGTGCTATGCCTGCAATTTTTCCCTCTGACAGGGGATATTGTTTTTGGTAATGTACTACTGCTCCTTCCCCAATTATGGGCTTGTATGGTGTACAATGTATGCAGTGCCCATATAGGGTGTGCTTCAAGGTGTGCCGGTAGTAACATAAAGTACCCTCTAAAATCCTGTCTTTTTGGATTAGACAAATCACAGATTTCTGATGTAGCCAGCAGGCCTCCATCCTTTGAGAATTTGATCTGTATGTTTAAGCTCAACATTAAGTCTCTTTCCATAGGAAGCGGACAGTCAGTCGGAACGGCAAAACTCATTTCAAAAAGATGTTGGTCATGAACTGTACCAAGGGGCAATCTGCCTCTTCCCATATTACCCCTGCGGTTAGCTCCCCTACTTGTTCCTCTCCTAAGGGGGCATTCTGACTTCTGATGCCCCATGTCCCTGCATGTGAAACAACCCTGCTGATAATCCTGGGGATATGACTGGTATGGTGCTTGTTGGAATTGTTGGGGAACTTGTTGTGTATAAGGGACAACCATTTGTGAAGCAGCTAATTGCGGGCTTTCTATCTGTTTGGGGTTAAATTAGGGAAATACCCCTCCTTTTGTGGTGAATAAGCCTGAGGATGCACGTTATTTCTAATGTCTTCCAGAAAGGCATCAGGTTTTAATTTTGATCAATCGGGGTTAATTAATTTAAGTAACTGTGTTGTTTTAGGATCTCCCCCGGACATGACTGTGCTCACATACAGTTCAGGGTTCTCCATTCCTGTATCTTTGTATAACTGGTATACCCGTTTACAAAATGAATATAAGTTCTCTCCCAATCCCTGCTTTGCAGTGCACATTATCTGCAAAGCGCTTTCTCCTTTGTAACTTTTCTGCCAAACAGCTGCTACTGCTGCTCAAAACGATTCCCATCCCTTTGCCTTTTTAAAGGGATCATATTCAGCAAATAATGTTTTAACTTCTACATCGCAGGTCTTTATTATTATTTCACAGTCATCGGCATTCATGCCAGTGCCCGTGAAAAAACAGAGCTGCCACTCTGTGGTGTTTGCGGGGCTTTGGGCAAAGATCTTTGATATCCCTTAACGTCCCGAGGGGGAGTGGGATATGGACCGGGGTGTCTCCCATGGGATTTGAGGGAGTCTGTCCTTCCTGTTCAGTTAACTGTAAAATGTTTAAGGTCTGCTCTTCCTTTTGCCGTTTCTCTAGCTCCTTCTTTTTCCTTTGGACTTCTTTCTTAGCCTCATCCACTTGCTTGGCTAACTGAGATACTTGTTCTCTCTGTCCCTTTAATATTTCTTCTTCCGTTTCTTATCCTTTAATTTTCTCTATCTATTTTGTCCTGTCTTTCTTGTTTTAGGAATATTTAGAGGGATATCTTTCCTGGTACTCCATCATAGCCCTTTTCCACTTTTTACAACATTTACTCATATAATTCTGATCCCATTTCCCTTCAGGATAATTATTTTTATCATAAATCCCACATATTTTACGTACTTCCTTCCAATCCTCCTCACTACATGGCCCTGCTGGCCCTAAACCAGATATTTGCAAACATTGTGGGCTAAGGTACCCCTTGCAAAATCATATGGGGAGGGTTGGCTGTGCTCACCTTCAAAGCCATCCTTTCCCTGTTTGTTTCCCATTATGCCAAATAGAGTGCCTTATAACCACAAATTCTGACTAATTTGGGGCAAATAGTATAAACCTCTCTGTTTTGATGGCAGAGAGACTGTATTTCCCACAGAGTTAAACCTTCTGCAAACCTCCCGTTCTGGTTGTGGTTATGTAGAATATATCTCAGAACCCAAAATTTTGGGGTCCCTCCTTCAGGAAAATAAGGACCTTTCCCAACCTTATTCTTATATCCCCCAGGGATTGTGGCCAATAGTGTGGGTACCCGTCCATGAAATATGAACAGGACACCAGTTAAACACTCAGGGCAGTTCTGGGGCATCTATTATGGCAAGTATGGGTCACAAAATTCAATCAACAATTTTAACAGTCTTAATTCTTTAACCTACCATTAACTTTATCATTTTATATGACTTAACACTTTAACATCCATGAAACAATTGATTAGAGAAACTGTATGATTCCCAACATCAAATCTATATAAAAGAATACAACCAACAGAAAACGCAATAATGTACATATATGCATATATCCTTATCAAAAATTACCCATAAAACAATTGGGATAATTAAAACTTAGAGCTCCATACACCCGTCCTTCTAAACCCGGGAGCAATATTTGCTACCCTATAATGTTCCTAACCTATCCTATACTATAATAGTTTATAGTCAGACCCGCCTAGTCGGACTCTCTTAGTTTATAGTCGGACCAACCTAGTCAGACTCCTTTAGTTTATAGTCGGACCAACCTAGTCAGACTCTCTATCTGTCTAACCTTTGTGCTCCTATAAGTCCCAGGAAGCCAGCCTAGCAATCCTCGAGACAACTTAAATACAACTAAAATATTCAAAATCAATCGTAACAGAGTAAGTGAAATTAGCTTTGCAAAATTTCTTTCACAAAGTTCCACTTACCTGCTAATCGATTGTCCTCACATGGGGCACCAGTTGTAAGGTAGCGCGTTAGACCACTTCTATCCCTTAGAGCCTAGGCCGGACCAATGGGTGTATGGATGCGCTCTATAACCGGTTAGGTAATTAAGACACACGCACAGTTTTTTGGTGAATCAAAACTACAAAGCTGTATTAAGAGTTCTGCATACTTATCATCCTACAACACAAGGAGACTCCTCCCACTAAACCACAAACACAAGTTTAACAGAAAATATTGCAAAAACTTAAAGTTACAGTGCATTCCTGTCAGGGCCCGGACTGGCGGCTAGTGAGGACACAGGAGGTGGATCCTCTGTGCCAGAGAGGCGAAGGCACAGGTCGCACTGGAGGACCGGTTCTAAGCAGCTACCGGTTTTCACCAGAGCCCGCCGCAAGGCGGGATGGACTTGCTGCGGCGGTAGCAACCAGGTCGTGTCCCCCAGTAGCGGCTCGACTTCTCTGGCAGCTGAGATAGGCACGGTACACTGGGACTAGGCAGAGGCAAGGTCAGACGTAGCGGAAGGTCAGGGCAGGCGGCAATGGTAAGTAGTCAGGGGCAACGGCAGAAGGTCAGATACACTGGAAAGGCAAGTACAAAACGCTTTCTCAGGGCACTAAGGCAACAAGATCCGGCAGGGACAGGAAGGGGGAATGGGTTTTTAAGTGTTTTAGAGTGTGACACAGTAATTGGACCAGGCACCAATCAATGGTGCACTGGCCCTTTAAATTTAAGAAGGCCGGCACGCGCGCGCCCTAGAGAGCAGCGGAACCGCGCACGCCGGGACGGAGCAGGGGGAGGAGGCCGGTGAGCAGGATGGGATGCGATCCGCGGGCGGACAGGTGCCGCCGCATGGATCGCATCCCCGCCAGCATCAGAGCAGCGCTCACGGTCAGAGGAGCCGACCGGAGCGCTGCAGGGGGACAGATGCCACGGGCGCTCCGGGATGGATGGGACACCCGGAGCGCTCGGCGTTACAGTACCCCCCCTTAGGTCTCCCCCTCTTCTTGGAACCCAAGAATCTTCGGATGAGCTCTTTATCTAAAATGTTGGCCTCAGGTTCCCAGGACCTTTCCTCAGGACCACAGTTCTCCCAATCCACTAAAAAACATTTTTTACCTCGGATGACCTTGGAGGCGAGGATCTCTTTCACCGAGAAGACATCAAAAGAACCAGAGACAGGAGCAGGAGCAGTGACCTTAGGGGAAAAACGGTTAAGAATGAGGGGTTTAAGAAGAGACACATGAAAAGAGTTGGGAATACGAAGAGAAGGAGGAAGGTGGAGCTTGTAAGAAACAGAATTGATTTGGTTTTTGATTTTAAATGGCCCGAGGTAACGAGGACCCAGCTTGTAGCTAGGTACCCGAAACCGAACATATTTGGAGGAGAGCCACACTTTGTCACCAGGGGCATAGACAGGAGGGATTCTTCTTTTTTTATCTGCATGTCTCTTCATGCGGGCAGAGGCCAGTGAGAGCGACTTTTGAGTCTCTTTCCAGATAGAGGCAAAGTCCTGAGTTAATTCATCCACGGCCGGAACTCCAGAAGACGTGGGAATGGGGAGGGGGGGCAATGGGTGACGGCCGTAGACCACAAAGAAAGGCGACTTGGAGGAAGATTCAGAGTTCTTGAAATTGTATGAGAATTCTGCCCAGGGCAATAGGTCGACCCAATCGTCTTGACGGGCGGAGACAAAATGTCGTAGGTAGTCGCCAAGGACCTGGTTAACTCTCTCCACCTGTCCATTGGACTGCAGGTGATAAGCGGAAGAAAAATTCAACTTAATTTTTAGTTGAGTACAGAGAGCTCTCCAAAATTTTGAGATGAATTAAACACCTCTATCCGAGACGATATGTGAGGGCAGCCCATGGAGGCGGAAAATTTGAAGAAAAAAATGCTTGCCAACTGAGGTGCAGTAGGCAGACCAGGGAGCGGGACAAAATGAGCCATTTTAGAAAAGCGGTCAACGACCACCCAGATGACAGTGTTACTACGAGACAAAGGGAGGTCCGTGATGAAATCCATGGCGATGTGGGACCATGGTTGTTCAGGCACAGGTAGGGGAAGGAGAAGACCTGCAGGCTTCTGGCGAGGAGTCTTGTCACGTGCACAGATAGTGCAGGCCCGTACAAAGTCAGTCACATCTTCCTCCTGGGTAGGCCACCAATAGTGTCTGGCAATCAATTGTATGGATTTTTTGATCCCAGCGTGACTGGCTAGATGGGAGGAATGGCCCCACTTGAGTATCTGAAGCCGAAGGCGTGGAGGAACGAAAGTCTTTCCTGGAGGAATTGGCACGAGAGAAGCGGGAGCAGAGGAAATCAGACACTCAGGGGGTATGATGTGTTGAGGAGGAGTCTCGGTTTCAGAGGTATCGGAGAAACGGGACAAAGCATCAGCCCTGACATTTTTGTCTGCGGGCCGAAAATGGATCTGGAAGTTGAAGCGGGCAAAGAACAATGACCACCTGGCCTGGCGAGGATTTAGGCGCTGAGCGGACTGAAGGTAGGACAAATTTTTATGGTCAGTGTAGATGGAGATAAGGTGAAGGGATCCTTCCAGGAGATGTCTCCACTCTTCTAATGCCAACTTGATGGCCAACAGTTCACGGTCACCTATGGAATAGTTTTTTTCCGGAGGGGAGAAAGTTTTAGAGAAAAAACCACAAATGACGTTTTTCCCTTTAGCGTTTTTTTGAAGAAGCACAGAGCCGGCTCCTACCGAGGAGGCGTTGACTTCAAGGAAGACCGGCTTTAGAGGATCTGGCCGAGACAGGACAGGTGCAGAGGAGAAGGCGGTCTTAAGGCGAGTAAAGGCTTCCTCCGCTTGAGGCGGCCAGGACCTAGGATTCGCGTCTTTTTTGGTCAGTGCCCCTATAGGAGCAACGATGGTGGAGAAGTGGGGTATGAACTGACGATAGTAGTTGGCGAAACCAAGGAAGCGTTGGATAGCACGAAGTCCAGAGGGGCGTGGCCAACCCAAGACTGCGGAGAGTTTGTCAGGGTCCATTTGAAGACCTTGTCCAGAGACCAAATAACCTAGGAAAGGAAGACTGCTGCGCTCAAAAAGGCATTTTTCAAATTTAGCGTAAAGATGATTTACGCGGAGGCGCTGGAGCACTTGACGGACATGGAGCCGATGTTCCTTAAGGTTGGCAGAGAAGATTAGGA
The DNA here is from genome assembly GCA_029206835.1 of Rana muscosa. Taxonomy (NCBI): domain Eukaryota; kingdom Metazoa; phylum Chordata; class Amphibia; order Anura; family Ranidae; genus Rana; species Rana muscosa. The sequence continues at coordinate 189,022,941 of CM055123.1, forward strand.
TGTCGTCAAGATAGACAACCACACAGGTATACAGTAGGTCCCGGAAGATTTCGTTGACAAAATCTTGAAAGACTGCAGGGGCGTTGCAAAGTCCGAACGGCATGACAAGATATTCAAAGTGACCGTCTCTGGTGTTAAATGCGGTTTTCCATTTATCTCCTTTACGGATTCTGAAGAGGTTATAAGCGCCCCTGAGGTCCAATTTAGAAAAAACTTTTGCTCCGCGCAGACGGTCAAAGAGCTCCGAGATGAGAGGCAGAGGGTAGCGGTTTTTAATAGTGATTTTATTGAGACCACGATAGTCTATGCAAGGGCGTAGAGATCCATCCTTCTTGGCCACGAAGAAGAAGCCCGCTCCGGCTGGAGAAGATGATTTCCTAATAAAACCTCTCTTGAGGTTCTCCTGAATGTATTCAGTCATGGCCTTGGTTTCAGGAGAGAAGAGAGGGTAAATTCTGCCACGGGGTGGTGTAGTACCTGGGAGCAAGTCAATGGGGCAGTCGTAGGGTCTATGTGGTGGTAAGACCTCCGCCTGTTTTTTGCAAAAGACATCAGAAAAGTCCTGATAGGCCTTTGGAAGGCCAGGCAAAGGAGTAGTGATGGGGACTTGACAGGTCGGTACAGACTTAAGGCAATGCTTGTGACAGGAGTCACCCCAGGATTTGATGTCACCAGTGGTCCAGTCGAGGGTAGGAGTGTGACGCTGGAGCCAGGGTAGGGCAAGAAGGATGTCAGAAGTACAGTTCGGCAAAACAAAGAATTCAATCTTTTCTTGGTGAAGAACACCAACGGACATGAGCAGGGGTTCAGTGCGGTAACGCACGGTACAATCCAAATTCTCTCCATTTACAGAGGAAATGAAGAAGGGTTTGATGAGACGGGTAACAGGAATGTTGAACCTGTTGATGAAAGAGGCTTCAATAAAGTTTCCTGCAGAACCAGAGTCCAGGAAGGCCACCGCAGGGAAGAGGGAGCCAACAGAAGGAGAAATCCGCACAGGAATAGTCAGACATGGAGAGGAAGAATTCACACCCAGTAACGCCTCTCCCACGTTCACTAGGTGCGGGCGTTTCCCTGACGCGGAGGACGAATAGGGCAGTCTTTTAGGAAGTGATCAGAGCTCGCACAATAAAGGCATAAGTTCTCGTTCCTATGGCGAGACCTCTCTTGTAGGGTCAGGCGAGACCGGTCCACTTGCATGGCCTCCTCGGCGGGAGGCATGGTAACAGGATGCATTGGATTCAGAAAGAGAGGAGGCAGGCGCGGATAACGCCTGGTGCGAATGAGATCTTTCTCCTGGTGAAGCTCTTGGCGTCTTTCGACGTAACGCATATCGATGCGGGTAGCTAAATGGATGAGTTCCGTCAAGGAAGAGGGTATCTCTCGTGCGGCCAGACAATCCTTGATGTGGCCGGATAAACCCTTCTTGAAGGTCGCGCAGAGAGCCTCATTATTCCAGGCTAACTCTGAGGCCAGTGTGCGGAACTGTATGGCATATTCGCCCACAGAAGAGTTTCCTTGGACAAGGTTAAGCAGGGCGGTTTCAGCGGATGAGGCTCGGGCTGGTTCCTCAAAAACGCTGCGAACCTCAGCAAAGAAGGACTGAACGGTGGCTGTAGCAGGGTCGTTGCGGTCCCAGAGTGGCGTGGCCCAGGCCAAGGCCTTTCCAGACAACAGAGAGACCACGAATGCCACTTTAGACCGTTCTGTGGAAAACTGGTCAGACATCATCTCAAGATGTAGGGAACATTGGGACAAGAATCCCCGGCACATCCTAAAATCCCCGTCAAATTTCTCCGGAAGAGACAGGCGAATTCTCGAGGTAGTAGCGGCAGCTCGGAGAGGGGAAGATGCTGGAGGCTGCGGCGGCAGAAGCTGCTGGACCATGGCGGTCAACTGCGACAGCTGCTGTCCTTGTTGGGCGATCTGTTGCGACTGCTGGGCAACCACGGTAGTGAGGTCAGCGAGATTTGGCAGCGGTACCTCAGCGGGATCCATGGCCGGATCTACTGTCAGGGCCCGGACTGGCGGCTAGTGAGGACACAGGAGGTGGATCCTCTGTGCCAGAGAGGCGAAGGCACGGGTCGCACTGGAGGACCGGTTCTAAGCAGCTACCGGTTTTCACCAGAGCTTGCCGCAAGGCGGGATGGACTTGCTGCGGCGGTAGCAACCAGGTCGTGTCCCCCAATAGCGGCTCGACTTCTCTGGCAGCTGAGATAGGCACGGTACACTGGGACTAGGCAGAGGCAAGGTCAGACATAGCGGAAGGTCAGGGCAGGCGGCAATGGTACGTAGTCAGGGGCAACGGCAGAAGGTCAGATACACTGGAAAGGCAAGTACAAAACGCTTTCTCAGGGCACTAAGGCAACAAGATCCGGCAAGGACAGGAAGGGGGAGTGGGTTTTTAAGTGTTTTAGAGTGTGACACAGTAATTGGACCAGGCACCAATCAATGGTGCACTGACCCTTTAAATTTAAAGAAGGCCGGCGCGCGCGCGCCCTAGAAAGCAGCGGGACCGCGCACGCCGGGACGGAGCAGGGGGAGGAGGCCGGTGAGCAGGATGGGATGCGATCCGCGGGTGGACAGGTGCCGCCGCATGGATCGCATCCCCGCCAGCATCAGAGCAGCGCTCACGGTCAGAGGAGCCGACCGGAGCGCTGCAGGGGGACAGACGCCGCGGGCGCTCCGGGATGGATGGGACACCCGGAGCGCTCGGCGTTACAATTCCTATCAATAGCCTTACAATATATTCTGCCTAGTTACAAAGGGCTAAAAAGGTCATGTCCTAAGTTCTGATCACTGAAGCTGGGCGTCGAGTCAGATCTTGAAGTCTGTGAAAAAGTAGCTTGACCACTAGTCTTATATCCTGTCATTCTTAACAAGTTCTACAAAAATAGCTAATATGAGATGTAAGTGTGAACATCAGAGTCTTACATTATCTAACTTAATATCTTACTGGAAAAATACAGATATACTTACTGTACTTACATATTGACTTGGTATTGCTAAAACTAATGAAAGCTGAAATGTAATGAAGATCAATAAAGACCCCCAATAATCTTACAGTGCTGGTGCTCACCACTAAGTTCATTCCCTGCACACAGATCTATTGGCTCATCAAACATATGGGCTGCCTAACTGACCAACAGGAATGTGCAGGAGGCAGAAAGGGATGGGCAAGTTTCAACACTATGGGGAAGCGGTAAAGCTTTGCCTATCAGAGCAGCCCAGCAATCAGCCATATCTGCAGGTTTTTGAGGCTGTTTTGTGTATGTGAAAGTACCTCTAAATCCCAGCCCATTTTTCCGGGAGCGGGTTTTATTTTACTTTTTCTAGAGCCTGTTCTCTTTAAATGGATGCAAGAAAATTTATCTTTTAGGACATAGTATGCTTAATTTGACATTTCTACACCTGTCCCCTGCTTTTAAGAGATTATTAAGAAACCCCACTTATTTCACTTAAATCAATGTATATAATATTTATTTATCTTTATTTAATTTCCATATCCATAGAATGATCAAATAATCAAAGTAAAGGAAGTCAGTAATTTAACACAAATGTTGTTAATTTAAAAAATGTTAAATTAGATGATACAATTCTTACATTTAAGCAGTGAACAGTGGTGCCTGACCATAACGCGTTCCTGTTTGCCTATGACTTTGATATACAGCTTATATATCTGATAAAAGGTTATTCAGCTGCAAAATAAGATTAACATTTAATCAAGCTAATACGTTTATTAAACCACTACAGAAAGATGCTCCCACTGTTGCTTACACTGGGAACATCTGAAAGGACCCTTCTCTTTTGGTAACATGAAATGGTTTACATCAGTAATTTTATTTGCAATTAAAGTAGAAAATACCTTATAAAACCAACACAACAGAGCAAGGTATAACTGCAAAAATGTTTGAAGCAATAACCTAAACAATGCTTCATATCATTAGGTTGCCTTCAAATTTTCAAGTGTAAGATTAGCATTCTTGTCATTGAAATTAATTTTTCAAATGTGTTCTTGAACTGTTCATTCTTAAGGGTGTAAATAACAGGATTGAGCATGGGAATCAATATGATGTAAAGGAGAGAAAAAAACTTGTCATGCTTTGGAGAGTACATTGATGTTGGTCTCATGTACAAGGACAGCGTGGTGACATAAAACAAGGCAACACAGCTCAAGTGGGATGCACAGGTAGAAAATGTTTTATACCTTCCATGCACAGAGTGAATCTTTAGAATGTTAACAATGATAAACACATAGGATACTAAGGTGAGCATGAAGGTGCTGAAACCTACAAGTACCCCAAGAATATAGGTTGTGAGATTAACATGAGTTGTATCGCTGCAGGAAAGCTTTAGCAAATGAGAAACATCACAATAAAAATGATCAATGTTATTAAATGAACAGAAGGACAAGTTGGCGACAAACATGGTAAATACAACTGGCTCCATCAATGAGGTAATCCAGACACAACATAACATATAAACACATTGCCTTGGATTCATCATTGAGGAATACTGTAATGGGTGGCATATTGCCACATAACGATCATATCCCATCACTGCAAGAAGAATCATTTCACAGCAAGCAAAAGTCAAGAAAAAATACATCTGAACAATACAATTGATTAGAGGTATTGTCTTGTGCTGAGTGTACAGCATGGCCAGAAGTTTGGGTAGAGTAGTTGAGGTATAGCAAATGTCTAGGACAGAGAGGTTACTCAAGAATATGTACATTGGCGTGTGTAGATCAGAGTCCAATATGATTGCTATAAACACAATTATGTTCCCAAAGATAATATCAGCATAAATAGTGATAAAAGTTATGAAAAGAGGAATCTGAAGCTGCGGTAGATCGGAAAAGCATTGCAATGTGAACTGGACCGACTGAGACTCATTCTCTAATACTACTTTATACATAGTCTTATGCATTACTATTAAACCCTTATTTAAAACATTATAACAAAATCAATTTTTTTTCCGAATGACTGTGTACCTTTTTTCTATTCCACAGTTTATGTTCAGTTCATGATAATAAAAAACACAGAAATGTCTCTGCGCTGTAGTGAAAGTATCAGCTGTCACAAATAAGCAGTATACACAACTTAAAAATAATAAAGAGAAATATGTGTAGCTCCAAAATGTTTTGTTAAAACTAACAATACAGTGAAAAGAAGACCTTAGTTGAATAGAGTCCTTCGTGATAGAAAGAAAAAAACAATTGAAAATAGTCCAGTGAAACAATGAATGTTCATTTGGGACTCAATGAAATATTCAAAAGAAATTTCAACACCAGCTGAAATGAAGAAGTGCTTTTAAATCGAGTGCTCAGAAGATAGCCACCACATTCCAGTGAAGTGGACACTCACCAGAAATGATGGCTGCCATTACATCAGGATGCACACATTGGTTATATATAGGGTTGTCCCGATACCGATACTAGTATCGGTATCGGGACCGATACCAAGCATTTGCGCGAGTACTTGTACTCGCGCAAATGCTCCCGATGCTTCACCCGATACTTTTTTTTGTGGCCGGAGAGGGCGGGAGGAGTCAGTGGCTGGGGAGGGCGGGGGAGTGCGGGCGGAGTCTGGCTGGAGAGGGCGGACAGAGTCTGTCGACAGAGCTAGTGCAGGCGGAGTTTGGCTGGAGAGGGGGCGGGCTGAGTCTCTGAAGGAAAGTGTGGGCGGAGTCCGGCTGGAGAGGGCGGGCACAGTCGATGGACGGAGTCCGCGGGCGGAGAGCGAGTCCCTCACCTGCAGCTGAACTTGGTAAGCTGGCAGGGGTGCAGGGCGCAGCCGCATCAGGATCGGTGACCGGTGCTGTCACATTCGGTCGCCGTCAGCGGCTGAACGTCCCCACGCCCATCTTGGTACACCCTGCACTTGGCTGCACTAAGCAGCAGCAGACATCTTGTTACACCCAGCCCGAGCTATATGGGCTGGGTGTAACAAGATGTCTGCTGCTGCTTACTTCAACCGAGTGCAGGGTGTACCAAGATGGGCGTTGCAGCAGTTTTTTTTTTTTTTTTTAAATCCTGTGTCATTTTTTTCCCCACAGCATTTCAGTGCCAGCCACCTATCAGTACCCACAAGTGCTACCTATCAGTGCAATCAGTGCCATCTACCAGTGCCACCTATTAGGTGGCACTGGTAGATGGCACTGACTGCACTGATAGGTGTCACTTATGGGCACTGATTGGTGACACTTGTGGGCACTGATAGATGGCACTGATTGCACAGATAGTGCAATCAGTGCCCACAAGTGCCACCTATCACTGCTATCAGTGCCCACAAGTGCCACCTATCACTGCCCACAAGTGCCACCTATCACTGCCCACAAGTGCCACCTATCACTGCCCATAAGTGCCATCTATAAGTGCCCACAAGTGCCACCTTTCAGTGCAATCAGTGCCATCTATCAGTGCAATCAGTGCCCACAAGTGCCATCAGTGCCCACAAGTGCCACCTATCAGTGCCACCTATCAGTGCCCACAAGTGCCACCTATCAGTGCCCATAAGAGCCATCTATCAGTGCCCATAAGTGCCATCTATCAGTGCCCACAAGTGCCACCTATCAGTGCCACCTATCAGTGCCCATAAGTGCCACCTATCAGTGCAATCAGTGCCATCTATCATTGCCAGCCACCTATTAGTGCCCATCAGCGCCAGTCACCAGTCAGTGCCCATAAGTGCCACCTGTCAGTGCCACCTAATAGTCCCCATCTTTCAAACTGTCACATGACATTGAAAAAAAAGTATCGGTAATCGGTATCGGCGAGTACTTGGAAAAAAGTATCGGTACTTGTACTCGGTCTCAAAAAAGTGGTATCGGAACAACCCTAGTTATATATCTGTCATCCAGCAAGGAAAGTACCAAGTAAGCCAATCAAGCAACAGTGCTCAGGATTATACTGTGATAAATAAAACTCACCAGGAGCAAAAAGTAATCCTCATAGTGTAGTATTTAATAATCTAGATGTATATACATGTATAAATCTATAAAAGACATAAAATCCTATATATAAAGCCACTTCCAATCCGGGATCGAGCAGCCATCTAGTGTCTCCTCCATCTACAAAACCGCTGAATAAATTCAGTGTGTATATTGATATACATAAATACATAAGGAAGATCAATATTAAAAAACACTTCCTGTCCAACAATTACATAGTTAGAAACAATAGAAGTAACGATGTGATTGGGGTAGATAGTGGCTTGAAAAATTGATCTTTGTTTAACCCACCTCTACCAGCTAACCATCAGGTGGAAGTTTTCAAACAATTAGTGTTGAAAGATCTAGAAGCAGTTATACAGAAGAAGAGCCTTAACCCTATACATATTAAAGAAGGTATCAAAGCCTTGGAAAATAGGAAGGAGATTATTGTCCGCCCAGCGGATAAAGGAGGAGGAGTGGTTGTCATGGATAAAACATACTATCACTCGCAATTACAAAATATGTTAGATGATGAAACCACATATCTGCATCTCAAAGGAGACCCTACAAGAAAATATAGAGAGGACCTCTTTAATCTGGTGGATTATGGCTACTACATGAGAGCCATCACCAAGAAAGAAAAAACCTTCCTATGCCCTAGTTTTAATAGAATTCCTACGATATACACTGTTCCGAAGATACATAAGGATCTGATCAGACCGCCAGGAAGGCCAATAGTAAATGGCATAGACTCAGTTACCTCCAGAATTGGTCAGTACCTGGATCATTTTATGCAAAGTAGTGTCTTAGAAACTAAAGCTTACCTCAAGGACACAACTAGCTTCCTGCAGAAATTAAGGAAGGTTACCATCTCACAGGAAACCAAGGTTTTTCTGGTAACGGCAGATGTGGCATCGTTATATACGAATATCCAGCATGAGGATGCACTACTAGCCCTTAATTGGGCGCTTAGTAAAAGGGATGATCTCCCATTTATCCAGGAAAGGTTTATCAGAATGGCGTTGGAATTTTGTCTAACCCATAACTATTTCTGGTTTGCGGGGCAGTTTTATAATCAGAAAACGGGGGTAGCAATGGGTGCAAAATTTGCACCCAGCCTCGCTAATCTATTTATGAGCGAATGGGAGGACAAGTGGGTCTATAATAACAAGAAAAGGGAACTAATATTTTACCAACGATATATAGACAATTTGTTCATGATCTGGCAAGGTACAGAAGCATCCCTACAGGATTTTGCAAACTATTTAAATAGTAACAATAATCACATCAAGTTGGACTTTAATTGGAGTAGACAACAAATTCATTTTCTGGATGTTATGATAATGAAGGATGAGAAACATCTGTACACTAAAGCATTCTTTAAGGATACAGATAGGAATAGTTATATCCCTATACAGAGTGGACATCACCCACAATGGCTCTGCAACATTCCGAAAGGACAGTTCACACGTATAAGGCGCAATTGTACCAACGATATGGACTATCAGACCCAAGCAATGTCAATTAAACAGCGTTTTGTGGAGAAGGGCTACAATGAATTAAACCTGACCAATTTACTGGAACAAGTAGGTACCCAATCCCAAGAAGCAATGCTGCTTCCCAAAACCAGATCATTGGATCAAAAACATGAATGGGGTTTTATATCGGAATTTCATGAACAATATCGTGAAATAGAAGGAATTTTTAAAAAACATTGGAGTATCCTCACAATGGATAAGATTCTGAAGACATCTTTACCCCCAATGCCTCCTTTTATTTATAGAAAAACATCTTCCTTCGGAGATCAAGTAGTTAAAAAGGTCCTTGACCCCCCAAAACCAGTCAAAATGTTTTGGGATAGAACAGGTTTCTATGCGTGTAGACGTTGTAAAGCCTGTCAACAGGTATCCACCCACCTACGAGGCATTACTAGTTTTACATCCACTGCCAATGGAAAAGAATTTCCAATCAAAGAATGTATTACCTGTGCATCTACACACGTCGTCTATGCTCTAGAATGTCCATGCGGCCTAATGTATATAGGCCGCACCAAAAGAACTTTATCCAAGAGGGTGTCTGAACACATATACAATATCACCATAGGATACAAAGAGCATAGTGTGTCTCTACATTTTAGAGAGAAGCACCATAGGGACCCTATAGGATTAAAATTCTGGGGAGTTGATAAAGCCCACCAGAGTTGGAGAGGGGCTAATATGGTGCGAGAGATCTCCAAATTAGAAACTCAGTGGCTTTATTTAACTAATACGCTTAGTCCGAATGGTTTAAATATAGACCTAGATCTTAACTGCTTCATCAGCAATTATTAGTTTAGGAACTATCTTGTATACCTTTAGCTATTCCATGGTAGTGAGAGAGTTTCAATTTTTTTTTTTGGCTTTACCATGGATTATGTAGGGTATAGGCTTACCAGGTCTTCCGACTACATGCTGAATTATATGTATTTTGTATTAACCGTTTTTATATATATTTCATGTATTATTTTTTACTTTTTAATTGCTATAACTTTTAGAATATTTTTAATATTTTTAAATGTGTGTCCTATTATTATTAATTTGATAATTGGCGGGTATAGTGCAGCATCACCTTTTCCACTTTATAATGCACTATGTATGTGGTTTTTGTGGAAGCTGGTGTGTGAGAGTTCTTGGATAGATTCATGGGTAGGAGGATGCAGGTGCTTTGGGAGAAAAAGCATACATGCATTCCCCATGAATTTGCTGTGAGTATACCTACCAGGTATCTATAATGAAGGTGGATTTGTTTTAATGATTTAGAACTCGATGTAGAAAGGTATGCCCAGATATATACTGAGGTGACGACTTTACAAGTACTTTGACACCTTATAGCCCCATGTCCACCCTTGGAGACTGAAATACATCTCAGTTTTTGAGTCATCCTAAGAGCGGCATGGGTTAAACTCTTCTCCCCATAAGAGGCAGAAGCTCCAATACACGGCGCATCTTTTGCAGCTTGGCTGTGATGGATAGCGGCGTCCGTGATTGTATGCTTAACACTGCCATAGAGGAGACCAATCACTACGCCAGCAGTGTGAGGACACTCCCAGCAGGGTGGTGACGTCTCTTAACAGCGATGTGCCAAGTACGGATATGCACACGTCACGGCCCGCTGTACTATATAGGTGAGCAGTCGCGATGTGTGGCCATGCCCTCTGAAGACGTGCAGCCAATCACGAAACGCGTCAGGGCGTGACCACGCGACCAATCACAGGACGGCTACGTTCGTCTACCCGGGATTCACGACTGATTTGAATGTACAGTACTTCATGACCAGAGTGAATAGACGGACTGACCGCGGTGATATGCTTTGATTTATATATTTTTCTTGTAAGCAGACTTGTATATGTGGGGTCTTTTATATTTAATAAAAGGGTTTTTACACTATCAAGCTTCTTTTACCTTTCATGCCCGCACTGCTACATGCACATTCATGCTACCTGGGACCATAGGATCTCATGAGGTGAGCTGACAGTGCCCCTGGAGAGGAGCTGATGAGTACAACACCATTCGCTGGCTGAACTACATGAAGTGAAGCAGAAATAACTTCTGAGGAGTAGCTGACAGGCACAATACCATCCGCTGTCTGGTGAGTACAATACCTAGGGGGAACGTATTTCACCATGACAGGGATGAAGGTATGATTTATTATTACAGCTGTCTAGTGTGAAGTGGGCTATTTTGATGCATCACCAATCATTGGATATTGAATCAGTAGTATTGAGCCAAGGAAGTGTCAACTATATTATTTCACCCCTGTCTTTTCCTTTTGGAAAGAATCTAACCACACCACTGTGGCAGTGAAAGTTTGGACTCAGATTGTTTGACCTTTTAAAAGACTCTTGGATTTTGAGTGCAGGTCACTCTCTTTCACCCTTTAAGTAATTTTTTTGGGGTTGCTTTTACTACATGCATTCATTTTCTGTCAGATAATTAATTTTATCAGGAGAAGCAAATGTGTTGTTTCTATACAAGCGCTGTTAATTTTTAAATGTCTTAATTTTAATTCATTGGAACATATTTTTTTATATTTGTCTATTATTTTATAACAGCAGCTAAGAGACAGGTTACACGTTCATATAGGTCTGTTTGAGCGCTTGGATCAGATACACTTAGGTGGTTCATCTGATATTTTACATCCTCCATGATAATGTTCACATTTATTTTAGATTTACCAGAACTAGAACTATATTATCAAACTGCAATGCAAAAATATCCTCTATCACGTTTTGTTATTTGTTATGAGATATACCTTGATTATAAGTAAACCCAATCACTAAACACTTATACAATCTTTAATATGAAATGTAATTTTAAAAGTCCTTTTCAATGTTTTAAATTCTGCAGCTTTCATTCGAGAAATTGTCAGCCTGTAACATGCTCTCCCAATGGAGACTACAATCTCATTGCATTGTTGTTGCCTTCAGAAATGTTGCTCTGAAAAATGACATGCAACGGTTGCTGGAGTAGACAGGAAGTGACTGTACAAAATCAGCAGTGCTTGAATGCTACAAGGGATGAAAAGAGTAAAACTGCATTTTGTAATAAAACAAAAATGGCAATAGTTTACACAGTGCTTTAGAAAACAAAATGTTATTTTAAGGTTTAAAAGGGTAAAAAGGGACAAGGTGCTCCAGACTAAGTGCGGTAAGTTGAGAACAATTTATTCAATGCAAAGCCAATTGGCTACGCGATGTCTGGGCGCCACTTCCGGTTTTACGGACTCCATGCTGGTGCACACGCCGACAAGCAGGAACCAGGCTGGTCCTCTCCATCGCCCTGCTGGCCCACTCACTGCAGCCTGCTGGGACGCTCCCATGGATGAAGTTCCAGGCTCTACAGTGACCCCACAGTGACCACTGACACCGTTACCACACATGCTCATTTCTCACAGATATTTTGTGAGTAGCCAATTGGTTTTGTATTGAATAAATTGTTCTCAACTTACTACACTTAGTCTGGTGCACCTTGTCCCTTTTTACCCTGTTTTCCAGAGTCTTTTTCAACTCCCAAGGGAGCTGCTGCTGGTGCCGTTTATTTGAACTTTCATATCTCTACCGGGACTTGTTTTTAATCCCCATAATGTGATATCCCTCTTGACTTATTATTAATATAATTTATTTGTAATATTAATTTTTAATATAATTTATTTTTTACCACTCTTAAATTTTTTATTTTTTGTTCTGCTGCTCTTTCCATATATTTCTTCTTTATTACTAGGGATGAGAAAAACTGAAAGTTAGGAGCCTTAAGTGCAGCAGAATTTTTTTTGTAACCTTGGCCAGATCTGTGCCTTGCCACAATTCTGTCTCTGAGCTCTTCAGGCAGTTCCTTTGACCTCATGATTCTCATTTGCTCTGACATGCACTGTGAGCTGTAAGGTCTTATATAGAACAGGTAGGTGTGTGGCTTTCCTAATCAAGTCCGATCAGTATAATCAAACACAGCTGGACTCAAATGAAGGTGTAGAACCATCTCAAGGATGATCAGAAGAAATGGACAGCACCTGAGTTAAGTATATGAGTGTCACAGAAAAGGGTCTGAATACTTAGGACCATGTGATATTTCAGTTTTTCTTTTTTAATAAATCTGCAAAAATGTCAACAATTCTGTCAATATGGGGTGCTGTGTGTGTATTAATGAGGAAAAAAAATGAACTTAAATGATTTTAGCAAATGGCTGCAATATAACAAAGAGTGAAAAATTTAAGGGAGTCTGAATACTTTCTGTACCCACTGTATGTGTGCAGAAGTGCAGCACAGTGGTTAAGGGGTTGACACATCTGCCTTACAGCACTAGGGTCATTGGTTCAAATCCCAACCAGGCACTATCTGCCTAGAGCTTGACTCTTTGCAACTCTCTCCTTGTGCCTGCATGGGTGTCAGGGAAATCTCCCTTCCAGCAGCACCAGTCAGTTTCCAATGCGCGGGGAAACGGCGCTTCAGCGCATGCGCGTGCGCAATGGAACATCACTCCGGCGTTCACGGGTGTGCGCGCCGGCGCAACGGCGCATGCGCGTACGCAATGGCTCACCAATGGGAATCCAGGCGGGCCTATTTAAAGAAGCCTAGATGCATGAACGAGTTGCTGGTTTGTCAGCTTCCTATGTACCGAAGTTCTGCTAAATCTCTACCTGATCTCCTGCTTGTGACCCGGACCGGCTTGGCTTCCTCTGTACTCCTCCTGGATTTGACCCCCTGGCTTGCTTACGGACTTCTGCCTTCTCCTGTGATTGACCCTCGGCCTGCATCCCGGATTTGTTGCCTGTCTCCTGCCCCCCGACCTTGTGCCTGCACCTTGGACCTTCTCGTACTCCTTGCCCTGATCCGCTGCTAGCTCTGATCTGGACTTGTAAACCTGCTGCTAGCCTTTACCCGGACTTTTGATTATCCTCTGCTAGCTCAGACCTGGACTGTGCTTATCCAACGCTAGCTCCTGCCAGAACCTGTGTACCTGCTGTGTTCTATCTCCAACCAACCCGGCACTACCAGACCTTCCAGCAAGATTCCCGCACCTGCTGGTGGCCAGTGCCTCTTGGTGCCATCAGCTCCCTGTCTCACCTCCAGGGGGCAGAGTGCACTGAGTTGCAAGGGTGAACCGCTCTCAGCATCTCAGCCTCGGTAAGTACGCACCTGATAATGGGTTTCCTCCCATACTCCAAAGACATGCTGGTAGGTTAATTGGCTACTTTCTAAATTGGCCTTGGTATATGTATTGATGTGAGTTAGGGACCTTAGATTGTAAACTCTTGAGGGCATGGACTGATGTGAATGTACAGTATATATGTAATGCACAGGTGCTGGTTTAAAGGGTAATTTATTGGAAGAGTACCTGGGGTACCTGGGTCCAACCAAGAACCACGAGTGTACCTAAAACATGAATCTGAAGAGTACAATGGTGCCCATTACACCCAAGCATCCTAGAGTCACATCAGTGGGTGCTTCCAGTTCTCCCAGCCACAGAATGAATGGATCTGTCATTGGCCATGCAGTGAGAAAGGTTGCTGCACATTATTCTTATTCTTGCCCCCCATATAATGCCCCCCACCCCCCTCCAGGGAAGCCTCTATCTCCCCTGGCTAGACGGGCAGCACTTTGATCCCCGCACTCACATCCAGGCTCTGGCTACACCGCACTGAGTGCCGGGCTCCGCACTGCCAGCTCTGAACCCATCCACCTCATCAGTGTGATCCTCATCAGTGATCCGCTCGCCGCCTCACATCACAGGGTGGGGGGGTCAAACATCTTCCCACTTACTAATTCACGCCACCGCCAGTGGCGCCGCTCAGGCCTTGCGTTCCATCCAGTGCCAGTGAAGAAACAGAAGTCATGCCGCGGCTCAGCGAAAAGCACCGCCCACATCCTACGGACCGCACCAATCACAAACCCTACAGGCAGAATAATTCTAGAGTGGAAGTGTTCAAGTTGCATAGTTCTGCGCCTCAAAGACACTCCAAAAAAAGCCAATGAAGCGTCTCAGCCACAATCACGTGATTGCAAAGACGTCACACTTCCCAAAGATCAGCTGTGTCCGACGCCCAGACACACATAAAGGGACGATTTTTTTTCCTGTGACTAGCTTTGGGGGGGCGGGCCCCCAATGGACGGGCCACCACTGCTTATACAGTACATCTTACTATGCTGGAAATTCTTCTTAAGTGGAAACTCTCCCCGCCACCATCCTATAATGACTGGTGCCTGGCTGTTAGATCCACACTTCCTATGTACCAGTTGACATTTATGAGCAAAGGCTGCTCAGCCAAATATGAGAAAATCTAGTCTGCATGGATAGATTCTGCCTGCACTTCGCCTCTTCACCCCCCCCCCCCCTTTTCCCTTGTTCTTTTTGTTTCTGGAGCTTAAAGTATCTGGATTGCTGATGTGTTTGCTCCATTAATACTGGCTTGCATAATGTCAAGAGATATGGTCTATGAAAGGTTTATATAGATATTAAGTTTATCTTCATGTTATTTTCTGTATGCTGAATTTGATTTGTGGTATGAACTTTTGTCTGTTTGTTACATTGTAAAGTGAAAATAAAGTTTCTTACTGTTAATTAGGGATGAGCTTCGTGTTCGAGTCGAACATACGTTCGACTCGAACATCGGCTGTTCGATCGTTCGACGAAGATCGAACGATTTGGGCCGTTCGCGCCAAATTCGAGTGACGCGAACGGCCCACAATGCACTACGCCATCGCAGTGTCATCCAGGCGCTGTGATTGGCCAAGCATGCACTGTGACCCCGCATGCTTGGCCAATCACAGCGCCGGCAGCGAGGAGAGCAATGATTGGCCACAGGCAGGATGCCTGTGGCCAATTATTGCTGAGGGTGTTTAGTACACGCCCCACACTATAAAAGGCCGCCAGCACGGCGGCCTAGTGTAGTGTGTTCCGGAGCAGGGATAGAGCAGCATAGGCAGGGACAGTGACTGTTATTTCTTTCTTGCTTAACCTGGATTCCTTTAGTTTAGGGAAAGAGAAGGATAGGTAGGGAGAGTGTCAGTGTGTTTTGTGCTTGTGCTATAGTGTGCTTAAAAAAAACATTTATTCTAGGGACAGAAAACTGTAGGTAGGGACAGTGTCAGTTTCTTTCACTCTGCAAGTCCTTGTTTCCAGGGACCTGGAAGGACAGTGAGTGAATTGTCCTTGTGCTATATTGTGCTTAAAAAAACATTTATTCTAGGGACAGAAAACTGTAGGTAGGGAGAGTGTCAGTTTCTTTCACTCTGCAAGTCCTTGTTTCCAGGGACCTGTAAGGACAGTGAGTGAATTGTCCTTGTGCTATATTGTGATTAAAAAAAACATTTTTTCTAGGGACAGAAAACTGTAGGTAGGGAGAGTGTTTTTTTTCTTTCACTCTGCAAGTCCTTGTTTCCAGGGACCTGGAAGGACAGTGAGTGAATTGTCCTTGTGCTATATTGTGCTTAAAAAAAAAACATTTTTTCTAGGGACAGAAAACTGTAGGTAGGGAGAGTGTTTATTTTCTTTCACTCTGCAAGTCCTTGTTTCCAGGGACCTCTAAGGACAGTGAGTGAATTGTCCTTGTGCTATATTGTGCTTAAAAAAAACATTTATTCTAGGGACAGAAAACTGTAGGTAGGGAGAGTGTCAGTTTATTTCACTCTGCAAGTCCTTGTTTCCAGGGACCTGGAAGGACAGTGAGTGAATTGTCCTTGTGCTATATTGTGATTAAAAAAAACATTTTTTCTAGGGACAGAAAACTGTAGGTAGGGAGAGTGTTTTTTTTCTTTCACTCTGCAAGTCCTTGTTTCCAGGGACCTGTAAGGACAGTGAGTGAATTGTCCTTGTGCTATATTGTGCTTAAAAAAAACATTTATTCTAGGGACAGAAAACTGTAGGTAGGGAGAGTGTCAGTTTATTTCACTCTGCAAGTCCTTGTTTCCAGGGACCTGGAAGGACAGTGAGTGAATTGTCCTTGTGCTATATTGTGCTTAAAAAAACATTTATTCTAGGGACAGAAAACTGTAGGTAGGGAGAGTGTCAGTTTCTTTCACTCTGCAAGTCCTTGTTTCCAGGGACCTGTAAGGACAGTGAGTGAATTGTCCTTGTGCTATATTGTGATTAAAAAAAACATTTTTTCTAGGGACAGAAAACTGTAGGTAGGGAGAGTGTTTTTTTTCTTTCACTCTGCAAGTCCTTGTTTCCAGGGACCTGGAAGGACAGTGAGTGAATTGTCCTTGTGCTATATTGTGCTTAAAAAAAAACATTTTTTCTAGGGACAGAAAACTGTAGGTAGGGAGAGTGTTTATTTTCTTTCACTCTGCAAGTCCTTGTTTCCAGGGACCTCTAAGGACAGTGAGTGAATTGTCCTTGTGCTATATTGTGCTTAAAAAAAACATTTATTCTAGGGACAGAAAACTGTAGGTAGGGAGAGTGTCAGTTTATTTCACTCTGCAAGTCCTTGTTTCCAGGGACCTGGAAGGACAGTGAGTGAATTGTCCTTGTGCTATATTGTGATTAAAAAAAACATTTTTTCTAGGGACAGAAAACTGTAGGTAGGGAGAGTGTTTTTTTTCTTTCACTCTGCAAGTCCTTGTTTCCAGGGACCTGTAAGGACAGTGAGTGAATTGTCCTTGTGCTATATTGTGCTTAAAAAAAACATTTATTCTAGGGACAGAAAACTGTAGGTAGGGAGAGTGTCAGTTTATTTCACTCTGCAAGTCCTTGTTTCCAGGGACCTGGAAGGACAGTGAGTGAATTGTCCTTGTGCTATATTGTGATTAAAAAAAACATTTTTTCTAGGGACAGAAAACTGTAGGTAGGGAGAGTGTTTTTTTTCTTTCACTCTGCAAGTCCTTGTTTCCAGGGACCTGTAAGGACAGTGAGTGAATTGTCCTTGTGCTATATTGTGCTTAAAAAAAAACATTTATTCTAGGGACAGAAAACTGTAGGTAGGGAGAGTGTCAGTTTATTTCACTCTGCAAGTCCTTGTTTCCAGGGACCTGTAAGGACAGTGAGTGAATTGTCCTTGTGCTATATTGTGATTAAAAAAAACATTTTTTCTAGGGACAGAAAACTGTAGGTAGGGAGAGTGTTTTTTTTCTTTCACTCTGCAAGTCCTTGTTTCCAGGGACCTGTAAGGACAGTGAGTGAATTGTCCTTGTGCTATATTGTGCTTAAAAAAAACATTTATTCTAGGGACAGAAAACTGTAGGTAGGGAGAGTGTCAGTTTATTTCACTCTGCAAGTCCTTGTTTCCAGGGACCTGTAAGGACAGTGAGTGAATTGTCCTTGTGCTATATTGTGATTAAAAAAAACATTTTTTCTAGGGACAGAAAACTGTAGGTAGGGGGAGTGTTTTTTTTCTTTCACTCTGCAAGTCCTTGTTTCCAGGGACCTGTAAGGACAGTGAGTGAATTGTCCTTGTGCTATATTGTGATTAAAAAAAACATTTATTCTAGGGACAGAAAACTGTAGGTAGGGAGAGTGTCAGTTTATTTCACTCTGCAAGTCCTTGTTTCCAGGGACCTGTAAGGACAGTGAGTGAATTGTCCTTGTGCTATATTGTGATTAAAAAAAACATTTTTTCTAGGGACAGAAAACTGTAGGTAGGGAGAGTGTTTTTTTTCTTTCACTCTGCAAGTCCTTGTTTCCAGGGACCTGTAAGGACAGTGAGTGAATTGTCCTTGTGCTATATTGTGATTAAAAAAAACATTTTTTCTAGGGACAGAAAACTGTAGGTAGGGAGAGTGTTTTTTTTCTTTCACTCTGCAAGTCCTTGTTTCCAGGGACCTGTAAGGACAGTGAGTGAATTGTCCTTGTGCTATAGTGTGCTTAAAAAAAACATTTATTCTAGGGACAGAAAACTGTAGGTAGGGACAGTGTCAGTTTCTTTCACTCTGCAAGTCCTTGTTTCCAGGGACCTGGAAGGACAGTGAGTGAATTGTCCTTGTGCTATATTGTGATTAAAAAAAACATTTTTTCTAGGGACAGAAAACTGTAGGTAGGGAGAGTGTTTTTTTTCTTTCACTCTGCAAGTCCTTGTTTCCAGGGACCTGTAAGGACAGTGAGTGAATTGTCCTTGTGCTATATTGTGATTAAAAAAAACATTTTTTCTAGGGACAGAAAACTGTAGGTAGGGAGAGTGTTTTTTTTCTTTCACTCTGCAAGTCCTTGTTTCCAGGGACCTGTAAGGACAGTGAGTGAATTGTCCTTGTGCTATATTGTGCTTAAAAAAAACATTTATTCTAGGGACAGAAAACTGTAGGTAGGGAGAGTGTCAGTTTATTTCACTCTGCAAGTCCTTGTTTCCAGGGACCTGTAAGGACAGTGAGTGAATTGTCCTTGTGCTATATTGTGATTAAAAAAAACATTTTTTCTAGGGACAGAAAACTGTAGGTAGGGAGAGTGTTTTTTTTCTTTCACTCTGCAAGTCCTTGTTTCCAGGGACCTGTAAGGACAGTGAGTGAATTGTCCTTGTGCTATATTGTGCTTAAAAAAAATATTTTTTCTAGGGACAGAAAACTGTAGGTAGGGAGAGTGTCAGTTTCTTTCACTGTGAAAGTCCTTGTTTCAAGGGACAGAGAAGGACACCTGAAGGTAGCCCTTATTGCTTTTTTCCCATCTCCCTGCAGGCCATCTATTAGAATGTCTGGAAGGCAAACAAGGAGAGGCAGACAGTCAGGAGGCAATAAAAGAGGGCAAGCAGGCTCTGTGTCTGGGGGCAACAGTGCTGGTCGTGGACGCGGTGCATTGTCATCAGCACATGGCCATGGGACACGCTTGTCCTTCTTTTCGGCAGCTGGACATGTTGAGCCACATCATGCCGAAGACTTGGTAGAGTGGATGACCAAGCCCTCCTCCTCCTCCTCATCCTCTCTCACCCAGGCTCAGGGTACTGGAAAAGCAGCTGCCAAAGCGTCGTCTTCCCTGGTATCAATGTCAGACAAATCATCAGTCACTCCTTCCCTAGACCCACCATGTCCTCCTCCTGAGGAGTCCCCCGAACTGTTTCAGCACAGTGTTGGGTACATGCTCCAGGAGGATGCCCAGCGTTTCGAAGGGTCTGATGATGAAACCCAGCTAGAGGAAGGCAGTAGCGTGAGAGCAGACAGAGGGGATGCTCAAGAAGGACACCAATCTGGCAGTCATGTTCCAGCAGCTGCAGCATACTGCCAGATTGGCTCCAGTGATGAGGAGGGAGGGGATGATGAGGTCACTGACTCCACGTGGGTGCCTAATAGGAGAGAGGAGGAGGAGGAGGATGAGGAGGAGGCACATCTCCAACGAGGCAGGATGCCCTTTGGTGGCCAGCGTAAGGGCAGTACACCGACGGAATCACACCGCAGAGCTCCGCCTGTGCAGGGCGCTGCCTCTGCCCGTCATTCAAAAAGTTCTTTGGTGTGGGCCTTTTTTGAGGCTAGTGCATCAGATCGCACAGCTGCTGTTTGCAACATATGTCTCAAGCGTATATCGCGTGGCCAAAACATCAGCCGCTTGGGTACCACATGCCTGACCAGACATATGTTGACCTGCCATGCAGCTCGTTGGCAAGCCTACCTCAAAGACCCACACCAAAGAACAAAGCGGACCTCTCCTTGCACCGCATCAGCTGGGATCTCCAACCCCACTATAACTTCAGTCCTCTCTGAAACATGCACTGAGAGGAATGAAGGTGTAGAATTAGGTGTGTCACAGCCAAGTACTTGCGCCCACTCTGCTAGCAGTACACCGACGTCCGATTCTAGCAGGCAAATTTCCCTGCCCCAGCTGCTGGACCGTCGAAAGAAGTTCACTCCCAGCCATCCACATGCCCAGCGGTTGAATGCTAGCTTGGCTAAATTGCTAGCGCTTCAACTGCTGCCTTTTCAGTTGGTAGACTCGGCCCCCTTCCGTGAGTTTGTGCAATGTGCGGTTCCTCAGTGGCAGGTTCCCAAACGCCACTTTTTCTCACGGAAGGCTATTCCGGCTCTCTACCGGCATGTGGAAGGCAATGTCTTGGCCTCGCTGGACAGGGCGGTCAGCGGTAAGGTGCATATTACCGCTGACTCATGGTCCAGCAGGCATGGACAGGGACGTTACCTTTCTTTCACGGCCCATTGGGTCACTCTTTTGGCAGCTGGGAAGGATTCAGGACAAGGTGCAGTAGTGTTGGAGGTTGTCCCACCGCCACGCCTCCAAAATGCTACTACTGGTTGTGACACACCTCTCTCCTCCACCCCCTCCTCTTCTTCTTCCTCCATGGCCTCTTCCTGTGGTTTGTCCTATGAACCAGCGGTGCTCCGTAGCCGTTCACGGGGCTACGCAAGTACGCAGGCAAAAAGATGCCATGCCGTGCTTGCGCTGGTGTGTTTGGGGGACAGAAGCCACACTGGGGCAGAGGTCCTGTCTGCTCTGCAGGGCCAGGCCGAGAGGTGGTTGACGCCACGCCAGCTTAAGCCAGGAATGGTGGTTTGCGACAATGGCACCAACCTCCTCTCCGCCCTCCGACAGGGACAACTGACCCATGTGCCCTGTGTGGCTCACGTCCTTAACCTGGTGGTGCAGCGCTTCTTGGGCAGGTACCCGGGCTTACAGGATGTCCTGAGGCAGGCCAGGAAAGTCTGTGTGCATTTCCGCAGATCTTATAATGCCAGTGCTCGCCTGGCTGAGCTGCAAAAGGAGTTGAACCTGCCCAAGAACCGCCTTATATGTGACATGCCCACCAGGTGGAACTCAACGTTGGCCATGCTGCAGCGGCTGCACACGCAGCAGAGGGCCATCAATGAGTACCTGTGCGACTACGGCACCAGGACAGGGTCAGGGGAGCTTGGTTTTTTTTCTCCACGCCAGTGGGGCATGATCAGGGATGCATGCACTGTCCTGGCACCATTTGAGGAGGCCACGAGGATGGTGAGCAGTGACAGTGCATTCATCAGTGACACTGTACCTCTTGTCCACCTGTTGGAGCACACGCTGCGTGGAATAATGGACAGGGCACTTGAGGCAGAACAGAGGCAGGAAGAGGAGGACTTCCTTGCCTCTCAAGGCCCCCTTTACCCAGACAGTGTTCCTTCTGTCCCACCCATCGCACAGGAAGAGGAGGAGGAGGAGGAGGAGGAGGAGGAGGATTGTGTCAGCATGGAGGTGGAGGCTGGCACTCAGCATCATCAGCAGCAGTCTTTTAGGGATGATTTACAGTCCCAAGAAACCAGTGGACTTGTACGTGGCTGGGAGGAGGTGGCTGCGGATCATGTCGTCCTTAGTGACCCAGAGGACTCCGGAGCGAATGCCTCAGCAAACCTACGCTGCATGGCCTCCCTGATCCTGCAAAGTCTGCGGAAGGATCCTCGTATTCTTCGGATCAAGGAGAGGGACCATTACTGGCTGGCCACTCTCCTTGATCCACGGTACAAGGGTAAGGTTGCGGACCTTATGTTACCGTCGCAGAGGGAGCAGAGGATGAGACAACTCCGGGAGGCCTTGCAGAAAGGTCTGTGCAACGCGTTCCCAGAGACTGGGAGGTTGCAAACTCCTGGTCCTGGACAACGAGTTGCTGAGGCTTCGGCCAGTCAAAGAAGGAGCGGTGGGGAAGGTGGCCGTCTGACCGATGCGTTCAGACAATTCTTTAGTCCGCAGCCCCAAAGTATGATCGGTTCCAGCAACCATCGCCAGCGTCTGATAAACATGGTGCAGGAATATCTAGGGGCAAGGTCAGACTTGGACACCTTCCCCACCGAAAATCCTCTGGCTTACTGGGTCTTGAGGATGGATCACTGGCCAGAGCTTGCACAGTATGCAATTGAGCTACTGGCCTGTCCTGCATCCAGCGTTCTTTCGGAACGCACATTCAGTGCTGCTGGAGGATTTGTCACGGATCACAGGGTGCGCCTGTCCACCGACTCGGTTGATCGACTGACTTTCATCAAGATGAACCAGTCTTGGATCACCACCAGCTACCACACACCTGATGCTGATATAACAGACTAATTGATTTTAACATGTCACATCCCTTCAAGACTGATGCTGATGCTGAGTGCCTGTGCTGTTATGTTGACTGGCTATCCTCCTCCTCCGAGTCCTCAATGATACGATTGATGATGATAGCTTGTAAGATCATTTTTGTTTATGGGTGCCGCCACCAGTGCCTAACGCCCAATTTTTCAGCCCCTGTTTAACAGGGGCGTGTAATTACAATTTTTGAAGCAATACTTTGCAACAGGGCTCATTGCTGTGCTCCAAGTACAGTATCTGTGAGGAGTTGCAGTGTTGTGCCACCAGTGCCTAAGGCCCAATTTTTCAGCCCCTGTTTAACAGGGGCGTGTCATTACAATTTTTGAAGCAATACTTTGCAACAGGGCTCATTGCTGTGCTCCAAGTACAGTATCTGTGAGGAGTTGCAGTGTTGTGCCACCAGTGCCTAAGGCCCAATTTTTCAGCCCCTGTTTAACAGGGGCGTGTCATTACAATTTTTGAAGCAATACTTTGCAACAGGGCTCATTGCTGTGCTCCAAGTACAGTATCTGTGAGGGGTTGCAGTGTTGTGCCACCAGTGCCTAAGGCCCAATTTTTCAGCCCCTGTTCAACAGGGGCATGTAATTACAATTCTTGATCTAATAATTCACAGCAGGGCCCATTGCTGCACCCACCAAGAGTAACTGTCAGGGCTTACAGTGTTGTGGCACCAGCACCACCATCAAAGGCCCAATTTTTACTACCACTGTTCAACAATTATATGTAATTAAAATTCCTGATATAATAGTTGACAGCAGGGCGTTCCAGCACCAACCAAGAGTAACTGTGAGTGCTTACAGTGTTGTGCCAACACCAACAACTAAGGGGCCTATTTCTGCAGAGTATATACGGCAGGTCCCTACTTTCAAACATCCAACTTACAAACGACTCCTACTTGCAAAC
Source organism: Rana muscosa (assembly GCA_029206835.1). Taxonomy (NCBI): domain Eukaryota; kingdom Metazoa; phylum Chordata; class Amphibia; order Anura; family Ranidae; genus Rana; species Rana muscosa. The sequence continues at coordinate 189,046,268 of CM055123.1, forward strand.
GCAAGAAGACAACAGGAAGTGAGAGGAAATCTACCACTAGGAAGGAAAATTCTCTCCTGTAAGAATAAATATGGGAGAAAGGTGTCTCCTCTGTACTGATGCTTTATCAGCAATCCTTGTTTCAAGAAAAAGACCACATTTCAAAAAGAGTTGTCATTGGGACGGAAAGTGAGGTGAAATGTTCTGAACAGGGGCACAGACAGCAAAACAAATGTTACAGGGGTGATAACCCTTACCTATGTTTTCCAAAAAGTTTAAAAATAGATTTTTGGTCTGGAGCTACACTTCAACAATGTACCTGTTCAAAATTACAAACAGACTCTACATAAGAACAAACCTACAGTCCCTGTCTTGTATGCACCGCCTGTATAGGGCTGTTCAGAGTATATAGGGCCTTTTTTATTTTATGTGCGGGGTTCCCCTTAATATCCATACAAGACCCAAAGGGGCTGGTAATGGGCTGGGGTAGGGGGGGGGGGTCATGGGGTAGCTATGCCATTTTTCTTAAAGAATTTCATCCATATTACCGGGACCAGACATTACATTAAAGCCGCAAGCAGTTTTAAATGGCTTTTTTTTCCTTTAGAAGTGTCATTTTGTGCAGGGACAGTTCTAAACACGGGAAACACGTGGCACTTCACAGGCATACTTTAGACACCCCCCAGGTACGATATTTAAAGGAATATTTGACTTTTTTTTTTTCACTTTATGCATCATTAAAATGACTGCTCCCGAAAAACGACTGTTTTTAAAACTTCTTTTTGCATTGATACATGTCCCCTGGTGCAGAACCCGGGTTCCCAAACCCTTTTTAGGACAATAACATGCATAATAGTTGTTATAATTAGCACTTTAGAATTCGAACGTTCGCATCCATTGTATTTAATAGGGTTCTAATGTTCGTTCGAACTTTCGGTCCGTTCGCGGGTTCTGGTGCGAGCCGAACCCGGGGGTGTTCGGCTCATCACTACTGTTAATGTTCTCTATGACATACATAAAGACTAAACAAACATATGTCTACCTAAGTAACCTATATAAACAAATTGTGGGAACAAAAGTGTCCAAAGCAATGACGTTTCTAGTATACAGTATAAAAGGAAGACTTAACAAAAAGTGGTTTAATAACCCAAATTAGCTACATAATGAAGGTGACTATCTCCCAGGTAAACCCATTACCTTAGCTGCTATAGTTTAAAGAGCATAATGAACAGAAAGGAGTCTATGACCAGCTCTACGCTTATTATGGCTTTTGAAAACTGCTTTCCCAGGAGCATTTTTTTTTCAAAGAAAACTTTACAAATCTAAAATGACAGTACACAAATAATGATCAAATATTAAAACGCAAAAAACACTAACATTTATAAACCAGGCCTAGTAATGGCGCCGACGGCCTGCAGGAGCGTGTAGGTGAGACGCCGGTCTCCTGACCCCCCTACGAGAAATGAGGAGATAAGCCTAATGACCCTGTAGCACGCCCGCTCCCCCCCCACCTGGAAGTACGTTTGTCCCCTTACATGCTCCGAGTGAACAGTCCGGCGTGCGGAGATACAGCCAGCGTGAGAGACCTAAAGTACAGGAGGCTGAGCGGTGGCTCTGTATGAGACCCGAGAGAAGCAGCCCGCCGTGCGGAGATACAGCCAGCAGTGAACGGGTGTGAGAGATCCGGAGAAGCTGGACAGAGCAGGGAGCACCAAGAGTGGTGGGGATGATGGACGGAAAGGAGGAGTGAGAGAGGAGAAGTGAGAGACCGGGGCTGAGTCACAGCTCAGACCTTGTTACAGCACGGACCCTCCCCCCCAAGGTTATGTGCCTGCCTGCTTCCCAAACAGCTCCATGTGTCCTGCTCCCTGCATTTTTTAGTATGATGGCCCCCCGCTGCACCAAACGAAGAAACGGAAGCACTGATAAGCACTGAAGCAACGTGAGTAACCCCCAGCGGGGACTTTCTTGAAAAAAAAAAGTGTGAGAACTGTGAAAGTGCTAGTTCTTTAAAAAGCAGCCTGAAATTAAGTAAACTGACTGTATTGAATGCCTGTGAAAAAAAAAAACGACAGAAGTGGGGGAGGGAAAATAAAACAGTGAGCATTGGGAAAACTAACCAATACTTTCATGCCTAAAGGGTCTGTATACACCCACTAGAAAGGTTTTTGAATAGACTTTAATAGACTCATAAGGCACGTGGGGAGTTTGAATAGAACCAAGAGTACGTGTCATTATACCAGAAGGTTGTTCCTCTTTTTGTTTTTTCTTACTATTCTGGACTAATTTGGATTAAATTTATTTGTAACTGCTGGAGATACATTTTTCCATGCTGTAGGAAGATTCGATAAACCCGCCACGTATGCGGAAGTCACGGACCCCCCCTTACGATATAGGAATCGTGTCTTTGTAAAACACTGTGCCCTCACTGTGCCTTTTAACATCTTTGGAAGTGGTGAGTGCATCACATCAAAGATACAGGAAAACTGACTAAAATTGCCCGCATCTGTTGGGGTAGTTATGAACTGTACAGAAACACTGGAAATATAGGAAATTGTTACTAATGCCTATTATTGCTTGCCTTGTTCTCACTTGAACTGAGGAATGGGAAAGGGGACGTGCAGTGAGAAACATTCAAATGTGTCATTTTTTTTTTTTTTTTTTATTTTTTTTGCTGGTCTCCTTTGTGCTGCCCTGCCAAAGCACCCCCTCTGTGATGTGCTCAAAAGAAACCGTAAATGGGTAAAAGGCGTCTAAAACGCAGAAACGCTGAAAATAGGTCACTCATTACCTACCTATACCCTCTGATACCCTCTGATGCGATACGGCACTAGTAGTAAGCGCCTTTCTCTTTTTTGAGTTGCATGAAAGGTGTATAGGTGTACAAGAGTGCGGGCAACAGGAAAACACTGATAAACTGTTACTAAGACTGTTGTTAACCTTTACATTACGGGGTCAGACAGAAGTGACACCGTGTTGGAGCGGGGAGTACAATAAATACAGAAAATACAATAAATACAGAAAATTGTCTGCTTTTGCAGGCATCCATCTTCCTGAGACATTGCCCCCTGCTGCGTCAAACGAGGCAGTCCTGACCTTGATTGTATCATAGAGGTACTAAAGGGTGTGCAGGACGGGTATATCTGAGCATTTGGTAACAAACAGCGGGGTGGAACATTGCAAAGGGGATAAAGCCCCAAGCAGAGTACCCAAAAGAAATAACATGAGCTCAAGAGCAAGGGGAGCAAGAGGGGGAGCAATTCCAAAATCACCACGCTTAAGTTTGACCCCGAGCCCGGGCCCAATGAATAAATATGTAACCTATGGTGGAAATAGTGACAAACAGGCGGTGGAGAAGCAGCAGGGAGCGAGGAGCAGTCAGACGGAAAGTAAGGAGGAAAAGAAAAGAAAGGATAAGAAAAAAGGGCAAAATAAAAACCAGCCAGAGGCAGACTCATTATCAGAGTCTAGAATAGAACAGGAGACTGAAGTAGAAATGGAACAGAGAAGAGAAGAGGAACCACAAAACAGGGCGCTATTACCAACAAAAATAGAAATCGAGGGGATGTTCGCCGCCCTGGAAAAATCGTTAAAGACACAAATGGAGGTGATACAAGAAAATATGGGGTACTTGCGCGAAAGAGTGGAGGAAGTGGAAAGGAAATCAGATCATAATGAAACAGCCATAGGAAGACTAGAGGGAGAGATAAAGTCAATAAGGAAAGAACAACAGGAACTGGCATACAAGCGAGAGGACCAGGAAAATAGAGACAGAAGAAAGAATATAAGAATCCGGGGGGTACCGGAGATACCCCAATTAGAGAATCTATCAGAACTAATAATGAAAATTTGTAACCCACTTCTGGATAGAGAAATAACAACCCCACTAAAAATAGAGAGAGCACACAGAATAAGAAGACCAAGAGAAATAGCTCAGGATAAACCGAGAGACATCATTGTCCGATTTGAAAGCTGGGAGGAAAAAAATCAACTATGGAGAAACTTGAGAGGGAAGTCACCAATAAAATGGGAAGAGAGCCAAATTCTGATTTTTCAAGACCTATCCCAAGAAACGCTACAAAGAAGAAGAAACCTAAGACGATTACTTAAGACACTCCAGGAACACGAAATCCAGTACAACTGGGGTTTCCCAGCCTGCCTGATAGGAAGGAAAAATGGTATCACGGCTAGACTGAGATTCATAGAGGAAATACCGGAATTCTGTAAAAAACTGGAAATTCCAATGCCAGATGGGGGATTAGGTGGGGGAGGTGGGGGAGTGGGGAGGGGGTAGGAAGGAGGGTTTTTTTTTTTTCCTCTCTCTCCTCCCCCTCCCCCTTCTTCCTTCTCCTCCCCCCCCTTTTTCCCTGGGTTTATGGCTCTTCCTATGTCTGTTAATTGTTTGTTCTGTATGACCGGTGATTTTCTCGCCTGACACACGGAGGGGGCGGGGGGAGGGGTTGGGGGTTAAGGGAGTGAACGAAATAGGTATAGAAGGAGAGGGGGCGGTGGGGGGAGCCCGGGACTCGTCTGGACGCTCCGGCACCAGTTCCCAAATAGAAGGGGAAAGGGGACCGATGGTGCCAAACAGAACTCCACCTCGGGCCAAAGAGTGCAGAGGTGAAAGAGAAATCCTGCACTAAGACCATGAGGTCAAAGTTCTATTGGGGGGAGAGAGGGGAGGGAGGGAGGGAGAGGGAGGGGGGATGAGGGGAGGCGGGGCGGGAGGGAGGGGGGAACCAGGATCTGTCCACCCAAGGAAGAGTGAGAGAGGGAAAAAAAAACATATGACTGACATAAATCTCATCACATATAACATAAGAGGGCTGAATTCCCCAGAAAAAAGGTATATGACATTAAGGGAGCTTGAAAGGTATGCCGCAGAAATTGTATTTCTTCAGGAGACACATCTAGCACTAGATTCTAACACAAAAATTTATTCGCGTGCGATTCCCACTTGGTACTATGGAGACTCCCCAAACAAGAGAGCTAAAGGAGTAGCTATAGGGATTGGAAAGAACATAAACTTTATAGTAGAGGATAGAAGAGTTGACCCAGAGGGTAGGTACTTGTTCTTAAAAGGGAATCTTCAGGGGAAAAAATACACACTGGCTAACGTCTATTGTCCAAACACCCACCCCAAAAGATATTTGAATAGAATCTTAAATATCCTGATGGGTTTCAAACAGGGCTATATAATTCTTGCCGGTGATTTCAATTTCCCAATGGACCCAAAATTAGACAATACATCTGGTGCACCGACACGAGATAATAAACAATTAAAACTGGTCAAAAAAAAAATGTTCGATCATCAATTAACAGATGCTTGGAGAGCGGCGCATCCAAGTAAAAAGGATTATACGTACTACTCTGTGGTGCACGACACGCATTCAAGATTGGATTACATCCTGGTGGACCACGGGCTCCTGGAATATGTTGTAGACACCTCGATAGGAGTAAAATCAATCTCAGACCATGCCCCAGTTATTGTAAAAATAAGATTCAATAATATAGAACAAAGAAAGGGTATGTGGAGCTTAAATGAAGACTTACTAGATAACAAAGAAGTAGGAGAGATAATATCGAGAGAAATCGAAGAATACTTTAGAATAAATAATACACCAGAAGTGAGTGTAGCAACAATCTGGGAAGCGCATAAGGCATGTATAAGAGGTAAATTGATCGCCATAGGGGCACGAAAAAAGAAGGAGAGGGACCAAAAGAGGGAAAACCTGTTAAAGGAATTATATGACCTAGAGCAAAAAGATAAAAGACAACAAGATAAAGAAACATACCAACAAATAATAATTAAGAGGGGTCAACTCAGAGACTTGATGGAACAGGAAACCAGAAAAATATTCAAGAATGTAGTAAAAGAAAGATACAAATGGGGGAATAAACCCGGGAAGCACCTTGCAAGAATAGCAAAAAGGTAAAAAACTTTAAATTACATAGAAAAAATAAAGAATCAGAGTGGAGAGATGAAATTTAAAACATCAGAAATCGCAGAAGCATTTAAGACATACTATAGTGCACTGTATGATATTAGAGGGAACGAGACAGCACAGGAAGAAGAAAACAGGAAAGGCAAAATACAGGAATACTTAGAAAAAACGATCCTTCCAAGGATAACATCGGAAAGTGCAGAGCTCCTAGAAAAACCAATTACGCAGGATGAAATAAACAAAGCTCTCCAAGAAACACCAGGGGGGAAAAGCCCAGGACCGGACGGGTTTCAGATTAAGTACTATAAGAAGTTCAAAGATCAGTTAGTCCCAGAGCTATGTAAGTATTTTAATAGATTGGGGGGCGATGAAGAAATAAGAAAAGAATCTCTCCTTGCCAATATTACCATTATACCCAAAACAGGAAAAGATGGAACAATATGTTCTAACTACCGTCCCATAGCGTTATTGAATTCAGACATTAAGTTATATGCAAAAATATTGGCAACGAGACTAAAAACTTTAATGCCGGAACTAATAAACGCTGATCAAACTGGCTTTGTAATGGGGAGAGAAGGAAGAGATAATACCATAAGAACCCTTTTATTAATCCAGAAAAGGAAGGAGAAGAAATCCCCAGTCGTACTCATGTCGATAGACGCAGAAAAAGCGTTTGACCGAGTCGACTGGGGGTTTATGATGGACACACTCCGGTATGTCGGGATTGGACCCAAATATATGAAATGGGTCAAAAACCTATATACTTACCCGACAGCCAGGGTAAAAATAAATGGGAGTGTGTCGTCGACGTTCGAGATGCGTAATGGAACGAGACAGGGATGCCTGCTTTCACCCCTCCTGTATGTGTTGGCAATGCAGCCTTTGTTACAGAACATATGGAATAATCAGGACATAGGAGGGGTGAGGATGGGCAGGGAGGAACATAAAGTGGCGGCATACGCTGACGACATACTTTTATATCTGACGAAACCAAGGCTGTCGCTCCCTAATGTAGTAAAGGAAATAAAAAAATACGGGGAACTCGCTAACTTCAAGATCAACCCAGTAAAGACAATAATTCTGAACTTAGGAATAGATAAAAAAGAAGAAAAACTGTTACAGAAAGAATTTCCGTTCACTTGGGAGACAAAAACCTTAACATATTTAGGTATTAAAATAACTACAACTGAAGAAGAACTATATCCGGTCAACTTTATCCCATTACTAAACGAAATTAAAGCAGAATTAAAGGATATTTCAAGGAGACCCGTTGGATGGACAGGAAGGATCAACATCTTAAAAATGATGATCCTCCCAAAAGTAACATATAGGTTGCAGATGCTGCCAATAGATATACCCAAACCATTCTTTAAGTCGATAAGATCTATGATCTTGAAATATATATGGCAGGGCAAAAAGGCTAGAATAAAATATATATTACTAACCCGTGGAAAAAAAGAAGGGGGCATGGCTGTACCAGATATAGAAAGATACCATCATAAAGCAATAATCCTGGCAAGATTAGTAGAATGGGCAAATCCACAAACAAAAAAGAAATGGGCACAAATAGAAAATGCGCTAAGTATGACACATTTACAAAATAATATATGGATACCACCAAAATTTAGAGTATTAGGCACAGACTCACATAGTATAACAAAGAAGGTATTTAAAACATGGGATACACTACATCGACACGAAAAATTGAAATATAATTCTCCATTAATAGCGTTAGCAGGCACAATGTTTTTTACACCAGGTAACGGGACACGATTAGGGAAGCTAATGGGAACTGCACAATTAAAAGATATAATTACAGTAGGTAAAATAAAAACAAAACAAGATTTAATTACGAGTCAGGGATGGAGTCAGTTGAGTGACTGGGAATACCTCCAATTAACGCACTTAGTAAGCAGTATTCCACAACCAATTAGAGATGAAAATACACTAACCCCACTGGTATGTAGTAAAAAGCCTTTGAGACATGGTATATCTCAGGTGTATAAAATATTAACAGAACTAGAAACAGAAGGACCATTACCCTTTATAGAAAAATGGGAGCAAGATTTGGGCAGAAAATTAGACGAGAGGCAAATTATTGAGGCAGTACACAGCTATGCATCGGATGTAACCACAATAGAAGCAAATTATAAAAGTATGGTACGCTGGCACTGGACGCCAGAAAGAATGAATAAAATACATCCTAACAACTCCCCACTCTGTGTGAGGGGTTGTAAGCAAGTGGGAACAACGATGCATATGTGGTGGGAATGCCCAATAATAGAGGAGTATTGGACAGAGATTTTGGATTACATTGAAGTTGTCACGGGAGAAAAAATAATACAAAACGCGTGGACATGCCTATTTCATGGTACAAATAAAACAAAAAAGCAATACCAGAAAACATTAGTCCCACCATTACTTAACGCAGCAAAAGGACTAATTCCAAGAAACTGGATAGCTATAAAGAAACCGACTATTAAAGAATGGATTCAACGGGTAGAGTATATCTCAGAAATGGAATACCTGAGCCAGGGAGAGCAGGGAAAGGGGGAAAATTACAGGACAACATGGGAAAAATGGAGAATATTTAAACAATCAGATAAATACGTTCAGGGAATGATAGGAAAAGAATAGGATAGGAGGGGGACAGATCAGGGGAATAGGGGGGGGTGGGGGGGAGGGAGAACACAGGGAGGGAAATAGGGAAAAGGAAAAGTAAGGAAATATGTAAAGATATTTTTGTACGAACATTTTTTATTTTTTTTCCACATAAATGTGGGTGTATGTAACTACATGTTGAATAATTTTCCAATAAAAAGTAAAAAAAAAAAAACATTTATAAACCAGTGAACATCACACCCACCAAACAAATACTGCTGGCCCATCATTTACTATATATTCAAACATATTCACCATGTTAAAGAATGTCACATTCACTGCCTCTAAAAAAGAGAAAGCGGAATGTTTTTATAAGCAGCTCACTGGGTAAAACTGTTTCCAGTCTTAACTGAAATGGTCTTAACATGTGAGTAAAATATTTTAATCTATCAACTAAACAATAACAAGAAAAAAAAAAAAAACACTCAGAAAAATAAATTCACCAAATATACTGACATTTTAAATATTACAAAATGTTAGCTTTAGAATGTAACGATTCAACACTTTTGTAGTTTTTGCTTATCATAATTTCATTTTTATCCTGTTGTCAGATGAAAAATAAAAATGGTCTTCCTTATTATTTGTTAAAATAATAATAGTACATTGAGCTGTTTCAATTTCTGGCAACTTATATTTAAAGGACAAACACAGATTTACATAATCCTATTAAATGTGGATTATGTAAGGCAAAATTTTATTAACTACAGTAAATGCACATGAGGTTGAATATCTAAGGATGTTCCCATCTCAAGAGAATGTATATACTAAAGACACAGCTGTGCCGAAAAAACACTCAAAGGAAAAACAAAGCAAACATACTAATATGATGTCTTGTAAATGGGGAAACAAACTCAACTGGGATGAGCTAAATTATTTCAATAAAAATGTACTAAGTTCCTTTAGCCTATGCTTTTTTACTTTGTTTTTAATAAAATTTAAGGAAAAAATATATTACAGTTCAAGATGTCCATATCTAAGACCCAATAAATATCACTTCTGCATGACACTGTATTTTGGCAAGAGCAACATCTCTTTTCTTTGCTTTCTGAAAAAATTATCTTAAAAATCAGATCTGAAAAATAAAAAAACGGAAGCAACCACCACTGCTAAAGAATGGTAAGCTGGTCATTGTGAATGGGCTGCCAATCGTATCCCCACTCAAGCATCTCTTCTCCAGAGAGAATAAGTTCAGTGCTTGCAGTCTTTCCCCCTAGCTGAGATCCTCCAGTCACTTTATTAGCTTTTGTTGCCCTTCTCTGGACTCTCTCCAGTTCCAGCACATCCCTCCTGAGGACTGGTGCCCAGAACACAATGGATTTAGAAACAGAGACTGATGGCAAAAGCATAACAAGGGGTAAGGGCCATCTTTAATATTGTTCGGACCCCGAGCAAACATTTTCTTGCTCCCCCTCCCCCATGCTATTTCACTCTCCACCCCAACATCCCAAAAAACAAACAAAAGCAGAACAAGGGGTCAGGGCCATCTTTAACATTGTTCGGACACCGAGCAAACATTTTCTTACTCCCCCTCCCCCATGCAATTTCGCTCTCCACCCCAACATCCCAAAAAACAAACAAAAGCACACATAGATTTATTTGAAAAAAAATATCATTACACAGGACCCCGCTCATTACAAAGGGCCCCTCCCCCATGCTACCCCCATCATTACACGGGACCTCCTCCCCCCCATGCTACCCACGTCATTACACAGGACCCCCTCTACCTTATTGCCCCCATCATTACACAGGACCCCCTCCCTCCAAAAACCCCTGCATTGCCCCCCCTAGCAGTCTTACCTTGCTAGTGTCCAGAGGTTGTCAGGCAAACACCAGGCACACCCCTGCCGAACCCTCTGGCAAAGAAGTTCTTCAGCGGGCCAATGGTCTGCAGCTTGTCGGACATGGTGAGGGAGAGGGTCAGTGTGACTGTGCCCGGGGATGACAGATCCTCTTTCTTGACAAGGTTTACCTTACCTAGCTGGCCAAGCACCACACAGGCTGCAAACATTACACCCAACAAATCACCAGTGCCCCAACATTCAATTCCATCCTCATCTCCTGAGTTATAGCCAAATCCACTTATCAATTATTTGCAAGCAGTGTGGGCTCAAGGTGCAGCTCAGCTGCTTTGGCCCCCAGAACAATGGCTGGGCCCACAAGCATCTTCCCCCTTTTCCCCCCTCTCTGAAAGGGGTCCATCAAGTCTGCCCTTAAAGGTGAACTCCAGGCAGATATAAGAAAAACACATTTGAAAGCACTGTAAGTATGCAATGGTTTCAAGACGAAGAGAAGTAGTATGACACTGGGTTAAAATCTTGGAATGTCATCATACCAATCAAGCAAATGTTTACATCACATTAGAGACTTTATAGGATGGTACTCAAGGACATACGAGGTGTATCCAAAATAAAATGAGAACAAAATTGCTACGCTTGAGAAGGGCTCTGTGAAGGAAGAAGCTGGCCAAGGTCACCTAGGGTGGGGTGCCAGGTATACGTTAGAACACTAATCAGTTGCATTCCAGTCTTTTCAGAGTTAGGACATTCTTTTTTCTGACACCCGGTTCAAGTGCCTTTTATTAAGAAAAATGTAAGTGAGTTTGGAACAGCGGTACAAGATAAAATGATGTGTAAAATTAGGTGAAAATGCATCAGCTTATGGAAGAGCTGCGCTATCATTTTCACAAGTGTACCGATGGCACAAGGCCTTCAAGGAAGGACGAGAAGGTGTTAAGACAAACGACAATCAGGATGTCACTCTTCATCAAAAATAAAACAAAATTTGGATGCAGTGAGGATGCACCATCCTATAAAGTCTCTAATGTGATGTAAACAATGCTCGCTTTCAGAATGATTGCAGAAAAAATGGGAATTACCAAGTCAAGTGTTTGTGAAATTGTGACTCTGGATTTGAACATAAAAAAAGAGGTGCAAAACTTGTTCCAAATAACTTGTCACTTAAACAGAAGGAACCCCGTCAACTCATTTGCCAAGACCTGTTGGCCCGTTTGGAAACATAGCCTGATTTTTTGAGTCAAGTGATCACAGGAGATAAATCCTGAGTGTTTGAGTACGATCCTGAGGTGAAGAAACAAAGTTCAGAATGGCACACACCCACATCACCTCGCCCCAAGAAAGCAACCAAAAGTCAAATCAATGGCCATTGTTTTTTTGATTCACATGAAACTGTCCATAAGGAATGTGTACCTACTGGTCAAATTGTGAATAAAAGATTTTACCTGGAAGTTCTTGGTCTCTTGAGACAAAGAGTTTTTTGTGTGTGTCCTAAGATCGGCTCAACTTGAATCCTTCATCACAACAGCACACAGAGTCACAATGCTTTAGCTGTTAGAGAGTTTTTAGCTGAAAAACACATCACAGTGCTTCCCCATCCACCCTACAGCCCCGACTTGACTCCTTACAACTTTTTCATATTGCCAAAGGTTAATAAGGGTTTGAAAGGACATCATTTTGGTAGTGTGGATAACAGCCAACTTCGCATGGTCTGAATGCCATTCCACTTGAAGACTTCCAGGGATGCAATGAAGAATGGAAAAATCGCTGGGAGCATTGTGTACACTCACAAGGTGCATACTTTGAAGGAGACAATGTTCGATTGTAAAATCTTTCAATAAAATATTTCTTAAAATATAATTTTCTTTACTTCTGAACACACCTTGTACTGTTTATTTAACAAATGAATAAAAAACATTTCCAGATTTATTAATCACATCATAAAATTCTAAAAGAATCTGCTTGATCTGGCCAGATCATGCCAAAATCCCCAATTCCCCACATCTCAAGCCTTATAAAATATGGTGTACTCAAGATATGGGTCAAAAGGTGAGGTATTTCCATGATCTATAGGCTATTACTTGGCACTTCAAGAAAGCTATCGTACATGGTGGAGTGGAACAAGAACCTGGACCAGAGGTCCTGTTAGAAAAAAAAGAAAAAGAAAAACAGATAAGGGAGAGGAGACTTGCAACATTGTTTGTTAGAAAAAAAGATAATCCAGCCACTTACCAGGACATAATTTTGTCCTGTCACAAGATAGCATTGGACAAGACCTTCTCCACTCCTGATCCATAGAATAGAAATTAGCCCAAAGAGTCAGGCCCCCCTGTCCTATAACTCTCTCATAATACCCCTCACTTCTTCCACACCTGAGACCAATAGTGGACAGGGAGGAAGTGAGCGAATACCCTTCCCATCAGTGCTGCCTGCACTTCACACTGGAGCACAGGCTATATTGTGTCATTGGGAAAGATAAGGGGCCACCACATCATGGCCACTAATGATAATAACCTACAAACAATATTCATAAATATATACCAAACCTCTTAAGTTAACAATGGCTAAACCCAGTGGCGTTGCTATGGGGGTGCAGGGGTGTGGCCCACACCCGGGTGACAACCACCAGAGGGGTGACACCAGTGAAGTGGTGACAGCCAGTGTCCTGTCGATATGGGTCCCCCATCGGATAATGCCCGGCCTGGACTGCGCAGGCGCAGCGCTTGCGCAAACGGAGCCGTCGAAAATCTCTGAGGATGAACAGCTGTTCATCACCTGTACACAGCGCATGCGCAATCAACACGCCGCTTCCCCCGATGCTCGGGGCAGGTTATTCATTGAATACAACAAGGGGCGGATGCTGCTCAGGGCGGGTTATTCATTGAATACAACAAGGGGCGGAATACAACAAGGGGTGGATGTTTTTCTCAAAGGGGCGGATGTATGGTTATACATTGAACACAACAAGGGGAAGAGGCCGCATGATAGGCAGTGCTTTTCGCCAAGGGGTGGATGTATTATTGAGCAAAAGCACTCCCATTGTATGAGCTCTGCTCATCATGCGACCTCTTCTGTATGCATCCACCCCTTGTTGTGTTCAATGAATAACCATACATCCGCCCGCTTTGAGAAAAGCACTGCCCATCATGCAGCCTCTTCTGTATGCATCTGCCCCTTGTTGTGTTCAATGAATAACCCGCCCCGAGCATCGGGAGCGTGCATCAGCGTATTGTGCAGGTGCCGTGTACAGCTGATGAACAGCTGTTCATCTTCTGCAATTTTCGTCTGCTCCATTTGCGCATGCGCAGTTCAGCCCGGGCATTATCCGACGGGGGGACCCATCTCGTCAGAACACTGTCTCTTTTCCCTGCTCAGTCAGCCAGGGAACAAAAGCAGCTGCGCTGTGACAGGGGAGAGGCGAGCATCAGCGTATCTCCCCCACTCGCCCTCCCTTTCTCCTGTCAACAGTGGAGAAGAGAGAGCACCTATTGAGCAAAAGCACTCCCGATGTATGAGCTCTGCCCATCATGGGGCCTCTTCTGTATGCATCCACCCCTTGTTGTGTTCAATGAATAACCATACATCCACCCCCTTTGAGAAAAGCACTGCCCATCATGCAGCCTCTTCTGTATGCATCTGCCCCTTGTTGTGTTCAATGAATAACCCGCCCCGAGCATCGGGAGCGTGCATCAGCGTATTGTGCAGGTGCCGTGTACAGCTGATGAACAGCTGTTCATCCTCTGCAATTTTCGTTTGCTCCGTTTGCACATGCGCAGTTCAGCCCGGGCATTATCCGACGGGGGACCCATCTCGTCAGAACACTGTCTCTTTTCCCTGCTCAGTCTGCCAGGGAACAAAAGCAGCTGCGCTGTGACAGGGGAGAGGCGAGCATCAGCGTATCTCCCCCGCTCGCCCTCCCTTTTTCCTGTCAACAGTGGAGAAGAGAGAGCACCTCTCATCTAGTTCGCCGCCCAGCTTGGTGCCCAGTTTGGGGAGCATCATGGGAGATGTAGTCCCAGAAGATTGGCAGCCCCATTGCTGTCCACAGGCAGCAGACTTCAGCCCCCAGCATGCACCCTGCTGGGGGAGAAAGATTGAGAGCCTGGAACCCAGGAAGAAGCTGAGTGACTGCTACATAAAAAAGAGAGGACTGTGCTGGGGAAAGCCAAAGAGAGAGCCACGCTGCTGCCCAGCACCACCAGAGAGCCACGCAGTACCTGCACTACCAGAGAGGAAGCTACGCTGCCATCACCACTAGAGAGAGAGCCATGCTGTACCCGCACCACCAGAGAGGGAGCCACGCTTTACCCACACTACCAAAGAGAGAGACACACTGTACCTGCACCACCAGAGATGGAGCAATGCTGTACCCGCACATCCCAACAGGGAGCCACACTGTTCCCACACCTCCACAGAGGAAGCCATGCTGTACCCGCACCACCAGAGAGGGAGTCACATTGTACCCACACCACCAGAAAGAGGGTGACGCTGTTCCATCCCCACCAGAAAGGAAACCACGCTGGTGCCGCTCTCCACCAGAGAGAGAGCCACACAGTACCCGCACCACCAGCGAGAGAGCCACGCTGCTGCCCAGCATCACCAGAGAGAGAGACAAACTGCTACCCAGCACCACCAGAGAGAGGGCCATGCTGCTGCCCAGCACCACCAGAGAGAGAAAGACTGAGCCACTGCCAGGGTACAGACATGCTACTATTGACCAGAGTCGGCCTGGGCAACCCAAAGTGAGCCAACGTCCAGCCAAAGGGCTCATTGCTGCAGTTTCACTGGGTTTCACTGGGTCCATTATTGCTCCTAGGGACTGAGCCATTGGAAAGTGCCTAATCTGCTTTCCTCTAGGCCTTATTGACTGAAGCAACACGCACCAACAAGCTCCAATGAGCTCCAATGCTGGGCTGCTGGAGGGGGGGTGACACCATGTTTTACCGCACCAGGTAACACCAACCCTAGTGATGCCACTGGCTGAACTACCAGGTATTATCAAGTGGGTAAATAGGTAGACACAATAACTCCTCCTCCTCCTCTATGTATAATATATCAAATGTGAAGATAGTCTGAATTCACACAAAAGGCACAAAAGTCGGCTCTCAGGTAATAAAATCATAAGACACATGGTTCTATACTGGTCTCTAATTATGACAATAATATTCCTACCTTTAATAGCTTTTCTGATGATTATGGTTTCATTATTTTTTAAGACATATACAGTATCTCACAAAAGCGAGTACACCCCTTACATTCTTGTAAATATTTTATTATATCTTTTCATGTGACAACACTTAAGAAATTACACTTTGCTACAATGGAAAGTAGTGAGTGCACAGCTAGTATAACAGTATAAGTTTGCTGTCCCCGCAAAATAACACAACAAAGCCATTAATGTCTAAACAGCTGGCAACAAATTGGCAATATTTTATGTGGCCACCATTATTTTCCAGTACTGCCTCAACCCTTTTGGGCATGGAGTTCACCAGAGCTTCACAGGTTGCCACTGGAGTCCTCTTCCACTCCTCCATGACGACATCACGAAGCTGGTGGATGTTAGAGACCTTGCGCTCCTCCACCTTCCGTTTGAGGATGCCCCACAGATACTCAATAGGGTTTAGGTTTGGAGACATGCTTGGCCAGTCCATCACCTTTACCCTCAGCTTTTGTGTTTGGGGTCGTTATCATGTTGGAATACTGCCCTGCGGCCCAGTCTCTGAAGGGAGGGGATAATGCTCTGCTTCAGTATGTCACAGTAAATGCTGGCATTCATGGTTGCCTCAATGAACTGTAGCTCCCCAGTGTCGGCAGCACTCATGCAGCCCCAGACCATGACACTCCCACACTTGTCTTTGTACTCCTCACCTGGTTACTGCCACACACACTTGACACCATCTGAACCAAATAAGTTTATCTTGGTTTCATCAGCCCACGGGACATGGTTCCAGTAATCCATGTCCTTAGTCTGCTTGTCTTCAGCAAACTGTTTGCGGGCTTTCTTGTGCATCATCTTTAGAATAGGCTACCTTCTGGGACGACAGCCATACAGACCAATTTGATGCAGTGTGTGGCGTATGGTCTGAGCACTGACAGGCTGATCCCCCACTCCTTCAACCTCTGCAGCAATGCTGGCAGCCCTCATATGTCTATTTCCCAAAGACAACCTCTGGATATGATGCTGAGCACGTTCACTCAACTTCTTTGGTCGACCATGGCGAGGCCTGTTCCGAGTGGAACCTGTTCTGTTAAACCACTGTATGGTCTTGGCCACCATGCTGCAGCTCAGTTTCAGGGTCTTGGTAATCTTCTTATAGCCTAGGCCATCTTTATGTAGAGCAATAATAATTTTTTTCAGATCCTCAGAGAGTTCTTTGCCATGAGGTGCCATGTTGAACTTCCAGTGACCATTATGAGAGAGTGAGAGCGATAACACCAAATATAACACACCTGCTCCACATTCACACCTGAGACCTTGTAACACTAACGAGCCACACAACACCGGAGAGGAAAAATGTCTAATTGGGCCCAATTTGCACATTTCCACTTTGGGGTGTACTCAGTTTTGTTGCCAGCGGTTTAGACATTAATGGCTGTGTGTTGCGTTATTTTGAGGGGACAGCAAATTTACACTGTTATACAAGCTGTACAATCACAACTTTACATTGTAGCAAAGTGTAATTTCTTCAGTGTTGTCACATGAAAATATATAATAAAATAGGCTCACATATAAAAAACAAAAACCATTAATAGAATGAGGGCAGGAGTTCAAAGTATGGTCACAATACAGACAGA
This sequence comes from Rana muscosa, assembly GCA_029206835.1. Lineage (NCBI taxonomy): Eukaryota > Metazoa > Chordata > Amphibia > Anura > Ranidae > Rana > Rana muscosa. Next base: position 189,063,441 of record CM055123.1, read on the forward strand.
GCAAAATGATCATAAGGGAGAAGACCATATATATCAAGTCACATATGATACATACAATGAAACTTGATTTGTTGTAGAAAACATAGTGCTACTATGACATATCTATCAAGCTCTCCAGCAATAAAGCATCAAAGCATCAACCATTAACACAGGAATTATAAGAAATTATAAGAAGAGTCTTGAGAAAACCATCTACAGCATGTCACAGCAGTCCATGAACCACTGCCCCCAAGTGAAATAAGACAGAGCAGGGATAAAAACAGGCATAACGTACGACCTCTGCGTACAAGAAGGATTAACCTAGTAACCTATCCAGGACCAATTCTGCAAGGATTGCCAACCCAGGTAACCCAAATTTTGGTAAACTTAGTAGGACAACCACTAACAGTGACGCATTTACCAGCTGTTTGCACTCATTATGGGAGGGCTGAAGAAATCAATTTTTGCGTGATAAGCTTACGTGCTATAAATAGCAGGCAGTTAAGAGTAGCATGCACATAAAGAGTATATTGCTCCTCATCCAACCTTTCCAACACACATACCTTAGGATCATGCTGTAAATTTACAAAAAAAAACTGTATTTATAGTGTTTAAAATTAACCTCTTGGCACTGACAGCAGGCAAATATGCGGCTTTTCGGCAGATGCTCCTTGGCGCCAAGCGGCTGCATATTTGCATGGAATGTTGCAAAAACTGCTGTGCTGACACAGTTACCAGCGACTAACAGAAAGCTCCCAATCGCTGCTTGATCATGTGACCGCCGTGACAGCCAATCACAGAGGTCACATAGTAGTAAACCCCAACCTGACCCCCGGCATGTGAAACCCCTTAAAGGTCCAAGAGGCGGTGGCGCCAAGGAGTTAATGTCCAGTATTGAAAAAGATTGGGATGTTTCCAGAGCATATGAATGCATGGGTTTAATGCACATCTCGTACACAAGGGCGAGTTTCTTCTATGCCATCCAAAACATTTTTTAGGAGTGTGATAGGTTCTATGAATAATGAACATTTGTGTAAATTTCTGTGTAGTAGTCGATAACGACGCTTGTAGCACATTGTTTAGTGTATCGAACCATTCATCATCCAAGATAGGCTCTACATCGGTTTGCCAGTGTTCCCTACACTTGTGGTTTTAAGAGTGCTGCAACAAGGCCCTATATAATGATGATATTTGATCCTTTGTTGAGGGAGAAGTAATCAAGAAATCAAGTAGAGAGGGGGCTGTTAGGGACCACACACTAGACCTAGACTGCACTAAGATGAAATGCTGTAGCTGCAGATTTTGGAAAAAGCATCTATTCGATAGTCCATACTCTTTTTTCAAGTATTGAAATTCTTTAAAAGAGAAGTAAGGGATTTTTTTTTTTCAGTTTCATACTTACCTAGGTGGATGCAGCATGGGTCCGATGCTGCATCTGTCTCCCGGCGCCTCTGCACTGAGAACCAAGCGATCAAAAACCGCCGATCACTTGGTTCTGACAGCTCCCAGAGCAGTGAGCTGCTGACTGTCAATCAGCAGCTCTCCGCTCTGCTCCCTCCTCGCTCACTGGAGCACTGAGCTGTGGAGGGGCGGGGAGCGGCCATCTCAGGCTCTCCAGGCACCTGGTGGATCCAGACACCCATTGTCGAAATGACACGGTGCCTGGACTGATTTCTGTGCCATCAGCAGAGAGCGGACTTCAGTTTGCTCTCTGCTGAGAACGGGTCACAGGAGTACAAAAACTGAGAAAATAAGGAAGTTGTCATTGCTGACCTCATAGTTACCAGACAGTCATGTTGGTCCAGTGGCTTTCATACGTTCCAAAGCACTGCCCTAGAACAAATAAATACAGTAGATGACGTGTTCTGACTTTTATGTGACTTTCTATTCTGCACACTGGTTCTAGGCCAGTAACTCAAAAAGCTTTGATTTAAAGGCAGCCATACAACAAATATGTTTAGGAGGTCAGGAATGGCAGCCTTCATATTGCTCAAGGTACATGCATACATGAAAGTCAAAGAAAACACTAAACTGCTCATAACGTAAGTGGAATGGTTATGTCAGGAGCGTCTAGCGCTCCTACTCCTTATTCCAGCATCCGGGTTTTGGCTATTGCATTCTAGCTGTCTTTGTCCACCTGCAAGGTGATTGATGTGGTCACTGGTCAGTCACCTGTAATAAGCAAGCCAAACCCTCAGTCTCATGCTTGTGATAGAGAGTGATATGTGTGTTATTCCTGATCAAGCCTCCTGTCTGTCTGCCCTGCTCTGCTAGATTGGATTTACCTGTGTATGACCTTGGACTAGATTTTGGACTATTCCTGAACTCAGCCTGCCTTTACCTGGACTGTCATAGAACCACGCTACCTGTCTGCTAATCGCAAGTACCTGTACCTGTTTGCTTTGCTTTGTTTGCGCCTGCCCTGGTGTGGTGGCCAGGCACTATAGCATTGTGTATAAGACCTGTGGGCAACCGAGTACTAATAGGCCTGCTTGCCTTATGGGAAAGGGGGCTGCTATAGGTGAAGCACACATTAGCCAGCCATAATGTCTGACCACCTGAATTGGGGTAGACGTGACAGGTTATGATGTTATGCAGCTTTAATCATAAATGGTCCTACTCAGAAGTGGCAGTGCTGTAAAATGAAACCCACCCCTGATCACTTTCTATCTGTTTTGTTTATGTAATTGATTGCATAAAATAAAGCATTTTATCTTAAAGTTCTTGACAGATTCGTGGAAATTGGATTTAGGATATATATCTAATTTTTTCTGATGCTGAATTATTTGATGGATCCCACTTCTGACAGGCAAAATTGTGACGTCAGACCACTAGCTGGAAAAGTTACAAGTTTTGCTGTTTTAAGAAAAAGTTTAATGAATTAAAACACCATTTTGTAGTTCCTGTAAGCTGTTTTTGTTAAAAAAAGATTATTTTACTGCATGCAAATTATTACATCACCATTATTCCCAGAAGGAAAACAAATAATTCTTCTTTCTCTGCATCCTCCTACTGATTATTCCCTTTGGCTCTTAACCAGTGGTATGTGTGTCCCAAGAGTTATTTCAGATGAGCTCAGGGAAAATGACTGTTTATACAGATATTTCATCTTAAAATAGATGTAAAGGCAAAGTATATGAAAAAAAAAAAAAAGCAGATGGTCAAGTGGAACAACATTTTCACTGATTTAATAAAGCAACCTAATGCCTTGTACACACGATTGGATTTCCGATGGAATAAAATCCGATGGACTTGTTTCATTGGAAATTCCGATCTTGTGTGGGTCCCATCTGACTTTTTTCCATCGGAGTAAAAAAATAGAACATGTTTCAAATTTTTCCGATGGAAAAAAATCTGATGGGAAATTCTGATCGTCTGTGTGGAATTCCATCAGAGAAAAATCCACGCATGCTCAGAATCAAGTCGGCGCATGCTCGGAAGCATTGAACTTAATTTTTCGCGGCTCGTCTGAGTGTTTTACGTCACAGCGTTTTGGACGGTCGGAATTTAGTCTGACAGTGTGTATGCAAGACTGATGGAAGTCAGCTTCATCGGAATTCCGACGGAAAATTCCATCGGACTTTATTCCATTGGAAATTCGATCGTGTGTACAAGGCATTAATTAGGCTTCAATCACACAGCCGTAAAAATGGTACTGATATTGTTACACGTGTTTTCTTTTTTTTAAACATTACAAGTTTATTGAGCAAATAAAAAGTGTTACAGAGAGAAACAGGAGTAGGCGCAACTACTCTTATTGCAACATTCCAATTAGTTTAGGTAATAAGACCTATTAGAACATAATATGTTAATACAAACTTGTACATCACTGGGGCTTTATGCAAGCACATTTGAAGTCGGTACTCACTATTGCCAACTAGCGCCCAAAAATGAAAAAAATTATAAACAGTCAATAGCAAAGAGAAAGAGAAAAGAAAGAGGAAATCAAGAGGAAAAGTGTGTAAAGCAGAAGTGGAAGGACAAATTTGGTCTGTGTACCCTATGCAAACAGTCTCAGTCTGGAGGGGGCGGTATAATATCAGTGTATTCAGCTGAGAATTTAAAGAGCAGCCAGGGCTGCCATGTCTCATGAAATTTTTCCACCTCATCAGTGGTCTGTGTCAGCGTCTCTTCCATCTTGTAGATGTCAGAGACCCTGTTAAGCCATTCTACAATGGAGGGAACCCTTTGAGACCTCCAGTGCAGCGGAATCAGAGATTTTGCCGCATTTAGGAGATGTCTCGTCAAGGATTTTTTGTATCTCCTCAACGAGACATTCGTGATATGGAGCAGGCATGCTGCAGCATTTAGGTTAATCTTGGTCTCAGTTATTTTCTTGATTAGAAGGTTAACTTCCTCCCAAAAGTGCGCGATTAGCGGACACTGCCACCAAATGTGTAGCAGTGTGCCCTTTTCAGTTTTACACCTCCAGCATGTGTCTGGAAATTGTGGGTTCCATCCATGTATCTTGGCTGGAGTGTTGTACCAGAGAGTGAGGATTTTGTAGGCTGTCTCTTGCATTTTTGAGCTTATTGAGCACTTATGAGTCAAAATACACGCATACCTCCAGTCTTTAGTGGTTATTTCCGTCTGTAGATCCGTGGCCCATCTCACTCTGAGCGCCTCCTCCGGCCCATATTTCAAATCTCGTAACAACGCGTAGGCCATGGAGGTGGCTTTTGGGCACCCGACACCAGCGAGGCAGATCTCCTCCAGGGCCGTGGGGGGCCTATGTATCTTAGTTTTATCTGGCAGCCTTCCCAAGTAGCTGCGGAGTTGCAGGTACGTCCAAAAGGGCAAACGTGGGGTATTCAATTTCAATTTAAGCGTTGTCCACTCCCTGATAACCCCCCCTTCAAAGCAGTCTCCTAGTAGGCACGGTTTAGAGGCGTCCAAGGGTTGGAAGTGCGGGTTAAACAGACCAGGCTCAAAGTCTGGGTTGTCTTTTAGGGGGGTCAAGGGGCTGGGTTGTGAGGATATGTTCAAGGTTTTGGTCAGTCTGTGGAAAATCTCCAAGGTACAGCCGGTGACTGGGTGCTTTTTGAGGTTATTCGGACAGTTATCCCATGTTATCCACGGAGAGAATTTCAACGGGAGTGGACATAAGTCATTTTCCAGGGTCACCCAATCTTTAGTATTTCCATGACAGTGCCAGTCCACTATCCTGGTCAGGTGCGCAGCCTGGTAGTAGGACCCAAAGTCAGGTATACCCATGCCACCAAAAGCCTTTGGTTTCATCAAGAGGGAATACCTGATCCTCGGTCGCTGAGCATTCCAGAGAAATCTCAACAAAATGGTTTTCAGCGAGGAGAAGAAGGCTGTAGGGATCTTGAGGGGTAGGGCATGGAGCAGATAAAGCAACCTGGGTAAGATCATCATCTTTATTATGGCCGCACGACCAAACCAAGAAAAGTAGCCCGACTGCCATCTGTCCAAGTCCTCCTTAACCGTCTTGAGAAACCTCGGAAAGTTCTGTCCAGAAGTGTCGGCCAATCTGGGCGTAAGCCACACTCCAAGGTACTTAAGTTTCTCAGGTTCCCATCTAAAGGAAGATGTCGACTTAACTCGACCTAGCAGGGTGTCTGGCAAGGATACATTCAGGGCCTCAGATTTAGCATAGTTGATTTTGAGATTAGAGACGCATCCGTATACCGCAAACTCCCTGAGGAGAACGGGTAGGGATGTGACAGGGCTTGTTAGAAAGAAGAGCAGGTCATCCGCATAAGCGGCGACCTTGTATTCCCTATCCAAGACCCTGAAGCCCCGGATGTCAGTATTGGCTCTAATTAATCTAATGAACGGTTCCAGGGATAGTATGAACAACAGAGGAGACAGCGGGCAGCCCTGTCTTGTGCCATTTAGTATCTGGACCTTGTCTGATAAAGCACCATTAATTTTAAGCTTCGCCGAAGGGCACTGGTACAACGCCGAGATCCTGGCCATCATGTGCGGACCCAATCCGATTCTAGAACATACAGCCAGCATGTAGTCCCAGGCAACACGATCGAAGGCCTTCTCCGCATCCGTGGACAGGAGAAGGCCCTCTGCGTTACCGTCCCGGGCCGCTTGAATCAAGATAATAGCTTTTATAATGTTGTCTTTGGCTTCACGGCCAGGCATGAAGCCTACCTGGTCCATTCCTATTAAGTCCGCGAGCAAAGGGCTCAAGCGCGAGGCCAGGATCTTAGCGTGTAATTTGGCATCTAGATTTAGTAAAGATATAGGTCGGTAACTTGCACAATCTGCCGGATCTTTACCTTCCTTATGGATCACCGTGATATGTGCTGACAAAAAAGTCTGGGGTAATTACTCTAGATTCAGACATAGAGTCTAGCGCGGCCCTAAGTGGGTCTACTAATATGTTGGAAAAGGTTTTATAATAAATGGAAGTGAATCCATCTGGTCCTGGGCTCTTACCAGATTTAAGTTGCTTAATGGCCACCGCGATCTCCTCTGCCGTAACTGGTCCCTCTAAGAGTGATATGTCCGAATCTGAGAGGGTGGGCATGCCACTCTTCTCCAGGTAAGCACGAATGATCTGTGGTCTCTCTCCCTCCATGTCTGCCAGTCTATGATGGGTTGGTAGGTTATATAGCTTTGTGTAGAAGGCATGGAAGTGGTTCACTATGGCTTCAGTAGATACATCCAAATTGCCATCCGCCCTCCTAATACCCTGTATGAAATTTTTCCCCGTCTGCTCCTTTAGGGCCCTCGCCAAAAATTTCCCCGACTTATCTCCAGACTCGTAGTAGATTCCCCTCTTAAAGAACAGGAATCTTCGCGATTTGTCATCGAAAACCTGTTGAAGGGCCTTCCTTTTTTCTAAAAGTTCGGTGGCTGTCTGGACAGTAAGGGATTGTTTATGAAGCGTTTCTAAGTGTTTTATTCTGTCTGTCAGGTTCATGATAAGTTTTTCTCTTTCTTTTTTTGCGCCTCGCACCCATTCCCATGAGGACCCCCCTAATCGTGCACTTGTGCGCCTCCCAGGTCATTAGTGGGTCAGTATCAGCGGAAGAATTTCGCTGAAAGAAATCAGTCAGGGAGGCGGTCAGTTCTGCCAGGAGGGCTGGATCAGTTAGCAGGGAAGCATTCAACCTCCAAGCGAATGATTTGGGGGCTGGAGTGACTTCCTTTACGGAGAGTGAAATCGGGGCATGGTCCGAGAAGGATTGGATGCCAATGTGAGCTCCCGTTATGAGGGCTAAATCCTTTTGTGTAATGAAAAGGTAGTCTATGCGGGAGTGTCGGTTGTGGGGGGGAGAGAAAAACGTAAAGTCACGACCGTCAGGGTGCACAAATCTCCAGGTGTCAGTCAGGTGCAAGGATTGTAGCATAGCCTTAATTCGCTTAAGGGTCCTATACGTAATGCATGTTTTCCCGTTGGACGTATCCTGCAGCGGGTTGAGTGGCACGTTGAAGTCTCCACCCAGGATTATACATCCCGAGGAAAACCCCAAGAGCTCTTGAACAATTCGCTGACAAAAGGATATATGAGACTTGTTTGGAAAGTAGACAATGACTAACGTCATGGGTGTATTGTTATACAACCCCTTGAGGAATACATATCTACCCTTGGGGTCCAGCTTTTTTTCCTGTAGGGTGAAGGGTGCATCTCTACCAATCAAAATAGATGCCCCCCTGGCCCTGGAATCATCACTCGTAGCGTGAAATGCCTCGCTAAAGTAAGAACTCGTGAGTTTGGGGACATGGTGCATTTTGAAATGGGTCTCTTGTAAAAATACGAAATGCGGCCTACCTTTTTTGAGCTCCCTCAGCAGAGTGGAGCGCCTTTCGGGTATGTTCAAGCCCCTAACATTGTGGGATATAACGAGTGGATTTCGGCCGAGATCTGCGTACGCCATGCCGGGAGCCCAAAGCGAGACGGCCCGGAGTGATCCTAGAACACAGAGCTGTTAATATCAGGTCAGACCAAACAAAAAAAAAAAAAAAAAAAGAGAAAAAGAAGAAGGAAAAGGTGAGTCAGAAAAGGGAAGAGTAAAGATGATGGAGCAATTTAAAGAATTCCCTAGACAGGCCGGAAATCCTGACCTGAGTAGTAGGTAGATTAGTGCGTCTCACGCCCAACCAGTAGGCGAAGAGGCACTTGGTGGGGGTAGAGGGAGGCAGCTGACAACAGGGTAAAACAGTCAGCTACTCGACTCTGCCAGTATAACTCTGTAAGAATAAACGTTAAACGTATGTGGATAGGGTGCAACATAACACACACAGCCTGCACATGAAAGCAAATCTGGCCTCATCTAATACTAGATGAAAGTGTTTTCTCCCCCCGACCCAGGGGTGGTACAAACTTAAGTGCTCACGGGCAACGCATTCGATAAAGCGCCCCTCTACGCAGCAACATGCAACAATATAACAGTATTATCCTCCTTGATCTGGCAAAAAAAAAAAAAAGGGAAGGGGGGGGGAGAGGGAGGACTCCCCCATTTCACCCATTGCCCTCCATAGTCCCGTACCCTCTTTGGTCGCTAGGCATCTGGTCACAGGGAATGTTAGTCATTATCAGAGTTTCTAGTCTTCAAGCCAGGGCAGCAGATGACCAACCTTCAACTATGACTCCCTGTGAACTTGTAACCTGATAGCCAGTATTGAAGCTCAAGATCCAGGTCCGTCTTATCTGAACAGCAGCAATTGTCCCATGTAGGTCCAGGTCAACAGGCTTCCAGGCTAGGAGGAGGTACATGGTACTGTGGTAGGTGACAGAGGGACAGACTCTGGCTTCACATGGGGGTGGTAGGTCAGGAAAATTAAAAAAAAAAAAAAAAAAAACCCCAAGGGGGGGGGGGGTGGGGTTAAGGCCAGCCAGGAGAACAAACCCGGGAGTAGGGGGCGAGTAATAGATTTTTAGCACAGTTGTTAATATTCCCTCAAGGGAATCCCCAAGGGACCCATAGTAAACAAATAAAAACAAAGGAGCATGGCAGGTTGAACTCAACAAGTGTCAATCAGTCATCAGCATGATCTCTGCGTTCCTCTCTGCTGGGACCTGGGGTTCCAAATTTCCCAGAGCGGTTCTGCTTCTGTTTCTTGTTCACTCTTTTGTCAGGAGTGGAGAAGGGGGATCTGGAAGGTGACCGGTCTCGGGGTGGTTCCTGGAACTCAGCATACCAGTCAGGCAATGGGATGTATTCAAGGTCTAGAGCGGCACAGAAGGCTGGAAGGTCACCCGGATCGCGCAGAATGAATTGACGACCATTGTAATGCACAGATAGTGCAAAAGGGAACTTCCAGGTGTATTTTAATTCACGTTCCCTGAGTTTCTCCAGCAGAGGGCGCAAGGCTCTTCGGTTTCTCAGGGTAATCTGAGATAAGTCCTGAAACAACAGGATAGTGGCTCCATTGAAAATAATATGTTCATTTCTCCTCGCCTTTCTCATTATGTCCTCTTTAACCACTTAAGCCCCGGACCATTTGGTAGCTAGAGGACCGGAGGTGAATTCAGAATTTTGCACTGCGCTGCTTTAACTGTAAATTGTGCGGACATGCAATGTTGTACCCAAACAAAATTTGCGTCCTTTTCTTCCCACAAATAGAGCTTTCTTTTAATGGTATTTGATTGCCTCTGCGATTTTTATTTTTTGCGATATAAACGGAAAAAGACCGAAAATTTTGAAAAAAAATGATATTTTCTACTTTTTGTTATAAGAAAAATCGAATAAACTCAATTGTAGTCATACATTTAGGCCAAAATGTATTCAGCCACATGTTTTTAGTAAAAAAAATGGCAATAAGCGTATATTTATTGGTTTGCGCAAAAGTTATAGAGTTTACAAACTAGGGTACATTTTCTGAAATTTACACAGCTTTAAATTTATGACTGCCTATCTCATTTCTTGAGGTGCTAAAATGACAGGGCAGTACAAAACCCCCCCAAATGACCCCATTTTGGAAAGTAGACACCCCAAGGAAATTGCTGAGAGGCATGTTGAGCCCATTGAATTTTTTATTTTTTTGTCCTAAGTGATTGAATAATGACTAAAAAAAAAAAAATTACAAAAAGTTGTCACTAAATGATATATTGCTCACACATGCCATGGTTATATGTGGAATTTCACCCCAAAATACATTTTGCTGCTTCTCCTGAGTACGGGGATACCACATATGTGGGACTTTTTGGGAGCCTAGCCGCGTACGGGACCCCGGAAACCAAGCACCGCCTTCAGGATTTCTAAGGGCGCAAATTTTTGATTTCACTCCTCACTACCTATCACAGTTTCGAAGGCCATAAAATGCCAAAATAGCACAAAACCCCCCCAAATGACCCCATTTTAGAAAGTAGACACCCCAAGGAAATTGCTGAGAGGCCTGTTGAGCCCATTGAATATAATTTTTTTTGTCCCAAGTGATTGAATAATGACAAAAAAAAAAAAAATACAAAAAGTTGTCACTTAATGATATATTGCTCACACATGCCATGGTTATATGTGGAATTGCACCCCAAAATAAATTTTTCTGCTTCTCCTGAGTACGGGGATACCACATGTGTGGGACTTTTTAGGAGCCTAGCCGCGTACGGGACCCCGAAAACCAAGCACCGCCTTCAGGATTTCTAGGCACAAATTTTTGATTTCACTCCTCACTACCTATCACAGTTTCGAAGGCCATAAAATGCCAAAATCGCACAAAACCCCCCCAAATGACCCCATTTTGGAATATAGACACCCCAAGCTATTTGCTGAGAGGAATGGCGAGTATTTTACAGCTCTCATTTGTTTTTGAAAATGAAGAAAGAAAATATATATATATATATATATTTTTTAAAAAAAAATTCAAAACTTTGTGACAAAAAGCGAGATCTGCAAAATACTCACAATACCTCTCAGCAAATAGCTTGGGGTGTCTACTTTCCAAAATGGGGTCATTTGGGGGGGTTTTGTGCTATCTGGGCATTCCATGGCCTCCGAAACTGTGATAGGCAGTGAGAAGTGAAATCAAAAATTTACACCCTTAGAAAGCCTGAAGGCGGTGCTTGGTTTTTGGGGTCCCGTACATGGCTAGGCTCCCAAAAAGTCTCACACATGTGGTATCCCCGTACTCAGGAGAAGCAAAAGAATGTATTTTGGGGTGTAATTACACATATGCCCATGGCATGTTTGAGCAATATATCATTTAGTGACAACTTTGTGCAAAAAAAAAAAAAAAAAATTGTCGTTTTTCCGCAACTTGTGTCAACATATAAAATATTCCATGGACTCGACATGCCTCTCAGTATATAGCTTGGGGTGTCTACTTTCCAAAATGGGGTCATTTGGGGGGTTTTGAACTGTTCTGGCATTTTATACACAACATTAGGAAGCTTACATCCACTCTTCTAACCACTTGAAGACAAAGCCCTTTTTGACACTTTTTGTTTACATGAAAATTTTTTTTTTTTGCAAGAAAATTATGTTGAACCCCCAAACATTATATATATATATTTTTAAAGCAAAGGCCCTACAGATTAAAATGGTGGGTGTTGCATTTTTTTTTTCTACACAGTATTTGCGCAGCGATTTTTCAAACGCATTTTTTGGGTTAAAAAATACACTTTTTTTAATTTTAATGCACTAAAACACACTATATTGCCCAAATGTTTGATGAAATAAAAAAGATGATCTTAGGCCGAGTACATAGATACCAAACACGACATGCTTTAAAATTTTGCACAAACGCGCATTGGCGACAAACTACATACATTTTTAAAAGCCTTTAAAAGCCTTTACAGGTTACCCCAGTAGATTTACAGAGGAGGTCTACTGCTAAAATGATTGCCCTCGATCTGACCTTCGCGGTGATACCTCACATGCATGGTGCAATTGCTGTTTACATATGACGCCAGACCGACGCTTGCATACGCCATTGGGCAAGAGCAGGGCAGGACAGGGGTGCTTTTTTTTTTCTTTTTTTTTTTTTTATTATTAATTTTGCTTTTTTATTTTATTTTTAAATTGTTCCTTCCAAGTATTTTTTTTTTTTATCATTTTTATTGTTATCTCAGGGAATGTAAATATCCCCTATGATAGCAATAGGTAGTGACAGGTACTCTTTTTTTGAAAAAACTGGGGTCTTCTAGACCCTAGATTTTTTCTCTGCCCTGAAAGCATCTGACCACACCAAGATCGGTGTGATAAAATGCTTTCCCAATTTCCCAATGGCGCTTTTTATATCTGGGGGAGGGCATTCCCTCCCACTGCTTGTAAAAGCAGTCCAGAGGCTAATTAGCCGCTAGGATTGCTTTTACATGAAAGCCGGCCGCAGGCTGAAAAGAATGATACCAAGATGATACCTAAACTCGCAGGCATCATTCTGGTATAAACATTCAAAGTCCAGCAACATACCAGTACGTTGCTGGTCCTTGTTGGACATGTATTGTAATCTTTTTATTTCATGCAGCCAGTTGGCTGAACGAAAAAAGAGATTGATCGGTGGGTATGCCCACCATTAGAATACCGCCCTTCATCCACCCACTTCCAATGATGGGCATACACGCACCATTTATATATGCCGAAGCATGGGGGCATCCTCCCGCAAAAAAGTTATGCCGCACACACATGGTCGGACTTTTCCACGGGCAAGCCTCCGTCGGAATTTCGACCGTATGTACGCGGCATTAGGAGCAAAATCGCTCCTCCGCCCCTGCTGCCCCAATGCTTCGGCATATTTGCTTTTTTTTTTTAACTGTGGTGGTGAAATCACCTCCTACAGCACTGGAGTCGCAGGGATCAGGCCTGTTCAGATACTATACCACTAAGGGGGGTGTATGCTTCACGCGTGGGTGTTAGCGTTACTGGCACTAACCTGACGCTGCCTGGGCCTAAGACTAAACTTTGGTGACACTTTTACAGTCACAAATGTCACTGATTGCAGTGATCACTAAATAAATGGTCACTGCAATCAGTGACACTGTGACTGGGGGCTGGGGGGGTGATCTGGGGGGTGATCTGGGGTGTCTGGGGGGGCCTGGGGGGGCGATTTATGTCCCTATGTGTCCTGGTGTCAGTGTAGTGTTGTGTGCACTGACCTGATATCTTCTCTTGTACGGCGCTCGGTATATGTGAGCGCCGCACCAGAGATGACAACACTTCCTCCTGCTCCCTCTGTCTGACACAGACAGAGGGGGCATTTCCATTCGCCGGGAGCGATCGCGAGGGGGTGGCCAGAAACGAATGGCTGCCCCCTCATCCCGGAACGCTCCCGGACACTTAGCCACCGCTCACTGTATAGAAGGGGGGTCCGATTGGACCCCCCAACTGTACAAAGGCAATCACGTACACTCTACGTGATTGTGCCTGTCGGTGCCATTCTGCCGACGTATATATACAGTGAGCGGTCGTTAAGTGGTTAAGCGTGAAGCTCTGAAGGCAACATATGATGTCCCTCGGAGGAGCTTCATCTGGGCCTTTTGGTCTGAGTGCTCTGTGGGCCCTGACAAAATCGATCGCCATGTCTTCCTGCCGCTCCAGCAAGCTATTGAAAACTCGTTGCAATGCCGGAATGATTTGAGCTGCGTCTACTGTCTCAGGGATACCCCTCACCCGTATATTGGCCCTCCTTCCCCTGTTATCCAGGTCTTCCAAATGCCTATTTATTTCAATAAAATTGTGGTTTTGAGTCGTGCATTTCTTCTCCAATCTGAGAATTGCTTTGTCCCTGTGCCTTCCCGCTGCCTCAGATACCGCCATCCGCTCATTCTTAGCCAATAGGTTAGATTTAATGTCCGTGATGGCGGCCGAGAAGGAGGATTTAATATCCGCGGCTATCACTGACATATCGGCTAGGGTGAGGGGATGATTCAAGCGGGCATTTCCTTTACCTGAATCCTCAGGCGGGGATTGGGAGTCCTCGCTGTATTCCTCCTCGTGTGGCTGCATCAGCGCCATCTTGGTCTTCCCCACGTTGTTGCGGGTCCCCGCCGCAGGTTTAAATAGCTCTGTGATGTTCCGCGCTGTGGTGGAAGTCGAACCTCTCCTCGGGCGTGAGTGCGGGGTGTTGTACAGGCGTTTGCCCGGCATCTGGAGGCTTAGGGTTGGGAAATTAGGTGATTGCAGGCTGTGTGTGTGCCGGAGCTCTCCTAGTGTGCGTCCATACCCGTTGCGTGCCAAGCCACGCCCCTACACGTGTTTTCTAGGAGAAAATCTCCTGCATGATGATCAGTAAAATACTTACATATAGATGCATATAAATGCGTAAAGATACATAAGCGTACATAATAATACATTATTTTTCCCCTCTGTTTAGACTTAATTTACTTGTGTACAAGCGTTAATGCATGCATTTATACATGTTAGCACATAAAGTGCATGTTCTTAGATGCAGATTTTTGGATGTTGTGTTAAGGATCTCAAAGCAGCTCATGCTTATGCACCTGTGAGAGTGGTTTAGTTGAAAACTATACAGCTGTTTTCAGATCTGTAATTAAAGAATAAGTTAATCTTTAGTAACATGTTTCACCCATATTCAAGGTGTAACATGTAACATGTTACACATACCTCCCAACTTTCTGAGATGGGAATGAAGCACACCTATTAGCAAAAGTATGTAGGTATAAGACACACCCCCTTTAACCACTTGTTTACTGGGCACATATACCCCATTCCTGCCCAGGCGAAATTTCAGCTTTTGGCACTGTCACGCTTTGAATGAAAATTGCACGATCGTGCGACGTGGCTCCCAAACAAAATTGACGTATTTTTTTTCCCCACAAATAGAGCTTTCTTTTGGTGGTATTTGATCACCTCTGCGGTTTTTATTTTTTGTGATATAATCAAAAAAAGAGCGCCAATTTTGAAAAAAGCACAATATTTTTTACTTTTTGCTATAATAAATATCCAATTTTTTTTAAAAAAACAAGTTTTTTTTCTCAGTTTAGGCCGATACGTATTCTTCTACATATTTTTGGTAAAAAAAACCCGCAATAAGCGTATAGTGATTGGTTTGCGCAAAAGTTATAGCGCCTACAAATAGGGGATAGAATTATGAATTATTATTTTTTTATTATTTATTTTTTTACTAGTAATGGCGTTTATCTGCGATTTTTGTCAGAACTGCGTTATTACGGCAGACAGATCGGACACTTTTGACACATTTTTGGGACCATTCACATTTATACAGCGATTCCCTGCTATAAATATGCACTGATTACTGTATAAATGTGACTGGCAGGGAAGGGGTTAACACTAGAGGGCAAGGAAGGGGTTAAATGTGTTCCCTAGGAGTGATTCTTACTGTGGGGGGGGGGGGGACTGACTGTGGGAGGTGACCGATCTGTATCCCTATGTAGAAGGGACACAGCATCGGTCGCCTCTCCCTGACAGGACATGGATCTCTGTGTTTACACACAGAGATCCACATCCCTGGCTCTGTGACTGCCGATCGCAGGTAACTGGCGGACATCGCGGCCGCCAGGCACGCACATCGGCACGTCAGTGATGCAGGGGGCACGCGTGCGCACTGCCGGCAGCGCTCTCGCGCCCCCCAGTGGCCTCCCGGACCTGTAGAGCCACCTTGTGGCCGTCATTTGACAATGGCCCGGGCTCCAAGAAGTTAAAGGAGAATTGTACAAAAAATGATTGGTTAAACTTACAAGTGCTTTTTTACCACTACTATTCCTTTATATTGGCTTTTGGAATTTATAAATGCAGCAATTTAGAAATTGGATGATAGGTTTATCACTTTATAAAACTTTTTGATAGCTAAACAATGCATCTTATATACAACTATATAGATCAGACCAAAATGAGGGACAAATGAAGAGGAAAGAGGGACAGAGGAACTTTATTCCAAATCAGGGACATTCCCTCGAAATTGGGGACAGTTGGGAGCTATCTTCTACCCGCACTCGCTGACACAATTTAAAAAAAACACAGCTGTGCAGGGCTTCGCCCTTTTATCCACATCATTCATTGACAGAGTTCTGTGAATGTGAGAACTACAAGTACCAACGTCCTTTGCGGCTGTTGGCTTGTAGTTCTAAATGAACCACCAGGGTGCTGTTGAGCACTCTAGGTAGTTCACTGATGCTTCTTGTCAGTGTATAACTGCCTGACCGTATAAGGTACGAGCAGGCAGCTTACACAGTCTGCAGATGTCCTGCATTGCACCCACAATCTGCTGATTGCTGGTGCAATGCTTTTCAGGCTCCCAGCAAAAATAAATATTATATGCACATTTTTTTTAACTGAAAAAAGAAGTGCATTTATTTATTTATTTATTTTTTACAAAATTGAACTTATTCTTTAAAAAACACTTGTATATGCATTTTTTTACTACCACGTGAATGAAGCCTTACCGGTTGGCAAACCCATTGCTCACACTCTGCCTATCAAACTATCAAACAGGTGCTGTGTTTTATCACTGATTGGGCAAAATTATGGGACAAGGCAACACTGTGGGGTTGATTTACTAAAGTCAAATAGACTGTGCAGTTGCACTCTTCCAAGTGCAGTTTCTTCAAAGCTTAGTAAGCAAGGTAAAGCTTCACTTTGCAAAGAATACCCAATCACATGCAAGGACAATTTAAAAAACTGCATTTTTGCTTGCACGTGATTGGATGATGAAAGTCAGCAGAGCTTCTGAGCATTTACTAAGCTCTGGAGCAACTGCTAGCAATAGTGCTTTGCATGCATTGCCATTACCAATTCTAGGATAATTTACAAAATGTTTACATAATTAGGGGGCCCTGGTAATAATAATAACCAAGACACTTTGAAATTAGGTATACCCATTGGTTTTACAAAGGAGTACATCGTTTTATAAAGTTGAGAACCCCTGGATTATTACCTTTTATAGTTTTTTTTTTTTTTATATTACAAGAAAAACAGAAATGGAAGGCATGCACACCTAGTGCATTACCAGAGATAATTTAATAAAAAAAAAAAATTAGTATAAAAGTGGGTACTCACAAAATGCAACTGACAAAAGGCTATAGCCTAGCTCTGAGAAAGGGGGTGCACCCCTGAAACGCGTTAGATGTAACCCGTGTTCTGTGCATGTCCATGCACTCTGTTTTTGGCCTTTTGTCAGTTGCATTTTGTGAGTATCCACTTTTATGCAAATTTTTTTTTAAATTAAATTATCTCTGGTAATGCACTAGGAGTGCGCTCCTTCCATTTCTGTTTTTCTTGTAGTTCCTTTCGGATTACCCCATCTGAGGAAGGCAGCATCCACGTGGCTTTGGGATACCATATATATTTTTTACACCAACATTTTATCTGATATCTGTTACATCACACCTTGGAAGACCTATTAGCGCTGGAAGTGACTGTGGTTTTTGTTTTTTTGTTTTTTATATTGTCTAATGTTCATCCACAAACATTTATATGCTTATAGTTACTGGTAGTTTTGATTATTCACTGGCTAAATATTCACATTTTATAGGTAGCTAAAGAAGTGTCTGGTGAAAAGAGCTATAAAGACACAAATCCAAGGTAATAAAACGTGCCTAAATTCATCCTCTCCTTATATACATTAAATACAAGTGCAGCGCTTACAAAAAAACATATAAACATAAGTGACAAAGAAAAAAGAAATAGGTCCAAATATTGATGCACTAATAAAGAAAATTGTAGTTGAAAAATATCCACCACGTGCGGAAATGATGACATGTGCTTGAACCCCGTCTTATTATGCACTCTCCAGAATTAAATAACTTAAACGCATATAAAACAAAGATATATTCCACCAAGTGTCAAGAAATCCACTGATTATGCACTCACCAAACTTATATAGTATAAACGCCTTTATAAGATCTCCTTATAACTTCAAAGGATGCATAAGAAAGCTCACTACATGAAACCCAGAAAGTACTATATAGTGTAGTATTTTATTTTATAAATGGGGTTTAAAGTATAAAAGTATTGTTAAAACGCTGCAACATACATCTATTGATAGTTAAAATCAAACAATCAGCTGACCATACTTACAAAGATGGTCACCGCTCCAAGATCCGGAAGTGGCAGCATGACATCAGCATGTAGGCCCCTTCCAGCATGTTTTGTGCGTACGCACGTCCTCAGGGGATACGCCTCCCGTCATCATTTCCGCACGTGGTGGATATTTTTCAACTACAATTTGCTTTATTATTGCATCAATATTTGGTGCTTCACTTGCGTTTAATATATGTATATATAAGCTTTTTATGGTCACCTTGTGTGCTAGCAGCTTTATGGTCCTAGGCACTCACTATTTATTTGCGTGTCTCTCCTTATATACACTGTAAATAATCAATATTTTTTCTAGGGTGTCAGTAGTAATATCCTCAATAAAAAAATAAAATTAAAAAAATCCAAACCAAAGCAAAAGGTATAATTTAACTCTACATTTTTTTGCTAATACAAGCAGCTAAGGTGGTACAACACTCTTAAGCCCCGTACACACGATCGGTTAAACTGATGAAAACCGTCCGATGGATGGTTTTCATCAGACAAACCGATCGTGTATGGTACCCATCGGTCTTTTTTCCATCGGATGGAAAAAATAGAACTTGTTTTAAATTTTTCCGATGGATCAAAAACCGATGGGAATTTCCGATCGTCTATGAGCAAGTCCATCGGATAAAAAACCCACGCATGCTTAGAATCAAGTCGACGCATGCTCAGAAGCATTAAACTTCATTTTTCCCAGCTCATTGGAGTGTTTTACGTCACCGCGTTTGGAATGGTCGATGATCCGATCGTGTGTACGGGGCTTTAGGCCTAATGCACACCTAATGCACACTGAACGCCCCTGCATGTTAGCCTATGTGCCCATGCACATGAGTTCATGAGTTTAGAGGCAGGAAAAAATTCCACAGCCAGTGCATGTAGGAGCAGCAGCTCTTTTGCAGAACAAGTGATTGACACGTATAAACTTGTGTAATCATGTCTAAATGCATCCAAATGTGCGTTAATGCTAGGCGTGTGTGGCAAAGTGTTAATTAATTTCAATGGCCAGAATAAATGATTATTCTGGCCAATGGAATAAATTAATGTCCAAACGCTTGACGTGGTTAAACACGCCTAAACGCGTTACACACTTTTGCAAGCGTCAATTGTTTTTTGTTTTGTTTTTTACAAAATGCTCCTGCCAGGAAGAAAGATGTTTAAGAGAGTTAGGAAAATATCCAGTGTGCATGAGGCCTTATAGTAATCTAGTGCACTCACCCCAGACTTTACCTGCTTTTTCTTTTACTTGGCTAATCTGCAGGAAAGACTGAGGTACACCGCACTAGCAGCCCGTACCCTCCTGGATGGGGAGGTTGAGCGGTGTTAGTTTTTTTCGGGCCTGCCTGCGGCTAGTGTTAGAATCCTCCCGAGCTGATCTCGTCTCTGCATTAGCCAGAGACAAGTCCTTATTTCTCCCCAATAATGTAACTGTCCACACCAACTGAAAGTCCAACCTTAGTATTTATTTCACCACGGATAACAAATAGTCTCTATGAGAGCAGACAGGTTGATACGAGACACAGGTCAGATAAGGTGGGAGGAGGTCCAGGCACAAACTCAATTAGGCTTCTCTTACTGTTCTGCTTTCATGAACAGGCTTGGACGCACGGTCTCTGCCACAGACCGGGTGAATATGAAAAGTCACTGCCACTGACTTGCTGAAGTTGGTCACTGCCACTGACCTGGTGAATAGGGCCTTGCCCTGTTTGGTCACTGCCACTGACTTGGTGTGCGTAGAGTCACTACCTCTATGACCTACAGAACATGCACTTCCTTCTTCAAGAAACTTGGCCCTTGTTAAGGAGAAGAACCTCCCTCCGGAGAGGCCCCCACTGTCACCACGACTCTGCGTGGGTCTTTTGAAGGGGTCACCTCCCTGGCCTCCTCGATCCTGGATACGGGTCCCCTCGCAAGGCGTCACCCTGGGAGCCCTCAATCCCGAGTGGAACCCAGCCAAAGCCGCTGGGCTCCGGGCCTCAAAAATAGTACCTCACCCCAGACTAAAGGTGTCTGGGATGGAACAGGAACTCGGCCTCCGGGCCTAAGGCACCCGGAGGCGACACACGCACCACCCAGGCTGAAGGTGCCTGGGCGCCTTTTTATACACTCGTATTGCTGCCAAGAGGAGACAAGAAAAGGCACAACCTTGTATCAGTGGTTCAACCCTGGCCCACGGCAACAGCGCCACCGGTAGGCCACAGGGAACAGCACACCAACACTATCTCCCAAGGACAGAAATGGTCCAAGAAACCTAACAATTAGTGTACCTGAGCCATATTACTACTCAGATACTCCTCTTAAATATAGCACCCCGCTACAGTAACAATTAGAGATAAGAAAAGAAATGTGTAATGGGCAGATTTGGCCTTATTAATCCTATTATCGGAATTTAATGTATGCTGGTCTGAGAGGTCCATAAATATAAAGTTCACCACACAGGCACATATTTAGAAAATGTTAAGCTTTCAGGATGGGCATAAAAACTCTTATTTAAGTGAAATGATACTTTCAAAAAGTTCAAATGCTGTTATGGAAAATGTCCACTAGATGGTAGCATACGACTGAAGTTGTTTCTTTTCTCGTTTGAGTTACTTTGGTGCAGTTACATGCATATCAAACTGCTCTGTATGTATTGTTGTTCCAATTCTGTCAACTATAATAGAACAGATCTTATCATTCATGTTATGTGCAGATACTCATGCATTTAACTGGGCCAAAATGCAGTGAAAAGTGTGTATAGGGATTTATAATTAAAGTGTCCAGACAAAACATTTTAATTCTTGTATAGTGTGAAACATAATGTCAGGTTTTTACTGATAACCATAGTTCTGTTGGAAAAATTTCTTCTCACCAGACCAGAAGTGAGGGAAAATATGTGGCAGGAACACAGATGGCAAAAAAATAAACTAATACATTAATAAATACATGAATTAATTAATAAAATCACACATATTCTAGCCTCCTAACCTAATAAAAAAGCATGTTGATTTTTGCTATTGGTACTGAGATTTTTCCTTCTGACCAGGACTTAAGTAGCAGTAATTTCTCGAATGGAGCCTAGGATAGCAGTTAACTATCTCAAGACCGGACACTTTCAGCCCCTTCCTGCAGAGGCCAGTTTTCAGCACTGTCACACTTATGACAACTCCTCAGGCATGCAACACTGTACCCAAATGACATTTTTTGAGACAGATAGAGATTTATTTTAGTGGTATTTAATTACCACTGGGATTTTTTATTTATTTTTTTGCTATCTAAGCAAAAAAATACTGACACGTTTTTCTTACTTTTTGTATAAGAAAAGTTTTGCAAATAAATAATCCTTTTTCCCTAAATGTAGGCCAAAACGTATTCTGTTACATTTTAGTTGGTTAAAAAATAACCCAAAATTAGTGTATATTATTTAGTCTCTATGAAAGTTATAGATTCTACAAACTATGGTATACTGTATATATTTGAAAATTGATGAATACTGATGTACTGACTATCTCTTTTCTCGAGATACTAAAATTCCAGGACAGTACAAATACCTTCAAATGACCCCTTTTGGAAAGTAGCTAGCCCAAGGTATTTAATAGGAGGCATGGTGAGTTTTTTGAAGTTGTAATTTTTGTGCCACAATTTTTAAGAAAACGCTGAAAAAAAAAAGAAAAATATATTTTTTTTAAACAAAGTTGTCAATTAAAAAGTTTTTTTCTAACACACAGCACAGACATACTTACAATTACAACCCAAAACACATTCTGCTATGCCTCCTAAGTATGGGCATACTATATGTATGATACTTTTTCACAGCCTAGAAGTATAGAGTGGGCCAAAATCCAAAAAGCACCTTCAGGCATTTTGGGGGGGAAATTATGCATCTAAATTCCTGACTACCTGACACATATTTGGAGGCCCTGGAGCACCAGGACAGTAGAAATGCCTACAAAATTACCAAATTTGGAGAGTAAACACCCCAAGGCCCAGAGGCTTAGTGAGTCTTTTGAAGACTTTTTTTTCCACAAGTGTTTGGAAAATGCAAAAAAATAATTACATTTCTTTTTTAAACAAAGTTGTAATTTGATTAGATATTTCTCATACACACCACGGGCATACTTAGAATTACAACCCAAAACACATTCTGCTGCTCCTCTCGAGTATGGCATTACCACGTGTGTGAGATTTTGTCAGTGTCTGGACTGATTATATACCAGACATTTTATCTTGTGTATCACACAAATTAACCAATTGTATCAAAACCAATGTCCTGTAATGGTTGCCTCAATGCGAGTGGTCAGGGATTACAGCTTAGTGAATTGTCACCTATAGAAGTCCATGTTCCTATAAACCAAGCAAGCCTAGCCTACTGGTACAGTACATGGCTGCCTCAGGAATGCCATGTTCACTGGCCATGAAGTGGAGGGGGCTGAAGAAAAGAAAAACAAAAGAGTTCCTCTGGTTCCAGGAGTGAAGTTGTCCACAGCGGATGGCTGGGACTCTTGTCTCACAGGAATGTAGTCAGTAGGATGGGCAGGTGGGTCAGTTCAGGCCGCAGACTGAGACATGGTCAGCAAACAGGCAAAGGATCAGTCCAGGCAACAGGCAGCAATGTGGTAAAAAGACAGACCAGAGTTAGTACAGGCAGAGGCTACATTGCACTGGTGTGGTGGTGATCAGGAACACTGTTGCTGGCTGCACTTGTTAGGTGACACTGGGGCAGGTGTGGCGATAATCAAAGACACCATTGCTGGTTTACACAGGAGTAGGGATGAGCTCGGTGTTCGAGTCGAACATACGTTCGACTCGAACATCGGCTGTTCGATCGTTCGACGAAGATCGAACGATTTGGGCCGTTCGTGCCTAATTCGAGTGACGCGAACGGCCCACAATGCACTACGCCATCGCAGTGTCATCCAGGCGCTGTGATTGGCCAAGCATGCACTGTGACCCCGCATGCTTGGCCAATCACAGCGCCGGCAGCGAGGAGAGCAATGATTGGCCACAGGCAGGATGCCTGTGGCCAATTATTGCTGAGGGTGTTTAGTACACGCCCCACACTATAAAAGGCCGCCAGCACGGCGGCCTAGTGTAGTGTGTTCCGGAGCAGGGAAAGAGAAGCATAGGCAGGGACAGTGACATTTTTTTTTCTTGCTTAACCTGGATTCCTTTAGTTTAGGGAAAGAGAAGGATAGGTAGGGAGAGTGTCAGTGTGTTTTACTGTGCTAATCCTTGTTTCTAGGGACAGGGAAGGACAGTGAGGGAAATTCTCCTTGTGCTATAGTGTGCTAAAGCATTGATCATCAACCATCTTTAAAAAATCCTTTTTTTCTAGGGACAGAAAACTATAGGTAGGGAGAGTGTCAGTGTGTTTTACTGTGATAATCCTTGTTTCTAGGGACAGGGAAGGACAGTGAGGGAAATTCTCCTTGTGCTATAGTGTGCTAAAGCATTGATCATCAACCATCTTTAAAAAAACATTTTTTCTAGGGACAGAAAACTATAGGTAGGAAGAGTGTCAGTTTCTTTCACTGTGATAATCCTTGTTTCTAGGGACAGGGAAGGACAGTGAGGGAAATTCTCCTTGTGCTATAGTGTGCTAAAGCATTGATCATCAACCAGCTTTAAAAAAACATTTTTTCTAGGGACAGAAAACTATAGGTAGGAAGAGTGTCAGTTTCTTTCACTGTGATAATCCTTGTTTCTAGGGACAGGGAAGGACAGTGAGGGAAATTCTACTTGTGCTATAGTGTGCTAAAGCATTGATCATCAATCAGCTTTAAAAAAACATTTTTTCTAGGGACAGAAAACTATAGGTAGGAAGAGTGTCAGTTTCTTTCACTGTGATAATCCTTGTTTCTAGGGACAGGGAAGGACAGTGAGGGAAATTCTCCTTGTGCTATAGTGTGCTAAAGCATTGATCATCAACCATCTTTAAAAAAACATTTTTTCTAGGGACAGAAAACTATAGGTAGGAAGAGTGTCAGTTTCTTTCACTGTGATAATCCTTGTTTCTAGGGACAGGGAAGGACAGTGAGGGAAATTCTACTTGTGCTATAGTGTGCTAAAGCATTGATCATCAACCGTCTTTAAAAAAACATTTTTTCTAGGGACAGAAAACTATAGGTAGGAAGAGTGTCAGTTTCTTTCACTGTGATAATCCTTGTTTCTAGGGACAGGGAAGGACAGTGAGGGAAATTCTACTTGTGCTATAAGGTGCTAAAGCATTGATCATCAATCAGCTTTAAAAAAACATTTTTTCTAGGGACAGAAAACTATAGGTAGGAAGAGTGTCAGTTTCTTTCACTGTGATAATCCTTGTTTCTAGGGACAGGGAAGGACAGTGAGGGAAATTCTCCTTGTGCTATAGTGTGCTAAAGCATTGATCATCAACCGTCTTTAAAAAAACATTTTTTCTAGGGACAGAAAACTATAGGTAGGAAGAGTGTCAGTTTCTTTCACTGTGATAATCCTTGTTTCTAGGGACAGGGAAGGACAGTGAGGGAAATTCTCCTTGTCCTATAGTTTGCTAAAGCATTGATCATCAACCGTCTTTAAAAAAACATTTTTTCTAGGGACAGAAAACTATAGGTAGGAAGAGTGTCAGTTTCTTTCACTGTGATAATCCTTGTTTCTAGGGACAGGGAAGGACAGTGAGGGAAATTCTACTTGTGCTATAGTGTGCTAAAGCATTGATCATCAATCAGCTTTAAAAAAACATTTTTTCTAGGGACAGAAAACTATAGGTAGGAAGAGTGTCAGTTTCTTTCACTGTGATAATCCTTGTTTCTAGGGACAGGGAAGGACAGTGAGGGAAATTCTCCTTGTGCTATAGTGTGCTAAAGCATTGATCATCAACCATCTTTAAAAAAACATTTTTTCTAGGGACAGAAAACTATAGGTAGGAAGAGTGTCAGTTTCTTTCACTGTGATAATCCTTGTTTCTAGGGACAGGGAAGGACAGTGAGGGAAATTCTCCTTGTGCTATAGTGTGCTAAAGCATTGATCATCAACCGTCTTTAAAAAAATATTTTTTCTAGGGACAGAAAACTATAGGTAGGAAGAGTGTCAGTTTCTTTCACTGTGATAATCCTTGTTTCTAGGGACAGGGAAGGACAGTGAGGGAAATTCTACTTGTGCTATAGTGTGCTAAAGCATTGATCATCAATCAGCTTTAAAAAAACATTTTTTCTAGGGACAGAAAACTATAGGTAGGAAGAGTGTCAGTTTCTTTCACTGTGATAATCCTTGTTTCTAGGGACAGGGAAGGACAGTGAGGGAAATTCTCCTTGTGCTATAGTTTGCTAAAGCATTGATCATCAACCGTCTTTAAAAAAACATTTTTTCTAGGGACAGAAAACTATAGGTAGGAAGAGTGTCAGTTTCTTTCACTGTGATAATCCTTGTTTCTAGGGACAGGGAAGGACAGTGAGGGAAATTCTACTTGTGCTATAGTGTGCTAAAGCATTGATCATCAATCAGCTTTAAAAAAACATTTTTTCTAGGGACAGAAAACTATAGGTAGGAAGAGTGTCAGTTTCTTTCACTGTGATAATCCTTGTTTCTAGGGACAGGGAAGGACAGTGAGGGAAATTCTCCTTGTGCTATAGTGTGCTAAAGCATTGATCATCAACCATCTTTAAAAAAACATTTTTTCTAGGGACAGAAAACTATAGGTAGGAAGAGTGTCAGTTTCTTTCACTGTGATAATCCTTGTTTCTAGGGACAGGGAAGGACGGTGAGGGAAATTCTCCTTGTGCTATAGTGTGCTAAAGCATTGATCATCAACCGTCTTTAAAAAAACATTTTTTCTAGGGACAGAAAACTATAGGTAGGAAGAGTGTCAGTTTCTTTCACTGTGATAATCCTTGTTTCTAGGGACAGGGAAGGACAGTGAGGGAAATTCTACTTGTGCTATAGTGTGCTAAAGCATTGATCATCAATCAGCTTTAAAAAAACATTTTTTCTAGGGACAGAAAACTATAGGTAGGAAGAGTGTCAGTTTCTTTCACTGTGATAATCCTTGTTTCTAGGGACAGGGAAGGACAGTGAGGGAAATTCTCCTTGTGCTATAGTGTGCTAAAGCATTGATCATCAACCGTCTTTAAAAAAACATTTTTTCTAGGGACAGAAAACTATAGGTAGGAAGAGTGTCAGTTTCTTTCACTGTGATAATCCTTGTTTCTAGGGACAGGGAAGGACAGTGAGGGAAATTCTACTTGTGCTATAGTGTGCTAAAGCATTGATCATCAATCAGCTTTAAAAAAAACATTTTTCTAGGGACAGAAAACTATAGGTAGGAAGAATGTCAGTTTCTTTCACTGTGATAATCCTTGTTTCTAGGGACAGGGAAGGACAGTGAGGGAAATTCTCCTTGTGCTATAGTGTGCTAAAGCATTGATCATCAACCATCTTTAAAAAAACATTTTTTCTAGGGACAGAAAACTATAGGTAGGAAGAGTGTCAGTTTCTTTCACTGTGATAATCCTTGTTTCTAGGGACAGGGAAGGACAGTGAGGGAAATTCTCCTTGTGCTATAGTGTGCTAAAGCATTGATCATCAATCAGCTTTAAAAAAAAACATTTTTTCTAGGGACAGAAAACTATAGGTAGGAAGAGTGTCAGTTTCTTTCACTGTGATAATCCTTGTTTCTAGGGACAGGGAAGGACAGTGAGGGAAATTCTCCTTGTGCTATAGTGTGCTAAAGCATTGATCATCAACCATCTTTAAAAAAACATTTTTTCTAGGGACAGAAAACTATAGGTAGGAAGAGTGTCAGTTTCTTTCACTGTGATAATCCTTGTTTCTAGGGACAGGGAAGGACAGTGAGGGAAATTCTACTTGTGCTATAGTGTGCTAAAGCATTGATCATCAATCAGCTTTAAAAAAACATTTTTTCTAGGGACAGAAAACTATAGGTAGGAAGAGTGTCAGTTTCTTTCACTGTGATAATCCTTGTTTCTAGGGACAGGGAAGGACAGTGAGGGAAATTCTCCTTGTGCTATAGTGTGCTAAAGCATTGATCATCAACCGTCTTTAAAAAAACATTTTTTCTAGGGACAGAAAACTATAGGTAGGAAGAGTGTCAGTTTCTTTCACTGTGATAATCCTTGTTTCTAGGGACAGGGAAGGACAGTGAGGGAAATTCTACTTGTGCTATAGTGTGCTAAAGCATTGATCATCAATCAGCTTTAAAAAAACATTTTTTCTAGGGACAGAAAACTATAGGTAGGAAGAGTGTCAGTTTCTTTCACTGTGATAATCCTTGTTTCTAGGGACAGGGAAGGACAGTGAGGGAAATTCTCCTTGTGCTATAGTGTGCTAAAGCATTGATCATCAACCATCTTTAAAAAAACATTTTTTCTAGGGACAGAAAACTATAGGTAGGAAGAGTGTCAGTTTCTTTCACTGTGATAATCCTTGTTTCTAGGGACAGGGAAGGACAGTGAGGGAAATTCTCCTTGTGCTATAGTGTGCTAAAGCATTGATCATCAACCATCTTTAAAAAAACATTTTTTCTAGGGACAGAAAACTATAGGTAGGAAGAGTGTCAGTTTCTTTCACTGTGATAATCCTTGTTTCTAGGGACAGGGAAGGACAGTGAGGGAAATTCTACTTGTGCTATAGTGTGCTAAAGCATTGATCATCAACCGTCTTTAAAAAAACATTTTTTCTAGGGACAGAAAACTATAGGTAGGAAGAGTGTCAGTTTCTTTCACTGTGATAATCCTTGTTTCTAGGGACAGGGAAGGACAGTGAGGGAAATTCTACTTGTGCTATAGTGTGCTAAAGCATTGATCATCAATCAGCTTTAAAAAAACATTTTTTCTAGGGACAGAAAACTATAGGTAGGAAGAGTGTCAGTTTCTTTCACTGTGATAATCCTTGTTTCTAGGGACAGGGAAGGACAGTGAGGGAAATTCTCCCTGTGCTATAGTGTGCTAAAGCATTGATCATCAACCATCTTTAAAAAAACATTTTTTCTAGGGACAGAAAACTATAGGTAGGAAGAGTGTCAGTTTCTTTCACTGTGATAATCCTTGTTTCTAGGGACAGGGAAGGACAGTGAGGGAAATTCTACTTGTGCTATAGTGTGCTAAAGCATTGATCATCAATCAGCTTTAAAAAAACATTTTTTCTAGGGACAGAAAACTATAGGTAGGAAGAGTGTCAGTTTCTTTCACTGTGATAATCCTTGTTTCTAGGGACAGGGAAGGACAGTGAGGGAAATTCTCCTTGTGCTATAGTGTGCTAAAGCATTGATCATCAACCGTCTTTAAAAAAGCATTTTTTCTAGGGACAGAAAACTATAGGTAGGAAGAGTGTCAGTTTCTTTCACTGTGATAATCCTTGTTTCTAGGGACAGGGAAGGACAGTGAGGGAAATTCTACTTGTGCTATAGTGTGCTAAAGCATTGATCATCAATCAGCTTTAAAAAAACATTTTTTTCTAGGGACAGAAAACTATAGGTAGGAAGAGTGTCAGTTTCTTTCACTGTGATAATCCTTGTTTCTAGGGACAGGGAAGGACAGTGAGGGAAATTCTCCTTGTGCTATAGTGTGCTAAAGCATTGATCATCAACCGTCTTTAAAAAAACATTTTTTCTAGGGACAGAAAACTATAGGTAGGAAGAGTGTCAGTTTCTTTCACTGTGATAATCCTTGTTTCTAGGGACAGGGAAGGCCAGTGAGGGAAATTCTCCTTGTGCTATAGTTTGCTAAAGCATTGATCATCAACCGTCTTTAAAAAAACATTTTTTTTTGGAACAGAAAACTATAGGTAGGAAGAGTGTCAGTTTCTTTCACTGTGATAATCCTTGTTTCTAGGGACAGGGAAGGACAGTGAGGGAAATTCTACTTGTGCTATAGTGTGCTAAAGCATTGATCATCAATCAGCTTTAAAAAAACATTTTTTCTAGGGACAGAAAACTATAGGTAGGAAGAGTGTCAGTTTCTTTCACTGTGATAATCCTTGTTTCTAGGGACAGGGAAGGACAGTGAGGGAAATTCTCCTTGTGCTATAGTGTGCTAAAGCATTGATCATCAATCAGCTTTAAAAAAACATTTTTTCTAGGGACAGAAAACTATAGGTAGGAAGAGTGTCAGTTTCTTTCACTGTGATAATCCTTGTTTCTAGGGACAGGGAAGGACAGTGAGGGAAATTCTCCTTGTGCTATAGTGTGCTAAAGCATTGATCATCAACCGTCTTTAAAAAAACATTTTTTCTAGGGACAGAAAACTATAGGTAGGAAGAGTGTCAGTTTCTTTCACTGTGATAATCCTTGTTTCTAGGGACAGGGAAGGACAGTGAGGGAAATTCTACTTGTGCTATAGTGTGCTAAAGCATTGATCATCAATCAGCTTTAAAAAAACATTTTTTCTAGGGACAGAAAACTATAGGTAGGAAGAGTGTCAGTTTCTTTCACTGTGATAATCCTTGTTTCTAGGGACAGGGAAGGACAGTGAGGGAAATTCTCCTTGTGCTATAGTTTGCTAAAGCATTGATCATCAACCGTCTTTAAAAAAATATTTTTTCTAGGGACAGAAAACTATAGGTAGTGTGACAGCAGGAAGGTAAAGTCACCTGGTTGCATCCAGGGGGGTAGATATATTTCTCCCAGATTCAGGCTTTATGCTGACTTATACAACTAGGGTGGAGAGTTGTATAAGCCCAGCTGAGGCTAGTAGGCTCATGGATGACTCTTACCTCTAGGGAGAGTGTGGGGCGTCGTGCAGACAGAGTTGATGAGGCCAGCTGAAGCTTGTCAGCTCATTTAGGCCTCTATAAAAAACTCCCAGATTCATTAGATGTTAGCTCATGCCTGGAACCAGACCTGTGTGGACTGTCTAGGGAGAGTGAACCCCTGTGCGGTGAGGCAAAGCCTGTGTGGCTATTTGTTTGGACTTTTACTAAACCAGGGACTTAGGGACTAGGACCACACCAGGCTGATCCCAGTTGTTAGTTTAGGAAACCTGCATGTTTAGTCAGAGGTCAAACTGACCAGGATTTATTTTGTTTGTTTCTTTTTGGCTTTGCTGTGTTTTTGTCACTGTACATAGAGAAATAAACCGCACCTTTTGATTTTGAAAACCACAACCTCCGTCTGCTGGCCCTGTTTTTGTGTGGGGAGCCCAACCAGGGGGTCACACACACCCGCTACCGAGTTAACCCCCTCACAGTTGGTGGAGAACCAGTGGCAGTTTTTTTTAAGCCAGCATGGAGGAGATACTGAAACAGCTGGCTCTAGCAAATGCCAATCAACAGCAGACAAATGCAGGTTTGCAAAGGAGCCTTGCAGCCCAGCAGCAAGCTCATCAACAAGCCCAGCAGCAATCTGAGGCCCGCTTCATAGACCTGTTACAGAAGCAAGAGCAGAGACTACAACAAATGGAAGCAGTAATGCAGCAACGTCCGCAGACCAGTGAGGAAAGCCGTCCCACTAATACCGCGTCCTTTGGGGTGAGTCGTTTATTGACAAAAATGACTGGAGAGGATGATCCAGAGGTATTTTTGACCACATTTGAAAGGACTGCTGAAAGAGAAAAGTGGCCTGAGGAGCAGTGGGCTGGACTGGTGGCTCCTCTGTTAACTGGTGAATCGCAGAAGGCTTACTATGACCTAGAGCCTGACCAAGCAAAAGACTATGTGATGCTAAAAGCTGAAATATTGGCAAGGCTGGGTGTCACCCTGGCTGTCCGGGCTCAGCGTGTGCATAACTGGACTTTCCAGCTTGGAAAACCCCCCAGGTCTCAAATGTATGATCTCATTCACCTGAGCAGGAAGTGGCTACAGCCAGAGACTTTGTCCGCACCGGAGATTGTGGAACGTGTTGTGATGGATCGTTTCTTGAGAGCTCTTCCTACCGCCATTCAAAAGTGGGTAAGCCATGGAGACCCAGAAACGGCCGGTAAACTTGTGGATCGTGTAGAGAGATACTTGGCTACAGAGAACCTGACAGCCTCTTCCAGAGACTCTCGGACTTTCCACCCTAAGACCAGACCATCCCCAGGGGCGGATAAGAGGATTCCAAGGGGTGAGGGTGGAGAGAGTGAGAGGGTGGGAGCTCTACCCCAAGTTTGGCGAGAACAGCCTGGGAAATCAGCGGCTCAAGAGGCCGCAAGAAGGATCGTTTGCTACCGCTGCCGGCAAGCGGGACATATTGCAGCAAATTGCCCGGTTGTGGAGGAACCCATGCAATGTGACTTTCTGATGGACAGACGTCAGTCGCTGTGTGCGACAGTCGCATGCACTGCCATTCGGGGAACTGAGAAACATTTATGCAAAATGTGTATTAATGGTAGAAATGTTGTGGTATTGCTGGATTCAGGTAGCCTTGTGACCCTGATAAAGGCTGAATTAGTTAAAACAGAGGTCTCTGGGAATAGCAAGGTAGCTGTTATTTGTGTGCATGGGGACACCCGAGAGTATCCAGTGACTACAGTGTGTTTCGAGACCCCCAAAGGTACCCTCTCTCATCCAGTGGGGTTAGTATCTCAATTACCGCATGATGCCATTGTGGGAAGGGATTTTCCGAAGTTCTGGGAACTGTGGGATGATCCTGAGCCCCCCACTGGTGCCCCTATGTACCAGGAATGTGATAGCCAGAACTCCTCTGAGAGTGGGGAGGACTCTCCAGAATTTCCCTTGTCAGTATTGGCAGGGGAGACTCAAGAAAC
Organism: Rana muscosa; assembly: GCA_029206835.1. Taxonomy (NCBI): domain Eukaryota; kingdom Metazoa; phylum Chordata; class Amphibia; order Anura; family Ranidae; genus Rana; species Rana muscosa. Next base: position 189,094,993 of record CM055123.1, read on the forward strand.
TGGAGAGGAGCCCACCTCCTCAGACGAAAACCTACCGTCTGTGGAGTTTTCTGATCTGGAGGTTCACAGGGAAAATTTTGCCACAGAACAGTTAAAAGACCCCGCCCTAATAAAGGCACGGGAAAACGTAGTGGAAATAGATGGCGAGTTAGTGAACCCAGATATTACCTGCACTTACCCATACTTCAGCGTAGAGAAGGACCTACTGTATCGGGTGGCAAAAAGGGCAGAAGAAACCGTTGAGCAGCTGGTGGTGCCCAAACCTTACAGGAAGTTGGTGTTGGAGTTGGCCCATGGGCACATTCTTGGAGGTCATCTGGGGACAGAGAAAACCCGAGAGAGGGTATTACAGAGATTCTATTGGCCTGGGGTGATGAAGGACATAGAAAGTTATTGTTCCTCCTGCCCTGTGTGTCAGAGGTCGGCCCCGATGCCACATTTCCGTAGCCCGCTGGTCCCTCTACCCATCATTGAGGTCCCGTTTGAGAGAATCGCAATGGATTTGGTAGGTCCTATAATCAAGTCCGCTAGGGGGCACCAGTACATATTGGTTATAATGGACTATGCCACCCGTTATCCAGAAGCGATCCCTCTCAGAAATACCTCGGCCAAAACCATAGCCAAAGAGCTATCTCTTGTTTTTAGCCGGGTGGGTATTTGTAAAGAACTGCTTACGGACCAAGGTACACCCTTTATGTCCCGGGTTATGAAAGAGCTGTGTAAATTGTTCAAAGTGACGCAATTGCGTACATCTGTGTATCACCCCCAAACCGATGGGCTGGTTGAAAGATTCAACAAAACCCTAAAACAAATGTTGAAGAAAGTGGTGGATAGAGATGGAAAGGATTGGGACTGTCTACTTCCTTATTTGATGTTTGCTATTAGGGAGGTGCCCCAATCCTCTACGGGATTCTCCCCCTTTGAGTTACTGTATGGGAGACACCCAAGAGGGCTGTTGGATATTGCCAAGGAAACTTGGGAAAGTGAGAGTTCTCCCCACAGGAGTGTGATTGAGCATGTCGCCCTGATGCAAGATCGAATTGCACAGGTAATGCCCATCGTGAAGGAACATTTGGCCCAAGCGCAGTTGGCACAGCAGAGAGTGTACAACCGTGGAGCAAAGACCCGTACCTTTTCCCCGGGGGATAGGATATTGGTACTTGTCCCTACGGTTGAAAGTAAATTCCTTGCCAAATGGCAAGGCCCCTACGAGATAATGGAAAAAGTGAGCGAAGTGAATTACAAGGTCAGACAACCAGGAAGGCGAAAGCCCGAACAGATATATCACGTTAATCTGTTGAAAGCCTGGAGGGATAGAGAGTCCCTAGTCGCAGAAACTTGGTCACCAGCTCAAACTGGTTGCGTGATTCCGGAGGTTGGAATAGCAGCCACCTTGTCACAACCCCAACAACAGGAGGTTAAGGAGTTTGTGCTTCGCAACAAGGAGGTGTTCTCTGAGCTGCCGGGACAAACATCTGGGGTAGAGCATGATATTATTACCCCGCCCGGTGAAAGGGTGAAGTTAAAACCCTATCGGATCCCAGAGGCCCGACGGGAGGCAATACGGGAGGAAGTACAGAAAATGCTGAACTTAGGGGTGATAGAGGAGTCCCAAAGTGATTGGTCTAGTCCCATTGTGTTGGTGCCTAAACCGGATGGGAGCTGGCGATTTTGTAACGATTTTCGTCAGTTGAACAAAGTTACAAAATTTGACACCTACCCCATGCCACGTATAGATGAGTTGATCGACCGGCTGGGAACAGCCCGATACATGACGACTCTTGACCTCACAAAAGGGTATTGGCAAATTCCCCTGGCCAAGTCGGCCAAAGAGAAAACCGCATTTGTAACCCCAGACGGGGCGTTCCAATATAAGAGAATGCCGTTCGGGTTACAGAATGCGCCGGCCACATTCCAGCGGAAAATGGACCAGATACTGAGGCCCCATCGGAAGTATGCTGCGGCTTACCTGGATGACGTAATTGTCCATAGCACAGATTGGGCCTCACATCTGCCAAAAGTGCAAGCAGTCCTAGACTCTATCCGGGAAGCGGGGTTTACGGCTAACCCCAAGAAGTGTACCATTGGGCAGGAGGAGGCCAAATATCTTGGGTACACCATTGGCAGGGGAGTGATAAAACCCCAACTCAACAAAGTCGAGGCCATCCAGAGTTGGCCATGTCCCAACAGCAAGAAGCAGGTACGGGCCTTTCTGGGAATCGCGGGTTATTATCGGCGCTTCATTCCCCACTTTGCTTCTAAGGCTGTGCCCCTAACCAACCTGACGAAAGGGAAAGGGTCGGTCATGATTAAATGGACCCCCGAGGCTGAGGCAGCATTCCAATTCTTGAAACAAGCCTTATGTAGCCAGCCAGTGTTGTACTCACCCGACTTCTCTAAAGACTTTGTCGTACAAAGTGATGCGTCAGATGTGGGGTTAGGAGCAGTATTGTCCCAGGTCTGGAACGGGGAAGAGCACCCAGTCATTTACCTCAGCAGGAAGTTGAAGTCCCATGAGGTAAATTACGCCACGGTTGAAAAGGAGTGTTTAGCGGTGAAGTGGGCTCTAGATTCCCTTCGGTACTATCTGCTAGGTAGGCACTTTGACATGGTTACGGATCACGCTCCGTTAAAGTGGATGGCTCAAAACAAGGAGACAAATAGAAGAGTGAATAGGTGGTTCCTGGCCCTACAGGAATTCAACTTCACAGTAAAGCATCGCCCTGGCGTTCAAATGGGGAATGTGGATGCTTTGTCTCGAGTACATGAATGCCTGATTGCTGGTGTTCCAACCCCAAGGTTAAAACAAGAGGGGGGGGTATGTGACAGCAGGAAGGTAAAGTCACCTGGTTGCATCCAGGGGGGTAGATATATTTCTCCCAGATTCAGGCTTTATGCTGACTTATACAACTAGGGTGGAGAGTTGTATAAGCCCAGCTGAGGCTAGTAGGCTCATGGATGACTCTTACCTCTAGGGAGAGTGTGGGGCGTCGTGCAGACAGAGTTGATGAGGCCAGCTGAAGCTTGTCAGCTCATTTAGGCCTCTATAAAAAACTCCCAGATTCATTAGATGTTAGCTCATGCCTGGAACCAGACCTGTGTGGACTGTCTAGGGAGAGTGAACCCCTGTGCGGTGAGGCAAAGCCTGTGTGGCTATTTGTTTGGACTTTTACTAAACCAGGGACTTAGGGACTAGGACAGCACCAGGCTGATCCCAGTTGTTAGTTTAGGAAACCTGCATGTTTAGTCAGAGGTCAAACTGACCAGGATTTATTTTGTTTGTTTCTTTTTGGCTTTGCTGTGTTTTTGTCACTGTACATAGAGAAATAAACCGCACCTTTTGATTTTGAAAACCACAACCTCCGTCTGCTGGCCCTGTTTTTGTGTGGGGAGCCCAACCAGGGGGTCACACACACCCGCTACCGAGTTAACCCCCTCACAGTAGGAAGAGTGTCAGTTTCTTTCACTGTGATAATCCTTGTTTCTAGGGACAGGGAAGGACAGTGAGGGAAATTCTACTTGTGCTATAGTGTGCTAAAGCATTGATCATCAATCAGCTTTAAAAAAACATTTTTTCTAGGGACAGAAAACTATAGGTAGGAAGAGTGTCAGTTTCTTTCACTGTGATAATCCTTGTTTCTAGGGACAGGGAAGGACAGTGAGGGAAATTCTCCTTGTGCTATAGTGTGCTAAAGCATTGATCATCAACCGTCTTTAAAAAAACATTTTTTCTAGGGACAGAAAACTATAGGTAGGAAGAGTGTCAGTTTCTTTCACTGTGATAATCCTTGTTTCTAGGGACAGGGAAGGACAGTGAGGGAAATTCTCCTTGTGCTATAGTGTGCTAAAGCATTGATCATCAACCGTCTTTAAAAAAACATTTTTTCTAGGGACAGAAAACTATAGGTAGGAAGAGTGTCAGTTTCTTTCACTGTGATAATCCTTGTTTCTAGGGACAGGGAAGGACAGTGAGGGAAATTCTACTTGTGCTATAGTGTGCTAAAGCATTGATCATCAATCAGCTTTAAAAAAAAAAAAATTTCTAGGGACAGAAAACTATAGGTAGGAAGAGTGTCAGTTTCTTTCACTGTGATAATCCTTGTTTCTAGGGACAGGGAAGGACAGTGAGGGAAATTCTCCTTGTGCTATAGTGTGCTAAAGCATTGATCATCAACCATCTTTAAAAAAACATTTTTTCTAGGGACAGAAAACTATAGGTAGGAAGAGTGTCAGTTTCTTTCACTGTGATAATCCTTGTTTCTAGGGACAGGGAAGGACAGTGAGGGAAATTCTACTTGTGCTATAGTGTGCTAAAGCATTGATCATCAATCAGCTTTAAAAAAAACATTTTTTCTAGGGACAGAAAACTATAGGTAGGAAGAGTGTCAGTTTCTTTCACTGTGATAATCCTTGTTTCTAGGGACAGGGAAGGACAGTGAGGGAAATTCTCCTTGTGCTATAGTGTGCTAAAGCATTGATCATCAACCATCTTTAAAAAAACATTTTTTCTAGGGACAGAAAACTATAGGTAGGAAGAGTGTCAGTTTCTTTCACTGTGATAATCCTTGTTTCTAGGGACAGGGAAGGACAGTGAGGGAAATTCTACTTGTGCTATAGTGTGCTAAAGCATTGATCATCAATCAGCTTTAAAAAAACATTTTTTCTAGGGACAGAAAACTATAGGTAGGAAGAGTGTCAGTTTCTTTCACTGTGATAATCCTTGTTTCTAGGGACAGGGAAGGACAGTGAGGGAAATTCTCCTTGTGCTATAGTGTGCTAAAGCATTGATCATCAACCGTCTTTAAAAAAACATTTTTTCTAGGGACAGAAAACTATAGGTAGGAAGAGTGTCAGTTTATTTCACTGTGATAATCCTTGTTTCTAGGGACAGGAAAGGACAGTGAGGTAAATTCTACTTGTGCTATAGTGTGCTAAAGCATTGATCATCAATCAGCTTTAAAAAAACATTTTTTCTAGGGACAGAAAACTATAGGTAGGAAGAGTGTCAGTTTCTTTCACTGTGATAATCCTTGTTTCTAGGGACAGGGAAGGACAGTGAGGGAAATTCTCCTTGTGCTATAGTGTGCTAAAGCATTGATCATCAACCATCTTTAAAAAAACATTTTTTCTAGGGACAGAAAACTATAGGTAGGAAGAGTGTCAGTTTCTTTCACTGTGATAATCCTTGTTTCTAGGGACAGGGAAGGACAGTGAGGGAAATTCTCCTTGTGCTATAGTGTGCTAAAGCATTGATCATCAACCATCTTTAAAAAAACATTTTTTCTAGGGACAGAAAACTATAGGTAGGAAGAGTGTCAGTTTCTTTCACTGTGATAATCCTTGTTTCTAGGGACAGGGAAGGACAGTGAGGGAAATTCTCCTTGTGCTATAGTGTGCTAAAGCATTGATCATCAACCGTCTTTAAAAAAACATTTTTTCTAGGGACAGAAAACTATAGGTAGGAAGAGTGTCAGTTTCTTTCACTGTGATAATCCTTGTTTCTAGGGACAGGGAAGGACAGTGAGGGAAATTCTACTTGTGCTATAGTGTGCTAAAGCATTGATCATCAATCAGCTTTAAAAAAACATTTTTTCTAGGGACAGAAAACTATAGGTAGGAAGAGTGTCAGTTTCTTTCACTGTGATAATCCTTGTTTCTAGGGACAGGGAAGGACAGTGAGGGAAATTCTCCTTGTGCTATAGTGTGCTAAAGCATTGATCATCAACCGTCTTTAAAAAAACATTTTTTCTAGGGACAGAAAACTATAGGTAGGAAGAGTGTCAGTTTCTTTCACTGTGATAATCCTTGTTTCTAGGGACAGGGAAGGACAGTGAGGGAAATTCTACTTGTGCTATAGTGTGCTAAAGCATTGATCATCAATCAGCTTTAAAAAAACATTTTTTCTAGGGACAGAAAACTATAGGTAGGAAGAGTGTCAGTTTCTTTCACTGTGATAATCCTTGTTTCTAGGGACAGGGAAGGACAGTGAGGGAAATTCTCCTTGTGCTATAGTTTGCTAAAGCATTGATCATCAACCGTCTTTAAAAAAACATTTTTTCTAGGGACAGAAAACTATAGGTAGGAAGAGTGTCAGTTTCTTTCACTGTGATAATCCTTGTTTCTAGGGACAGGGAAGGACAGTGAGAGAAATTCTACTTGTGCTATAGTGTGCTAAAGCATTGATCATCAATCAGCTTTAAAAAAACATTTTTTCTAGGGACAGAAAACTATAGGTAGGAAGAGTGTCAGTTTCTTTCACTGTGATAATCCTTGTTTCTAGGGACAGGGAAGGACAGTGAGGGAAATTCTCCTTGTGCTATAGTGTGCTAAAGCATTGATCATCAACCATCTTTAAAAAAACATTTTTTCTAGGGACAGAAAACTATAGGTAGGAAGAGTGTCAGTTTCTTTCACTGTGATAATCCTTGTTTCTAGGGACAGGGAAGGACAGTGAGGGAAATTCTCCTTGTGCTATAGTGTGCTAAAGCATTGATCATCAACCGTCTTTAAAAAAACATTTTTTCTAGGGACAGAAAACTATAGGTAGGAAGAGTGTCAGTTTCTTTCACTGTGATAATCCTTGTTTCTAGGGACAGGGAAGGACAGTGAGGGAAATTCTACTTGTGCTATAGTGTGCTAAAGCATTGATCATCAATCAGCTTTAAAAAAACTTTTTTTCTAGGGACAGAAAACTATAGGTAGGAAGAGTGTCAGTTTCTTTCACTGTGATAATCCTTGTTTCTAGGGACAGGGAAGGACAGTGAGGGAAATTCTACTTGTGCTATAGTGTGCTAAAGCATTGATCATCAATCAGCTTTAAAAAAAAAAAAAATTCTAGGGACAGAAAACTATAGGTAGGAAGAGTGTCAGTTTCTTTCACTGTGATAATCCTTGTTTCTAGGGACAGGGAAGGACAGTGAGGGAAATTCTCCTTGTGCTATAGTGTGCTAAAGCATTGATCATCAACCATCTTTAAAAAAACATTTTTTCTAGGGACAGAAAACTATAGGTAGGAAGAGTGTCAGTTTCTTTCACTGTGATAATCCTTGTTTCTAGGGACAGGGAAGGACAGTGAGGGAAATTCTACTTGTGCTATAGTGTGCTAAAGCATTGATCATCAATCAGCTTTAAAAAAAACATTTTTTCTAGGGACAGAAAACTATAGGTAGGAAGAGTGTCAGTTTCTTTCACTGTGATAATCCTTGTTTCTAGGGACAGGGAAGGACAGTGAGGGAAATTCTCCTTGTGCTATAGTGTGCTAAAGCATTGATCATCAACCGTCTTTAAAAAAACATTTTTTCTAGGGACAGAAAACTATAGGTAGGAAGAGTGTCAGTTTCTTTCACTGTGATAATCCTTGTTTCTAGGGACAGGGAAGGACAGTGAGGGAAATTCTACTTGTGCTATAGTGTGCTAAAGCATTGATCATCAATCAGCTTTAAAAAAACATTTTTTCTAGGGACAGAAAACTATAGGTAGGAAGAGTGTCAGTTTCTTTCACTGTGATAATCCTTGTTTCTAGGGACAGGGAAGGACAGTGAGGGAAATTCTCCTTGTGCTATAGTTTGCTAAAGCATTGATCATCAACCGTCTTTAAAAAAACATTTTTTCTAGGGACAGAAAACTATAGGTAGGAAGAGTGTCAGTTTCTTTCACTGTGATAATCCTTGTTTCTAGGGACAGGGAAGGACAGTGAGAGAAATTCTACTTGTGCTATAGTGTGCTAAAGCATTGATCATCAATCAGCTTTAAAAAAACATTTTTTCTAGGGACAGAAAACTATAGGTAGGAAGAGTGTCAGTTTCTTTCACTGTGATAATCCTTGTTTCTAGGGACAGGGAAGGACAGTGAGGGAAATTCTCCTTGTGCTATAGTGTGCTAAAGCATTGATCATCAACCATCTTTAAAAAAACATTTTTTCTAGGGACAGAAAACTATAGGTAGGAAGAGTGTCAGTTTCTTTCACTGTGATAATCCTTGTTTCTAGGGACAGGGAAGGACAGTGAGGGAAATTCTCCTTGTGCTATAGTGTGCTAAAGCATTGATCATCAACCGTCTTTAAAAAAACATTTTTTCTAGGGACAGAAAACTATAGGTAGGAAGAGTGTCAGTTTCTTTCACTGTGATAATCCTTGTTTCTAGGGACAGGGAAGGACAGTGAGGGAAATTCTACTTGTGCTATAGTGTGCTAAAGCATTGATCATCAATCAGCTTTAAAAAAACTTTTTTTCTAGGGACAGAAAACTATAGGTAGGAAGAGTGTCAGTTTCTTTCACTGTGATAATCCTTGTTTCTAGGGACAGGGAAGGACAGTGAGGGAAATTCTACTTGTGCTATAGTGTGCTAAAGCATTGATCATCAATCAGCTTTAAAAAAAAAAAAAATTCTAGGGACAGAAAACTATAGGTAGGAAGAGTGTCAGTTTCTTTCACTGTGATAATCCTTGTTTCTAGGGACAGGGAAGGACAGTGAGGGAAATTCTCCTTGTGCTATAGTGTGCTAAAGCATTGATCATCAACCATCTTTAAAAAAACATTTTTTCTAGGGACAGAAAACTATAGGTAGGAAGAGTGTCAGTTTCTTTCACTGTGATAATCCTTGTTTCTAGGGACAGGGAAGGACAGTGAGGGAAATTCTACTTGTGCTATAGTGTGCTAAAGCATTGATCATCAATCAGCTTTAAAAAAAACATTTTTTCTAGGGACAGAAAACTATAGGTAGGAAGAGTGTCAGTTTCTTTCACTGTGATAATCCTTGTTTCTAGGGACAGGGAAGGACAGTGAGGGAAATTCTCCTTGTGCTATAGTGTGCTAAAGCATTGATCATCAACCATCTTTAAAAAAACATTTTTTCTAGGGACAGAAAACTATAGGTAGGAAGAGTGTCAGTTTCTTTCACTGTGATAATCCTTGTTTCTAGGGACAGGGAAGGACAGTGAGGGAAATTCTACTTGTGCTATAGTGTGCTAAAGCATTGATCATCAATCAGCTTTAAAAAAACATTTTTTCTAGGGACAGAAAACTATAGGTAGGAAGAGTGTCAGTTTCTTTCACTGTGATAATCCTTGTTTCTAGGGACAGGGAAGGACAGTGAGGGAAATTCTCCTTGTGCTATAGTGTGCTAAAGCATTGATCATCAACCGTCTTTAAAAAAACATTTTTTCTAGGGACAGAAAACTATAGGTAGGAAGAGTGTCAGTTTCTTTCACTGTGATAATCCTTGTTTCTAGGGACAGGGAAGGACAGTGAGGGAAATTCTACTTGTGCTATAGTGTGCTAAAGCATTGATCATCAATCAGCTTTAAAAAAACATTTTTTCTAGGGACAGAAAACTATAGGTAGGAAGAGTGTCAGTTTCTTTCACTGTGATAATCCTTGTTTCTAGGGACAGGGAAGGACAGTGAGGGAAATTCTCCTTGTGCTATAGTGTGCTAAAGCATTGATCATCAACCGTCTTTAAAAAAACATTTTTTCTAGGGACAGAAAACTATAGGTAGGAAGAGTGTCAGTTTCTTTCACTGTGATAATCCTTGTTTCTAGGGACAGGGAAGGACAGTGAGGGAAATTCTCCTTGTGCTATAGTGTGCTAAAGCATTGATCATCAACCAGCTTTAAAAAAACATTTTTTCTAGGGACAGAAAACTATAGGTAGGAAGAGTGTCAGTTTCTTTCACTGTGATAATCCTTGTTTCTAGGGACAGGGAAGGACAGTGAGGGAAATTCTACTTGTGCTATAGTGTGCTAAAGCATTGATCATCAACCGTCTTTAAAAAAACATTTTTTCTAGGGACAGAAAACTATAGGTAGGAAGAGTGTCAGTTTCTTTCACTGTGATAATCCTTGTTTCTAGGGACAGGGAAGGACAGTGAGGGAAATTCTACTTGTGCTATAGTGTGCTAAAGCATTGATCATCAATCAGCTTTAAAAAAACATTTTTTCTAGGGACAGAAAACTATAGGTAGGAAGAGTGTCAGTTTCTTTCACTGTGATAATCCTTGTTTCTAGGGACAGGGAAGGACAGTGAGGGAAATTCTCCTTGTGCTATAGTGTGCTAAAGCATTGATCATCAACCGTCTTTAAAAAAACATTTTTTCTAGGGACAGAAAACTATAGGTAGGAAGAGTGTCAGTTTCTTTCACTGTGATAATCCTTGTTTCTAGGGACAGGGAAGGACAGTGAGGGAAATTCTCCTTGTCCTATAGTTTGCTAAAGCATTGATCATCAACCGTCTTTAAAAAAACATTTTTTCTAGGGACAGAAAACTATAGGTAGGAAGAGTGTCAGTTTCTTTCACTGTGATAATCCTTGTTTCTAGGGACAGGGAAGGACAGTGAGGGAAATTCTACTTGTGCTATAGTGTGCTAAAGCATTGATCATCAATCAGCTTTAAAAAAACATTTTTTCTAGGGACAGAAAACTATAGGTAGGAAGAGTGTCAGTTTCTTTCACTGTGATAATCCTTGTTTCTAGGGACAGGGAAGGACAGTGAGTGAAATTCTCCTTGTGCTATAGTGTGCTAAAGCATTGATCATCAACCATCTTTAAAAAAACATTTTTTCTAGGGACAGAAAACTATAGGTAGGAAGAGTGTCAGTTTCTTTCACTGTGATAATCCTTGTTTCTAGGGACAGGGAAGGACAGTGAGGGAAATTCTCCTTGTGCTATAGTGTGCTAAAGCATTGATCATCAACCGTCTTTAAAAAAACATTTTTTCTAGGGACAGAAAACTATAGGTAGGAAGAGTGTCAGTTTCTTTCACTGTGATAATCCTTGTTTCTAGGGACAGGGAAGGACAGTGAGGGAAATTCTACTTGTGCTATAGTGTGCTAAAGCATTGATCATCAATCAGCTTTAAAAAAAACATTTTTTCTAGGGACAGAAAACTATAGGTAGGAAGAGTGTCAGTTTCTTTCACTGTGATAATCCTTGTTTCTAGGGACAGGGAAGGACAGTGAGGGAAATTCTCCTTGTGCTATAGTTTGCTAAAGCATTGATCATCAACCGTCTTTAAAAAAACATTTTTTCTAGGGACAGAAAACTATAGGTAGGAAGAGTGTCAGTTTCTTTCACTGTGATAATCCTTGTTTCTAGGGACAGGGAAGGACAGTGAGGGAAATTCTACTTGTGCTATAGTGTGCTAAAGCATTGATCATCAATCAGCTTTAAAAAAAAAAAAAATTCTAGGGACAGAAAACTATAGGTAGGAAGAGTGTCAGTTTCTTTCACTGTGATAATCCTTGTTTCTAGGGACAGGGAAGGACAGTGAGGGAAATTCTCCTTGTGCTATAGTGTGCTAAAGCATTGATCATCAACCATCTTTAAAAAAACATTTTTTCTAGGGACAGAAAACTATAGGTAGGAAGAGTGTCAGTTTCTTTCACTGTGATAATCCTTGTTTCTAGGGACAGGGAAGGACAGTGAGGGAAATTCTACTTGTGCTATAGTGTGCTAAAGCATTGATCATCAATCAGCTTTAAAAAAAACATTTTTTCTAGGGACAGAAAACTATAGGTAGGAAGAGTGTCAGTTTCTTTCACTGTGATAATCCTTGTTTCTAGGGACAGGGAAGGACAGTGAGGGAAATTCTACTTGTGCTATAGTGTGCTAAAGCATTGATCATCAATCAGCTTTAAAAAAACATTTTTTCTAGGGACAGAAAACTATAGGTAGGAAGAGTGTCAGTTTCTTTCACTGTGATAATCCTTGTTTCTAGGGACAGGGAAGGACAGTGAGGGAAATTCTCCTTGTGCTATAGTGTGCTAAAGCATTGATCATCAACCGTCTTTAAAAAAACATTTTTTCTAGGGACAGAAAACTATAGGTAGGAAGAGTGTCAGTTTCTTTCACTGTGATAATCCTTGTTTCTAGGGACAGGGAAGGACAGTGAGGGAAATTCTACTTGTGCTATAGTGTGCTAAAGCATTGATCATCAATCAGCTTTAAAAAAACATTTTTTCTAGGGACAGAAAACTATAGGTAGGAAGAGTGTCAGTTTCTTTCACTGTGATAATCCTTGTTTCTAGGGACAGGGAAGGACAGTGAGGGAAATTCTCCTTGTGCTATAGTGTGCTAAAGCATTGATCATCAACCGTCTTTAAAAAAACATTTTTTCTAGGGACAGAAAACTATAGGTAGGAAGAGTGTCAGTTTCTTTCACTGTGATAATCCTTGTTTCTAGGGACAGGGAAGGACAGTGAGGGAAATTCTCCTTGTGCTATAGTGTGCTAAAGCATTGATCATCAACCAGCTTTAAAAAAACATTTTTTCTAGGGACAGAAAACTATAGGTAGGAAGAGTGTCAGTTTCTTTCACTGTGATAATCCTTGTTTCTAGGGACAGGGAAGGACAGTGAGGGAAATTCTACTTGTGCTATAGTGTGCTAAAGCATTGATCATCAACCGTCTTTAAAAAAACATTTTTTCTAGGGACAGAAAACTATAGGTAGGAAGAGTGTCAGTTTCTTTCACTGTGATAATCCTTGTTTCTAGGGACAGGGAAGGACAGTGAGGGAAATTCTACTTGTGCTATAGTGTGCTAAAGCATTGATCATCAATCAGCTTTAAAAAAACATTTTTTCTAGGGACAGAAAACTATAGGTAGGAAGAGTGTCAGTTTCTTTCACTGTGATAATCCTTGTTTCTAGGGACAGGGAAGGACAGTGAGGGAAATTCTCCTTGTGCTATAGTGTGCTAAAGCATTGATCATCAACCGTCTTTAAAAAAACATTTTTTCTAGGGACAGAAAACTATAGGTAGGAAGAGTGTCAGTTTCTTTCACTGTGATAATCCTTGTTTCTAGGGACAGGGAAGGACAGTGAGGGAAATTCTCCTTGTCCTATAGTTTGCTAAAGCATTGATCATCAACCGTCTTTAAAAAAAACATTTTTTCTAGGGACAGAAAACTATAGGTAGGAAGAGTGTCAGTTTCTTTCACTGTGATAATCCTTGTTTCTAGGGACAGGGAAGGACAGTGAGGGAAATTCTACTTGTGCTATAGTGTGCTAAAGCATTGATCATCAATCAGCTTTAAAAAAACATTTTTTCTAGGGACAGAAAACTATAGGTAGGAAGAGTGTCAGTTTCTTTCACTGTGATAATCCTTGTTTCTAGGGACAGGGAAGGACAGTGAGTGAAATTCTCCTTGTGCTATAGTGTGCTAAAGCATTGATCATCAACCATCTTTAAAAAAACATTTTTTCTAGGGACAGAAAACTATAGGTAGGAAGAGTGTCAGTTTCTTTCACTGTGATAATCCTTGTTTCTAGGGACAGGGAAGGACAGTGAGGGAAATTCTCCTTGTGCTATAGTGTGCTAAAGCATTGATCATCAACCGTCTTTAAAAAAACATTTTTTCTAGGGACAGAAAACTATAGGTAGGAAGAGTGTCAGTTTCTTTCACTGTGATAATCCTTGTTTCTAGGGACAGGGAAGGACAGTGAGGGAAATTCTACTTGTGCTATAGTGTGCTAAAGCATTGATCATCAATCAGCTTTAAAAAAAACATTTTTTCTAGGGACAGAAAACTATAGGTAGGAAGAGTGTCAGTTTCTTTCACTGTGATAATCCTTGTTTCTAGGGACAGGGAAGGACAGTGAGGGAAATTCTCCTTGTGCTATAGTTTGCTAAAGCATTGATCATCAACCGTCTTTAAAAAAACATTTTTTCTAGGGACAGAAAACTATAGGTAGGAAGAGTGTCAGTTTCTTTCACTGTGATAATCCTTGTTTCTAGGGACAGGGAAGGACAGTGAGGGAAATTCTACTTGTGCTATAGTGTGCTAAAGCATTGATCATCAATCAGCTTTAAAAAAACATTTTTTCTAGGGACAGAAAACTATAGGTAGGAAGAGTGTCAGTTTCTTTCACTGTGATAATCCTTGTTTCTAGGGACAGGGAAGGACAGTGAGGGAAATTCTCCTTGTGCTATAGTGTGCTAAAGCATTGATCATCAACCATCTTTAAAAAAACATTTTTTCTAGGGACAGAAAACTATAGGTAGGAAGAGTGTCAGTTTCTTTCACTGTGATAATCCTTGTTTCTAGGGACAGGGAAGGACGGTGAGGGAAATTCTCCTTGTGCTATAGTGTGCTAAAGCATTGATCATCAACCGTCTTTAAAAAAACATTTTTTCTAGGGACAGAAAACTATAGGTAGGAAGAGTGTCAGTTTCTTTCACTGTGATAATCCTTGTTTCTAGGGACAGGGAAGGACAGTGAGGGAAATTCTCCTTGTCCTATAGTTTGCTAAAGCATTGATCATCAACCGTCTTTAAAAAAACATTTTTTCTAGGGACAGAAAACTATAGGTAGGAAGAGTGTCAGTTTCTTTCACTGTGATAATCCTTGTTTCTAGGGACAGGGAAGGACAGTGAGGGAAATTCTACTTGTGCTATAGTGTGCTAAAGCATTGATCATCAATCAGCTTTAAAAAAACATTTTTTCTAGGGACAGAAAACTATAGGTAGGAAGAGTGTCAGTTTCTTTCACTGTGATAATCCTTGTTTCTAGGGACAGGGAAGGACAGTGAGGGAAATTCTCCTTGTGCTATAGTGTGCTAAAGCATTGATCATCAACCATCTTTAAAAAAACATTTTTTCTAGGGACAGAAAACTATAGGTAGGAAGAGTGTCAGTTTCTTTCACTGTGATAATCCTTGTTTCTAGGGACAGGGAAGGACAGTGAGGGAAATTCTCCTTGTGCTATAGTGTGCTAAAGCATTGATCATCAACCGTCTTTAAAAAAACATTTTTTCTAGGGACAGAAAACTATAGGTAGGAAGAGTGTCAGTTTCTTTCACTGTGATAATCCTTGTTTCTAGGGACAGGGAAGGACAGTGAGGGAAATTCTACTTGTGCTATAGTGTGCTAAAGCATTGATCATCAATCAGCTTTAAAAAAAACATTTTTTCTAGGGACAGAAAACTATAGGTAGGAAGAGTGTCAGTTTCTTTCACTGTGATAATCCTTGTTTCTAGGGACAGGGAAGGACAGTGAGGGAAATTCTCCTTGTGCTATAGTTTGCTAAAGCATTGATCATCAACCGTCTTTAAAAAAACATTTTTTCTAGGGACAGAAAACTATAGGTAGGAAGAGTGTCAGTTTCTTTCACTGTGATAATCCTTGTTTCTAGGGACAGGGAAGGACAGTGAGGGAAATTCTACTTGTGCTATAGTGTGCTAAAGCATTGATCATCAATCAGCTTTAAAAAAACATTTTTTCTAGGGACAGAAAACTATAGGTAGGAAGAGTGTCAGTTTCTTTCACTGTGATAATCCTTGTTTCTAGGGACAGGGAAGGACAGTGAGGGAAATTCTCCTTGTGCTATAGTGTGCTAAAGCATTGATCATCAACCATCTTTAAAAAAACATTTTTTCTAGGGACAGAAAACTATAGGTAGGAAGAGTGTCAGTTTCTTTCACTGTGATAATCCTTGTTTCTAGGGACAGGGAAGGACGGTGAGGGAAATTCTCCTTGTGCTATAGTGTGCTAAAGCATTGATCATCAACCGTCTTTAAAAAAACATTTTTTCTAGGGACAGAAAACTATAGGTAGTGTGAGGGGGTTAGCTCGGCAGCGGGTGTGTGTGACCCCCGGGATGGGCTCCCCACACAAAAACAGGCCCAGCAGACGGAGGTTGTGGTTTTCAAAATCAAAAAGGTGCCGTTTATTTTCTATTTACAGTGACAAAAACACAGCAAAGCAAAAGAAACAAACAAAATAAATCCTGGTCAACTTGACCTCTGACTAAACATACAGGTTTCCTAACTAACAACTGGGATCAGCCTAGTGCTGTCCTAGTCCCTGGTTTTAAATGTCCAAGCAAAATATAGCCACACAGGCTTTCTCTCACCGCACAGGGGTTCACTCTCCCTAGACAGTCCACACAGGTCTGCTTCCAGGCATGAGCTAACATCTAATGAATCTGGGAGTTTTTATAGAGGCCTTAAACGAACTGACAGGCTTCAGCTGGCCTCATCAACTCCCTGCCTGCACGACGCCCAGCCCTCTCCCTAGAGGTATGAGTCATCAATGAGCCCACTAGTCTCAGCTGGGCTTATACAACTCTCCACCTAGCTGTATAAATCGGCGTAAAGCCTGAATCTGGGCGAAATATATCTACCCCCCTGGATGCAACCAGGTGACTTTACCTTCCTGCTGTCACATACCCCCCCCTCTTGTTTTAACCTCGGGGTTGGAACACCAGCAATCAGGCATTCATGTACTCGAGACAAAGCATCCACATTCCCCATTTGAACGCCAGGGCGATGCTTTACTGTGAAGTTGAATTCCTGGAGGGCCAGGAACCACCTATTCACTCTTCTATTTGTTTCCTTGTTTTGAGCCATCCACTTTAACGGAGCGTGATCCGTAACCATGTCAAAGTGCCTACCTAGCAGGTAGTACCGAAGGGAATCTAGAGCCCACTTCACCGCTAAACACTCCTTTTCAACGGTGGCGTAATTTACCTCATGGGACTTCAACTTCCTGCTGAGGTAAATGACTGGGTGCTCTTCCCCGTTCCAGACCTGGGACAATACTGCTCCTAACCCCACATCTGACGCATCACTTTGTACGACAAAGTCTTTAGAGAAGTCGGGTGAGTACAACACTGGCTGGCTACATAAGGCTTGTTTCAAGAATTGGAATGCTGCCTCAGCCTCGGGGGTCCATTTAATCATGACCGACCCTTTCCCCTTCGTCAGGTTGGTTAGGGGCACAGCCTTAGAAGCAAAGTGGGGAATGAATCGCCGATAATACCCAGCGATTCCCAGAAAGGCTCGTACCTGCTTCTTGCTGTTGGGACGTGGCCAACTCTGGATGGCCTCGACTTTGTTGAGTTGGGGTTTTATTACTCCCCTCCCAATGGTGTACCCAAGATATTTGGCCTCCTCCTGCCCAATGGTACACTTCTTGGGGTTAGCCGTAAACCCTGCTTCCCGAACAGAGTCCAGGACTGCTTGCACTTTTGGCAGATGTGAGGCCCAATCTGTGCTATGGACAATTACGTCATCCAGGTAAGCCGCAGCATACTTCCGATGGGGCCTCAGCATCTGGTCCATTTTCCGCTGGAATGTGGCCGGCGCATTCTGTAACCCGAACGGCATTCTTTTATATTGGAACGCCCCGTCTGGGGTTACAAATGCGGTTTTCTCTTTGGCTGACTTGGCCAGGGGGATTTGCCAATACCCTTTTGTGAGGTCAAGAGTCGTCATGTATCGGGCTGTTCCCAGCCGGTCGATCAACTCATCTATACGTGGCATGGGGTAGGTGTCAAATTTTGTAACTTTGTTCAACTGACGAAAATCGTTACAAAATCGCCAGCTCCCATCCGGTTTAGGCACCAACACAATGGGACTAGACCAATCACTTTGGGACTCCTCTATCACCCCTAAGTTCAGCATTTTCTGTACTTCCTCCCGTATTGCCTCCCGTCGGGCCTCTGGGATCCGATAGGGTTTTAACTTCACCCTTTCACCGGGCGGGGTAATAATGTCATGCTCTACCCCAGATGTTTGTCCCGGCAGCTCAGAGAATACCTCCTTGTTGCGAAGCACAAACTCCTTAACCTCCTGTTGTTGGGGTTGTGACAAGGTGGCTGCGATTCCAACCTCAGGAATCACGCAACCAGTTTGAGCTGGTGACCAAGTGTCTGCGACTAGGGACTCTCTATCCCTCCAGGCTTTCAACAGATTAACGTGATAGATCTGTTCGGGCTTTCGCCTTCCTGGTTGTCTGACCTTGTAATTCACTTCGCTCACTTTTTCCATTATCTCGTAGGGGCCTTGCCATTTGGCAAGGAATTTACTTTCAACCGTAGGGACAAGTACCAATATCCTATCCCCCGGGGAAAAGGTACGGGTCTTGGCTCCACGGTTGTACACTCTCTGCTGTGCCAACTGCGCTTGGGCCAAATGTTCCTTCACGATGGGCATTACCTGTGCAATTCGATCTTGCATCAGGGCGACATGCTCAATCACACTCCTGTGGGGAGAACTCTCACTTTCCCAAGTTTCCTTGGCAATATCCAACAGCCCTCTTGGGTGTCTCCCATACAGTAACTCAAAGGGGGAGAATCCCGTAGAGGATTGGGGCACCTCCCTAATAGCAAACATCAAATAAGGAAGTAGACAGTCCCAATCCTTTCCATCCCTATCCACCACTTTCTTCAACATTTGTTTTAGGGTTTTGTTGAATCTTTCAACCAGCCCATCGGTTTGGGGGTGATACACAGATGTACGTAATTGCGTCACTTTGAACAATTTACACAGCTCTTTCATAACCCGGGACATAAAGGGTGTACCTTGGTCCGTAAGCAGTTCTTTACAAATACCCACCCGGCTAAAAACAAGAGATAGCTCTTTGGCTATGGTTTTGGCCGAGGTATTTCTGAGAGGGATCGCTTCTGGATAACGGGTGGCATAGTCCATTATAACCAATATGTACTGGTGCCCCCTAGCGGACTTGATTATAGGACCTACCAAATCCATTGCGATTCTCTCAAACGGGACCTCAATGATGGGTAGAGGGACCAGCGGGCTACGGAAGTGTGGCATCGGGGCCGACCTCTGACACACAGGGCAGGAGGAACAATAATTTTCTATGTCCTTCATCACCCCAGGCCAATAGAATCTCTGTAATACCCTCTCTCGGGTTTTCTCTGTCCCCAGATGACCTCCAAGAATGTGCCCATGGGCCAACTCCAACACCAACTTCCTGTAAGGTTTGGGCACCACAAGCTGCTCAACGGTTTCTTCTGCCCTTTTTGCCACCCGATACAGTAGGTCCTTCTCTACGCTGAAGTATGGGTAAGTGCAGGTATTATCTGGGTTCACTAACTCGCCATCTATTTTCACTACGTTTTCCCGTGCCTTTATTAGGGCGGGGTCTTTCAACTGTTCTGTGGCAAAGTTTTCCCTGTGAACCTCCAGATCAGAAAACTCCACAGACGGTAGGTTTTCGTCTGAGGAGGTGGGCTCCTCTCCAGTTTCTTGAGTCTCCCCTGCCAATACTGACAAGGGAAATTCGGGAGAGTCCTCACCACTCTCAGAGGAGTTCTGGCTATCATATTCCTGGTACATAGGGGCACCAGTGGGGGGCTCAGGATCATCCCACAGTTCCCAGAACTTCGGAAAATCCCTTCCCACAATGGCGTCATGCGGTAACTGAGACACTAAGCCCACTGGATGAGAAAGGGTACCTTTGGGGGTCTCGAAACACACTGTAGTCACTGGATACTCTCGGGTGTCCCCATGCACACAAATAACAGCTACCTTGCTATTCCCAGAGACCTCTGTTTTAACTAATTCAGCCTTTATCAGGGTCACAAGGCTACCTGAATCCAGCAATACCACAACATTTCTACCATTAATACACATTTTGCATAAATGTTTCTCAGTTCCCCGAATGGCAGTGCATGCGACTGTCGCACACAGCGACTGACGTCTGCCCGTCAGAAAGTCACACTGCATGGGTTCCTCCAAAACCGGGCAATTTGCTGCAATATGTCCCGCTTGCCGGCAGCGGTAGCAAATGATCCTTCTTGCCGCCTCTTGAGCCGCTGATTTCCCAGGCTGTTCTCGCCAAACTTGGGGTAGAGCTCCCACCCTCTCACTCTCTCCACCCTTACCCCTTGGAATCATCTTATCCGCCCCTGGGGATGGTCTGGTCTTAGGGTGGAAAGTCCGAGTGTCTCTGGAAGAGGCCGTCAGGTTCTCTGTAGCCAAGTATTTCTCCACACGATCCACAAGACCATCGGCCGTCTCTGGGTCTCCATTGCTTACCCACTTTTGGATGGCAGTAGGAAGAGCTCTCAAAAACCGATCAATTACAACACGTTCCACAATCTTTGGTGCGGACAAAGTCTCTGGCTGTAGCCACTTTCTGCTCAGGTGAATGAGATCATACATTTGAGACCTGGGGGGTTTTCCAAGCTGGAAAGTCCAGTTATGCACACGCTGAGCCCGGACAGCCAGGGTGACACCCAGCCTTGCCAATATTTCAGCTTTTAGCATCACATAGTCTTTTGCTTGGTCAGGCTCTAGGTCATAGTAAGCTTTCTGCGATTCACCCGTTAACAGAGGAGCCACCAGTCCAGCCCACTGCTCCTCAGGCCACTTTTCTCTTTCAGCAGTCCTTTCAAACGTGGTCAAAAATACCTCTGGATCATCCTCTCCAGTCATTTTTGTCAATAAACGACTCACCCCAAAGGACGCGGTATTAGTGGGACGGCTTTCCTCACTGGTCTGCGGACGTTGCTGCATTACTGCTTCCATTTGTTGTAGTCTCTGCTCTTGCTTCTGTAATAGGTCTATGAAGCGGGCCTCATATCGTTGCTGGGCTTGTTGCTGAGCTTCCAGACTCTGTTGGTGAGCTTGCTGCTGGGCTGCAAGGCTCTGTTGATGAGCTTGCTGCTGGGCTGCGAAGTTCTGTTGTTGAGCTGCAAGGCTCTTTTGCAAACCTGCATTTGTCTGCTGTTGATTGGCATTTGCTAGAGCCAGCTGTTTCAGTATCTCCTCCATGCTGGCTTAAAAAAAAACTGCCACTGGTTCTCCACCAACTGTGAGGGGGTTAGCTCGGCAGCGGGTGTGTGTGACCCCCGGGATGGGCTCCCCACACAAAAACAGGCCCAGCAGACGGAGGTTGTGGTTTTCAAAATCAAAAAGGTGC
Source organism: Rana muscosa (assembly GCA_029206835.1). NCBI lineage: Eukaryota > Metazoa > Chordata > Amphibia > Anura > Ranidae > Rana > Rana muscosa. The sequence continues at coordinate 189,115,655 of CM055123.1, forward strand.
CGTTTATTTTCTATTTACAGTGACAAAAACACAGCAAAGCAAAAGAAACAAACAAAATAAATCCTGGTCAACTTGACCTCTGACTAAACATACAGGTTTCCTAACTAACAACTGGGATCAGCCTAGTGCTGTCCTAGTCCCTGGTTTTAAATGTCCAAGCAAAATATAGCCACACAGGCTTTCTCTCACCGCACAGGGGTTCACTCTCCCTAGACAGTCCACACAGGTCTGCTTCCAGGCATGAGCTAACATCTAATGAATCTGGGAGTTTTTATAGAGGCCTTAAACGAACTGACAGGCTTCAGCTGGCCTCATCAACTCCCTGCCTGCACGACGCCCAGCCCTCTCCCTAGAGGTATGAGTCATCAATGAGCCCACTAGTCTCAGCTGGGCTTATACAACTCTCCACCTAGCTGTATAAATCGGCGTAAAGCCTGAATCTGGGCGAAATATATCTACCCCCCTGGATGCAACCAGGTGACTTTACCTTCCTGCTGTCACAGTAGGAAGAGTGTCAGTTTCTTTCACTGTGATAATCCTTGTTTCTAGGGACAGGGAAGGACAGTGAGGGAAATTCTACTTGTGCTATAGTGTGCTAAAGCATTGATCATCAATCAGCTTTAAAAAAACATTTTTTCTAGGGACAGAAAACTATAGGTAGGAAGAGTGTCAGTTTCTTTCACTGTGATAATCCTTGTTTCTAGGGACAGGGAAGGACAGTGAGGGAAATTCTCCTTGTGCTATAGTGTGCTAAAGCATTGATCATCAACCGTCTTTAAAAAAACATTTTTTCTAGGGACAGAAAACTATAGGTAGGAAGAGTGTCAGTTTCTTTCACTGTGATAATCCTTGTTTCTAGGGACAGGGAAGGACAGTGAGGGAAATTCTACTTGTGCTATAGTGTGCTAAAGCATTGATCATCAATCAGCTTTAAAAAAAACATTTTTTCTAGGGACAGAAAACTATAGGTAGGAAGAATGTCAGTTTCTTTCACTGTGATAATCCTTGTTTCTAGGGACAGGGAAGGACAGTGAGGGAAATTCTCCTTGTGCTATAGTGTGCTAAAGCATTGATCATCAACCATCTTTAAAAAAACATTTTTTCTAGGGACAGAAAACTATAGGTAGGAAGAGTGTCAGTTTCTTTCACTGTGATAATCCTTGTTTCTAGGGACAGGGAAGGACAGTGAGGGAAATTCTCCTTGTGCTATAGTGTGCTAAAGCATTGATCATCAATCAGCTTTAAAAAAAACATTTTTTCTAGGGACAGAAAACTATAGGTAGGAAGAGTGTCAGTTTCTTTCACTGTGATAATCCTTGTTTCTAGGGACAGGGAAGGACAGTGAGGGAAATTCTCCTTGTGCTATAGTGTGCTAAAGCATTGATCATCAACCATCTTTAAAAAAACATTTTTTCTAGGGACAGAAAACTATAGGTAGGAAGAGTGTCAGTTTCTTTCACTGTGATAATCCTTGTTTCTAGGGACAGGGAAGGACAGTGAGGGAAATTCTACTTGTGCTATAGTGTGCTAAAGCATTGATCATCAATCAGCTTTAAAAAAACATTTTTTCTAGGGACAGAAAACTATAGGTAGGAAGAGTGTCAGTTTCTTTCACTGTGATAATCCTTGTTTCTAGGGACAGGGAAGGACAGTGAGGGAAATTCTCCTTGTGCTATAGTGTGCTAAAGCATTGATCATCAACCGTCTTTAAAAAAACATTTTTTCTAGGGACAGAACACTATAGGTAGGAAGAGTGTCAGTTTCTTTCACTGTGATAATCCTTGTTTCTAGGGACAGGGAAGGACAGTGAGGGAAATTCTACTTGTGCTATAGTGTGCTAAAGCATTGATCATCAATCAGCTTTAAAAAAACATTTTTTCTAGGGACAGAAAACTATAGGTAGGAAGAGTGTCAGTTTCTTTCACTGTGATAATCCTTGTTTCTAGGGACAGGGAAGGACAGTGAGGGAAATTCTCCTTGTGCTATAGTGTGCTAAAGCATTGATCATCAACCATCTTTAAAAAAACATTTTTTCTAGGGACAGAAAACTATAGGTAGGAAGAGTGTCAGTTTCTTTCACTGTGATAATCCTTGTTTCTAGGGACAGGGAAGGACAGTGAGGGAAATTCTCCTTGTGCTATAGTGTGCTAAAGCATTGATCATCAACCGTCTTTAAAAAAACATTTTTTCTAGGGACAGAAAACTATAGGTAGGAAGAGTGTCAGTTTCTTTCACTGTGATAATCCTTGTTTCTAGGGACAGGGAAGGACAGTGAGGGAAATTCTACTTGTGCTATAGTGTGCTAAAGCATTGATCATCAACCGTCTTTAAAAAAACATTTTTTCTAGGGACAGAAAACTATAGGTAGGAAGAGTGTCAGTTTCTTTCACTGTGATAATCCTTGTTTCTAGGGACAGGGAAGGACAGTGAGGGAAATTCTACTTGTGCTATAGTGTGCTAAAGCATTGATCATCAATCAGCTTTAAAAAAACATTTTTTCTAGGGACAGAAAACTATAGGTAGGAAGAGTGTCAGTTTCTTTCACTGTGATAATCCTTGTTTCTGGGGACAGGGAAGGACAGTGAGGGAAATTTTCCCTGTGCTATAGTGTGCTAAAGCATTGATCATCAACCATCTTTAAAAAAACATTTTTTCTAGGGACAGAAAACTATAGGTAGGAAGAGTGTCAGTTTCTTTCACTGTGATAATCCTTGTTTCTAGGGACAGGGAAGGACAGTGAGGGAAATTCTACTTGTGCTATAGTGTGCTAAAGCATTGATCATCAATCAGCTTTAAAAAAACATTTTTTCTAGGGACAGAAAACTATAGGTAGGAAGAGTGTCAGTTTCTTTCACTGTGATAATCCTTGTTTCTAGGGACAGGGAAGGACAGTGAGGGAAATTCTCCTTGTGCTATAGTGTGCTAAAGCATTGATCATCAACCAGCTTTAAAAAAACATTTTTTCTAGGGACAGAAAACTATAGGTAGGAAGAGTGTCAGTTTCTTTCACTGTGATAATCCTTGTTTCTAGGGACAGGGAAGGACAGTGAGGGAAATTCTACTTGTGCTATAGTGTGCTAAAGCATTGATCATCAATCAGCTTTAAAAAAACATTTTTTCTAGGGACAGAAAACTATAGGTAGGAAGAGTGTCAGTTTCTTTCACTGTGATAATCCTTGTTTCTAGGGACAGGGAAGGACAGTGAGGGAAATTCTCCTTGTGCTATAGTGTGCTAAAGCATTGATCATCAACCATCTTTAAAAAAACATTTTTTCTAGGGACAGAAAACTATAGGTAGGAAGAGTGTCAGTTTCTTTCACTGTGATAATCCTTGTTTCTAGGGACAGGGAAGGACAGTGAGGGAAATTCTACTTGTGCTATAGTGTGCTAAAGCATTGATCATCAACCGTCTTTAAAAAAACATTTTTTCTAGGGACAGAAAACTATAGGTAGGAAGAGTGTCAGTTTCTTTCACTGTGATAATCCTTGTTTCTAGGGACAGGGAAGGACAGTGAGGGAAATTCTACTTGTGCTATAGTGTGCTAAAGCATTGATCATCAATCAGCTTTAAAAAAACATTTTTTTCTAGGGACAGAAAACTATAGGTAGGAAGAGTGTCAGTTTCTTTCACTGTGATAATCCTTGTTTCTAGGGACAGGGAAGGACAGTGAGGGAAATTCTCCTTGTGCTATAGTGTGCTAAAGCATTGATCATCAACCGTCTTTAAAAAAACATTTTTTCTAGGGACAGAAAACTATAGGTAGGAAGAGTGTCAGTTTCTTTCACTGTGATAATCCTTGTTTCTAGGGACAGGGAAGGACAGTGAGGGAAATTCTCCTTGTGCTATAGTTTGCTAAAGCATTGATCATCAACCGTCTTTAAAAAAACATTTTCTTTTGGGACAGAAAACTATAGGTAGGAAGAGTGTCAGTTTCTTTCACTGTGATAATCCTTGTTTCTAGGGACAGGGAAGGACAGTGAGGGAAATTCTACTTGTGCTATAGTGTGCTAAAGCATTGATCATCAATCAGCTTTAAAAAAACATTTTTTCTAGGGACAGAAAACTATAGGTAGGAAGAGTGTCAGTTTCTTTCACTGTGATAATCCTTGTTTCTAGGGACAGGGAAGGACAGTGAGGGAAATTCTCCTTGTGCTATAGTGTGCTAAAGCATTGATCATCAATCAGCTTTAAAAAAACATTTTTTCTAGGGACAGAAAACTATAGGTAGGAAGAGTGTCAGTTTCTTTCACTGTGATAATCCTTGTTTCTAGGGACAGGGAAGGACAGTGAGGGAAATTCTCCTTGTGCTATAGTGTGCTAAAGCATTGATCATCAACCGTCTTTAAAAAAACATTTTTTCTAGGGACAGAAAACTATAGGTAGGAAGAGTGTCAGTTTCTTTCACTGTGATAATCCTTGTTTCTAGGGACAGGGAAGGACAGTGAGGGAAATTCTACTTGTGCTATAGTGTGCTAAAGCATTGATCATCAATCAGCTTTAAAAAAACATTTTTTCTAGGGACAGAAAACTATAGGTAGGAAGAGTGTCAGTTTCTTTCACTGTGATAATCCTTGTTTCTAGGGACAGGGAAGGACAGTGAGGGAAATTCTCCTTGTGCTATAGTTTGCTAAAGCATTGATCATCAACCGTCTTTAAAAAACATTTTTTCTAGGGACAGAAAACTATAGGTAGGAAGAGTGTCAGTTTCTTTCACTGTGATAATCCTTGTTTCTAGGGACAGGGAAGGACAGTGAGGGAAATTCTACTTGTGCTATAGTGTGCTAAAGCATTGATCATCAATCAGCTTTAAAAAAACATTTTTTCTAGGGACAGAAAACTATAGGTAGGAAGAGTGTCAGTTTCTTTCACTGTGATAATCCTTGTTTCTAGGGACAGGGAAGGACAGTGAGGGAAATTCTCCTTGTGCTATAGTGTGCTAAAGCATTGATCATCAACCATCTTTAAAAAAACATTTTTTCTAGGGACAGAAAACTATAGGTAGGAAGAGTGTCAGTTTCTTTCACTGTGATAATCCTTGTTTCTAGGGACAGGGAAGGACAGTGAGGGAAATTCTCCTTGTGCTATAGTGTGCTAAAGCATTGATCATCAACCGTCTTTAAAAAAAAAAATTTCTAGGGACAGAAAACTATAGGTAGGAAGAGTGTCAGTTTCTTTCACTGTGATAATCCTTGTTTCTAGGGACAGGGAAGGACAGTGAGGGAAATTCTACTTGTGCTATAGTGTGCTAAAGCATTGATCATCAATCAGCTTTAAAAAAACTTTTTTTCTAGGGACAGAAAACTATAGGTAGGAAGAGTGTCAGTTTCTTTCACTGTGATAATCCTTGTTTCTAGGGACAGGGAAGGACAGTGAGGGAAATTCTACTTGTGCTATAGTGTGCTAAAGCATTGATCATCAATCAGCTTTAAAAAAAAAAAAAATTCTAGGGACAGAAAACTATAGGTAGGAAGAGTGTCAGTTTCTTTCACTGTGATAATCCTTGTTTCTAGGGACAGGGAAGGACAGTGAGGGAAATTCTCCTTGTGCTATCGTGTGCTAAAGCATTGATCATCAACCATCTTTAAAAAAACATTTTTTCTAGGGACAGAAAACTATAGGTAGGAAGAGTGTCAGTTTCTTTCACTGTGATAATCCTTGTTTCTAGGGACAGGGAAGGACAGTGAGGGAAATTCTACTTGTGCTATAGTGTGCTAAAGCATTGATCATCAATCAGCTTTAAAAAAAACATTTTTTCTAGGGACAGAAAACTATAGGTAGGAAGAGTGTCAGTTTCTTTCACTGTGATAATCCTTGTTTCTAGGGACAGGGAAGGACAGTGAGGGAAATTCTCCTTGTGCTATAGTGTGCTAAAGCATTGATCATCAACCATCTTTAAAAAAACATTTTTTCTAGGGACAGAAAACTATAGGTAGGAAGAGTGTCAGTTTCTTTCACTGTGATAATCCTTGTTTCTAGGGACAGGGAAGGACAGTGAGGGAAATTCTACTTGTGCTATAGTGTGCTAAAGCATTGATCATCAATCAGCTTTAAAAAAACATTTTTTCTAGGGACAGAAAACTATAGGTAGGAAGAGTGTCAGTTTCTTTCACTGTGATAATCCTTGTTTCTAGGGACAGGGAAGGACAGTGAGGGAAATTCTCCTTGTGCTATAGTGTGCTAAAGCATTGATCATCAACCGTCTTTAAAAAAACATTTTTTCTAGGGACAGAAAACTATAGGTAGGAAGAGTGTCAGTTTCTTTCACTGTGATAATCCTTGTTTCTAGGGACAGGGAAGGACAGTGAGGGAAATTCTACTTGTGCTATAGTGTGCTAAAGCATTGATCATCAATCAGCTTTAAAAAAACATTTTTTCTAGGGACAGAAAACTATAGGTAGGAAGAGTGTCAGTTTCTTTCACTGTGATAATCCTTGTTTCTAGGGACAGGGAAGGACAGTGAGGGAAATTCTCCTTGTGCTATAGTGTGCTAAAGCATTGATCATCAACCATCTTTAAAAAAACATTTTTTCTAGGGACAGAAAACTATAGGTAGGAAGAGTGTCAGTTTCTTTCACTGTGATAATCCTTGTTTCTAGGGACAGGGAAGGACAGTGAGGGAAATTCTCCTTGTGCTATAGTGTGCTAAAGCATTGATCATCAACCATCTTTAAAAAAACATTTTTTCTAGGGACAGAAAACTATAGGTAGGAAGAGTGTCAGTTTCTTTCACTGTGATAATCCTTGTTTCTAGGGACAGGGAAGGACAGTGAGGGAAATTCTCCTTGTGCTATAGTGTGCTAAAGCATTGATCATCAACCGTCTTTAAAAAAACATTTTTTCTAGGGACAGAAAACTATAGGTAGGAAGAGTGTCAGTTTCTTTCACTGTGATAATCCTTGTTTCTAGGGACAGGGAAGGACAGTGAGGGAAATTCTACTTGTGCTATAGTGTGCTAAAGCATTGATCATCAATCAGCTTTAAAAAAACATTTTTTCTAGGGACAGAAAACTATAGGTAGGAAGAGTGTCAGTTTCTTTCACTGTGATAATCCTTGTTTCTAGGGACAGGGAAGGACAGTGAGGGAAATTCTCCTTGTGCTATAGTGTGCTAAAGCATTGATCATCAACCGTCTTTAAAAAAACATTTTTTCTAGGGACAGAAAACTATAGGTAGGAAGAGTGTCAGTTTCTTTCACTGTGATAATCCTTGTTTCTAGGGACAGGGAAGGACAGTGAGGGAAATTCTACTTGTGCTATAGTGTGCTAAAGCATTGATCATCAATCAGCTTTAAAAAAACATTTTTTCTAGGGACAGAAAACTATAGGTAGGAAGAGTGTCAGTTTCTTTCACTGTGATAATCCTTGTTTCTAGGGACAGGGAAGGACAGTGAGGGAAATTCTCCTTGTGCTATAGTTTGCTAAAGCATTGATCATCAACCGTCTTTAAAAAAACATTTTTTCTAGGGACAGAAAACTATAGGTAGGAAGAGTGTCAGTTTCTTTCACTGTGATAATCCTTGTTTCTAGGGACAGGGAAGGACAGTGAGGGAAATTCTCCTTGTGCTATAGTGTGCTAAAGCATTGATCATCAACCGTCTTTAAAAAAACATTTTTTCTAGGGACAGAAAACTATAGGTAGGAAGAGTGTCAGGTTCTTTCACTGTGATAATCCTTGTTTCTAGGGACAGGGAAGGACAGTGAGGGAAATTCTACTTGTGCTATAGTGTGCTAAAGCATTGATCATCAATCAGCTTTAAAAAAACATTTTTTCTAGGGACAGAAAACTATAGGTAGGAAGAGTGTCAGTTTCTTTCACTGTGATAATCCTTGTTTCTAGGGACAGGGAAGGACAGTGAGGGAAATTCTCCCTGTGCTATAGTGTGCTAAAGCATTGATCATCAACCATCTTTAAAAAAACATTTTTTCTAGGGACAGAAAACTATAGGTAGGAAGAGTGTCAGTTTCTTTCACTGTGATAATCCTTGTTTCTAGGGACAGGGAAGGACAGTGAGGGAAATTCTACTTGTGCTATAGTGTGCTAAAGCATTGATCATCAATCAGCTTTAAAAAAACATTTTTTCTAGGGACAGAAAACTATAGGTAGGAAGAGTGTCAGTTTCTTTCACTGTGATAATCCTTGTTTCTAGGGACAGGGAAGGACAGTGAGGGAAATTCTACTTGTGCTATAGTGTGCTAAAGCATTGATCATCAATCAGCTTTAAAAAAACATTTTTTCTAGGGACAGAAAACTATAGGTAGGAAGAGTGTCAGTTTCTTTCACTGTGATAATCCTTGTTTCTAGGGACAGGGAAGGACAGTGAGGGAAATTCTCCTTGTGCTATAGTGTGCTAAAGCATTGATCATCAACCGTCTTTAAAAAAACATTTTTTCTAGGGACAGAAAACTATAGGTAGGAAGAGTGTCAGTTTCTTTCACTGTGATAATCCTTGTTTCTAGGGACAGGGAAGGACAGTGAGGGAAATTCTACTTGTGCTATAGTGTGCTAAAGCATTGATCATCAATCAGCTTTAAAAAAACATTTTTTCTAGGGACAGAAAACTATAGGTAGGAAGAGTGTCAGTTTCTTTCACTGTGATAATCCTTGTTTCTAGGGACAGGGAAGGACAGTGAGGGAAATTCTCCTTGTGCTATAGTGTGCTAAAGCATTGATCATCAACCATCTTTAAAAAAACATTTTTTCTAGGGACAGAAAACTATAGGTAGGAAGAGTGTCAGTTTCTTTCACTGTGATAATCCTTGTTTCTAGGGACAGGGAAGGACAGTGAGGGAAATTCTACTTGTGCTATAGTGTGCTAAAGCATTGATCATCAATCAGCTTTAAAAAAACATTTTTTCTAGGGACAGAAAACTATAGGTAGGAAGAGTGTCAGTTTCTTTCACTGTGATAATCCTTGTTTCTAGGGACAGGGAAGGACAGTGAGGGAAATTCTCCTTGTGCTATAGTGTGCTAAAGCATTGATCATCAACCATCTTTAAAAAAACATTTTTTCTAGGGACAGAAAACTATAGGTAGGAAGAGTGTCAGTTTCTTTCACTGTGATAATCCTTGTTTCTAGGGACAGGGAAGGACAGTGAGGGAAATTCTCCTTGTGCTATAGTGTGCTAAAGCATTGATCATCAACCATCTTTAAAAAAACATTTTTTCTAGGGACAGAAAACTATAGGTAGGAAGAGTGTCAGTTTCTTTCACTGTGATAATCCTTGTTTCTAGGGACAGGGAAGGACAGTGAGGGAAATTCTCCTTGTGCTATACTGTGCTAAAGCATTCCTCATCAACCATATTTAGAAATCCTTAAGTAAAGGGACAGAGAAGGACACCTGAAGGTAGCCCTTATTGCTTTTTTCCCATCTCCCTGCAGGCCATCTATTAGAATGTCTGGAAGGCAAACAAGGAGAGGCAGACAGTCAGGAGGCAATAAAAGAGGGCAAGCAGGCTCTGTGTCTGGGGGCAACAGTGCTGGTCGTGGACGCGGTGCATTGTCATCAGCACATGGCCATGGGACACGCTTGTCCTTCTTTTCGGCAGCTGGACATGTTGAGCCACATCATGCCGAAGACTTGGTAGAGTGGATGACCAAGCCCTCCTCCTCCTCCTCATCCTCTCTCACCCAGGCTCAGGGTACTGGAAAAGCAGCTGCCAAAGCGTCCTCTTCCCTGGTATCAATGTCAGACTCATCATCAGTCACTCCTTCCCTAGACCCACCATGTCCTCCTCCTGAGGAGTCCCCCGAACTGTTTGAGCACAGTGTTGGGTACATGCTCCAGGAGGATGCCCAGCGTTTCGAAGGGTCTGATGATGAAACCCAGCTACAGGAAGGCAGTAGCGTGAGAGCAGACAGAGGGGATGCTCAAGAAGGACACCAATCTGGCAGTCATGTTCCAGCAGCTGCAGCATACTGCCAGATTGGCTCCAGTGATGAGGAGGGAGGGGATGATGAGGTCACTGACTCCACGTGGGTGCCTAATAGGAGAGAGGAGGAGGAGGAGGATGAGGAGGAGGCACATCTCCAACGAGGCAGGATGCCCTTTGGTGGCCAGCGTAAGGGCAGTACACCGACGGAATCACACCGCAGAGCTCCGCCTGTGCAGGGCGCTGCCTCTGCCCGTCATTCAAAAAGTTCTTTAGTGTGGGCCTTTTTTGAGGCTAGTGCATCAGATCGCACAGCTGCTGTTTGCAACATATGTCTCAAGCGTATATCGCGTGGCCAAAACATCAGCCGCTTGGGTACCACATGCCTGACCAGACATATGTTGACCTGCCATGCAGCTCGTTGGCAAGCCTACCTCAAAGACCCACACCAAAGAACAAAGCGGACCTCTCCTTGCACCGCATCAGCTGGGATCTCCAACCCCACTATAACTTCAGTCCTGTCTGAAACATGCACTGAGAGGAATGAAGGTGTAGAATTAGGTGTGTCACAGCCAAGTAGTTGCGGCCACTCTGCTAGCAGTACACCGACGTCCGATTCTAGCAGGCAAATTTCCCTGCCCCAGCTGCTGGACCGTCGAAAGAAGTTCACTCCCAGCCATCCACATGCCCAGCGGTTGAATGCTAGCTTGGCTAAATTGCTAGCGCTTCAACTGCTGCCTTTTCAGTTGGTAGACTCGGCCCCCTTCCGTGAGTTTGTGCAATGTGCGGTTCCTCAGTGGCAGGTTCCCAAACGCCACTTTTTCTCACGGAAGGCTATTCTGGCTCTCTACCGGCATGTGGAAGGCAATGTCTTGGCCTCGCTGGACAGGGCGGTCAGCGGTAAGGTGCATATTACCGCTGACTCATGGTCCAGCAGGCATGGACAGGGACGTTACCTTTCTTTCACGGCCCATTGGGTCACTCTTTTGGCAGCTGGGAAGGATGCAGGACAAGGTGCAGTAGTGTTGGAGGTTGTTCCACCGCCACGCCTCCAAAATGCTACTACTGGTTGTGACACACCTCTCTCCTCCACCCCCTCCTCTTCTTCTTCCTCCATGGCCTCTTCCTGTGGTTTGTCCTCTGAACCAGCGGTGCTCCGTAGCCGTTCAAGGGGCTACGCAAGTACGCAGGCAAAAAGATGCCATGCCGTGCTTGCGCTGGTGTGTTTGGGGGACAGAAGCCACACTGGGGCAGAGGTCCTGTCTGCTCTGCAGGGCCAGGCCGAGAGGTGGTTGACGCCACGCCAGCTTAAGCCAGGAATGGTGGTTTGCGACAATGGCACCAACCTCCTCTCCGCCCTCCGACAGGGACAACTGACCCATGTGCCCTGTGTGGCTCACGTCCTTAACCTGGTGGTGCAGCGGTTCTTGGGCAGGTACCCGGGCTTACAGGATGTCCTGAGGCAGGCCAGGAAAGTCTGTGTGCATTTCCGCAGATCTTATAATGCCAGTGCTCGCCTGGCTGAGCTGCAAAAGGAGTTGAACCTGCCCAAGAACCGCCTTATATGTGACATGCCCACCAGGTGGAACTCAACGTTGGCCATGCTGCAGCGGCTGCACACGCAGCAGAGGGCCATCAATGAGTACCTGTGCGACTACGGCACCAGGACAGGGTCAGGGGAGCTTGGTTTTTTCTTCTCCACGCCAGTGGGGCATGATCAGGGATGCATGCACTGTCCTGGCACCATTTGAGGAGGCCACGAGGATGGTGAGCAGTGACAGTGCATGCATCAGTGACACTGTACCTCTTGTCCACCTGTTGGAGCACACGCTGCGTGGAATAATGGACAGGGCACTTGAGGCAGAACAGAGGCAGGAAGAGGAGGACTTCCTTGCCTCTCAAGGCCCCCTTTACCCAGACAGTGTTCCTTCTGTCCCACCCATCGCACAGGAAGAGGAGGAGGAGGAGGAGGAGGATTGTGTCAGCATGGAGGTAGAGGCTGGCACTCAGCATCATCAGCAGCAGTCTTTTAGGTATGATTTACAGTCCCAAGAAACCAGTGGACTTGTACGTGGCTGGGAGGAGGTGGCTGCGGATCATGTCGTCCTTAGTGACCCAGAGGACTCCGGACCGAATGCCTCAGCAAACCTACGCTGCATGGCCTCCCTGATCCTGCAAAGTCTGCGGAAGGATCCTCGTATTCTTCGGATCAAGGAGAGGGACCATTACTGGCTGGCCACTCTCCTTGATCCACGGTACAAGGGTAAGGTTGCGGACCTTATGTTACCATCGCAGAGGGAGCAGAGGATGAGACAACTCCGGGAGGCCTTGCAGAAAGGTCTGTGCAACGCGTTCCCAGAGACTGGGAGGTTACAAACTCCTGGTCCTGGACAACGAGTTGCTGAGGCTTCGGCCAGTCAAAGAAGGAGCGGTGGGGAAGGTGGCCGTCTGACCGATGCGTTCAGACAATTCTTTAGTCCGCAGCCCCAAAGTATGATCGGTTCCAGCAACCATCGCCAGCGTCTGATAAACATGGTGCAGGAATATCTAGGGGCAAGGTCAGACTTGGACACCTTCCCCACCGAAAATCCTCTGGCTTACTGGGTCTTGAGGATGGATCACTGGCCAGAGCTTGCACAGTATGCAATTGAGCTACTGGCCTGTCCTGCATCCAGCGTTCTTTCGGAACGCACATTCAGTGCTGGAGGATTTGTCACGGATCACAGGGTGCGCCTGTCCACCGACTCGGTTGATCGACTGACTTTCATCAAGATGAACCAGTCTTGGATCACCACCAGCTACCACACACCTGATGCTGATATAACAGACTAATTGATTTTAACATGTCACATCCCTTCAAGACTGATGCTGATGCTGAGTGCCTGTGCTGTTATGTTGACTGGCTATTCTCCTCCTCCGAGTCCTCAATGATACGATTGATGATGATAGCTTGGAAGATCATTTTTGTTTATGGGTGCCGCCACCAGTGGCTAAGGCCCAATTTTTCAGCCCCTGTTTTACAGGGGCGTGTAATTACAATTTTTTTAGCAATAATTTGCCATAGGGCTCATTGCTGTGCTCCAAGTACAGTATCTGTGAGGGGTTGGAGTGTTGTGCCACCAGTGCCTAAGGCCCAATTTTTCAGCCCCTGTTTAACAGGGGCGTGTCATTACAATTTTTGAAGCAATACTTTGCAACAGGGCTCATTGCTGTGCTCCAAGTACAGTATCTGTGAGGGGTTGTAGTGTTGTGCCACCAGTGCCTAAGGCCCAATTTTTCAGCCCCTGTTCAAAAGGGGCATGTAATTACAATTCTTGATCTAATAATTCACAGCAGGGCCCATTGCTGCACCCACCAAGAGTAACTCTGAGGGCTTACAGTGTTGTGGCAACGCCACCACCACCACCACCACGAAAGGCCCAATTTTTCAGCCCCTGTTCAAAAGGGGCATGTAATTACAATTCTTGATCTAATAATTCACAGCAGGGCCCATTCCTGCACCCACCAAGAGTAACTCTGAGGGCTTACAGTGTTGTGGCAACACCACCACCACCACCACCACCACGAAAGGCCCAATTTTTCAGCCCCTGTTCAACAGGGGCATGCAATTACAATTCTTGATCTAATAATTCACAGCAGGGCCCATTGCTGCACCCACCAAGAGTAACTGTCAGGGCTTACAGTGTTGTGGCACCAGCACCACCATCAAAGGCCCAATTTTTACCACCACTGTTCAACAATTATATGTAATTAAAATTCCTGATATAATAGTTGACAGCAGGGCGTTCCAGCACCAACCAAGAGTAACTGTGAGTGCTTACAGTGTTGTGCCAACACCAACAACTAAGGGGCCTATTTCTGCAGAGTATATACGGCAGGTCCCTACTTTCAAACATCCAACTTACAAACGACTACTACTTGCAAACGCAAGAAGACAACAGGAAGTGAGAGGAAATCTACCCCTTGGAAGGAAAATTCTCTCCTGTAAGAATTAATATGGGAGAAAGGTGTCTCCTCTGTACTGATGCTTTATCAGCAATCCTTGTTTCAAGAAAAACACCACATTTCAAAAACAGTTGTCATTGGGACGGAAAGTGAGGTGAAATGTTCTGAACAGGGGCACAGACAGCAAAACAAATGTTACAGGGGTGATAACCCTTACCTATGTTTTCCAAAAAGTTTAAAAATAGATTTTTGGGCTGGAGCTACACTTAAACAATGTACCTGTTCAAAATTACAAACAGATTCTACATAAGAACAAACCTACAGTCCCTGTCTTGTATGCACCGCCTGTATACGGCTGTTCAGAGTATATAGGGCCTTTTTTATTTTATGTGCGGGGTTCCCCTTAATATCCATACAAGACCCAAAGGGGCTGGTAATGGGCTGGGGTAGGGGGGGGGGTCATGGGGTAGCTATGCCATTTTTCTTAAAGATTTTCATTCATATTACCGGGACCAGACATTACATTAAAGCCGCAAGCAGTTTTAAATGGCTTTTTTTTCCTTTAGAAGTGTCATTTTGTGCAGGGACAGTTCTAAACACGGGAAACACGTGGCACTTCACAGGCATACTTTAGACACCCCCCAGGTACGATATTTAAAGGAATATTTGACTTTTTTTTTTTCACTTTATGCATCATTAAAATGACTGCTCCCGAAAAACGACCGTTTTTAAAACTTCTTTTTGCATTGATACATGTCCCCTGGTGCAGAACCCGGGTTCCCAAACCCTTTTTAGGACAATAACATGCATAATAGTCGTTATAATTAGCACTTTAGAATTCGAACGTTCGCATCCATTGTATTTAATAGGGTTCTAATGTTCGTACAAACTTTCGGTCGGTTCGCGGGTTCTGGTGCGAACCGAACCCGGGGGTGTTCGGCTCATCACTACACAGGAGTGTTGACACTGTGACTGGTGTGACAGTGATAAGGAACTATATTGCTGGCTTACACTAGTCTGGTCACATTGGGGAGTAGTGTGGCAGCAAACACTAGTCTGGTGAAACTGGGGCCGGTGTGGTGTTAATCAGAGACACTGCTGCTGGATTACACTGGTGTGATGACATTGTGACTGATGTGGCAGTGATAAGGAACACTATTTCTGTCATATACTGGTCTGGACAAACTGGGACAGGTGTGGTGTTGATCAAGGATACTGTAACTGGTGTGGCGGTGACAATATGACTGGTGTGGAGGTGATTAGGGACAATTACTGTTGAGGCAGTGATTAGGGATACTGACTAGCAGCACTGGTCTGATGACATTGTAATTTTGTGGTGGTGATCAGAGACAATTCTCATACAGTGATATCAGAGCAGCCAGCAATTGTACACAATCAGCAGTATGATGTCATTATAGTAACACTGCATTTTCTCTGATAGTATGTAAAATATATATATATATATATATATTTTATTATTATTATTTATCTTTATAAATGGTGGGGAAGGGTAACAGGATTTTTTTTCCACACTATGATTGCCTATTACAGTGATGATCACTGTTATAAGCAATCATTTATTTTTTTCTGTTTGAATATTTTATTGTTTTCATAAAGCATAACAAAGGTCATAAGAATAATACCATTCACATTAGTACAATACAATGAAAAGAATAAAATGCAAAAAAGCAGTTATAATTATGCTTCAGTATGAATGCTGCTGCCAGACTTATCCACCTTTCCAACCGCTCAGTGTCTGCCAACCCTCTCCTCCAATCCCTACACTGGCTCCCGATCACCCAGCGAATTAAATTCAAAATACTAACCACAACCTACAAAGCCATCCTCAACTCTGGCCCGAGCTACATCACCAATCTTGTCTCCAAACATATCCCAAACCGTCCTCTCCGCTCTTCTCAAGACCTCCTACTGTCAAGCTCTCTCGTCTCCTCCTCCCATGCTCATCTTCAGGATTTCTCCAGAGCCTCTCCCATCCTCTGGAACTCGCTACCTCAACCTGTCCGGCTATCCCCTACTCTTTCTACCTTCAGGCGATCCCTGAAAACTCATCTCTTCAGGGAAGCCTATCACTTCTCCAACTAATCCTTTACCACTTCCATCAGCTCATTCACCACAGTTACAACCTTTTGTACCACCTGCCCCACCCTATTAGATTGTAAGCTCTTCTGAGCAGGGCCCTCTTAATCCTTGTATTTTATTGTATTATAACTGTATTGTCTCCCTTTTATATTGTAAAGCGCTGCGTAAACTGTTGGCGCTATATAAATCCTGTATTATAATAATAATAATAATAATACTTCAATAAGCAATCATTTACATGTGTAATGGCATCAATTTATAATGCCATTGTTTACTATCATGATCTCTGTGATTGGTCACAGCGATCACATGATACCAGGGTAGCTTACAGCAGTCCAGTACACTGATCTGTTATCTGCTGTTTCTGGTGGACACAGCGGGTCACAGATCATGCAGCTGCATGGCCCAGAGGATGTGCACCAAAAGTAGAAGGACGCACCAGTGCTTCCAGTCAGAATGATACTGCTCCCTGCCTGTATCTGTGCCTGGGTGAGAGGTAGTTAAATCTGAAGGAGGTGTTAACCTTTTCCCACTCTATTCAATTCTTTAAAAAAGTTTTGACTGGACATATATTTTAAGGGCTCATTTATACTTACTTTGGCTTCAACAAGGCTTCAACAAGACTTCGGACAGACTTTGTTAAAATTCTCTGAATGCTAGTCAAAGCTCCTATCACTAAATAAAAATGTTAGCTTACAGTCCTGTTTACATCTGCTTTTGCTTTGCTTTGCTTCTGCTTTGCTTCAAAAATGATACCCCATGTAGTTTCAGTGGTGCTTCAAAGCGTCTTCAAAGCCTCCATAAAAGTCTATGGCAAAGGTCGCTTGAAGCCCCACTGAAGCCCCACCAAAGCCTCACTGAAGCCCCACAAAGCCTCACCAAAGCCCCATCGAAGCTCCACCGAAGCCCCACCAAAGCCTCATCGAATACCCAAGCAAATGCAAGGTGTAAACAGGACTGTAAACAGGACTGTAAGCTAACCATTTAATTTAGTGACAGGAGCTTTGACTGGCGTTTAGAGAGCTTTAACAAAGCGTGTCCGATGCCTTGTTTTGAAGAAAGTGTAAAATAGCCCTAAGCATATTAGCTGTCCTTGGTAAATATTTAATTGGACAAAGAAAGGCCGTGAACCAGCACCAGTGTGCAATGGTGTCACAGATCCAGCTTCGGTGGGGCTGAATCTGTGACGTCATCATGCACTTGCTCACCGGCGGGTCCCACAGCCATGCCTTGTGGATGTTCATATGCTTGTTATTCTCTACTCTTTCTCCAGGTTGTAAATTACATTTGGTTTGCAGTATTTGTGGATTCTGGGAGCTGCCTGTGTGATTCCTATGTAGGGACACCATCACTGCATCTTGCAGTGCAAGATGTGCATCACAGATGAAGTGCATCACTGCATCTTGGGGGTTCGCAGACCTGTTTGGAATCTAGATAGCGGGAGTATTGGTTCCCTTTGCTGAAAAAAGTGTGTGTGATCTATTTTATTTGAGACCATTACTATCGGGTAAGAGGTTTGGCTGCGGGAAATCACTTTTTAGCACTGGAGCACGATTTACCCTTACCCGTCACTGAGCATTTAAAGGCACCCCAAGACTGCTCCACCTGGCAAATCCTGAATACTGAACTATGATAATAAATACATAAAGAAAAGTGCTTAAAAAAACAATAACACAATAAAGCTGTGTATCAGATAAACAAAAAATCCTAAATCAGTAAACATATTGCATATATTTTCTCACAAATATACAAAACAAGTCTGAATTAATTTCAAATGCCACCTAGTGCTCAGTGATGAATAAGGAAAAACATATCACATAAGCTCTAATGAGCAGGGCCCTCTGATTCCTCTTGTACAAAATTGTATTGTAACTGTAATGTCTGCTTTCATTTTGTAAAGTGCTGAGCAAACTGTTGGCGCTATATAAATCCTGTATAATAATGTTAATAATAATGATAATATGCTTTTTTACAAATGTGCAAAAAGAACAAAAGATAATAAAAAAGTGTGAAAGTCCATTTGAAGGCACGTGGAATTACTTATGTGAAGCTGGACTTTCACACTTTTTTATTAACTTTTGTTCTTTTTGCACATTTGTAAAAAAGCATATTATCATTATTATTGACTAGCTGTTGCATTCCGGGAGTTGTAGTCTGCACTCAAGCTTCTGGTGGGTGAAAAACACAGCAGCGCAGAGGAAACTACAACTCCCTGGGACCGGATTCTTGGAAGCAGGCAGAGGCAGGGCATGCCAGGCAGTCGGGACGCAGGGCTGCAGGGCTGGGCGCTGGCTGCAACTTGACCCCAGGATCAGGAGCGTTACCCCGCAGGAAACTGTGGCGTGCAAGGACCTGCTGAGCTGAGATCGCTGAGGTGAGAGACCATGACATCCCTAGCTGACCCCCCATCTCCCCCCCATACACCCCATGTAACCTGCCCCAGTGATCAGGCTGCATTGATGGGCACTGGAGTTGGCTGCACTGATGGGCACTGGTGAGGCTGCATGGAAAAACCAGGTGGGCCATGGATGGTGAGCTGATTCGGCGGTTCAATGGGCCACTTGACTGGACTTGCCCCCCAGGCCTAAGGCCGCCAGCCCTCCCCTGCTCATGGGCACTCAAAAACACCAGGGTATGGTGTATAGGGGGTCCTATGTACATGTGAAAGAAAAACTACTGTGCATGTCGCAAAAATTGGATCAAATTAAATAACTGCTGCTGCAACTGAAATGTGGATACACACAATAACAAATAATATAAAGAAAAACAGTTGCGCTGCAAAAATAACAACACATGTGATATGTGAGAAATTATCTTAATATGAATAAAAATAAACCAATAAGAATTATGTGAAAAGATTGACCAAAGGTCTCCAATAACAATCTGAGGTATTCCTTAAATGTCCTTGTTGAAATACTGAAGGGCAGGAGTGATCAAAAAAGTTCCGCAATGGTAATAGATAAATAATCTCTTGAGCAGGTAAATATTCGTGACTCCACACTCTTAGACACCACAGAAGAAAGTGCAATGATGGTAAAAGCAAAAGATCCTCCACCTCAGATAACAGATCTGCTTACCAGCTCCTATGGATCTCAGTGAAAGAGATCACAAACGCTTGTGGCTCTATTCCCCCGCCAAGGTCCTATGTACATGTAGCCGGGTAACATTCAAACTTTGTTTTGCTCTTGTGTTGTAACATGCAGCGCAACTTATGATTTTAGCAACACTGCATGCACATGCTGTTTCTTTTTAGCTCCTAGTCTGAAACAAAAGCCCAATTCTCCTACAGGAATTTAAAGATTGACATTTATTAGCATGCTACTTAACATCTTGTTAAATAAAGCTACGCGGAGCAAATTTCTTTCCTGCAACCACAGGTTGATGCCTCCTTCTGGGTCACTGTCTTCTCCCAGTAGGGGTTCAGGGGAGGGCAGGGAAAGCCATCCCCACTAAGAGAAGACAATGATTATCGCTAGTTTACCTTTACCAACCTTTGAATACAACATTACAGAAGTTGTAAGCCAGGAAGCGCTCGCACACCCAGACAGAAGAGCGCTGGGGAGTTGAGTGATCTTGCTGTGGATGAATTAAAGTCAGCAAACCAACTAGGGGTGAGGTTTGGGTTTTCCACTACCATGGGTTTGTGGCTAATTTGCAGCTAAATTTGTATCTGAAAATATTGCAGGTTTGCCACCAGAAATAGAAATTTCCTATTTCATTGTACTGACTGATTGTCAGCTGATTCACAAGAGCCAATAATTTAAAGGAATGGATAACCCAGCCCTCTTTCTATCAAAAGCTGGGGTTACAGCAGACATATTGTCTATGTGCATTGAAGCTGGGTGAGATGACAGTTTGGAGAGATACTTCAATGAGGTTTTTTTCCACAAATAATTTTTATTAGAGAAAAGAATATGGTTGTACATATATTATGTAAAAAACTCCATCTGCAAATGGAACCATAGTGAAATAACATGCAGAGAACATTTTTATGCGGTAGTATAACAATAAATTGCATAAATTAAGACATCAGGGGTTTGTACATGTTTATACAAGACAAGGCCTATGAAATACTAAAGATTGACCCGCATCAACTTCTAGCAGGGTCAGGTATCTGGGTGACATGCGAGCACCCTGTTCATTAAAGCATAGGCCCCGTAAACCCCTATCAACCGGTCTAGTCGCGGCCAATAAGATTATAGTATACCCGATATCGCGGAGGGTAGATATGTTGCGGGGAGCCCCGTCAGGGTCCCCAGCAGATGCTAGGTCAGCTGCGGCAGTGTGAAGATGAAGTCATGGGGCAAGAAAGAAGGATGCAAGATAGAAGGGAGAAGGGAGGGGGGAAGGGTAGTCAGGGCAGAAAGAGGAGGGGGGGCAGGGGGGCAGGGAGTTAGAAAGGGAGGGAAGGAGGGGGCGGGGGGGCCACTCCACGTCTCAGAACCCCCCATTTCCCGTCCAGGTATCAGGGGTCGTGTATTGGGGAGGTTTAGCATCTCAGTGTTGGGAAGGAAAGTGGGATTTAAACTGGTCAGTGGTTTTAAAATGTAGCCAGCAGGCCCAGGTTAGTGTGAATTTCTGAATGCGATCTTGAGAGACATAGATTAATTCCTCCATCTCCTCTATTCTGATTATTCTATGCAGCCATTCCCTAATGGAGGGGGTATTCGTCGAACGCCAGTGGGTAGGGATGCATAGTCTGGCACCATTTACCATATGCATGGCTAGCGACTTATGGTACGCGCGTTTCGCTAAGGTAGAGTGGTGTAAGAGATATTGCGCTGGCCCAAAGTCTAAGGTAAGAGTGGTAACCTGCTCTATAATAGAGTGTACTTCACTCCAAAAAGGACGGAGTAAGGCACACTCCCACCATATGTGAATCATGGATCCTTCGTCTTTGTTGCATCGCCAACACGTATTCGGAATCTGAGGTGAGAATCTGTGTAAACGGGCTGGGGTTCTATACCATTTTGTAATAATTTTGTATCCATTTTCTTGGATCGCCACATTCATCGACCCCGTGTGTGCCATAGTGTAGACAGATTCCCACTCCCTATCTGTGAATGAGATTTGCAAATCTCTTTCCAAGGAAGAGCGAACAGCCTGTGTTGCTGATAGACCAGGGGTTTCTTGCAACATGGCGTATATAGATGATATAAGGTGTCGTTGCGATAAGTTGCGTGAGCATAGGGTTTCAAAGGGAGTGAGTTGTCTACTCCAAACATTGGTGGGGACTTTAGAGGTAAAGAAATGTGACAGCTGTCTGTACGACCAAAAGGGGAAGGAGTTGGTACGAGAATCCGCAACCAACTCCTCATACGATCGTCGTCGGCCTCCGCGAAAGAAGTGGCGTGCCTGTATCTCCTCCTGCGGCCATTCCCTGTGTAAGAAAGTTTTGGATTCTCCTGGAGGAAACTCAGGATTACTCCGTATTGTGGTCAGGGGGCCCGGTTGAGAGGAGATGTTGAAGAGGGCGACCGCTTTCCCAAAGGCCAACAGCGAGGGCATGATCAGCGGGTGTAGTTTGATATCCTGGGGGTAAAATCGTGGAGCCAGCCATGGAAGTGTGTAAGTCGATGTTGGTGTATAAGAGTTTTCCAATGTGACCTAGGCTTTCCCTACTTTGTGAATATTCCAGTCCACCACTCTAGTCAAGTGGCAAGCCAGGTAGTACTTATGGAGGTCTGGTAAACCAATACCCCCCGACGTCTTGGAGCAAGTCAGGCGAGAGTATTTAATACGTGGGGCTGAACCTTTCCAGATAAATGTTGTGCAGGCTTTCTTATATGTCAAGAAGAAGGAGGGGGGAGGTGTGTTGGGATCGTTTGCATTAGATACAATAAGCGGGGGAGAATGACCAGCTTAATGAGTGCCGCCCGGCCAAACCAGGACACATTCAGACTAGCCCACTCCTTCAAATTCGATTGGATTCTGGAGAGTGCGCAAAGAAAGTTGAGACTATACAAATCTGAAAGTTTCCTAGGTATCTGAATCCCTAAATACGTGATGGCGTCTTTCTTCCATATAAATGGAAAAGAGTCTTGGCAGTGAGAAACTTCCTGAGGGGTTAGAGATATGTTCAAGGCATGAGACTTGGAGAAGTTAATTTTAAGGTACGACAGCTCGCCGAAATTTTTAATGTCGTTCAATAGGTTAGGTAGGGACACCCGAGGAGATTGCAGGGATAGCAGGATATCGTCCGCGAACGCTGCGACTTTGTACTCCCTGTGATGTATGGGAATACCCTTGATGTTGTCGTTGGCGCGCAGTCTGTTTAATAACGGTTCAAGAGACAAGACAAAGATCAGTGGAGAAAGAGGGCAGCCCTGGCGTGTCCCATTGTTTATGGAGAAGGCGTCCGACAGGAGGCCATTGGCCTTCACCTTCGCCGCTGGGTTGGCATAAAGGGCGTTGATGTGCGCTAGCATCCGGGGTAACAGGCCTATGCCCTTCAGTACCCCCTGCATATAATCCCATGCTACCCTGTCGAACGCCTTCTCAGCGTCAAGGGAGAGGAGAAAACCCTGGGTTTTCGAAGAGGAGAGTCAATGATGCATGTTCAGAGTGCGTATGGTATTGTCCCTTGCCTCTCTGCCCGGGATAAAGACTACCTGATCAGATGTTATAAGTTCGGGTATCAGGGGTACCATTCTGTTGGCTAACATTTTTGCATAGCGCTTAATGTCTACATTGAGAAGGGATATCGGTCTGTAACTGGATACCAATGAGGGGTCTTTATCTGTTTTGGGGATAACAGTTATATGTGCCTCTAAGAGCCTGCCAAGGGATGCGCGGGGGCTTGCAAGTGAGTTAAAGGTTTGAAGCATCTGAGGTGTCAGTTCTTCCTGGAACTTCAATGAGGTTTATCTCAAAGTTTACAAAGTGAGCATGATTTGTGGAACTGTTGCAAAACAAATTCAGACAGATTTGCTCATCCCTAAAACTGACCTGCAACCGCAGACTAGAAGATGTGAGCAATTGCACTGCTGACACGACTCAGTGTAATGAAAAAAAGTGGGTTATATTAAGCCATATGGTTCAATGCAACCTACAGAGTAAAGGTTCAGAATGCCTGGCAATGCAGCCCAATCAGGGAGGTGACAAGGGGGGGGAGGAGACAGCTGCCCTGGGCGCTGTGGTATCGTGTAAGGTGGAGGGGGGCGTCGCAAGGAGACTTCCTTCGGCCACAAGCAGACAGGAGTAGTGACAGCGGCATCACTACTTCTGTCAGCTTAGCGCTAAAAGAGAGAAGTTCAATCTGGAGAGAAGGAGAGAGCCGAGACGAGGTGTGGGCTGTGCGCTCTCTTCCCTCCAGCTTCCCTCTCCTACTACTGCAGTGTTCCTGAATCTGACTTTCAGATCAGGACTGTACAGGGCTTCCTTACCCACCCCCATCTCCTCGTATCAATAAATGTGGGTAGGCATAAGCAAACCCTATAAATTCCTGATCTGACAGCAATGATGTCTGCGAACTGCAATCTCATACCCCTGGAGCTGCGGCATCTCTCTCCACCGGCTGCCTATCAAACATGTTAAAGTCAAAAGTCAGCTTCCCTTAGGCTCCTCCTCAACTCTGACATGTCAAAATGAGGAGGAGGCTGAGAAGGACATCCCAAAGCCACCTGATGCACTGTATCTGAGGTCTGTTTGCTGCTTAGAGGGGGAATTGATCTGGGTACACAATTGAGGGAGGGAGAAGGTGATTATTGCTAGGAGGTGAGGGGGGGTAGGGTGATATGTGCTAGGAGGAGGGATTGGGGGATTTGTGCAGGAGTGGACATTTGGGGAGGTGCTATCAGTGGTAAATTAGGAGATTTATATTAGGAGGGAAAATGGAGAGAAGAGGATTTGTGCTGGGAGGGGGGATTTGGGGGGAGGGGATTTTTTGGGGATTTGGGGGTTGTGCTAATAGGGATGATTGGGAGGTATTTGTGCTAGGAGGGGGGGTTTGGAGGGGGAAAATAATTTGTGCTCAGGGGAGAAATTTAAAGTGTAGGAGATTTGGGACAAGAAGGTGATTTGGGGGGGGGGGGTTGTGGGATTTGATGATAGAGAGGATTTGAGGTGGAAGGTGGGGCGGGGGAAAATATTTGTGCTGGGAGGGGGGGGGGGTATTTGTGCATGGAATAGGAGCAATTTTAGGTGGTATGCATTCAGATAAGTGCTTGATTTTTTTTTTGAGGCGGGGGATTTTTGCTGACACATAATGCTCATACATCTTGGGGGAGGCAGGGGCACAGCTGATCACAGATCGGGGTAAAGAGCCAATCATAGTGACTCTT
The DNA here is from genome assembly GCA_029206835.1 of Rana muscosa. Classification (NCBI taxonomy): domain Eukaryota; kingdom Metazoa; phylum Chordata; class Amphibia; order Anura; family Ranidae; genus Rana; species Rana muscosa. Next base: position 189,139,853 of record CM055123.1, read on the forward strand.
TACCATGTGACCAGCTATGTTCAATCACAGCTGTTTGCAGTGTAAACAGGATTTGTCAGTTCTTGTGAGGAGAGGAGAGCAGATAAGTGGCAATCCACACAGGGGATATCTACACTGATAATCAGGGCACTGATCATCAGTGTCCTGATTATCAATGCAGCCCCAAGAGTGCTTACCAGTGCTGCCAATCATTGCCCATCAGTGATACCTGTCAGTGCCTATAAGTGATGCCTAGCAGTTGTCGCATATAAGTTCCCATCAGTGCCACCCATCAGTGCTCATCAGTGCCACCTATCATTGCCCATTAGTGCCCACCAGTGCTGCATATCAGTGCCGCCTCATCAGTGCCCATCACTGCAGCCTATCAGTGCCCATCAGTGCAGCCTCATCAGCGCACATCAGTGAAGGAGAAAAATTACTTATTTACTACATTTTAGAACAGAAACTAAGAAAATCTTTTTTTTTTTTTCAATTATTTCGGTAATTTTTAAATTATTTAGCAAAAAAATTTAAAACTCAGAGATTAAACAAAACTAAAGAAAGCTCTACCTGTCTCAAAGTATGGGTAAAAATTTTGTTTGGGTACAGTGTTGCATGACCGCACAATTGTCATTCAAAGTGCAACAGCACTGAAAGCTGGAAATTGGCCTGGGCAGGAAGGGGGTGAAAGTGCCAAGTAGGCAAGTGGATAAGGAGTCTTTTAGACGGCCTGGGGGGAATAAAAACAGGTGGCTGAGCTGCCCAATCAAATTCTAATATTACAGCCTGACAGGGATGTGCACATGCGATGGTTGTGATGCTTTGCTTCATGGTCGCAGCATTTAATTTGGGCTGCACTTGGGCACCACTTATCAAACTCACCCATTGTGATCAATGTGGCTGCACAACAACGGAAAGAAAGACGCTTGGCTCGTGTGAAAGGGCACTAATGGGTAAGTCAGCTTGTCAATGTCCCAGGTGGGCTTTCCATTCAAGTGTATAGAGACTGCAGCAGAGCAGAGATGCTTTAATGTTTTACCCAGACACTGCACAGCACTAAGTGGGACACACAATAAAGATCTCAAGACAGCACTGTTGAAAGTGTATTACATGTACCTATTTGTTATTATATGTACGTTGGTGTATTTATTTATTTATTAAAGTGCTTAACCTACGCAGTCTTACCCGAAGGCCTTGATGCGCATGATAAAAGACATTGACATTAAAAGATCAGGTCAGTCTGGAAGAGGATATTTAACCTCATATTCAAGGTCACTAAGTGCTCGATTCCCAGATCTGCTTCTATTGCTCTCCTCAATGCCTGTATTCCTAACATTTCAAAACCCACTTGGCAACTGATCCACTTTTTGCTACTTGGGGCAAAAATTACTATTGCTAGATCTTGGAGGCAACCCCGGGTTCCCATGATGGCAATACAAAATAAGATCTCTTGGATTATGGCACAAGAGAAGTTAACTTGTATTTTATCAAATACAATCCCTAAATTTGAAGCTGTGTGGGAACCTTGGGCTGTTTACTGTGGTATTTCTCTAGGGATTGGGATCAACTCTGATCACCCCATTTCCTCAACATCATATTAGGCACGTGATTTCCTCTCTCTTCTCTTCTTCTTTTTTTCCTTTTTTTCCCTTTTCTGTTTCTCCTTTTTCCTTTCTCCTTTTTCTTTTTATGTCTTATTTTTTTTTTTTTTTACCTTTGGTTGATAGATATGATTTAAGGGTTTGGCATAATTAATTGTTGTGTAATTGTTTAGGCATCTCTATGAATCAAACGGAAGAAAAAAAAAAAGACCTTAAAAAACAACATACCAGAATGATAACAAAACATCATAAAAAACCTAGGGGTCTGTCCGGCACACCCCACTAAAATTAGGTGACTCCAAAAGCTTGCACAAAAAGTACAGTTTTCAATTCCTTTCGGAATTTCAAAAGGTCATCCTCAAGTCTCAGCTTCAGAGGCAAGGAGTTCAAAAATTCAGCTCCTTCTACTTCACTCGTTCTTCCTCCGCATTTTTTCTTTTTGAATTTTGGAATCTTCAATTTGCCCAGATTCGCCGATCTCAAGGATCGGGTAGGCGCATACTTGATGAATTTTTCCCTCAGGTACTCTGGACCACATCCATGCAATGCCTTATGAACAAGACATACAGTTTTGAACAGAATCTGTTCTTTCACGGGCAGCCAATGTAGGGCTCTAAGGGATGGAGTGATGTGGTCACGACGACCAACACCCGTCAGTAGACTCGCTGCGGCATTCTGAATCAACTGGAGCTTGTAGATGATACAAGCAGGCAAGCCTGGATACAGAGCATTGCAGTAGTCCAGTCGACTGCTGATAATGGCATTGACCATGGCGATCTCATCAGAGTCTGCGATATAGCGAAAAGTCGACCTCAGGAGTCTCAGGTAGAAGTGGCATGAGCTCACCACCTGATTTACCTGGGGGCGCAAGTTCAACCTATAGTCAAATATGACACCGAAGTCCCTGACCTGAGTTGCCGAAATCGGAAAAGTTTTAAAAGATTCCGACCAGATTGGAAACAAGTTGGAATACACCTGGTTACTGAAGATATAAAAAGTGGATGAGTCTTTTGCGCTACTATTGGAATAGATAGTGAATGTGTGTTCAGCAGAAACTAGTGAAATTAAATCAAAAGCTGCAAAATCTGTCAGTGTTCACCATACACAAATCAAAATATAACAATGTAAAAGTGATCTTGCGCTGAAGAAAATATCACTAAAAACAACACTCTGGTGCAAGTATTGGAGAAGATAGAGGAGAGGGAGTGGAGAAAACAAAACTCGAGGCTTATTCGATCTATGCGAATTACCACTGTAATAGAGGTGAGAGTTCTGTGAGACTAGTCTGTGGACAGGACATTTGACTGTTTGCCCCCACGGTGGAAGACCTTCAAGGAAATTGGTTCATTTATGCAGACAGCCATTTACCCCATAGGACTATCCATATACAGTAGAGTTTTAAAAACGGCAATTTTTTCGGGAGCAGTGATTTTAATAATGCTTAAAGTGAAACAATAAAAATGAAATATTCCTTTAAATTTCGTACCTAGGGAGTGTGTATAGTATGCCTGTAAAGCAGCGCTTGTTTGCCGTACTTAGAACTGTCCCTGCACAAAGTGTCATTTCTGAAGTAAAAAAGATCATTTAAAAGCACTCGCGGCAATAATGAATTGTCGGCTCCTGGCAATACAGAGAAAAGTAATTGATAAAAAAAAAATGCGTGGGGGTCCCCCCAAATTCAATTACCAGGCCCTTCAGGTCTGGTATGGATATTAAGGGGAACCCTACGTCAAATTAAAAAAAAAATGACGTGGGGTTCCCCCCAAATATCCATACCAGACCCTTCAGGTCTGGTATGGATTTTAAGGAGAACTCCACGCCAAATAAAAAAAAATGGTGTGGAGTTCCCCCCAAAAATCTATACCAGACCCTTTATCTGAGCATGCAACCTGGCAGGTTATACTGGTTATATAAAATACTGCTTTCAAAACGATCGTATGATAATCTGATCGTTAGTACACAGCTTTCGCCCAAAAAAGGGACATACACGAAAGTTTTTCTCGTACGAAACCAGATAGTCTAATCAGTACAGTTTTAGTACGAAAATACAAAAAAATACATTATATCACTTCTGAATTTTTATTCTGTCTGAGAATTTTCATACTTTAGTAACCTATTCATTTTCGATATGGAGACTAGCATGCAAAAAAAAAATAATCTCATGCTATGTACTAGGATGTGAAACAGTAAGGTTATAGGGGATGTTTATTTGCTTAAGTTTTAATCTGCCTAAAGAGTTGAAAAGTTGTTTTTTTGGGGAAAAATGTTTTATCTTAAGTTCTCATACAGAATGCTCAAAAGGACAATAAATAATAATAATAATAATAAAAAAAATACAAAACAAAACAAAAAAACAACAACAAATGTTATACAGATAAAAGGTTACATAAAAGGTCTGTGTGAAGGAAGGTTGATTGGCCAATTAGTAAAGACCTGAAAACAATATGACTAGAACTGCTGAGCATTGTTGCAGAGGCAGCATGGTGGTGTGAGGTAAGAAATGGAGGGAATGTGAAGCCCATTCATATTCACAGCCTTTATTTGGCTTTATGACTGCCCGGGGCAAGTTTTCAGCTGTTCCCTGTGTTTCAGGTAATTGTGAATTAGCTTTCATTGTCCTGAATTTCACAGTATCTGTGCAGAAGACATCTTTTTTTTTTTTTTCCTCAAAGTCTAACACTTTTTTAAAAGCCACCGTGTCATCACTCTGTCTGACTTACACCTGCTGAGAAAGGATTAATGGTAAAAAATATTTTACAAGGGGCAAAATCCACCCTGCATTTGACTACCTCAAAAAACCTTTAAAGTCTGCTTTTACAAGAAAATTCTATGACCTGTGAAGTGAAAGAACATTGTTCGAATATACAACAAGAAAGAAGAAATTCTTGTTCGCACAGGACAGTATACGTCTGTCAGGTGTTGTTCAGTCCTCAGAGGGACTAAGGAGAATATACATTTAACGCATTGTCTTTCTCATTCAAATGTTAAAGGAGAGGTTTCATGGGAAGGCAGTGGAGATCAAACCTATTAAGCATTTTTTTACCTGTTACTACCCATAAGCCTTTTTAGTTCTGTTATGCTACACTACAGGGGCCTGTAAACATAGAATGGGCCATGGTGTATGGTTTGTGGTAGGCAGACATCTTCAGAAGTTAGGGGTATGGATCACTGAATCTGCTCAATTTCGTTGAATCTTGTTCAAAGTTTACCAACATGGTGAACCCAATTGCTTATGTGGAATACATCTTGGTATTCATTTCTATTTGTAGGGCTATGGGAAGCTTGGCATTGTCATGATAGACATGTAATGGCAAAATCAAAAAAAAAAACCCCACAAAGCACAATATATCCCCCTTTACAGAATTGTCATCACTCTAGAACAACAACAACAAACATTGATGGTTGACTGTGAGCCAACCCTTTTGTTGTGAGGGCGATAGACAAACTTCGTCCCCCCAGCTGTTTTGGGACTACAAATCCTGTCATGCCACTGCCTCTGAAGTCATGCTTGGGGCTGTCAGAGTCATGAAATGTCCCATGTTACTTGTAGTTCTGACACAGCTGAAGGGCTGAGGTTTGCCTAACTTTGCTTTCGATTATTGACTGTTAAGCCTCAGCTGACCAGGGGCAAAGGTTTTACACTGCATAATAGACTACTCTGTATTTTTGGCACTGAACCTGCAAAGTTTTTGTCAAAACTTCACAATTTGCAAATCCAGAGAGCACCAGTGTTTAGCTGTAAACCCTTGGCAGCAGCCAACTCGAACCTTATCCCTAGTTATGAATGGAGTAATTATGGTAAAATGACCTATTTTCAAAATTTCAAAAACTCCAAATTTCACTTATTGAGCTTCCATATGTGAAAATTTCTCAAAAAACAAAAGTTTTTTTTTTCTGTATTTAGAGGATGTGGGTTTTTTTTGAGGGTATATTTAGGGTAGTTTAGTTTTTTCACTAATGCCCCGTACACACGGTCGGAGTATTCTCCGGCCAACAGCACATCGGAATTCCATCGGAGAAAAATAGAACATGTTCTGTTTAAACTCAGATGGAATTCATCGGAATTACTCTGATGGGGCACACACACAGTAGGAATTTCCAATGGAAAAAGTCTGTCAGACTTTTTCCATCGGAAATTCCTATCGTGTGTACAAGGCATTAGTGCTTTTTGCATTTGTGAATTTTTAAAAAATTTTGTGTATTTGATCATTTTGTGTACTGTCACTACATTTTTTATTTACCTTTGTTCATTGTCTTTTTCTCTTTGTTAAAGAGAAGTAAAGTAATGATACTAATGGGGGATAATTTTTTGGCATAAGAACAAATCCAAGATGTTTCAAAGTTGCTTCTATAACTATCTGGAGTCATTTGGAGACAGACTGACTTCAATGTTTTTTGCTAAAATCTGCAGATTTTCAAAAAACTATAACTTTAGTTTATCCCTAACCCTCAGTAAAGATGATTGAATCAGGAAAATTGCATATGTATCTATTTTTTAATCTCTTGAATATGTTGGATCTAAATGATCCTAGCAGAACCAAATAGCTTAGGAATTCTGGAAACCATGATTCATTAATTGTATGATTCTCTTCTACATGGCTGGATCTAGGGGGGTGCTGGGGTTGGATTTGCCTCCCCAGATTTAATTCATGCCCATCCAGGACCTGTGACATCAGTGAGTGGCACTGCACAGTCTCAGCAATGCAAATACGGCATGGCTTCCACAGCGCATCATTTGTTTCCATGTAGGGAGCCGACCAGGACGCATATGCAGTAAGTTATTTGTTGCAATTGTGCTGGTAGCTGGCTTGCCTGCACCATGGAAATGGATGACATTGATCCAGAGCAAGGATTCAGAAGAGTACAGAAGTCTTTCTTCTGTCCAGACCTGCTCTGCCTACTGCTCTCTGCAATGATACCAAAGCTGTGAGGGGGGGGATTTCTAGGTTAGACTATTTGTGAAGGGGGAACTGAGGATCGAATGTGATGGAGGGTACTCTAATGTGATGGGGGAGACTCTAATGTAATGGGGGGACTTTAATGTGAAGAGGGAGACTCTAATGTAAAGGGGGGCTCTGGTGTGAAGGGGGAGACTGATGTGAAGAGGGAAAATCTAATCTGATTTTATGTGATTGGGAGACTCCAATATGAAGAGGAAATGCCAATGTGAAGAAGTGACTTACCCATGTTGGGCCAAAAAGAGGGTGAAGTCATCATCCAATGCAGATGTCAGTTTCCTTCAGCCCAATAAATACAGTTTGGGATGGGGGTGCTTCATGATTTTATATAACATTAAAAGGTGTAATTACTGTAGGTTGAGGAACGCTGGCCTAATACATGCACTCTCCAACACAGCCTTGTAGAGACACAAGGAACTAACAATCCCTGTTTATTCCTGCACCTTCCATGCACTACCTAGTAGTAATGCCAGAAGTTCCTTGTGGGCCATGACTCATTTGAATAGAAGGGCACTGAGTTAGCAGGGAATACTAGATCCCTGCATCTCCATCCACTGTGTGACAGGGAATTAGTGACTCACACATAGCCAGTGCCAGCAGCGCAAAGTGGGGAGACATAAAAATAGGGATAGCTAGCTGGAGAGGATGAAATGACAGTTGGCGTTATACCCCTCTGACTTTTTTAAGTGCACCCCCAGATCAGCAGCAGGGCAATTTTGAAAATATATTGAGGAGGTAAATGGTTGGGATATAAACCATGTGTTTTGTTACACTAAAAGGATACTGTCAAGAGACACTTCAGTTAAAAAAAAGTTGACTAGCAGCAAGGTGGTCAATGATCCAGTTAGAATAGTCCATACTGTGCAGACACAAACAAGGCAAGTGTGTTTTCTACAATAAAGTCTACAGTGCAATATATCAAATTTAATTGTGAAAACAATTAAGCAGAGGCAGGATAGTATGTAAGCCACTCAACTGGGCCAAAATGTTGCAATTTTTTTTTTTTAGGACCTCACAAGAGCTGCAACCTGGGAGCTGTTATGTAGCAAGATCTACTGACTCCTTATGGCAAGGGTAGGCAACCTAGGGCCATCCAGCTGTTGTGGAACTACATTTCCCATGAGGCATTGCAAGGCTGGCAGTTACAATTACTCCCAGAGGCATGATGGAACTTGTAGTTCTGCAACAGCTGGAGGGCCCCAGGTTGCCTACCACTTGCCTTATGAGGTAAGCTGGTGAATACCAGACTGCTCCTTAGACTCTGTATCTCAAATCGTTGGCAAATTGGCCACTTGCACCATATTTTAAAGACAGCAATGAAAGGCCTAAATGGAGAGACACAAGGCAGTAGGAACAGGTACAGATATTGAGACAGAAGGTACAGTGTTCTCTTCAGGAAAATTGAAGCTTTAACTCTTTTTGGATTTGGGTCAACTGATTTTTTGGCAAAGGGAAAGAGAAGGAGGACAGGTGCCAGGAGGCATAAATGTTGGCAGCAGTGGCAGCAACAGTGAGAATAACAGGGAAAGGTGTTTTGTCTTTTCTTTGTTAAATGTATATAAAATAAATGTATTAATTTTATTAATAGATAACATCTACAGTGGGTGTTTGTTAGGTCCACTGCAAAAAAATCTAGAAAAAATAAGAAATGCAAAGTATAAAAAAAGTAAATAGGCAAATGATGTTTAAAAAAAGTTAAAAAGTAATGATGGTGGATGGAAAAAAAATTCAACCCACCATTAACTTGAAGAAGGGGACTGTTTTTTGACCAGCTAGTATAGAAGCAGTTGAAGTGCCAAGCTGGAGTACAGGTGCTGAGAATACAGAGGGTTTGGAGACATTTTTTTTTCCAGCGAAAAACCTGGCCTGGAAAGGTTGTTACTGGAGAATGTGAATGTTGGCAACTGCTGCTTTGAAATTCATGGCTTCACTCTGTGGAGGACAGGCAGCTTATGGCCAAAGGATACTTAATTTTTGCTGCTGCCTGCTTTTCCTGTCTTGTTCCTGAAGAAAGACTTGCATAAAAAGGCCAAAGAGGATTGAAGGGGGATTGAAGTGAGTCTCTCACCAAATGTGTCAGCTCCACAAAATCCTATTGGATCAACCTTGTAGCATTCCCAGCTGCAGATATTTTTACTGAATATTCGTTGTCAACCCTACAAAGTTGGATTAAAAGGACACTCTTCCTGCTGTACTGTATTTTTCAGACAAATGTTTCCTTGTTTAATGGTCTTCCAATGCATTTCTCAGGTCCCCATGCCTTTTATTGACAATAGTTTGCCTATTAGCCTTGCAAATGGCCAACATTTAATTTTAAGGTTGCCCCCTCCCCTCCATTGACTTCAAAGGATAGTATTCTAGCGTTGTATGCACTTTCTACACATACGTGAAACAGCTTCAAATCTACTGTATTTATTTTAGGTACCTATATAGTGCCATCAATTTATGCAGCACTTTACATATATGTACATTAACATTCACAGTCCCTGCCCTCAAGGAGCCATACACTAGGGCTAATTTAGACAGGATCCAATTAACCTATCAGCATGTCTTTGAAGTGAGGAACCCCCCACGGGCACAGGGAGAACCTGCAAACTTCAGGCATGTAGCGTCACGGCTGGGACTTGAACCGGCAACCCTCCTATTGGTGATAGGCAGAAGTGCTAACCACTTAGCCACTGTGCTGCCCATGTCACTGGTTTCTCCTGCTGACCTCCAGCAAGACAGTGAGAGGAACCTGTTAGAACCTCCAGGAAAAGAGGAACCAGGAGGAATCAGTTAGAGAAGATTCGCACTCCTAGAAGTGTCAGTCTCCCAATGGTATTTGGAGGACCGTGTTTCACAAACAGAGCAAAATTTGACAGTGTGGGTGGCAGGATAGGTAAATATATACATATTCATTTTACGTGGCATGCTGTGCTGAAAAATGTTACTGTAATGACAGGATTACTTTAAGTCTAGTGCAGTGCAGCCTCTCCGCAGCTCTAGGTCAGTGTAAATGTTTTCATTATAATATGGCTCTAAAGCAGGTAGTAATTTAGAAATGGATTTATATTTATTAACAAAGGCTGAGAATAAGCTTAGCAGTATATTGGGTAATATTAGGTCAGCTACAGTAAACCGAATTTCAACACTAGAGCTGAATGCATTCCCAAAACTCAGCGCCGCTGTTCTTTTAGATGGAAAAAAAAGTTCACTATTTTTAATAACATGTTTTGAGGTTAAGATCAAACAGAGGGTGTTGAAAGAAATGAAGTGGAAATGTTTGTAGAGGTGGCTATACTATTCTCCTGCTCATTTTCTCTAAAATCCTCAAGTGCTCACTCTATTTTATTTATGTAACATCTGACCAGATCTGATGCCAACTATCCCAGGTGTTAAAATTATTTTAGACTGCCCTTAAAAAAAAAAAAAAAGGTCTGTGTCTGTTATATTCAGAATAGAAATGGTTCCAAGTTGGTACAGACGCTCAATGATACCAACAGAGGTTCTGCATTCTTTTGCTTCTTAAAACAGGCTGGGTGCCAGGAGGATAAAACGCCACAGTACTTTGAGCCTCTGCTTTCCTTGATTAAGTTCAGTATTGTCATAAACACCTGGTTTTATACAGGGATAACACATATTCTTATAAACAATGGATACATTTTATCAAAAACTTAATAACGAGTAAACTGGAATTTGACTGAAAAAAAGAAATTGTTGACAGAAGACTCCAAGCTTCTAGAAAGACACCTGCGTACCACACTATTGTATAATTAAAGACTCCACTGCCAGGCTCTGCTTTTAATATGCCCATATTTGGGTAAAGCTATGCCTATTTTGACAGGATTTGCTACTTCCAGTGACTGCCCTGGCAAAGTATGGCAGCTATAATAATTCCTTGAAATATCCATTCTGGTGGAGGAGAGCTAGATGTGCATTGCCCTCACCAGCATTTGGTATAGTGATGGCCTTGTGGTTACAAAAACAGGAGCTTGAAAATAAATGTAGCAGTAGCAGCTGATAGCATTTGTCTTGTTTTCTCTTTTACTAGTCAAGCCAGTGATTGTTTAATTTCCTGAAAAAATTAAGTATGGATATGATTCTATAGGTAGGCTGAATGAGGACAAGGGCTTTCAACATTCTAAGTGCCAGGCCTTAAAATGACACTCTGCCTCATCTACCATTTGAAATTTTATCCCAACCATAAACAATAAGCGAATAAAGTGACAAAAAATCTCATTAATACATATTATATTCCAGTATGTATTCTTGAAAGAGATGTACTTACTGGAGCGCTGGGCTGTGGAGGGTGTGGGGGCGACGGGCTCAGGCTCTCAGTGGCTTGCTGAGAGGCTGAGCCCGGTGCTGGTCCAGACATGTGGACGGGTCCCAACTTCATTGTCGCAATCATGCCCAAGCCTCTACCCGCTCTGTGACGTCAGCCGACAGCAAACTTCAGATCGCTGTCTGCTGAAAACGCCTCACAGGAGTGCAGAATGAACTGCACTTCTGTGATCCACAAACAAGCTTTTGCTGTACTTCTCCTTTAACTCAAAAGAGTTCCTCCTTTTTGCTCTCAGCTTCCTCAAAATCTCCAAATTCATTTTATTTGCTGATGTTATTGGACTTCCTGTTAGGGGGTGGCTATGTTCCTTCACCATGGTCCCACTGTATGTAGGAACATAGCCACACTCTTTTGCTTTCTCCCAAGATGGATTGGAACTATGGGATTGGTAGTGTGCATAGAGCAGTGCACATGACCACAACTAACGTGCACTGCTTATTCCGAACAAGCAAAAATAAGAGAATAAGTAGAGGTTCAGGAGCTCACAGAGGTGCAGGGAGGCAGAAAAACACAGTAAGAAACAATTTCATGAGAAATCTGTACAGGGTCATCAAGTGGTGGATATGTATGAATTATTTTTGGAGAATAAGGATATCATTTAGTATCATTTTAAACCCATCTGGTGATGTCACTTCATGACGAAACACGTAAGGCGAGACCCTACGCATGATGCAAGCACGACAGATGCCGCGGTCTTTATGATTGTATATACGAAGTGCTTATTTTTTTGAACTATGCATGAGTGTGCATTTTTAATAAAAGTTACCATTGATTTAAGTACATACTGCACTATGGTACACTTTGGACCCCTTTCACACTGAGGCAGTTTTTTAGGCATTTTAGCACTAAAAATAGCACATGTAAAGCACCTGAAAACTGCCTCTCATGCCTCCCCAGTGTGAAAGCCTGAGTGCTTTCATACTAGGGTGGTGCGCTTGCGGGACGGGAAAAAAAGTCCTACAAGCAGCATCTTTGGGGTGGTTTAGGAGCGCTGTATACATCGCTCCTATACCGCCCCTGTGCCTGAAAAGTGCTTCGGAAGTACCGCAACACAGGCGCTTTTAACTCCTTCTTCTGCCGCTAGCGGGGGTTAAAAGTGCCCCGCTAGCGACCGAAAAGTGGCACTTAAACAGCGGTAAAGCGCTGCTAAAGCTAGCGGTGCTTTACCGCTAATGGACCCCCTGCCCCATTGTGAAAGCAGCCTTAAACTTTTGTGAGGTGAATCACAATAGCATCGGAAGTGGATATGTGCTTGATTTCTGGCAACTGGAAGTCTGCATGGTGATCCTTAGGGCACTGGCTTTTTAGTCCCTGATGGAGTCTCCCATGGGAAGTGGTTATAGCTCCTCTGGATTCATGGTTTTTATCTGGTATCTACCTAGCAAGTTTGACCTCTCTATAATTTCAGGGCCCACTCCTTTCGGTAAGGGGAATTGCTAGATCACTGTGGTGGTGTGTCGTTCCACCTGTCACACTGAGGCTGCTGCTGGGATACCTTTTCTGCCAGCTTTCTCCAAAGGACTTTTTTTTATATTCTGACATACAGACTTATATTAAGCGCTGCATGTTATCAATATATATGGTTTATTTGTAGTCAACAAATGTGATGCTAGCTGCTGATTTATACATTTTATGCATGTATTAGCGCAGATTGTTTCTATGTTTTAGATCAGTTTAATTAAAGGGGTTGTAACGGTACATGTTTTTTCACCTTAATGCATTCTATGCATTAAGGTGAAAAAAAAATCAGAGGATAAGCGCCCCCCCGAGCCCCCATTGACTTTCCTGACCCCTCAAAAAACCTGCGTCGTGAACGCGCTGGCTTCTCGGCTCATTCATTGGTTGATTGATAGCAGCGCAGCCATTGGCTCCCGCTGCTGTCAATCAAATCAATGACACGGCGCGCCAGGGGGCAGGGCCGAGTGATACAGTCGGCGGCTATAGCTGCAGGCTGTATCACGGGAGCGCGCCCGCAAGAACTAAATCCCATGGGAGAGAGATCCCATGAAGGGGGTTAGTTCTTGTGGGGAGGAGCCAAGACAGCCGCCGAGGGACCCCAGAATACCAGGATCGGGGCCACTCTGTGCAAAACGAGCTGCACAGTGGAGGTAAGTATAACATGTTTGTTATTTTTTATTTTTTTTAAACGGGAACCTTTAGTGTCCCTTTAAAAAAGGATTAGCCTAAGGATGTTTGCCACCTTGCCAGTTCTCCACAGCTGTGTGCCATGTATGAACAGAAGGACACCTAAATTCCCATATGTGGATCAGTGCGGACACCTAACCTTCCAGAAACTGAAATGATATCAAACCTACTACCACAATGATTCAATTACATGCAAAAACTATAATAAAGCATTGTGTGCACAACATAAGCCTCCAGCCAACATTGTCATGCATTAGCCAAGCTTTCAAGAACAGACTTGATTCAGCAGCGACTGGCCAAATAGCGATCCATGTGTGGCGACCGCAGTTGAAGTCGATCTATTGATCCACTTGTGTTCAACTGCCCTGTCGCATAAAAGCCAATCGCTGCAGCTTTGAGCTGTGTATTCTAACAGTGGTGGAGTCTCGACACTGTCAGACTACAATCGCACAGCAGGGAGGATGTGTTGTTGGGGGAATCGGTTCAATTTTTTTTTTTCAGCCCGTTGACTGAGCGAAAATAAATGAACCATCCATGACCAGCTTTAGTTACATTTAGTTTTTTTTAAAATATGTGAAAGCATTCACTGAGATATTTAAAGTGTCACTGGTAAGTGCTAAATTAAGTTTATGTAGTCATGTAGATCTCTAATCCAGCAGTGATGCTGGAAAAGGGGCTATTTCCTTAAACTCTTTACTAAGTTAAAAATGAATTTACACTAAATTACATAACAAGACATGGCTACTTCAAAGCGCGTCGCATAACACATTAGGTTCCAGAATAATTGATGCATGCCAGATGTTTGTGATACTGAGATGTATCTGTTACCATTTTTCTTGGCAGCACTTCTCTCCTCTGCAGAGTCCCCGAGTCTCCTGTGCGATTCATCTTGTTATATCAAGAAACCAGCAGAGTCAAAACTATCAGCTGTGATGGTTCATAGTCATTTCAACACCTACTATTTCATTACAATTTATTCTTAATTTCAAGGTGTTATGCACTTTATTTCTGTGAGTGCACAGCTTCTATTTGGGTGGCCTGTTCATACAGCATTGCTGAGCAATTCCCTGTGTGTTATGGGAATATATATATATATATATATATATATTATGTATTTTATTTTGACTGCAAGCACTAGTATACCTGCCAACTTGAATACTTTTTATAGTGACAAATGTAGAACCACAATGAAAGATTTAAATGTTATGTTGCATGTTGGGGAAAAAAATCTAATTTATCCTCAGTACCCATGTCACCAAATAGTTCAGTAAGTGCTAACTAAAAGAGCCCATGCTTCCAATATTTTGTACCACTGAGAGTTAAAGCGTATCTAAAGCCAAAACGTTTAATTTTCGTTTTGCATAAACGTATGATGGGACGGGTTGTTGTCTATGTCCCTGCTAGTGATCATTGCTACAGAAATGGAAAGTGAGGAGCATTTCAAAATTTTGAGTTGTTATCAGAACATCAATAGAGGTAAAATATTTCAATAGGGAAATTTATTCCAGTGACAACTGTCTGAGCATTTCTCTTTCTTTAATGAGACTTCCTCTAACTTCACAGTGTGTCTCTGAGACAGGAAGTGAAAACAATCCTACCAATAGGACACAAACAAAAAAATGACAAGGGTTTTAACTAAACAAAAAAGTTCTGGCCTTAGATAAACTTTAATACAAATAAATATTTTTATGGATACCATTGGTGGTGTTTTTGGTTTGCTATAGGACCCACAAAATTTGATCAAGCACCCCTATAGCACATGAAATTGGGCACCAATTCAGAGTTCTGTCAGCATGGACCCACTCCTGATAATACAGCAGCTCACCCCTTGTTGCTGTAATTTCACGGGTTGGGAGGGCTCAGGGATGATTTAAGATGTTATGTGTTACAGGTTAAGGCAGTGGTAAGGTTATGTTTTAGAGAGACGTATGGCCCCATTTATAAAGCAGCAGTAAAGTCATACTACAGGTATACCATTGCTTTAAAAACATCCCATTTATAAAGCATAGCAATGTGGTTTATAAATATGCATTATGCACTATTTGTTTGGGACTTTGAAGCAAGCGAAATACCAATCATTCCAATGAATGGGAAAAAAAAGCTTGGTCCCAAGAAACAAGAGAGGTAGTAGAAGTATAGTTCTGGATGTAAGGGGCCCTGCAGAAAGAATTGCAGGAAAGACCGTACATTTCATACTCCTGACCACTGCACTCTGCATGTTATGTTGTATGTAACATAGTTCTGATAAATGCATTTAAACTGTTCTGTGCATAACATACCTGTTTATTACATACTCATTGTCTCAACTATTGTTGGATACCAGTTGTCCCCAAACACCAACTATTTTAGGCCTTTAAAGTGGAATTAAACTCTGCTACCTTTATTTTAAATGAGTCTCAGTAGGTTTATGCCATAATGTGCTAGTATGCATAGCATATTAGCACATAATGGCAGACATACCTGTCAAACAAAGCCCTCCAGTGCTCCAGCTGGTCTCAGGCACGTCTATCCTCTCCTGGTCTTCCTACCGGGTTTGCTTCATTTGGTCACTTGAATGGACAAGTCCATGGCGATGACGTCAATTCAGTGCATGTGCACAGGAGCCAATTCATGACAGTGCTGCATGTGCGGCTTAGTGTACATTTAACTCTGACAGGCAGGGAGAAGCATTTATGACAAAGGGGACCCAAAACTCTGACAGGCTAAAGAAGAAACAAGATTGCTTTGAAACGTGTTCCAGTTCCAGGATTTTCCTACTACATAAGGTGGCTTCATACTCTGGGCCCTGTGTTCCATCCATGGCTTTCCAGTGACAGTGGTTCCCTGCTTCCAATCCACCTCCACTCCCTTGCCAGTGGTCGAAGCAAGGCATCTTTTTTCCGTGTCTGATCTGTCCCAAAGGCTACCTGACTATTATGCTGAGCTCTATTTTATCTTTGTGTGCTTTTTTATATTTTCTATTAAAATTACACTTTACATGCGCTTCTCTCCCCCTCCCCACTTTTTGGATCCAAAACACTGCCTGTCAGTATCAGTGATTTTTTATTTTTTTTAAAGGAGACTTTAATTCTGCTTTGAGATTGGCTTATGCAAAATATGAGCTCTGTGCGTATATTCTGCATGAAAAAAATGCATATATATTAGAAGTTTATTTTTAATAAAATTATAATTTTTGTCTTGAGGTTTATGTCTGTCTGTGAAACTCTCACCGGTGAAACTATAATTACGCCATATTTTGTGAGAAGAAGAATGTGTGTAGTGTACACAGCAAATAGGCTCCAGTATTATATAACCATGCTTCTTTGGGGCGTCCCCATTAAACACTGCAATATAAGGAAGCAAAGAATTCACTGCAGCCTGCTATTGTTTTTCTCTCTCCACTGTGCCCAAGTGGTTGTTTACTATATAACTACACTGCTCAAAAAAAATTAAGGAATAATTTGAAAAAACATCAGATCTCAATGGGGAAAAATATCATGCTGGATATCTATACTGATATGGACTGGGTAATGTGTTAGAAGCGAAAGGATGCCATATCATTTGATGGAAATGAAAATTATCAACCTACAGGGGGCTGAATTCAAAAACACCCCGAAAATCAAACTGAAAAAATAATGCAGCAGGCTAGTCATTTGCTAAAATTTTATTGCAGCAACTCAAAATGGTACTTAGTAGTTTTTATGGCCTTGTATGCTTGTATGGATGCCTGACAACACCTAATGAGACGACGGATGGTGTCCTTGAGTATTTCCTCCCAGATCTGGACCAGGGTATCACTGAGCTCCTGAAAAGACTGAGGTGCACCCTGGCGGCATTGGATGGACTGAAACATATTGTTCAGAGGTGTTCTATTGGTTTTAGGTCAGGTGAGCGTGGGGGCCATTCAATGGTATCAATTCCTTCATCCTCCAGGAACTGGATGAATACTCCTGCCACATGAGGCCGGGCATTGTCGTACACCAGGAGGAACTCAGGACCCACTACACCAGCGTAGGGTCTGACAATGGGTCCAAGGATTTCATCCCGATACCTAATGGCAGTAAGGGTGCCATTTTCCAGCCTGTAGAGGCTTGTGTGTTCCTCCATGGACATGCCTCTTCAGACCATCACTGACGCACCCCCAAACCGGTCATGCTGAACAATGTTACAGGCAGCATAACCTTCTCCACGGCTTCTCCTTTTACGTCTGTCACATGTGGTCAGGGTGAGCCTGCTCTCATCTGTGAAAAGCACAGGGGGCCAGTGGCAGACCTGACAATTCTGGTGTTAAATGGCAAATGCCAATCAAACTCCACAATGCCGGGCAGTAAGCACAGGGCCCACTAGAGGATGTCAGGCACTCAGGCCACCCTCATAAAGTCTGTTTCTGATTGTTTGGTCAGAGACATTCAGACTAGTGGCCTGCTGGAGGTCATTTTGTAGGGCTCTGGCAGTGCTCATCCTGTTCCTCCTTGTACAAAAGAGCAAATACTGGTCCTGCTTGTGGGTTAAAGTGGATGTAAACCCTCCATACTCCCAGTGAAGTGAACAGCCTCAGATGATACACTGAGATGAAACAAATCTCCCTACATACGTTTTACATGTATATCTGCTGTCTTCACATTTATATACTGTTTAGAAAGTTCAGATCGTGTTAGGAAATTTTCTCTTCCTGGTTAACACGGAGTGTGATGTCTGGGTATATAGCCAAGATAGCTAAAATTGCTGATTGGAGGAAAGGCACACACCCCCTCTCATCATAGGCAGAGACTCTCAGAGGTGTTTTGTAACAGGACCAGCTCCCTGCTAATCTATTTTAGCAACCTCCACTGACAGAAAAGTCAGGCTGCTTTTATCTGATGTGTCAGAGAATTTGTCAGGAGTTATCAGGCTGATAACAGAGGAACGGTTCAGGAGAGAGCTATGAAACTTAGCTCTTTGAAGAGAAATAACAAAACACTGCAGATATTTGTGCCCAGCTCAAATTTCATGAATCGGGTTTACATCCACTTTAAGGACATGTCCAACTCTCCAAGAGTAACTGCCTGTCTCCTGGAGTTTTCCCCATGCTCTTGAGACTGTACTGGGAGACACAGCAAACCTTCTGGCATTGGCACATATTGATCCTGGAGGAGTTGGACTGCCTGTGCAACCTCTATAAGGTCCAGGTATCGCCTCATGCTACCAGTAGTGACACTGACCCTAGCCAAATGCAAAAAAAATGAAAAACAGTCAGAAAAGATGAGAAGGGAAAAAATGTCAGTGGCCTCCACTTGTAAAACCTTTCCTGTTTTGGAGGTCATCTCATTGTTGCCCATCATTAACAACAAAGCAGCTGAAACAAATTAACAACCCCCTTTGCTACTTAACTGACAAGATCAATATCCCAGGAGTTTAATTGACTTGATGCTATACTATGATTAAAAAGTGTTCCTTGAATTTTTTGGAGCAGTGTATATTATATTTTGTATTTACTGTTATTTACTTTATAATTTTTTTTTCTTTTTCTGCAATTTCTTATTATGGTATGTCTGCTTTTATTATAAGATGGGATTTAGGACCAGAAACCTAGCTCCCCACTTTTACACCCAGCACTGGAACAGCACCAGCAAAAAAAAATGTCTGGAGCCATTCCTGATTATAATGCACATATATTTTTGTCTGCATCTGTGCAATAAACTGACCAATGGGGCATACAGAAACAGTTTGTATAGCTCTATCCATTGTCTTTGGATGAGGAATTAAAGGCTAAGTTTATTTTTTACATTAAAAAATAAAAATGTCATAAACGTAGGTCTTTTATGTTATTTATGCACCCTATCTGTACTACTCCAAATTCCTACATCCTGGCTTTCTTTCCAGGACACACCAGTAGCTGGAGATTTACCCCCATAATCAAAGGAGTGAACACTAGGGAGTGGGTAGAGAGTCAATGCCTGTTATTAGGGAAAGAGTGGCACCCTAAATACCATGTACTATCTGTTAAACAGAAAGATCAATCTTCCCAAAAAGGTTTGTTGGAGCTTTTAAAGGCTGATTTGTGTTTCTATGCAGCCTTACTGACCTGGCCAGTTACAGGAAAGGGGCACACTTGGGAGAGGCAAATTAAGTTCCCCATATGGCTGGCAGAGCATAGAGCGTTAGTTCCTGTATTATCTCTAGGACTTTTACAAAGCTGCCAGCCATGTGCAGTTTATAAACAGTGCCATGTGCCATAAACCGTGTCTGAGGAGGAGATAATATGCCAAGAGCCACAACAGCCTCCCAGTTAATAAATAAGTACTGATCCTGAAAAAGTGCTACATTACGTCAAGTGACTTTGTCGTAAATGACTAAGTTATGGACAGACCAAACTAAGGGCTGTTTATAAAGCTTTTGTGAAATACATTTACCTTGCCTGGAAGTTAGACAAATTAACTCTGAAATCTCCTTCTATATGAGAACTCTGTGCAGGTAAGTGCTGCTCTGTCAGACATTTCACAGAGCCTGCCTTCTAAACTACAGAATGCTGCCAGAAAGAGTTTTAGGAGGTGGAGTCAGTACAGGAGACGCTACTTGTAAGCAGCAAGGTACCATGGGATATGTAGTCCTTAAAATAGTGAAGTTACTAAAGTAGGAGAAACTGCAAAGCCTGCAGGGAATTCAGGAAGTTGTGGAATAAAATGGCAGAACTTGCAACATGAAAAGAGATTTTTCAAGTAAGCTTATATTGAATTGTCAAATATAACTGTTTCTTGTGAAAGAGATAAAACAGAATCTTTAAATCATATATTTAAAAGACCATAAAGGATTCAAAAATAGAGATGATTTTTTTACGCTTTAATTTAAAAGGTAAGTACATTGTCCCCTTACCACATTATCATGTATTATCATGTTATGTTAAAGTAAAAATAAACACTAATGTGTCATTTTCCTAAACTGATAAGCTTCATATGGAATGTCTCACAGTACAACTCATCACTCACCAATGCAAACACACATACACTTACAATTGGTAGCTAGATGACCAGGATACTGCGTTTTCTAAATGAGTTTATGTTTTCCAACTGGTCTTCTATGGTTCAGTTCCAGACTACAAAAGAATGAGTTCCAGGTCACTCAGGGGTTATGCCTTGCAATTCAGAGGCAATTGATCTTTGTAAAACTTGTTACTTTTCTCTTAATTATTGTAGTGAGAAACTCGTAACTAACTACAATAAAACTACATGTAAATGTCTGACATAAAAGAGAAACATTTTGAAGTCGATACCATTTTATAACAAAAGGAAAAGATCATACAATAATTTAAATAGGGGAAAAATGCAACAATACAAAAAGAAACTGGTAGAAGTATAGAGACCATCTTAGAGAAATAAAAATGTTATACATGTTATGAAAAAGAAACATTTATCTCTCAGCATATACAGTATTTTTATACCTTGAATATGATGATACAGTCAAAAATCTAACACTGTCTATCTAATATATCTGTCATTTATACTGCCAATTTACAATTCTTCAATAATTGATAATTTATCAAAGAAACAATAAGTGATTAGGATTACAGCACACAATGTGGGTTTAAGTTAGAAGAATCAAGAACTTTTTTAAACCTAAGTCAAGGAATGAATTTAAAGCATTAGGCTGCATTTACACCTGAGCGTGACTGTTTAGTAGCATTTTTCCCAATGACTCACAATTAAATTGGTTTTAGCAGGGGTTCCGGGAGACCCAAAAATTATTTTATGGGTTCCTCAGGTGGTAAAGTTTTGGAAAGGCTGTTTTTTTATTTTTTATTATTATATCAATATGTTTATTGAGTTTTACAGGGAATAACAGGGATATACATCACAATAAACAAATAAAACATAACATGGTACACAGTGCAAACACATGGCTCAAGTATGACAGGTAATAAGCATCCACAGGTTTACGGGAGTGTTAAGTATTTACAATACATACAGTAATGTCTTCATTAAAGTTATCAATGTTATACGGGGCGTGATAGTTGTTTGTTGACCCATATGCTCCATGAGTTCGATAAATTGGCATATTTGAGGCCATTTATTGCTATGAGGCGTTCAGAGGTGTAGTTAGCATTGACCATGGTCGATACTTCTGAAATATTATGAGATAGAGTTGTTTTCCATTTCCTGAGGATAGTGAGTCTGGCTGCTAAAAGAATATGGGTGACTACGGGTTGGTATGAGGGAGGGCATCGATCAATATCAATGTTAAGTAGGGCTAAGGCAGGTTGTGGTTTAATTAGAATACCCATACAAGTGGCGAGTAGTTTGAAAATATAGGTCACTGCTGATATTTTTAACCAACACAAAGATAATGTTTCTTTGTTTGTTGTTCTTTTTTGTAATTATGTTTGTTTGCTGTGCTAATTTCTCAACAGTAGTCCATTACCATAAATATCCAGGACCAATGTTATTTAATAGTATGAGTTGTGTTTGTCTAAGAATAGTTGTACCACGTGTTCTGACTACAACTGTATAAATTAATTGAAAGTATTCTAAAACGACACCAGGCAGGCCACACACATTAACGCATCCGTGCAAAGGCATTTTCCTGTGCATTTCACAACATGTGAATGCATACATGCACACCTGTCATTGTGGTCCATCCGCCTATTTTATGCTCATGCCTCGTACACACGACCGGTTTTCCCGTCGGAAAAAAAACGATGGAATTCCTCTCAAGCCTGCCTTGCATACACCCGGTCACACAAAAGTCCGGTGAACTTTTGACTGCCAAGAACGCGGTGCCGTAAAAAACTAAGTTGAGCTGACAAAATTAAGTTCTATGCTTCCGAGCATGCGTCGAATTGTTTCCGAGCATACAAACTTTTTTTCCGCCAGGATTTTTTCCTGACGGGAAAAAACAGATCCTGCTCTCTTTTTTTTCCGGCAGTTTTCCTGTCGTAAAAACTGCGATGGAGCATACACACGGTTGGAATTCCCAGCCAAAAGCTCTCATCGCAGTTTTTCTGATGGGAAAACCGGTCGTGTGTACGAGGCATTAATCTCACCAAAGTTCAAAGATAACAAACACATCTGTAGCTTTTCTTGTGAACCTTACCAAACCTGCTTGCTGTTTGTTTATGACCAACTTGGATTGTTGTTACCGTCTTAGAGGACAGATCAACGCTTGGCTATAGCGCTTGGCTCTCTGCTTGTTGGTTATAAACTCTAGCCTTTTTCCAACTTTGTCTTCTGACCAACTTTTTCCCTTGCTACCTGGTAACTGCTTATGACCTTGCCTTGTTCCTGACCCTCCTCCTGTCTTCTGCCTGGTACTGCTGCTGCCTGACTGGTGATGCCCTTGGTCTGTTCAGTCCCTATCATGTCTATGCTACCAAGAACACTTGGACTGGAAGTAAAAGAGAAACCGCTGTTGGTCTCCATCTGGTATGTGGCATCACAAAAAAGCTGCTTTTCAGGTAAGTATAGTATATAACATTATGAAACTGCTGAGGAGGGAGGCTTCAAAAAGAATTAATGTGCTAAAAGTTCACTTTTCAGCGTTTATAAATATATCCTCAGACTTTAGAAAGTCTTTATCTGAAAGGAATGGTTGCACATTTGCTACATAAAATACAATGCTCAAAGCCAATACACATCCTTAGCCATACATTTATCACTGGGAGGAACAAGAAACAGACACACATCCTAGGGTCTTTCATACATCACAAGCAGGAAAGCAGACATTAGTATATATTGCACTGAAGAAATGGAAATTCACAGCCTCTTGCCCCCCCTCAACACCACCACCAAAACTGCTGGAAGGTAAATACCTAGCTAGTATCCCATAAAAGTCAAATTATCACATTGTTAAAAGGGAAACCTAATCCCCTGTGTTTGTAGTGGCTCACAATTTACTGATCTACACTGATTCCACTTTATGATTCATTGCATTGTTTGCCCACGCCTCAGTGCCTTTGTTTACAAATCACCTGTTGGTGTTTCTCAGTGGGACTGGCAGGTATGCATCCCAGGGAGCCATATACAACAAACAATACAATAGGTGAAGATAAAATATATCATTTCATTCTGCTGGGATTGATAGATGGACCATTGCAGCAAGTGTGTTTTTCTCAGTCTAGGCTTTCATGCCCAAATTAATCAAGGTGTCACTTTTCACAGCTACCTGGCTGTATCTCTGTTCACATCAGCCCAGGGTCCTATGTTAATTACTACATACAAGACCATTAACTCTAGGATACCCATACACAAGGGCTTCTGTTTTATTAGTAGGGAACAGACATGCAAATGATCACATTTTGAAGGTTGTTTATATATATATATATATATATATATATATATATATATATATATATATATATGCTTTATATAAAGGGATATGTACGCGTTCATTTCAGCCCCTGCCCTCACTTGGGTTACCAGTTTGATATGTCTACCTGTATGTGTCCAAAAACTGCCAACTTGTCTTTCAACTGTGTAATATTTTTTTTTAATGTATGACCATTGGTGCCCATGTATCCATGTATACTAACTTAAAGCACTGCCTATCAGCATTAGAAGATTAGGGTATGTTACCTGCTAAGTAAATCAGAACTAAAGATTTTTTTTTTTAATTGCTAGCAAATAAGTTTTTATGCAGGATGAGGCTGGCTCTAAGTAAATGCAAGAAACAATAATGGAGTTGTGGCATTTGAGAAGCCATACGTATAAATCAAAATAGCAGAAAGAAAAAGCCTGCTTCTACCAAGCCAACTGCATACCTCCCAACTGTCCATGATTTCGAGAGACTGTCCCTGATTTTGGAAGACTGTCCCTGATTTGGAACAAAGTCCCTCTGATCTATATAGTTGTACATATATATAAAATACACTTCTGATCTTTCAGAAAGTGTTTCCCAATGCTAAACCTTTCATCAAATTTCTAAATTGCTGCATTTTTACATTTAAAAAGTCAGTATAAAGGAATAGTAGTGGTAAAAACAAGCACTTGTGGGTTTGACTAATCATTTTTTTTTATAATTCTCCTTTAAAGGGGCATGGCTGGGGGGGGGGGGTCCTATGCCCACATACTTTTGCTAATAGGTGTTCCTCATTCTCATCTTAAAAAGTTGGGAGGTATACAACTGATACCTTATAATTTTAGGTATATAGCATCGAAAATTTACACGGCACGTTACAGATATATTGTACAATCACATCAGTGCCTGCCCCCAAGGAGCTTAAAATACAAGGTACCTAAAGCACATTCCCATAATAGGGACAATAAACCTACAAACATGTCTTCAGAGTGTGGAAGGAAACCCACACAAGCACAGGGAGAACATACAAACTCCATGTAGGTAGTGTTGTGGTTGGAATGAAAACCAACAACCCCAGTATTGCTAGGAAGAAGTGCTAACCACTAAGACATTGTGCTGCCCAAAGACTCTGCATACGCCATGCAGGCTGCATCATCCAATCTTTCCTCCATTGTGCTCCATATAGGAAATTGTGTAGCGCTTCTCTTCTTGGACATGTATAATAGTCTGTCTCTTGTGCATATATCCATATCAGGACTTTCAATGACTGAAATTTTTTTTACCATGGAAATAATATCTGTTGTTTGGAAATTCAACACTGGAAAACTGAAAACAAATGGATCCAGGCAAAATATTAAATTTTCCATATAACAAACCCATTTTTGAACTTAGAAATTCCTCTAAGAAATTTCCTAAGGTTTGGAATATATTACTTGGTTGTTTCCTCTGGTACCTTTAGCACTTTAAACTCTGAATGTATCCATTCCCTGCACTGTGCAAAGCTTTAGGAATTTGTTCCAGACCACTTCTGTAATGAATGATATCCAATCCATTTCCCTCTACTTATCCAGTATACGTTTGTTCTAATTTACTATTTAATTGTATTTGAAATGTATTAGTAGTCTAGGAAAATAGAAGTGTTGTGTCTTGATTAGGAGAGCATATCATGTATTTTTAGTGAGCACATGCTTTAAATTATAACAGTTTTTTTTTTTTTTCATTTTTGGATAGAGTAGATAGGGATTAGGGATTAGGATAGGTACAGTGGGGCAAAAAAGTATTTAGTTAGCCACCAATTGTGCAAGTTCTCCAACTTAAAAAGATGAGAGAGGCCTGTAATTGTCATCATAGGTATACCTCAACTATGAAGCCTAGTACACACGGCCGAGAATCTCGTCGCAAAAAAAACGTTGTTTTTCTCGATGGGTTTCTTGTCAAGCTTGACGAGATTCTTGTCAAGCTTTCCTTGCATACACACTGTCAATCCAAAATCTTGTCGGTCTAAAGCGCGGTGACGTACAACACGTACAACGGCAGTATAAAGGGGAAGTTCCATTCTCATGGCGCCACCCCCTGGGCTGCTTTTGCTAATCTCGTGTTACTGCGTGTTAGTAAAAGTTTAGTGAGAGATGATTTGCGCTTTTCAGTCTTCGTGCTTTCAGTTAGCACATTTGTCACGCTGTAACTATCTCCATTACGAACGCTAGTTTTACAAGAAGGTGCGCTCCCGTCTCATACTTGATTCTGACCATGCGCGGTTTTTGAAGACTCGGAAAAGCATACACACGAACGGTTTTCTCGTCCAAATACAGTCTGACGAGAATCACGACGAGAAAACTGACTCCCGATGAGAAAAAAGAAAGCAGTTCTTCTTTTTTTCTCGTCGAGATTCTGGGCAGTTTTCTTGACAAGAAACCTGAAAGCCTCGTACACACGCGCGGTTTTATCGGCAAGAAACGTCAATAAAACTGTTGGGAGAGCTTTCTTGCCGAGAAAACCGTGCGTGTGTACGAGGCTTTCAGGTTTCTCGTCAAGAAAACTGCCCAGAATCTCGACGAGAAAAAAAGAAGACCTGCTTTCTTTTTTCTTATCGGGAGTCTCAGTTTTTTTGTCGTGATTATCGTCAGACTGTATTTGGACGAGAAAACCGTTCGTGTGTATACTTTTCCGAGTCTTCAAAAACCGTGCATGGTCAGAATCAAGTATGAGACGGGAGCGAGAAAACCGGTCGTGTGTACGAGGCTTGAGAGACAAAATGTGGAAACAAATCCAGACAATCACATTGTCTGATTTGGAAAGAATTTATTTGCAAATTATGGTGGAAAATAAGTATTTGGTCACCTACAAACAAGCAAGATTTCTGGCTCTCACAGACCTGTATCTTCTTCTTTAAGAGGCTCCTCTGTCCTCCACTCATTACCTGTATTAATGGCACCTGTTTGAACTTGTTATCAGTATAAGAGACACCTGTCCACAACCTCAAACAGTCACACTCCAAACTCCACTATGGTGAAGACCAAAGAGCTGTCGAAGGACACCAGAAACAAAATTGTAGACCTGCACCAGGCTGTGAAGACTGAATCTGCAATAGGCAAGCAGCTTGGTGTGAAGAAATCAACTGTGGGAGCAATAATTAGAAAATGAAAGACATACAAGACCACTGATAATCTCCCTCGATCTGGGGCTCCACGCAAGATCTCACCTCGTGGGGTCAAAATGATCACAAGAACGGTGAGCAAAAATCCCAGAACCACACCGGGGGACCTAGTGAATGACCTGCAGAGAGCTGGGACCAACGTAACAAAGGCTACCATCAGTAACACACTACACCGCCAGAGACTCAGATCCTGCAGTGCCAGATGTGTCCCCCTGCTTAAGCCAGTACATGTCCGGGCCCATCTGAGGTTTGCTAGAGAGCATTTGGATAATCCAGAAGAGGATTGGGAGAATGTCATATGGTCAGATGAAACCAAAGTAGAACTGTTTGGTAGAAACACAACTCGTCATGTTTGGAGGAGAGAGAATGCTGAGTTGCAACCAAAGAACACCATACCTACTGTGAAGCATGGGGGTGGCAACATCATGCTTTGGGGCTGTTTCTCTGCAAAGGGAACAGGACGACTGATCCGTGTACTTGAAAGAAGGAATGGGGCCATGTATCATGAGATTTTGAGTGCAAACCTCCTCCCATCAGCAAGGGCATTGAAGATGAAACGTGGCTGGGTCTTTCAGCATGACAATGATCCCAAACACACCACCCGGGCAATGAAGGAGTGGCTTCGTAAGAAGCATTTCAAGTTCCTGGAGTGGCCTAGCCAGTCTCCAGATGTCAACCCCATAGAAAACCTTTGGAGGGAGTTGAAAGTCCGTGTTGCCCAGCGACAGCCCCAAAACATCACTGCTCTAGAGGAGATCTGCCTGGAGGAATGGGCCAACATACCAGCAACAGTGTGTGACAACCTTGTGAAGACTTACAGAAAACGTTTGACCTCTGTCATTGCCAACAAAGGATATATAACAAAGTATGGAGATGAACTTTTGATATTGACCAAATACTTATTTTCCACCATAATTTGCTAATAAATTCTTTCCAAATCAGACGATGTGATTGTCTGAATTTGTTTCCACATTTTGTCTCTCAAAGTTGAGGTATACCTATGATGACAATTACAGGCCTCTCTCATCTTTTTAAGTGTGAGAACTTGCACAATTGGTGGCTGACTAAATATTTTTTTGCCACACTTTATATTCCTGTCTGTGCACCCGTTAGTGGGATTCACACTCTCTATTTGTCCTAATGGCTATTTTAGTGAAAGTGAAAGAAAATCCCAAATTTTGGGTTGTCATCCTTTGTAAGGATGTGATGGGATGTGAAAGGAAATCTCCCCAATGAGACACAGATGGCAAATATGGGTTATAACCCACCCCCTTACTCTAATGAAAAGTTAGTTAAATTATTATTGCATTGTCTACAGGGCTTATAATAAGGCAGTACAGCTGGCCCTCCTGTACCAGGCCCCAACAGTTCTAAAAAGGGGCCTGGGAACCTGACGAGCAGAAAAGCCAGCTGTACTGCCTCGTTGCTGTATCTGATCCTTTTATACTTCCCCTTGCAGCCCAACCAACTTCTACTCCTCTGTCTTCCACTACCTTTCCACTGCTGCAGAAGGAGCCATAGGGAGATTGGTTCCATTGACTGCAAATCCTCCCCTCCCCACCACAACTAGGGATGAGCTTCGTGTTCGAGTCGAACGACATACGCTGTTCGATCGTTCGACGAAGATCGAACGATTTGGGCCGTTCGCGCCAAATTCGAGTGACGCGAACGGCCCACAATGCACTACGCCATCGCAGTGTCATCCAGGCGCTGTGATTGGCCAAGCATGCACTGTGACCCCGCATGCTTGGCCAATCACAGCGCCGGCAGCGAGGAGAGCAATGATTGGCCACAGGCAGGATGCCTGTGGCCAATTATTGCTGAGGGTGTTTAGTACACGCCCCACACTATAAAAGGCCGCCAGCACGGCGGCCTAGTATAGTGTGTTCCGGAGCAGGGAAAGACAAGCATAGGCAGGGACAGTGACATTTATTTCTTTCTTGCTTAACCTGGATTCCTTTAGTTTAGGGAAAGAGAAGGATAGGTAGGGAGAGTGTCAGTGTGTTTTACTGTGCGAGTCCTTGTTTCTAGGGACAAAGAAGGAAAGTGAGGGGAATTCTCCTTGTGCTATAGTGTGCTTTAAAAAAACATTTTTTCTAGGGACAGAAAACTCTAGGTAGGGAGAGTGTCAGTTTCTTTCACTGTGCGAGTCCTTGTTTCTAGGGACAAAGAAGGAAAGTGAGGGGAATTCTCCTTGTGCTATAGTGTGCTTTAAAAAAACATTTTTTCTAGGGACAGAAAACTCTAGGTAGGGAGAGTGTCAGTTTCTTTCACTGTGCGAGTCCTTGTTTCTAGGGACAAAGAAGGAAAGTGAGGGGAATTCTCCTTGTGCTATAGTGTGCTTTAAAAAAACATTTTTTCTAGGGACAGAAAACTCTAGGTAGGGAGAGTGTCAGTTTCTTTCACTGTGCGAGTCCTTGTTTCTAGGGACAAAGAAGGAAAGTGAGGGGAATTCTCCTTGTGCTATAGTGTGCTTTAAAAAAAACATTTTTTCTAGGGACAGAAAACTCTAGGTAGGGAGAGTGTCAGTTTCTTTCACTGTGCGAGTCCTTGTTTCTAGGGACAAAGAAGGAAAGTGAGGGGAATTCTCCTTGTGCTATAGTGTGCTTTAAAAAAACATTTTTTCTAGGCACAGAAAACTCTAGGTAGGGAGAGTGTCAGTTTCTTTCACTGTGCGAGTCCTTGTTTCTAGGGACAAAGAAGGAAAGTGAGGGGAATTCTCCTTGTGCTATAGTGTGCTTTAAAAAAACATTTTTTCTAGGGACAGAAAACTCTAGGTAGGGAGAGTGTCAGTTTCTTTCACTGTGCGAGTCCTTGTTTCTAGGGACAAAGAAGGAAAGTGAGGGGAATTCTCCTTGTGCTATAGTGTGCTTTAAAAAAACATTTTTTCTAGGGACAGAAAACTCTAGGTAGGGAGAGTGTCAGTTTCTTTCACTGTGCGAGTCCTTGTTTCTAGGGACAAAGAAGGAAAGTGAGGGGAATTCTCCTTGTGCTATAGTGTGCTTTAAAAAAACATTTTTTCTAGGGACAGAAAACTCTAGGTAGGGAGAGTGTCAGTTTCTTTCACTGTGCGAGTCCTTGTTTCTAGGGACAAAGAAGGAAAGTGAGGGGAATTCTCCTTGTGCTATAGTGTGCTTTAAAAAAACATTTTTTCTAGGGACAGAAAACTCTAGGTAGGGAGAGTGTCAGTTTCTTTCACTGTGCGAGTCCTTGTTTCTAGGGACAAAGAAGGAAAGTGAGGGGAATTCTCCTTGTGCTATAGTGTGCTTTAAAAAAACATTTTTTCTAGGGACAGAAAACTCTAGGTAGGGAGAGTGTCAGTTTCTTTCACTGTGCGAGTCCTTGTTTCTAGGGACAAAGAAGGAAAGTGAGGGGAATTCTCCTTGTGCTATAGTGTGCTTTAAAAAAACATTTTTTCTAGGGACAGAAAACTCTAGGTAGGGAGAGTGTCAGTTTCTTTCACTGTGCGAGTCCTTGTTTCTAGGGACAAAGAAGGAAAGTGAGGGGAATTCTCCTTGTGCTATAGTGTGCTTTAAAAAAACATTTTTTCTAGGGACAGAAAACTCTAGGTAGGGAGAGTGTCAGTTTCTTTCACTGTGCGAGTCCTTGTTTCTAGGGACAAAGAAGGAAAGTGAGGGGAATTCTCCTTGTGCTATAGTGTGCTAAAGCATTCCTCATCAACCATCTTTGAAATCCTTGTTTTTTGGACAGTCAGGGAAATTGTCGTTGTGCTATTCTGTGCAAAAGCAATCATCCTCAACCATATTTAGAAATCCTTAAGTAAAGGGACAGAGAAGGACACCTGAAGGTAGCCCTTATTGCTTTTTTCCCATCTCCCTGCAGGCCATCTATTAGAATGTCTGGAAGGCAAACAAGGAGAGGCAGACAGTCAGGAGGCAATAAAAGAGGGCAAGCAGGCTCTGTGTCTGGGGGCAACAGTGCTGGTCGTGGACGCGGTGCATTGTCATCAGCACATGGCCATGGGACACGCTTGTCCTTCTTTTCGGCAGCTGGACATGTTGAGCCACATCATGCCGAAGACTTGGTAGAGTGGATGACCAAGCCCTCCTCCTCCTCCTCATCCTCTCTCACCCAGGCTCAGGGTACTGGCAAAGCAGCTGCCAAAGTGTCCTCTTCCCTGGTATCAATGTCAGACTCATCATCAGTCACTCCTTCCCTAGACCCACCATGTCCTCCTCCTGAGGAGTCCCCCGAACTGTTTGAGCACAGTGTTGGGTACATGCTCCAGGAGGATGCCCAGCGTTTCGAAGGGTCTGATGATGAAACCCAGCTACAGGAAGGCAGTAGCGTGAGAGCAGACAGAGGGGATGCTCAAGAAGGACACCAATCTGGCAGTCATGTTCCAGCAGCTGCAGCATACTGCCAGATTGGCTCCAGTGATGAGGAGGGAGGGGATGATGAGGTCACTGACTCCACGTGGGTGCCTAATAGGAGAGAGGAGGAGGAGGAGGATGAGGAGGAGGCACATCTCCAACGAGGCAGGATGCCCTTTGGTGGCCAGCGTAAGGGCAGTACACCGACGGAATCACACCGCAGAGCTCCGCCTGTGCAGGGCGCTGCCTCTGCCCGTCATTCAAAAAGTTCCTTGGTGTGGGCCTTTTTTGAGGCTAGTGCATCAGATCGCACAGCTGCTGTTTGCAACATATGTCTCAAGCGTATATCGCGTGGCCAAAACATCAGCCGCTTGGGTACCACATGCCTGACCAGACATATGTTGACCTGCCATGCAGCTCGTTGGCAAGCCTACCTCAAAGACCCACACCAAAGAACAAAGCGGACCTCTCCTTGCACCGCATCAGCTGGGATCTCCAACCCCACTATAACTTCAGTCCTCTCTGAAACATGCACTGAGAGGAATGAAGGTGTAGAATTAGGTGTGTCACAGCCAAGTACTTGCGGCCACTCTGCTAGCAGTACACCGACGTCCGATTCTAGCAGGCAAATTTCCCTGCCCCAGCTGCTGGACCGTCGAAAGAAGTTCACTCCCAGCCATCCACATGCCCAGCGGTTGAATGCTAGCTTGGCTAAATTGCTAGCGCTTCAACTGCTGCCTTTTCAGTTGGTAGACTCGGCCC
This sequence comes from Rana muscosa, assembly GCA_029206835.1. Classification (NCBI taxonomy): domain Eukaryota; kingdom Metazoa; phylum Chordata; class Amphibia; order Anura; family Ranidae; genus Rana; species Rana muscosa. The sequence continues at coordinate 189,171,361 of CM055123.1, forward strand.
CCTTCCGTGAGTTTGTGCAATGTGCGGTTCCTCAGTGGCAGGTTCCCAAACGCCACTTTTTCTCACGGAAGGCTATTCCGGCTCTCTACCGGCATGTGGAAGGCAATGTCTTGGCCTCGCTGGACAGGGCGGTCAGCGGTAAGGTGCATATTACCGCTGACTCATGGTCCAGCAGGCATGGACAGGGACGTTACCTTTCTTTCACGGCCCATTGGGTCACTCTTTTGGCAGCTGGGAAGGATGCAGGACAAGGTGCAGTAGTGTTGGAGGTTGTTCCACCGCCACGCCTCCAAAATGCTACTACTGGTTGTGACACACCTCTCTCCTCCACCCCCTCCTCTTCTTCTTCCTCCATGGCCTCTTCCTGTGGTTTGTCCTATGAACCAGCGGTGCTCCGTAGCCGTTCACGGGGGTTACGCAAGTACGCAGGCAAAAAGATGCCATGCCGTGCTTGCGCTGGTGTGTTTGGGGGACAGAAGCCACACTGGGGCAGAGGTCCTGTCTGCTCTGCAGGGCCAGGCCGAGAGGTGGTTGACGCCACGCCAGCTTAAGCCAGGAATGGTGGTTTGCGACAATGGCACCAACCTCCTCTCCGCCCTCCGACAGGGACAACTGACCCATGTGCCCTGTGTGGCTCACGTCCTTAACCTGGTGGTGCAGCGGTTCTTGGGCAGGTACCCGGGCTTACAGGATGTCCTGAGGCAGGCCAGGAAAGTCTGTGTGCATTTCCGCAGATCTTATAATGCCAGTGCTCGCCTGGCTGAGCTGCAAAAGGAGTTGAACCTGCCCAAGAACCGCCTTATATGTGACATGCCCACCAGGTGGAACTCAACGTTGGCCATGCTGCAGCGGCTGCACACGCAGCAGAGGGCCATCAATGAGTACCTGTGCGACTACGGCACCAGGACAGGGTCAGGGGAGCTTGTTTTTTTTTCTCCACGCCAGTGGGGCATGATCAGGGATGCATGCACTGTCCTGGCACCATTTGAGGAGGCCACGAGGATGGTGAGCAGTGACAGTGCATGCATCAGTGACACTGTACCTCTTGTCCACCTGTTGGAGCACACGCTGCGTGGAATAATGGACAGGGCACTTGAGGCAGAACAGAGGCAGGAAGAGGAGGACTTCCTTGCCTCTCAAGGCCCCCTTTACCCAGACAGTGTTCCTTCTGTCCCACCCATCGCACAGGAAGAGGAAGAGGAGGAGGAGGAGGAGGAGGAGGATTGTGTCAGCATGGAGGTGGAGGCTGGCACTCAGCATCATCAGCAGCAGTCTTTTAGGGATGATTTACAGTCCCAAGAAACCAGTGGACTTGTACGTGGCTGGGAGGAGGTGGCTGCGGATCATGTCGTCCTTAGTGACCCAGAGGACTCCGGAGCGAATGCCTCAGCAAACCTACGCTGCATGGCCTCCCTGATCCTGCAAAGTCTGCGGAAGGATCCTCGTATTCTTCGGATCAAGGAGAGGGACCATTACTGGCTGGCCACTCTCCTTGATCCACGGTACAAGGGTAAGGTTGCGGACCTTATGTTACCTTCGCAGAGGGAGCAGAGGATGAGACAACTCCGGGAGGCCTTGCAGAAAGGTCTGTGCAACGCGTTCCCAGAGACTGGGAGGTTACAAACTCCTGGTCCTGGACAACGAGTTGCTGAGGCTTCGGCCAGTCAAAGAAGGAGCGGTGGGGAAGGTGGCCGTCTGACCGATGCGTTTAGACAATTCTTTAGTCCGCAGCCCCAAAGTATGATCGGTTCCAGCAACCATCGCCAGCGTCTGATAAACATGGTGCAGGAATATCTAGGGGCAAGGTCAGACTTGGACACCTTCCCCACCGAAAATCCTCTGGCTTACTGGGTCTTGAGGATGGATCACTGGCCAGAGCTTGCACAGTATGCAATTGAGCTACTGGCCTGTCCTGCATCCAGCGTTCTTTCGGAACGCACATTCAGTGCTGCTGGAGGATTTGTCACGGATCACAGGGTGCGCCTGTCCACCGACTCGGTTGATCGACTGACTTTCATCAAGATGAACCAGTCTTGGATCACCACCAGCTACCACACACCTGATGCTGATATAACAGACTAATTGATTTTAACATGTCACATCCCTTCAAGACTGATGCTGATGCTGAGTGCCTGTGCTGTTATGTTGACTGGCTATCCTCCTCCTCCGAGTCCTCAATGATACGATTGATGATGATAGCTTGGAAGATCATTTTTGTTTATGGGTGCCGCCACCAGTGGCTAAGGCCCAATTTTTCAGCCCCTGTTTTACAGGGGCGTGTAATTACAATTTTTTTAGCAATAATTTGCCATAGGGCTCATTGCTGTGCTCCAAGTACAGTATCTGTGAGGGGTTGGAGTGTTGTGGCACCAGTGCCTAAGGCCCAATTTTTCAGCCCCTGTTTAAAAGGGGCGTGTCATTACAATTTTTGAAGCAATACTTTGCAACAGGGCTCATTGCTGTGCTCCAAGTACAGTATCTGTGAGGGGTTGTAGTGTTGTGCCACCAGTGCCTAAGGCCCAATTTTTCAGCCCCTGTTTAACAGGGGCGTGTCATTACAATTTTTGAAGCAATACTTTGCAACAGGGCTCATTGCTGTGCTCCAAGTACAGTATCTGTGAGGGGTTGTAGTGTTGTGCCACCAGTGCCTAAGGCCCAATTTTTCAGCCCCTGTTTAACAGGGGCGTGTCATTACAATTTTTGAAGCAATACTTTGCAACAGGGCTCATTGCTGTGCTCCAAGTACAGTATCTGTGAGGGGTTGTAGTGTTGTGCCACCAGTGCCTAAGGCCCAATTTTTCAGCCCCTGTTCAACAGGGGCATGCAATTACAATTCTTGATCTAATAATTCACAGCAGGGCCCATTGCTGCACCCACCAAGAGTAACTCTGAGGGCTTACAGTGTTGTGGCAACGCCACCACCACCACCACCACGAAAGGCCCAATTTTTCAGCCCCTGTTCAAAAGGGGCATGTAATTACAATTCTTGATCTAATAATTCACAGCAGGGCCCATTCCTGCACCCACCAAGAGTAACTCTGAGGGCTTACAGTGTTGTGGCAACACCACCACCACCACCACCACCACCACGAAAGGCCCAATTTTTCAGCCCCTGTTCAACAGGGGCATGCAATTACAATTCTTGATCTAATAATTCACAGCAGGGCCCATTGCTGCACCCACCAAGAGTAACTGTCAGGGCTTACAGTGTTGTGGCACCAGCACCACCATCAAAGGCCCAATTTTTACTACCACTGTTCAACAATTATATGTAATTAAAATTCCTGATATAATAGTTGACAGCAGGGCGTTCCAGCACCAACCAAGAGTAACTGTGAGTGCTTACAGTGTTGTGCCAACACCAACAACTAAGGGGCCTATTTCTGCAGAGTATATACGGCAGGTCCCTACTTTCAAACATCCAACTTACAAACGACTCCTACTTGCAAACGCAAGAAGACAACAGGAAGTGAGAGGAAATCTACCACTAGGAAGGAAAATTCTCTCCTGTAAGAATAAATATGGGAGAAAGGTGTCTCCTCTGTACTGATGCTTTATCAGCAGTCCTTGTTTCAAGAAAAACACCACATTTCAAAAACAGTTGTCATTGGGACGGAAAGTGAGGTGAAATGTTCTGAACAGGGGCACAGACAGCAAAACAAATGTTACAGGGGTGATAACCCTTACCTATGTTTTCCAAAAAGTTTAAAAATAGATTTTTGGGCTGGAGCTACACTTCAACAATGTACCTGTTCAAAATTACAAACACATTCTACATAAGAACAAACCTACAGTCCCTGTCTTGTATGCACCGCCTGTATACGGCTGTTCAGAGTATATAGGGCCTTTTTTATTTTATGTGCGGGGTTCCCCTTAATATCCATACAAGATCCAAAGGGGCTGGTAATGGGCTGGGGTAGGGGGGGGGGGGGGTCATGGGGTAGCTATGCCATTTTTCTTAAAGATTTTCATCCATATTACCGGGACCAGACATTACATTAAAGCCGCAAGCAGTTTTAAATGGCTTTTTTTTCCTTTAGAAGTGTCATTTTGTGCAGGGACAGTTCTAAACACGGGAAACACGTGGCACTTCACAGGCATACTTTAGACACCCCCCAGGTATGATATTTAAAGGAATATTTGACTTTTTTTTTTTCACTTTATGCATCATTAAAATGACTGCTCCCGAAAAACGACCGTTTTTAAAACTTCTTTTTGCATTGATACATGTCCCCTGGTGCAGAACCCGGGTTCCCAAACCCTTTTTAGGACAATAACATGCATAATAGTTGTTATAATTAGCACTTTAGAATTCGAACGTTCGCATCCATTGTATTTAATAGGGTTCTAATGTTCGTACGAACTTTCGGTCCGTTCGCGGGTTCTGGTGCGAACCGAACCCGGGGGTGTTCGGCTCATCACTAACCACAACAATCACCTCCCTTCTGGGTCATACAGCACCAATCATCTTGTATGTCTCTGCTCTCCTCCCACTGTGCCGACAGCTCTCCTCTTCCTACTGCTGGCTGCAGCTGGTGGGGCACAGGAGGATTAAGAGGTCAGTGCAATAGGTACACTTAGATATTAGGAAGAGGTTCCAGTTCCAAAAGCTGTTACCTAACCATTCCTTCATTAGCTGTGGTTTCACCATTCTAACAGGTGGGTTCATTAATACCCGGCCAGTGTCTGACTTTATATATGACTGGTAGCAAGCCTGACAATTGATGTAACTATTAAAGGGGATGTTTCTGGAACTCTTTCTAATTGATTTAACTATTAAAGAGGAGCTTTAATAGGGGGGATGTGGGAGGAGGACTTCTGGTGGATCCACCGTGGTGATCTGACTAGAAGTGGAAGTGGGTACCTGTCAAAACCAGGTACCCACTCCCCCCCACAAAAAAAATCCAAAGTGGGCAGAGGAGGGATGGGGAGGAGGAACAGCAGAATTTCCCCTTTTGTGTGAAGTTCTAGTTTAAAAGAGAAGTATGGACTTAAAAAAAAAGATAATAATACTTGTCTAGGTGGGTGAAGCATTGATCCGATCCAGTATCTGTCCTCCCCGATGGCTCTGCACTGAGAACTGAGCAATCAAAGACTGCTGATCGCTCAGTTCTCAGCATTCTGTGAGCAGAGAGCCAAGGACTTTCTGCCCTCCCCCCCCCCCACTCACTGGAGAGCTGGGCTGTGGAAGGGGTGTGAGAAAATCAGGCTGGAAAATATAATTTTGAAATTTTGTAAAGGGGGGGGCCCTGTCAGGTAGGCTGTAAAAGACCCCATGATTTCTAACAGCAGCCCTGATTGTCTACCTTAAAGTAGATAAAAAATCAACCTATATACAACAGCCCAAATTATACTTATAAGCTTGCTCAGTAATGCTATGATGTGTTGATGTTTAATGAATTGACATAAAAAACGATTTTTTTACTTTTTGCTTTCGGTCACATGACTGCTAATTCTCCATCTATCCTCTTTCCGGTGAGTGGCGGGCAAAGACTTTCAAGAGTACTGAGCAGTGCTAGAGACTAGCCTGAGGAATTCTGTAAACAAGTAATGGAAAAAGCATCCAAGCTCTTGCATAGACAGAGGGACGAAGCAGCTTACAGGTACCAACAATGCTAGGGAGAGAAGCCATTTTTATGTTGTCATAGAAAAAAGACAGAAAAGTGCCTCTAAGTACAATGTTTAATGGGTAGGGTTGAGCGAACCCGAACTGTAAAGTTCGGGTTCGTACTGGACTTTTGGGTTTTTGGTACCCGGACCCGAACCCGAACAATGTACAGTATGTTCGGGTTCCGTGTTCGCCAATGTAATGGCGCATTTTAAAAAGCTGCAGGGCAGCCAATCAACATTCGTTTAACTTGTGTGCTCTTAGAAGCCATCACAGCCATGCCTACTAATGGCATGGCTGTGATTGGCCAGTGCAGCATGTGACCCAGCCTCTATATAAGCTAGAGGCACATAGCACAGCACGTCACTCTGCTTCAGTTAGTGTAGGGAAAGGTTGCTGCTGCTGCTTTGAGGGAGAGAATTAGATAGGAGTCCTGATTCAGAAATCAAATTACTCAGCGATCTACCTTGCTTTTGTTGTGTGGGTGCAGTGCACAATCTTTTTATCCTGTCCAGAGCCCAGTGCCAGAGAAAAGATAACTTTTATCCGTCTGTTAGTTAGGTTGGCTTCGGCGGGCATTTTATGCAAGCTCAGTGCACCAGCACTGCATATGTTACTGTGAGATACACACTTTAGATACTGTTCTCCTATTCTGCTATTCAAAAATATAATAATTTAGGGCAAAAACTTATTTTTTGGTGCGTTTTCTGCCATAAAAAATTATTTTGGTGCATTTTCTGCATATCTGTACGTGTGAGATACACACTTTAGATACTGTTCTCCTATTCCGATCTTCAAAAAAATAATAATTTAGGGCAAACAATTTTTTTTTTACCTGTGAGATACACCCTTTAGATACTGTTGCTATATTCTGCTATTCAAAAAACACCCATTTAGGGCAAGATACTAAATTTGAGAAATATGAGGAGACTGTCAAATAAGGGACATGGCCCCGGTCGTGGTGCTGCTGGTGGAGCTCCTGTTGCAGGGAGAGGACGTGGTCGATCTGTGCCAGCTACACGCACAAGTGAAGCACCTTCCTCAGGGCGACAGAGCCTGCAGCGGTATTTGGTCGGGCCTAATGCGGCTCTACGAATGTTGAGGCCAGGCCCAGGACAAGTACAGGCGATAGTAGATTGGGTTGCTGACAGTGCCTCCAGTTCCTTCACATTGTCTCCCACCCAGTCTACTGCTAAAAGATCAGAGTTGGCACCTGCAGCCGATGTCCATCAGTCTTTCACCTCACCGCCTTGCAAATCAGCCAAGCAGTCTTAGCCCCAAGTCATGCAGCAGTCTCTTCTGCTTTTTGATGGCTCTGTTAGCAGGGTTTCCCAGGGCCGTCCAACTAACCCTGCCCCAGAAGTGGAAGAGACTGAGTGCACCGATGCCCAACCACTTATGTTTCAAGATGAGTACATGGGAGGACCATCACAGCACGTCTCGGATGATGAAGAAACACAGATGCCAATTGTGCAGACCGACAAGGAGGGCAAGGGTGAAGACTGGGTGGAAGATGATGTGGAGGACGATGAGGTCCTCAACCCCACATGGAATCAAGGTCATGCAGGTGACCTGTGTAGTTTGGAGGAAGAAGCGGTGGTCGCACAGAGCCACCAGCACAGCAGAAGAGGGAGCAGGGTGCAAAAGCGGAGCGTCCATCCCCTAGACAGTACGACCTGCTACTGCCCAATGCAGCAAGGGACCGAGCACATCAAAGCCAGGTCCAAGGAGTTCCCTAGCGTGGCAGTTCTTCAGACAATGTGCTGATGACAAGACACGAGTGGTTTGCACGCTGTGCAATCAGAGCCTGAAGCGAGGCATAAACGTTCTCAACCTGAGCACAACCTCCATGACCAGGCATCTAAGTGCAAAGCACGAGCTGCAGTGGAGTAGACACCTCAAAAACCAAGAAAGGTCTCTGGCTCCTCCTGCTTCCTCTTCTGCTGCAGTCTCGGCCTCTTCATCCACCTCTGTAGTGACAGTGGCACCTGCCACCCCGCAAACAGAGGATCTGCCAGCAACACTACCACCTGGGTCACCAACCATCTCCACAATGTCCCATGGAAGCGTTCAGCTCTCTATCTCCCAAGGCAGTTTTAAAACTTTCCTGTTTGGGGGAAAAACACCACACCACGCTGGAGTTGTGGAGGGACATGGAACAACAGACCGATGAGTGGTTGGTGGCAGTGAGCCTCAAGCCTGGCCTGGTGATGTGCGATAATGGGCGAAATCTCGTAGCAGCTCTGGGCCTAGCCGGTTTGACGCACATCCCTTGCCTGGCGCATGTGCTGAATTTGGTGGTGCAGGGGTTCCTTAAAAAATACCCCGATATTCCAGAGCTGCTGCAGAAAGTGTGGGCCGTCTGTGTGCACTTTCGGCGTTCTCACCCTGCTGCTGCTCGCCTGTCAGCGCTGCAGTGTAACTTCGGCCTTCCCGCTCACCGCCTCATATGTGACGTGCCCACAAGGTGGAACTCCACCTTGCACATGCTGGCCAGACTGTTCGAGCAGCAGCAGGCGATAGTGGAGTTTCAGCTGCAGCACGCACGCGTGAGTCGCTCTGTGGAACAGCACCACTTCACCACCAATAACTGGGCCTCCATGCAAGACCTGTGTGCCTTGTTGTGCTGTTTCGAGTACTCCACCAACATGGCCAGTGCCGATGACGCCATTCTCAGCGTTACTATCCCAGTTCTATGCCTACTTGAAAAAACACTTCGGGCGATGATGGAAGAGGATGTGGCACAGGAGGAGGAGGAGGAGGAGGAAGAGGGATCATTTCCAAGGCTTTCAGGGCAGTCATTCACAAGTGGCTCCGAGGGTGGGTTCCTGCACCAACAAACGGCAGGTACACAATTGTCCAGCAAGGGCACAGTTCTGGAGGATGAGGAGGAGGAGGATGAGGAGGAGGAGATGGAGGAGGAGGAACCATGTTCACAGCAGGGTGGCACCCAGACCTGCTCATGGCCATCGATGGTGCAAGGCTGGGGGTATACAGAGGACACAGACGATGCACCTCCCACAGAGGACAGCTTTTCGTTGCCTCTGGGCAGCCTGGCACACATGAGGTATTACATGCTGCAGTGTCTCTGCAACGACTGCCGAGTTGCCCACATTCTAACAGGTGCTGATTACTGGGTGGCCACGCTGCTGGATCCCAGTTACAAGGACAACGTACCATCCTTAATTCCCTCACTGGAGCGTGATTGTAAGATGCGCGGTTACAAGCGCACGCTGGTAGACGCGCTGCTGGTGGCATTCCCACCTGACAGCGTGAGCACAGTGGAAGCACAATGCGAAGGCAGAGGAGGAGGAAGAGGTCGCCAACGCAGCCGGAGCACCGCCAGGACCTCAGAAGGCAGGGTTAGCATGGCCAAAATGTGGAAAAGCTTTGTCAGCACGCCACAACAACCAGCACCACCAGCTGATATGGAACGTCTTAGCAGGAGGCAGCATTTCACCAACATGGTGGAGCAGAATGTGTGCACACGCCTACACGTACTGAATGACGGGTCTGCCCCCTTGAACTTCTGGGTCTCCAAATTGGGCACATGGCCTGAGCTTGCCCTTTACGCCTTGGAGGTGCTGGCCTGCCCTGCAGCAAGTGTATTATCTAATAGAGGTGCGCATCTTCACTGGCCTCACGATTCGATTCGATTATGATTATCAGGTCAACGTTTCGATTCGATTCGATTCCGCGATGCATCACGATGCATCACGATTACAGCGCAAGTGCGCATGGTTTTCACCAAAAAAATTTAAGCAGTCAGGAGAACTCCATTTTTTTAAATTATATCTGTTCTTTTAAAAAAAAAAAGACAACACTCCCTGCATGTAGCAAAGTCTAAACAAAGCAGACAACAACTTGTACATAGTACAGGAGATGGTCAGAGAGTGCAGACCTAGCACAGGAGATGATCAGAGACTGCGGAAATGCTACAGATGATCAGCTACTGCGGACATGCTACATGAGATGGTCAGACTGCGGACATGCTACCTGAGATGGTCAGACTGCGGACATGCTACCTGAGATGGTCAGACTGCGGACATGCTACATGAGATGGTCAGTGACTGCGGACATGCTACATGAGATGGTCAGACTGCGGACACGCTACATGAGATGGTCAGACTGCGGACACGCTACATGAGATGGTCAGACTGCGGACATAGTACATGAGATGGTCAGACTGCGGACACGCTACATGAGATGGTCAGACTGCGGACATAGTACATGAGATGGTCAGACTGCGGACATGCTACATGAGATGGTCAGACTGTGGACATGCTACATGAGATGGTCAGTGACTGCGGACATAGTACATGAGATGGTCAGACTGCGGACATAGTACATGAGATGGTCAGACTGCGGACATGCTACATGAGATGGTCAGACTGCGGACACGCTACATGAGATGGTCAGACTGCGGACATAGTACATGAGATGGTCAGACTGCGGACACGCTACATGAGATGGTCAGACTGCGGACATAGTACATGAGATGGTCAGACTGCGGACATGCTACATGAGATGGTCAGACTGCGGACATGCTACATGAGATGGTCAGTGACTGCGGACATAGTACATGAGATGGTCAGACTGCGGACATAGTACATGAGATGGTCAGACTGCGGACATAGTACATGAGATGGTCAGACTGCAGACATAGTACATGAGATGGTCAGACTGCGGACACGCTACATGAGATGGTCAGACTGCGGACACGCTACATGAGATGGTCAGACTGCGGACATAGTACATGAGATGGTCAGACTGCGGACACGCTACATGAGATGGTCAGACTGCGGACACGCTACATGAGATGGTCAGACTGCAGACATAGTACATGAGATGGTCAGACTGCGGACACGCTACATGAGATGGTCAGACTGCGGACATAGTACAGGAGATGGTCAGACTGCGGACACGCTACATGAGATGGTCAGACTGTGGACATGCTACATGAGATGGTCAGACTGCGGACACGCTACATGAGATGGTCAGACTGCGGACACGCTACATGAGATGGTCAGACTGCGGACACGCTACATGAGATGGTCAGACTGCGGACATAATACAGGAGATCAGCAGGTAAGTATAAAAAAATACCTGTTGTGCCGAGATTCAGAATGGTTCCCCTGCCGGATTCTGTTCCCCCCTGTCTCTCGGCTACTATTGGAACTCCGCCCCCTCAGCCCTGTACATTGCTGCTCCCTCCTACTCTTACTCACGAATTCAAATGCTCCTAATACCGCCCGCCTCTCCAGCCCTCTGCTCATTAGCATTCGTGAGGCGTAGGCATGAGCGGCGCTGGAGAGGCGGGGCGGTATTAGAAGAATTTGCATTCGTGAGTAGTGTACTAGGAGAGAGCGGCAATGTACAGGCTGAGGGGGGGGGCGGAGTTCCGATAGCCGCGTGACAGAGGGAACAGAATCCGGCGGGGGAGCAGTGCTGTCTACATGACGCGCTCATGTGACTGCCCTCTCTCCTCTCTGCTTTCACGTCTGATGCCAGGAGAGACGTGAGACGTGAAAGCAGAGAGGAGAGAGGGCAGTCACATGAGCGCAGCAGTGGGAAAAAAAAAAAAAGGTAACAGCTCTCCCGGGAGGAGGGGGCGGGGCTAGACATCGGCATAATCGATTAATAGGTTTCCCTGCATCGGTGCCGCATCGGGGACGCCTGAATCGCGATGCAGCGATTAAATTAGACACCCCTATTATCTAAACGTGTATTTAGCACGGCAGGGGGCATTATCACAGACAAGTGCAGCCGCCTGTCCAGAGCCAATGTGGACAAGCTCACGTTCGTTAAAATTAACCAGGCATGGATCCCACAGGACTTGTCCGTACCTTGTGCAGAATAGACATGTATACCCAGCCATTGTTGTATTTTTGATCTCTCTCACTTTTTTTGGGGTGTACCCTAATTTGAAAAAAAAAAAAAATTCAAACAAAAACCAGTGTTGGCCACCTCGTCCTCCTCCACCGCCGCTTCCACCTACACCGCCACATCCACCGCCACCTCAACCTCCTACTCCATATGGACCTCGTCCTCCTAGGTCAAGATTATTATTTTTTATTTTTATGTATTTTATGTTATTTTAAGTTATTATTTCCCTATCCACATTTGTTTGCAGAGCACTTGCCATTTGCAGCCCTCTAGCCCTTTCCATTACTTTTTTAGAGCCATTTTAGTCCTCAAAAGTTTGGGTCCCCATTGACTTCAATGGGGTTCGGGGTCAAGTTCGGGTCCTGAACTCAAACTTTTTTCCGAAGTTCGGCCGAACCCGTCGAACCCGAACATCCAGGTATCCATCCGCTCAACCCTATTAATGAGTAGTACAATAAAGATATCCAAAACTTACATGTGGGTAAGTATAAATGTGCTTGTAAGAGATCAGCATCTCGGAGTGATTTGTCCCAGTGTCTGTGGCATGTCTTGGAGCCGTCCAAAATCCGGGCTGTAAAGACTGCGAAGTGCCAGAGGGGAAGCCGGCAGTTTACTTTGGTGGAGATGGTAACAATCTGTGACAGCGTGTGACGTCAGCAAGATCGAGGGGAACACGGAACACAACGCGTCTCAGAACATGTGCGTTTGAGAGAATGCGACCCTCGATCTTGCTGACGTCACACGCTGTCATGGACTGTTACCATCTTCACCGAAGTAAACAGCCGACTTCCCCTCTGGCACTTTGCGGTCTTTACAGCCCGGATTTTGGACGGTTCCAAGACATGCCACAGACACTGGGACAAATCACTCCGAGATGCAAGCACATTTATGCTTACCCACATGTAAGTTTTGGATATCTTTATTGTAATACCCATTAAACATTGTACTTGGAGGCACTTTTCTATCTTTTTTCTATGCCGATTTCTCGAGCTGGCTTCACTCATGAGAAGAGCTGCCCTCAGTACCTGTTCTTAAAAAAGACTCTGCCATTTTTTGCTGCTGCTATTATTATCTTCCCCTTAAGAATCACGTCTCACTTCAATTGATTGGATTCCTATTTTTTCCCCATGTACTTCTTATATATTGTTGTTTTTTATTATTATTATTTTAACTTGTAAATTGTTGTTCCTATCCTGAGCGCTTGCATCTGCTGTTTTTTCTTATAGCGTTGTCAGACCTGAATCTGAACTAGGGCCATAAATAGTGAAATAGCAAGATCAACCAAGTAATATATGGATATTACCAGGCAAGTACAGTGCCTTGAAAAGATATTCATACCCTTTGAAATTTTCCACATTTGTGTTATGTTACAACCAAAAACGTAAATGTATTTTATTGGGATTTTATGTGATAGACCAACACAAAGTGGCACATAATTGTGAAGTGAAAAGGAAAATGATAAATGGTCTTCAAAATTTTTACAAATAAATATCTAAAAAGTGTGGTGTGCATTTGTATGCAGCCCCCTTTACTCTGATACCCCTAACTAAAATCTAGTGGAACCAATTGCCTTCAGAAGTTACCTAATTAGTAAATAGAGTCCACCTGTGTGTAATTTAATCTCAGTATAAATACATCTGTTCTGTGAAGCCCTCAGAGGTTTGTTGGAGAACCTTAGTGAACAAACAGCATCATGACAGCCAAGAAACACACCAGACAGGTCAGGGATAAAGTTGTGGAGTTGTTTAAAGCAGGGTTAGGTTATAAAAAAGTATCCCAAGCTTTGAACATCTCACAGGGCACTGTTCAATCCATCATCCAAAAATGGAAAGAGTATGTCACAACAGCAAACCTACCAAGACTTGGCCATCCACCTAAACTGACAGGCCGGGCAAGGAGAGCATTAATGAGAAAAGCAGCCAAGAGGCTCATGGTAACTCTGGAGGAACTGCAGAGATCCACAGCTCAGGTGGGAGAATCTGTCCACAGGACCACTATTAGTCATGCACTCCACAAATCTGGCCTTTATGGAATAGTGGCAAGAAGAAAGCCATTGTTGAAAGAAAGCCATAAGAGGTCCCATTTGCAGTTTGCGAGAAGCCATGTAGGGGACATGTGGAAGAAGGTGCTCTAGTCAGATTAGACCAAAATTGAACTTTTTGGCCTAAAAGCAAAACGCTTTGTGTGGCAGAAAATTAACATTGCACATCACCCTGAGCACACCATCCCCACCTTGAAACAGGTTGGTGGTAGCATCATGTTGTGGGGATGCTTTTCTTCAGCAGAGACAGGAAAGCTGGTCGAAGTTGATGGAAAGGTGGATGGGGCCAAATACAGGGCAATTTTAGAAGAAAACCTCCAAAGAACTTGACCCTAAGGCCTCATGCCCACGGGCGTTTTTTCAGCCGCGTTTTTGAGCGTTTTTTACAGCTTAAAAACGCCTGTCCATGTTAGTCTATAGCTTCATGCCCACCTAGGCGTTTTTGAGCTGTAAAGAGCATAGGCGTTTGTAAGCTGTAAAAAAAAACCAGGGCCAGTGCGTTCCTCAGCGTCAGAACTAGGCAGGAAAAAACGCGAGCGTCAAAAAACGCGCAAAAACGCGCACTAACGCGCACTAACGCGCAAAAAACGCGCACTAACGCGCGGTCGCGTTTTTAGCTCCGACGTTTTTTTTTTTTTTTTTTTTTTTTTTTCAAAAAAAAAAAATATTTACAATAACATGGACAGGCGTTTTTAAGCTGTAAAAAACGCTCAAAAACGCAGCTGTAAAAACGCCAGTGGGCATGAGGCCTAAGCATACAGCCAGAGCTACAATAGAATGGTTTAGATCAAAGCATTGTCATGTGTTAGAATGGCCCAGTCAAAGTCCAGACCTGAATACAATTGAGAATCTGTAGCAAGACTTGAAAATTGCTGTTCACAGATGCTCTCCATCCAATCTGAGCGATTTTGCAAAGAAGAATGAGCAAAAATGTCACTCTCTAGATGTGCCAATCTGGTAGAGTAATCCCCAAAAAGACTTGCAGCTATAATTGCAGAGAAAAGTGGTTCTACAAAGTATTGACACACTTTTCACATATTTTATTTGTAAAATATTTTGAAAACCATTTTTAATTTTTCTTCCACTTCACAATTATTTGCCACTTTGTATTGGTCTATCACAAACAATCCCAATAAGATACATTTACGTTTTTGGTTGTAACACGACAAAATGTGGAACATTTCAAGGGGTATGAATACTTTTTCAAGGCACGGTATAAAGCAGCATATTTTGAAAGTGCAATGATTATAGGGCACTTGCAATACAGAGTTTTTAATTTTTGCCTGGAACAACCCTTTAAACCGGAGTTCCACCCCTTTAAAAGTCAGCAGCTACAAAAAGTGTAGCTGCTGACTTTTAATAATCAGACGTTCACCTGTCCCACAGTCCAGCAATGCGGGCGAACAAAGCCCCACTCCTCTCCCCCTCCTCTCCTCAGTGCTGGCATCGTGACTGTGGGCGCCCGACTGTGGCTTCACAGCTGGGCACATACTGCGCATGCACGAGGCACGCTTCACGTAACGATTGGCCGGGCAATCTTTTGGGACCTGTGACGTGTCCCAGAAAATTGCATGGGGAGAGGTGAAATTCCTTCCGGCGCCGCGGAGCACCGGGAGAAAGTGGGAGTTGGATGGCCCTAAAAAGAAAGATATCCACTCTCCCCCCCCCCCCTACCAAATGTGGTATGTCAGGGGGTCACCGTCACTTAAAGAGAAAGTTCAATTTTTGGGTGGAACTCCACTTTAAAGTAATTTTTTATGTAACTTTCATATTTTTACAAGCTTAGTTTCCCATATTGTATTACTAACTACAGAGATTTGTAGGGTAGCCAAGAAGGGGCTCTTATCACTAGGTGCAATTGCTCAGTCTAGCTTAAAGTGGATGTAAACCCAATTCATGAAATTTGAGCTGGGCACATATATCTGCAGTAGGGATGAGCTCGGTGTTCAAGTCGAACATACGTTCGACTCGAACATCGGCTGTTCGATCGTTCGACGAAGATCGAACGATTTGGGCCGTTCGCGCCTAATTCGAGTGACGCGAACGGCCCACAATGCACTACGCCATCGCAGTGTCATCCAGGCGCTGTGATTGGCCAAGCATGCACTGTGACCCCGCATGCTTGGCCAATCACAGCGCCGGCAGCGAGGAGAGCAATGATTGGCCACAGGCAGGATGCCTGTGGCCAATTATTGCTGAGGGTGTTTAGTACACGCCCCACACTATAAAAGGCCGCCAGCACGGCGGCCTAGTGTAGTGTGTTCCGGAGCAGGGAAAGAGAAGCATAGGCAGGGACAGTGACATTTTTTTTTCTTGCTTAACCTGGATTCCTTTAGTTTAGGGAAAGAGAAGGATAGGTAGGGAGAGTGTCAGTGTGTTTTACTGTGCTAATCCTTGTTTCTAGGGACAGGGAAGGACAGTGAGGGAAATTCTCCTTGTGCTATACTGTGCTAAAGCATTGATCATGAACCATCTTTAAAAAAACATTTTTTCTAGGGACAGAAAACTATAGGTAGGGAGAGTGTCAGTGTGTTTTACTGTGCTAATCCTTGTTTCTAGGGACAGGGAAGGACAGTGAGGGAAATTCTCCTTGTGCTATAGTGTGCTAAAGCATTGATCATCAACCATCTTTAAAAAAACATTTTTTCTAGGGACAGAAAACTATAGGTAGGGAGAGTGTCAGTGTGTTTTACTGTGCTAATCCTTGTTTCTAGGGACAGGGAAGGACAGTGAGGGAAATTCTCCTTGTGCTATACTGTGCTAAAGCATTGATCATCAACCATCTTTAAAAAAACATTTTTTCTAGGGACAGAAAACTATAGGTAGGGAGAGTGTCAGTGTGTTTTACTGTGCTTATCCTTGTTTCTAGGGACAGGGAAGGAAAGTGAGGGAAATTCTCCTTGTGCTATACTGTGCTAAAGCATTGATCATCAACCATCTTTAAAAAAACATTTTTTCTAGGGACAGAAAACTATAGGTAGGGAGAGTGTCAGTGTGTTTTACTGTGCTAATCCTTGTTTCTAGGGACAGGGAAGGACAGTGAGGGAAATTCTCCTTGTGCTATACTGTGCTAAAGCATTGATCATCAACCATCTTTAAAAAAACATTTTTTCTAGGGACAGAAAACTATAGGTAGGGAGAGTGTCAGTGTGTTTCACTGTGCTAATCCTTGTTTCTAGGGACAGGGAAGGACAGTGAGGGAAATTCTCCTTGTGCTATACTGTGCTAAAGCATTGATCATCAACCATCTTTAAAAAAACATTTTTTCTAGGGACAGAAAACTATAGGTAGGGAGAGTGTCAGTGTGTTTTACTGTGCTAATCCTTGTTTCTAGGGACAGGGAAGGACAGTGAGGGAAATTCTCCTTGTGCTATACTGTGCTAAAGCATTGATCATCAACCATCTTTAAAAAAACATTTTTTCTAGGGATCGAAAACTATAGGTAGGGAGAGTGTCAGTGTGTTTTACTGTGCTAATCCTTGTTTCTAGGGACAGGGAAGGACAGTGAGGGAAATTCTCCTTGTGCTATAGTGTGCTAAAGCATTGATCATCAACCATCTTTAAAAAAACATTTTTTCTAGGGACAGAAAACTATAGGTAGGGAGAGTGTCAGTGTGTTTTACTGTGCTAATCCTTGTTTCTAGGGACAGGGAAGGACAGTGAGGGAAATTCTCCTTGTGCTATACTGTGCTAAAGCATTGATCATCAACCATCTTTAAAAAAACATTTTTTCTAGGGACAGAAAACTATAGGTAGGGAGAGTGTCAGTGTGTTTCACTGTGCTTATCCTTGTTTCTAGGGACAGGGAGGGCAGTGAGGGAAATTCTCCTTGTGCTATACTGTGCTAAAGCATTGATCATCAACCATCTTTAAAAAAACATTTTTTCTAGGGACAGAAAACTATAGGTAGGGAGAGTGTCAGTGTGTTTTACTGTGCTAATCCTTGTTTCTAGGGACAGAGAAGGACAGTGAGGGAAATTCTCCTTGTGCTATACTGTGCTAAAGCATTGATCATCAACCATCTTTAAAAAAACATTTTTTCTAGGGACAGAAAACTATAGGTAGGGAGAGTGTCAGTGTGTTTCACTGTGCTAATCCTTGTTTCTAGGGACAGGGAAGGACAGTGAGGGAAATTCTCCTTGTGCTATACTGTGCTAAAGCATTGATCATCAACCATCTTTAAAAAAACATTTTTTCTAGGGACAGAAAACTATAGGTAGGGAGAGTGTCAGTGTGTTTTACTGTGCTAATCCTTGTTTCTAGGGACAGGGAAGGACAGTGAGGGAAATTCTCCTTGTGCTATACTGTGCTAAAGCATTGATCATCAACCATCTTTAAAAAAACATTTTTTCTAGGGACAGAAAACTATAGGTAGGGAGAGTGTTAGTGTGTTTTACTGTGCTAATCCTTGTTTCTAGGGACAGGGAAGGACAGTGAGGGAAATTCTCCTTGTGCTATAGTGTGCTAAAGCATTGATCATCAACCATCTTTAAAAAAACATTTTTTCTAGGGACAGAAAACTATAGGTAGGGAGAGTGTCAGTGTGTTTTACTGTGCTAATCCTTGTTTCTAGGGACAGGGAAGGACAGTGAGGGAAATTCTCCTTGTGCTATACTGTGCTAAAGCATTGATCATCAACCATCTTTAAAAAAACATTTTTTCTAGGGACAGAAAACTATAGGTAGGGAGAGTGTCAGTGTGTTTTACTGTGCTTATCCTTGTTTCTAGGGACAGGGAAGGACAGTGAGGGAAATTCTCCTTGTGCTATACTGTGCTAAAGCATTGATCATCAACCATCTTTAAAAAACATTTTTTCTAGGGACAGAAAACTATAGGTAGGGAGAGTGTCAGTGTGTTTTACTGTGCTAATCCTTGTTTCTAGGGACAGGGAAGGACAGTGAGGGAAATTCTCCTTGTGCTATACTGTGCTAAAGCATTGATCATCAACCATCTTTAAAAAAACATTTTTTCTAGGGACAGAAAACTATAAGTAGGGAGAGTGTCAGTGTGTTTTACTGTGCTAATCCTTGTTTCTAGGGACAGGGAAGGACAGTGAGGGAAATTCTCCTTGTGCTATACTGTGCTAAAGCATTGATCATCAACCATCTTTAAAAAAACATTTTTTCTAGGGACAGAAAACTATAGGTAGGGAGAGTGTCAGTGTGTTTTACTGTGCTAATCCTTGTTTCTAGGGACAGGGAAGGACAGTGAGGGAAATTCTCCTTGTGCTATAGTGTGCTAAAGCATTGATCATCAACCATCTTTAAAAAAACTTTTTTTCTAGGGACAGAAAACTATAGGTAGGGAGAGTGTCAGTGTGTTTTACTGTGCTAATCCTTGTTTCTAGGGACAGGGAAGGACAGTGAGGGAAATTCTCCTTGTGCTATACTGTGCTAAAGCATTGATCATCAACCATCTTTAAAAAAACATTTTTTCTAGGGACAGAAAACTATAGGTAGGGAGAGTGTCAGTGTGTTTTACTGTGCTTATCCTTGTTTCTAGGGACAGGGAAGGACAGTGAGGGAAATTCTCCTTGTGCTATACTGTGCTAAAGCATTGATCATCAACCATCTTTAAAAAAACATTTTTTCTAGGGACAGAAAACTATAGGTAGGGAGAGTGTCAGTGTGTTTCACTGTGCTAATCCTTGTTTCTAGGGACAGGGAAGGACAGTGAGGGAAATTCTCCTTGTGCTATACTGTGCTAAAGCATTGATCATCAACCATCTTTAAAAAAACATTTTTTCTAGGGACAGAAAACTATAGGTAGGGAGAGTGTCAGTGTGTTTTACTGTGCTAATCCTTGTTTCTAGGGACAGGGAAGGACAGTGAGGGAAATTCTCCTTGTGCTATACTGTGCTAAAGCATTGATCATCAACCATCTTTAAAAAAACATTTTTTCTAGGGACAGAAAACTATAGGTAGGGAGAGTGTCAGTGTGTTTTACTGTGCTAATCCTTGTTTCTAGGGACAGGGAAGGACAGTGAGGGAAATTCTCCTTGTGCTATAGTGTGCTAAAGCATTGATCATCAACCATCTTTAAAAAAACATTTTTTCTAGGGACAGAAAACTATAGGTAGGGAGAGTGTCAATGTGTTTTACTGTGCTAATCCTTGTTTCTAGGGACAGGGAAGGACAGTGAGGGAAATTCTCCTCGTGCTATACTGTGCTAAAGCATTGATCATCAACCATCTTTAAAAAAACATTTTTTCTAGGGACAGAAAACTATAGGTAGGGAGAGTGTCAGTGTGTTTTACTGTGCTTATCCTTGTTTCTAGGGACAGGGAAGGACAGTGAGGGAAATTCTCCTTGTGCTATACTGTGCTAAAGCATTGATCATCAACCATCTTTAAAAAAACATTTTTTCTAGGGACAGAAAACTATAGGTAGGGAGAGTGTCAGTGTGTTTTACTGTGCTAATCCTTGTTTCTAAGGACAGGGAAGGACAGTGAGGGAAATTCTCCTTGTGCTATACTGTGCTAAAGCATTGATCATCAACCATCTTTAAAAAAACATTTTTTCTAGGGACAGAAAACTATAGGTAGGGAGAGTGTCAGTGTGTTTCACTGTGCTAATCCTTGTTTCTAGGGACAGGGAAGGACAGTGAGGGAAATTCTCCTTGTGCTATACTGTGCTAAAGCATTGATCATCAACCATCTTTAAAAAAAACATTTTTTCTAGGGACAGAAAACTATAGGTAGGGAGAGTGTCAGTGTGTTTTACTGTGCTAATCCTTGTTTCTAGGGACAGGGAAGGACAGTGAGGGAAATTCTCCTTGTGCTATACTGTGCTAAAGCATTGATCATCAACCATCTTTAAAAAAACATTTTTTCTAGGGACAGAAAACTATAGGTAGGGAGAGTGTCAGTGTGTTTTACTGTGCTTATCCTTGTTTCTAGGGACAGGGAAGGACAGTGAGGGAAATTCTCCTTGTGCTATACTGTGCTAAAGCATTGATCATCAACCATCTTTAAAAAAACATTTTTTCTAGGGACAGAAAACTATAGGTAGGGAGAGTGTCAGTGTGTTTTACTGTGCTTATCCTTGTTTCTAGGGACAGGGAAGGACAGTGAGGGAAATTCTCCTTGTGCTATACTGTGCTAAAGCATTGATCATCAACCATCTTTAAAAAAACATTTTTTCTAGGGACAGAAAACTATAGGTAGGGAGAGTGTCAGTGTGTTTTACTGTGCTAATCCTTGTTTCTAGGGACAGGGAAGGACAGTGAGGGAAATTCTCCTTGTGCTATACTGTGCTAAAGCATTGATCATCAACCATCTTTAAAAAAACATTTTTTCTAGGGACAGAAAACTATAGGTAGGGAGAGTGTCAGTGTGTTTCACTGTGCTAATCCTTGTTTCTAGGGACAGGGAAGGACAGTGAGGGAAATTCTCCTTGTGCTATACTGTGCTAAAGCATTGATCATCAACCATCTTTAAAAAAACATTTTTTCTAGGGACAGAAAACTATAGGTAGGGAGAGTGTCAGTGTGTTTTACTGTGCTAATCCTTGTTTCTAGGGACAGGGAAGGACAGTGAGGGAAATTCTCCTTGTGCTATACTGTGCTAAAGCATTGATCATCAACCATCTTTAAAAAAACATTTTTTCTAGGGACAGAAAACTATAGGTAGGGAGAGTGTCAGTGTGTTTTACTGTGCTAATCCTTGTTTCTAGGGACAGGGAAGGACAGTGAGGGAAATTCTCCTTGTGCTATAGTGTGCTAAAGCATTGATCATCAACCATCTTTAAAAAAACATTTTTTCTAGGGACAGAAAACTATAGGTAGGGAGAGTGTCAGTGTGTTTTACTGTGCTAATCCTTGTTTCTAGGGACAGGGAAGGACAGTGAGGGAAATTCTCCTTGTGCTATACTGTGCTAAAGCATTCCTCATCAACCATCTTTGAAAAAACATTTTTTCTAGGGACAGAAAACTATAGGTAGGGAGAGTGTCAGTGTGTTGTTTCACTGTGCTAATCCTTGTTTCTAGGGACAGGGAAGGACAGTGAGGGAAATTCTCCTTGTGCTATACTGTGCTAAAGCATTCCTCATCAACCATCTTTGAAATCCTTGTTTTTTGGACAGTCAGGGAAATTGTCATTGTGCTATTCTGTGCGAAAGCAATCATCCTCAACCATATTTAGAAATCCTTAAGTAAAGGGACAGAGAAGGACACCTGAAGGTAGCCCTTATTGCTTTTTTCCCATCTCCCTGCAGGCCATCCATTAGAATGTCTGGAAGGCAAACAAGGAGAGGCAGACAGTCAGGAGGCAATAAAAGAGGGCAAGAAGGCTCTGTGTCTGGGGGCAACAGTGCTGGTCGTGGACGCGGTGCATTGTCATCAGCACATGGCCATGGGACACGCTTGTCCTTCTTTTCGGCAGCTGGACATGTTGAGCCACATCATGCCGAAGACTTGGTAGAGTGGATGACCAAGCCCTCCTCCTCCTCCTCATCCTCTCTCACCCAGGCTCAGGGTACTGGCAAAGCAGCTGCCAAAGCGTCCTCTTCCCTGGTATCAATGTCAGACTCATCATCAGTCACTCCTTCCCTAGACCCACCATGTCCTCCTCCTGAGGAGTCCCCCGAACTGTTTGAACACAGTGTTGGGTACATGCTCCTGGAGGATGCCCAGCGTTTCGAAGGGTCTGATGATGAAACCCAGCTACAGGAAGGCAGTAGCGTGAGAGCAGACAGAGGGGATGCTCAAGGACACCAATCTGGCAGTCATGTTCCAGCAGCTGCAGCATACTGCCAGATTGGCTCCAGTGATGAGGAGGGAGGGGATGATGAGGTCACTGACTCCACGTGGGTGCCTAATAGGAGAGAGGAGGAGGAGGAGGATGAGGAGGAGGCACATCTCCAATGAGGCAGGATGCCCTTTGGTGGCCAGCATAAGGGCAGTACACCGACGGAATCACACCGCAGAGCTCCGCCTGTGCAGGGCGCTGCCTCTGCCCGTCATTCAAAAAGTTCTTTGGTGTGGGCCTTTTTTGAGGCTAGTGCATCAGATCGCACAGCTGCTGTTTGCAACATATGTCTCAAGCGTATATCGCGTGGCCAAAACATCAGCCGCTTGGGTACCACATGCCTGACCAGACATATGTTGACCTGCCATGCAGCTCGTTGGCAAGCCTACCTCAAAGACCCACACCAAAGAACAAAGCGGACCTCTCCTTGCACCGCATCAGCTGGGATCTCCAACCCCACTATAACTTCAGTCCTCTCTGAAACATGCACTGAGAGGAATGAAGGTGTAGAATTAGGTGTGTCACAGCCAAGTACTTGCGGCCACTCTGCTAGCAGTACACCGACGTCCGATTCTAGCAGGCAAATTTCCCTGCCCCAGCTGCTGGACCGTCGAAAGAAGTTCACTCCCAGCCATCCACATGCCCAGCGGTTGAATGCTAGCTTGGCTAAATTGCTAGCGCTTCAACTGCTGCCTTTTCAGTTGGTAGACTCGGCCCCCTTCCGTGAGTTTGTGCAATGTGCGGTTCCTCAGTGGCAGGTTCCCAAACGCCACTTTTTCTCACGGAAGGCTATTCCGGCTCTCTACCGGCATGTGGAAGGCAATGTCTTGGCCTCGCTGGACAGGGCGGTCAGCGGTAAGGTGCATATTACCGCTGACTCATGGTCCAGCAGGCATGGACAGGGACGTTACCTTTCTTTCACGGCCCATTGGGTCACTCTTTTGGCAGCTGGGAAGGATGCAGGACAAGGTGCAGTAGTGTTGGAGGTTGTTCCACCGCCACGCCTCCAAAATGCTACTACTGGTTGTGACACACCTCTCTCCTCCACCCCCTCCTCTTCTTCTTCCTCCATGGCCTCTTCCTGTGCTTTGTCCTCTGAACCAGCGGTGCTCCGTAGCCGTTCAAGGGGCTACGCAAGTACGCAGGCAAAAAGATGCCATGCCGTGCTTGCGCTGGTGTGTTTGGGGGACAGAAGCCACACTGGGGCAGAGGTCCTGTCTGCTCTGCAGGGCCAGGCCGAGAGGTGGTTGACGCCACGCCAGCTTAAGCCAGGAATGGTGGTTTGCGACAATGGCACCAACCTCCTCTCCGCCCTCCGACAGGGACAACTGACCCATGTGCCCTGTGTGGCTCACGTCCTTAACCTGGTGGTGCAGCGGTTCTTGGGCAGGTACCCGGGCTTACAGGATGTCCTGAGGCAGGCCAGGAAAGTCTGTGTGCATTTCCGCAGATCTTATAATGCCAGTGCTCGCCTGGCTGAGCTGCAAAAGGAGTTGAACCTGCCCAAGAACCGCCTTATATGTGACATGCCCACCAGGTGGAACTCAACGTTGGCCATGCTGCAGCGGCTGCACACGCAGCAGAGGGCCATCAATGAGTACCTGTGCGACTACGGCACCAGGACAGGGTCAGGGGAGCTTGGTTTTTTTTCTCCACGCCAGTGGGGCATGATCAGGGATGCATGCACTGTCCTGGCACCATTTGAGGAGGCCACGAGGATGGTGAGCAGTGACAGTGCATGCATCAGTGACACTGTACCTCTTGTCCACCTGTTGGAGCACACGCTGCGTGGAATAATGGACAGGGCACTTGAGGCAGAACAGAGGCAGGAAGAGGAGGACTTCCTTGCCTCTCAAGGCCCCCTTTACCCAGACAGTGTTCCTTCTGTCCCACCCATCGCACAGGAAGAGGAGGAGGAGGAGGAGGAGGAGGAGGATTGTGTCAGCATGGAGGTGGAGGCTGGCACTCAGCATCATAAGCAGCAGTCTTTTAGGGATGATTTACAGTCCCAAGAAACCAGTGGACTTGTACGTGGCTGGGAGGAGGTGGCTGCGGATCATGTCGTCCTTAGTGACCCAGAGGACTCCGGACCGAATGCCTCAGCAAACCTACGCTGCATGGCCTCCCTGATCCTGCAAAGTCTGCGGAAGGATCCTCGTATTCTTCGGATCAAGGAGAGGGACCATTACTGGCTGGCCACTCTCCTTGATCCACGGTACAAGGGTAAGGTTGCGGACCTTATGTTACCGTCGCAGAGGGAGCAGAGGATGAGACAACTCCGGGAGGCCTTGCAGAAAGGTCTGTGCAACGCGTTCCCAGAGACTGGGAGGTTACAAACTCCTGGTCCTGGACAACGAGTTGCTGAGGCTTTCGGCCAGTCAAAGAAGGAGCGGTGGGGAAGGTGGCCGTCTGACCGATGCGTTCAGACAATTCTTTAGTCCGCAGCCCCAAAGTATGATCGGTTCCAGCAACCATCGCCAGCGTCTGATAAACATGGTGCAGGAATATCTAGGGGCAAGGTCAGACTTGGACACCTTCCTCACCGAAAATCCTCTGGCTTACTGGGTCTTGAGGATGGATCACTGGCCAGAGCTTGCACAGTATGCAATTGAGCTACTGGCCTGTCCTGCATCCAGCGTTCTTTCGGAACGCACATTCAGTGCTGCTGGAGGATTTGTCACGGATCACAGGGTGCGCCTGTCCACCGACTCGGTTGATCGACTGACTTTCATCAAGATGAACCAGTCTTGGATCACCACCAGCTACCACACACCTGATGCTGATATAACAGACTAATTGATTTTAACATGTCACATCCCTTCAAGACTGATGCTGATGCTGAGTGCCTGTGCTGTTATGTTGACTGGCTATCCTCCTCCTCCAAGTCCTCAATGATACGATTGATGATGATAGCTTGGAAGATCATTTTTGTTTATGGGTGCCGCCACCAGTGGCTAAGGCCCAATTTTTCAGCCCCTGTTTAACAGGGGCGTGTAATTACAATTTTTGAAGCAATACTTTGCAACAGGGCTCATTGCTGTGCTCCAAGTACAGTATCTGTGAGGGGTTGGAGTGTTGTGCCACCAGTGCCTAAGGCCCAATTTTTCAGCCCCTGTTTAACAGGGGCGTGTCATTACAATTTTTGAAGCAATACTTTGCAACAGGGCTCATTGCTGTGCTCCAAGTACAGTATCTGTGAGGTGTGGCAGTGTTGTGCCACCAGTGCCTAAGGCCCAATTTTTCAGCCTCTGTTCAACAGGGGCATGTAATTACAATTCTTGATCTAATAATTCACAGCAGGGCCCATTGCTGCACCCACCAAGAGTAACTGTCAGGGCTTACAGTGTTGTGGCACCAGCACCACCATCAAAGGCCCAATTTTTACTACCACTGTTCAACAATTATATGTAATTACAATTCCTGATATAATAGTTGACAGCAGGGCGTTCCAGCACCAACCAAGAGTAACTGTGAGTGCTTACAGTGTTGTGCCAACACCAACAACTAAGGGGCCTATTTCTGCAGAGTATATACGGCAGGTCCCTACTTTCAAACATCCAACTTACAAACGACTCCTACTTGCAAACGCAAGAAGACAACAGGAAGTGAGAGGAAATCTACCCCTAGGAAGGAAAATTCTCTCCTGTAAGAATTAATATGGGAGAAAGGTGTCTCCTCTGTACTGATGCTTTATCACCAATCCTTGTTTCAAGAAAAACACCACATTTCAAAAACAGTTGTCATTGGGACGGAAAGTGAGGTGAAATGTTCTGAACAGGGGCACAGACAGCAAAACAAATGTTACAGGGGTGATAACCCTTACCTATGTTTTCCAAAAAGTTTAAAAATAGATTTTTGGGCTGGAGCTACACTTAAACAATGTACCTGTTCAAAATTACAAACACATTCTACATAAGAACAAACCTACAGTCCCTGTCTTGTATGCACCGCCTGTATACGGCTGTTCAGAGTATATAGGGCCTTTTTTATTTTGTGTGCGGTGTTCCCCTTAATATCCATACAAGACCCAAAGGGGCTGGTAATGGGCTGGGGTAGGGGGGGGGGGGGTCATGGGGTAGCTATGCCATTTTTCTTAAAGATTTTCATCCATATTACCGGGACCAGACATTACATTAAAGCCGCAAGCAGTTTTAAATGGCTTTTTTTTCCTTTAGAAGTGTCATTTTGTGCAGGGACAGTTCTAAACACGGGAAACACGTGGCACTTCACAGGCATACTTTAGACACCCCCCAGGTACGATATTTAAAGGAATATTTGACTTTTTTTTTTTCACTTTATGCATCATTAAAATGACTGCTCCCGAAAAACGACAGTTTTTAAAACTTATTTTTGCATTGATACATGTCCCCTGGTGCAGAACCCGGGTTCCCAAACCCTTTTTAGGACAATAACATGCATAATAGTCGTTATAATTAGCACTTTAGAATTCGAACGTTCGCATCCATTGTATTTAATAGGGTTCTAATGTTCGTACGAACGTTCGGTCCGTTCGCGGGTTCTGGTGCGAACCGAACCCGGGGGTGTTCGGCTCATCACTAATCTGCAGTATTTTGTTATCTCTCTTCAAAGAGCTAAGTCCCTTAGCTCTCTCCTGAACCGTTCCTCTGTTATCAACCTGATAACTCCTGACAAATTTTCTGACACTCTAGATAAAAGCAGCCTAGAATTTCTGTCAGGGGAGGTTGCTAAAATAGATTAACAGGGAGCTGGCCCTATTACAAAACTTCTCTGAGAGTCTCTGCCTATGATGAGAGGGGTGTGTGCCTTCCCTCCAATCAGCAATGTCAGCTATCTTGGCTGTATGCCCAGACATATCATACTCTGTGTTAAACAGGAAGAGAAAATCTCCTAACATGACAGACAGCAGATATACATGTAAAACCTAGGGAGATTTGGTTCATCCCTGTGTATCGTCTGAGGCTGTTCACTTCAATGGGTATATGGAGGGTTTACATCCACTTTAAGTAGGCTACTATTAATAAACCCCCTTTTTGAAAAAAATAAGTGCTTGGCTTTAATAGTAATCCAATGGTTTCCATGTTTTCTGGTTCACTGCTCTCAAGCAAGTATGCAGATCAGGAGATCTGACTTTCCACTGACTTCACTAGATGCATGCTTGTTCTAGTGATTCAAAGAAAAAAACAAGGCCAAAGACAGTCACAAGACCAGGGTCTTCAAGAAGAGGTCAGCCATGGCACACCTTATATTTCTCTTATGGCAGGTTTACTTTAAAGGGAATCTGAATCGGGGAAAAAAAACATTAGTTACTATTGATGAACTTTTCCTAATATTTCTAGGTTAACACATTGGGAGTGATGTACTAAAACTGGTGCACATGCTATGCATAGTAACCAATCAGCTTCCAGGGTTTAGGCTGGGTTCACACTAGTGCGACACGACAGCCGTCCTACTTTGGATCCGACTTTGCCCTGCGACATGAAGCCGACATATGTCCGACTTTCAATGAACGGGGATCCGACTTGGATCCCCGCCAATATCAGGCACTGTGTTTGGTATGAATCTTGAGGGGGAACTCAACGCCAAATTTTAAATAAAAAAAACAGCATGGGTTCCCCCTCCAGGAGCATACCAGGCCCTTAGGTCTGGTCTGTATTTTAAGGGGAACCCCTACGCCGGAAAAACGGCGTGGGGGTCCCCCCAAAATCCAAACCAGACCCTTATCCGAGCACGCAACCTGGCAGGCCGCAGGGGAAGAGGGGGGGACGATAGAGCGCCCCCCTCCCTCCTGAACCGTACCAGGCTGCATGCCCTCAACATGGGGGGTTTAGTGCTCTGGGGCAGGGGGGGCGACCTGCGGCCCCCCCACCCCAAAGCACCCTGTCCCCATGTTGATGAGGACAGGGCCTCTTCCCGACAACCCTGGCCGTTGGTTGTCGGGGTCTGTGGGCGGGGGGCTTATCGGAATCCAGGAGCCCCCTTTAATAAGGGAGCCCCCAGATCCCGCCCCCCCACCCTATGTGAATGAGTATGGGGTACATCATACCCCTACCCATTCACCTGGTGGAAAAAAAATCTCAATAAAAAACACACACAGCTTTTTAAATTAATTTATTGCGCAGTTCCGGGGGTCTCCGCGCTCTCCGGTTCTTTCTTCTGCCAGGCCTCTGCTATCTTCTTCCAGCTCTTTTGCTAGCGGGGCCCGGTCTTCTCCGTCGCCTTCTTCTTCTCCCGCTCTCCAGGTCTTCTCTCGCTCTCCGGTTCTTTCTTCCGCCGGTCGTCTCGTCCGGCTCTCCGTTGTCCTTCTGCCGGCCCCTCCACTATCTTCTTCCAGCTCTTTTGCTAGTGGAGGGGCCGGTCTTCCCGTCGCTGTCGCCGTCTTCTTCTCCTCGATGTTGACTCGTCGCTTCCTCCCGCTGTAATGCTGGCTGTGTTTTTTATTGACATTTTTTTCCACCAGGTGAAGGGGTAGGGGTACGATGTACCCCATACTCATTCACATAGGGTGGGGGGCCGGGATCTGGCGGCCCCCTTATCAAAGGGGGGGGCTCCCGGATTCCGATAAGCCCCCCGCCCGCAGACCCCGACAACCAACGGCCAGGGTTGTCGGGAAGAGGCCCTATCCTCATCAACATGGAGACAGGGTGCTTTGGGGTGGGGAAGCCGCAGGTCGCCCTCCTGCCCCAGAGCACCAAACCCCCCATGTTGAGGGCATGTGGCCTGGTACGGTTCAGGAGGGAGGGGGGCCACTCTCTCGTCCCCCCCCTTCCCCTGCGGCCTGCCAGGTTGCGTGCTCGGATAAGGGTCTGGTTTGGATTTTGGGGGGGACCCCCACGCCGTTTTTTCGGCGTAGGGGTTCCCCTTCAAATCCAGACCAGACCCAAGGGCCTGGTATGCTCCTGAGGGGGGAACCCATGCCGGTTTTTTATTTAAAATTTGGCGTGGAGTTCCCCCTCAAGAGCAGCACAGCACAAGTCGCATGCCAAAGTCGGATCATGCAAGACTGCGGTCCGACTTTGATCCGACTTCAATGATAGTCAATGGGCTGAAGTCGGATCAAAGTCGGACCGAAGTAGTACAGGGAGCATTTTCAAAGTCGGACCGACATGTGTCGGACCAGTTAAGACGGCTCCCATAGGCCTGGTTCACACTGGGGCGACAAACGCTCCGACATTGGGAGCTTATGTCGCATGACGTGTGAAAATCAATGTTTCCCTATGGGAGCCGTCTTAACTGGTCCGACACATGTCGGTCCGACTTTGAGAATGCTCCCTGTACTACTTTGGTCCGACTTTGATCCGACTTCAGCCCATTGACTATCATTGAAGTCGGATCAAAGTCGGACCGCAGTCTTGCATGGTCCGACTTTGGCATGCGACTTGTGCTGTACTGCTCTTGAGGGGGAACTCCAGACCAAATTTTAAATAAAAAACCGGCGTGGGTTCCCCCTCCAGGAGCATACCAGGCCCTTGGGTCTGGTCTGGATTTGAACGGGCACCCCTACGCCGAAAAAAAGGCGTGGGGGTCCCCCCCCAAAATCCAAACCAGACCCTTATCCGAGCACACAACCTGGCAGGCCGCAGGGGAAGAGGGGGGGACGAGAGAGCGGCCCCCCCTCCCTCCTGAATCGTACCAGGCCGCATGCCCTCAACATGGGGGGTTTGGTGCTCTGGGGCAGGGGGGCGACCTGCGGCCCCCCCACCCCAGAGCACCCTGCCCCCATGTTGATGAGGACAGGGCCTCTTCCCGACAACCCTGGCCGTTGGTTGTCGGGGTCTGCGGGCAGGGGGCTTATCGGAACCCGGGAGCCCCCTTCAATAAGGGGGCCCCCGGATCCCGGCCCCCCACCCTATGTGAATGAGTATGGGGTACATCGTACCCCTACCCATTCACCTGGTGGGAAAAAATTGCAATAAAAAAACACTACACAGGTTTTTAAAGTAATTTATTACACAGCTCCGGGGGTCTTCTTCCGACTTCCGGGGGTCTTTTCCGACTTCGGGGGTCTCCGGTGTCGTCTCCGCGCTCTCCGGTTCTTTCTTCCGCCGGGCCTCCGCTAACTTCTTTTTAGCTCTTTTGCTAACGGAGGCGTGGTCTTCCCGTCGTCGCCGTCGGCTTCTTCTTCCCTCTTCTCCTTCTCGATGTTGACGTGTCGCTTCCTCCCGCTGTAATACT
The DNA here is from genome assembly GCA_029206835.1 of Rana muscosa. Taxonomy (NCBI): domain Eukaryota; kingdom Metazoa; phylum Chordata; class Amphibia; order Anura; family Ranidae; genus Rana; species Rana muscosa. Next base: position 189,201,796 of record CM055123.1, read on the forward strand.
GGCTCTCCGCTCCGCTCCGCATTAATATAGGCTTCTCATGACGTCACAGTCACATGTTCCCATGACGTCACAGTCACATGCTCCGGGGCCATGTGCCCCGGAACATGTGACTGTGAGGTCATGAGAAGCCTATATTAATGCGGAGCGGAGCGGAGAGCCAGTATTACAGCGGAAGGAAGCGACGCGTCAACATCGAGGAGGAGAAGAGGGAAGAAGAAGCCGACGGCGACGACGGGAAGACCGCGCCTTCGTTAGCAAAAGAGCTAAAAAGAAGTTAGCGGAGGCCCGGCGGAAGAAAGAACTGGAGAGCGCGGAGATGACACCGGAGACCCCCGAAGTCGGAAAAGACTCCCGGAAGTCGGAAGAAGAGCGCCAGAGTCGGAAGAAGACCCCCGGAGCTGTGTAATAAATTACTTTAAAAACCTGTGTAGTGTTTTTTTATTGCAATTTTTTTCCACCAGGTGAATGGGTAGGGGTACGATGTACCCCATACTCATTCACATAGGGTGGGGGGGCCGGGATCCGGGGGCCCCCTTATTGAATAAGCCCCCCGCCCGCAGACCCCGACAACCAATGGCCAGGGTTGTCGGGAAGAGGCCCTGTCCTCATCAACATGGGGGCAGGGTGCTCTGGGGTGGGGGGGCCGCAGGTCGCCCCCCTGCCCCAGAGCACCAAACCCCCCATGTTGAGGGCATGCGGCCTGGTACGGTTCAGGAGGGAGGGGGGGCGCTCTCTCGTCCCCCCTCTTCCCCTGCGGCCTGCCAGGTTGTGTGCTTGGATAAGGGTCTGGTTTGGATTTTGGGGGGACCCCCACGCCGTTTTTCGGCGTAGGGGCGCCCGTTCAAATCCAGACCAGACCCAAGGGCCTGGTATGCCCCTGGAGGGGAACCCACGCCGTTTTTTTTTATTTAAAATTTGGCCTGGAGTTCCCCCTCAAGATTCATACCAAACACAGTGCCTGATATTGGCGGGGATCCAAGTCGGATCCCCGTTCATTGAAAGTCGGACATATGTCGGCTTCATGTCGCAGGGCAAAGTCGGATCCAAAGTAGGACGGATGTCGTGTCGCACTAGTGTGAACCCAGCCATAGGGAAACATTGATTTTCACACATCATGCGACATGAGCTCCCAATGTCGGAGCGTTTGTCGCCCCAGTGTGAACCCGGCCTTATTGTTAAAGCTTAATTGAACAAGCTGAAGTTAGAAGCTGGTTACTATGTACAGCTGCACAGGATTCTGTGTGCACCAGTTTTATAAAATCTCCCCCATTGATTACAATAAAATAAACACTCGCCAGTAAACTAGTTGTCAACATTTTTACCCTAGTATTTGCACACAACTTCAGTGCTGTTGGCTCCTGTTTTCATAATATTGTTTCCCTGATCTTCTGGCCTTTGCTGGAAAGAGTTAAAGCAGTATTAAACCCAAAACCAAAAATGTAATAGATTGCAACATTAGCTATATGTAGCACTACCCCCGTAGGAGCTGCTGTTTATTTGTTTTGGGTCTACGTCCTGTCTATTAACCCCTGGAAGTGGCTCAAACCCTCCCCTAGCACAACTGATATTAATAAGGATTGTGAGACCTATTGAGTATTAGGACTCGGAGACACAATCCTGCATACATCACACAATAACCTGTAAATATTATTACCTTTGCGGGTCACTAGTCCTTCCGAGTGACAAAGATACTTCACACAGATTATTTACTTAACCAAAGGTATCTTTACTAAGGCTGGTTTCACACTGGGGTGGTGGGTGCGGTGGCGGTATAGCGCCGCTATTTTTATAGCGGCGCTATACCGCCGGAATTGCGCCGAAAAAGGCGGCAGAAAAAGGGTTAATACCGCCAGCAATGCGCCTCTGCAGAGGCGCATTGCCGCTGTATTACCGCGGTTTCCCATTGCTTTCAATGGGAAGGAGCGGTAAACACACCGCTCCTCTCACGCTCCAAAGATGCGGCTAGCAGGACTTTATTTCACGTCCTGTTAGCGCACCGCTCCAGTGTGAAAGCCCTCGGGCTTTCACACTGGAGAAACAGCAGCCACTGTTTAGGGTCGGTTTGCAGGCGCTATTTTTAGCACAATAGCGCCTGCAAACCGCCCCAGTTTGAAAGGGGTCTAAGTGTAAAATAAAAAGGTAGAGAAACACATTAATACACACAGTTGACTCTGCATGCGCATTACAGAGTCAATAAATCAAAGTAAGATTGGTATCACTGATGTTAAATAAATGATAACAAAAGAAACAACAGCTATGTATATTTATATATTTATATATATATCTGCACAGCTAACTGATCGCTCGCGAGCTCCCCCTATCTTGCAATACCTTGCACGTGTTCAGTCACTATACCAGACAGGCAAGGCCTATCTGAGTCCCGCTCAAAGTTCCTTCCTCAAATGGAGTCTTCGCTAGCCACCGTTGGTGCACAAGTTAATTTGTAATCCAAAGGGTCTTTGTCATGGATATGCAGTAGTGTTTGTCTGCCATCTTACCTTCCTCCTCATGTGTTCATCTAGAGACCAGACCTCCTTCACCTGGCTTCCTTTGTGATCTCCTCCCAGCCAGACTCCACCCCAGGCCCTATCACAGAACACTATGTTAACCTGTGCACTGCAAGCCTGCTTCGCTGATCAACGTGTTTGTTAGGCATTGTGTGTTTGGGTTCCTGCCTGCCGTGTGATACGTCTGTCTCTCTGTTGCGTTATTGGCTTGTCCCCGACTATCCCTGTCTGCTCGTGACCCTTGACCTTCGGCTCGTTCTTCGTTATCCTTGTCTGCTTGTGGCCCCTGACCTTCAGCTTGTTATTCGGTTCTCTCTTATCGTGTGCTGCTGCTTCCCCTCTTTTCCCCTTATCCTACGGGGCGTGAGCTAGGAAACTCCAGGGGCCGCGACCTGGTCCCAGCCTGCAGCTAACATCCTCACCACTAGAGGCCCTGGAGAAGACCAGCTGGGTCTTAGACTCCGCGCCCTGGGGAATCTTGGCTCTAGCTTCCGTTTGGATCCCGGTTGTGCTCCTCTGGTCCCGCTTTCCACAACCACCCAGTTTCCTATCCGCAGAAGCCAGCCATAGGGTTCACTACCTCGCGGTGCACTCCTGTCCCCCTACGGTGTGCATCTGTCACCTGGCCACAGGTGACCCTGACAGTTTGATCAGCCATGAACCCGGCTGACATCCCGCTACCCGCGGATGATCCATTGCAGGGCATAGTTTGCAGACTTGAAACCCAGGAATCGAATCAGACTCAGGTGATGCGATTCCTCCACGATCTGGCTTCTCGCTTCGAGCAGCTTCAGGCCTCCTTGGGAACCCTGAATCCGCAACCTCAAATACAATCAGCGGCTGCACCTATTGCACCAGTCGCAGCCACACACTCGCTACAACTGCCAGCTCCGTCCCGTTTCTCTGGGGACTCCAAGGCTTGCAGGGGGTTCCTTAGCCAATGCACGATTCATTTTGAGCTCCAGCCCCAAAACTTCCTGTCTGATCGGGCTAAGGTAGCCTATATCATTTCCCTCCTCTCTGGTGAAGCTTTAGCCTGGGCAGCCCCTCTGTGGGAACTGAATGATCCAGTGGTTTCTAGCCTGTCTGGCTTCTTGAAACTTTTTCGGAATATCTTCGAAGAACCGGCTCGTGTCTCTTCAGCGGCCAGCGCCCTTTTACGTCTCCGCCAAGACTCTGCTTCTGTGGGACAGTATGCCCTTCATTTCCGCATACTGTCGGCTGAGTTGAGCTGGAACAATGAGGCCTTAGTCGCAACCTTTTTGCATGGCCTGTCTGATAGAGTGAAGGATGAATTAGCTGGAAGAACCATCCCCACTGATCTGGCCGGCGTTATCTCCTTGTGTAACCAGATCGATATTCACTTTCAGGAGAGGACCTTAGAAAAGCAACGCCAGCACTCCTTGGTTCTTAGTCAGCCTGAGCTCCCCTCTCTTCGACCCGTAGAGCATCTCCTACCAGCTGAGGAACCCATGCAGCTGGGTCGGACCAGGCTATCCCCCGAGGAACGTGCTAGGCGCAGAACTCTTGGTCTGTATCTTTACTGTGGGGGCAAAGGTCATTTTCGTGACACTTGCTCTCTTTGTCCAGAAAAACGTTCGGGTCCACTTTATCTGGAAAGTGGAGTATTGGACCCAGAAATATCACCTTCCCCTTCTCGTCTTCTGCTTTCTGTGTTCCTTCATGTTGGTGCTTCTTCTCATTCGGTCTCAGCATATCTGGATTCCGGAGCCGCTGGTAATTTCATGGACTGGGAAATCACATCGTCCATGAGACTTACTCTTTTGCCCCTCACCACGCCATTGGTGGTCTTGGCGATTGATGGTACTGTTCTCCCAGGGGGACCTATCCGCTTCCAGATCCTCCCTGTTAAGATGTCGGTAGGGACACTCCACCAGGAGTGGATATCCTTCCTTATCTTACCCAAGGCCTCAACGCCTATAATTTTGGGTCTCCCATGGTTACAGCTCCATTCTCCTCATGTGGACTGGACTACTGGACAGATCCTGGCTTGGGGTCCCTCCTGTTCCTCGTCCTGCCTACCCAAGGTTGCCCCCTGTGAATCTGAGCCGGTCATTCATTCCAGGTTGCATAACCATTTACATTTCTCTGTCCCTAACCACCCTTGGACGCACAGCCAGGCTAGCTTGTCTACAAGTCCTGCAGTCGCTACGTCTTGCGATGCGATTCAGGTAGTCGCTACACCTGACTCAGCTATTCACTCTGCCTCTGTACTAGTTATGCCAGTCCAGCCCATGCCCAGTGAGCCTCTCACTTTTTCTTGTTCGGGACATTCTGCTTGTCCTTCAGCTATTCAGCTTGACTCCGGCGACATGTCACCTTCTAACCAACCTGACTTCAGGGTTCCACTGACATCTGCCCAGTCTGATGGTCCTGTGCAAGATGACCAGTTCCCCTTTAAGGGTCTAGGGGACCCTCCTCAGATTCCTGTTGATCCTCTCATGCCCTTGCTTATTCCTAGAGAGCCTTTGGTCCTCAATAGATCTTCTTGTCATCTCCCTACCTCGTTTTCGGTCTCTGAGGATAATTTTAATTACGAGGTTAGACAAGTTCTGGATTCTCGGCTCTGCAGAGGCATTCTTCAGTACCTTGTGCATTGGAGAGGTTTTGGTCCTGAGGAGGCGTCTTGGATCGCTGCATCTGATGTCGCTGCACCTCATCTGTTGAGAAGGTTTCATCAGAGATTTCCCTTTAAGCCTGGGTCCAGGCGGGGGAGGGCCCATAAGAGGGAGGGTACTGTCATGGATATGCAGTAGTGTTTGTCTGCCATCTTACCTTCCTCCTCATGTGTTCATCTAGAGACCAGACCTCCTTCACCTGGCTTCCTTTGTGATCTCCTCCCAGCCAGACTCCACCCCAGGCCCTATCACAGAACACTATGTTAACCTGTGCACTGCAAGCCTGCTTCGCTGATCAACGTGTTTGTTAGGCATTGTGTGTTTGGGTTCCTGCCTACCATGTGCTACGTCTGTCTCTCTGTTACGTTATTGGCTTGTCCCCGACTATCTCTGTCTGCTCGTGACCCTTGACCTTCGGCTCGTTCTTCGTTATCCTTGTCTGCTTGTGGCCCCTGACCTTCAGCTTGTTATTCGGTTCTCTCTTATCATGTGCTGCTGCTTCCCCTCTTTTCCCCTTATCCTACGGGGCGTGAGCTAGGAAACTCCAGGGGCCGCGACCTGGTCCCAGCCTGCAGCTAACATCCTCACCACTAGAGGCCCTGGAGAAGACCAGCTGGGTCTTAGACTCTGCGCCCTGGGGAATCTTGGCTCTAGCTTCCGTTTGGATCCCGGTTGTGCTCCTCTGGTCCCGCTTTCCACAACCACCCAGTTTCCTATCCGCAGAAGCCAGCCATAGGGTTCACTACCTCGCGGTGCACTCCTGTCCCCCTACGGTGTGCATCTGTCACCTGGCCACAGGTGACCCTGACAGTCTTAATGAGATATTGTAGTCATCCACAATATTCCTGAGTACTCGTGTGACTGCCACCCACTAATGGCGAATGCGCCAATCTCTAATCACACAGTCTCCCCTAAAATACACTAGGCCGCAATCTGTGGCACGATAGGTGGAGTGTGGCTGGCACTAACTAAGTCACTTTCCTCTAAGGTAACAGTCAATTCTGGGCAGGTGCCCTTCTCACCAAACAGGCCCGGCTTCCGGATATTCTCCTCTGGCTTGTCCTGGTACTACGATCTCCACGCTTCTGCTGCAGTCTCCGGCCTCCGTCACTCACAGTGCACAGTGATGGTGATGGACGACTCCGGTCTCTGCTAGGCAACAACAGGATACTGTGGAAGGTCCTCTACTGGGAAATCTCCCGGGGCACTGGCATACTTTAGGCCCAGGCTTCTAACCCTAATACTCCAGAAGCAGGCCTCAGTGCCAGCTTCCTGCTTGGTTGAGAGCGGAGTCCAGAGAGAGAGAAAATGTCCCCTCCCCTCCTTTAAATAGTCTGTCCAGAAGGCTTTGCGGTCTTGCAGTGCACCCTGGTAACACAGCTGCACCGTGGGTAGTGTAGTCTGTCTACTACTAAAAGTAACGGAGTATTTTCTCCTTGCTGCTGTATGTTCCAGGGTGCATTAAACTATATACATATGCATTAATTGCATTGTAACACTTACACCACCGGAGGGAGCTGGGTTCCTTCTTTTAAATGACAAATGGTAGTCTTTTTCTACATTGCATATGGGAATCCCGCTACATATATAAATCCAGTATAATAATAATAATAATAATAATAATAATAATTAGCCTTATTTTTTTCCCCTATTTTCAATTGGGGAATTAGAGTGCCCCACTCTGTATGACTGAGCACAGTTGACACTTTTGGAGAGTGGCATTTGTCAGTCTGGGGGGGGGGAGTGCTAGATGTACTAGCTAGATTTAAATACACTAACAAATTGAAGCCAACCTCCAGCTAATGCTATATATGCAGTTACAGCAAACCGTTTTTTTAGATATACGTCGGCAGAATGGCACGGACAGGCACATCAACGTACCTGTACGTCCCCTTTAACTGCCCGACGTGGGGGTCGCGCTCGCGACCCCGCTACCTTCCCCGTGAGTCGGACCACGGGTCCCGTGGACTCGAACGCCGCAGAGATCCCCGCGATCGTCTCACGGAGGGATGGAGCGGGGAGATGTTAATGTAAACACAACATCTCCCCGCTCGCCTACTGACACTGTCACTGATTTCCGCTCTGTGTAATCACAGCGGAGATCAGTGACGTGTCACGTATAGCCACGCCCCCTAACAGTAGTAATCACTCCCTTAGGCACACTTAACCCATTGTGAGGGGGTTAACTCGGTAGCGGGTGTGTGTGACCCCCTGGTTGGGCTCCCCACACAAAAACAGGGCCAGCAGACGGAGGTTGTGGTTTTCAAAATCAAAAGGTGTGGTTTATTTCTCTATGTACAGTGACAAAAACACAGCAAAGCCAAAAAGAAACATAAACAAAATAAATCCTGGTCAGTTTGACCTCTGACTAAACATGCAGGTTTCCTAAACTAACAACTGGGATCAGCCTGGTGCTGTCCTAGTCCCTAAGTCCCTGGTTTAGTAAAAGTCCAAACAAATAGCCACACAGGCTTTGCCTCACCGCACAGGGGTTCACTCTCCCTAGACAGTCCACACAGGTCTGGTTCCAGGCATGAGCTAACATCTAATGAAGCTGGGAGTTTTTATAGAGGCCTTTAAATGAGCTGACAAGCTTCAGCTGGTCTCATCAACTCCCTGCCTGCACGACGCCCAGCCCTCTCCCTAGAGGTATGAGTCATCCATGAGCCCACTAGCCTCAGCTGGGCTTCATCAACTCCCTAGTTGTATAAGTCGGCGTAAAGCCTGAATCTGGGCGAAATATATCTACCCCCCTGGATGCAACCAGGTGACTTTACCTTCCTGCTGTCACATACCCCCCCCTCTTGTTTTAACCTCGGGGTTGGAACACCAGCAATCAGGCATTCATGTACTCGAGACAAAGCATCCACATTCCCCATTTGAACGCCAGGGCGATGCTTTACTGTGAAGTTGAATTCCTGGAGGGCCAGGAACCACCTATTCACTCTTCTATTTGTTTCCTTGTTTTGAGCCATCCACTTTAACGGAGCGTGATCCGTAACCATGTCAATGTGCCTACCTAGCAGATAGTACCGAAGGGAATCTAGAGCCCACTTCACCGCTAAACACTCCTTTTCAACCGTGGCGTAATTTACCTCATGGGACTTCAACTTCCTGCTGAGGTAAATGACTGGGTGCTCTTCCCCGTTCCAGACCTGGGACAATACTGCTCCTAACCCCACATCTGACGCATCACTTTGTACGACAAAGTCTTTAGAGAAGTCGGGTGAGTACAACACTGGCTGGCTACATAAGGCTTGTTTCAAGAATTGGAATGCTGCCTCAGCCTCGGGGGTCCATTTAATCATGACCGACCCTTTCCCTTTCGTCAGGTTGGTTAGGGGCACAGCCTTAGAAGCAAAGTGGGGAATGAAGCGCCGATAATAACCCGCGATTCCCAGAAAGGCCCGTACCTGCTTCTTGCTGTTGGGACGTGGCCAACTCTGGATGGCCTCGACTTTGTTGAGTTGGGGTTTTATCACTCCCCTGCCAATGGTGTACCCAAGATATTTGGCCTCCTCCTGCCCAATGGTACACTTCTTGGGGTTAGCCGTAAACCCCGCTTCCCGGATAGAGTCTAGGACTGCTTGCACTTTTGGCAGATGTGAGGCCCAATCTGTGCTATGGACAATTACGTCATCCAGGTAAGCCGCAGCATACTTCCGATGGGGCCTCAGTATCTGGTCCATTTTCCGCTGGAATGTGGCCGGCGCATTCTGTAACCCGAACGGCATTCTCTTATATTGGAACGCCCCGTCTGGGGTTACAAATGCGGTTTTCTCTTTGGCCGACTTGGCCAGGGGAATTTGCCAATACCCTTTTGTGAGGTCAAGAGTCGTCATGTATCGGGCTGTTCCCAGCCGGTCGATCAACTCATCTATACGTGGCATGGGGTAGGTGTCAAATTTTGTAACTTTGTTCAACTGACGAAAATCGTTACAAAATCGCCAGCTCCCATCCGGTTTAGGCACCAACACAATGGGACTAGACCAATCACTTTGGGACTCCTCTATCACCCCTAAGTTCAGCATTTTCTGTACTTCCTCCCGTATTGCCTCCCGTCGGGCCTCTGGGATCCGATAGGGTTTTAACTTCACCCTTTCACCGGGCGGGGTAATAATATCATGCTCTACCCCAGATGTTTGTCCCGGCAGCTCAGAGAACACCTCCTTGTTGCGAAGCACAAACTCCTTAACCTCCTGTTGTTGGGGTTGTGACAAGGTGGCTGCTATTCCAACCTCCGGAATCACGCAACCAGTTTGAGCTGGTGACCAAGTTTCTGCGACTAGGGACTCTCTATCCCTCCAGGCTTTCAACAGATTAACGTGATATATCTGTTCGGGCTTTCGCCTTCCTGGTTGTCTGACCTTGTAATTCACTTCGCTCACTTTTTCTATTAACTCGTAGGGGCCTTGCCATTTGGCAAGGAATTTACTTTCAACCGTAGGGACAAGTACCAATATCCTATCCCCCGGGGAAAAGGTACGGGTCTTTGCTCCACGGTTGTACACTCTCTGCTGTGCCAACTGCGCTTGGGCCAAATGTTCCTTCACGATGGGCATTACCTGTGCAATTCGATCTTGCATCAGGGCGACATGCTCAATCACACTCCTGTGGGGAGAACTCTCACTTTCCCAAGTTTCCTTGGCAATATCCAACAGCCCTCTTGGGTGTCTCCCATACAGTAACTCAAAGGGGGAGAATCCCGTAGAGGATTGGGGCACCTCCCTAATAGCAAACATCAAATAAGGAAGTAGACAGTCCCAATCCTTTCCATCTCTATCCACCACTTTCTTCAACATTTGTTTTAGGGTTTTGTTGAATCTTTCAACCAGCCCATCGGTTTGGGGGTGATACACAGATGTACGCAATTGCGTCACTTTGAGCAATTTACACAGCTCTTTCATAACCCGGGACATAAAGGGTGTACCTTGGTCCGTAAGCAGTTCTTTACAAATACCCACCCGGCTAAAAACAAGAGATAGCTCTTTGGCTATGGTTTTGGCCGAGGTATTTCTGAGAGGGATCGCTTCTGGATAACGGGTGGCATAGTCCATTATAACCAATATGTACTGGTGCCCCCTAGCGGACTTGATTATAGGACCTACCAAATCCATTGCGATTCTCTCAAACGGGACCTCAATGATGGGTAGAGGGACCAGCGGGCTACGGAAATGTGGCATTGGGGCCGACCTCTGACACACAGGGCAGGAGGAACAATAATTTTCTATGTCCTTCATCACCCCAGGCCAATAGAATCTCTGTAATACCCTCTCTCGGGTTTTCTCTGTCCCCAGATGACCTCCAAGAATGTGCCCATGGGCCAACTCCAACACCAACTTCCTGTAAGGTTTGGGCACCACAAGCTGCTCAACGGTTTCTTCTGCCCTTTTTGCCACCCGATACAGTAGGTCCTTCTCTACGCTGAAGTATGGGTAAGTGCAGGTATTATCTGGGTTCACTAACTCGCCATCTATTTCCACTACGTTTTCCCGTGCCTTTATTAGGGCGGGGTCTTTTAACTGTTCTGTGGCAAAATTTTCCCTGTGAACCTCCAGATCAGAAAACTCCACAGACGGTAGGTTTTCGTCTGAGGAGGTGGGCTCCTCTCCAGTTTCTTGAGTCTCCCCTGCCAATACTGACAAGGGAAATTCTGGAGAGTTCTCACCACTCTCAGAGGAGTTCTGGCTATCACATTCCTGGTACATAGGGGCACCAGTGGGGGGCTCAGGATCATCCCACAGTTCCCAGAACTTCGGAAAATCCCTTCCCACAATGGCATCATGCGGTAATTGAGATACTAACCCCACTGGATGAGAGAGGGTACCTTTGGGGGTCTCGAAACACACTGTAGTCACTGGATACTCTTGGGTGTCCCCATGCACACAAATAACAGCTACCTTGCTATTCCCAGAGACCTCTGTTTTAACTAATTCAGCCTTTATCAGGGTCACAAGGCTACCTGAATCCAGTAATACCACAACATTTCTACCATTAATACACATTTTGCATAAATGTTTCTCAGTTCCCCGAATGGCAGTGCATGCGACTGTCGCACACAGCGACTGACGTCTGTCCATCAGAAAGTCACATTGCATGGGTTCCTCCACAACCGGGCAATTTGCTGCAATATGTCCCGCTTGCCGGCAGCGGTAGCAAACAATCCATTTGGCTGCCTCTTGAGCCCCTGACTTCCCAGGCTGTTCTCGCCAAACTTTGGGTAGAGCTCCCACCCTCTCACTCTCTCCACCCTCACCCCTTGGAATCCTCTTATCCGCCCCTGGGGATGGTCTGGTCTTAGGGTGGAAAGTCCGAGAGTCTCTGGAAGAGGCCGTCAGGTTCTCTGTAGCCAAGTATTTCTCTACACGATCCACAAGACCACCGGCCGTCTCTGGGTCTCCATGGCTTACCCACTTTTGGATGGCAGTAGGAAGAGCTCTCAAAAACCGATCCATTACAACACGTTCCACAATCTCTGGTGCGGACAAAGTCTCTGGCTGTAGCCACTTCCTGCTCAGGTGAATGAGATCATACATTTGAGACCTGGGGGGTTTTCCAAGCTGGAAAGTCCAGTTATGCACACGCTGAGCCCGGACAGCCAGGGTGACACCCAGCCTTGCCAATATTTCAGCTTTTAGCATCACATAGTCTTTTGCTTGGTCAGGCTCTAGGTCATAGTAAGCCTTCTGCGATTCACCAGTTAACAGAGGAGCCACCAGTCCAGCCCACTGCTCCTCAGGCCACTTTTCTCTTTCAGCAGTCCTTTCAAATGTGGTCAAAAATACCTCTGGATCATCCTCTCCAGTCATTTTTGTCAATAAACGACTCACCCCAAAGGACGCGGTATTAGTGGGACGGCTTTCCTCACTGGTCTGCGGACGTTGCTGCATTACTGCTTCCATTTGTTGTAGTCTCTGCTCTTGCTTCTGTAACAGGTCTATGAAGCGGGCCTCAGATTGCTGCTGGGCTTGTTGATGAGCTTGCTGCTGGGCTGCAAGGCTCCTTTGCAAACCTGCATTTGTCTGCTGTTGATTGGCATTTGCTAGAGCCAGCTGTTTCAGTATCTCCTCCATGCTGGCTTAAAAAAAACTGCCCGCATTCTCCACCAACTGTGAGGGGGTTAACTCGGTAGCGGGTGTGTGTGACCCCCTGGTTGGGCTCCCCACACAAAAACAGGGCCAGCAGACGGAGGTTGTGGTTTTCAAAATCAAAAGGTGTGGTTTATTTCTCTATGTACAGTGACAAAAACACAGCAAAGCCAAAAAGAAACATAAACAAAATAAATCCTGGTCAGTTTGACCTCTGACTAAACATGCAGGTTTCCTAAACTAACAACTGGGATCAGCCTGGTGCTGTCCTAGTCCCTAAGTCCCTGGTTTAGTAAAAGTCCAAACAAATAGCCACACAGGCTTTGCCTCACCGCACAGGGGTTCACTCTCCCTAGACAGTCCACACAGGTCTGGTTCCAGGCATGAGCTAACATCTAATGAAGCTGGGAGTTTTTATAGAGGCCTTTAAATGAGCTGACAAGCTTCAGCTGGTCTCATCAACTCCCTGCCTGCACGACGCCCAGCCCTCTCCCTAGAGGTATGAGTCATCCATGAGCCCACTAGCCTCAGCTGGGCTTCATCAACTCCCTAGTTGTATAAGTCGGCGTAAAGCCTGAATCTGGGCGAAATATATCTACCCCCCTGGATGCAACCAGGTGACTTTACCTTCCTGCTGTCACACCATTCAGCGCCCCCTACTGGTTAACCCCTTCACTGCCAGTGTCATTTTTACAGTAACCAGTGCAATTTTATAGCACTGATCGCTGTAAAAATGAAAATGGTCCCAAAAAATGTGTCCGCCATAATGTCGCAGTCACGAAAAAATTCGCTGATCGCCGCCATTACTAGTAAAAAGAAATAAATGAATAAAAATGCCATAAAACTATCCCCTATTTTGTAAACGCTATAACTTTTGCGCAAACCAATCAATAAACGGCGATTGTGATTTTTTTTACCAAAAATATGTAGAAGAATACAAATCGGCCTAAACTGAGGAATTTTTTTTTTTATATATATATATTTTTTTTGGGGATATTTATTATAGCAAAAAGTAAAAAATATTGCATTTTTTTCAAAATTGTCGCTCTATTTTTGTTTATGGCGCAAAAAATAAAAACCACAGAGGTGATCAAATACCACCAAAAGAAAGCTCTATTTGTGGGAAAAAAAGGACGTCAATTTTGTTTGGGAGCCACGTCGTACAACCGCGCAATTGTCAGTTAAAGCGACGCAGTGCCGAATCGCAAAAGGGGCCTGGTCTTTGTGCTGCATATTGGTCCGGGGCTTAAGTGGTTAAAGGAACCTATTTAGAAAATAAAAAAATTAACCTTTACAACCCCTTTAATACTGCTTTAACAGTGGACAGTGCAGCCTTCAGTCTGGCTTTTAGCTTGCAGAAGGGGAAAAGGAAGCAGAGGAAAGCCTTGCCATCCTAGGGTTTGATAACTCTTTAAGGACAGTGACAGCCAAGCAGCTAGCATTTTTAGAAAGAGATTGCTTTAGCAGTCTCAGAGTACAATTTTCATTTTACAACAATTGAGATAAAACACCAGCCATGCAACGAGTGCATTTTTAATTTTGAGTTTCATTTTCATGTTGAGTTGATCTTGCATTGTGAGAAGGTGCAAAAAAAAAAAAGCACAACCATTGTCAAACATGGAGTAGAAAGCAAACAATATGGATAAGTAATAAGCATGCATGTACATATATTATAAGAAATTGTACCTAGAAGGTTGTTTAACCACTTGCCAACCGCTGCACGACTATATACGTCGGCAGAATGGCTCGGCTGGGCATATGGACGTACCTGTACGTCCCCTTTAAGAAGCTGCATTGTGGGCGCGCGTGCCACCGGCGGTGCGCGCCCGCCGCAAGCTCCGTGAGTGTGACCGCGGGTCCCGCGGACTCGATGTCTGCCGAGAGTCCCGCGATCGCCTCACGGAGAGGAAGAACGGGGAAATGCTGATGTAAACAAGCGTTTCCCCATTCTTCCTAGTGACAGGACACTAATCACAACTCCCTGTGATCGGGAGCGGTGATCAGTGTCGTGTCACACGTAGCCCATCCCCCCTACAGTTAGAACACATCCTTAGGACACACTTAACCCCTTCAGCGCCCCCTACTGGTTAACCCCTTCACTGCCAGTCACATTTACGCAGTAATCAGTGCATTTTTATAGCACTGATCGCTGTATAAATGTGAATGGTCCCAAAATAGCGCCAAAAGTGTCCGATGTGTCCGCCATAATGTCGCAGTCACGATAAAAATCGCTGATCACTGCCATTACTAGTAAAAAAAAAATATTAATAAAAATGCCATAAAACTATCCCCTATTTTGTAGATGCTATAACTTTTGCGCAAACCAATCAATAAACACTTATTGCGATTTTTTTTTTACCAAAAATATGTAGAACAATACGTATTGGCCTAAACTGAGGAAAAAAACGTTTTTTTAATATATTTTTTGGGGGTATTTATTATAGCAAAAAGTAAAAAATTTTTTTTTTTTTCAAATTGTCGCTCTTTTTTTGTTTATAGCGCAAAAAATAAAAACCCCAGAGGTGATCAAATGCCACCAAAAGAAAGCTCTATTTGTGGGGAAAAAAGGACGTCAATTTTGTTTTGGAGCCACGTCGCACGATTGCGTAATTGTCAGTTAAAGCGACACAGCGCCGAATCTCAAAAAGTGCTCTGGTCTTTGGCCAGCCAAATGGTCCGGGGCTGAAGTGGTTAAATAACACATCTTAATAAAATTATTCAGCTGATATTTTGTACATATTTATAAACCAAAAAAACATTAATGAGTCTTTACATTTAATTTAAGCCATTCAAGCAGAGATTATAATCGGCAGCAGTAGGGAAAGAAGTAAGATATTTTGCCACTAGAGGGTACCCTGCCAATTGCTTTAACAATATTAATTTCATTCACATTTTAAAGGGAATCTGTCATCAATGAAGCAGCATTAGTAAATTCAGTAGTTCACAAATGAGTCTCACTGTCCAGATGAATGCTAACACTAAAGGCTAAATGCTGATGCAGCGATTTTAATAATTATCTGCCCTGTCCAAGGAAAGAATGGCATTGATAGTTCCAAACTTCCCATAGGTTTTGCACTGCAGTCTGTAAAAGTTGGGGATGTAAATGAAAGTGTAAAATTCATAAATTTCCCCACTGCTGATGACTCAACAATGGCATTGTGAGTTTAAAAAGATAAAAGCCTGCTTGAAGGAGTAGGAGGCAGGTCAAGGTGACAGGGTCGTTGTCATGTCCTCCATGTTTCCCTTTTCATTGGTCACCAAGCAAGGGTCACATACAAGGCTTACCCCAGAGTAGGTTCTTCTGGCTATGCTAGACACCTTGTACAGGGTCACATTACTACATATGGGGTACCTTTGTTTTGGGTAATTTCCATCAATGGCCTGGGACAAGGCTGATACTGCTGTATGGGAATACTCAACCTTAAGGCAGACCTCTACTCTCAGAGATGAACGTACACGGTGTACACTTGCACCACAACTGTTCTCCAGTTAACTCTTGGGTCCCCGAAACAATGTACACCTTTTCAGTAACTTGCATTTAGAAGGGACATGTTGATCCCTGTCCACACCCACCTGTCCAGCATTTCCACTAATATTCCCCTGTAGCCCCTCCATGCACCTTGCACGGGCTCCACACTTGCACTTAACTTAGCTCTTGAACCTCCATACCTCTGTACAGGTTGGGGATCTCTGTGACGCGTCCCGTTCTTGTGGGAGACAGAACGCTGGCGGAAGGAGTGCCGGCAACATCTCCATCATGGCTAGAGGCCACGGCTACACGCTATCGGCAGGCTGCTGTAAAAACTTCCATTACTCTAGGTAACCACTTTTGCCTTTACACTGCTCCACTCCACATCGATGTCTGTATACCCCAATGTGTTTAAGACACACTCGGTAGACTATGTTGTGCTAGTTACTTGCATCACACCCTTTCAGTAACATCAGACCAGTAACATTGGTCTCTGTATCATTAGCTGGGTGTACCTGGGGGCTGTGACCTGGTTCCAGCTTGCTGCAAGTCCATTCCCACCATCAGGGCCTCTGGTGAAGAAGCAGGCTGTGGCTTAGACTCCGCACCCTGGGGAACCCTGAGTTGGCGATCTACAAGATCTCACTACCACAGACTCCTGACAGTTTGCTCAGGCCATGAGCTCCTTGGAGACACTACAGCCTCTTCGGGATCAACTTCACTGTTTGGCGTAGAGAGTTGACGTCCAGCAGGCCTATCAAGAACGGATTATGCAGTGTCTGCAGGAATTTTCCTCGCGTTTGGATCAGCTGCAGGTTGTGCCCATCAGGGGCTCTTGTGAAGAAGCAGGCTAGGGCTTAGACTCTGCGGCCTGGGGAACCCTGAGTTGGCAATTTACAAGAACTCACTACCACAGACTCCTGACAAAAGGTAGTGTTATGCCCTGTACAAACGATCGGATTTACATATGAAAACAGTCCGATGGACTTTTTTCATCTGACAAACCGATCGTGGATGGGCCCCATCGGTCTTTTTTCCATCGGTGAGAAAAAATAGAACATGTTTTAAATTTATCCAATGGAAAAAAAACGATAGCAAATTACTATCGTCTGTGTGGAACTCCATCGGAGAAAAACCCACGCATGCTCAGACTGAATTAGGAGACCGGAGCGCTAGTTCTAGTTAAAACTAGCATTCGTAATGGAGAGAGCACATTTGTCATTCTGCTAATTTTTGCCTTGTTTAATGCAGCGCATTGTTTTCTTCTTTCTAATGCTAGAATAAAGACGTTTTTTTTTGCTGCTGTTATTTATACAGAGTTCTGACAAACTTATTTCTTCATTGTTTCTTGTGATATCATGAATATTCTTAGTTTTTTTTTCAAGCCAGATCTCCATAATAATGTTATTTTTTTTTAATCAAGATCTACTTTTTTATTTTTTTGTTTTTATTTTTTTCTTGTGACCTCCATTTTTTTTGGTCAAGTTATCACAACAACATTATTATCTTTATTATTTTTAACCCTCAAGGAGGTTGGTGTCCCTTGTTAATTACACATTGTATTTATGAAATGTTATGGCTACTCACAATAAAAACACATAGGCAAGTATTTAACTAAAATCAACAATTGAGAAATGATTTGCATTTATGCAGACTTTGGACCCCAAAGGCAGACATGACTTGTATGGAAAATAAAATTAATAACATGAGGAAATCAGGAGAAGCAGCCGAAGACATACATGTCCCCAAGCTGTGGTACTCCAACAAACTGAATCTTCTGGCAGAGCAGCTTGAAGCCAGGGAATCATTTTCTGGTCTTCCTTGTAGCCTTCCCTCCACGCTTCCCTGCAGCGTTCCTTCCACGGCTCACTCCACGCCCCCTTGCAGGCTGTGGCTCTGGTGGTGGGAATGTGGCAGGAGGAGGAGGAGGAGGAGGAGAAGAAGGATGGGCCAGATCACACAGATGTGTGGCTTCTGTTAGCTGGCCCCTCCCCGCCCTGTGAAGGACACTGGAAATAAGCTCCTCAGAGAGGGCACGTTGTCCCTCCTCCAGTTTATGCAGCTTATCGGACAGGTAGCAGCTATAGGCCTCTACAGGGTTGAGGGGGGCCCTCATTATGGCAGCTGCGTCCCTGATGATTTTAAGTGACTTCTCCTCCACCTCTGTCATCCTCTGAGGTCTTTTGGGTCTGACGTGGAGGGGAGGCACTTGGGACTGGGTGCTGCCACTTGGCCTGGGTACCTGCTGCCTGCCACTTGGCCCGGCCTCCTCCTATCTGCCACTCACCCCTGCCTCCTCCTGGCTGCCACATTCCGGAGCCTCGTCCTCCTGGCTGAGCTCATCCTTTGTATAAAAAAGGGACATAGTTTTAGTTTTTGGTTCATCAATCACACACAATTTTCAGCTCATGACTGTTGCAATTTGAATGTTAATAAATATAAAAGACTCTCATTCTGACCCCAGCATTTTTCATTACTGTCCCAATCATTTCTGGCCACTACTGTTTTTTGTTTTTTTTTGAGAATTCTTTCATTTGTGAATAATAACATCTAGTTCACACTAATAATTCTAGGCCAATAAATATTTTGTAAAATACTATACCTGGCTAAAGATGCGCAGATCCGGCTCTTCAAGCTCAGGTTGCTCCTCTTCCCCCTCTGCAGGGGTGGAGGGAAGGGTGGAAGGAACGCTGGAGGGAAGGGTGGAAGGAAGGCTCGAAAGTGATTCCCTGGCTTCTATCTGGTCGTCCAGAAAATGCAGATGTTTGTAGTTCCACAGCTTGGGCTCAGGTACTTGGTCTGCTGCTGCTCCTGATCTCTTTGAAGCACGGACCTCTTTGTACCGCTTTTTGTAGGAATTCCTCATGTTGTTAATTTTATTGTTCATCATCGTATAATCTGCCTCTGGGATCCAGGTCTTCATATATGCAGCTAATTTTTCAATTGTTGCCCTTCGTACCACACTGTTGTGGTATAAACTATTTTTGACACCCCACAAGTTTTTCATTTTGCGGTATTTATCTATGAAAGCCATCATAATATCAGGTTCCCCTAATTTATGCATAATTTCTGCAAGATAAAACACAATCCAAAAACAGTAGGTCAGCTTAAATTGTCCTAAAATTTTATCCCAATATAGGCCTTTATAATCATGAATCAGTATAGGCCACTGATGCCCCAAGTTTAATTTTTACCTTCGTTTGAGTTGTTCGGCACTTCCGGTCGTCCTTACTCCGCACACACAACGTAGTTACGTCATTAGCATTTATATACCCTGCGCATGCATGAAACGTCGCCCGCCCATGACGGTCTTTTTCGGATTTTCCCCGCTCCTTCTCGTTTGGCGCACAGTGGGAGACGACGACATGGCGGTGACACAGGTGCGTGTTATACTAAGTACCGACAAGGAAAGCCCGGAGGCGGGGACGTCCCGATCTAGGAGTAAAAGATACAAGGCGACTAATATGTCATTTGCTGAGATGGCGGAGATGGTGGACATCCTGCGGAAGAAAGATTACGATGGGAAGCATGGGCCATACGACACCCCTAATCTCAGGAAGTCAAAAATAATGGACAAAGTGGCGAGGAGTCTGTACCAAAAATTTGGGGTCAGGAGATCCAAGGAGCAGCTCCGTAAAAGGTGGACTGACCTAAAGCTGAGGGAGCCGGAGCAGTATAGGAAGATAAAAAAAATTCTCGAAAAAAGTAAGTATTTTTCCTGTGTTATTACTAATTTTATTATTAATCTTGCATGTTTTGCTCCATGTGCTTGGATTGACTGGTTTCACATTGTAAAATGTCAACTTTCATGTTAGTGGTCAAAGTTTTTCATTGTTCGTAGTAAACAGCGATTGTCAAAAATACCATGTTTTGCGCAGATACAGGTAAACCACATGTGGTCATGCCTATTTGTATTAAAACAACGTTTATGAACATTGTTGTTTAGATGATGTGTTTGTAAGTAGAATGTGAAATGCAAACTTGATTCAGTGTAAAGGAGAGGACAATCAGCAGCTGGTTACACATCTGGACTCAGGAGCACTAGTGTGGGACACCAGAAGAACCTTTTTAGGGTGTCCCACACAGGTGCTCCAGTGGATTCTTGGGGTGTCTCCATGTGTGAAAGTTGGCCAAAAAAGGTAAGTATTCCAGCTTTGGTAAGGGAACAAAATCATGTCTTCAGCTTGGAACTCTGCCAAAACAAACAATTGTACCCCACTTCCAAGCAATGTTTCATATTCCTATTTCTGGCCTCAAATATCTGTGTGCTAAGTATACCTTTTTGTTTCATTCTCATAGGGGAATGAAGACTCGGAGGACACCACTCAGAGGACACCAGGAACCCCATACCTCAGAAAGAACAGAGAGAACCCCAACCTCAGGATGTGGAGGAAGGAGAGGTGGAGGAAGTAGGCGATATTGTCACCACAACAGGTCAGTGTCTGTCACCACCGATTCAGGTAATATATGTAGGCCTGTATATTTATAATACATGGTATTTTTTTTTTTTAGGTGATGATGTGCTGGTTGTTGAAGAAGAAACAAATTTCTTCAGTGCAAGTGCACAAATCCTAACCCAGGACCTCATGGTGTGGAGTCGGGAAATAGACATCATAAGGAATAAACTACATTTTTTTGATCAACAAATTAAGAACATGATTGATGTGTTGGGGAGAATCTATATATCTTCAAAATGCCACCATTTTAAGCTTTGGGGGATTAATTTCCCCAATGTTTTTGTATTTTTCCAAGCCAAATTTTGAAGATTTTAGGGTGTCCCACACAGGTGCTCCAGTGTATACTTTGGGGTGTCTCCATGTGTGTTACATTGGACAAAAAATGAAAGTATTCCTGCTTTTTTGAAATCCAAGAATCTCATGTGTTCATCTTGGAACTCTGCCAAAACAAACAATTGTACCCCACTTCCAAGCAATGTTTCCAATTTATGCCCTCAAATATATGTGTGCTAAGGATACCTTTTGTTTCATTCTCATAGGGGAGAGAAGACTGGGAGGACACCAATCTGAGGAGCCTAGGAAGCACAGACCACAGAAAGAACCCCAAGCTCAGAGAGAACCCCAACCTCAGCATGTGGAGGAAGGAAAGGTGGAGGAAGGAGAGGTGGAGGAAGCAGAGATGGAGCTTATCACCACAACAGGTCAGTGTCTGTCACCACAGCTTCAGGTAAAGATGTGTAGGCCTGCATATTTATAATACTTTTTTTTTTTAGGGGATGAACATGGTGGTGTGGCAGAAAATCCTACTACTTTCTCAAGTGCTAGTGCACAAATCTTAATTCAAGAAATAATGGAATGTAGTAGTGAACTGGACATTATGAGGAATAGGTTAAATGTGATTGAGCAAAAATGTAAAAACATCATAGATATTTTGGGGCGAATAGACTGACCCCCTCCCTCCTTAATTTTTTGTTTTTGTTTTGCTCCAAAATTTTGCACTTGATATTCCACAAGCCAAAATTTGAAGATGCACACAGTGTGTCAACATGTGCTATCTGCCATCACAGGATATCTATGTCCCTGTTTTGTGGGTGCAACCCCTTCCTCGCTACTCAAGTAGGAAGAGGAAGGGTTTGCACCCCCAAAACACGTCCATTGATCCCCCATGATGGCAGATAGCACATGTTGACATTAGGCCATTTTGCCACACAAACTGTGTGCATCTTCAAATTTTGGCTGGTTCAGGGGTGAAATCACCCCATCTCATGTTTTTCTAAGGTAGAACTTTGTAAGTTCCATTGTTTTTATATGTGTTCTTGTTTGAACCATGCCTGTTTATGCAAACCAAAAAAAAAGAAAAAAATATATAACGCACATGTTTTGCACAGAGTAAAAATTTGCTTTATACTCAACAATGTGTGGCTTCTTCTTTCTATGCTCAATACCAGTTTGAAAATTTCTAAGTTCTTGTTTACTGTGACAATTGTGGTTATTTACTAAAGACCAATCCACCGTGTACTATGAGAACCTGGGAGACAGATAATTAAAGAAACATCAGGATTATTCTCCTGGATTTTCCGCAGCAGAGGCATATGAGAGAATTGGTCCCGCTGGAGCAACCAATTCTTGGTCTATGAACTCCTCCTCGCCCTGTTCATGGACTGAGCTCGGGTTACAGTGTTAACCAACACCAAGGACATATACGCAGAACGAGCTCTACGATGAGAACGTACTTCCAACATGGATTTAAACCGGTCGGCTGGTCAGAACGAACTTTAAACAGAACGCACCGAGGAACAGCAAGGCCTGTGAAGAACGACCTGAAAAACAGTAATGAGCAGTCAAGAACGCACTGCAAAACAGATACGACCTGACTGCAGGCACTGAAAGACAAATACAAACCCACAAGCACAAACTGAACACCACAAAACGATCTGAAAAGCACGGAGACTGAAAAGCGCGAATCGGCTCTCACCAAACTTTTACTAACGTGCGGTAACACGAAATCAGCGAAAGCAGCCCAAAGGGTGGCGCCATTGGATTTGAAGTTCCCCTTTATAGTGCCGTCGTACGTGTTGTACGTCACGGCGTTTGGGACGGTCAGATTTTTGACTGATGGTGTGTAGACAAGACTGATGGAAGTCAGCTTCATCGGAATTCCGATGGAAAAATCCATCGGATTTTAATCCATAGGAAATCCGATCGTGTGTACAGGGCTTTAGTGCAAAAGAGTTCATCAGAGACATTCTTTCAGAGCTGGTGCCTTTGGGACGAACCTCAAGTTTTGAAGACTTTACATCCAGGTATTAGTGAGCAACATCCTTTTGTCCCTTGTGGGTGTCATTCTCCGTCTCATTCCCTTATGAGTGCCTGACCTGATGCGGGCCCTAGACCCAAGAACTCTTAGCTCTAATCCTGGGCTCCCTGTTAGGGGGAGGCCCTATTCCGGACCACTGTCTCTGTTTTATAACACAGGATCAGTGGGTCGGACCCACTGGAAAACCTGCCAAAAAACCAAAGAACTGGGAAAGGTATTAACTCTTACCCTCCTGGCCAGGACAGCACCTAACTGGCTCTTTCAACCTGAATACATGCTCTACAGTCATTTCATTTAAGCAAAAACTATACTACTTTAGTAAATTAAAGTATCTTATTCTTTCGTTTTGGATAGAGTGGAGAGGAATTGAATACCTGTCAGTCTTTATTCCATCTGTGCGCCTGTTATTCAACCTCTCTATTTTTCCTGCTTATCACTGAGCGTAAAATAAAGTCCCAAATTTTCACCAGAACAGCAATGCAGTAGAAATTGTCCATCTGGGACACTACTAGTGGCAAACAAGTATTTCCTTTACTTTGGAGGGATTTCCTCTAACTGCTTATTTTAGCTATGGGACAGGAAGTGAATGGAAATCTCCTCAATGGGAACATGTTAGGCACAAAAAAAAAACTGAGAGGGGTTACTTACTCCATCCAAAATCAAAAAAAGTGTGGCCTTTACTTATACTTTAACCTCTAGATTTTTCCCTTATAACTCATACTGTAAATCACTAACAGCCCATCAGTCCACCTTTGTATTAACTGACTGAGTGCAGCATGAGAATTCTGGCATTGCTTTAAAACTCTGCATGATTTCTTTCTCTCCATATCAAGAACATAAATATTATGCACTAAACACAATTTTCACTGCTCTTCCGTGCTCATTTTAGATTAATGTCTTCTGATAGCAGTATTTTTCCCTCAAATTGAATGTCTGTTTTTGAAATTTATATTTTACCACCCTTGTCAAATATGAGCTCCAAGCAGTTAGTTTGGATTCCCATGCTCTGATAAGCTAACAGTTTTGGCAGGCTGTGATTTCATCCTAGAGCTGGATTACATTTTTTTCACATTCTACCTGTGTTCCAGCACTGTCAAATAATATGAATAAAATAAGAAATCTCCTCACAAGGGATGAATGGAGCAGTGTTTCTCAACTCCAGTCCTCAAGGCGCCCCAACAGGTCATGTTTTCAGGCTTTCCATTATTTTGCACAGGTGATTTGATCAGTTTCACTGCCTTAGAAATTACCACAGCCGTTTTCAACTGGGGGAAATCCTGAAAACATGACCTGTTGGTGCGCCTTGAGGACGGGAGTTGAGAAACCCTGGAATGGAGTAACTTCTGCAAAACTGATTTCATAGCAAAATACTAATTTCCCTGTTGGTGAAACTTGGAAAATGGAAACACTAAATTTTGGCTTAATTAAATCCTTCATGTTATGTTAGCCTGTGTATTGTTTGTGTTTTCCTTGTAAAGCGCTTTGAAAAGCCACCTTTAAAGGCGCTATATAAAAAAATGTTTATTTTTATTATTATTATTAATTTGCTTGAAAATTAATGAAAATAATATCACTGCCTCCCAAATCAACTTGCCAAGTGTTCTCATGTCTTCCAGCACCGTGGGCATGGGCGTCCGCAGGTGGGGGCAAGGGGGGGGCAAGTGCCCCCCTCCCCCCTGGAATCAGTAATCGGATCGGGGATTCCCCACTTGGTCCTTATCCTAGCGCCGGCGGCTGGCCCCGCTCGCACTTGTACACAGTTTAGCAGGGCCAGTGACAGCTGGTGCGAGGAGCGGGACAGCGAAGGCCTTAAGGGGTGGGCACAATGACATCACCTGGTCTACATAGTGCCAGCCAAGCAGCCCAGGAGGCGGAGGTCGCGGGAAAGGAGAGCAGGAAGATGCCAAAAACAGCGGGCCTAGTGTACCTGGCGCCTCCCAGAGCCTGTAACCCTTTGACTCCTTAAACCTCTTCACCACTCCCAGGCCTGGAGGACAGACTGATCGGGGGTTCAGAGAACAAGGACGGGCAGGAAATGCAAGCAGCCAGGGACCGCTCCATATCACATCATAGATTCCATGGAAGAAACAGAGAACCTCCTGTCCTCACCCAGAATGAAAATGGGTCTTGCCAGCTGCTGGCCATCATGGACATCCTACTGGCATGCAAGGTACCGTACTAAGCATTACACACACCACTGGGACATATGGGCACTAGAGGGACTGCAGACAGGACTAGGGGTCTCTCTCTCTGACTCCCCTCTCTTTCACCCCCCATCACCCCTCTCTTTCACCCCCTCTCTCTCTTTGTCACCCCTCTGTCTTTCTTACCCCCTCTATCTTTGTCACTCCCCCCTCTGTCTCTCTCTGTCACTCTCCCTCTTTCTCTCTCTGTCACCCCCTCTCTCTCTGTCACCCCCATCTCCCTGTCACCCTCCCTGTCTCTCTCCCTGTCACCCTCCCTGTCTCTCTCCCTGTCACCCTCCCTGTCTCTCTCTCTGTCACCCCCCTCTGTCTCTCTCTGTCACCCCCCTCTGTCTCTCTCTGTCACCCCCCTCTGTCTCTGTCACCCCCATCTGTCTCTCCCTGTCACACCCATCTGTTTCTCTCTGTCACCCTTTCTCTCTCTGTCACCCCCTTCCCCTCTGTCTCTCTCTGTTACCCCCCCCCCACATGTATGCAGTTTCTGATCATCTCTTGTGCCATGTCTGCAGTCTCTTACAGTCTCTTGAGCCATGTATGCAGTCACTGACAGTCTCTTGGGCCATGTGTGCAGTCTCTGATTGTCTCTTGTGCCATGTCCGCAGTCTCTTACAGTCTCTTGTGCCATGTATGTGGTCTCTGACCATCTCCTGTACCATGTCTGTAGTCTCTGACCATCTCCTATACCATGTCCGCAGTCCCTGACTGTCTCCTGTAGTATGTCTGCAGTCTCTGTCCATCTCCTGTACTACGTCTGCAGTCTCTGACCATAATAATGTGATAATGACATTGTTGAAAAGGGTCAGAGCATGGGTGTTCTTAAAGTGATGCCCCCCCCCCGAAAAAGGTTCTTCAGATGCCCATGACCATGGGGCAGACACTTAACATGTTACATCAGGCCCAATGGCAACTTTTAGACACTTGGGGGCTGACCTTCCCAGGTCATCCATGGCTGCTCATCCCAGGTCACATCCTGTTTCGCAGCCCTAGCTTTGTGTGTGTATCCTGGGCCTACAACAAGAAATATCAGAGGTCAACCTCTCAGGTCTCAGTCTGGCTCATATTTCTCCAGGCAGGTTAATTTAAATAGGCAAAATAAGCATCAAGTTAACCTAACTCACCTTTGCAAATTCCTCCCACCCCACACCCTTCTTTACTATGGAGAATGTTTCAGAGAAGTTAACAATGCACCATCAGAAAATCCTAGTGCCCCCCACAGTCTTCCACTCCATTCATAAGAGGACCAGTCTCCGTCCTTAGTGGGAATGGGCAGCCCCACTCCCTGAAAAGGGAGACAAAGTCCCTGGAAACTCACATTTTGGTCAAGTACTCCTAGCTCCCCAAGAAGAATCCCTCTTCCAAATGCTCCTCTACTTTGCCACCAACGAACCAAACTCCTTCCATGCTCTGTCATTATACATGTTCAGGCTAGGAATACTGAATGATAGGTGATCTCCCAACCGAGCAGGGCCACCCTTAAAGGGCCCTTCACTCTGAAGAGTCATTTAAAATCCATTTCACCCACCACAAATACAGGGAATATCAGAGGTTAACCTCTCAGGTCTCAGCCCAACTTGTATTTCTCCAGATTGCCACAAATAGGCAAAATTTGCATAAAGTTTCATTTTCGCAAATACCCCCTTCCCCCCACCCCCCATATTTCTTTACTATGTAAAAAGTTTCCCGAAGGTACATCTCTACTTATCACCAAAAGATGTTAACTAACTGCTATGGGGCCCAAGAGCCCAATGTTTTTTGGTTGAATAGCATAAGGTAAAGGATGGCAAGGAAGAAGTGGTTATCATTGTCTTAATGGATAGTACTATAGCCTTTTCAGTGCCAAGAACTAAGCACCAAATGCATGTGGATTTTACACATACTTCTTTATTTTGTGGAAGGTTTTATCTGGGTGTTTTGGCATAAACAGGATGGGCAGACAGAATAAATAAATATATGCTATTAAAAATATACCTGAGCTGATGTTAGTGACTTTAAAAAAAAATAATACACAAATCTGAACCCTAATGTATTGAAAGGAAAAAGTGAATATTGGTCCAGCTGCTGTGTCTGACGCGCACCCCCTGCGCATTATGAACCAATATATTAAACAAAATACAGTATGACCTGTGCTCAGATCCTCTTATTATTAATTCCAACTCTACATAAAGTGATCAAAAAATAATGAACTCACACTAATGTAAATATAAAGTGCTCCACTCCAAATACAAGTGCAAAGATACCAATTTTAATATTGTTATGTGCACAAAAAAGCGCATATAATAGTGCATAAAAATTGTCCACACTGTCCACAAACAAGGTGTCCATACAAACACCTAACCACTTCCCGCTGTCAAATTACGGCGGAGCGATGCGTCTCTCGTTCTGGGACGATGTCATATGACAGTGCCCAGTGCAGCTGGGGGGCGCACAGAAAAGGAATCACGGGTGCGCCCTGTTCCTGGGACACAACGTGACCCCGATCTCAACTCTTTGCCCATGTGATCGGCTGTGTCCAATCGCAGTCGATAACATGTAAACAAGGAAGTGACGTTCATCGGCTTTTCATCTCTCACACTGACAGAGTGTGAGGTGAGAAGAGCTGATAAGCAAACGTGCCAAATCTTCAACACTGCTCACATGCTCCTTCAACTCCCTTATGCCGCGTACACACGACCGTTTTTCATGATGAGAAAAATGCAATTTTTAAAAATGGTCGTGAAAAACGGTCGTGTGTATGCTCCAGAGCATTTTTTCGGCGCGAAAAATGCCCGGCAAAAAAATTAGAACCTGCTCTATTTTTTCTCGTTGTTTTTCACGTCGTTCTTTTTAACGTTGTGAAAAATGGTTGTGTATATGCTTTTACAAGGGGAAAAAAAACGCTCATGCTCAGAATCAAGTATGAGACGGGAGAGTTTGTTCTGGTAAAACTAGCGTTTGTAATGGAGATAGCACATTCGTCACGCTATAACGGACTGAAAAGCACAAAGACTGAAAAGCGCAAATCGTCTCTCACCATTAAACTTTATTAACACGAGGATCAGCAAAAGCGTCCCAAAGGGTGGCGCCATTCGAATGGAACTTCCCCTTTATAGTGCCCTTGTACGTGTTGTACGTCACCGCGCTTTGCTCAAGGTTTTTTTTTTCATGAACCGCACCACTGCGCCAACCAGCAGATGTGACATCGGGCATACGATGATGTGTCTTTTGGTCTGTGTTTCCCACATCTCCTGAGCAAACCAAGATGTACTGCAAGGCCATTTGGGGTCATTCATCCATGTTTCATGTGGCAGTCAGAGGAGGATTTGAGAGAGACTTCTTATTTATTTTTCCTTTCGGCATAAAGATTTTACATGATTAAATAAAAGCTGATCATTTTAATTACCCCTGTCAGTGTTAAATGATTTGTCTCATCCATGTAAACTGATACATTCTGCTGGAGAGCGTGTGCTTTTGAAAAACAGCAGACTTGCCTAATTGCAACATATTAGCTTTGTGCAATACAACTGGAAGAGGAATGGAGAGCCAGCTCCAAGCAGACTTGCAGCAGTGCAAACTGCTCTAAAGCCTAGTATACACAGACCGAATGTCGAGCGTCATTGGCCGGTTCAATAAAAACCAGCTGACATTCAGCCAGTGTGTATGGCAGCTGGTCCTATAGAAGCCGGCCATTCAGCTGGCTTCTGTCGGACGAGCATGCTGGAAATCCAGCAGCCGACCAGCTCCCGGTGTTTTGGCAGTGGTGGGGGGCATCCCCCTGTCAGAACACAATAGAACAGCAGGGGAGATCGATGTACTAACATTGAATTGTTAGTACAGCAGCTCTGAATGGAGCTGTCAGTTTTTTTTTAGTTCAACCCGTTGGGTTGAACAAAGAAAAAACTAGTGGTGTGTACCAGGCTTAAAGTGGTTGTAATGGCAGAAGGTTTTTTATTATCTTAATGCATTCTATTCAGACATTTCCTTATCTCTCCCCCTTTTTAGCCGGGCTTGTGTGTGCTCTCTGTGGCTGCTCACATAGCTCCCACTCTTGGGCTTTCGTGTGCCCTCTGCTGGACAGCGGTCGCTTCTTGGAGGCTCCTTCCGGCTGGGCATGTGCTCTTACCTATGGGGAGGGCGGATGTTTTTCAATATTGGCACATGTTCCTAGTATATGTTTTATACTGCAAATTAATTTTTCGATACCTGTTTCTAATTCACTTATTTTTGTATTCATGTTTAGTATCATACAACCTCTTCTCTGTACCCGTATGTCTCGCGATGAAGCGATAATGCGAAACATGTCGGGACTTCACGTGTAATTTTGTAGTGTATTCAACCAGCCGTGTACCTCCGCCAACTGACCATCCAGCTGTTTGTTGTCCAAATAGTAACTACTGTTATGTGGTTCCTTGTGTTTTTAAACTGAATTACATTAAAAACATTAACATTTTATTATTTTTCCTGTTTGGATTTCTCATTATCATATCTACAGCACCGCAAAAATCCCCTTCCTCCCCTTGTTATCATGTATACATACTTTATGGGATGAGGTGCTTCCTTTTCTTAGGTGTTTCTACCATCAGCCGGACTTCCCCCTCTTTTTTGGTTGTATGTACAGTATTTAGCTGTTTGTCTGGCATTCAGCTTTAAATTCCATAGGCCTTTCAAGGTAAATTTCCATTCCTTCAATGAAGCTAATAGTGCAATATTTGTACCCTAGTCATTGGCGGAGGCATTTAAAGCACCTGGAAAAAAACCCAGAACAAGCTCAGGAAGAACATACAAGCTATAAATAACAATTTTCTACTATCTCTTACCCTAACTGGAACCTCAGAACCACATCTTCACATGAACGTTCATAAGCTGCAAAAGCACTCACGCAGTAAAGCTCATAACATTTCTTCAAAGCTTCATCATGGAAAACAGAAAAGTGAAGAATTTTTGCTTTCTGCCTGTAAAGGGAAATTACAGATGTGGTTATACACTGACACACGGTGTGTGTTCTGTCCTGCACATCTGTGAAGTCCCCATATGGAATGGGATAACTCAGGGTAATCATCTCTTCAAATTGGTGGGGCCATAAAACTAGAGCACGTGAGGTACACGAGTGGAGGAATAGACTTTTCATGGCTCTGAGCTTAACTTCATACTAAAAGAGAATCTGGCAGAGGAATTCACTGATAATGATAGTATGCAGCTTTGTGTCCAGACATAAATCACCAATCTGCAGGTTTCCCAAGCTTCTCATACAAGCTGGGCGGTTTTGAGTGTTATAGAGATCTTCACTGTAAACTGTCAGAAGCAAAGTTCTGAAATGGAAGATCGAAATCTGACGCTGCAGGGAAATTATTCAATAAAATATACATAAAGTAGAACTCCAGACAAAACATAATATTTAATTATAAATATGCTAAAAATTGTTACCACCGGTAGATTGATCCAGCAGAGGATCTATTTACTCCTGGTATAAATAATTTGCGTGTGATAAATGAATGGTCTGCCTAACAAAATGTGAGAGATGTGTAGCAAATGATAATGTAGTATGAGCCCGCCCCATAGGTGTGCACGAGTGGCAGCCCATAATGCAGGGTGCAGGGGCGTCGCCCCCCTAATCAATGCGTTCGGCCCTCTAATCTACATGCTGGATGCATGCATTCCAATGGGGTTTTTTTTTTTTTAGAAGCACGTAATTGGAGCCAGAGGCTCTAATAGGCTTCAAAAATGAGTGGGCCCGGGGTGCACCGCAATGTGCCCCAAGCACACCCACTAGTGTGACAATAGCGAATGGAAATTCGCTATTGTCTTCCTGATTCTCCTCCTGGCCAATCAGGAGTGACCCGACCAACTGGGGGGGGGGGGGTGGCTGTGGGTGCCACACATATACCATATGCACAGTCTACTGAATTATGGTGTGCACCCCAAAGCTCAAACACACATGCCTGTGTGTGTATGTATAATTTATTTATATATATATATATATATGTATATACAGTACATACACACTCTTATAATAATAAATGTTGACTTGCTGAGTATTTTTTTTGCAGGGTACATAAAGAGGGCTGTAATCTAGCTCTTGGGACACAGCCCTGCCCTCCACACTTACTGAGGGATTCCGGGAGTAACCCAGATATATCCCCCCATTAGGATTGCCAGTGGCTGTGGGCAGCAGTGGCCAGAACTATAATCTTAGCATCGGCAAATGCGGTCTGGCCACCACTGCCTTAGCACTGAATATAAAAAAATAGCCTCCTGGGCCCCTGTGATCTATTGAATGATAGGATCCAGGGAAATTCTATGAACTCATATTTACTCCATGTGGGCAGTGTGTTAGGGCACAGTTGGCCCCCCTTCCCTCAGGGCCTGTGTCCCACATTGCACACATGGATGATATGCCACTGGTGCATGGGGTGATTAGGGTGTGCCCAGGCACATCTGACAACCCTGTGTGCACATCTATGGCTCACCCTTATGATCAGCTTTAACCCTTCTCTGAATGAGAAGATTTGTGATTTAGGCCAGTTTCACACAGGCTTCAGCATGTATAAGAGCAGCGTGAACAACCAGCTTTGACAAAGCATTTAAAGAGCTTTCAGCCAGCTTTTAAAGTACCCTTTAGGCTTTGGCTCCATTGTAAAAGTTGATACAGATTCTAATGAGAGTGCTGATTGCCACTTTAAACAAGCTACTAGCAGGCGTCAGCAGTTTTTGAAGCTTGTTAAAAGCTTGCTTAAAGAGGCAATCAACACTCCCGTTTGGATCTGTGTTCATCATTTATAAACTGGAGTTAAATGGTATTTTAAACACTTCAACAAAGCTTGCTGAAAGTGGTTGTAAACCCACTTTTTCAACTTGCACCTACAGGTAAGCCTAGATTAAGGCTTACCTGTAGGTGCAAGAAATATCTCCTAAACCTACACGGTTTAGGAGATACCGTATTTACTAAAATTACAGGCGCCGCTGTCTACGGCACATGCGCGCCGTAGACAACGGCGCATTCATGGGGTTATTCCCATTCACAAACTCGGCTACTTCCCAGCAATCGCTGGGCCTAGCCAAGTGGGACGCCTCCCGCGCGCATGCGCAGAGTGACGTCTCCGCCGCTCCGGCCAATCACAGCGCCGGAGCGGCGCTGTGATTGGCTGGTGCGGCGATACCCGGAAGTAACATTCCGGCTATCGCCGCAGTGATGTCTGCGGCTGGACAGAGGGACGCGGACTGCCTCGGGGGCCCCGATCTAAGGTAAGTGGTAATAATGAGCTATTATGCTAGTCATAATAGCTCATTATGCCTTTCTTTTACAGGTTGTCAAAAAAAAAAAAAAGTTAGTTTACAACCACTTGAAAGCTATGCAAATGCTTTGTCAAAGCTTGCTGTTCACACTGCTCTTATACAAGCTGAAGCCTGTGTGAAACAGGTCTTAAAGCGTTTGTTACCCCAACACTTAAAGTGGATGTAAACCCGAAATTTTTTATTTATTTTTTTGCTGTCACAATGTAGAGTATAATTTCTTTCTCGTACATCACGGGACACAGAGCGACATAATCATTACTAATGGGTTATATAGTTACCGTCAGGTGCTGGCACTGGCAACTTCCAAAACCGGAAGTACCCTCCCCTATATAAGCCCCTCCCATCCGGGAGCACCTCAGTTTTTTGCCAGTGTCTAAGGTGTTGGCCAAGAAGAAACATGTGTTTTTCACTGAGCTTGCGTACAGGTTCTTTTGGGCCTCAGTAAGCTATTCCGGATCCGACCAAAAAAGCTTCATAGCTAAACGGTCGGTACCCGGGCCTTGCAGAGAAGAGCAAGGTTCTGCCTGTAATGCTTCTCTTAGGAGAGCTGGACCCTGGGATCCAGAGCTCTGGTCATACCCACGACCAAGATGTTTTCTGTGCAGGGTGCTATACAGGTCCAGGGGAGTGGAATCCTTGGGAACCCGGTCCCTGAAGGTTTGATTACAATGCCTGCCGTGATAGGTGAAGTTTGGGCTTTTGTGGACCAAACAAAGTCCTGCGGCGGGGAACAGGTAAGTGGGGGCCCCCAGGAACTTGGTTCTATTGGGGGACCCCCAAGCCTAATTTGTCTTTCTGTCTGTTACCTAACGGTATTCCCGCTAATATCTGTGCATGCCTGTAACTACTAAAAAAATGTAATAATTTTTAATGGTGGTCAAGAAAAAAAAAAAAAAAGAATGTTTTTTTATATATGTTTAGTATATTAAACTGCGGTACCTGTGTTTGTCCACTAGAGGCCGCTGTGCAATGTTTTTCTTGTCATATGGACTAGTTTCTTCTCAGAGAGCAAAGTCCAGGCAGCTGGTGAGTTCTCCTACAGGAAACTGTTTCCTCTGCCATGTTGCAGTGTTCGTCTATCCCCCGGCCTGCGGCAAAGGGGGCCCTGGCTCCTGTCCCTGGTTTCCATGTTTGAAAATTAGCGCCGAGGCGCACGTGGCCGCGCGCGTGCGCGTGCACGCGCCTCTATATATAGAGGTGGCCGGAAAAAGGGGCGGGGCCTGGGGGATGACGCTCTGTGCGCGCCGCAGCGCTTCTGCGCATGTGCGGGCGTCCCAGCAGGTTTTTAAAAAGCCACATTATTGCAGATAAGCTGGTTATGAAGTACAGAGACAGAGCTGGCAACATTTAAAGGCATACAGCATAGCGGTTGATACAGGCATCCCCTAGAAAGGCACATTAGTAGACACCAACTGTGATATAGCAGCAATTGTGCTAGACTATTCTCAGTAAAAGTGGTGTATTACGGCTGGAATACCTCAGCTTTAGGCTTAGGAATATGCCGTCCAGTAGCTCCGGAACTGAATCTTCCAGGAAGCGAAGGGGGTCTCATCGGGCTCTGAGGATCTTGGGCATACTCCTGCTGCACCAGTCTCCCCTGAAGTTCAGAGGTAAGTGACCGTAGAGACCCCGCGGGGGTACTTGGTACTGTGGCTGTCCTCAGTCACCTGCTCCTGTGTATGTAACAGAGGAGGTTTTTTTCCTCAGCTCTGGGAGGATTAGAGAGAGATTGTCAAAATTTATCGCTGCCTCCCTGTCAGGGAAAGCACGCCCGATCTCCGTCTCCTCCTTCAGAGTGCCTGTTAGCAGAGCAACAGTCCCATACAGGGATCGACCTGCCTGAAGGGGATCAGGATAAGGTTGATTCTGTTATAGAGGAATCAACAGTGGGGGAACCTTTTCTCAGCATCTCAAGCTGAAAGATTATGGGTTCAGTCTCTGACTAACATGGTCCGATCAGCATTTAAAAATGCACCTTGCGGAACCATCAACCACTACTGTATCCTCGTTGGGGTCGCTAGAAGCCCCCAGACTGTTTGTTCTTTTCCACTTCACCCTTTACTGAAAGGGCTCATTTACCAGGATTGGGAACGTCCTGAGAAAATATTTATTCCCCCAAGAGATTTCCGGTGGTCTATCCCATGGAGGATAAGTTCATCAAAAAAAAAAAAAAAAAAAAATGGAAGGTCCCTACAGTGGACGCAGCCATCTCTTGTATGTATAAATCACTGACATGTCCAGTGGATAATGTCCAAATGTTCAAGAACCCAATAGATAAAAGATTGGAGTCCTTATGAAAATCTGCTTGGTGATACAACCAGCAGTAGCAGCTATTGGGGTCTGCTAAGCAGTGAAGGATCAGTTGAAACAGGTCTTGAGGGACTTGACAGATCAGCAGGCTTTGCCCTAGCTGATCTACCTAGAGCCTTAGGCTTTGCGGTTGATGCCATAGAGGATTCAGTCCATCAGGCCTCCCGCCTTACGCTGTCTATAGTACATATGCGTAGGCTCCTATGGCTCAGAAACTGGTCTGCTGAAGCTCCCTGTAAAGAATGGCTGGTTAGCGTCCCATTTCATGGTGAACGCTTATTCAGGGAAAACCTGGACAAATATATCCAGAAAATTTCCAGCGGTGAAAATACGCTCTTGCCGGTTAAAAGCAGAGTTAGAGGTCCCTCTTTAAGAGGCCTGCTTCTCCAGTCCCTGGGGCATCGGCTGTGTAACAGTTCCGACGGCCTCCTCGGTCAAATCCCGGGGGTAAAAAACAGGGACAGTAGCAGGGTAATAAGAAACCCTGGGTCAGGGGAGGTACAAAACCTCCCCCAAAGTGAAATTCATTGAAGCCCCCACTCAGTCGGGTGGGGGGAGGACTCCAGTTGTTCGCAAGAGACCTGGCGGGACACGATCAAGACAGATAGGTGCTCTCCGCAGTAGGTTTGGGATACAGTTTGGAGTTAAAAGACTCTCCTCCTTCCCAATTTTTGAGGTCAAACGTGCCAAGGGATCCCCGGAAGAGAGAGTCCCTCCTGTTGGCACTAGAACAACTATTGCTCCAAGGAGTAATTATGGAGGTTCCCCTGGAAGAATGAGGGTTCGAGTTTTACTCAAACCTCTTTACAGTCCCGAAGCAAACGCGGTCGGGAGGCCCATATTAATTCTAAAAGGGCTATACAAATTCCTGTATATCAGGACTTTCCGATGGAGTCGATCCGATCGGTGGCCACTGCCCTACAAGGGGAGGATTGGTTAGCCACGATCGACATCAAAGATGCTTATTTGCACATTCCCATCTTTCCAGTCCACCAAAAATTTCTACGCTTTGCAGTAGAAGGGCGCCATTTTCAGTTCAGAGCCTTACCCTTCGGTTTGGCCACAGCACCACGAGTGTTTACAAAAATTCTGGCCCTTTATTGGCCAATCTAAGAACACAAGGTGTAATGATAATGGCATATCTGGATGACTTGTTGCTGATAGACCACTCAGTGAAAAAACTAGACGTGGTCGTTCACAAGACGTTCAAGTATCTGGAATCTCACGGTTGGATTATCAACCGAGACAAGTCAGCCCTAGAAACCAGTCAAAAGTCTGGAATACTTGGGGCTAAGGTTGGATTCAGGCCAGAGAAAAATATTCTTGCCTCGAGGAAAGGTGTTGTCTTTGAAAGATTTGATCCACTTAGTGGGTACAAAAAAGACAGCCGTCCATACGCCTGTATATGAGGCTGCTGGGAAAAATGGTGGCATCATTCGAAGCAGTACCCTACGGTCAATTCCATTCAAGGAATTTGCAAGGGGCCATACTGTCAGCCTGGAACAAAAAAGTTCAGGCCCTAGACTTACAATGTCCTTGTCCCCTTCCGTTCGCAAGAGCCTCCGTTGGTGGTTGGTTCCCCAGAATCTGGAAAAAAGGAAATCCTTCAGTCCGATTTCTTGGAAGGTGGTCACTACAGATGCCAGCCTTATAGGCTGGGGAGCAGTATTGGAGCAATAGTCTCTCCAGGGCAGATGGTCGGATGCAGAAAAGGCCCTGCCCATCAATCTCTTAGAGATACGAGCGGTATGCCCTAGTAGCATGGACATCCAAACTCCAAGGGTCCCCTGTCAGAATTCAATCAGACAATGCCACAGCAGTGGCATATATCAATCATCAGGGGGGCACCAGGAGTCGTGCAGCCCAGAGGGAAGTAAATTACATCCTGAAATGGGCAGAAAAATATGTCCCAGCCATATCTGCGGTATTCATTCCAGGAGTGGAGAATTGGAAGGCGGACTTTCTAAGTCGCCAGCAATTAGGCCCAGAGGAAGGGTCCCTTCACCCCGAGGTTTTCTGGACAATATGTCAGCGGTGGGGAACATCGGATGTAGATCTTCTAGCATCCAGATTCAACGCAAAGGGGGACAGGTTTGTCTCTCGGACAAGGGATCCCCTAGCTTGCGGCTCGGATGCCCTAGTGTTCCCTTGGGATCAGTTCAAGCTGATATATGCATTCACACCGCCAATGGTTACCTCGATTACTCCGCAGAATCAGGGTAGAAAAGAAACCAGTGATTCCGGTGGCTCCAGCGTGGCCCCGAAGAGCGTGGTACGCGGAGATTGTAAAATTTCAGTGGGGAGTCCTTGGACTCTCCCACGTCGTCCGGCTTTCGCAAGGACTGATATACCACCCTTCCTTACCAGCCCTAGGTTTGACGGCCTGGCTATTGAAGCCCACATTCTAAAAAAGAGAGGGCTCTCTAATGCTGTGGTATCTACCATGATCAATGCCAGGAAGCCGGTATCCAGGCAGATCTACTATAGAATCTGGAAGGCGTACATCGCGTGGTGTGAGGCCAAGAAATGGCATCCACATAAGTACGTAATAGGTAGGATTCTGGACTTCCTACAATGGGCTGTAGATAGGAAGCTTGCCTTGAGTACTATCAAGGGTCAGATTTCGGCCTTGTCAATATTTTTTCAAAGGCCCTTGGCTTCGCATTCACTAGTCAAAGCCTTTATACAAGGAGTGATGCGTATTAGTCCTCCGGTTAATATTCCCATATGTCCATGGGATCTAAACTTGGTTCTGTCGGTTCTACAGAAACAACCATTTGAACCATTATAGCATATTTCCTTAGTGCTTCTCACCAGGAAATTGATTTTTTTAGTAGCCATTTGTTCGGCTAAAAGAGTATCGGAATTAGCCGCTATGTCCTGTAGGGAGCCATATCTGGTTATCCATAAGGACAGAGTAGTGTTACGTCCTCATCCAGCCTTTCTTCCTAAGGTGGTATCGAGGTTTCATTTGAACCAAGATGTGGTTCTTCCTTCTTTTTTCCCCAAGCCTACTTCGGTAGAGGAAAAGTTATTGCATTCTTTGGATGTAGTAAGAGCAGTTAAAGCTTATCTAAAAGCCACTGCTCAGATTCGCAGAACGGATACTTTGTTTATTCTGCCGGAAGGCCCCAGAAGGGGTCAGGCAGCGTCAAAATCTACTTTAGCCAAGTGGATTCGACAGGTCATAATACAAGCCTATAGCTTGAGAAGTAGACCGCCTCCGTTCAAAGTTAGGGCGCACTCCACGAGAGCAGTTGGAACTTCATGGGCAGTGCATCACCAGGCCTCCCTGGCTCAAATCTGTAAGGCCGCAACATGGTCTTCGGTACACACGTTTACTAGGTTCTACCAGGTGGACGTTAGAAGTCAGGAGGATGTCGCCTTTGGGCGCAGTGTGTTGCAGGCCGCAAAAGATCCTCATGTCTGATAGCGCTCAGCTTATATATGGTGTATCCCCCCCCTCATTTGGCATTGCTTTAGGACATCCCATTAGTAATGATTATGTCGCTCTGTGTCCCGTGATGTACGAGAAAGAAAATAGGATTTTTATAACAGCTTACCTGTAAAATCCTTTTCTTGGAGTACATCACGGGACACAGAGCTCCCGCCCCTCTTTGGGGACACTTATTGCTTTGCTACAAAACTGAGGTGCTCCCGGATGGGAGGGGCTTATATAGGGGAGGGTACTTCCGGTTTTGGAAGTTGCCAGTGCCAGCACCTGACGGTAACTATATAACCCATTAGTAATGATTATGTCGCTCTGTGTCCCGTGATGTACTCCAAGAAAAGGATTTTACAGGTAAGCTGTTATAAAAATCCTATTATTTCCTACCATTTGTGCCAGGTCTTGCCACAAAGAGTTAATCCAGCTCTGAGCAATCCTCTTTTATTGTTCAGTGAGATAAAACGGACAAACAGAGTTACCTTTGTCCATTCCGCCCCCTTGCTGTGAATGACAGGTTATTTACGTGCACTAGCTTTAGACAGGCATTATTTTTTAATTTCCACCCCCACTCCTTTTCTGAAGTCATGTGGTTACTTTTCTGGATTTTGACTGGATGTTAGTAATCATAGCAGAAGGAATACACAGGAGAAAATGCATGTTGACAAGGGGAGTGTAGAGGTGGGTGGGGAGTCTACTGACATCATGACTCCACCCACCGAGCTCCAGACAACAGATCCACCCACAGAATCTGCAGTTTTTCAGTCCTTATAACAGACAGAGGGGAGACATTTGACAGATAAGGATACATGCAGGAGGCATCTATATCCTTATAGATCAGCACTATGGCAGCAGTTTAGAAAGGATGAGAGTGGGTTTACATCCACTTTTATATTCCTGATATAAACCTGTTGGACCATGTACTTGTATGATAAGGTATCCTGTTCTCTTTGTATTTCATTGTTTATGTGACATCTGTGGTTTTCCTGCCAGTCCCTCTGCTTTCCTATTAAAAACTGACCACACTAAGCAGGAGAGCACATTGTGGTCAGTTCTCTAGCTATGCCGGGAACTCCATGTGTTCTCCTACAATGATCAGACTTGTCCTGACACCCCCCCCCCCCCCCCCCCATGCACAGCTATTCATTGGGAAGCTGCTTTTCCTCCCACAGAGGGGAGAACAGAGGGAATGGGATCACTGATAAGAAAGGGAAAAAAAGGTATTTAGAATGTTTTTTTTTTCTATCTTTACGAAAATGTTTTACCTTTCATTTCTATTTTAAACTGAATTGGTTGTCTTATAAGGTGACCATTTACAATAATTTTAACCACTTAAGCCCCGGACCATTTTGAAATTATTATTGTTAAAGCAATTGGCAGGGTACCCTCTAGTGGCAAAATATCTTACTTCTTTCCCTGCTGCTGCTGATTATAATCTCTGCTCGAATGGCTTAAATTAAATGTATAGACTCATTAATGTTTTTTTGGTTTATAAATATGTACAAAATATCAGCTGAATAATTTTATTAAGATGTGTTATTTAACCACTTCAGCCCCGGACTATTTGGCTGGCCAAAGACCAGGCCACTTTTTGCGATTCGGCACTGCGTCGCTTTAACTGACAATTGCGCGGTCGTGCAACGTGGCTCCGAAACAAAATTGACGTCCTTTTTTCCCCACAAATAGAGCTTTCTTTTGGTGGTATTTGATCACCTCTGCGGTTTTTATTTTTTGCGCTATAAACAAGAATAGAGCGACAATTTTGAAAAAAAATTCAATATTTTTTACTTTTTGCTATAATAAATATCCCGCAAAAAAATATAAAAACATTTTTTTTCCTCAGTTTAGGCCGATACATATTGTTCTATATATTTTTGGTAAAAAAAATCGCTATAAAAATGCACTGATTACTGGGAAAATTACACTGGCAATGAAGGGGTTAACCACTAGGCGGGGCTGTAGGGGTTAAGTGTGCCCTAGGGAGTGTTTCTAACTGTAGGGGGGATGGGCTGTGTGTGACACGACAGTGATCACAGCTTCCGATTACAGGAAGCTGTGGTCACTGTCCTGTCACTAGGAAGACTGGGGAAATGCTTGTTTACATCAGCATTTCCCTGTTCCTCCTCACCGTGACATGATCGCGGGTATGCCCACGGACATCGAGTCTGTGGGACCTGCGGCATCGAGTCCGCGGGCCCCGCATTCAGAGTCACGGAGCTCGTGGCAGGCGTTATATTAAGGCGTTACCTGTAGGTGCTGGAAATATATCCTAAACCTGCACGGTTTAAGAGATATTTACAATGCGCATTTTATTGTTTATAATCTTTATTTATAAATTTTCCATTTTACACAAAACAGTACAAGTATTACAATATCTATCATAACCCATTACCCAACCATTCATCATTACAAATAATCATATAAATCCTGGTCCTTTCCTATTACTTAACCAATATATATTTGTGCTGAGTACCATTGTGATTTATCATGTTTATACCCATTCCTATCTTTAACCCACATTATTCTTTGACCAAACTAGCAATAACACAATCATAACCAAACTAAACCAAACAATAAAAAAAAAAAAAAGGGCATCTATACCATCTTGTTAGGATTCTGTAGTTCCTTTCCTGGTGTCTACTAGATATAGATAACTTGTGTGTTATATGTGTAGCGGGGTCCCTGCCTAGGGGGGTCGCTATGCTTAAATTTAGGGGTGACCTGAGCGGTAGTTGGCTCGGGTCTTCTAATTGTTTGGACTCTGTCTTGCTGCTGTGTCACCTTGCGTGCAGTTCACCTTTAGGCGTATAGGTGGTGTTGTCACTTATACCCGGGGTTGAACCACAGGTGATGGAGTGGCTATTGGATGTCCTCTCTCGGCTGCCATACGGTGAGTGGTTCCGGCCTGATGTGCATGCCGGGAGAGGGTATATAAAGGGGAGACGCCATTGTTCAAGAGTAGTACCCGGGGACCTGTACACGGAGGAGTGTGCCCCTCTAAGGGGGGGTGCGCCCACTTTGACTAAGGAGTCTCGGGCACCTTTGGCCCGAGGCTGCGGAGTTCCAGGTAGGCCCAGTACCTTCAACTGGGTCTACAACCAGAAAGGAAACCCAGGGAGCCCAGGTGAGGGCGACCGCTCTGACATAGAGCAAACCGGGGGAGGATTGGTCCCATTAAGGAGGCGAGTAATACAAGATTGCTGTCTCGGGAGAGGCCTGGTGTCCTGTCGGAGGGAAGGATTCCTTTCTTCGCAGACTGCCTTTGCGGAGTGTCGTTATTAAAGGAGGGATCTCCTTGACTTTGTCCTTGGAGGGGACTAAGTCACTGTTCGAGCTTCATGCCGGCTGCTAGTGCTATTGAGTGACTATCCGGATGAGCTGTACCCATTCGGGACCGAGTGGCGACAAAGCCAAGAGTGTGCCTGAATCCATTTCTATCTGCTAACCCCTTTCCTCTCTTCAACTTTCTGGTTACTGAAGCAAAAGAGAAAATAAACTCTTGTTGGAGTTGAAGTGTTGTGTAGATATTGACCTTCTTTGGGAAAGGTAAAGACTTGCCTCTATAATCTAGAAGAACCAGTGAAAGGGAGCAACTCACTGCGGGACCCAAATACATAACACCGTCCGACCTCTAATCCAGAGGACACGGGCATGTGGCATGGTGTGTCTGATCCTCAGAATGGAAGGTAAGGGGGAAAAGGATCTGTGTGCTACATATGGAAAGCTCTTTCCCATTCCGATCTAAGAATGATCTTACCCAGTACTTCCTCCCATCTGGTTATAAATGTTAGATCTTTTTCTACGCAGTTTAGGGTGGGGCCTAAGCTCCTGGACCGCCAAATACTTTTTGGAAGAAGATATTGATATATTATAGATACCGTATATACTCGAGTATAACCTGACGCGAATATAAGCCGAGGCACCTAATTTTACCACAAAAAAACTGGGAAAACGTATTGACTCGAGTATAAGCCTAGGGTGTTCATCTGCATGCCTCACTGTGCCTCACATTGCCTCACTGTGTCCATGTGCATGCCTCACTGTGTCCATGCCTCACTATGCCCATGCCTCACTGTGCCCATGCCTCACTGTATCCATGACTAGACTGACGTTTTAACATGGGAGTCTATAGAAGGGGTGCCCGGGTTTGAAAAATCGGTGCTCCCTGGCCATAGGTTTCCCAGACAACAAACTTTGCACACTTTTAGAGAACGAGTGGGGTTACATGTGTGCCAAGTTTCGGATCCAGGGGACCTACGGCCGTCCGGTACCGGGTCCCCAAATTCCAGGAGATCAGGCACAAAAAGATGACTCGAGTATAAGCCGAGGGGGGCATTTTCAGCACAAAAAAATGTGCTGAAAAACTCGGCTTATACTCGAGTATATACGGTAATATATGGGCAGGTCTTTGTTCCTGTACTAATAGCTGCTCGAATTCCGTGAACGGTCTATCCAGTAACCCCTTTGTTGCTAATGATTGAATATATGTTTGAAGTTGTTGGTATTGTATCCACTTATTTCTGCTTTCTAACCCCAGGGAGTCTAATGGGGGGATTTTGCCTTTCACCAGGTTCTGGCCCACTCTTGTATCCTCATTTCTATGCCATTTAAAAAAAGTCAGGGCCTTCATTGCTGGTGGAAAC
Source organism: Rana muscosa (assembly GCA_029206835.1). Taxonomy (NCBI): domain Eukaryota; kingdom Metazoa; phylum Chordata; class Amphibia; order Anura; family Ranidae; genus Rana; species Rana muscosa. Next base: position 189,244,144 of record CM055123.1, read on the forward strand.
TTATGATTTGCAAACAGAGGTGTCATTGGACCAATCTGGACCATTTCTCGTTCTTTAATACTGCGTCCCATGCCTTTGATGTGGATGATACCAACATCAGCATTTCTTTCTTAGGGGGGGCATAGGTTGCGGTTTATCCATGGTAATGATTTAAGTTTTATATCGGTGACATCTTCTTCTAAGTTCACCCATTGCTTGCTATTAGCACTATGGAACCAGTCCACTATTCTCAACAAAAATACTAGACGAGGATATACTGAGAAGTCTGGTAGTGCCAGGCCCCCGTTTTTTTGGCCCTGATCAGTGTGTCTCTTTTGATTCGAGGTGTCGTATATGCCCATATGAATGTCCCAACATCTCTCCCAAGTTGGTGCAGCAAGTTAGTTGGAAAAAATATTGGAATTGTTTGAAATATATATAAAAGTTTCGGAAGTATATCCATTTTTATGATGTTAATCCTTCCCATCCTTCCCATCCAGGAGAAAACCATTCGCTATCACCATCGTATTTATGGATCATTTTAATTATTTTTTGTATCATTGGTAAATAATTTACGCATTTTAGAAAGGGCATGTAAGAACCATGAAAAAAAATCTGATAACAGGTATACTTCAATGTGGCTGCATTAAATTTGCTAATGTTGTATGAGCTTATAACAACATTTTATTTCTCCCATGTATTGCATCACAGGATGATTGTATATAATGAGGGATATGCTCATTAAATTTATTTTTACATTTTTAGTAGACTATAGATAGAAAAATAGGATCTTAAAGAGGAACTGCAGTCTGCTCACATAATTTGTAATAAACACATCTTTGCCATTCTGAAGCTTCCCTCTAACCACTGCATATTATTTTATATATACTGTGATTCTGTACTTGCCAAACATGCTGCAGAAATCTCCCTCCACTAAGTCTGGCTGTAACCATTTTAACTGTGGGCAGCTGAAGCTGCTGCCTGTTCACTTCCTGGATTTACACAGACACTCAGCTCTGCAGCCCTGCAGCTTTCATTGGCCCTCTTATGACTCATACCTCTTCCTTTCCTGGCAAACTATCTAGCTGCCTTATCTTCTCAATAGGCAATTTTTTACAAGTCTTCTGTTCTATAACCCATAAAAAGCTGAGCAAAATAATTAAAAAAAGATGTTGATTTAATCTCTTGTTCAGTTGGTTAAATTGTAATGTAGGTAGTTTGTATATATATATGTAGCGGGGTGTTGCCTATTGGTATGTTATAAGGACTATTTTATACACAAATGCACCCAGATCCCTCCGCAACTCTATTGACTACTGTTTGACTTGAAAGGAAAGGTGCGCGGTGGGACTTGTAGTACAGAGAGAGATGGACTCTAATGCCGTGGATACTATATAGACTACTGTAATTACAGTGCAGCTGTACACCCACGGTGCATTGCCCGGTGCAAGGTCTGCTGGGGAAGGGTTATTTAAGTGGAGGAGGAGCAAGTCGGAGCCTGTGTTGGGGCCTGTTATGTTTGTCTAGGCCGGAGAGCCTGGGCCTACAGAATCTGGGAAACCTGTTCGTCGCAGAGAGAGGGATCTCATCAGAAGAGCCTGCTGATATCCTGGAGCATCCAAGAGTCGACCCATCTATCGACTTCCATACGGTTGTCTGAGGGACCGGAGACTACGGGTGGTGGAGAGATTGTGTGCCGGAGCACCAACACAGAACCAGCAGGACGTACTGGGCCTGGTTGGGTGAGAGGGCACTTGCCCAGGACTTTTAACTGTAATTAGGCCCGACATCTTTTGACTAGTGATGAGCCGAACACCCCCGGGTTCGGTTCGCACCAGAACCCGCGAACGGACAGAAAGTTCGCACGAACTTTAGAACCCTATTAAATACAATGGATGCGAACGTTCGAAATCTAAAGTGCTAATTATAACGACTAATATGCATGTTATTGTCCTAAAAAGGGTTTGGGAACCCGGGTTCTGCACCAGGGGACATGTATCAATCCCAAAAAAAGTTTTAAAAACGGACGTTTTTCGGGAGCAGTCATTTTAATGATGCATAAAGTGAAAAAAATTGAGTCAAATATTCCTTTAAATATTGTACCTGGGGGGTGTCTAAAGTATGCCTGTGAAGTGCCACGCGTTTCCCGTGTTTAGAACTGTCCCTGCACAAAATTACATTTCTAAAGGAAAAAAAGCCATTTAAAACTGCTTGCGGCTTTAATGTAATGTCTGGTACCGGTAATATGGATGAAAATCTTTAAGAAAAATGGCATAGCTACCCCATCACAGCCCCCCCCCCTACCCCAGCCCATTACCAGCCCCTTTGGGTCTTGTATGGATATTAAGGGGAACCCCGCACACAAAATAAAAAAGGCCCTATATACTCTGAACAGCCGTATACAGGCAGTGCATACAAGACAGGGACTGTAGGTTTGTTCTTATGTAGAATCTGTTTGTAATTTTGAACAGGTACATTGTTTAAGTGTAGCTCCAGCCAAAAAATCTATTTTTAAGCTTTTTGGAAAACATAGGGAAGGGTTATCACCCCTGTAACATTTGTTTTGCTGTCTGTGCAGTGTGCACCTGTTCAGAACAGTTCACCTCACTTTCCGTCCTAATGACAAATGTTTTTTGAAAATTTGTTTTTTTTATTGAAACAAGAATTGGTGATGAAGCATCAGTGGAGAGGAGACACTTTTTTTCCCATATTAACTCTTACAGGAGAGAATTTGCCTTCCTAGGGGTAGATTTCCTCTCACTTCCTGTTGTATCCTTCCGTTTGCAAGGAAGAGTCGTTTGTAAGTTGGATGTTTGAAAGTAGGGGCCTGCAGTATATACTCAGCTGAAATTTGCCCCTTACATGTTGGTGTTGCCACAAATTGGGCCTTTGGTGGTGGTGTTGACACAACACTGTAAGCATACCTCCCAACTAGCACGGATTGTGCGGGTTTTACCTGAAGAGGCTCCTCCTTCCCGCACTCCCGCGAGACTATCATGTTTCCCGCACAGCAGGAAACATGAAGAGAAGAAAAGGAGCAGTAGCAGCAGTAGCAGGTAAGAGCCCCCCCCCCGCGATCGGCGCACTAGTATGCCCCCCCCGATCGGCGGACCCCGCTGCGCCCCAACCAACCCCCCCCCCCCGCTTAAATTATTTTTTTTTTTTTAAATGTTCCGGCGGCAACCATCACCCCCCCCCCCCCGCTCAACAACTTCTGTGGCAATTCGCAACTCTGGTTGGCAGGGGAGAGGGGACATCAGAATGTCCCGCGAAGGGACTTTACAAAGTTGGGAGGTATGCTGTAAGGCCTCACAGTTACTCTTGGTGGGCGCAGGAATGGGCCCTGCTGTGAATTATTAGATCAAGAATTGTAATTACATGCCCCTGTTAAACAGGGGCAGAAAAACTGGGCCTTAGGCACTGGTGCCACAACACTGCAACTAGTGTTGAGCGAACCCGAACTGTAAAGTTCGGGTCCGTACCGAACTTTAGCTTTTTCCCGAACCCGAACCTGGACTTTGCGCAAAAGTCCGGGTTCGGGTTCGGCAATCTAATTACGCAGTTAGAAATGCTTCAGGGGCCAGCCAATCACCTTTTGATTAGCTGGTGTGCCCTTAGAAGCCATCATAGCCATGCCTACTAATGGCATGGCTGTGATTGGTCAGTGCAACATGTGACCCAGCTTCTATATAAGCTAGAGGCACACAGCACACACGTCACTCTGCTTCAGAATAGATAGGGAGAGGATCTTGGCTGCTGCTGTTGCTAATAGGGAGAGATTGTAAAACACATGAGGTAGTCCTGATTCTGGAATCTGAGGGAAAAGATAGAGAGATAGTGTAGTGTAGGGCCAGGTTCCTGTTGGTGCTTTCAGGGAGAGAGATATATTATTATTATATAGAAGTCCAGGTTCAGAGATTAAAATCAGCGATCTGCATAGGTTTACCTGTTTGTGTTGCAGTGCACAGTCTTTTTACACTGCCATGAGCCCAGTGTCAGAGAAAATCTAACTTTTATCTGCAAGCTCAGTGCACCAGCACTGCATATATTACGTTGAGAGATACACCGTTTCCATACTGTGGGTGTATTCTGCTCTTTGAAAAAGATCCATTTAGGGGGAAAAAAAAAGGCACTTTATTGTGCTCTTTTCCAAAAGACCCATAGGGCAAAAAAAATAAAAAATTTGCATTTTATTTTGCTCGTGCAAAAAAAGACCCGTTTAGGGCAACAAAAAAAAATTGGCACTTTAATGTACGCTTGCAAAAAGAGCCATTCAGGGCCACAAAAAATAGTTTGCAGTGTGTTATACATATGTGGAGGTGTGTGAAATAAACAATTTCTATATAGTTTTCTCCTACTGTGCTATACTAAAAAAACAACATTTTTTTTTAATAGCATTTTCTGCAGTTCTGTAGCTGTGCGATTCAGCGGTTACGTACTGTGGGTGTGTTCTGCTCTTCCAAAAAACGCCATTTAGGGGCACAAAAAATAGTTTGCAGTGTGTTATACATATGTGGAGGTGTGTGAAATAAACAATTTCTATATAGTTTTCTCCTACTGTGCTATACTAAAAAAACAACATTTTTTTTGAATAGCATTTTCTGCAGTTCTGTAGCTGTGCGATTCAGCGGTTACGTACTGTGGGTGTGTTCTGCTCTTCCAAAAAACGCCATTTAGGGGCACAAAAAATAGTTTGCAGTGTGTTATACATATGTGGAGGTGTGTGAAATAAACAATTTCTATATAGTTTTCTCCTACTGTGCTATACTAAAAAAACAACATTTTTTTTTAATAGCATTTTCTGCAGTTCTGTAGCTGTGCGATTCAGCGGTTACGTACTGTGGGTGTGTTCTGCTCTTCCAAAAAACGCCGTTTAGGGGCACAAAAAATAGTTTGCAGTGTGTTATACATATGTGGAGGTGTGTGAAATAAACAATTTCTATATAGTTTTCTCCTACTGTGCTATACTAAAAAAAAACATTTTTTTTTAATAGCATTTTCTGCAGTTCTGTAGCTGTGCGATTCAGCTGTTACGTACTGTGGGTTTGTTCTGGTCTTCCAAAAAACGCCGTTTAGGGGCACAAAAAATAGTTTGCAGTGTGTTATACATATGTGGAGGTGTGTGAAATAAACAATTTCTATATAGTTTTCTCCTACTGTGCTATACTAAAAAAACAACATTTTTTTTGAATAGCATTTTCTGCAGTTCTGTAGCTGTGCGGAGCGGAGCTCCTGTTGCAGGGAGAGGACGTGGTGGATCTGTGCCAGATACACGCACAAGTGAAACACCTTCCTCAGGTGCGAGTAGGCGACCGAGCCTGCGGCGGTATTTTGTTGCGCCTAATGAGGCTGTACGAATGTTTAGGCCAGGACAAGTACAGGTGATAGTAGATTGGGTTGCTGACAGTGCCTCGGGTCCCTTCACATTGTCTCCCACCCACTCTTCTGATGAAAGATCAGAGTTGGCACCTGAAACCCATGTCCATCAGTCTTTCACCTCACCCCCTTGCAAATCAGCCAAGCAGTCTGAGCCCCAAATCATGCAGCAGTCTCTTCTGCTTTTCGATGACTCTGTTAGCAGGGTTTCCCAGGGCCATCCACCTAGCCCTGCCCCAGAAGTGGAAGAGATTGAGTGCACCGATGCCCAACCAATTATGTTTCATGATGAGTACATGGGAGGACAATCGCAGTACGTCTCGGATGATGACGAAACACAGGTGCCAACTGCTGCTGCTTTCGCAATTGTGCAGACAGACAAGGAGGGCAGGGGTGAAGACTGGGTGGAAGATGATGTGGAGGACGATGAGGTCCTCGACCCCACATGGAATCAACGTTATGCAGGTGACCAGTGTAGTTTGGAGGAAGAGGCGGTGGTCACACAGAGCCACCAGCACAGCAGAAGAGGGAGCAGGGTGCAAAAGCGGAGCGTCCGTCCCCTAGACAGTATGTCTGCTACTGCCCAACGCAGCAAGGGACCGAGCACACCAAAGCCAGGTCCAAGGAGTTCCCTAGCGTGGCAGTTCTTCACAAAATGTGCTGATGACAAGACACGAGTGGTTTGCACGCTGTGCAATCAGAGCCTGAAGCGAGGCATAAACGTTCTCAACCTGAGCACAACCTGCATGACCAGGCATCTAAGTGCAAAGCACGAGCTGCAGTGGAGTAGACACCTCAAAAACCAAGAAAGGTCTCTGTCTCCTCCTGCTTCCTCTTCTGCTGCAGTCTCGGCCTCTTCATCCACCTCTGTAGTGACAGTGGCACCTGCCACCCCGCAAACAGAGGATCTGCCAGCAACACTACCACCTGGGTCACCAACCATCTCCACAATGTCCCATGGAAGCGTTCAGCTCTCTATCTCCCAAACATTGGAGAGGAAGAGGAAGTACCCCCCTAGCCACCCGCGATCCCTGGCCCTGAATGCCAGCATTTCAAAACTCCTGGCCTTTGAAATGCTGTCATTCCGTCTGGTGGAGACGCAGAGTTTTAAAAGCCTGATGGCATTGGCTGTCCCACAGTACGTCGTGCCCAGCCGCCACTACTTTTCCAGGCGAGCCATCTCTTCCCTGCACAAGCAAGTGGGGGACAAAATCAAGTGTGCACTGCGCAACGCCATCTGTGGCAAGGTCCACCTAACTACGGATGCGTGGACCAGTAAGCACGGTCAGGGACGTTATATCTCCCTAACAGCACACTGGGCACACTGGGCAGTGGCAGCTGGGCCTGAGGCAGATAGCAGTTTGGCGCATGTCCTTCCACCACCGAGGATTGCAGGGCGCTTCAGTTTGCCTCCTGTTGCTAACTCCTCCTACTCCGCTTCCTCATCCTCTACCGCCTCCTCATCCGGTCAGCGTAACACCTTCACCACCAACTTCAGCACAGCCAGGGGTAAACGACAGCAGGCAGTTTTAAAACTTTCCTGTTTGGGGGAAAAACCCCACACCGTGCAGGAGTTGTGGAGGGACATGGAACAACAGACCAATGAGTGGTTGCTGTCAGTGAGCCTCAAGCCCGGCCTGGTGGTGTGCGATAATGGGTGAAATCTCGTAGCAGCTCTGGGCCTAGCCGGTTTGACGCACATCCCTTGCCTGGCGCATGTGCTGAACTTGGTGGTCCAGAGGTTCCTTAAAAATTACCCCAATATGCCAGAGCTGCTGCAGAAAGTGCGGGCTGTGTGTGCGCACTTTCGGCGTTCTCACCCTGCTGCTGCTCGCCTGTCAGCGCTGCAGCGTAACTTCGGCCTTCCCGCTCACCGCCTCATATGTGACGTGCCCACAAGGTGGAACTCCACCTGGCACATGCTGGCCAGACTGTGCGAGCAGCAGCAGGCGATAGTGGAGTTTCAGCTGCAGCAATCACGCGTGAGTCGCTCTGCGGAACAGCACCACTTCACCACCAATAACTGGGCCTCCATGCGAGACCTGTGTGGCTTGTTGCGCTGTTTCGAGTACTCCACCAACATGTCCAGTGCCAATGACGCCGTTCTCAGCGTTACTATCCCAGTTCTATGCCTCCTTGAAAAAACGCTTCGGGCGATGATGGAAGAGGATGTGGCACAGGAGGATGAGGAGGAGGAGGAGGAAGCGGGATCATTTCAAAGGCTTTCAGGGCAGTCTTTCACAAGTGGCTACGAGGGTGGGTTCCTGCACCAACAAACGGCAGGTACACAATTGTCCGGCAGAAAGGGCACAGTTCTGGAGGATGACGAGGTGGAGGAGGAGATGGAGGAGGAGGAGGAGGAGCCATTTTCACAGCAGGGTGGCACCCAGACCAGCTCGTGGCCATCACTGGTGTGTGGCTGGGGGGATACAGAGGACACAGACGATACACCTCCCACAGAGGACAGCTTTTCTTTGCCTCTGGGCAGCCTGGCACACATGAACGATTACATGCTGCAGTGTTTCCGCAATGACCGCCGAGTTGCCCACATTTTAACTAGTGCTGATTACTGGGTGGCCACCCTGCTGGATCCCCGTTACAAGGACAACGTACCGTCCCTAATTCCCTCACTGGAGCGGGATCGTAAGATGCACGAGTACAAGCGCACGCTGGTAGACGCACTGCTGGTGGCATTCCCACCTGACAGCGGGCGTACGGTGGAAGCACAAGGCGAAGGCAGAGGAGGAGGAAGAGGTCGCCAACGCAGCCGGGGCACCGGCAGCACCTCAGAAGGCAGGGTTAGCATGGCTGAAATGTGGAAAAGCTTTGTCAGCACGCCACAACACGCCACAACAACCAGCACCACCAGCTGAGATGGAATGTCTTAGCAGGAGGCAGCATTTCACCAACATGTTTGAGCAGTATGTGTCCACAGGCCTACACGTACTGGATGACGGGTCTGCCCCCTTTAACTTCTGGGTCTCCAAATTGGGCACATGGCCTGAGCTTGCCCTTTATGCCTTGGAGGTGCTGGCCTGCCCTGCAGCCAGTGTATTATCTGAACGTGTATTTAGCACGGCAGGGGGCGTTATCACAGACAAGCGCAGCCGCCTGTCCAGAGCCAATGTGGACAAGCTCACATTCATTAAAATGAACCAGGCATGGATCCCACAGGACTTGTGCAGAATAGACATGTATACCGGTGTTGTGACAAAAACTGTCCGGCCATCGGATTGTGTCCGGCCCATACTGCGAAGGCGCAGCGCTTGCGCAGTACAGAGGACAAGGAGATTCACAAAATCTCCGAAGATGAACGGCGCCTGCGCAGTGAGTGCAGGTTCAAGCCCCACCATCCAAGTGGACATACGGTAGCACATAGTAACAGGGCCTCTCACGGGCTCGGTTCGATCGCCACGCTTCGGGCACGTCCTCACTTGGCTCGGCTTGAACCACGGATGGTGTGGCCTTCACCTGAACTCGCAGGCGCCGTTCGTCTTGGGAGATTTTCGAAATCCCCTTGTCCTACATACTGAGCAAGCGCAGTACAGGGTGGACACTATTTGACGGGGGACAGAATTCGACACATCACCGGCCTTACCCAGCCATTGTTGTATTTTTGAACCAGTGTTGGCTACCTCGTCCTCCTCCACCGCCGCTTCCACCTACACAACCACATCCACCGCCACCTCAACCTCCTACTCCATATGGACCTCGTCCTCCTAGGTCAAGATTATAATTTTTATTTTATTTTTTTGTAGCGCACAGATCCTTTCCCCCTTACCTGCCTTTATGTTGTTGGCTCCTCGCAGGAGGGAGAAAGGCACACCGCACTACCAGCCCGTACCCTCCTATATAAAGAGGTTGAGCGGTGTACTTGATGGGCCGTGTCCACAGCCGGAGTCAAAATTCCTCCAGAGGATGATTCTCACCTCTACTGTAGGTAGAGGCAAGTCCTTTAATTCCCAGTAAAGTCAATGTCCACACCAGCTGAAATTACAACTCTTATTCTCTCATGGCAAAATAAACTCTACTTGGATAGAAAAGGTTAGAGCAAAGAAACAGGACAGCTTAAGGTGTGGAGGAGGTCCAGGCACAAACGTAGCACATTCACTTCACTGCTTAGGTTTCTCAAACAGTTTTAGGTGCACGGTCTCTGCCACAGACCTTGAGGTTGGTCTCTGCCACAGACCGGGTGTACAAGGCCCCTGCCACGGACCTGGAGAACTTTGGTCTCTGCCACAGACCAGGGTGTATAAGGCCCCTGCCACGGGCCGGGTGAATAAGGCCTCTGATACAGTCAAGATGACCTTGAGCGTCTCCTTCTACGAACCTAGCCCATATCAAGGGGAAGACATCTCTCCAGGGAGTCAACAGACCCTTCCTTCACCGTGACTCCTGCATCGGTCCATCAGAATGATCCTCCCTTCCCTGGAACATGGTCCCCTACATGAGGCGGCACCCTAAGACTCCTCGACCCTTAGCGGACTCCAGACGAAGGCTCTGGACTCCAGGCTTTACTCCCGCACCTAGGCCTCCATACCCAGGGCAGCAGGAACTCCAGGATAGTACCTCACCCCGGGCTAAAGGTACCCGAGATGGAACAGGAACACATGCACCCAGGCCGAAGGCACCTGGGCGTGGACCCCACTGGACATCAGCCCCCAGGCCAAAGGTCTGCCCCTTTTATATGCTCTCCCGGCATGCACAGCAGGTTCCCCGCCCCGCTGTACTACTGCCAAGAGGGGACACAAAAGGCACAGCACTGTATCGGCGGTTCAACCCTAGCCTACCATGGCAGCGCCACCTGTAGGCCGCAGGGAACTGCACACCAATACTGTCCCCCGAGGACAAAATGGTCCATGAATCCTACAGAATTAGGGTGTTTGAGCCTATTTACCACTCAAACACTTCCCTTAAATTTAGCACCCCGCTACATTTTTATTTCAAAGTATTTTATTTTCCCACTAGCTTATCCATTAAATTGAATAATTTATTCCAGAAAGGGCGTATTCTGGGGCATTCCCACCATATGTGTGGCATCGTGCCGTTGAGTTTCTGAGGTTCTTAATGACTTCCCATACCTCTTCTGCTGAAAAGGGGGCCTCCAGCATATTTTTTTAATTTTTTATGTTATTTTAAGTTATTTCCCTATCCACATTTGTTTGCAGAGCACTTGCCATGCTCTTAACAACATTTTGCTGCCATTTGCAGCCCTCTAGCCCTTTCCATTACTTTTTTAGAGCCTTTTTAGTCCTTAGAAGTCCGGGTCCCCATTGACTTCAATGGGGTTCGGGTTCGGGTCCGGGTTCGGGTTGAAGTTCGGTCCCGAACCCGAACTTTTTTTCCGAAGTTCGGCCGAACCCGTCGAACCCGAACATCCAGGTGTCCGCTCAACTCTAACTGCAACCCCTCACAGATACTCTAGTTGGAGCACAGCAATGAGCCCTGTTGCAAAGTATTGCATCAAAAATTGTAATTAAACAGGGGCTGAAAAATTGGGCCTTAGCCACTGGTGCTACGACACTGCAACCTCTCCCAGATACTCTAGTTGGAGTGCAGGAATGAGCCCTGCTGCAAAGCATTGCATAACAATTTTTAATAACACGCCCCTGTTAAACAGGGGCTGAAAAATTGGGCCTTAGCCACTGGTGGCGGCACCCAGAAACAAAAATGTTCTTCCAAGCTATCATCATCAATCGGATCATTGAGGAGGAGGAGGATAGTCAGTCAACATAACAGGACAGTCTCTCAGCATCAGCATCAGTCTTGAAGGGATGTGACATTTGAAAATAAATTAGTCTGTTATATCAGCTTCAGGTGTTTGGTAGCTGGTGGTGATCCAAGACTGGTTCATCTTTATGAAGGTCAGTCGATCAACAGAGTCGGTGGACAGGCGCACCCTGTGATCCGTGACAAATCCTCCAGCAGCACTGAATGTGCGTTCTGAAAGAACGCTGGATGCAGGACAGGCCAGTAGCTCAATTGCATACTGTGCAAGCTCTGGCCAGTGATCCATCCTCAAGACCCAGTAAGCCAGAGGATTTTCGGTGGGGAAGGTGTCCAAGTCTGACCTTGCCCCTAGGTATTCCTGCACCAAGTATATCAGACGCTGGCGATGGTTGCTGGAACCGATCATACCTTGGGGCTGCGGACTAAAGAATTGTCTGAACGCATCGGTCAGATGGCCACCTTCCCCACCGCTCCTTCTTTGACTGACCGAAGCCTCAGCAACTCGTTGTCCAGGACCAGGAGTTTGTAACCTCCCAGTCTCTGGGAACGCACTGCACAGACCTTTCTGCAAGGCCTCCCGGAGTTGTCTCATCCTCTGCTCCCTCTGCGACGGTAAGATAAGGTCCGCAACCTTACCCTTGTACCATGGATCAAGGAGAGTGGCCAGCCAGTAATGGTCCCTCTCCTTGATCCGAAGAATACGAGGATCCTTCTGCAGACTTTGCAGGATCAGGGAGGCCATGCAGCGTAGGTTAGCTGAGGCATTCGGTCCGGAGTCCTCTGGGTCACTAAGGACGACATGATCCGCAGCCACCTCCTCCCAGCCACGTACAAGTCCACTGGTTTCTTGGGACTGTAAATCATCCCTAAAAGACTGCTGCTGATGATGCTGAGTGCCAGGCTCCACCTCCATGCTGACACAATCCTCCTCCTCCTCCTCCTCCTCCTCCTCTTCTTCCTGTGCGATGGGTGGGACAGAAGGAACACTGTCTGGGTAAAGGGGGCCTTGAGAGGCAAGGAAGTCCTCCTCTTCCTGCCTCTGTTCTGCCTCAAGTGCCCTGTCCATTATTCCACGCAGCGTATGTTCCAACAGGTGGACAAGAGGTACAGTGTCACTGATGCATGCACTGTCACTGCTCACCATCCTCGTGGCCTCCTCAAATGGTGCCAGGACAGTGCATGCATCCCTGATCATGCCCCACTGGCGTGGTGAAAAAAACCAGAGCTCCCCTGACCCTGTCCTGGTGCCGTAGTCGCACAGGTACTCATTGATGGCCCTCTGCTGCAGCATGGCCAACGTTGAGTTCCACCTGCTGGGCATGTCACATATAAGGCGGTTCTTTGGCAGGTTCAACTCCTTTTGCAGCTCAGCCAGGCGAGCACTGGCATTATAAGATCTGCAGAAATGCACACAGACTTTCCTGGCCTGCCTCAGGACATCCTGTAAGCCCGGGTACCTGCCCAAGAACCGCTGCACCACCAGGTTAAGGACGTGAGCCACACAGGGCACATGGGTCAGTTGTCCCTGTCGGAGAGCGGAGAGGAGGTTGGTGCCATTGCCGCAAACTACCATTCCTGGCTTAAGCTGGCGTGGCGTCAACCACCTCTCGGGCTGCCCCTGCAGAGCAGACAGAACCTCTGCCCCAGTGTGGCTCCTGTCCCCCAAACACACCAGCGCAAGCACGGCATGGCATCTTTTTGCCTGCGTACTTGCGTAGCCCCTTGAACGCCTACGGAGCACCGCTGGTTCCGAGGACAAAGCACAGGAAGAGGCCATGGAGGAAGAAGAAGAGGAGGGGGTGGAGGACAGAGGTGTGTCACAACCAGTAGTAGCATTTTGGAGGCGTGGCGGTGGAGCAACCTCCAACACTACTGCACCTTGTCCTGCATCCTTCCCAGCTGCCAAAAGAGTGACCCAATGGGCCGTGAAAGAAAGGTAACATCCCTGTCCATGCCTGCTGGACCATGAGTCAGCGGTAATATGCACCCTACCGCTGACCGCCCTGTCCAGCGAGGCCAAGACATTGCCTTCCACATGCCGGTAGAGAGCCGGAATCGCCTTCCGTGAGAAAAAGTGGCGTTTGGGAACCTGCCACTGAGGAACCGCACATTGCACAAACTCACGGAAGGGGGCCGAGTCTACCAACTGAAAAGGCAGCAGTTGAAGCGCTAGCAATTTAGCCAAGCTAGCATTCAACCGCTGGGCATGTGGATGGCTGGGAGTGAACTTCTTTCGACGGTCCAGCAGCTGGGGCAGGGAAATTTGCCTGCTAGAGTCGGACGTCGGTGTACTGCTAGCAGAGTGCCCGCAAGTACTTGGCTGTGACACACCTAATTCTACACATTTCATTCCTCTCAGTGCATGTTTCAGAGAGGACTGAAGGTATAGTGGGGTTGGAGATCCCAGCTGATGTGGTGCAAGAAGAGGTCCGCTTTGTTCTTTGGTGTGGGTCTTTAAGGTAGGCTTGCCAACGAGCTGCATGGCAGGTCAACATATGTCTGGTCAAGCATGTGGTGCCCAAGCGGGTGATGTTTTGGCCACGCGATATACGCTTGAGACATATGTTGCAAACAGCAGCTGTGCGATCTGATGCACTCGACTCAAAAAAGGCCCACACCAAAGAACTTTTTGAATAACGGGCAGAGGCAGCGCCCTGCACAGGCGGAGCTCTGCGGTGTGATTCCGTCGGTGTGCTGCCCTTACAATGGCCCCACAAGGGCATCCTGCCTCGTTGGAGATGTGCCTCCACCTCATCCTCCTCCTCCTCCTCCTCCTCTCTCCTATTAGCCACCCACGTGGAGTCAGTGACCTCATCATCCCCTCCCTCCTCATCACTGGAGCCAATCTGACAGTATGCTGCAGCTGCTGGAACATGACTGCCAGATTGGTGTCCTTCTTGAGCATCCCCTCTCTCTGCTCTCACGCTACTGCCTTCCTCTAGCTGGGTATCATCATCAGACCCTTTGAAACGCTGGGAATCCTCCTGGAGCATGTACCCAACACTGTGCTCAAACAGTTCGGGGGACTCCTCAGGAGGACATGGTTGGTCTAGGGAAGGAGTGACTGATGATGACATTGATACCAGGGAAGAGGACGCTTTGGCAGCTGCTTTGCCAGTACCCTGAGCCTGGGTGAGAGAGGATGAGGAGGATGAGGAGGGCTTGGTCATCCACTCTACCAAGTCTTCGGCATGATGCGGCTCAACGTGTCCAGTTGCCGAAAAGAAGGACAAGCGTGTCCCATGGCCACGTGCTGATGGCGATGCACCACGTCCACGACCAGCACTGTTGTCTCTAGACACAGAGCCTGCTTGCCCTCTTTTATTGGCTCCTGACTGTCTGCCTCTCCTTGTTTGCCTTCCAGACATTCTAATGGCCTGCAGGGAAATGGGAAAACCAGCAATAAGGCCTAGCTTCAGGAGTATATTTTGCAGGAATCACACTACGCCTGCTGTAGGTGCTGCAAATGCCTGTTGGTGTAACACACCAGGAAAAAGAAGAAATACAGGCTAACTTCAGGTGTAATATGATCAGGAGGCACACTCCGCCCGCTGTAAGTGCCGCAAATGCCTGTTGGTGTAACACACCAGGAAAAAGCAGCAATACAGGCTAACTTCAGGTGTAATATGATCAGGAGGCACACTCCGCCCGCTGTAAGTGCTGCAAATGCCTGTTGGTGTAACAAACCAGGAAAAAGCAGCAATACGGGCTAACTTCAGGTGTAATATGATCAGGAGGCACACTCCGCCCGCTGTAAGTGCTGCAAATGCCTGTTGGTGTAACACACCAGGAAAAAGCAGCAATACAGGCTAACTTCAGGTGTAATATGATCAGGAGGCACATTCCGCCCGCTGTAAGTGCCGCAAATGCCTGTTGGTGTAACACACCAGGAAAAAGCAGCGATACAGGCTAACTTCAGGTGTAATATGATCAGGAGGCACACTCCGCCCGCTGTATGTGCTGCAAATGCCTGTTGGTGTAACACACCAGGAAAAAGCAGCAATACAGGCTAGCTTCAGGTGTATAATGTGCAGGAGGCTTAGCAACAATGACACTGACACTGTCCCCTGCCTATCCTTCTCTCTCCCTGCACACAAGGTTTATCAAAGTATATGACACTGACACTCTCCCTGCCTATCCTTCTCTCTCCCTGCACACAAGGTTTAGCAAAGAATATGACACTGACACTGTCCCCTGCCTATCCTTCTCTCTCCCTGCACACAAGGTTTATCAAAGTATATGACACTGACACTCTCCCTGCCTATCCTTCTCTCTCCCTACACACAAGGTTTAGCAAAGAATATGACACTGACACTCTCCCTGCCTATCCTTCTCTGTCCCTACACACAAGGTTTAGCAAAGAATAGATTTGACACTGTCCCTGCCTATCCTTCACTTTCCCTGCTCCGGAACACACTACACGAGGCCGCCGCGCTGGCGGCCTTTTATAGTGTGGGGCATGTACTAAACCCCCTCATCTATAATTGGCCACAGGCATCCTGCCTGTGGCCAATCATTGCTCTCCTCGCTGCCGGCGCTGTGATTGGCCAAGCATGCAGGGTCACAGTGCATGCTTGGCCAATCACAGCGCTGGGATTACACTGCGATAGCGCAGTGTATTGTGGGCCGTTCGCGTCACTCGAATTTGGCGCGAACGGCCCAAATCGTTCGTTGTTCGCCGAACGCGCGAACAGCCGATGTTCGAGTCGAACTTATGTTCGACTCGAACACCGAGCTCATCCCTACTTTTGACTAAGGCTGAGCAATTTATCACCCGTGACTTCACATCTTAATTATAGCCGGAGTTCAGCTAACGTTATTTGATATCCCTTGGATTACAAACATTAAGTGCACCAACATTTTGCTAGGGAAGATCCTTTTCATTGGAGTGACAGTGTTAGGAGGTAGTCAGGCCTGACTGGAACTCACTTTGACACTGTGTGGGCGCCATATTGCCCATGAGGGGATGCTCGCGAACATAGTTAGTTCAAAGACATTTAGTATTATAGTATTGCATTAAATTTGGTACCCTTATATGTTTATTACCTTGGCTTTGCAGGGCTCTGCATAAGCAAACACATATTTATTTAACCTGTTATCTCTTTATTCAGTAAAAATACTTTTGTGGTTAAGCAAACACATTGTGTGGAGTGTTAACTGTTCCAGGGAGACGGCCAACACAGATAAACCAATCTTGAATTGTACTGTATGCTCTATTGCGGTATTGTGGTTCCTATAGACAGTAGGCTCCTCAATCCCATCTATTTACAGCTGTGTCAGCGGAGGGTTAGAGACAGTTTGGGGGTTGACAGCAGTACGATACAGGCCCAAACAATACCAGCAGCTCTCTTAACTGGGGCTAGTGCTACATATATATAATCTTTCAATGCATATGTGAGCTGTGGGATGTTTGGACATTTTTAAGACCCTATTTGTTTTAAGGAAAGAAATCTTCACAGCCTTGGCCCATACAGTAGCAGACGTCATTGGTTTCGACCTGAAGCAGTGTTTAACCCAAATGTAAACATTTTTTATATTGCAATTTACCAATTCTTAGATGTGGTGGCTGCATTTGTTTTATTTTCTTTTTTTTAGGCTTTCTTTCCTTTACTTTCACCCGGTGATCCACCTAGCAAGTGTGTTGTTTCTCAACAAAACAAGCTCTTTTGCAGTTACAGAAATTAGATAAATCATTACCACTGACAGGGTGCTTACAATGATGATCACCTATTATTTATGTATGTAAAACCTTTATCCCAAAAAAGCAAAAGACTGTTGCTGTAACTGATTATAAAGTATTGGCTAGAGTTCAGCTTCAATTTGTTACTGTATGCTGCTGTCCAAAGGTGCCCCTGAGCTCCTTCATCCAGAGTGGGGGCACTCTAATACAGGAGTTGTTTTACTGGCCAGATCACCAGTTGAAAAAAGAGGGAAATAAAAGCCTAAAAAAGAAAACTAATGCAGCCACCACATCTAATGATTGGTAAACTGCAATATATTACCATTTCGGTTTGGGATTTAGTAACACTTTAATCTCATAACCATATCTGAAATACCTCCAGCATTCAAGGGTGGCCAATATCTACTCAGGTATGATATTTGTAGCATGAAAAATGTGTGTGTATGAAAATTGCATTATTGTGTGTGTTAAGAAAACCAATGTCTTGTATGTGACCTCTATCATACCTCCCAACATTTTGAGATGGGAATGAGGGACACCTACTAACAAATGTATGTAGGCATAGAGCACGCCCCCTGCCACACCCCCTTAAAAGGAGAATTAACCAAAAAAAGGTTAATTAAATCCACAAGGATTTTTTTTTACCACTACTTTTCCTTTATATTGGCTTTTAAAATGTACAAATGCAGCAATTTAGAAATTGGATGAAAGGTTTAGCACTGGGAAACACTTTTTAATGTGCATTTTATATACAACTATATGGATCAGACCAAAAATGAGGGACAAACGAAGGGGGGCAGAGGGACAGAGGGACATTGCTCCAAATCAGGGACAGTCCCTCAAAATTAGGGACAGTTGGGAGCTATGCTCTATGATGCAGATTCTTTCCACAAGGGCCTACCATTCATATCAGTCCTATAGCCTGCAAAATTTGTTACAAATAAATCCACCTTTGCCAGACACCATAATGTGTAGCCTGGTTTGTACAAATACTGTATGAGCTCATTCAAATTCCTATTGTCAGTTTCAAAGAACCAGATATTCTGTTCCTAAATCAAAAGGAGGAGCCAGAACCGAGAAAAGGAGGATCGGGGGTGCTCTGTGCAAAACCATTACACAGAGTAGGTAAGTATAACATGTTTATTATTTTAAATTTAAAAAATGGAGCCTTGAGAGCCGGTTCACACAGGGGCGACTCGTCAGGCGACTCAGCCGCTTGACAAGTCGCGCCCCGCTTTCTTTAATGGAACCGTTCTAATAGGAGTGACGCAAGTCGCTCCGACTTAGAAAAAGGTTCTTGTACAACTTTGGGGGCGACACGGGGCTACTTACATTGACTTCAATACAGAAGTCATTTTGCAAGTCGCCTCTGAAGTCGTCTTCAGATCGCCTTGCCGAGTCACCCCCAAAGTCGTGACGCCTGTGTGTGAACCGGCTCTTAGAACCGCTTTATTAAATATACACGTGAGCAAGTTGGAGTTGTTTATTATCCAAAAAACAACTAACTTTTAGCAAGCAGCTGTTCATTGTATTCATCTTTTTAGTTCTCTTTTACAGTGGGCAGATTGGTTAGCATACAGTTAGCAACACAAAAACAAAATGATTAAATCGTGTTTGAAAGGAGACAACATGAAACATTCACACTGGATTCAACATCTATAAAAAGAAGCAAAGAGAACTCAGAATCTCTTTGGATTTAAGTAATCTTGGGTGATACGCAAGGATGGCCATGGGCTTGAGCAAGATCTAATAAAGATAGTACTCATCAAGATGGCAATAAAACAACTGGGGAAATGTGGTAATGCATCACAAGGCAGATAAGTAAAGAAGACAATTAATGATGGCAAAGAGAAAAGAAAAGTTGAAAAGAAAAACAATGATAAAGTCAAAGTGGTGTTAAGACCATACTGATTTTTTTCTTTACATTGCTACTCTTGTATTACCAGGTCTCAGGTATGGTGATTGAGGCTGGGTTCACATATATGCAATTCGGAAATCGCACTAATTCCTCTTGAAAAAACATGCGATTCTTTGCATTGCGATTTGATCCCATTCATTTTGTGCAGTCACCTTTTTTTTTTGCTGCACCGATGCGAACACCCATGTGATCCGATTCTTGCAATCACACTGCATTTTGTGATCTGCATTGGGGTGTCATTAATGTAACATTCCAATGCACTATTCCCAGCGCACACATTCCTGTAGAGATGGAAATGTGAGTAGTCAGAGAGAGTGATGTCACCAGCACACCTCGATCTCCAAGTTGGGTTCAATCATTACAGCTGAGAGCAATGTTTCGAAGCCACCCAGGACTCCTTTCACATGCCGGATGAAGGGATCCTGCGTGGCTCCGTAACGTTGCTATCTGCTGTAACAATGTGATCATTAATTAAATCTTTGGACCCATTTTATAGATCTTGGTGTGCTGGTTACATCACTCTCTCTCATTCATTTAACATTGACAATGGTGGCAGATCGCATGAACAGAGTGTGATTTTATTGCAGTGCGGGAAACGCTCAGGATTCGCTGCGTTTCCCACAAATATGGGAACTGAGCGGGAGAAGGGGATAGATGAGGAAAGATATGCATGATTATGGTCACCCTTAGCGGCTGTATCAACATGCTTTGGACTTGCATTGATGGCATTAGTTTGACATCAGTTTTAGATGTTTCTGAGATCATTCAACAGTCATTGACGGGTGCAATGCAGGACACCTGCAGACTGTCTGTGTAAGCTGTCTGCTTGTACCTCATATGAGCAGGCTGTTACACAATGACAGGAAGCATCAATGAACTGCTATAATGCTCAACAGCGTCTTGGTAGTTCATTGAGAACTACAAGCTGGCAGCCACAAAGGCCGTTGATGCTTGTAGTTTCCCCATTCACATAGTTCTTTTAGAACGAAATTTCTTTAAATTGCGACAGCGAGATCAGGGAGAAGATCTACAGGCAGCGGATCAGGGAGTAACTGCAGCAGTGGGAACACGTTGCATGTTCCATCTTCAAAAACAAGTGGAACATGTAACTTGTTCCCAAAGGTGAACTTATCCTTTAAGCAAAATAAATACAACTCATTCAAGTGTTTAATCTGTCTAATTTACTATACTTTAGTATCAATAGTGGGCTTTTAGATGGTACTCAGTTTAACACCTTGACCAACACATAGGGTTGCCATCTGTCCAGATTCACCCAGACAGTCCGGGTTTGGAATCATGTGTCCCTGGTTTCAGACAGACTGAAACCAGGACAAATTATTCAGACCGAGCTTTGGCTCCCCAACTAACTAAGACAGTCACACACAAATCTGGTGCCGTCGGTAAGCTGTGGGTTCAGGTTCAGGTTCAGCATTACGGGGCTGCAGGGCAATTATGTCAGCAAAGGCAATTTAGCCACACCCACTGTTCGCTGTGGCACGCTATGCACAAAACATTACTACACTCCTTGGGGCACCCAAGGGTGTCCCAGGCCGCTAAAGTGTTTGGGTTTGCATTGAAGAAAAGGTGGCAACCCCACCAACACATGTTACAAATATAAAAGGATTCTTCGGCTATGTTCACGCTAGCACTAAAGGACATATAAAATAAAAAGGTGTACTGAACTGCCTTTGCATTATATTACAATGAGCTTGTGGGTCTGCTAGGGGAGCAAAAGCAGTGCCTGATCTGACAAGTGTGATTCCTGCAATATCACCAATTATGTAAGAAGCATTGATAATGGGTTTCCCTTAGTATACTTACTGTGGTGCTATGATGTCATCTTCATGTACTGCATGTACTGTATTTACCAACCTCTATTGCTAATCTTACACTCGGTAGTTGAAATAAACAATATTGAATACTAAATCTGTTTCTTTTTTTTTATGCACAACCACAGCAGAATTATTCATTAAAGTTCATTAAATTACCCAGTTTCTTGCAACTTCCTGTCTATGTATGCATTTAATGCCACAAACAAATAACTTTTGTGAAAACTTTTGTGAAAATCTATATATCATGGTTTGGTGTTACAGGACTTTGCTCTTTGAAATATTTTTACCTATTGAGACACAACTCAAGAAATTGCTTGAATAAGCTTATTTTGATTCCTACACATCCAGTTGTAAAAGATTAGAAACCTGGTTATGTTTTGTTTTGTTTCTCTTAGGAAGGCCATCCCAAACTAGATAACAAGTTGTAGATCATTTTTAATGAGCTTCTCTAATGGAAAACAAAAGAGAGGAGGAAAGTCATTTATGTGATCGTTTATCTAGCTTTCCAATTAACAGAAGTGGTGATTAGAGTCAGGTATAGTAAAAGAGATAACCATAGCCTAACCCTGCCAAACCAATCTGCCTATAGGATACAGTGTCTGTTGTATTTGATTTTGCTAATGGCAATCATCCCATCCATTCCGGTAAGGTGCAAACAATGGAAAAGGAGGAAGTTAGAGGTGAAAACCATTATAATTTTTTTTAATGGTGATAAACTTACAACAGAAGATACCCATAGCCCAGGGAAGAGCTGGCAAAGAGATCTACATACCAACGGTACATATAGTGTACAAAGCACCTACTATACATAGTGTTTATTGATCTCAATATCTCAATACCTTACATGAGCCATCATATTATAGGCTGTACATTTTTCTGGAGAAGAAACAAATAGAAATGTGACTATCCTTAAGATCAATAAAGCTGCTGTACAAATGAATTGGGATGAGCCGAACACCCGCCGGTTCGGTTCGCACCAGAACCTGCAAACGGACCGAAAGTTTGCGCGAACTTTAGAACCCTATTAAATACAATGGACTCAAACGTTCAAAATCAAAAGTGCTAATTATAAAGGCTAATATGCAAGTTATTGTCCTAAAAAGGGTTTGGGGACCCAGGTGACATGTATCAATGCAAAAAAAAAATTAAAAAGTGAAATATTCCTTTAAATATCGTACCAGGGGGGTGTCTAAAGTATGCCTGTGAAGTGGCACGTGTTTCCCGTGTTTAGAACTGTCCCCGCACAAAATGACATTTCTAAAGGAAAAAAAGTCATTTAAAACTTGCGGCTTTAATGTAATGTCTGGTCCCGGCAATATGGATGAAAATCATTGAGAAAAATGGCATGGGTACCCCCCCAGAAAAATGGCATGGGTACCCCCCCACCCCAGCCCACTACCAGCCCCTTTGGGTCTTGTATGGATATTAGGGGGAACGCCGCACCCAAATTAAAAAAAGGCCCTATATACTCTGAACAGCAGTATACAGGCGGTGCAACCAAGAAATATGTTTGTAATTTGGAACAGGTAAATTTTTTAAGTGTAGCTCCAGCCAAAAAATCTATTTTTAAGCTTTTTGGAAAACATGGGGAAGGGTTATCACCCCTGTAACATTTGTTTTGCTGTTTGTGCAGTGTGCACCTGTTCAGAACATTTCACCTCACTTTCTGTCCCAATGACAAATGTTTTTTTGAAAATTTGGGGTTTTTATTGAAACAAGGATTGGTGATAAAGCATCAGTGGAGAGGAGACACTTTTTTCCCATATTAACTCTTATAGGAGAGAATTTCCCTTCCTAGGGGTAGATTTCCTCTCACTTCCTGTTGTCTCCTTCCATTTGCAAGTAGGAGTCGTTTGTAAGTTGGATGTTTGAAAGTAGGGGCCTGCCATATACTCTGCAGAAATTTGGCCCTTAGGTGTTGGTGTTGCCACAACACTGTAAGCCCTCACAGTTACTCTTGGTGGGCACTGGAACGCCCTGCTGTGAACTATTATATCAAGAATTGTAATTACATGCCATTGTTGAACAGCGGTAGGAAAAAATTGGGTTTTTGGTGGTGGTGCTGGTGCCACAACACTGTAAGTCCTCACAGTTCCTCTCGGTGGGTGCAGGAATGGGCCCAGCTGTGAAATATTTGACCAAGAATTGTAATTACATGCCCCTGTTGAACAGGACCAGAAAAATTGGGCCTTTGGTGGTGGTGGTGGTGTTGCCACAACACTGTAAGCCCTCACAGTTACTCTTGGTGGGCGCAGGAATTGGCCCTGCTGTGAATTATTAGATCAAGAATTGTAATTACATGCCCCTGTTAAACAGGGGCATAAAAATTGGGCCTTAGGCACTGGTGCCACAACACTGCAACCCCTCACAGATACTGTACTTGGAGCGCAGCAATGAGCCCTGCTGCAAAGTATTGCATCAAAAATTGCAAATTACATGCCCCTGTTAAACAGGGGCTGAAAAATTGGGCCTTAGGCACTGGTGCTGGTGCCACAACACTGCAACCCCTCACAGATACTGTAGTTGGAGCGCAGCAATGAGCCCTGCTGCAAAGTATTGCATCAAAAATTGTAAATACACGCCCCTCTTAAACAGGGGCTGAAAAATTGGGCCTTAGCCACTGGTGGCGGTGCCCAGAACCAAAAATGTTCTTACAAGCTATCAGCATGATCATTGAGGAGGAAGAGGATAGTCACTCAGCATAACAGGATAGTCAGCATCAGCATAGGTAGTCTTGAAGGGATCTGACATTTCAAAAAAAAATATTCGGTTACATCAGCATCAGGTGCTTGGTAGCTGGTGGTGATCCAAGACTGATTAATTTTTATGAAGGTAAGTCGATCGACCGAGTCGGTGGACAGGCGCACCCTGTGATCGGTTACAAAGCCTCCAGCAGCACTGAATGTGTGTTCCGAAAGAACGCTGGATGCAGGACAGGCCAGTAGCTCAATTGCATACCGTGCAAGCTCTGGCCAGTGATCGATCCTCGAGATCCAGTAACCCAGAGGATTTTTGGTGGGAAAGGTGTCCAAGTCTGATCTTGCCCCTGGGTATTCCTGCACTATGTAAACCAAACCCTGGCGATGGTTGCTGGAAGCGATCATACCTTTGGGCTGCTTACTAAAAAATTGTCTGAACGCATCGGTCAGACGGCAACATTCTCCACCGCTCCTTCTTTGACTGATCGAAGCCTCAGCAACACGTCCAGGACCAGGAACACGTTGCACAGACCTTTCTGCAAGGCCTCCCGAAGATGCTTCATCCTCTGCTCCCTCTGCGACGTCACGATAAGGTCCACAACCTTACCCTTGTAACGTGGATCAAGGAGGGTTGCCAGCCAGTAATGATCCCTCTCCTTGATTGCACGAATACGAGGATCCCTCTGCAGGCTTTGCAGGATCAGGGAGGCCATGCAGCGTAGGTTTGCTGAGGCATTTGGTCCGGAGTCCTCTGGGTCACTCAGGCCGACATGATCCGCACCCACCTCCTCCCAGCCACGTACAAATCCATGGGTGTCTTGGGACTGTAATTGATTCCTTGAAGACTGCTGCTGATAGTTACATAGTTAGTCAGGTTGAAAAAAGACACAAGTCCATCCAGTTCAACCATAAAAAAAAATATATATATATATATATATCGTACAATCCCATATACCGAATTCTATACCCACAGTTGATCCAGAGGAAGGAAAAAAACCCCAGCAGAGCATGATCCAATTTGCTACAGCAGGGGAAAAAATTCCTTCCTGATCCCCCGAGAGGCAATCGGATATTCCCCGGATCAACTTTACCTATAAATGTCAGTACCCAGTTATATTATGTACATTTAAGAAAGAATCCAGGCCCTTCTTAAAGCAATCTACTGAGCTGGCCAGAACCACCTTTGCAGGGAGTCTATTCCACATTTTCACAGCTCTTACTGTGAAGAAACATTTCCGTATTTGGAGGTGAAATCTCTTTTCCTCTAGACGCAAAGAGTGCCCCCTTGTCCTTTGTGTTGACCGTAAAGTGAATAATTCAACACAAAGTTCACTATATGGACCCCTTATATATTTGTACATGTTGATCATATCCCCCTTAATCTCCTCTTCTCAAGAGTGAATAAATTCAGTTCCTCTAATCTTTCCTCATAGCTGAGCTCCTCCATGCCTCTTATCAGTTTGGTTGCCCTTCTCTGCACTTTCTCCAGTTCCCCAATATCCTTTTTGAGAACTGGGGCCCAAAACTGAACTGCATATTCCAGATGAGGCCTTACTAATGATTTGAACAGGGGCAAAATGATATCTCTCTCTTTGGAGACCATACCTCTCTTAATACAAGAAAGGACTTTGCTCGCTTTGGAAACCGCAGCTTGGCATTGCATGCCATTATTGAGCTTATGATCTACCAAAACCCCCAGATCCTTATCCACTACGGATCCCCCAAGTTTTACTCCCCCTAGTATGTATGATGCATTCATATTCTTAGCCCCCAAGTGCATAACTTTACATTTATCAACATTAAACCTCATCTGCCACATAGTCGCCCAATTAGACAGAGCATTGAGGTCGGCTTGTAAATTGGCGACATCCTGTAAGGACGTTATTCCACTGCATAGCTTGGTGTCATCTGCAAAGACAGAAAATGTTACTTTTGATCTCAGACCCAATATCATTTATAAACATAATAAAAAGTAAGGGTCCCAGCACTGAACCTTGGGGTACACCACTGATAACCTTGGACCATTCAGAGTAAGAATCATTAACCACTACTCTCTGAATTCTGTCTTTTAGCCAGTTTTCTATCCATTTACAAACTGATATTTCCAATCCTGTAGACTTTACCTTGCACATGAGCCGTGTGTGGGGAACTGTATCGAACACTTTTGCAAAATCCAAGTATACCACGTCCACAGCCACCCCTCTGTCCAAGGTCTTGCTTACCTCTTCATAAAAAGAAATCAGGTTTGTCTGACAACTTCTGTCTTTCATGAATCCGTTCTGTCTGTTACTTAAATAGTTTTTTTCCAGCAAGAACTCATCTATGTGATCTTTTATTATTCTCTTCAGTATCTTCCCAACTATGGAAGTTAAACTAACAGGTCTATAGTTACTTGGTAAAGACTTAATTCCCTTTTTAAATATAGGCACCACATTGGCCCTGCGCCAATCCAGTGGTACTATTCCTGTCATTAATGAGTCCCTAAAAATTTAATACAATGGCTTTGAAATTACAGAGCTCAATTCTTTTAGGATCCGTGGGTGTATGCCATCTGGTCCAGGTGCTTTATCCACCTTTATTCCATCTAAATATTTCTGGACCATATCACTTTTGAGCCATCCACCCCCATTTTGGACATGAGCTCCCCCATGCTCCTTTGTATACACAGAACTGAAGAAAGTATTTAATAAATTAGCCTTCTCTTTGTCCCCAGTCACCCACTCTAGATTATTTTGTAAAGGGCCTACATGCTCAGACTTGACCTTTTTACTATTAATATATTTGAAGAATTTTTTGGGGTTTGTCCTACTATCTTTTGCAATCTGTCATTCATTTTGAATTTTTGCATCCTTGATTTCCTTTTTACATATCCTGTTATATTCTTTGTAACATTTAAATGACACTAGTGTTCCCTCATTTTTATATTTTTTAAAAGCTCTTTTCTTATAGTTTATAGCTTTTTTAACTTTGGCAGTGAGCCACATAGGTTTTATTTTTAGCCTTTTAAACTTATTGCCCATGGGAATATACTTTGCAGTGAGTTCACAAACAGTCTTTTTGAAGAATTCCCATTTCTGTTCTGTGCCCATTGATGCCAATATTCCCTCCCAGTCTAAGTCCTGGGGAGCAGCGATCATTCTTGGAAAATTTGCTCTCTTGAGTGCTAGGCTCCACCTCCATGCTGACACAATCCTCCTCCTCCTCCTCCTCCTCGTCCTCTTCCTGTGTGATAGCCGGGCCAGCAGGAACACTGTCTGGATAAAGGGGGCCTTTAGAGGTAGGGAAGTCCTCCTCTTCCTGCCTCTGTTCTGACTCAAGTGCCCTGACCATTATTCAACGCAGCATGTGCTCCAACAGGTGGACAAGAGGGACAGTGTCACTGATGCATGCACTGTCACTGCTCATCATCCTCGTGACCACCTCAAATGGTGCCAGGACAGTGCATGCATCCCTGATCATGGTCCACTGGCGTGGGGAAAAAATCCAAGCTCCCCTGACCCTGTCCTGGTGCCATATTGCAACACATACTAATTGATGGCCCTCTGCTGCGTGTGCAGCCGCTGCAGCATGGCCAACGTAGAGTTCCACCTGGTGGGCATGTCACAGATTAGGCGGTTCTTGGGCAGGCTGGATTCCTTTTGCAGGTCAGCCAGCCGAGCACTGGCATTATATGACCGGCGGAAATTCCCACAGAGCTTCCTGGCCTGCTTCAGGACATCCTGTAAGCCCGGGTACCTGCCCAAGAACTGCTGCACCACCAAGTTAAGGACGTGAGCCAAACAGGGCACATGGGTCAGTTGTGCCCGTCGGAGGGCGGAGAGGAGGTTGGTGCCATTGTTGCAAACCACCATTCCTGGCTTAAGCTGGTGGTGTGGCGTCAACCACCTCTGAGCCTGCCCCTGCAGAGCTGACAGAATCTCTGCTCCAGTGTGGCTCCTGTCCCCCAAGCACACCAGCTCAAGCACCGCATGGCATCTTTTTGCCTGCGTACTTGCATAGCCCCTTGAACGCCTACGGAGCACCGCTGGTTCCAAGGACAAAGCACAGGTAGAGGCCATGGAAGAAGAAGAAGAGGAGGGGGTGGAGAAGAGAGGTGTGTCAGAATCACCAGTAGTAACATTTTGGAGGCGTGGTGGCGGAACAAACTCCAACACTACTGCACCTTGTCCTGCATCCTTCCCAGCTGCCAGCAGAGTCACCCAATGCGCTGTGAAAGATAGGTAACGTCCCTGTCCATGCCTGCTGGACCATGAGTCAGCGGTAATATGCATCTTACTGCTGACCGCGCTGTCCAGCGAGGCCAAGACATTGACTTCCACATGCCTGTAGAGAGCCGGAATCGCCTTCCGTGAGAAAAAGTGGCGTTTGGGAACCTGCCACTGAGGAACCGCACATTCCACAAACTCACGGAAGGGGGCAGAGTCTACCAACTGAAAAGGCAATAGTTGAAGTGCTAGCAATTTAGCCAAGCTAGCATTCAACCGCTGGGCATGTGGATAGCTGGGAGCGAACTTCTTTTGGCGGTGCAACAGCTGGGGTAGGGAAATTTGCCTGGTACAATCGGACGTTGGTGTACCGATAGCAGATTGCCCGCAAGGGTTTTCAGGTTTCAGAGAGGACTGAAGGAATAGTGGGGTTGGAGATCCCAGCTGATGAGGAGCAAGGAGAGGTCCACTTTGTTCTTTGGTGTGGGTCTTATAGGTACGCTTGCCAACGAACTGCATGGCAGGTCGACATATGTCTGGTCAAGCACGTGGTGCCCAAGCGGCTGATGTTTTGGCTACGCGAGATAAGCTTCAGACATATGTTGCAAATGGCAACGGTGCGATCTGCTGCACACGTCTGAAAAAAGGCCCACACCAAAGAACTTTTGGAATAACGCGCAGAGACAGCAGCGCACTGCACATGCGGAGCTCTGCGGTGTGATGCAGTCGGTGTGCTGCCCTTAAGCTGGCCCCTGGAGGGCATCCTGCCTCGTTGGAGATGTGCCTCCTCCTCCTCCTCTCTCCTATCAGGCACCCACGTGGAGTCAGTGACCTCATCATCCCCTCCCTCCTCATCACTGGAGCAAATCTGGCAGTATGCTGCAGCTGGGGGAACATGACTGTCAGATAGCTGTCCTTGTTGGGCACCCCCTCTCTCTGGGCTCACGTTACTATCCCCTCTCTCTGGGCTCATGTTACTGCCTTCTTCTAGCTGGATTCCATCATCGGAGCCTTCAAAACGCTGGGCATCCTCCTGGAGCATGTACCCAACACTGTGGTCAAACAGTTCGGGGACTCTTCAGGAGGACATGGTGGGGTTAGGGAAGGAGTGACTGATGCCACTGAGCCGAGGGAAGAGACCGCTTTGGCAGCTCCTTTGCCAGACAAAGTACCCTGAGCCTGGGTGAGAGAGGATGAGGAGGATGAGGACGGCTTGGTCATCCACTCTACCAAGTCTTGGGCATGTTGCGGCTCAACACGGCCAGCTGCTGAAAAGAAGGACAAGCGTGTCCCACAGCCATGTGTTGATGAGGATGCACCGTGTCTACTACCAGAACTGTTGCCTCTAGACACAGAGCCTGCTTGCCCGCTTTTATTGCCTCGTGACTGTCTGCCTCTCCTTGTTTGCCTTCCAGACATACTAATGGCCTGCAGTGAGATGTAGCCGCACAAAGGTGGGATGTATGTATATATATATATATATATATCTGTACTGATTACAATGCAGCTATCAGAATCGACTGCCTGCTGTGGTATTAGTATGGGAAAAGCAGCAATTGTCTTCAGTTAGTTTTAGGTGAACACTGTGCAGAGGACACAGTACACTAACTGAAAATACTTTCAGCTCTCTGCCTGTGGTTTTATTATGAGAACATCACTAATTGTATTCAGGTAAGCTTTAGGTGAACGCTATGCAAAGCACACAGTACACTAAGTGAAACACTGCAGCTAGCACAATCACCTTCCTGCCTGTCACAGTATAGAGAATAACAGGAACGGATCTAGCTAAACTGATTACAGTGTATAAATATATATACAACACCTAGGATGCATATATATCCTCTACACCATAGGCGTGTGCACAGGGTGTGCCAGGTGTGCCCAGGCACACCCTAATCACCCTGTGCAGCACAGATTCCCCCTACTGCCCTGGCTCCCATCTTTCCCCCGCAGCGCTGCCAGCTTCCCTCCTCTCCTATCGGTTGTTGCTGCTGTTTTAGGAGTGGGGAAGGGGCCAGTAAATATGTAATTTACCAGCCCCTTCCCTTTCTGAATGAACACTGTGAGCGATCGGTAGTGTGTGTTTGGGCTTTGGGGTGCACACCCTAATGCAATAGGCTACGCACACCTATGCTCTACACACTGTAACTGCAGCTAACTGACTCGCCTGCCTGCTCTATCTAACTCAATATAAATGACACTGTCTCTCTCTCTCTGTAAGCTCTCTCTTTAACCACCGCAACACACTACAAAAGGCCGCCACGGAGGCGGCCTTATATAGGGTGGGGCGTGTACTAAACCCCCTGGGACATAATTGGCCAAAGCCACCCTAAAAACACCCCAAAACACCCCATTAAAAAGAGTGTTAATGTACACAGCGAGATGTAAATGGGCTGTAAAAAGGGGGTTCATTTACTAAAGGCAAATTATGCTGTTCACTTTGAACGGGAATTTTCACTTTGCAAGAGAATTTAACCTTAGACTGTAGTGGAGCTCTGCTGACTTTCATCAACCAATCAAAATACTTAGTTTTTTCCTTGCACATTATTGATGCCTTGTACACATGATCGAATTTCCGTTGGGATAAACTCAGACGGAATTCCGTTCAAGCTGTCTTGCACCAAATTCCGACCATCCAAAACGTGGTGACGTACAACACTGACGACGGCACTATAAAGGGAAAGTTCAAATCCAACGGCGCCACCCTTTGGGCTGCTTTTCCTGATCCTCGTGTTTAGTAAAAGTTTGGTGAGAGACGATTCGCGCTTTTCAGTCTTCATGCTTTCAGTTTGTTTTCTGCCATTCAGTTGGTGCGTGTGGGTTTGTATCTGTCTTTCAGGGTGTGTAGTCAGGTCCTATCTGTTTTTCAGTGCGTTTTTGTCCGCTCGTTTCTGATTTTCAGGTCGTTCTTCATAGGACTTTCTGTTCTTCAGTGCGTTCTGTTTAGTTCGTTCTGACCAGCCGACCGTTTTCTAGCTATGTTGCGGGTACGGACTCGTTGTAGAGTTTGTGCTGTGCTTGGGCTTGGTTTTGGGGTTAATGCCCGAGCTCAGACCATGAACAGGGTGAGGAGGAGTTCATGGACGAAGAATTGGTTGCTCCAGCGGGACCAATTCTGTCATATGCCTCTGCTGCAGGAGATCCAGGAGAATAATCCTGATGACTTCAGGAATTATCTCCGGATGACCGACCCCGTTTTTCACCGTCTGTTGGATTTGGTGTCCCCCTATATCATAAGGCAGGACACTGTAATGCGACAAGCCATCACTGCCGAGCAGAGGCTAGTTGCCACGTTGCGATACCTAGCGACTGGGAGAAGCCAGCAGGACCTCAAGTTCATGACAGGCATCTCCCCCCAGGATCTGGGGATCATTATCCCAGAAACCTGTTCTGCCATCATCCAAGTCCTGCAGAAGGACTAAGTGAAGGTAAGTTTTCTCCTTTAACATCACATTCTATGTATTTAATGCTTGCTAATGTATTTTATTTCTTTAATCCTTCCCTAATTACCATGATTGTAATATGCTGTGAATGTCCCCTTTGTCCTCATGCATGTTGTAGGCTTTTAATGCTCCTTTTTTGGCCTACATGTATATTTCACATCACTAACCTCTCCAGCATGCTATCCTGTTCTCAGTAAATTCAGGCAGAGGCTTTTTTTGTGGAGGGCCCAAACTCATTTATAAACCCCCCCCCCCCCTAAAATGTCTACAAATGTTTTTGATCTCATTAAATTCAGGCAGAGTGGCAGAGGCTTTAGGGCCCAAACTCATTTAGAACTCCCCCCCCCCCCTAAAATGTCTACAAATGTTTTTGTTCTCATTAAGTTCAGGCAGTGTGCCAGAGGCTTTTTTTTGGAGGGCTCAAACTCATTTTGAACCTTCCCCCCCACCCGAAACTTTTTACAATGGGCCATCAGAGGGGGTGAGGAATCTGATAAGTGGGCCTTATATTTTTGTCTTTAACCACTTAAGCCCCGGACCATTTCGGGCCATTAGGACCAAGCCTGTTTTTGGGATTCGGCACTGCGCTGCTTTAACTGTAAATTGTGCGGACATGCAATGTTGTACCCAAATGAAATTTGTGTCCTTTTCTTCCCACAAATAGAGCTTTCTTTTAATGGTATTTGATTGCCTCTGCGATTTTTATTTTTTGCGATATAAATGGAAAAAGAACGAAAATTTTGAAAAAAAAAGATATTTTCTACTTTTTGTTATAAGAAAAATCGAATAAACTCAATTTTAGTCATACATTTAGGCCAAAATGTATTCAGCCACATGTCTTTAGTAAAAAAAATGTCAATAAGCGTATATTTATTGGTTTGCGCAAAAGTTATAGCGTTTACAAACTAGGGTACATTTTCTGAAATTTACACAGCTTTAAATTTATGACTGCCTATCTCATTTCTTGAGGTGCTAAAATGGCAGGGCAGTACAAAACCCCCCCAAATGACCCCATTTTGGAAAGTAGACACCCCAGGGAAATTGCTGAGAGGCATGTTGAGCCCATTGAATATTTTTTTTTTTCGTCCCAAGTGATTGAATAATGACAAAAAAAAAAAAAAAAAAAACAAATTACAAAAAGTTGTCACTAAATGATATATTGCTCACACATGCCATGGTTATATGTGGAATTGCACCCCAAAATACATTCTGCTGCTTCTCCTGAGTACGGGGATACCACATGTGTGGGACTTTTTAGGAGCCTAGCCACGTACGGGACCCCGGAAACCAAGCACCGCCTTCAGGATTTCTAAGGGCGCAAATTTTTGATTTCACTCCTCACTACCTATCACAGTTTCGAAGGCCATAAAATGCCAAAATAGCACAAAACCCCCCCAAATGACCCCATTTTGGAAAGTAGACACCCCAAGCTATTTACTGAGAGGCATGTTCAGTCCATGGAATATTTTATATTTTGCCACAAGTTGCGGGAATATGACAAACTTTTTTTTTTTTGCACAAAGTTGTCACTAAATGATATATTGCTCACACATGCCATGGACATATGTGAAATTACACCCCAAAATACATTCTGCTGCCTCTCCTGAGTACGGGGATACCACATGTGTGAGACTTAATGGGAGCCTAGCCGCGTACGGGACCCCAAAAACCAAGCACCGCCTTCAAGGTTTCTAAGGGCATAAATTTTTGATTTCACTCCTCACTACCTATCACAGTTTTGAAGGCCATAAAATGCCAAGATGGCACAAAACCCCCCCAAATGACCCCATTTTGGAAAGTAGACACCCCAAGCTATTTGCTGAGAGGCATGTTGACCCCATTGAATATTTTTTTTTTTTGTCCCAAATGATTGAATAATGACAAAAAGAAAAAAAAAATGTACAAAAAGTTGTCACTAAATGATATATTACTCACACATGCCATGGTTATATGTGGAATTGCACCCCAAAATACATTCTGCTGCTTTTCCTGAGTACGGGGATACCACATGTGTGGGACTTTTTGGGAGCCTAGCCGCGTACAGGGCCCCAAAAACCAAGCACTGCGAACGCTGCAGTTATGTGTGTTGTGTTTGGTAAGTGACAGTGATCGATCGATACTGCACTTGGGTGGACTGGGCTGGGCTGGGCTGGGCGGAGGGGCTAAACGCAGGCGCTAGCAGGTATCTGGGCTGATCCCGCTAACACTGCGTTTTTGGGAACCCTAAACCGCTGGGGATGCTAGTATAGATCTGATCAGATCTGATCAGATACTATACCACTAAGGGGGGTGTATGCTTTGCGCGTGGGTGTTAGCGTTACTGTCACTAACCTAACACTGCCTGGGGCGACGCAGACCCTCTCTGGCGCTAAAACCTAATTGATCTCACCCGCCGGGCGATCAGGGGGGTTAAACCTTTATTGGGTTATATACGGCGGGTGCCCTGATGCTATAAAAAGCAAACTAATCAACCAGCGTCACCCGTAACCTTTATATGGTGATCACTGGTGAAAGGGTTAACTAGGGGCAATCAGGGGGTTAAAATCTTTATTAGGTTAAATATGGGGGTACCTGACACTAAATAAAAACCTAACGGGTAACCTAAATAACTAAATAACTTACTGGCTAACCAGTGACACCAGTGACGCTTATACGGCGATCACTGGTGAAAGGGTTAACTCTAGGGGCAATCAGGGGGTTAAAATAATATATGGGGGTACCTGACACTAATAAAAACCTGCGGCGAACCTAAAAAAAAATAACTGCCTATCTAAAACACCAGCGACACGAATACAGCGATCGGAAAAACAATCGCTTAGTGACGCTGAAGTTAGGGGGTGAAAGGGTTACCTGGGGGGTGATCAAGGGGTTAAACCTTTATTAGGGGGGTTAGGGGGCTACCCTGGACCTAAAGGGGCCTAATCCTAACTGCCCTGCAACTTTTTACAATCACAGATGACACTAAATGCAGTGATCAGTAAAATAAATGATCACTGCAATCAGTGACACTGTGATTGGGGGCTTTGGGGTGACCTGGGGGGTGATCTGGGGGTGACTGGGGGGTGATTTGTGTGCCTATGTGTACCTACGTGTCAGTGGACTGTTAGTGCACTAACCTGCTTCCTCTCTGCTCGGCGCCGGGAACGGAAAGACCGCGGCGAGGGAGATGACATCACTTCCTCCAGCCTTGTTTACATCACATGGCGGAGGAAGCATTTTCATTGGCCGGGAGCGATCGCGAGGGGGGGGGCAGAATCGAGCGCCCCCCCCTCATGCCTGATCGCTCCCGAACACTTAACGGCCGCTCACTGCAGTGAAGGGGGGTCCGGATGGACCCCCCAACTGCACAAAGGCGATCACGTAGATCTACGTGATTCTGCCTGTCCGTGCCATTCTGCCGACGTAAATCGGCGGTGGGCGGTCGTTAAGTGGTTAAATACTGCTTAAAATAAATGTTATGCTGATGTTGGCCAAGAATGTTTGTGTCTAATCTGCTTGCAATGTTATGTGCAAAAGTACTATTTTTTTTTCTGGTTTGACTCCACAGTTTTCTTCAACACCACAGGAATGGCAGACTGTGGCTTCCCAATTTTCTGAGCGGTGGGACTTCCCCAACTGCGGGGGAGCAATAGACGGGAAGCACATCCACGTCATGCCACCACCCCATTCGGGGTCATATTATTATAACTATAAAGGTTTTATTAGTATTGTATTGATGACGGTGGTGTCGGCACAGTATGAATTCCTGTATGTGGACGTGGGGAAGAATGGCCGGATGTCCGATGGTGGTGTCTTCGCATGGACAGAGTTTTCCCAACGTCTCGAGACTGGTGGCCTGGCACTGCCACCTGATGAAGACAATGTTGAGGGCCTTCCGTTCGTTTTTATCGCTGATGAAGCTTTCGGGCTGGGACCACACCTGATGAGGCCATTCCCCTTGAGGACCCTCACCCCGGAGAGGAGGGTTTTTAACAACCGGCTGGCCAGAAACCAAAGGGTTTTTGAGAATGCCTTCAAGATAATGGCCAGCCGGTTCCGCCTGTTTCTGACTGCAATACATATGGCGGAATACAAACTGAACAATGTCATCTTCAGCTGCTGCGTACTACACAACTTTTTGAGGAAAAATTCTCCTAATTATCTGGCCACAGTTGGGCCTGAGGCCGGACTTTCTGGAAATCCCCTGACGGGCCTGGATACTGGCCGTACTGGCTTGCCCCCCCCCAAAGCGCCCGTGAAGTGCGCCAGCAATATGTGGACTATTTTACGGGTAGGGGGGCCATTGCTATGCCAGACAATATCAAATTTTTTTTGGAATAAAAAATAAATACAATTTGAAAATCTTGTATGTTCTTTATTGCTTGTGTTTCTTTTTAGCTGTCTCCTAGGTTCTCCTAGTGCACTTGTAGTGCCAAGTGGATTTTCCTTTAGTAAATAACCCCCATTGTCACTGTAAAAACAAAATTGAAAGAAGAAGCCACACATTGTTGATTTTAAAATTATTTTTACTCTGTGCACATTCACATGTGCGTTATAAAATTTCTGGGTAAATTCAAACATATTTTTTTCATAAATTTTTCTTAACATTTTTTGGGGGTCTTGCATAAACAGGCATGTTTCAAACCAGAAAACATATACAACTCGGGAACTAACAAAGTTCAACCTTGAAAAACTGAAGGCAATATCAGACATAGTATCTAAAAAATGTGTTGCTGTTGCCTTCATCCAATGGGGTGATGTCACCCCTGAACAAGCCAAATTTTGAAGATGCACACAAATTGGGGATTTCCCTCCTGATCCCATGCCTAATGTCAACATGTGCTATCTGCCATCATAGGGGATCAATGTATGTGTTTTGGGGGTGCAACCCCTTCCTCTCACCTACTTGAGTTGCGAGGAAGGGGTTGCACCCACAAAACGCGTACATTGATCACCCCTGATGGCAGATAGCACATGTTGACACACTGTGTGCATCTTCAAAATTTGGCTTGGAAAAATACAAAAACATTGGGGAAATTAATCCCCCAAAGCTTAAAATGGTGGCATTTTGAAGATATATAGATTCTCCCCAACACATCAATCGTGTTCTTAATTTGTTGATCAAAAAAATGTAGTTTATTCCTTATGATGTCTATTTCCCGACTCCACACCATGAGGTCCTGGATTAGGATTTGTGCACTTGCACTGGAGAAATTTGTTTCTTCTTCAACAACCAGCACATCATCACCTAAAAAAAAAAAACATACCATGTATTATAAATATACAGGCCTACATATATTACCTGAATCTGTGGTGTGTCACAGCCAAGTACTTGCGGGCACTCTGCTAGCAGTACACCGACGTCCGATTCTAGCAGGCAAATTTCACTGCCCCAGCTGCTGGACCGTCGAAAGAAGTTCACTCCCAGCCATCCACATGCCCAGCGGTTGAATGCTAGCTTGGCTAAATTGCTAGCGCTTCAACTGCTGCCTTTTCAGTTGGTAGACTCGGCCCCCTTCCGTGAGTTTGTGCAATGTGCGGTTCCGCAGTGGCAGGTTC
Organism: Rana muscosa; assembly: GCA_029206835.1. NCBI lineage: Eukaryota > Metazoa > Chordata > Amphibia > Anura > Ranidae > Rana > Rana muscosa. The sequence continues at coordinate 189,280,544 of CM055123.1, forward strand.
CCAAACGCCACTTTTTCTCACGGAAGGCGATTCCGGCTCTCTACCGGCATGTGGAAGGCAATGTCTTGGCCTCGCTGGACAGGGCGGTCAGCAGTAAGGTTCATATTACCGCTGACTCATGGTCCAGCAGGCATGGACAGGGACGTTACCTTTCTTTCACGGCCCATTGGGTCACTCTTTTGGCAGCTGGGAAGGATGCAGGACAAGGTGCAGTAGTGTTGGAGGTTGTTCCACCGACACGCCTCCAAAATGCTACTGCTGGTTGTGACACACCTCTGTCCTCCACCTCCTCCTCTTCTTCTTCCTCCGTGGCCTCTTCCTGTGCTTTGTCCTCGGAACCAGCGGTGCTCCGTAGGCGTTCAAGGGGCTACGCAAGTACGCAGGCAAAAAGATGCCATGCCGTGCTTGCGCTGGTGTGTTTGGGGGACAGGAGCCACACTGGGGCAGAGGTTCTGTCTGTTCTGCAGGGGCAGGCCGAGAGGTGGTTGACGCCACCCCAGCTTAAGCCAGGAATGGTAGTTTGCGACAATGGCACCAACCTCCTCTCCGCTCTCCGACAGGGACAACTGACCCATGTGCCCTGTGTGGCTCACGTCCTTAACCTGGTGGTGCAGTGGTTCTTGGGCAGGTACCCGGGCTTACAGGATGTGCTGAGGCAGGCCAGGAAAGTCTGTGTGCATTTCCGCAGATCTTATAATGCCAGTGCTCGCCTGGCTGAGCTGCAAAAGGAGTTGAACCTGCCCAAGAACCGCCTTATATGTGACATGCCCACCAGGTGGAACTCAACGTTGGCCATGCTGCAGTGGCTGCACACGCAGCAGAGGGCCATCAATGAGTACCTGTGCGACTACGGCACCAGGACAGGGTCAGGGGAGCTCGGGTTTTTTTCACCACGCCAGTGGGGCATGATCAGGGATGCATGCACTGTCCTGGCACCATTTGAGGAGGCCACGAGGATGGTGAGCAGTGACAGTGCATGCATCAGTGACACTGTACCTCTTGTCCACCTGTTGGAATATACGCTGCGTGGAATAATGGACAGGGCACTTGAGGCAGAACAGAGGCAGGAAGAGGAGGACTTCCTTGCCTCTCAAGGCCCTCTTTACCCAGACAGTGTTCCTTCTGTCCCACCCATCGCACAGGAAGAAGAGGAGGAGGAGGAGGAGGAGGAGGAGGAGGATTGTGTCAGCATGGAGGTGGAGCCTGGCACTCAGCATCATCAGCAGCAGTCTTTTAGGGATGATTTACAGTCCCAAGAAACCAGTGGACTTGTACGTGGCTGGGAGGAGGTGGCTGCGGATCATGTCGTCCTTAGTGACCCAGAGGACTCCGGACCGAATGCCTCAGCTAACCTACGCTTCATGGCCTCCCTGATCCTGCAAAGTCTGCGGAAGGATCCTCATATTCTTCGGATCAAGGAGAGGGACCATTACAGGCTGGCCACTCTCCTTGATCCACGGTACAAGGGTAAGGTTGCGGACCTTATCTTCCCGTCGCAGAGGGAGCAGAGGATGAGACAACTCCGGGAGGCCTTGCAGAAAGGTCTGTGCAACGCGTTCCCAGAGACTGGGAGGTTAAAAACTCCTGGCCCTGGACAACGAGTTGCTGAAGCTTCGGTTAGTCAAAGAAGGAGCGGTGGGGAAGGTGGCCGTCTGACCGAAGCGTTCAGACAATTCTTTAGTCCGCAGCCCCAAGGTATGATCGGTTCCAGCAACCATCGCCAGCGTCTGATATATATGGTGCAGGAATACCTAGGGGCAAGGTCAGACTTGGACACCTTCCCCACCGAAAATCCTCTGGCTTACTGGGTCTTGAGGATGGATCACTGGCCAGAGCTTGCACAGTATGCAATTGAGCTACTGGCCTGTCCTGCATCCAGCGTTCTTTCAGAACGCACATTCAGTGCTGCTGGAGGATTTGTCACGGATCACAGGGTGTGCCTGTCCACCTACTCTGTTGATCGACTGACCTTCATAAAGATGAACCAGTCTTGGATCACCACCAGCTACCAAACACCTGAAGCTGATATAACAGACTAATTTATTTTCAAATGTCACATCCCTTCAAGACTGATGCTGATGCTGAGAGACTGTCCTGTTATGTTGACTGACTATCCTCCTCCTCCACAATGATCCGATTGACGATGATAGCTTGGAAGAACATTTTTGTTTCTGGGTGCCGCCACCAGTGGCTAAGGCCCAATTTTTCAGCCCCTGTTTAACAGGGGTGTGTTATTACAATTTTTTATGCAATGCTTTGCAGCAGGGCTCATTCCTGCACTCCAACTAGAGTATCTGGGAGTGGTTGCAGTGTCGTGGCACCAGCACCAGTGGCTAAGGCCCAATTTTTCAGCCCCTGTTTAACAGGGGCGTGTAATTACAATTTTTGATGCAATACTTCGCAACAGGGCTCATTGCTGTGCTCCAAGTACAGTATCTGTGAGGGGTTGCAGTGTTGTGGCACCTGTGCCTAAGGCCCAATTTTTCTGCCCCTGTTTAACAGGGGCATGTAATTACAATTCTTGATCTAATAATTCACAGCAGGGCCCATTCCTGCGCCCACCAAGACTAACTGTGAGGCCTTACAGTGTTGTGTCAACACCACCACCACCACCACCACCAAAGGCCCAATTTTTCAGCCCCTGTACAACAGGGGCATGCAATTACAATTCTTGATCTAATAATTCACAGCAGGGCCCATTCATGCGCCCACCAAGAGTAACTGTGAGGGCTCACAGTGTTGTGGCAACACCAACATGTAAGGGGCAAATTTCAGCTGAGTATATACGGCAGGCCCCTACTTTCAAACATCCAACTTACAAACGACTCCTCCTTGCAAACGGAAGGATACAACAGGAAGTGAGAGGAAATCTACCCCTAGGAAGGCAAATTCTCTCCTGTAAGAGTTAATATGGGAAAAAAAGTGTCTCCTCTCCACTGATTCTTTATCACCAATTCTTGTTTCAATAAAAAAAACAAATTTTCAAAAAACATTTGTCATTAGGACGGAAAGTGAGGTGAACTGTTCTGAACAGGTGCACACTGCACAGACAGCAAAACAAATGTTACAGGGGTGATAACCCTTCCCTATGTTTTCCAAAAAGCTTAAAAATAGATTTTTTGGCTTGAGCTACACTTAAACAATGTACCTGTTCAAAATTACAAACAGATTCTACATAAGAACAAACCTACAGTCCCTGTCTTGTATGCACCGCCTGTATACGGCTGTTCAGAGTATATAGGGCCTTTTTTATTTTGTGTGCGGGGTTCCCCTTAATATCCATACAAGACCCAAAGGGGCTGGTAATGGGCTGGGGTGGGGGGGGTGTGATGGGGTAGCTATGCCATTTTTCTTAAAGATTTTCATCCATATTACCGGGACCAGACATTACATTAAAGCCGCAAGCAGTTTTAAATGGCTTTTTTTCCTTTAGAAATGTAATTTTGTGCAGGGACAGTTCTAAACACGGGAAACACGTGGCACTTCACAGGCATACTTTAGACACCCCCCCCCAGGTACGATATTTAACCACTTAACGACCGCCCACTGTAAATATACGTTGGCAGAATGGCACCGACAGGCAGAATCACGTATATGTACGTGATTGCCTTTGTATAGTTGGGGGGTCCGATCGGACCCCCCTTCTTTACAGTGAGCGGTCGTTTTACCTTCGGGAGCGATCCGGCATGAGGGGACGGCCGTTCGATTCAGGTTAGTGCCAGTAACGCTAACACCCACGCGTGAAGCATACACCCCCCTTAGTGGTATAGTATCTGAACAGATCAATATCTGATCTGATCAGATCTATACTAGCGTCCCCAGCAGTTTAGGGTTCCCAAAAACGCAGTGTTAGCGGAATCAGCCCAGATACCTGCTAGCACCTGCGTTTTGCCCCTCCGTCCAGCCCAGGCCACCCAAGTGCAGTATCGATCGATCACTGTCACTTGCAAAACACAACACACATAACTGCAGCGTTCGCAGAGACAGGCCTGATCCCTGCGACTCCAGTGCTCTAGGAGGTGATTTCGCCACCACAGTTAAAAAAAAAAAAGCATATATGCCAAAGCATTGGGGCAGCAGGGGCGGAGGAGCGATTTTGCTCCTAATGCCGCGTACATACAGTCGAAATTCCGACGGAGGCTTGCTCGTGGAAAAGTCTGACCATGTGTACGCGGCATAACTTTTGCGGGAAGATGCCCCCATGCTTCGGCATATATAAATGGTGCATGTATGCCCATCATTAGAAGTGGGTGGATGAAGGGCGGTATTCTAATGGTGGGCATACCCACCGATCAATCTTTTTTTTTCGTTCAGCCAACAGGCTGCATAAAAAAAAAAAAGATTACAATACATGTCCAACAAGGACCAGCAACGTACTGGTATGTTGCTGGATTTTGAATGTTTATACCAGAATGATGCCTGCGGGTTTAGGTATCATCTTGGTATCATTCTTTTCAGCCAGCGGCCGGCTTTCATGTAAAAGCAATCCTAGTGGCTAATTAGCCTCTGGACTGCTTTTACAAGCAGTTGGAGGGAATGACCCCCCCGGATATAAAAAGCGCCATTGGGAAATTGGGAAAGCATTTTATCACACCGATCTTGGTGTGGTCAGATGCTTTGAGGGCAGAGGAAAGATCTAGGGTCCAATAGACCCCAGTTTTTTCAAAAAAGAGTACCTGTCATTACCTATAGCTATCATAGGGGATATTTACATTCCCTGAGATAACAATAAAAATGATAAAAAAAAAAAAAATGGAAGCAACAGTTTAAAAATAAAATAAAAAAGCAAAATTAATAATAAAAAAAAAAATAAAAAAAAAAAAGCACCCCTGTCCTGCCCTGCTCTTGCCCAATGGCGAACGCAAGCGTCGGTCTGGCGTCATATGTAAACAGCAATTGCACCATGCATGTGAGGTATCACCGCGAAGGTCAGATCGAGGGCAGTAATTTTAGCAGTAGACCTCCTCTGTAAATCTAACGGGGTAACCTGTAAAGGCTTTTAAATATGTATGTAGTTTGTCGCCAATGCGCGTTTGTGCAAAATTTTAAAGCATGTCGTGTTTGGAATCTATGTACTCGGCCTAAGATCATCCTTTTTATTTCATCAAACATTTGGGCAATATAGTGTGTTTTAGTGCATTAAAATTTAAAAAAGTGTATTTTTTCCCCAAAAAATGCGTTTGAAAAATCGCTGCGCAAATACTGTGTAGAAAAAAAAAATGCAACACCCACCATTTTATTTTGTAGGGCCTTTGCTTTAAAAATATATATAATGTTTGGGGGTTCAACATAATTTTCTTGCAAAAAAAAATATGTTTTCATGTAAACAAAAAGTGTCAAAAGGGGCTTTGTCTTCAAGTGGTTAGAAGAGTGGATGTAAGCTTCCTAATGTTGTGTATAAAATGCCAGAACAGTTCAAAACCCCCCCAAATGACCCCATTTTGGAAAGTAGACACCCCAAGCTATATACTGAGAGGCATGTCGAGTCCATGGAATATTTTATATGTTGACACAAGTTGCGGAAAAAAGACAATTTTTTATTTATTTTTTGCACAAAGTTGTCACTTAATGATATATTGCTCAAACATGCCATGGGCATATGTGGAATTACACCCCAAAATACATTCTGTTGCTTCTCCTGAGTACGGGGATACCACATGTGTGAGACTTTTTGGGAGCCTAGCCGCGTACGGGACCCCAAAAACCAATCACCGCCTTCAGGCTTTCTAAGGGTGTAAATTTTTGATTTCACTTCTCACTGCCTATCACAGTTTCAGAGGCCATGGAATGCCCAGATGGCGCAAAACCCCCCCAAATGACCCCATTTTGGAAAGTAGACACCCCAAGCTATTTGCTGAGAGGTATTGTGAGTATTTTGCAGATCTCGCTTTTTGTCACAAAGTTTTGAAAATTGAAAAAAAAAAAAGAAAAAAAAAATGTTCTTTCTTCATTTTCAAAAACAAATGAGAGCTGTAAAATACTCACCATGCCTCTCAGCAAACAGCTTGGTGTGTCTACTTTCCAAAATGGGGTCATTTGGGGGGGTTTTGTGCTATTTTGGCATTTTATGGCCTTCGAAACTGTGATAGGTAGTGAGGAGTCAAATCAAAAATTTGTGCCTAGAAATCCTGAAGGCGGTGATTGGTTTTCGGGGTCCCGTACGCGGCTAGGCTCCTAAAAAGTCTCACACATGTGGTATCCCCGTACTCAGGAGAAGCAGCAAAATTTATTTTGGGGTGCAATTCCACATATAACCATGGCATGTGTGAGCAATATATCATTTAGTGACAACTTTTTGTAATTTTTTTTTGTCATTATTCAATCACTTGGGACAAAAAAAAAATATTCAATGGGCTCAACAGGCCTCTCAGCAATTTCCTTGGGGTGTCTACTTTCTAAAATGGGGTCATTTGGGGGGGTTTTGTGCTATTTTGGCATTTTATGGCCTTCAAAACTGTGATAGGTAGTGAGGAGTGAAATCAAAAATTTACACCCTTAGAAATCCTGAAGGCGGTGCTTGGTTTTCGGGGTCCCGTACGTGGCTAGGCTCCTAAAAAGTCCCACACATGTGGTATCCCCGTACTCAGGAGAAGCAGTAGAATGTATTTTGGGGTGCAATTCCACATATAACCATGGCATGTGTGAGCAATATATCATTTAGTGACAACTTTTTGTAATTTTTTATTTTTTTTTGTCATTATTCAATCACTTGGGACAAAAAAAAAAATATTCAATGGGCTCAACATGCCTCTCAGCAATTTCCTTGTGGTGTCTACTTTCTCAAGAAATGAGATAGGCAGTCATAAATTTAAAGCTGTGTAAATTCCAGAAAATGTACCCTAGTTTGTAAACGCTATAACTTTTGCGCAAACCGATAAATATACGCTTATTGACATTTTTTTTACTAAAGACATGTGGCTGAATACATTTTGGCCTAAATGTATGACTAAAATTGAGTTTATTCGATTTTTCTTATAACAAAAAGTAGAAAATATCATTTTTTTTCAAAATTTTCGGTCTTTTTCCGTTTATATCGCAAAAAATAAAAATCGCAGAGGCAATCAAATACCATTAAAAGAAAGCTCTATTTGTGGGAAGAAAAGGACGCAAATTTCGTTTGGGTACAACATTGCATGTCCGCACAATTTACAGTTAAAGCAGCGCAGTGCAAAATTCTGAATTCACCTCTGGTCCTTTAGCTACCAAATGGTCCGGGGCTTAAGTGGTTAAAGGAATATTTGACTTTTTTTTTTCACTTCATGCATCATTAAAATGACTGCTCCAGAAAAACGACCGTTTTTAAAACTTCTTTTTGCATTGATACATGTCCCCTGGTGCAGAACCCGGGTTCCCAAACCCTTTTTAGGACAATAACATGCATAATAGTCGTTATAATTAGCACTTTAGATTTCGAACGTTCGCATCCATTGTATTTAATAGGGTTCTAAAGTTCATGCGAACTTTCGGTTCGTTCGCGGGTTCTGGTGCGAACCGAACCCGGGGGTGTTCGGCTCATCACTACTCACAGACATAACAACTCCAGCAGTAGGCAATGTCATCTAGCTATGTACCACACAGTTGGAAGGCTAATGCCTTTTGGAGGACATGCCCCTTCCCTCAAAGCTCTGTGTGTGCAGTCCAGGGAAGGGAGGAAAAGCTCTGTTAAGTGCCCTGCCAGCAGTGACCAATGTCCTCTGCCTTGCTGACCCCTGTACACTGCCATACTGACTCCTGTACACTGCCCTGCTGACCCCGTCCTCTGCCCTGCTGACCCCTGTCCTCTGCCCTGCTGACCCCTGTGCACTGCTCTATGACCCCTGTACCCTGTCATACTGACCCCGGTTCTCTGCCTTGTTGACTTTTGTACACTGCTCTGCTGAACCCTTTCCTCTACACTGCTGCCCCCTGTCCTCCACCCCACTGCCCCCTGTCCTCTGCCCTATTAACCCCCATCCTCTATCCTGCTGACCCCTGTCATCTTGTCTGATGACCCCTATCATTTTCTCTGCTGACCCTTATTCTCAGCCCTGTTGACCCCTGTACACTGCACTCCTGACTACTCTACAATGTCCTTCTGACCTCCCAACATCCTCTGCCTCTCTGACATTTTTTACTGCACCCCCACATTATTCTAGATCCAGCCCTGCTGAACTTACTACTCTTCTTCTTGCTAACTACTCTTCTCCACCCTAACTTCACACCTCCTTCCCAATTATACCCTATATTAACGAGGAAAACGAGAACCCATAGTTGAAACTAATTAGACTGCAGCTCAGACCCACTATGGGTGACAGGGTCCTGCATCCCCTTCTGTTTTCCTTGGACTGTCCGCTGGCTAACTAACAGTGGACAAAATCCTGCGCACAGCACAGCTAAAATCAACATGTAAAGAAAAATGGGAATTTACACAATAAATTAACAAGACATTAACGTCCCTTGGGAACCTCAATTATCAAAAGTTGTCAAGTCTACTATAAAACACAAATAAATACTGAAGCACAGAAAACATGACACTGTTTAACACATCAGATAAACAAAGTAAAACCTGGGGTCTAGCATACAGACCAATTCACCGGTCTTAGGGTGTACCATCCCGGACTAAACTCTTTAAACCAGCAAAAGGGCTATCCACAGTTTTGTCACTCCACTGCTTGCAGACACCCAGAAGTTCCAAGAGGGCCGACTCATGCATCCTCTGTTTCTCACAATCAATAAGATCAAAAACATCTTCTGGGACCTAGTGGAACTTCCACACCTGCACTTTCTGTCTGCTCACAGAAAATCTTTTCAACCCCTGACTTACTGTTCACATCCAAGGGCACGTGCAAAATCTGTATCTCCTTCTATTCTGGAAGTATCCAGAAGGAGAATCCATGTGATGTGCCACAAGGCACCCAAGTTACTCTGGTTGTAGCAAACCTTGTGTATTGAGTCATCCATATTCTAGTAACCATATTTTTTAAGCAAGATGCTCCTCCCATGTTCATCCTATGTTGTAAAAAGCTGCAGAGGCATCTAGAAACACTCTACGTTTCGCTAATGTCTCTTCCTGTTTGGTGGCCTATTTTGCTGACTATGCTATCAACTTTGTTGCACCAAACACTGGCCTACATAACACGAGGGTCTTGGGGTAGAAAGCACATGATGGGATGGACCTGTAGTGCTGGGAGTTCATATTTATTATCTGCACAGTGCTGCATGTTCCCTGGTTCCCTGGTTCAATTCATTTAACAGTCCAAACACATGCCATTGGGTAGGTAAATTGGTTTTCTTGTATACTAGGCCTAATGGTGATCTTAAGAGATAGAAACAAATGTAAATGACTCAGGGTTCTCCCTACAGTGTACTAGTATATGATGGTGTATATATAAATGAATAAAATCTAACACATATTTGCATTTGAGGTCCAATCTGTATGTGCACAATGCAACCAACTGCACAATAATCCAATCCTATAAAAGTAATATTTGCAATACCAGAAACTCTTTTTCACAATTACATCCTAATCACATATCTAAATCATATAACTGTGAATTAAATGGAGGTAGTGTTATTTTTTTTACATATAAAATTATTATGAACATGAATTAGGAATACATCACCAATCACTTCATAATAGACCAAGGTTTAATCCTGTATAGAGATCTGTAGGTATTTCCTTTTGTGGTCATTAAGTGCTAGACATACAGTGAGTCCACCACATCTAAAATGTGCCTACATTTTTCACCATTAAACTTATATAGGCAGGTGTAGGTGGACCTCCTTACACAGGTGGCACTGTCCACAACCACCATGCAGGGAGAGTACAGGACAGGAGGAAGTCACGTTCCTCTTAGGTTTTCATATGTGTCATCAGGTGAGCAGCTGTCCTATTGGATACTCCTGCACTAAATGACCTCCGTGGCCATCTTTAGTAGGGGCAGTGCTTAAAAAAAGAGGGACATTATAGACACTGTTTGCTATTGTTCCTGTGTGGACCCTTTCCAGTTCTGTGCCTCATTTCATACTGCCAATCAGCAGCCTCCTGTGCCAGGTGCTGCCGGCCCTTGAACATCACGCTTCGCAAGTACTGCATAATTATCTGTGAGTGTTTCTGCCCAGTTAAAACTTAAATATAGACTGTTACAATGTCTTTGTAACGTTCTTGTCAATATACTCCCTTCAAATCTCAGATCCCCGTGTGTCATTCCTTCCCTTGTGGGTGCCAACCACCTGGCTTTATTGTTGCCAACATTATGAAAACAGGCACTTGTCCAAAAAGTTAAATCATTAAGGTTTCCTCCTTATGGATTCACATATCTACAGTTTTAGTATTGCTAGTGTTATACATTCTAAAGAACATGTAAAAAGACTTTCAGAGCTCCCTGCCTTTACTGCTTTACAGCTGTGTTGTGCATGGTATTATGGTTCCTGCTTTCAATTGTTCTGTACACATTAAGATCTCTTGGGTATAAACCACCTGCGGCAATGAGTTAAATTGGAAAAAATTATCCAGGCCTAAAGGAACAAAGCAAAAAATGGCATTTAAATGTTAGGTAATTTAAAAACAGCAAATCCCAGGGAGTATCTGACCTTTAGAAGGGTGGAAAGGGTGGAAATATTGGATTTTTGTAACACTGGGGCATTGGTTGAATCTTCCAAAATATTTGGACTGGCCAATCCAGTCCAATAAAGGTTGTGGAATGAGAGATTAAAGCCTGGTACACACAATGAGATTATTGGACAATTCGGAAAAGATGTAATGTATTTGCATCGTATATTTGGATTAAAACTGTACTGATTAACTACTTCAGCTCTGGAAGGATTTACGCCTTCCTGACCAGGCCATTTTTTGTGATACGGCACTGCATTGTTTTAACCGACAATTACGCGGTCATGATGTCCTTTTTTTTTCCTACAAATAGAGCCTTCTTTTGGTGGTATTTGATCACCTCTGCGGTTTTTATTTTTTGCACCATAAACAAAAAAATACAGACAATATAAAAGAAAACATTATTTTTTACTTTCTGCTATAAAACACATCCAATTAAAAAATTATAAAACTTTGAATTTCTTCTTCAATTTTGGCCATTATATAATCTGCTACATATTTTTGGCAAAAGTTATAGCGTCTACAAACTATGGGATAGATTTATGGACTTTTTTTATTATTATTGTTTTTACTAGTAATGTCGGCGATCAGCGATTTTCAGCAGAACTGCGACATTGCGGCGCGTTGCACTTAAGGGCTGCCCTGCTGCAGTAAATGTACTTGGGGCGGTCCTTAAGTAGGTAAATGAAATTTGTACAATCTGGTATCGTATGGAAAAAAAATTGTGTTGTCCCTTTGGAAAATTAAATTTTTTGTACGATTTTCTGATCATGTATGGAGAGAGGCCTTTAGGTGGGTAGGGGTGTAGGGTGTATTGGGTATGTTTTGGTAATTTAATAATAATTCTGTTTATTTTATTTTTCTTCACAAATTTCGTAATATGTTAGTATAGTTAATTTACAGCTGCTCTTTTGTATTTAAGATATTGGGCTAGCTGCTATATATAGTTGTTTACAATGTGTTACAAAATGTTGAATGAGAAAAATGACTAAGTTCATTTAGCCTTTAATAAAATATTAGAGCATTGTGTGAGTCTTAGATGGGAAGCTTGCACAAGACAGTTTGCCCACTGGATATGCATGTGGATTCCCCACACATCTGTAGACAAGCAGACGTTTTAAATGTTTGACAGTTCTTGAGTGCGTTAATAAGTACCTCTCATGTTCAAATGTGCTCATTGTTGCTATAGAATTCACGTCTAAAATTGTTTCCCAAGACTGTTTTACACAGCATTCATATCTTTTGCATCACTTGCAAATAGCAGAGAATGTATGGCCACCCCTAAGGTTTGCTTGAGCTGAAAAGCACTGCATACCTTAGCAAGGTAGCATTATTTTTGAAGACAACAATGATTATAGGTATCCCGAGGCTATAGAATAACCACAACAGCACTATAGAGAAGACCTGTGGAAAGGAGCCTCTGGAAAAGAATGTTATTAGCAATGATGGACATTATCTGATCAGATAGCACTCAACTCATTAGTTTTTATCAACATCATAAATAAATGAGGTAATTACAAGAATAGGGTCTCGTAAACTGGCTCAATTGTGTCGCTGATCATTAGAGGTTCAACCTTTGTTTCATCTACAAATATAGAGTAACTGCTTAGAAAAACATAAAGGTTAAAACTAAGCATTTCATTTATTAGACTCATTTGTTTTCTTGTCTATCGTTTTCCCATCACACTTGCAGGAAAAGTGATTTTACAGCTCAGAAGAGATACTCATTTGATAATGTCAACTAGTGCTGATAGGTTGGTGATTGAGCACTTCAAATGTGTTTTGAGTGACACTATGGGGTTGATTTACTAAAGCCAAATAGGCTGTTGACTTTGCAAGGGAATTTTCCTTTAGTTTAGTAAATATGGCAAACAATTCACCTTGCAAAAGAATACCCAGTTACAGGCAAAGGAAATAAAAAAATCTAAATTTTTGCTTGCACGTGATTGGATAATGGAAGTCAGCAGAACTTCATCTAATTCACTAAGCTAAGGAAAATTATATTGCAAACTGAACACAGCCTATTTGCCTTTAGTAAACCAACTCCTTCGTGCATACAGTTTATATTATCTACCCTTGCTTATGTGTGTTTCTATATCTGAAAAAACATGCACGGTAGGCATGATTATGGTAAGGGATAAACACAAATGTACTCACCTAACAGCATGCTTCATTTTCTACATCAGATTTTGGTCACCTGCTATTCTAATCTTCTCTGGACTAAACATGCTTTGGACAAAACAAAAAAGTAAAAAATTAAACAAAAAACGAAATGGGCAGACTCAATGGACTACTTGGCCTTTTTCTGCCTTCACTTTTGTTTCTAAATTTTCCCCAGTGGTGCGAAGTGGCAGAAAGATCAACTTACCAGTTCAACAAGACACCTCCAGTTAGACAGTTTGTAAAATAAGAGGGATCCCTGTTTAAATGAGTGAAAGAATGAGAATAATGGAATGAGATGACCACACTTGAAGTCAGAAAGTGAGTCAACGAACCCCGATTCCCTTTTTTTGAATAAATAACTAAGCAAGAGGTTATTATTATTATTTAGGGTACTTATATAGCGCTGTCAATTTACACAGCGCTTTACATATACAGTACATTGTTCATTCACATCAGTCCCTACCCTCAAGGAGCTTACGATCTAAGGTCCCTAACTCACATTCATATAACTAGGGCCAATTTAGACAGAAGCCAATTAACCTACCAGCATGTCTTTGGGGTATAGGAGGAAACCCACACAGACACAGGGAGAACATGCAAACTCCAGGCAGGTAGTGTTGTGGTTGGGATTTGAAGCAGTGACCTTTTTTACTGCTAGACGAGAGTGCTACCCACTACACCACTATGCCGCCGTAGTCTCTGCTCCAAATAATCCCAAAGGTGTTCTAGCGGTTTGAGGTCAGGACTCTGTTCCCCAAACTGTTCCCACAAAGTTGGAAGCATGAAATTGTCCAAAATGTCTTGGTATGCTGACGCCTTAATAGTTCCCTTCACTGGAACTAAGGGGCCAAGCCCAACCCCTGAAAAACAACCCCACACCATAATCCCCCCTCCACCAAATGATTTGGACCAGTGCACAAAGAAAGGTGCATAAAGACATGGATGAGCGAGTTTCAGGTGGAGGACTGCATGGAGTCCTGACCTCAACCCGATAGAACACATTTGGGATGAATTACAGCGGAGACTGGCTCGCAGGCTTTCTCATCCTTCATCAGTGCCTGGCCTCACAAATGCGCTTCTGGAAGAATAGTCAAACATTCCCATAGACACACTCCTAAACCGTGGACAGCCTTCCCAGAAGAGTGGAAGCTGGATTATGGTGTGAGGTTGATTTTCAGGGGTCGAGCTTAGCCTCTTAGTTCAGGTGAAGGGGACTCTTAAGGCGTTAGCATACCAAGATATTTTGGATAATTTCATGCTCCCAATTTTGTGGAATGGCCCCTTCCTGTTCCAACATGACTGCGCACTAGTGCACAAGGCAAGGTCCATAAAGACATGGATGAGGGAGACACACTCCTAAACCTTGTGGACAGCCTTCCCAGAAGAGTTGAAGCTGTTATAGCTGCAAAAGGGTGGGCAAACTCAATATTGAACCCTACAGACTAAGACTGGGATGCCATTAAAGTTCATGTGCGTGTAAAGGCAGGTGTCCCAATACTTTTGGTTATAAAATGTAGGTTAAGTGGGAAGTATGGTGATTACAATTCTTCCGGTTTGTTAAGTTATATAATTAGACATGACAGCATGGGAAGAAGCCAATAGGTAGGAAGCCTACCCTTGAAGGGAGGCCCTAAAGAACTGAATGAGGATGACCATACCATGTTTCTAGCCCCCTTGGGAAAGGATACAAACACCACCTTTATCAGTTTGCATAACAAGAGGACTAAGGGATTGGTTTTTCCCCTGGATTGGTAAAGATTGCCAAATATTTGCAATCTAACGATCTTCCAATTCCTAAACATATCCTCGTTTAGATAAACTGATTAACACATATCTAGCATGGGTTACATAGTGGGAGCTCCTTTTAGAGCAAGGACACTTATGCAACACTTTACGTATTCTTGCATAAGTGTCAGTTATATCTAACTTACAAAAAGAAGCATAAAAATATGCTACAATTGTCTGCTACACAACTGATGATAAAAAAATTGCTATCATTCCCCAATTAAAGTGTAAAATGTGCAAAAGAAAAGTCCTCTCAGTAGCTGAGTAATGTTGCTTTCTGTGTGGTAGATAAGTCACTAAACACTTTTAACGGTAATGCTTAAGGTATAAGGGCTAGTGATCAGATTGGAATGCACGACAGAAGTAGAATTCACCTTTATACCCACAGAGATAATATGCATTTACACAATACTTATCGTCTTACTATATTGGCTTTTTCACACTATATTCAACTTTCTTCTAATGATGTCCCTGTCCCTTGGATGGAGCAAGTGGAAGATGGGGTAGTGTCAATTGACTGGAAAATACAAAGATTAAAGAATCAGATTAATGCAGCCAGTCTCTGACTAAAGCCTCGTACACACAATCTGATTTTCATCGGACAAAGCGTAGGACTTTTGTCCGAAGGGCGTTGGCCAGGAACTTGTATTGCATACAAACGGCAAGGGATTGTCGGACAACAAATGCAAAACTACGTGTTTTTTCAGCTCTTTAGCGCCACCCTTTGGGCAACTTCTGCTAATGTCGTGTTATGGTGAGCATTGCTTCTGAGCATGCATGTTTGTACTTTGGAGTTTTGTCCGACGAACTTCTGTACACACGATCGGATAATCCGACAGCACACATTTGTTGGCGGAAAATCTGAAAACAATTGTCCGATAAAGCATACAAACGTCCGGAAAATCCTCATGTATCACACAATTCCCGTCAGATAATCCGATCGTGTGTACGAGGCTTCAACCTCTGCATTTTAGTTCCAGGGTAGAGATTTGGCTGCTTGCATCAGAGCCTAATCACACAGGTGTCTAGCTTCATGACAGATTCTGTTTAATAGGAAGAGCACAACTGATATTCTTTATAATCTCTGTCTATCTGCTATTCAACTTCCTTTATTAGGTAGACTTATTCTCTAAACATTATTGAAGTCTAGTTAAAATAAAGATATTCATTACATAAATATAATCTTGAAAAAACACATTTTCAAGATGACGTCACATTTTACTCCATGAGAATGTTTATATTTTTGCACATCGGCTTGTTTGATCCCAGATAAAAATAACCGATAAGTTCAATTAATAACGTGTACATTTACAGTAAAGGTCCCTAGAGCTGTGAGATGATTTAATTGTATATATTGGTTTATCCAAGCTAAATTCACAGCTAATATCTCTTAAGAGTTTGCATCGAAGGAGGAATTTCAGCTTCCTAAGTCCAAGTACTGCCAATGGCTTGGAGGCAATGATGGGCATTCATTGGTGGGAGACACTAAAATATATAATTAAACACAAATGCAAAAATTATATATATTTTAGCTTACTGGTCCTTGGATGTGTTGGTTGCATGTGTTTAATTTTTCATACTTTTCTACCCTTTATTTTCACCTGGTAATCCTGTGAATAACACATTTCCTGTCTCTGGGTGGCTATGCTCATTTATCCACTGTATCTAAAGAGGGAGCGATGGATTAAGAGAGGTATGGACTTCAGAGAGAGAGATATAATTTTGCCCCTGTTCAAATCATTAGTAAGACCTCATCTGGAATATGCAGTTCAGTTTTGGGCACCAGTTCTCAAAAAGGATATCGGGGAACTGGAGAAAGTGCAGAGAAGGGCAACCAAACTGATAAGAGCCATGGAGGAGCTCAGCTATGAGGAAAGATTATGCCCCACACACCCGATCGGACCTTTTTCCGACCAAACTCCCATCGGAATTCCGAAGGAATTTAATCGGAAAAAAATAGAACATGTTCAATTTGAAAATTTCACCGATGGGACCCACACACGATCGGAATTTCCGATGAAAAAACTCCAACAGACTTTCGGACTTTTTTCATCGGAAATTCCTATCGTGTGTACACCGCATAAGAGGAACAAATATATAAGGGGTCCATATAGTGAACTTGGTGTTGAGTTATTCACTTTACAGTCATCACAAAGGACAAGGGGGCACTCTTTACGTCTAGAGGAAAAAAGATTTCATCTCCAAATACAGAAAGGTTTATTCACAGTAAGAGCTGTGAAAATGTGGAATAGACTCCATCCAGTTGTGGTTCTGGACAGCTCAGTAGATTGCTTTAAGAAAGGCCTGGATACTTTCCTAAATGTACATAATATAACTGGGTACTAACATTTATAGGTAAAGTTGATCTGGGGAAAATCCGATTGCCTCTCGGGGGATCAGGAAGGAAATTTTTCCCCTGCTGTAGCAAATTGGAGCATGCTCTGCTGGGGTTTTTTGCCTTCCTCTGGATCAACTGTGGGTATAGAATTGGGTATATGGGATTGTACGATATTTTTATTTTTATTTATTTTTTATGGTTGAACTGGATGGACTTGTGTCTTTTTTCAACCTGACTAACTATGTAACTATGTAACTATGTAACTATGATGTCACGCAGGTTGGACTACAAATATGTCTGCCTTTATTAATCTCCATTTTGTGGAGGTAGGAAAATGATTACGGTAGTTTACATTATACACGATAATATTGTTTATGTTTTCAGATGAGCTCACAGGAAGTGACAAGGACATTGCATTTCTGCATTTCTGCAAAGATCGACAGGCATTTTTTGCACCTAATTAAAATGTTCTTAGTCTAAATAATGAAAATAAATTCAGCTACCACATCTAAGGACTGGTAAGATGCAGTATATTACATTTATGTTCTTGAATTTAGTTATCCTTTAAAGTGATTGTAAACAATCACCTTGTAAAACAACCCATTCCGTTTAATATAGAAATGAAAGGCTAAACATTTTTGTATAGATATAATAAAACATTATAAATACCTTTTTTTACCCTTTTTTACAAGTGATATCATTCCCTCTGTTCTCAGCTGCATAAGAGCTGGGGGAGGAGAAGCAGCAGCACACTGAGCTTCCCAGTGACAGGATGTGCAGGAAGGGTGTGTCAGGATAAGTCTGATCATCGGAGGAGAGCAGGCTGAGTTACCAGCATAGCTAGAGAACTGACCACGGTGTGCTCTCCTGCTTACTGTGATCAGTTTTTAATTGGAAAACAGGGGGACTAGCAGGAACACCAGGGATTTCACATAAAGGAAGCAATACAAAGAGAACAGAATACTTTCTCATACAAGTACATGGTACAGCAGGCACATATCAGGAATATGAAACATTGGGGTAACAAACGCTTTAAAGAGGAAGTAAACTTCCCTCTAATGCTTGTACCTGTAGGTAAGCCTAAAATAAGACTTACCTGTAGGTACTATAAATATCTCCTAAACTTGCACAGTTTATGAGATATTTACTGTATACTGTGCCGATGACGTCATTGGCGCATGCGCTCTGAAGAAACGGCTGCCCATGCCGTTTCTTCAGAACCCAGTGCCATGACCGGAGGCTTCCATGCGCATGCGCGGAAGTGACGTCATGCGGCTCCGGCCAGTCATACACCTGGAATCCGCAGATCCGGAAGGAAGACGGGCAAAGATGGATGCGGCCTCCAGCAGGGCTGACGAGGGCTTAGTTTGCAGGTAAGTTTCACATAATGTGCTAGTATGCGATACCTACTAGCACAATATGCCTTTACTTTGCAGGTAAGAAATAAGAAAAAAAAAAAAGCAGAGTTTACTTTCTCTTTAAGTGTTATTTACCTTTAAGATAAGGAGACACAGTTTTGATTTTCTATTTAAAAATATAAAATGAGCTACCTGCAATATTGAAGGCATTTAAAGATCTCCAAAACATTCCAACTATGCAGCAAAATTGGGATAACAGCTACTTTTTATTTGCTACATGTTCTCAGTTATATAGCATAACTTTAATAATATTTAAACATAACTTCTTGCCATTTTGTTTGCTGAAAAATCCTACTCAGATTACTAATGCTGCCTATACATGGCTTGAATTTTTAAAATTCCTGCTGGATTGCTCAAAATTTTAACCATGGGTGGCCCTGTTGGCAATTAGATGTAGTCACTGTTTGGGTATTCTTATAAGGGTCCTGACCAGATCCCTTGGGCTGGAGCACCCCCCGCCATTACCTCTTATTAGTGTCCACCTGTGTTATAGGAGGAGTCCTTTAGTTCTCCCACATAGAGGAGCAGGGCCGCTGATAGGGCAGTACAACCAGCCCTGTTGTACCGGGCCCCGGCAAGCAGATTTCTAGCAAAAAAAAAAAGAATTTGCTAAATAACTTTATTAACCTGCACCTACTTGATTGGCAATGTATATAGTACCTTCCTGGGCCCGTCATGTTAATAGAGGGGCCCAGGAGGTGAGAGAAGAAGAGGGACTTTTTCTCCATTTTCGGGTGGAGGCATACAATCCCTTATCTGCATCAGTGTACCTTGTGATCACTGTATGCTTCCCTCGGCGTATGGATACAATAGTAATGCGGCTCCCTTCCCTCAGTAAGTGCCGTGCTGCAGCCTGAGGGAGAGAGACTGATCACTGTTGAGGCTGAATGAAAGAGTAATCCCGACGCTGGTCCACAGGCAAGCAAGACCCCCACACGCTCACACACTGACACATCACACAGGCTGAGGCTCAGTCCCCTGACTCCCCATTGTGTGCTCATGGTCATCATTATTTTTAGGGTTGTCCCGATACCGATACTAGTATCGGTATCGGGACCGATACCGAGCATTTGCGCGAGTACTTGTACTCACGCAAATGCTCCCGATGCCTTTGCCGATACCTGGGATGGGAGAAGTCAGCGGGCGGAGTCGGCAAGCGGAGGGCGGAGTGGAGAGCAGAGTGGGGCGGAAAGGTCAGTGGGCGGAGTCGGCAAGCGGAGGGCGGGAGGGGCGGAGCGGAGAGCAGAGTGGAGCGGAGCGGAGAGTCCTCAGGCGGGTAAGCTTGCAGCTTCCATCGGCGACCGGAGCCGTCACATTCGGCGACCGGAGCCGTCACATTCGGTAAAGGAAGTGACGCTCCGTGTTACACTGTCTGTGTTTGAAAAAATGTGACGCCCATCTTGGTACACCCTGCACTCGGCCTCAATAAAGCAGCAGCGGACATCTTGTTACACCCAGCCCATATAGTTTGGGCTGGGTGTAACAAGATGTCCGCTGCTGCTTTATTGAGGCCGAGTGCAGGGTGTACTAAGATGGGCGTCGCAGAGGCAGCATAGAAAAATAAATCCTCTCGTGCCTATAAGTGCCCACCACCTGTCAGTGCCCGCTATCTGTCAGTGCTCATTAGTTGCTCATTAGTGCTGCTTATTCAGTGTCACCTATTAGTGCCAGCCACCTGTACCATCTATCACTACCACCTGTCAATGCCATCTATCACTGCCAGCCACCTGCCATCTATTAGTGCAGGTGCCAACCCCCTGTCAGTGCCAGCCATCAGTGCCCCCTTTCAGTGCCAGCCACCTATCAGTGCCCTCTGTCAGTGCCAGCCATCTGTCGGTGCCAGCCATCAGTGCCTTCTGTCAGTGCCAGCCATCTGTCAGTGCCAGCCATCAGTGCCCTCTGTCAGTGCCAGCCATCTGTCGGTGCCAGCCATCAGTGCCCCCTGTCAGTGCCAGCCATCAGTGCCCCCTGTCAGTGCCAGTCATCATTGCCCGCCACCTGTCAGTACTCATCACTGCTGCATATCCGTGCCACCTAATCATATCAGTGCTGCTTAATCAGTGCTGCATATCATTGCCACCTAATCTGTATTGTGCTTTAAAACTGTCAGCTGACATTAAAAAAAAAGTATCGTAATCGGTATCGGCGAGTACTTGAAAAAAAGTATCGGTACTTGTACTCGGTCTTAAAAAAGTGGTATCGGGACAACCCTAATTATTTTGATGATCAGAGCACAGCAGGTGCTGTATGGCTCTGTCAGTGTAACATGTTGTGTGGTGATGACTAGGGTTGAGCGAACCCGAACTGTAAAGTTCAAGTTCGTACCGGACTTTTGGGTTTTTGGTACCCAGACCCGAACCTGAACAATGTACTGTATGTTCGGGTTCGGTTTCGGTGTTCGGCAATGTAATGGCGCATTTTAAAAAGCTGCAGGGCAGCCAATCAACATTCGTTTAACTTGTGTGCCCTTAGAAGCCATCACAGCCATGCCTACTAATGGCATGGCTGTGATTGGCCAGTGCAGCATGTGACCCAGCCTCTATATAAGCTAAAGGCACATAGCACAGCACGTCACTCTGCTTCAGTTAGCGTAGGGAAAGGTTGTTGCTGCTGCTGCTGCTTTGAGGGAGAGAATTAGATAGGAGTCCTGATTCAGAAATCAAATTACTCAGCGATCTACCTTGCTTTTGTTGTGTGGGTGCAGTGCACAGTTTTTTTATCCTGCCCTGAGCCCAGTGCCAGAGAAAAGATAACTTTCATCCGTCTGTTAGTTAGGTTGGCTTCGGTGGGCATTTTATGCAAGCTCAGTGCACCAGCACTGCATATGTTACTGTGAGATACACCCTTAGATACTGTTCTCCTATTCTGCTATTCCAAAAAAATAAAACTTTAGGGCAAAAAAATATTTTTTGGTGCATTTTCTGCATATCTGTATGTGTGAGATAGACACTTTAGATACTGTTCTCCTATTCTGCTCTTCCAAAAAAATAAAATTTAGGGCAAAAAAAAAATTTGGTGCGTTTTCTGCCATAAAAATGTATTTTGGTGCATTTTCTGCATATCTGTACGTGTGAGATAGACACTTTAGATACTGTTCTCCTATTCTGCTCTTCTAAAAAAAAAAAATTTAGGGCAAAAAAAAAAATTTGGTGCGTTTTCTGCCCCCAAAAAATTTTTGGGTGCATTTTCGCCATATCTATATGTGTGAGATACACACTTTAGATACTGTTCTCCTATTCTGCGCTTCAAAAAAATAATAATTTAGGGCAAAAAAAAAAAATTTGGTGCGTTTTCTGCCCCAAATTTTTTTTGAGGTGCATTTTCTGCATATCTGTACGTGTAAGATACACACTTTAGATACTGTTCTATTCTGCTTTTCAAAAAAAGTAATCATTTAGGGCAAAAAAAATATTTTTGTTGCATTTTCTGCCCAAAAAAATTTTTTGCTGCTTTTTCTGCATATCTGTACATTTGAGATACACACTTTAGATACTCTTCTCCTATTCTAATCTTCCAAAAAAAAAAATTTTAGGTCAAAAACATTTTTTTGGTGCGTTTTCTGCATATCTGTACCTGTGAGATACACCCTTTAGATACTTTTGCTCTATTCTGCTATTCAAAAAACACACATTTATGGCAAGATCCTAAATTTGAGAAATATGAGAAGACCGTCAAATAAGGGACGTGGCCCCGGTCGTGGTGCTGCTGGTGGAGCTCCTGTTGCAGGGAGAGGACGTGGTCGATCTGTGCCAGCTACACGCACAAGTGAAACACCTTCCTCAGGTGCGAGTAGGCGACAGAGCCTGCAGCGGTATTTGGTCGGGCCTAATGCGGCTCTACGAATGTTGAGGCCAGGCCCAGAACAAGTACAGGTGATAGTAGATTGGGTTGCTGACAGTGCCTCCAGTTTTTTCACATTGTCTCCCACCCAGTCTACTGCTGAAAGATCAGAGTTGGCACCTGCAGCCGATGTCCATCAGTCTTTCACCTCACCACCTTGCAAATCAGCCAAGCAGTCTGAGCCCCAAGTCATGCAGCAGTCTCTTCCGCTTTTTGATGACTCTGTTAGCAGGGTTTCCCAGGGCCATCCACCTAGCCCTGCCCCAGAAGTGGAAGAGATTGAGTGCACCGATGCCCAGCCACTTATGTTTCAAGATGAGTACATGGGAGGACCATCGCAGCACGTCTCGGATGATGAAGAAACACAGGTGCCAACTGCTGCTGCTTTCGCAATTGTGCAGACCGACAAGGAGGGCAGGGGTGAAGACTGGGTGGAAGATGATGTGGAGGACGATAAGGTCCTTGACCCCACATGGAATCAACGTCATGCAGGTGACCTGTGTAGTTCGGAGGAAGAGGCGGTGGTCGCACAGAGCCACCAGCACAGAAGAAGAGGGTGCAGGGTGCAAAAGCGGAGCGTCCGTCCCCTAGACACTACACCTGCTACTGCCCAATGCAGCAAGGGACCGAGCACACCAAAGCCAGGTCCAATGAGTTCCCTAGCGTGGCAGTTCTTCAGACAATGTGCTGATGACAAGACACGAGTGGTTTGCACTCTGTGCAATCAGAGCCTGAAGCGAGGCATAAACATTCTCAACCTGAGCACAACCTGCATGACCAGGCATCTAAGTGCAAAGCATGAGCTGCAGTGGAGTAGACACCTCAAAAACCAAGAAAGGTCTCTGGCTCCTCCTGCTTCCTCTTCTGCTGCAGTCTCGGCCTCTTCATCCACCTCTGTAGTGACAGTGGCATCTGCCACCCCGCAAACAGTTGATCTGCCAGCAACACTGCCACCTGGGTCACCAACTATCTCCACAATGTCCCATGGAAGCGTTCAGCTCTCTATCTCCCAAACACTGAATGCCAGCATTGCAAAATTCCTGGCCTTTGAAATGCTGTCATTCTGACTGGTGGAGACGCAGAGTTTTAAAAGCCTGATGGCATTGGCTGTCCTACAGTACGTCGTGCCCAGCTGCCACTACTTTTCCAGGCGAGCCATCCCTTCCCTGCACAACCAAGTGGGGGACAAAATCAGGTGTGCACTGCGCAACGCCATCTGTGGCAAGGTCCACCTAACTACGGATACGTGGACCAGTAAGCACGGTCAGGGACATTATATCTCCCTAACAGCACACTGGGTAAATGCAGTGGCTGCTGGGCCTGAGGCGGATAGCAGTTTGGCGCATGTCCTTCCACCACCGAGGATAGCCTCCTGTTGCTAACTCCTCCTACTCCGCTTCCTCATCCTCTACCGCCTCCTCATCCGGTCAGTGTAACACCTTCACCACCAACTTCAGCGCAGCCAGGGGTAAACGACAGCAGGCAGTTTTAAAACTTTCCTGTTTGGGGGAAAAACGCCACAACGCGCAGGAGTTGTGGAGGGACATGGAACAACAGACCGATGAGTGGTTGGTGGCAGTGAGCCTCAAGCCCAGCCTGGTGGTGTGCGATAATGGGCGAAATCTCGTAGCAGCTCTGGGCCTAGCCGGTTTGATGCACATCCCTTGCCTGGCGCATGTGCTGAATTTGGTGGTGCAGGGGTTCCTTAAAAATTACCCCGATATGCCAGAGTTGCTGCAGAAAGTGCGGGCCGTCTGTGCGCACTTTCGGCGTTCTCACCCTGCTGCTGCTCGCCTGTCAGCGCTGCAGCGTAACTTCTGCCTTCCCGCTCACCCCCTCATATGTGATGTACCCACAAGGTGGAACTTCACCTTTCACATGCTGGCCAGACTGTTCGAGCAGCAGCAGGCGATAGTGGAGTTTCAGCTGCAGCACGCACGCGTGAGTCGCTCTGCGGAACAGCACCACTTCACCACCAATTACTGGGCCTCCATGCGAGACCTGTGTGCCTTGTTGCTTCGAGTACTCCACCAACATGGCCAGTGCCGATGACGCCGTTCTCAGCATTACTATCCCAGTTCTATGCCTCCTTGAAAAAATGCTTCAGGCGATGATGGAAGCGTATGTGGCACAGGAGGAGGAGGAGGAGGAGGAGGAGGAGAAGGAGGAAGGGGAATCATTTCCAAGGCTTTCAGGGCAGACATTCACAAGTGGCTCCGAGGGTGGATTCCTGCACCAACAAATGCCAGGTACACAATTGTCCAGCAAGGGCACAGTTCTGGAGGATGACGAGGTGGAGGATGAGGAGGAGGAGATGGAGGAGCAGAAACCATGTTCACAGCAGGGTGGCATCCAGACCAGCTCATGGCCATCACTGGTGCGTGGCTGGGGGGATACAGAGGACACAGACGAGGACAACGTACCGTCCTTAATTCCCTCACTGGAGCGTGATTGTAAGATGCGCGAGTACAAGCGCACGCTGGTAGACGCGCTGCTGGTGGCATTCCCACCTGACAGCGGGGGCACGGTGGAAGCACAAGGCAAAGGCAGAGGAGGAGGAAGAGGTCGCCAACGCAGCCGGAGCACCGCCAGCACTTCAGAAGGCAGGGTTAGCATGGCCGAAATGTGGAAAAGCTTTATCAGCACGCCACAACAACCAGCACCACCAGCTGATATGGAAAGTCTTAGCAGGAGGCAGCATTTCACCAACATGGTGGAGCAGTACAGTATGTGTGCACACGCCTACACGTACTGAATGATGGGTCTGCCCCCTTCAACTTCTGGGTCTCCAAATTGGGCACATGGCCTGAGCTTGCCCTTTACGCCTTGGAGGTGCTGGCCTGCCCTGCAGCCAGTGTATTATCTGAACGTGTATTTAGCACGGCAGGGGCGTTATCACAGACAAGCGCAGCCGCCCGTGCAGAGCCAATGTGGACAAGCTCACGTTCATTAAAATGAACCAGGCATGGATCCCACAGGACTTGTCCGTACCTTGTGCAGAATAGACATGTATACCGGCCTTACCCAGCCATAGTTGTATTTTTGATCTTTCTCACTCTTTTGGGGTGTACCCTAATTAAAAATAAAAATAAATTAAAAACAAAAACCAGTGTTGGCTACCTTGTCCACCTCCACCGACGCTTCCACCTACACCGCCACATCCACCGCCACCTGAACCTCCTACTCCATATGGACCTCGTCCTCCTAGGTCAAGATTATTATTATTTTTTTTAATGTATTTTATGTTATTTTGAGCAGGCCCGGACTGGCCATAGGGCACACCGGGCAAATGCCCGGTGGGCCGCCGGTGGTCCGCAGCGGCCCGCGGCGGCCCTCAGGCCGCCGGACAGCATGTCACGTCTCCCCATCAGGGGCGGGCTGGGCCGGGATGCAAGGGGCCCTCGCTGCCATTTTTTTTTAATGAAGTCGGCCAGATGCACGGCCGCATGCTGTGGCATTCTGGGACTTGTAGGCGGCAGGCTACACAAACGCCCTGTGATTGGCCGAACAGGGTCATGTGCGGCCGCACGCTGTGGAATTCTGGGACTTGTAGTCATGATGCGAGACTCGCATCATAAGTCATGATGCGAGCCTCGCATCATGACTGCAAGTCCCAGAATTCCACAGCGTGCGGCCGCACATGACCCTGTTCGGCCAATCACAGGGCGTTTGTGTTGCGCGCGCCCTGCAAATGGATCGGCGGAGCTGGTCACGTGTGGATGCGGCCAAGCGGGGCTGGTCGTGACCATTCGCTGGAGTCCTGCCTCTCTGCATGTTTCTGAGGTCTCTAAGTCTCATCTACCCCCCCTCTCTGTCAGCGCCCCTCCCCTAGCCTCCTCACTGTTAACCCACCTCCTCTCTGTCAGCCCACCCCCCTTTGTCAGCCCACCTCCTCTCTGTCAGCCCACCCCCATCTCAGCCCACCCCAACAGCCCTGCTCTGTCAGCCCACCCCTCCTCTATCAGCTCCCCTCTGTCAGCCCACCCCCCCTCTGTCAGCCCCCCCTCTGTCAGTCCACCCCCCCATCTCAGCCCACCCCTGTCAGCCCTGCTCTGTCAGCCCACCCCCACTCTCAGCCCACCCCTCCTCTATCAGCTCCCCCCTGTCAGTCCACCCCCCCTCTGTCAGCTCACTCCCCCCTCTGTCAGTCCACCCCCTCTCTGTCAGCCACAGCAGGGAGCCAGGCCAGCCACCTGCAGCAGGGTGCACTGTGCCAGCCAGCCAGCCACCCACCCACTGACCCACAGCAGGGAGCCAGGCCAGCACCCACCCACCCACAGCAGGGTGCACCGTGCAAGCCAGCCACTGACCCACAGCAGGGTGCACCGTGCAAGCCAGCCACTGACCCACAGCAGGGAGCCAGGCCAGCACCCACCCACCCACAGCAGGGTGCACCGTGCAAGCCAGCCACTGACCCACAGCAGGGTGCACCGTGCAAGCCAGCCACTGACCCACAGCAGGGTGCACCGTGCAAGCCAGCCACTGACCCACAGCAGGGTGCACCGTGCAAGCCAGCCACTGACCCACAGCAGGGTGCACCGTGCAAGCCAGCCACTGACCCACAGCAGGGTGCACCGTGCAAGCCAGCCACTGACCCACAGCAGGGAGCCAGGCCAGCCACCAGCAGCAGAGTGCACTGTGCCAACCAGCCACCCACCCACCCACTGACCCACAGCAGGGAGCCAGGCCAGTCACCCACAGCAGGTTGCACAGTGCAAGCCACCCACAGCAGGGAGCCAGGCCAGTCACCCACAGCATGCTGCACCATGCCAGCCAGCCACAGACCCACCCACTGACCCACGGCAGAGAGCCAGGCCAGCCACCAACAGCAGGGTGCCAGGCAGCCACCCACAGAAGCCAGCCACCCACAGTGACCCACCAGAGCAGGGCCAGGGTGCCAGCCACCCATGGTGACTCATCCACAGCAGGGCCAGGGTGCCAGCCAGCCATCCACGGTGACCCACCCACACCAGCAAACCAGCCAACCACCCACAGGAGCCAGCCAGCCACGGTGACCCACCCACAGCAGGGAGCCAGCCAGCCACCCACAGAAGCAAACCAGCCACGGTGACTATCCACAGCAGGATGCCAGCCAGCCACCCACAGTTACCCACCCACACCAGGGATCCAGCCAGCCACAGCAGGGTGCCGGCCAGCCACCAACAGGTGCCAGCTAGCCACCCACAGGAACCAGCCTCAGGGGATGCGGGAGCCAGCCACAGCTACAGCACCCATAGTTAAGGTAAGAGTAGTGCTACAATTTTATTTCTACTTTGTGAGAGGTTGGGGCAGGGGTTAGAGTCATGGCACAAAGAGGGGGTCCCATTAGACTCTGTTCTAGTCCCTAATGGGGCCTGGAGGGGACACTTTCTAACAGACTGTCCATGGGACACTGTTAGAAAAAGACCCCCCTCCAGGTCCCATTAGACTCTGTTGTTAAACAGTGTTTTTTTTTTTAAAAGGTAGTACTTTGTACAAATTGAAGGAGCGGGGCCAGGGGTGGGTCATGATAGGGCCAGGAATGGGTCATGGGCAGGGCCTGACAGGGGGCCCTTGCTTTATTTGGTCTGGGGGCTCTGGGTGTTGTCAGTCTACCCCTGGGCAGCCAGGGAGTTGGGACCCACATGACTGGCTTGGGCTGCAAGTTTACTTGACCCCAGGACAGGAGCATCACTTCACACCCCCAGGATCGGAGGAGGCCAAGCAAGGACCTGCTGAGATGGTACTGGTAAGGGCAGCTGCCATCACTGAGGTGAGAGACCCTGACACCCACAGCTGAACCCCACATCCCATCTACCCCCCCCCCATACACCCTTTTTACCCTGCCCCAGGCAAGTGCCCACCCAGTAACTTAAAAATCGCCCTCAACACTGTGGGTCCTGCTGGGAGCTGGCCATGGCCAGCAGGACCCACAGGCCATAGCCAGCAGGACCCACAGTTCGGCAGCCAGCAGGACCCCCAGGTGCACAGGCAGATCCCAGCAAGACCCACATGTGTGGGTCCTGCTGGGAGCTGGCCACGGACCTGGGGGTCCTGCTGGCCACTGACCTGGGGGTCCTGCTGGCCACTGACCTGGGGGTCCTGCTGGCCATTGACCTGTGGGTCCTGCTGACCACTGACCTGTGGGTCCTGCTGGCCACTAGCCTAGGGTGACCAGACATCCCCGGACTGAGGACACTGTCCCTGGACCAAGTATGGCCAATTGGGAGCGGGTGCACTGCGAGATGGGGCAGTGAGAGGGCGCCCAAGGTCTGTGCCCATTGGGCTGCCTCGGAGGGGGAGCGCTACCAGATTTCACAGAGCGGGGATCTCCCACTTACCTGGCGGCCACTGTCATACAAAGTCCCGCCTCCTGGACTGGCTCTTATGATAGACAGCACACTGATGACTTCCATCATGGCCACGCTGGGCAAGTGGGAGATCTCCGCTCTGTGTAATCCGGCTACTCTCCTCTCTAATCCCCATGCACTGAACAGACTGTGCTGATGGGCACTAGTGAGGCTACGCTGATGGGCACTGGTGAGGCTGCGCTGATGGGCACTGGGGATGGTGAGCTTATTCGGTG
This sequence comes from Rana muscosa, assembly GCA_029206835.1. Lineage (NCBI taxonomy): Eukaryota > Metazoa > Chordata > Amphibia > Anura > Ranidae > Rana > Rana muscosa. The sequence goes on from CM055123.1 coordinate 189,309,244, forward strand.
TTTCAAAGTGCCACTTGACTGGACTTGCCCCCCAGGCCTAAGGCTGCCAGCCCTCCCCTGCTCCCCATCATCTCCAATGTCTCTGGAGGCAGCCGGGGTTGGTGGGCGGAGCTGGGGGTGTGGCTGCCCCCTCCACCCCTCCCACAGACTGGTTCACTCAGCTGAAGGAGAAAGAAAGGAGGACACAGCAGCCAGAGTGTCTTCATCTCCAGGCATGCTGTAAGTTACTGCTGCACATGTCACTACATAGGGGGGGGTTCTGTAATGTAGGGGGGTTCTGTATTGTAGGGGGGTCTGAAATGTAGGGGTTCTGAAATGTAGGGGGGGTTCTGTATTGTAGGGGGGTTTGAAATGTAGGTGGGTTCTGTAATGTAGGTGGGTTCTGTAATGTAGGGGGGTTTCTGTATTGTAGGGGGTTCTGTATTGTAGGGGGTCTGTGTAACATGCAGGGGGTCCAGAACTGTTAGGGGGTGTCTGTGTAACAAACTGTGGGGGGCTGTGTAATGTAAAGGGGTCCAGAGGTGCAGGGTGCTGTGTAGTGTAAAAGGGTCCAGAGGTGCAGGGTGCTGTGTAATGTAAAGGGGTCCAGAGTGCTGTGTAATGTAAAGGGGTCCAGAGTGCTGTGTAATTTAAAGGGGTCCAGAGTTCTGTGTAATGTAAAGGGGCCCAGAGGTGCAGGGTGCTGTGTAATGTAAAGGGGTCCAGAGGTACAAGGTGCTGGAACCCCACATCCCATTATTAACCGCCGCCGCAAAGCACCACCGCCCCCCCCCCCCCCGGGCTGCTCAGTCTAAAATGCCCGGGCCTATTTTTTGTCCCAGTCCGGGCCTGATTTTGAGTTATTATTTCCCTATCCACATTTGTTTGCAGAGCACTTGCCATGCTCTTAACAACATTTTGCTGCCATTTGCAGCCCTCTAGCCCTTTCCATTACTTTTTTAGAGCCATTTTAATCCTCAAAAGTTTGGGTCCCCATTGACTTCAATGGGGTTCGGGTTCGGTGTCAAGTTCGGGTCAAGTTCGGGTCCCGAACGCAAACTTTTTTCCGAAGTTTGGCCGAACCCATCGAACCCGAACATCCAGGTGTCCGCTCAACCTTAGTGATGACTTTCTTAATGTATGGCTGTAATGTGTTACTGACTATAACACAGCACAGCCATAACAAAGTCAGCACCCAACATCATGTTACACTGACAGAGCCATACAGCACCTGCTGTGCTCTGATCATCATACTGATCATGAGCACACAATAATGCTACTTTACACATGTGATGGGAGGAAGGGACAGTAAAAACACACAGCCAAGCTGCATTGTTACCACCCCCCAAACCACTCCCCATTGAGAATTTTTCACCTAAGCTTTGCAATCAGTAAGGATGAGCTCCAGCGTGTTCGCAAGCCCCACGTGCAGAGCCCGCCAGGAAGTCGGCGCTGCGCTAATCACAAGCAGTGAGACATTGTCCCGATGCACGGCTGCAGAGATCGGGAAATGTCTCACTGCCTGTGATTATCCCAGCGCAGTGCCGACTTCCTGGCGGGCTCTACACGTGGGGCTTGCGAACACGCCGGAGCTCATCCTTAGCAATCAGTTTTTCCTGTGGACCAGTGTGTACAGTAGCTGCATATGATGGCACAGTGGCGGCAATTGATGGGTACAGTAGCTGCGTATGATGGCACAGTGGCTGCATTTGATGACACAGTGGCGGCAATTGATGGGCACAGTAGCTGTGTTTGATGGCACAGTGGCTGCATTTGATGACACAGTGGCGGCAATTGATGGGCACAGTAGCTGTGTTTGATGGCACAGTGGCAGCAATTGATGTTTTTTTTTCTGAATTTTTCAGTTTGTTTGCACCCCCCAAAAAAATCCACTGATGTGGACCTGATTGAAAGCTCCATGTAGGTCTACAGGAGTCCAGATATGAATTGGTTTGTGGGCATTCAGGTCAAAAATAAATAAATGGAAAAGAACATCCTTTTTCTATATTTCCAGACCTAAATGGAACAGATCAGAGGTAGCCTGATGTAAATGGACACAAGTCTGTGGTGTATGAGGACACAAACTGAATGGGCACAGATGTCAAAACACTGACATCTCTCCCATTCAGATCCAGTTATGATTGGCGGGGTGCTGTAAAGCTTCCTGGTGGTATAGATAAGGTGGGTTCAGACTACGGTCCGAACACGCCTGAGCTCATCCCAGCTAATTTGTTGTTGTCAAAAAAGTTTTAAAATAAGACATCTCTGTTGCTTTATGATAGTGTAAAAAGTTTAGAATAATAATGGTTATTAAAGGTTCACCTTTTGGAACATGTTACATGTTTTAGCTCCTGCCACCCTTTCCCCAGATTTTGTGACAGCATGAGGGCCAGGGGCGGGGCCAGGGGTGGGGTTGTGGGCGGGACCAAGGGGCCCTGTTAGGTATGCTGTACGGGGCCCCATGATTTCTAACAGCGGCCCTGTAGAGGAGTGTATTTATTCCATGGTTGAGAAGAAGGATCTTCCATTCTATGAATAGTGTAGGACCCACTGACAATGGGGTACTTTGACGCAGTAGTGGGCTCAAGAACTATATGGCCATATAGTGTGACCAAATCCCCTTATTTTGGTTATTTGCTGAATATGTTCAGGTGTTTTAATTAGCCTTGCAGAATTTAAAAGTATTTTCCTCTGTTTGTTGGTCTTATAGCTGCACCATCTTTAATGTTATGCATTTTTAGTGTGTGCCCCCCAAGTCTGTCTTTATTTGACTGTTTGGGTATTCTGACAGCCACAAGTGCAGCAGGAGGGAAGATTCCTCAATCCACAGTTTTGTGTGGATGGGGAATCTACTAATTTCAGCCTATCTGTATGGTTACCCTTGGTTTTAACCCCTTCTGTGAAATATTGATGTGGGGACTATGGAGGTATTTTTAATATAATAAACCCTGCCTATACTGTGTTGGCAGATCTCAATATCAGTTGTAAACTAAATGAGCACTTTGTCCTAACAAAGGGTTAAAGCGTAACTCCACTATTGCTGGTAAAAAAACATTCCCCTCTGGGTGATCAATATACATTGCAGGGATGTTTACAAACTTTGTTGCGGATTCCTACCTTTTGTTATTCTGAAGAAATCCCTGTGTGTTCAACTGTCTTCATGTGGAAAGTCTGCATCGCTTTAGATGTTATTTCCTATTGGGAGTATCTTACCAAAAATGAAATTTTTGCTGCAGAGGATGCCTGAAGTCTGACTTGTATCTTAGTGCAGACTTCTAGGAAAATCGTTGAGCCAATCACACAAGCAGTAAATTATGTTTCGGGGGGGGGGGGGGGTTCTGTACACAGAACACCTCCAGGTAGCCATATATCATTGCATTTTACAGAACAATACAGAGCTGCAGATTGAAAAGGAAAGGTCATTTTTAATAACATCCAAATACAAAATTGATTTGTGTCGCAATATGCCAGATTATTATTTTTTTTATTTGCTATTTCTTCCCACAAAATTGGAGTGAACCTTTAAATATATCAAGGCCTGCGTGGCAAATTGCATGTTTTTCCCAAATTGTCCCTATAGTGCAGGGATATGCAATTAGCGGATCTCCAGCTGTTGCAAAACTACAAGTCCCATCATGCTTCTGGCTCTGGGTGTCATGCTTGTGGCTGTCAGAGTCTTTCTATGCCTCATGGGACTTGTAGTTCTGCAACAGCTGGAGGTCCGCTAATTGCCTATCCCTGCTATAGTGTATTGTTCTGAAAGTTTTTCTGAAAATGTGAGCTACACTTAGAGTCCTGTGTACAACCCTGCTTCAAAGAAACCACTAGAAAGCTAAGGAATATTTTTTTACATTATTTTTAGGTACGTTGGGTGAATGGGAACACATAACAAGCATATTTTCTCAAATTTGACTGCAAAGATTGAAATACACTTTTATAAGTTGCAGACATTCTGGAACATCATATAGTAAATTTGTGGTCAAGACCAGATCACTTAAAAAACATATGGCACCAACATACCTAAATGTGTACAATAGGAAGAGGGAAGAGATATGGGACTTTATAGGTGCAATCTGTACGTATTCATGGAACAATTATAAAAAGAATACATTTTTATTTATACACATGATTAAAAAAGCAGGTAAAAGCATTGTATACACAGCATTGATGTCCAAAGCACGAGGAACAATATTTTTAGTGTAACATTACTGTTTCAAATGACACCACGCCATTTCCTGAAGAAGCCATCTGGCAAAACATGTTGAAAGACTTGGAAATAGTAATTTTACACTAAAAATATTGTTCTTTGTGCTTTGGACATCAATGCTTTGTATACAATTTTATCTGCTTTTTTACTCGTGTATCAATAAAAATGTATTATTTTTAGAATTGTTCTTGTTCCATGAATACGTATAGATTGCACCTATAAAGTCCCATATCTCTTCCTATTATTCTGGAACATCAGTGACAGAACACCGAGTGGTGGAAGATTTCTATAATTTTTTTCCTAAAAGTGAAGAACTACATTACAAACAAAATTGAATTCACATGTATCCATGGAGTACAACCTACATACTGAGTACTGCATATATTCATACAGGCAATGTTGTAATGTCACCCCACTTTGGTGGATAAACCCCCGGTAGTGATGCAGAGGAGCTATTCCCACACACAACTACTGCAGGCTCCTAGGAAAAAACGGTTGCAGTTAAAGCGGAGGTCCACACAAACGTACAACTTTATCCTATCCCCTTCAGTTCAATGCATACATTTGCAAATGCCACAAGAAAAAAATGTATGCGCTGTAAATGCCTTTTATTTTCTGATTGTAGTATGACTTCCTGTCTATTGCTCCCGTGGGAGTAGGCGTGTGTATGGCGTTTCCCCAGCGCCGCACTGTCTCCTGGGAGCTTTGTTTCAGGCATCCCAAGAGAGATTGTGATGGCAACCAGGAAGATTAGGGCGCTGCTCACTGTAAGCACAGAGCATGAGCGGGAACGAGCGGTGAATGCTGGGAGATCAGCATTTACCGCATCCAGGAAATCAGTGCTTGCGGGCTTCACATGCCCACAAGCAAAATGGAAACGGCCAGCATCGCTTTTTATAAGTTCTTCTTCCGTGCGAAAACGGACAGCCGATGCTATATTACACAAAAACAGTGAGTATGCTTTTGTGATGGGGAAAGCAACTGAATGAGTTAAAAAAATAAAAATAATGGTCGCGGGACCTTCGCTTTAATAAAGATGCAGATATCATACAACCAGATCTTCATTTTTCCACTCCAGACAGGAAACATAAAGATATCACCTATTTGCATCAATGGCCTGATTTGCCAAAATGTATCTAAAGTAACTTCAATTCAACACGAATTGTCGTTTTATTCCTTGTATTTGCATTTTATAAAGAAATATACAAAAGGTATTTAATCACCCGCAGCCATTTTGGTGTTTACCCTATTTCAGAGCACTAAGCTTAAAAACACATGGATTAGAGGCTAAATGCACAGATTACAATCAGTGAACTATGTGTGTATGTGAGAGAGAGAGGGACACATACACACAATAATGGGGAGTAGAGGATTAGCAGGGTCACAGTGGGTTTGCAATGTCACCTTGTTTAGAAATGGGGTGGAGTGGAGGAGTTCAAAACAGAAACCTTTTTATTTTAAATACCAGTGGCAAACAGACAAGTATGGATTATAGGTATCAGCCAAGCCAGAGTGATCTCAGAAGTGTGATCAGGATGTCTGTCCCTGGGTCACTGGAGCTTGCTAATACCTGCTCAAAGGCACAAGACCCAAAACCCTAATGCATACATTACAGAAAAGGGACAACTCCTATTCCTACTGATGTGTGAAGGGCTTAGCAGGTCATGAGGAGTGCAACAAGTTGGCCACAGCAGCAGTTGTGTCACTTTTACTTTGTGGCAACCTTTGTCTGGTATACTTGGCAAGACTCTAGCAGCTAGGAAAAATAATAATCGTGCTCTCATTTGTAATTTTTTTAAATTCAATACTTTATAAAACGTGCTATAGCTATCAATTGTTTTATTTATCAAACAATCTATTAATTTATATATTAATATATGTTTGTATATATATTATAATTTATTATAGGTTTACCGCATATACTCGAGTATAAGCCGACCTGAGTATAAGCCTTGGTACCTAATATTACCCCAATAAACCGGGAAAGCTTATTGACTCGAGTATAAGCCTAGGGGGGGAAATGCAGCAGCTACTGTAAGCGCAAAAGAGGGTCAACAATGTCCATTTGCACGCCTCACTGTGCCCATTGCCACCTCACTGTGCCACCCCACTGTGCCCATTACCACCTCACTGTGCCACCTCACTGTGCCCATTGCCACCTCACTGTGCCACCTCACTGTGCCACCTTACTGTGCCCATTGCCACCTCACTATGCCACCTTACTGTGCCCATTGCCAGTACCCGAGTCAGTGTACCTGAAAATCTTCTTAGGCTGCGAGCGGCGTCTATTGTTTAAATATCGCGGCTAACTCCTGGTCTTGTTCCGTGATAGGCGTTTCCAGCAAACACTGTGTTGAGTGTTCCGCCTATCACGGAGGTCCTCTCATTCTCTGACTCCGTTTCCCAGCAGGCACTGTGTTCAGTGTTCCACCAATCACGGACGTCTTTTCATCCTCGGACGAGAGAACGTCCATGATAGTCATAATGTGCTAGTATGCATTACATATTCGCACATTATGTGAAACTTACCTGCAAACGAAGCCCTCGTTGTCACTGCTGAAGGCCGCATCCATCTTCACCTATCTTCCTTCATGGGCCCGCGGACTTCAGCTATGTGACTGGCCGGAGCCACGTGACATGACACATGTGCGCGGGAGCTGCTGGTCACGGCACAGGGCTCTGAAGAAAGGGCACGGGTGGCTTTCTTCAGAGCGCATGCCCCGAACACATCATCGACTGCATATACAGTAAATATCTTCTAAACGACACACGTTTAGGAGATATTTATAGCACCTATAGGTAAGTCTTATTATAGGCTTACCTATAGGTACAACTAATCAATAGGAGTTTACAACCACTTTAAAGAGGAAATGTGGTCATTTAGAAAAAAAAAAAAATTAAAGTCAGTAGCTACACATACTGTAGCTGCTGACTTTTACAGGATAAATTAACTTTTCATAACTTGTTACATGTTACTTCCCTATTTGGGTAACATGTAACATGTTATGAATGCACCAGCCCCTGCACCTCCCAATCCCCTGCTGTGCCAGCTAGGGAGGGGATCTTCCCCACCAACTAGCTGTCAAAAAAAAAACATGTCTGAGTGGGGCTCCGTCCACCCGGCTGCGTCACTCATTCATAGTGCTCTGAATTGAAAACCACCAGGTCCGGTAGCCATTGCGGCTGTCGGCTTATAGTTTTCAATGAACTACCACGGCGCTGTATCGGCTTCATCATACGAGCAGGAGACCTGCATGGCATCAGTGATCTGCTGATTGCTGGTGCAATGATTTACAGGTTTACCTGCAAAAAAGTGTGCATTTATAATTTTTTCTGTAAAGATGAAACAATCACTCACCAGTCCAGGTGTCCAGAGCTATCTTCACTCAAGCCAGCTCTTTCTGGTCTTCGGGTTCCCCAGTAGTGATGAGCCGAACACCCCCGGGTTCGGTTCGCACCAGAACCCGCGAACGGACCGAAAGTTCGTACGAACATTAGAACCCTATTAAATACAATGGATGCGAACGTTCGAATTCTAAAGTGCTAATTATAACAACTATTATGCATGTTATTGTCCTAAAAAGGGTTTGGGAACCCGGGTTCTGCACCAGGGGACATGTATCAATGCAAAAAGAAGTTTTAAAAACGGTCGTTTTTCGGGAGCAGTCATTTTAATGATGCATAAAGTGAAAAAAAAAAAGTCAAATATTCCTTTAAATATCGTACCTGGGGGGTGTCTAAAGTATGCCTGTGAAGTGCCACGTGTTTCCCGTGTTTAGAACTGTCCCTGCACAAAATGACACTTCTAAAGGAAAAAAAAGCCATTTAAAACTGCTTGCGGCTTTAATGTAATGTCTGGTCCCGGTAATATGGATGAAAATCTTTAAGAAAAATGGCATAGCTACCCCATGACCCCCCCCCCCCCCTACCCCAGCCCATTACCAGCCCCTTTGGGTCTTGTATGGATATTAAGGGGAACCCCGCACATAAAATAAAAAAGGCCCTATATACTCTGAACAGCCGTATACAGGCGGTGCATACAAGACAGGGACTGTATGTTTGTTCTTATGTAGAATGTGTTTGTAATTTTGAACAGGTACATTGTTTAAGTGTAGCTCCAGCCCAAAAATCTATTTTTAAACTTTTTGGAAAACATAGGTAAGGGTTATCACCCCTGTAACATTTGTTTTGCTGTCTGTGCCCCTGTTCAGAACATTTCACCTCACTTTCCGTCCCAATGACAACTGTTTTTGAAATGTGGTGTTTTTCTTGAAACAAGGATTGCTGATAAAGCATCAGTACAGAGGAGACACCTTTCTCCCATATTAATTCTTACAGGAGAGAATTTTCCTTCCTAGGGGTAGATTTCCTCTCACTTCCTGTTGTCTTCTTGCGTTTGCAAGTAGGAGTCGTTTGTAAGTTGGATGTTTGAAAGTAGGGACCTGCCGTATATAATCTGCAGAAATAGGCCCCTTAGTTGGTGTTGGCACAACACTGTAAGCACTCACAGTTACTCTTGGTTGGTGCTGGAACGCCCTGCTGTCAACTATTATATCAGGAATTGTAATTACATATAATTGTTGAACAGTGGTAGTAAAAATTGGGCCTTTGATGGTGGTGCTGGTGCCACAACACTGTAAGCCCTGACAGTTACTCTTGGTGGGTGCAGCAATGGGCCCTGCTGTGAATTATTAGATCAAGAATTGTAATTGCATGCCCCTGTTGAACAGGGGCTGAAAAATTGGGCCTTTCGTGGTGGTGGTGGTGGTGGTGGTGTTGCCACAACACTGTAAGCCCTCAGAGTTACTCTTGCTTGGTGGGTGCAGGAATGGGCCCTGCTGTGAATTATTAGATCAATAATTGTAATTACATGCCCCTGTTGAACAGGGGCTGAAAAATTGGGCCTTAGGCACTGGTGGCACAACACTGCAACCCCTCACAGATACTGTACTTGGAGCACAGCAATGAGCCCTGTTGCAAAGTATTGCTTCAAAAATTGTAATGACACGCCCCTGTTAAACAGGGGCTGAAAAATTGGGCCTTAGGCACTGGTGGCACAACACTCCAACCCCTCACACATACTGTACTTGGAGCACAGCAATGAGCCCTGTTGCAAAGTATTGCTTCAAAAATTGTAATTACACGCCCCTGTTAAACAGGGGCTGAAAAATTGGGCCTTAGCCACTGGTGGCGGCACCCATGAACAAAAATGATCTTCCAAGCTATCATCATCAATCGTATCATTGAGGACTCGGAGGAGGAGGATAGCCAGTCAACATAACAGCACAGGCACTCAGCATCAGCATCAGTCTTGAAGGGATGTGACATGTTAAAATCAATTAGTCTGTTATATCAGCATCAGGTGTGTGGTAGCTGGTGGTGATCCAAGACTGGTTCATCTTGATGAAAGTCAGTCGATCAACCGAGTCGGTGGACAGGCGCACCCTGTGATCCGTGACAAATCCTCCAGCAGCACTGAATGTGCGTTCCGAAAGCACTTTGGATGCAGGACAGGCCAGTAGCTCAATTGCATACTGTGCAAGCTCTGGCCAGTGATCCATCCTCAAGACCCAGTAAGCCAGAGGATTTTCGGTGGGGAAGGTGTCCAAGTCTGACCTTGCCCCTAGATATTCCTGCACCATGTTTATCAGACGCTGGCGATGGTTGCTGGAACCGATCATACTTTGGGGCTGCGGACTAAAGAATTGTCTGAATGCATCGGTCAGACGGCCACCTTCCCCACCGCTCCTTCTTTGACTGGCCGAAGCCTCAGCAACTCGTTGTCCAGGACCAGGAGTTTGTAACCTCCCAGTCTCTGGGAACGCGTTGCACAGACCTTTCTGCAAGGCCTCCCGGAGTTGTCTCATCCTCTGCTCCCTCTGCGACGGTAACATAAGGTCCGCAACCTTACCCTTGTACCGTGGATCAAGGAGAGTGGCCAGCCAGTAATGGTCCCTCTCCTTGATCCGAAGAATACGAGGATCCTTCCGCAGACTTTGCAGGATCAGGGAGGCCATGCAGCGTAGGTTTGCTGAGGCATTCGCTCCGGAGTCCTCTGGGTCACTAAGGACGACATGATCCGCAGTCACCTCCTCCCAGCCACGTACAAGTCCACTGGTTTCTTGGGACTGTAAATCATCCCTAAAAGACTGCTGCTGATGATGCTGAGTGCCAGCCTCCACCTCCATGCTGACACAATCCTCCTCCTCCTCCTCCTCCTCCTCCTCCTCTTCCTGTGCGATGGGTGGGACAGAAGGAACACTGTCTGGGTAAAGGGGGCCTTGAGAGGCAAGGAAGTCCTCCTCTTCCTGCCTCTGTTCTGCCTCAAGTGCCCTGTCCATTATTCCACGCAGCGTGTGCTCCAACAGGTGGACAAGAGGTACAGTGTCACTGATGCATGCACTGTCACTGCTCACCATCCTCGTGGCCTCCTCAAATGGTGCCAGGACAGTGCATGCATCCCTGATCATGCCCCACTGGCGTGGAGAAAAAAAACCAAGCTCCCCTGACCCTGTCCTGGTGCCGTAGTCGCACAGGTACTCATTGATGGCCCTCTGCTGCGTGTGCAGCCGCTGCAGCATGGCCAACGTTGAGTTCCACCTGGTGGGCATGTCACATATAAGGCGGTTCTTGGGCAGGTTCAACTCCTTTTGCAGCTCAGCCAGGCGAGCACTGGCATTATAAGATCTGCGGAAATGCACACAGACTTTCCTGGCCTGCCTCAGGACATCCTGTAAGCCCGGGTACCTGCCCAAGAAACGCTGCACCACCAGGTTAAGGACGTGAGCCACACAGGGCACATGGGTCAGTTGTCCCTGTCGAAGGGCGGAGAGGAGGTTGGTGCCATTGTCGCAAACCACCATTCCTGGCTTAAGCTGGCGTGGCGTCAACCACCTCTCGGCCTGGCCCTGCAGAGCAGACAGGACCTCTGCCCCAGTGTGGCTTCTGTCCCCCAAACACACCAGCGCAAGCACGGCATGGCATCTTTTTGCCTGCGTACTTGCGTAGCCCCGTGAACGGCTACGGAGCACCGCTGGTTCATAGGACAAACCACAGGAAGAGGCCATGGAGGAAGAAGAAGAGGAGGGGGTGGAGGAGAGAGGTGTGTCACAACCAGTAGTAGCATTTTGGAGGCGTGGCGGTGGGACAACCTCCAACACTACTGCACCTTGTCCTGCATCCTTCCCAGCTGCCAAAAGAGTGACCCAATGGGCCGTGAAAGAAAGGTAACGTCCCTGTCCATGCCTGCTGGACCATGAGTCAGCGGTAATATGCACCTTACCGCTGACCGCCCTGTCCAGCGAGGCCAAGACATTGCCTTCCACATGCCGGTAGAGAGCCGGAATAGCCTTCCGTGAGAAAAAGTGGCGTTTGGGAACCTGCCACTGAGGAACCGCACATTGCACAAACTCACGGAAGGGGGCCGAGTCTACCAACTGAAAAGGCAGCAGTTGAAGCGCTAGCAATTTAGCCAAGCTAGCATTCAACCGCTGGGCATGTGGATGGCTGGGAGTGAACTTCTTTCGACGGTCCAGCAGCTGGGGCAGGGAAATTTGCCTGCTAGAATCGGACGTCGGTGTACTGCTAGCAGAGTGGCCGCAAGTACTTGGCTGTGACACACCTAATTCTACACCTTCATTCCTCTCAGTGCATGTTTCAGAGAGGACTGAAGTTATAGTGGGGTTGGAGATCCCAGCTGATGCGGTGCAAGGAGAGGTCCGCTTTGTTCTTTGGTGTGGGTCTTTGAGGTAGGCTTGCCAACGAGCTGCATGGCAGGTCAACATATGTCTGGTCAGGCATGTGGTACCCAAGCGGCTGATGTTTTGGCCACGCGATATACGCTTGAGACATATGTTGCAAACAGCAGCTGTGCGATCTGATGCACTAGCCTCAAAAAAGGCCCACACCAAGGAACTTTTTGAATGACGGGCAGAGGCAGCGCCCTGCACAGGCGGAGCTCTGCGGTGTGATTCCGTCGGTGTACTGCCCTTACGCTGGCCACCAAAGGGCATCCTGCCTCGTTGGAGATGTGCCTCCTCCTCATCCTCCTCCTCCTCCTCTCTCCTATTAGGCACCCATGTGGAGTCAGTGACCTCATCGTCCCCTCCCTCCTCATCACTGGAGCCAATCTGGCAGTATGCTGCAGCTGCTGGAACATGACTGCCAGATTGGTGTCCTTCTTGAGCATCCCCTCTGTCTGCTCTCACCCTACTGCCTTCCTGTAGCTGGGTTTCATCATCAGACCCTTCGAAACGCTGGGCATCCTCCTGGAGCATGTACCCAACACTGTGCTCAAACAGTTCGGGGGACTCCTCAGGAGGAGGACATGGTGGGTCTAGGGAAGGAGTGACTGATGATGAGTCTGACATTGATACCAGGGAAGAGGACGCTTTGGCAGCTGCTTTGCCAGTACCCTGAGCCTGGGTGAGAGAGGATGATGAGGAGGAGGAGGGCTTGGTCATCCACTCTACTAAGTCTTCGGCATGATGTGGCTCAACATGTCCAGCTGCCGAAAAGAAGGACAAGCGTGTCCCATGGCCATGTGCTGATGACAATGCACCGCGTCCACGACCAGCACTGTTGCCCCCAGACACAGAGCCTGCTTGCCCTCTTTTATTGCCTCCTGACTGTCTGCCTCTCCTTGTTTGCCTTCCAGACATTCTAATAGATGGCCTGCAGGGAGATGGGAAAAAAGCAATAAGGGCTACCTTCAGGTGTCCTTCTCTGTCCCTTTACTTAAGGATTTCTAAATATGGTTGAGGATGATTGCTTTTGCACAGAATAGCACAACGACAATTTCCCTGACTGTCCAAAAAACAAGGATTTCAAAGATGGTTGATGAGGAATGCTTTAGCACACTATAGCACAAGGAGAATTCACTCACTGTCCTTCCCAGTCCCTAGAAACAAGGACTTGCACAGTGAAAGAAACTGACACTCTCCCTACCTACAGTTTTCTGTCCCTAGAAAAAAAGTTTTTTTTAAGCACACTATAGCACAAGGAGAATTCACTCACTGTCCTTCCCAGTCCCTAGAAACAAGGACTTGCACAGTGAAAGAAACTGACACTCTCCCTACCTACAGTTTTCTGTCCCTAGAAAAAATGTTTTTTTTAAGCACACTATAGCACAAGGAGAATTCACTCACTGTCCTTCCCAGTCCCTAGAAACAAGGACTTGCACAGTGAAAGAAACTTACACTCTCCCTACCTACAGTTTTCTGTCCTTAGAAAAAATGTTTTTTTTAAGCACACTATAGCACAAGGAGAATTCACTCACTGTCCTTCCCAGTCCCTAGAAACAAGGACTTGCACAGTGAAAGAAACTGACACTCTCCCTACCTACAGTTTTCTGTCCCTAGAAAAAAAGTTTTTTTTAAGCACACTATAGCACAAGGAGAATTCACTCACTGTCCTTCCCAGTCCCTAGAAACAAGGACTTGCACAGTGAAAGAAACTGACACTCTCCCTACCTACAGTTTTCTGTCCCTAGAAAAAAAGTTTTTTTTAAGCACACTATAGCACAAGGAGAATTCACTCACTGTCCTTCCCAGTCCCTAGAAACAAGGACTTGCACAGTGAAAGAAACTGACATGCACAGTGAAAGAAACTGACACTCTCCCTACCTACAGTTTTCTGTCCCTAGAAAAAATGTTTTTTTTAAGCACACTATAGCACAAGGAGAATTCACTCACTGTCCTTCCCAGTCCCTAGAAACAAGGACTTGCACAGTGAAAGAAACTGACACTCTCCCTACCTACAGTTTTCTGTCCCTAGAAAAAATGTTTTTTTTAAGCACACTATAGCACAAGGAGAATTCACTCACTGTCCTTCCCAGTCCCTAGAAACAAGGACTTGCACAGTGAAAGAAACTTACACTCTCCCTACCTACAGTTTTCTGTCCTTAGAAAAAATGTTTTTTTTAAGCACACTATAGCACAAGGAGAATTCACTCACTGTCCTTCCCAGTCCCTAGAAACAAGGACTTGCACAGTGAAAGAAACTGACACTCTCCCTACCTACAGTTTTCTGTCCCTAGAAAAAATGTTTTTTTTAAGCACACTATAGCACAAGGAGAATTCACTCACTGTCCTTCCCAGTCCCTAGAAACAAGGACTTGCACAGTGAAAGAAACTGACACTCTCCCTACCTACAGTTTTCTGTCCTTGGAAAAAATGTTTTTTTTAAGCACACTATAGCACAAGGAGAATTCACTCACTGTCCTTCCCAGTCCCTAGAAACAAGGACTTGCACAGTGAAAGAAACTGACACTCTCCCTACCTACAGTTTTCTGTCCCTAGAAAAAAAGTTTTTTTTAAGCACACTATAGCACAAGGAGAATTCACTCACTGTCCTTCCCAGTCCCTAGAAACAAGGACTTGCACAGTGAAAGAAACTGACACTCTCCCTACCTACAGTTTTCTGTCCCTAGAAAAAATGTTTTTTTTAAGCACACTATAGCACAAGGACAATTCACTCACTGTCCTTCCCAGTCCCTAGAAACAAGGACTTGCACAGTGAAAGAAACTGACACTCTCCCTACCTACAGTTTTCTGTCCCTAGAAAAAAAGTTTTTTTTAAGCACACTATAGCACAAGGAGAATTCACTCACTGTCCTTCCCAGTCCCTAGAAACAAGGACTTGCACAGTGAAAGAAACTGACACTCTCCCTACCTACAGTTTTCTGTCCCTAGAAAAAATGTTTTTTTTAAGCACACTATAGCACAAGGAGAATTCACTCACTGTCCTTCCCAGTCCCTAGAAACAAGGACTTGCACAGTGAAAGAAACTGACACTCTCCCTACCTACAGTTTTCTGTCCCTAGAAAAAATGTTTTTTTTAAGCACACTATAGCACAAGGAGAATTCACTCACTGTCCTTCCCAGTCCCTAGAAACAAGGACTTGCACAGTGAAAGAAACTGACACTCTCCCTACCTACAGTTTTCTGTCCCTAGAAAAAATGTTTTTTTTAAGCACACTATAGCACAAGGAGAATTCACTCACTGTCCTTCCCAGTCCCTAGAAACAAGGACTTGCACAGTGAAAGAAACTGACACTCTCCCTACCTACAGTTTTCTGTCCCTAGAAAAAATGTTTTTTTTAAGCACACTATAGCACAAGGAGAATTCACTCACTGTCCTTCCCAGTCCCTAGAAACAAGGACTTGCACAGTGAAAGAAACTTACACTCTCCCTACCTACAGTTTTCTGTCCTTAGAAAAAATGTTTTTTTTAAGCACACTATAGCACAAGGAGAATTCACTCACTGTCCTTCCCAGTCCCTAGAAACAAGGACTTGCACAGTGAAAGAAACTGACACTCTCCCTACCTACAGTTTTCTGTCCCTAGAAAAAATGTTTTTTTTAAGCACACTATAGCACAAGGAGAATTCACTCACTGTCCTTCCCAGTCCCTAGAAACAAGGACTTGCACAGTGAAAGAAACTGACACTCTCCCTACCTACAGTTTTCTGTCCTTGGAAAAAATGTTTTTTTTAAGCACACTATAGCACAAGGAGAATTCACTCACTGTCCTTCCCAGTCCCTAGAAACAAGGACTTGCACAGTGAAAGAAACTGACACTCTCCCTACCTACAGTTTTCTGTCCCTAGAAAAAATGTTTTTTTTAAGCACACTATAGCACAAGGAGAATTCACTCACTGTCCTTCCCAGTCCCTAGAAACAAGGACTTGCACAGTGAAAGAAACTGACACTCTCCCTACCTACAGTTTTCTGTCCCTAGAAAAAAGTATTTTTTAAGCACACTATAGCACAAGGAGAATTCACTCACTGTCCTTCCCAGTCCCTAGAAACAAGGACTTGCACAGTGAAAGAAACTGACACTCTCCCTACCTACAGTTTTCTGTCCCTAGAAAAAATGTTTTTTTTAAGCACACTATAGCACAAGGAGAATTCACTCACTGTCCTTCCCAGTCCCTAGAAACAAGGACTTGCACAGTGAAAGAAACTTACACTCTCCCTACCTACAGTTTTCTGTCCTTAGAAAAAATGTTTTTTTTAAGCACACTATAGCACAAGGAGAATTCACTCACTGTCCTTCCCAGTCCCTAGAAACAAGGACTTGCACAGTGAAAGAAACTGACACTCTCCCTACCTACAGTTTTCTGTCCCTAGAAAAAATGTTTTTTTTAAGCACACTATAGCACAAGGAGAATTCACTCACTGTCCTTCCCAGTCCCTAGAAACAAGGACTTGCACAGTGAAAGAAACTGACACTCTCCCTACCTACAGTTTTCTGTCCCTAGAAAAAAAGTTTTTTTTAAGCACACTATAGCACAAGGAGAATTCACTCACTGTCCTTCCCAGTCCCTAGAAACAAGGACTTGCACAGTGAAAGAAACTGACACTCTCCCTACCTACAGTTTTCTGTCCCTAGAAAAAAAGTTTTTTTTAAGCACACTATAGCACAAGGAGAATTCACTCACTGTCCTTCCCAGTCCCTAGAAACAAGGACTTGCACAGTGAAAGAAACTGACACTCTCCCTACCTACAGTTTTCTGTCCCTAGAAAAAATGTTTTTTTTAAGCACACTATAGCACAAGGACAATTCACTCACTGTCCTTCCCAGTCCCTAGAAACAAGGACTTGCACAGTGAAAGAAACTGACACTCTCCCTACCTACAGTTTTCTGTCCCTAGAAAAAAAGTTTTTTTTAAGCACACTATAGCACAAGGAGAATTCACTCACTGTCCTTCCCAGTCCCTAGAAACAAGGACTTGCACAGTGAAAGAAACTGACACTCTCCCTACCTACAGTTTTCTGTCCTTGGAAAAAATGTTTTTTTTAAGCACACTATAGCACAAGGAGAATTCACTCACTGTCCTTCCCAGTCCCTAGAAACAAGGACTTGCACAGTGAAAGAAACTGACACTCTCCCTACCTACAGTTTTCCGTCCCTAGAAAAAAAGTTTTTTTTAAGCACACTATAGCACAAGGAGAATTCACTCACTGTCCTTCCCAGTCCCTAGAAACAAGGACTTGCACAGTGAAAGAAACTGACACTCTCCCTACCTACAGTTTTCTGTCCCTAGAAAAAATGTTTTTTTTAAGCACACTATAGCACAAGGACAATTCACTCACTGTCCTTCCCAGTCCCTAGAAACAAGGACTTGCACAGTGAAAGAAACTGACACTCTCCCTACCTACAGTTTTCTGTCCCTAGAAAAAAAGTTTTTTTTAAGCACACTATAGCACAAGGAGAATTCACTCACTGTCCTTCCCAGTCCCTAGAAACAAGGACTTGCACAGTGAAAGAAACTGACACTCTCCCTACCTACAGTTTTCTGTCCCTAGAAAAAAAGTTTTTTTTAAGCACACTATAGCACAAGGAGAATTCACTCACTGTCCTTCCCAGTCCCTAGAAACAAGGACTTGCACAGTGAAAGAAACTGACACTCTCCCTACCTACAGTTTTCTGTCCTTGGAAAAAATGTTTTTTTTAAGCACACTATAGCACAAGGAGAATTCACTCACTGTCCTTCCCAGTCCCTAGAAACAAGGACTTGCACAGTGAAAGAAACTGACACTCTCCCTACCTACAGTTTTCTGTCCCTAGAAAAAATGTTTTTTTTAAGCACACTATAGCACAAGGAGAATTCACTCACTGTCCTTCCCAGTCCCTAGAAACAAGGACTTGCACAGTGAAAGAAACTGACACTCTCCCTACCTACAGTTTTCTGTCCCTAGAAAAAAGTATTTTTTAAGCACACTATAGCACAAGGAGAATTCACTCACTGTCCTTCCCAGTCCCTAGAAACAAGGACTTGCACAGTGAAAGAAACTGACACTCTCCCTACCTACAGTTTTCTGTCCCTAGAAAAAATGTTTTTTTTAAGCACACTATAGCACAAGGAGAATTCACTCACTGTCCTTCCCAGTCCCTAGAAACAAGGACTTGCACAGTGAAAGAAACTTACACTCTCCCTACCTACAGTTTTCTGTCCTTAGAAAAAATGTTTTTTTTAAGCACACTATAGCACAAGGAGAATTCACTCACTGTCCTTCCCAGTCCCTAGAAACAAGGACTTGCACAGTGAAAGAAACTGACACTCTCCCTACCTACAGTTTTCTGTCCCTAGAAAAAAGTATTTTTTAAGCACACTATAGCACAAGGAGAATTCACTCACTGTCCTTCCCAGTCCCTAGAAACAAGGACTTGCACAGTGAAAGAAACTGACACTCTCCCTACCTACAGTTTTCTGTCCCTAGAAAAAATGTTTTTTTTAAGCACACTATAGCACAAGGAGAATTCACTCACTGTCCTTCCCAGTCCCTAGAAACAAGGACTTGCACAGTGAAAGAAACTTACACTCTCCCTACCTACAGTTTTCTGTCCTTAGAAAAAATGTTTTTTTTAAGCACACTATAGCACAAGGAGAATTCACTCACTGTCCTTCCCAGTCCCTAGAAACAAGGACTTGCACAGTGAAAGAAACTGACACTCTCCCTACCTACAGTTTTCTGTCCCTAGAAAAAAAGTTTTTTTTAAGCACACTATAGCACAAGGAGAATTCACTCACTGTCCTTCCCAGTCCCTAGAAACAAGGACTTGCACAGTGAAAGAAACTGACACTCTCCCTACCTACAGTTTTCTGTCCCTAGAAAAAAAGTTTTTTTTAAGCACACTATAGCACAAGGAGAATTCACTCACTGTCCTTCCCAGTCCCTAGAAACAAGGACTTGCACAGTGAAAGAAACTGACACTCTCCCTACCTACAGTTTTCTGTCCCTAGAAAAAATGTTTTTTTTAAGCACACTATAGCACAAGGACAATTCACTCACTGTCCTTCCCAGTCCCTAGAAACAAGGACTTGCACAGTGAAAGAAACTGACACTCTCCCTACCTACAGTTTTCTGTCCCTAGAAAAAAAGTTTTTTTTAAGCACACTATAGCACAAGGAGAATTCACTCACTGTCCTTCCCAGTCCCTAGAAACAAGGACTTGCACAGTGAAAGAAACTGACACTCTCCCTACCTACAGTTTTCTGTCCCTAGAAAAAATGTTTTTTTTAAGCACACTATAGCACAAGGAGAATTCACTCACTGTCCTTCCCAGTCCCTAGAAACAAGGACTTGCACAGTGAAAGAAACTGACACTCTCCCTACCTACAGTTTTCTGTCCCTAGAAAAAATGTTTTTTTTAAGCACACTATAGCACAAGGAGAATTCACTCACTGTCCTTCCCAGTCCCTAGAAACAAGGACTTGCACAGTGAAAGAAACTGACACTCTCCCTACCTACAGTTTTCTGTCCCTAGAAAAAATGTTTTTTTTAAGCACACTATAGCACAAGGAGAATTCACTCACTGTCCTTCCCAGTCCCTAGAAACAAGGACTTGCACAGTGAAAGAAACTGACACTCTCCCTACCTACAGTTTTCTGTCCCTAGAAAAAATGTTTTTTTTAAGCACACTATAGCACAAGGAGAATTCACTCACTGTCCTTCCCAGTCCCTAGAAACAAGGACTTGCACAGTGAAAGAAACTTACACTCTCCCTACCTACAGTTTTTTTTAAGCACACTATAGCACAAGGAGAATTCACTCACTGTCCTTCCCAGTCCCTAGAAACAAGGACTTGCACAGTGAAAGAAACTGACACTCTCCCTACCTACAGTTTTCTGTCCCTAGAAAAAAGTTTTTTTTAAGCACACTATAGCACAAGGAGAATTCACTCACTGTCCTTCCCAGTCCCTAGAAACAAGGACTTGCACAGTGAAAGAAACTGACACTCTCCCTACCTACAGTTTTCTGTCCCTAGAAAAAATGTTTTTTTTAAGCACACTATAGCACAAGGAGAATTCACTCACTGTCCTTCCCAGTCCCTAGAAACAAGGACTTGCACAGTGAAAGAAACTGACACTCTCCCTACCTACAGTTTTCTGTCCCTAGAAAAAATGTTTTTTTTAAGCACACTATAGCACAAGGAGAATTCACTCACTGTCCTTCCCAGTCCCTAGAAACAAGGACTTGCACAGTGAAAGAAACTGACACTCTCCCTACCTACAGTTTTCTGTCCCTAGAAAAAATGTTTTTTTTAAGCACACTATAGCACAAGGAGAATTCACTCACTGTCCTTCCCAGTCCCTAGAAACAAGGACTTGCACAGTGAAAGAAACTGACACTCTCCCTACCTACAGTTTTCTGTCCCTAGAAAAAATGTTTTTTTTAAGCACACTATAGCACAAGGAGAATTCACTCACTGTCCTTCCCAGTCCCTAGAAACAAGGACTTGCACAGTGAAAGAAACTGACACTCTCCCTACCTACAGTTTTCTGTCCTTGGAAAAAATGTTTTTTTTAAGCACACTATAGCACAAGGAGAATTCACTCACTGTCCTTCCCAGTCCCTAGAAACAAGGACTTGCACAGTGAAAGAAACTGACACTCTCCCTACCTACAGTTTTCTGTCCCTAGAAAAAATGTTTTTTTTAAGCACACTATAGCACAAGGAGAATTCACTCACTGTCCTTCCCAGTCCCTAGAAACAAGGACTTGCACAGTGAAAGAAACTGACACTCTCCCTACCTACAGTTTTCTGTCCCTAGAAAAAAGTTTTTTTTAAGCACACTATAGCACAAGGAGAATTCACTCACTGTCCTTCCCAGTCCCTAGAAACAAGGACTTGCACAGTGAAAGAAACTGACACTCTCCCTACCTACAGTTTTCTGTCCCTAGAAAAAATGTTTTTTTTAAGCACACTATAGCACAAGGAGAATTCACTCACTGTCCTTCCCAGTCCCTAGAAACAAGGACTTGCACAGTGAAAGAAACTGACACTCTCCCTACCTACAGTTTTCTGTCCCTAGAAAAAATGTTTTTTTTAAGCACACTATAGCACAAGGAGAATTCACTCACTGTCCTTCCCAGTCCCTAGAAACAAGGACTTGCACAGTGAAAGAAACTGACACTCTCCCTACCTACAGTTTTCTGTCCCTAGAAAAAATGTTTTTTTTAAGCACACTATAGCACAAGGAGAATTCACTCACTGTCCTTCCCAGTCCCTAGAAACAAGGAATTGCACAGTGAGAGAAACTGACACTCTCCCTACCTACAGTTTTCTGTCCCTAGAAAAAAATGTTTTTTTTAAGCACACTATAGCACAAGGAGAATTCACTCACTGTCCTTCCCTGTCCCTAGAAACAAGGACTTGCACAGTGAAAGAAACTGACACTCTCCCTACCTACAGTTTTCTGTCCCTAGAAAAAATGTTTTTTTTAAGCACACTATAGCACAAGGAGAATTCACTCACTGTCCTTCCCAGTCCCTAGAAACAAGGACTTGCACAGTGAAAGAAACTGACACTCTCCCTACCTACAGTTTTCTGTCCCTAGAAAAAATGTTTTTTTTAAGCACACTATAGCACAAGGAGAATTCACTCACTGTCCTTCCCAGTCCCTAGAAACAAGGACTTGCACAGTGAAAGAAACTGACACTCTCCCTACTGTGAGGGGGTTAGCTCGGCAGCGGGTGTGTGTGACCCCCGGGATGGGCTCCCCACACAAAACAGGCCCAGCAAACGGAGGTTGTGGTTTTCAAAATCAAAAAAAAAGGTGCGGTTTATTTTCTATTTACAGTGACAAAACACAGCAAAGCAAAAGAAACATAACCAAAATAAATCCTGGTCAAGTTGACCTCTGACTAAACATACAGGTTTCCTAACTAACAACTGGGATCAGCCTAGTGCTGTCCTAGTCCCTAAGTCCCTGGTTTAGTAAAAGTCCAAACAAATAGCCACACAGGCTTTGCCTCACCGCACAGGGGTTCACTCTCCCTAGACAGTCCACACAGGTCTGGTTCCAGGCATGAGCTAACACCTAATGAATCTGGGAGTTCTTATAGAGGCCTAAATGAGCTGACAAGGTTCAGCTGGTCTCCTCATCTCTGTCTGCACGACGCCCCACACTCTCCCTAGAGGTATGAGTCATCCATGAGCCCACTAGCCTTATACAACTCTCCACCTAGTTGTATAAGTCGGCGTAAAGCCTGAATCTGGGCAAAATATATCTACCCCCCTGGATGCAACCAGGTGACTTTACCTTCCTGCTGTCACATACCCCCCCCTCTTGTTTTAACCTCGGGGTTGGAACACCAGCAATCAGGCATTCATGTACTCGAGACAAAGCATCCACATTCCCCATTTGAACGCCAGGGCGATGCTTTACTGTGAAGTTGAATTCCTGGAGGGCCAGGAACCACCTATTCACTCTTCTATTTGTTTCCTTGTTTTGAGCCATCCACTTTAACGGAGCGTGATCCGTAACCATGTCAAAGTGCCTACCTAGCAGGTAGTACCGAAGGGAATCTAGAGCCCACTTCACCGCTAAACACTCCTTTTCAACGGTGGCGTAATTTACCTCATGGGACTTCAACTTCCTGCTGAGGTAAATGACTGGGTGCTCTTCCCCGTTCCAGACCTGGGACAATACTGCTCCTAACCCCACATCTGACGCATCACTTTGTACGACAAAGTCTTTAGAGAAGTCGGGTGAGTACAACACTGGCTGGCTACATAAGGCTTGTTTCAAGAATTGGAATGCTGCCTCAGCCTCGGGGGTCCATTTAATCATGACCGACCCTTTCCCCTTCGTCAGGTTGGTTAGGGGCACAGCCTTAGAAGCAAAGTGGGGAATGAATCACCGATAATACCCAGCGATTCCCAGAAAGGCTCGTACCTGCTTCTTGCTGTTGGGACGTGGCCAACTCTGGATGGCCTCGACTTTGTTGAGTTGGGGTTTTATTACTCCCCTCCCAATGGTGTACCCAAGATATTTGGCCTCCTCCTGCCCAATGGTACACTTCTTGGGGTTAGCCGTAAACCCCGCTTCCCGAACAGAGTCCAGGACTGCTTGCACTTTTGGCAGATGTGAGGCCCAATCTGTGCTATGGACAATTACGTCATCCAGGTAAGCCGCAGCATACTTCCGATGGGGCCTCAGCATCTGGTCCATTTTCCGCTGGAATGTGGCCGGCGCATTCTGTAACCCGAACGGCATTCTTTTATATTGGAACGCCCCGTCTGGGGTTACAAATGCGGTTTTCTCTTTGGCCGACTTGGCCAGGGGGATTTGCCAATACCCTTTTGTGAGGTCAAGAGTCGTCATGTATCGGGCTGTTCCCAGCCGGTCGATCAACTCATCTATACGTGGCATGGGGTAGGTGTCAAATTTTGTAACTTTGTTCAACTGACGAAAATCGTTACAAAATCGCCAGCTCCCATCCGGTTTAGGCACCAACACGATGGGACTAGACCAATCACTTTGGGACTCCTCTATCACCCCTAAGTTCAGCATTTTCTGTACTTCCTCCCGTATTGCCTCCCGTCGAGCCTCTGGGATCCGATAGGGTTTTAACTTCACCCTTTCACCGGGCGGGGTAATGATGTCATGCTCTACCCCAGATGTTTGTCCCGGCAGCTTAGAGAATACCTCCTTGTTGCGAAGCACAAACTCCTTAACCTCCTGTTGTTGGGGTTGTGACAAGGTGGCTGCTATTCCAACCTCAGGAATCACGCAACCAGTTTGAGCTGGTGACCAAGTGTCTGCGACTAGGGACTCTCTATCCCTCCAGGCTTTCAACAGATTAACGTGATAGATCTGTTCGGGCTTTCGCCTTCCTGGTTGTCTGACCTTGTAATTCACTTCGCTCACTTTTTCCATTATCTCGTAGGGGCCTTGCCATTTGGCAAGGAATTTACTTTCAACCGTAGGGACAAGTACCAATATCCTATCCCCCGGGGAAAAGGTACGGGTCTTGGCTCCACGGTTGTACACTCTCTGCTGTGCCAACTGCGCTTGGGCCAAATGTTCCTTCACGATGGGCATTACCTGTGCAATTCGATCTTGCATCAGGGCGACATGCTCAATCACACTCCTGTGAGGAGAACTCTCACTTTCCCAAGTTTCCTTGGCAATATCCAACAGCCCTCTTGGGTGTCTCCCATACAGTAACTCAAAGGGGGAGAATCCCGTAGAGGATTGGGGCACCTCCCTAATAGCAAACATCAAATAAGGAAGTAAACAGTCCCAATCCTTTCCATCTCTATCCACCACTTTCTTCAACATTTGTTTTAGGGTTTTGTTGAATCTTTCAACCAGCCCATCGGTTTGGGGGTGATACACAGACGTACGCAATTGCGTCACTTTGAACAATTTACGCAGCTCTTTCATAACCCGGGACATAAAGGGTGTACCTTGGTCCGTAAGCAGTTCTTTACAAATACCCACCCGGCTAAAAACAAGAGATAGCTCTTTGGCTATGGTTTTGGCCGAGGTATTTCGGAGAGGGATCGCTTCTGGATAACGGGTGGCATAGTCCATTATAACTAATATGTACTGGTGCCCCCTAGCGGACTTGATTATAGGACCTACCAAATCCATGGCGATCCTCTCAAACGGGACCTCAATGATGGGTAGGGGGACCAGCGGGCTACGGAAATGTGGCATCGGGGCCAACCTCTGACACACAGGGCAGGAGGAACAATAATTTTCTACGTCCTTCATCACCCCCGGCCAATAGAATCTCTGTAATACCCTCTCTCGGGTTTTCTCTGTCCCCAGATGACCTCCAAGAATGTGCCCATGGGCCAACTCCAACACCAACTTCCTGTAAGGTTTGGGCACCACAAGCTGCTCAACGGTTTCTTCTGCCCTTTTTGCCACCCGATACAGTAGGTCCTTCTCTACGCTGAAGTATGGGTAAGTGCAGGTATTATCTGGGTTCACTAACTCACCATCTATTTTCACTACGTTTTCCCGTGCCTTTATTAGGGCGGGGTCTTTCAACTGTTCTGTGGCAAAGTTTTCCCTGTGAACCTCAAGATCAGAAAACTCCACAGACGGTAGGTTTTCGTCTGAGGAGGTGGGCTCCTCTCCAGTTTCTTGAGTCTCCCCTGCCAATACTGATAAGGGAAATTCCGGAGAGTCCTCACCACTCTCAGGGGAGTTCTGGCTATCACATTCCTGGTACATAGGGGCACCAGTGAGGGGCTCAGGATCATCCCACAGTTCCCAGAACTTCGGAAAATCCCTTCCCACAATGGCGTCATGCGGTAACTGAGATACTAAGCCCACTGGATGAGAGAGGGTACCTTTGGGGGTCTCGAAACACACTGTAGTCACTGGATACTCTCGGGTGTCCCCATGCACACAAATAACAGCTACCTTGCTATTCCCAGAGACCTCTGTTTTAACTAACTCAGCCTTTATCAGGGTCACAAGGCTACCTGAATCCAGCAATACCACAACATTTCTACCATTAACACACATTTTGCATAAATGTTTCTCAGTTCCTCGAATGGCAGTGCATGCGACTGTCGCACACAGCGACTGACGTCTGCCCGTCAGAAAGTCACACTGCATGGGTTCCTCCACAACCGGGCAATTGGCTGCAATATGTCCCGCTTGCCGGCAGCGGTAGCAAACGATCCTTCTTGCCGCCTCTTGAGCCGCTGATTTCCCCGGCTGTTCTCGCCAAACTTGGGGTAGAGCTCCCACCCTCTCACTCTCTCCACCCTCACCCCTTGGAATCCTCTTATCCGCCCCTGGGGATGGTCTGGTCTTAGGGTGGAAAGTCCGAGTGTCTCTGGAAGAGGCCGTCAGGTTCTCTGTAGCCAAGTATTTCTCCACACGATCCACAAGACCATCGGCCGTCTCTGGGTCTCCATGGCTTACCCACTTTTGGATGGCAGTAGGAAGAGCTCTCAAAAACCGATCCATTACAACACGTTCCACAATCTTTGGTGCGGACAAAGTCTCTGGCTGTAGCCACTTTCTGCTCAGGTGAATGAGATCATACATTTGAGACCTGGGGGGTTTTGCAAGCTGGAAAGTCCAGTTATGCACACGCTGAGCCCGGACAGCCTGGGTGACACCCAGCCTTGCCAATATTTCAGCTTTTAGCATCACATAGTCTTTTGCTTGGTTAGGCTCTAGGTCATAGTAAGCTTTCTGCGATTCACCAGTTAACAGAGGAGCCACCAGTCCAGCCCACTGCTCCTCAGGCCACTTTTCTCTTTCAGCGGTCCTTTCAAATGTGGTCAAAAATACCTCTGGATCATCCTCTCCAGTCATTTTTGTCAATAAACGACTCACCCCAAAGGACGCGGTATTAGTGGGACGGCTTTCCTCACTGGTCTGCGGACGTTGCTGCATTACTGCTTCCATCTGTTGTTGTAGTCTCTGCTCTTGCTTCTGCAACAGGTCTATGAAGCGGGCCTCAGATTGCTGCTGGGCTCGTTGCTGAGCCTCCAGACTCTGTTGCAAAGTTGCGTTTGTCTGCTGCTGGGCTGCAAGGCTCCTTTGCAAACCTGCATTTGTCTGCTGTTGATTGGCATTTGCTAGAGCCAGCTGCTTCAGTATCTCCTCCATGCTGGCTTAAAAAAAACTGCCCGCATTCTCCACCAACTGTGAGGGGGTTAGCTCGGCAGCGGGTGTGTGTGACCCCCGGGATGGGCTCCCCACACAAAACAGGCCCAGCAAACGGAGGTTGTGGTTTTCAAAATCAAAAAAAAAGGTGCGGTTTATTTTCTATTTACAGTGACAAAACACAGCAAAGCAAAAGAAACATAACCAAAATAAATCCTGGTCAAGTTGACCTCTGACTAAACATACAGGTTTCCTAACTAACAACTGGGATCAGCCTAGTGCTGTCCTAGTCCCTAAGTCCCTGGTTTAGTAAAAGTCCAAACAAATAGCCACACAGGCTTTGCCTCACCGCACAGGGGTTCACTCTCCCTAGACAGTCCACACAGGTCTGGTTCCAGGCATGAGCTAACACCTAATGAATCTGGGAGTTCTTATAGAGGCCTAAATGAGCTGACAAGGTTCAGCTGGTCTCCTCATCTCTGTCTGCACGACGCCCCACACTCTCCCTAGAGGTATGAGTCATCCATGAGCCCACTAGCCTTATACAACTCTCCACCTAGTTGTATAAGTCGGCGTAAAGCCTGAATCTGGGCGAAATATATCTACCCCCCTGGATGCAACCAGGTGACTTTACCTTCCTGCTGTCACACTACCTACAGTTTTCTGTCCCTAGAAAAAATGTTTTTTTTAAGCACACTATAGCACAAGGAGAATTCACTCACTGTCCTTCCCAGTCCCTAGAAACAAGGACTTGCACAGTGAAAGAAACTGACACTCTCCCTACCTACAGTTTTCTGTCCCTAGAAAAAAAGTTTTTTTTAAGCACACTATAGCACAAGGAGAATTCACTCACTGTCCTTCCCAGTCCCTAGAAACAAGGACTTGCACAGTGAAAGAAACTGACACTCTCCCTACCTACAGTTTTCTGTCCCTAGAAAAAAATTTTTTTTTAAGCACACTATAGCACAAGGAGAATTCACTCACTGTCCTTCCCAGTCCCTAGAAACAAGGACTTGCACAGTGAAAGAAACTGACACTCTCCCTACCTACAGTTTTCTGTCCCTAGAAAAAATGTTTTTTTTAAGCACACTATAGCACAAGGAGAATTCACTCACTGTCCTTCCCAGTCCCTAGAAACAAGGACTTGCACAGTGAAAGAAACTGACACTCTCCCTACCTACAGTTTTCTGTCCCTAGAAAAAATGTTTTTTTTAAGCACACTATAGCACAAGGAGAATTCACTCACTGTCCTTCCCAGTCCCTAGAAACAAGGACTTGCACAGTGAAAGAAACTGACACTCTCCCTACCTACAGTTTTCTGTCCCTAGAAAAAATGTTTTTTTTAAGCACACTATAGCACAAGGAGAATTCACTCACTGTCCTTCCCAGTCCCTAGAAACAAGGACTTGCACAGTGAAAGAAACTGACACTCTCCCTACCTACAGTTTTCTGTCCCTAGAAAAAATGTTTTTTTTAAGCACACTATAGCACAAGGAGAATTCACTCACTGTCCTTCCCAGTCCCTAGAAACAAGGACTTGCACAGTGAAAGAAACTGACACTCTCCCTACCTACAGTTTTCTGTCCCTAGAAAAAATGTTTTTTTTAAGCACACTATAGCACAAGGAGAATTCACTCACTGTCCTTCCCAGTCCCTAGAAACAAGGACTTGCACAGTGAAAGAAACTGACACTCTCCCTACCTACAGTTTTCTGTCCCTAGAAAAAAATTTTTTTTAAGCACACTATAGCACAAGGAGAATTCACTCACTGTCCTTCCCAGTCCCTAGAAACAAGGACTTGCACAGTGAAAGAAACTGACACTCTCCCTACCTACAGTTTTCTGTCCCTAGAAAAAATGTTTTTTTTAAGCACACTATAGCACAAGGAGAATTCACTCACTGTCCTTCCCAGTCCCTAGAAACAAGGACTTGCACAGTGAAAGAAACTGACACTCTCCCTACCTACAGTTTTCTGTCCCTAGAAAAAATGTTTTTTTTAAGCACACTATAGCACAAGGAGAATTCACTCACTGTCCTTCCCAGTCCCTAGAAACAAGGACTTGCACAGTGAAAGAAACTGACACTCTCCCTACCTACAGTTTTCTGTCCCTAGAAAAAATGTTTTTTTAAGCACACTATAGCACAAGGAGAATTCACTCACTGTCCTTCCCAGTCCCTAGAAACAAGGACTTGCACAGTGAAAGAAACTGACACTCTCCCTACCTACAGTTTTCTGTCCCTAGAAAAAATGTTTTTTTTAAGCACACTATAGCACAAGGAGAATTCACTCACTGTCCTTCCCAGTCCCTAGAAACAAGGACTTGCACAGTGAAAGAAACTGACACTCTCCCTACCTACAGTTTTCTGTCCCTAGAAAAAATGTTTTTTTTAAGCACACTATAGCACAAGGAGAATTCACTCACTGTCCTTCCCAGTCCCTAGAAACAAGGACTTGCACAGTGAAAGAAACTGACACTCTCCCTACCTACAGTTTTCTGTCCCTAGAAAAAATGTTTTTTTTTAAGCACACTATAGCACAAGGAGAATTCACTCACTGTCCTTCCCAGTCCCTAGAAACAAGGACTTGCACAGTGAAATAAACTGACACTCTCCCTACCTACAGTTTTCTGTCCCTAGAAAAAATGTTTTTTTTAAGCACACTATAGCACAAGGAGAATTCACTCACTGTCCTTCCCAGTCCCTAGAAACAAGGACTTGCACAGTGAAAGAAACTGACACTCTCCCTACCTACAGTTTTCTGTCCCTAGAAAAAAAGTTTTTTTTAAGCACACTATAGCACAAGGAGAATTCACTCACTGTCCTTCCCAGTCCCTAGAAACAAGGACTTGCACAGTGAAAGAAACTGACACTCTCCCTACCTACAGTTTTCTGTCCCTAGAAAAAATGTTTTTTTTAAGCACACTATAGCACAAGGAGAATTCACTCACTGTCCTTCCCAGTCCCTAGAAACAAGGACTTGCACAGTGAAAGAAACTGACACTCTCCCTACCTACAGTTTTCTGTCCCTAGAAAAAATGTTTTTTTTAAGCACACTATAGCACAAGGAGAATTCACTCACTGTCCTTCCCAGTCCCTAGAAACAAGGACTTGCACAGTGAAAGAAACTGACACTCTCCCTACCTACAGTTTTCTGTCCCTAGAAAAAATGTTTTTTTTTAAGCACACTATAGCACAAGGAGAATTCACTCACTGTCCTTCCCAGTCCCTAGAAACAAGGACTTGCACAGTGAAATAAACTGACACTCTCCCTACCTACAGTTTTCTGTCCCTAGAAAAAATGTTTTTTTTAAGCACACTATAGCACAAGGAGAATTCACTCACTGTCCTTCCCAGTCCCTAGAAACAAGGACTTGCACAGTGAAAGAAACTGACACTCTCCCTACCTACAGTTTTCTGTCCCTAGAAAAAAAGTTTTTTTTAAGCACACTATAGCACAAGGAGAATTCACTCACTGTCCTTCCCAGTCCCTAGAAACAAGGACTTGCACAGTGAAAGAAACTGACACTCTCCCTACCTACAGTTTTCTGTCCCTAGAAAAAATGTTTTTTTTAAGCACACTATAGCACAAGGAGAATTCACTCACTGTCCTTCCCAGTCCCTAGAAACAAGGACTTGCACAGTGAAAGAAACTGACACTCTCCCTACCTACAGTTTTCTGTCCCTAGAAAAAATGTTTTTTTTAAGCACACTATAGCACAAGGAGAATTCACTCACTGTCCTTCCCAGTCCCTAGAAACAAGGACTTGCACAGTGAAAGAAACTGACACTCTCCCTACCTACAGTTTTCTGTCCCTAGAAAAAAAGTTTTTTTTAAGCACACTATAGCACAAGGAGAATTCACTCACTGTCCTTCCCAGTCCCTAGAAACAAGGACTTGCACAGTGAAAGAAACTGACACTCTCCCTACCTACAGTTTTCTGTCCCTAGAAAAAATGTTTTTTTTAAGCACACTATAGCACAAGGAGAATTCACTCACTGTCCTTCCCAGTC
The DNA here is from genome assembly GCA_029206835.1 of Rana muscosa. Classification (NCBI taxonomy): domain Eukaryota; kingdom Metazoa; phylum Chordata; class Amphibia; order Anura; family Ranidae; genus Rana; species Rana muscosa. The sequence continues at coordinate 189,339,818 of CM055123.1, forward strand.
CCTAGAAACAAGGACTTGCACAGTGAAAGAAACTGACACTCTCCCTACCTACAGTTTTCTGTCCCTAGAAAAAATGTTTTTTTTAAGCACACTATAGCACAAGGAGAATTCACTCACTGTCCTTCCCAGTCCCTAGAAACAAGGACTTGCACAGTGAAAGAAACTGACACTCTCCCTACCTACAGTTTTCTGTCCCTAGAAAAAATGTTTTTTTTAAGCACACTATAGCACAAGGAGAATTCACTCACTGTCCTTCCCAGTCCCTAGAAACAAGGACTTGCACAGTGAAAGAAACTGACACTCTCCCTACCTACAGTTTTCTGTCCCTAGAAAAAATGTTTTTTTTAAGCACACTATAGCACAAGGAGAATTCACTCACTGTCCTTCCCAGTCCCTAGAAACAAGGACTTGCACAGTGAAAGAAACTGACACTCTCCCTACCTACAGTTTTCTGTCCCTAGAAAAAATGTTTTTTTTAAGCACACTATAGCACAAGGAGAATTCACTCACTGTCCTTCCCAGTCCCTAGAAACAAGGACTTGCACAGTGAAAGAAACTGACACTCTCCCTACCTACAGTTTTCTGTCCCTAGAAAAAATGTTTTTTTAAGCACACTATAGCACAAGGAGAATTCACTCACTGTCCTTCCCAGTCCCTAGAAACAAGGACTTGCACAGTGAAAGAAACTGACACTCTCCCTACCTACAGTTTTCTGTCCCTAGAAAAAATGTTTTTTTTAAGCACACTATAGCACAAGGAGAATTCACTCACTGTCCTTCCCAGTCCCTAGAAACAAGGACTTGCACAGTGAAAGAAACTGACACTCTCCCTACCTACAGTTTTCTGTCCCTAGAAAAAATGTTTTTTTTAAGCACACTATAGCACAAGGAGAATTCACTCACTGTCCTTCCCAGTCCCTAGAAACAAGGACTTGCACAGTGAAAGAAACTGACACTCTCCCTACCTACAGTTTTCTGTCCCTAGAAAAAATGTTTTTTTTAAGCACACTATAGCACAAGGAGAATTCACTCACTGTCCTTCCCAGTCCCTAGAAACAAGGACTTGCACAGTGAAAGAAACTGACACTCTCCCTACCTACAGTTTTCTGTCCCTAGAAAAAATGTTTTTTTTAAGCACACTATAGCACAAGGAGAATTCACTCACTGTCCTTCCCAGTCCCTAGAAACAAGGACTTGCACAGTGAAAGAAACTGACACTCTCCCTACCTACAGTTTTCTGTCCCTAGAAATTTTTTTTTTTTAAGCACACTATAGCACAAGGAGAATTCACTCACTGTCCTTCCCAGTCCCTAGAAACAAGGACTTGCACAGTGAAAGAAACTGACACTCTCCCTACCTACAGTTTTCTGTCCCTAGAAAAAATGTTTTTTTTAAGCACACTATAGCACAAGGAGAATTCACTCACTGTCCTTCCCAGTCCCTAGAAACAAGGACTTGCACAGTGAAAGAAACTGACACTCTCCCTACCTACAGTTTTCTGTCCCTAGAAAAAATGTTTTTTTTAAGCACACTATAGCACAAGGAGAATTCACTCACTGTCCTTCCCAGTCCCTAGAAACAAGGACTTGCACAGTGAAAGAAACTGACACTCTCCCTACCTACAGTTTTCTGTCCCTAGAAAAAATGTTTTTTTTAAGCACACTATAGCACAAGGAGAATTCACTCACTGTCCTTCCCAGTCCCTAGAAACAAGGACTTGCACAGTGAAAGAAACTGACACTCTCCCTACCTACAGTTTTCTGTCCCTAGAAAAAATGTTTTTTTTAAGCACACTATAGCACAAGGAGAATTCACTCACTGCCCTTCCCAGTCCCTAGAAACAAGGACTTGCACAGTGAAAGAAACTGACACTCTCCCTACCTACAGTTTTCTGTCCCTGGAAAAAATGTTTTTTTAAGCACACTATAGCACAAGGAGAATTCACTCACTGTCCTTCCCAGTCCCTAGAAACAAGGACTTGCACAGTGAAATAAACTGACACTCTCCCTACCTACAGTTTTCTGTCCCTAGAAAAAATGTTTTTTTTAAGCACACTATAGCACAAGGAGAATTCACTCACTGTCCTTCCCAGTCCCTAGAAACAAGGACTTGCACAGTGAAAGAAACTGACACTCTCCCTACCTACAGTTTTCTGTCCTAGAAAAAAAGTTTTTTTTAAGCACACTATAGCACAAGGAGAATTCACTCACTGTCCTTCCCAGTCCCTAGAAACAAGGACTTGCACAGTGAAAGAAACTGACACTCTCCCTACCTACAGTTTTCTGTCCCTAGAAAAAATGTTTTTTTAAGCACACTATAGCACAAGGAGAATTCACTCACTGTCCTTCCCAGTCCCTAGAAACAAGGACTTGCACAGTGAAAGAAACTGACACTCTCCCTACCTACAGTTTTCTGTCCCTAGAAAAAATGTTTTTTTTAAGCACACTATAGCACAAGGAGAATTCACTCACTGTCCTTCCCAGTCCCTAGAAACAAGGACTTGCACAGTGAAAGAAACTGACACTCTCCCTACCTACAGTTTTCTGTCCCTAGAAAAAATGTTTTTTTTAAGCACACTATAGCACAAGGAGAATTCACTCACTGTCCTTCCCAGTCCCTAGAAACAAGGACTTGCACAGTGAAAGAAACTGACACTCTCCCTACCTACAGTTTTCTGTCCCTAGAAAAAATGTTTTTTTTAAGCACACTATAGCACAAGGAGAATTCACTCACTGTCCTTCCCAGTCCCTAGAAACAAGGACTTGCACAGTGAAAGAAACTGACACTCTCCCTACCTACAGTTTTCTGTCCCTAGAAAAAATGTTTTTTTTAAGCACACTATAGCACAAGGAGAATTCACTCACTGTCCTTCCCAGTCCCTAGAAACAAGGACTTGCACAGTGAAAGAAACTGACACTCTCCCTACCTACAGTTTTCTGTCCCTAGAAAAAATGTTTTTTTTAAGCACACTATAGCACAAGGAGAATTCACTCACTGTCCTTCCCAGTCCCTAGAAACAAGGACTTGCACAGTGAAAGAAACTGACACTCTCCCTACCTACAGTTTTCTGTCCCTAGAAAAAATGTTTTTTTTAAGCACACTATAGCACAAGGAGAATTCACTCACTGTCCTTCCCAGTCCCTAGAAACAAGGACTTGCACAGTGAAAGAAACTGACACTCTCCCTACCTACAGTTTTCTGTCCCTAGAAAAAATGTTTTTTTTAAGCACACTATAGCACAAGGAGAATTCACTCACTGTCCTTCCCAGTCCCTAGAAACAAGGACTTGCACAGTGAAAGAAACTGACACTCTCCCTACCTACAGTTTTCTGTCCCTAGAAAAAATGTTTTTTTTAAGCACACTATAGCACAAGGAGAATTCACTCACTGTCCTTCCCAGTCCCTAGAAACAAGGACTTGCACAGTGAAAGAAACTGACACTCTCCCTACCTACAGTTTTCTGTCCCTAGAAAAAATGTTTTTTTTAAGCACACTATAGCACAAGGAGAATTCACTCACTGTCCTTCCCAGTCCCTAGAAACAAGGACTTGCACAGTGAAAGAAACTGACACTCTCCCTACCTACAGTTTTCTGTCCCTAGAAAAAATGTTTTTTTTAAGCACACTATAGCACAAGGAGAATTCACTCACTGTCCTTCCCAGTCCCTAGAAACAAGGACTTGCACAGTGAAAGAAACTGACACTCTCCCTACCTACAGTTTTCTGTCCCTAGAAAAAATGTTTTTTTTAAGCACACTATAGCACAAGGAGAATTCACTCACTGTCCTTCCCAGTCCCTAGAAACAAGGACTTGCACAGTGAAATAAACTGACACTCTCCCTACCTACAGTTTTCTGTCCCTAGAAAAAATGTTTTTTTTAAGCACACTATAGCACAAGGAGAATTCACTCACTGTCCTTCCCAGTCCCTAGAAACAAGGACTTGCACAGTGAAAGAAACTGACACTCTCCCTACCTACAGTTTTCTGTCCCTAGAAAAAATGTTTTTTTAAAGCACACTATAGCACAAGGAGAATTCACTCACTGTCCTTCCCAGTCCCTAGAAACAAGGACTTGCACAGTGAAAGAAACTGACACTCTCCCTACCTACAGTTTTCTGTCCCTAGAAAAAATGTTTTTTTTAAGCACACTATAGCACAAGGAGAATTCACTCACTGCCCTTCCCAGTCCCTAGAAACAAGGACTTGCACAGTGAAAGAAACTGACACTCTCCCCACCTACAGTTTTCTGTCCCTAGAAAAAATGTTTTTTTTAAGCACACTATAGCACAAGGAGAATTCACTCACTGTCCTTCCCAGTCCCTAGAAACAAGGACTTGCACAGTGAAATAAACTGACACTCTCCCTACCTACAGTTTTCTGTCCCTAGAAAAAATGTTTTTTTTAAGCACACTATAGCACAAGGAGAATTCACTCACTGTCCTTCCCAGTCCCTAGAAACAAGGACTTGCACAGTGAAAGAAACTGACACTCTCCCTACCTACAGTTTTCTGTCCCTAGAAAAAAAGTTTTTTTTAAGCACACTATAGCACAAGGAGAATTCACTCACTGTCCTTCCCAGTCCCTAGAAACAAGGACTTGCACAGTGAAAGAAACTGACACTCTCCCTACCTACAGTTTTCTGTCCCTAGAAAAAATGTTTTTTTAAGCACACTATAGCACAAGGAGAATTCACTCACTGTCCTTCCCAGTCCCTAGAAACAAGGACTTGCACAGTGAAAGAAACTGACACTCTCCCTACCTACAGTTTTCTGTCCCTAGAAAAAATGTTTTTTTTAAGCACACTATAGCACAAGGAGAATTCACTCACTGTCCTTCCCAGTCCCTAGAAACAAGGACTTGCACAGTGAAAGAAACTGACACTCTCCCTACCTACAGTTTTCTGTCCCTAGAAAAAATGTTTTTTTTAAGCACACTATAGCACAAGGAGAATTCACTCACTGTCCTTCCCAGTCCCTAGAAACAAGGACTTGCACAGTGAAAGAAACTGACACTCTCCCTACCTACAGTTTTCTGTCCCTAGAAAAAATGTTTTTTTTAAGCACACTATAGCACAAGGAGAATTCACTCACTGTCCTTCCCAGTCCCTAGAAACAAGGACTTGCACAGTGAAAGAAACTGACACTCTCCCTACCTACAGTTTTCTGTCCCTAGAAAAAAATGTTTTTTTTAAGCACACTATAGCACAAGGAGAATTCACTCACTGTCCTTCCCAGTCCCTAGAAACAAGGACTTGCACAGTGAAAGCAACTGACACTCTCCCTACCTACAGTTTTCTGTCCCTAGAAAAAATGTTTTTTTTAAGCACACTATAGCACAAGGAGAATTCACTCACTGTCCTTCCCAGTCCCTAGAAACAAGGACTTGCACAGTGAAAGAAACTGACACTCTCCCTACCTACAGTTTTCTGTCCCTAGAAAAAAAGTTTTTTTTAAGCACACTATAGCACAAGGAGAATTCACTCACTGTCCTTCCCAGTCCCTAGAAACAAGGACTTGCACAGTGAAAGAAACTGACACTCTCCCTACCTACAGTTTTCTGTCCCTAGAAAAAATGTTTTTTTTAAGCACACTATAGCACAAGGAGAATTCACTCACTGTCCTTCCCAGTCCCTAGAAACAAGGACTTGCACAGTGAAAGAAACTGACACTCTCCCTACCTACAGTTTTCTGTCCCTAGAAAAAATGTTTTTTTTTAAGCACACTATAGCACAAGGAGAATTCACTCACTGTCCTTCCCAGTCCCTAGAAACAAGGACTTGCACAGTGAAAGAAACTGACACTCTCCCTACCTACAGTTTTCTGTCCCTAGAAAAAATGTTTTTTTTAAGCACACTATAGCACAAGCACAAAACACACTGACACTCTCCCTACCTATCCTTCTCTTTCCCTAAACTAAAGGAATCCAGGTTAAGCAAGAAAGAAATAAAAGTCACTGTCCCTGCCTATGCTGCTCTTTCCCTGCTCCGGAACACACTACACTAGGCCGCCGTGCTGGCGGCCTTTTATAGTGTGGGGCGTGTACTAAACACCCTCAGCAATAATTGGCCACAGGCATCCTGCCTGTGGCCAATCATTGCTCTCCTCGCTGCCGGCGCTGTGATTGGCCAAGCATGCGGGGTCACAGTGCATGCTTGGCCAATCACAGCGCCTGGATGACACTGCGATGGCGTAGTGCATTGTGGGCCGTTCGCGTCACTCGAATTTGGCGCGAACGGCCCAAATCGTTCGATCTTCGTCGAACGATCGAACAGCCGATGTTCGAGTCGAACGTATGTTCGACTCGAACACGAAGCTCATCCCTATTCCCCAGCAATGCCATCTTGACTGTGAGATCCGGCTTTGAATTCCTGCTGTCTCACAGCTGGCTCTCCACTGTGTATGCGCTAGATGACGCTGTGCTTTGAGACTGGTCCTGCAAGCAGGGTCACACGCAGGGAGGGGGGCAGGTCAAACTTCTGTAATTCTCCCCTAGACAAGAAATGTGGAAGTAGGAGCGAGTACTTGCCAGAAAAGGGTCACCGCTCCCTGGAAAATAAACGTAAAAAAACTGCAAAAAAAATTAAATGGGTACTTTTAAGTGAAGTTCTGCTTTAATTTATCTCCTGAGAAAGAGAGTGGTTAAAGTTGCTCACTGATTGTAAATCACCTAGTTCAGCAGGGACCAGCCAAATTTCTAAACTAAAATTCAAGAGTGCAAAATCTGGTTCAGCTGTGCATAAAAACCAATCAGCCTCCAGTTTTTTTTTGTCTAAGCTTAATTTAAAAAAAAACTTAAGTTAGAAGCTGATTGGCTACTATGCAGAGCTGCACCAGATATTGCACTCTCCAGTTTTAGTAAATCCTCACTTGCCATTTGAACGACTTGTATCTAGGGGAGGTGTTGAAATTTTTTCATTGAATCAGAATTCAATGGCCTTGGCAAGGGGTAGATTCCACCCACCTCATTTTTGTGGCTGAAGAAATCATTTTTATCTTTGCTTAAACCCACTGGCTGTGCAAAAATAAAAAATAAAAAGTGGCCATACACGAGTAAATTTTTGAACGAACATTCTTCCAAAAAGTCTCAGTACATTTGATTCAATAACAACTTGATGAATGTTGCTTAAAAATACTTCAAAATTTAATTTGCTTTTAACATTCCATTTTGGAAATAACTGACTTTCCTGAATAAAAAACTCATACACCACTAGAAATTCATTCATTCAAAAATATTTTCCATCCTGTTCCTTCAAATGTTCTTGTCACTATAGTTGAAAATGAACATAAAATTGAACATCGAGAATCACATGAACACTCTTAAAACTGAATTTTTTTGTGCTAAGTTCTACTAGTGCATGGCCAGTTTTAGCCCTTGTCAGCCTGAAGCAGAAAGTTCTCTTTAGGATCTCCAGCTAAAAAACTTTGGGAGAGATTAAAAAAAAAAAAAAAAAGGATTTGTATAATAAAACTGTACATAGTGAGGCATGAGGCCAAATATGTTGAATAATAGATATAGGGTTTAAGAACTTTAAGATCACATCAAAATTACTGTATTTATTGGCGTATAACACTCACTTTTTTACCCTGAAAATAGAGGGTAAACCGTGCCTGCGTGTTATATGCAGGGGGCTGTGGAAAGTTTTTTTCCTGAAACTTCCCTCCTAAAGTTGGGGTGCGTGTTATAAGCCTGTGCGTGTTATAGGCCGATAAATACAGTACTTTGAGCAAATAAAAGCACAAAAAATTTAACTCTTAAAATAAATCATAGTTACATTTATAAAACTAATATTGACACAGATGGCGAAAACTTTTATAAATTATTGCTGACATCTATGTGATTGTGAGTTTAGTTTTTAAAAAAAGGTACATATAGGTAATTTAGCAAACGAGAGGGGGGAATCTATGCAACAGACTTTAAATGGGGCACATCTCTGTGCCTCCATCCCTGGTACAATAATGCAGAAAGGGAGTTTGGGACTTTGAATGAGGTTCAAAACAAGGTAGGCGTATGGTAAAGGAAACATGTTTATTAACATGAAGAAAATGTGGTGTACTGTCTGAGTCAATGGGGCTGTACATAAAAACATAATTCTAATGGACATTGAGGGCACATATTAATATCGACTTGGAAACTCATGACACATGGCATTACATATGAAACATGGACATCAAGGATATACAATGATATTGATCAACAATACATAACAGTATGAAAGAAATGAACCACTCCCATAGGTACAAAATTGCACACACATAAATCCTTAGGATGGCATAGTGCAAATATAATAACATGCGATAAAAGTTGAATTCAAAAGTGCTTGTCAATCAGTGGATGGGTCGTTGGAGTGACGTAAAAATGCATTGGCATCCTGAAATTACCCATGTGGGAAAACGTTGGCATCCTAAAATTGACCGACGCGTTTCGTGTTTGCACACTCATCAGGGCCGGATGCAACCAAATCTAAAAAGATTGAGAAATGTTTAAATCTAAAATGACACTGAGCATAATATGAAAAGCATGCATATAAAATCCAAGGGTTACATACCACAGATGAATAGTGTGGATGGTGGGGGTAAGTGTGGTTTTGAACCAGAGTCAGCCTAAAGGGTGTCAGTCCCGGAAGTTGAGGAGAATGCGCCATGTGCAACTGAAACGCAGGTCCAAGATAGACCGGGAAGGAGATGACCAAAAGGGGTTGTTGCACTAAAATGGTGATCAGTGTATAGGGGCACGCCAGTAAATCTGCATTAAAAAAATTAAAAGATTGTATAAAAAAACAGGAAAGAATATCCAGTGACCACCCTGGGTTTTACCCAGAGCAGGTGCAGCTGATAGCAAAATTACCTGAGTGTAGGGCAGCAAGGGACTGAGTCCCTGAGCAATGTGGCGTGATCCCATGGAGATAGGAAGGACTGTGTGTGGGCAGCCTAGTTATACCCCCCTCGCCTCCCACGTACAATCGCACGTTGGCGCACAACAACGTCACGCGGGCCGATCACATGCTAGGAGGGGCTCCTATCGGAAGGAGGGAAAAACCCACCCACAACAGGAGCTTGCCCCCATAGGCTGTGAGAGGCTGAGGTGGTGATGACGCGATCCGCGTCATGACGCCATTGGGCGTCAGACGCGAGTCACGTGGGCGTTACTTCGATACACTGTGGACGCCGCCCAGACCCCGGGAAACCGGGGGAAGGGGCAGAGGAGGGGCGTGCAGAGTGCATCACAACTTCCAGATGGGTGACAGCATGAAAGGCGGCCCATAGTATCAAAAACCATGCAGACCCCAAAGGAAAAAACACTGTAGCCATGAATCTCATGGACAGGTGGAACCTGTCACAAATGAGACCAGGTCCCCAATAGAGGTACATGACCACAAAGGGGAACTGAGAATGCCCACACAGATGACAGGGGAACACTGTCAGCTAAGTAAAGAACCTCCATCCCTAATATAACAAACGAGAGGGGGGAATCTATGCAACAGCATAGGTGGGACTTTAAATGAGGCACATCTCTGTGCCTCCATCCCTGGTACAATAATGCAGAAAGGGAGTTTGGGACTTTGAATGAGGTTCAAAACAAGGTAGGCGTATGGTAAAGGAAACATGTTTATTAACATGAAGAAAATGTGGTGTACTATCTGAGTCAATGGGGCTGTACATAAAAACATAATTGTAATTGACATTGAGGGCACATATTAATATCGACTTGACACATGGTATTACATATGAAACATGGACATCAAGGATATACAATGATATCGATCAACAATACATAACAGTATGAAAGAAATGAACCGCTCCCATAGGTACAAAATTGCACACACATAAATCCTTAGGATGGCATAGTGCAAATATAATAACATGCAATAAAATGTATGTGTGTGCAATTTTGTACCTATGGGAGCGGTTCATTTCTTTCATACTGTTATGTATTGTTGATCGATATCATTGTATATCCTTGATGTCCATGTTTCATATGTAATGCCATGTGTCATGAGTTTCCAAGTTGATATTAATATGTGCCCTCAATGTCCATTAGAATTATGTTTTTTCATTCAAAGTCCCAAACTCCCTTTCTGCATTATAGGTAATTTAGAAACGCTTATTTGAACCACTTCATCCTAGGTGGCTTTACCATACATTCTATGTGTCTAATCACTACAGCACTCTCCATCAGTTGCCCATTAATGTGTCGTTACAAAGACTGTTCTCCAATCTCATACTTTTGCCATCAATACAAAGTTTTGACTGAAACTGGGCTTTAAGGAGGTCATTTAAAGTGAATCAGCATGAGTGCCAAAAGGGAAGATATGATTTGCAAATATCCTGAAGCATACCCAACGAACCCACCCTATCTGAGTGTATTTGTGGACTGGAAAGCGTCCTCATGGGCTGCTTGATCTTCATTAATAAGCAAAATATTATATTTAAGAACCACATTGTTGATGACATATTTGTCAATAAAATTTAAATATTTTTCCAAATTCATCTAGCCATTTACACCATATTGACATACGATTTTTACCCGATACAAACTTGCGTGCTACACGCATGAGAGTTTGTGATGAGTTTTGGAGATTGGCGAATGTTTGGCAGATTAACTACCTGTTTTTGAAAAGCAAAACTTAACAGAATTAAGAGGGTTTGGTACAGTTTTGTTGGCAACTATATGGGAGAGTCTGCCAAGATCTTGGTAGGTCTGTTCATGCCAAATTCATTAGATTTTGCCATTCATGTTTTAAAGACCCAATCTTTTTGTGCATAGTTAGCTTTACTCACAGTCAAGCCCTGCATCATGTCTTTGAATAAATAAGAGCATTTCATTCTGCCACCTACTAGTAAAGCATTTCCTTTCATAATATTTTAATATTCACCAACTGAAGATGTATTGGTAATGAAGATGCTCCTCTGGAGTAAAGGTACCTAGAAGCATGGCTTGGCATTTGAAATATCTAGCACCAGCAAAATAGACTTTTTTAAACAATTGTGACATAACAATGCATTCTTATATCAGATACCCCTGGTATTGGTCTTATTTCTAGGAGAAATCTGTGGTTGGCCAGGAAAGTCCATCCCATTCAATCAATTTTCTTCTAAGGGTCAGTTGGCAGGGGATGTCTGCATAGGCCATAGACTGCCCTAGACATAGGATTCTTATTTGATGTCCTAGTCAGAGCGAGAAATCCTATTTCTGTGGGAACATGGATATATACACTAAATTACCAAAAGTATTGGGACATCTGCCTTTACACGCACATGAACTTTCATTTATTTATTATTTATTTATTTCAGGTACTTAATGACATTCCAGCCTTAGTCTGTAGGGTTAAATACTGAATTGGCCCACCCTTTGCAGCTATAACAGCTTTAACTCTTCAAGGAAGGCTGTCCACAAGGTTTAGGAGTGTGTCTCGCTCATCCATGTCTTTATGGGCCTTGCTTTGTGCACTAGTGTGCAGTTATATTGGAACAGGAAGGGGCCATACCCAAACTGTTCCCACAAAGTTGGGAGCATGAAATTGCCCAAAATGCCTTAGTATGCATTAGAGTTAAAGCTGTTATAGCTGCAAAGGATGGGCCAACTCAATATTGAACCTTATGGACTAAGATTGAGATGCCATTATAGTTCATGTGCGTGTAAAGGCAGGCATCCCAATAATTTTGGTAATATAGTATATCATTGATCCTTATGTTTATTATGAGTACATTATATCTCATGCTTCTGTGGTTCCTTTAAAGTGAGCAAAGACATTAGCAGATTTGGGCATTTTTGGGTGGATCAGTTGACAAGCCAATGTCTAAGGGACACTAGTAGCCTTCACCCGCTGAGCCTATCTGGGGGAGCAGTGATTGGACATGTTAGAAATCCTTGTCTGATTGTTATCATTTTCTCTGATAAGCCGGCACTGGAGGTGTCTGCAACTCACCCCCTCCCTCCTCTCACAGGCTTAATGGCAAATGATAGCCTGGCATGACCATTTTAGTTTAGGATAGCAATGACTGTCAAAGTCTCACTGCCCTCTAGTGTCTATAGTCATCTCTACTCTTGGTCAGTGACAACGCTTAAAGGTTAGATCAAAGCTTCTCAAAAGAATATAGAAAAAGTTGCTCACTGGCCTAGATTAGAAACCGCTAATCTTTGGTTTTATTGCCTGTCTCTAAACGTCATTGTTTTAGTTGTCAGGAGGGAGCCAGCTGGGCCCGCAGGTCACAGAGAATGTGTAGGTTTAAAGGATTAAACACATTTTACATTTTAGAGACAACAAAAGGGCCCTATAGTGGTATCTTAAGTAGTTTAGTTAAAGCAGTGGAACATTGTATCCAATGTGTGTGGCTGTCAGTAGAATCCTAATAGGTTTTTTTAACATTCCTTCCCTGAGATGCCCTCTGTTTGCTGATGCCCTCTGTATTCACTGCAGCTCCCTAGTGTGACAGGCACGGGATGATGGACAGGGGATCTTTTACAAAAGCTTGTCCTGTCAATCATGACACCAGGCAAAGTGTTTTTTAACATATCAAGTGTTTGGCTTTTTTATCTTTTATCTATCCACGATTTTAGGAAAGACGGAAGTATATGGATGCTGTTTCAAAATTCAGGTGCAAAGTCCAGAAAAAATAATCAGATATAATGCTTTGGCACTTAGCATCTATACCAATAAACACCATTTAGATTGATCTACTAAGTGTATGCAAAGTGTAAATGCGATGTTAGCAGATTTTTATAATAGGATGAGTGGCAATATAACCCAAAACCAATATAACCCAGAACAGATTTCCTTTTCATTTGTGCCCATTAAACGTAGTATATTTCAATAAGTCTTGTCATACACTCATCATTTTTTTTTAGTTCAGGCTGAAGGGAAAAAATCTAACAGATTCCTCCATTCACACTATGCAGCTTAGATGGACTAATCTACCACTGCAGCCATTGTATTTTGGCAGCTGGCGCAGGTTACTTGCAGAATATACATTTGATTGGATGCAGCCATTGCTCATCCAACAAATTTTCCACCTGGCTGTTTTGATTTCTTGACCGAAGAATGTTGGGTGGAAGGGTGCCAACAGGGCCAACCACAAAGAAAATGTTGTCTGGTTCATCAGGAACTGTTCGGAAATCAATCAGTGTATGGCCAGCCTAAAGAGGTTGTAAACCTCGAAAAAAAAGAAAAAAACAACCCTGCAAGACAAAGGCATAATGAGCATACTAGCTCATTATGAAATACTTACCTTAGAATGATGCCCTGGATCGGCGTCAGCCCTCTGAGTACAGCGCAGACATCTTCCACCGGAGTTGCTTCCTGGTTCGCGGCTCTGAATCTGTGATTGGCCAGAGCAGCAATGATGTCACTCCCACGCGCATGCCACCGGTCACGGCACAGCTACAGAAAAAACGGCACCAGCAGCCGTTTCTTCAGTGCGCATGCGCTGATGAAGTCGACAGCAGCGCACATGATGAATGTCTCCTAAACTGTGCAAGTTTAGGAGATATTCAAGGTACCTACAGGTAAGCCTTGTTATAGGCTTACCTGTAGGTATAAGTGGTGTAACAGGGTTTACAACCACTTTAAGGAATAGCAGCAGAATGTTTTATGATAAAATGTATTGATGTTTTTTTTTTTTTATGTTATCAGTATACAAACAATAAAAGAATATTACAGACATATACATTCCCATAAAAGGCTAACAAGGCATGTCGTAATAGGACAATGTTTGGGTTCTACAAAGCAGGATGGAAAGATAACGCCATCATTCTTATCGCAGATGGAAATCTAGGGAGCCCAACATCACATGCGTAAATGCACAGGGGAAGGTAAGTGGCAAAAGGGAAGGGGGAAAGGGGAAGAGGGAAGAGCACCAAGAGAAAACAGACATATAGAAAAAACACCACAAAAAATGGCTATGCAGTAGGTTGGAGGGGAGGGAGAAAAGCAGTCCATCCAGCTCCAAACTCCAAGGAAAGAAAACAATAAACCATAAGACAACGTTTACTGCAAACACACTGTATACATACATTTTTCCTTGTCAGCAAGCCTCTGAAGGGTTTATAAGTATATAACGTAACAGTACTTCCCAATGAAAGCGTAAGTTGTTTATACCAATCGGAGGAACAAAAATCGCTCACCACAGTGGTCGGTCACATTACTCCTCCCTCCTTGCCAGCATGTCTTACCATGCCATTATGGTGGAGGACTTGTTGGATTGCTCTCCATGCCTGCCATTCAATCTTGCCCTGTTTGCTGGGCCCTTTAAATCCCATATCCACAGTTCCAGGGTCAGACATTTCCAGGGGACTACCATTAGGTCATAAACATGTGATGTCTTGTAGATTTACAATTGTGTGTGCATCAACCCTTGAGGAAGTGACGCTATGTCACGAAACGCATCATTGCATAGATGCAAGTTTACACCTATTATGGATTGATCTTTGAAACACTGTACCTGGCTATGGAATTAGTATGTATATATATTGACCAATATATTGACTATATGGCATTATGTCACTGTTGATCTGTTGAAAATTGTATTTACCAATAAATCCTTACGTTATTGGTTTTATTATGGAGTGTGTTGTGCCTCATCCAAAGTCCTACAGGCAATTAATGTTTATTTGTATATTGTATGGGAATGAAGGTGTCTAACAGGGCAAATCCAACCATATTTCATTAGTTCGTTTTTAGCTAAAGGCTAAAATAGTTTATCAATCATTAAATGTTATTTTATATGGGAATATTCCATAGGGAGCACTCACTGAGCTTGAGGCAAGAAAGTCGCAAAAAGAGTTCAAAGAAGATATTAAATACTCATCTCTCCCACTGCCCCTGCCACTCAATTCCACTGTGAATTCATGAAAACAAACCGCCACCAAAATCAAAATCTGACACTTTCTGGTGTGTCAGCTTCCTGGTCACCTGGAATTTGACACTTCCAGAAATATCTGAAGAGTTTGAGGAGTTGGGTGGCAGTTCCTCTTCAATTAAGCAACATACAGTTAAGACATCAGGAGAGGTGGGTATTTACTATCTTCTTTACAATAAATCCTTTTTGGGGAGTTTTCATATAGCAATAGAGTCACTTTATTACCAAAGTACTTTTAATACTTATTGAATTGTGTGCAAGCACAAATTCTGATTTTTTATTTTATTTTCTTTGCACACAATGACATCAACGCAGATATTTGCATGGAGTTTGTCTGTTTGTGTGAGTTTTTCCTTCTAAAAAAATCCATGTAGGTTAGTGATGTTGTGATGGGATATTAGACTGTAGGGGTCAGAATCTAGTATGAGTAATTACATTATATCTGTAAATAAAAGCTAGGGAAGAAGTGTCAGCAGCACTATCTGAATTAAATAAAACTATCTTCATATGTATCTTTTAATATTTATATACTGAGATTGGTATTAAATGATCCACTGCCATTTATTAATCTCAGGCTCCAGTAAGCATATAATAGATGGACCTACCTATGACATAATGACTTTTATGAGTCATTATTGCAGTCAGTCAATGTAATGCGGGTAAGGCAAAGCTCTCTATCATGAAGACTCAGGGGATCACTTATGTTCTACTGAAGTGTTTCCTTTCGCTATGACCCCTTACTGACCTTCTGAGATTTTTTTTCAGCCACGCTGTGGGTGAAGTCCTGCTATGTATCAGGTGGATAGAGATATGTGTGGCCTTTTTATGTAAATTAGTTACATTGTTGAGGTTGTTTTTTTTAAAGTGATTGTAAAGGCTCAATTTTTTTTTTTTTTAAATAACAAATATGTAATACTTACCTGCTCAGTGCAATGGTTGTACACAGAGCAGCCCTAATTGTCCCCTTCTGGGGTCCCCCGCCAGCACTCCTGGCTCCTCCCCCCTGCCGAGTGCCCCCATAGCAAGCTGCTTGCTTGGCTCGATCCCAAGGCATGCTTTGTGTGTCCATTGACACTTCCTGTCTATGTGCAGGAACTCCAGTGGCGACTACATGGCGTTTCTTAGGGCAGGTTTCCTAATAGTGACAACTAGTGATGGGCATATCTGCTTGGGTTTGATTCTCGAGCACTTTAAAGCAAACCATATTAAAGTGTTACTAAACCCAGTAATATGAAAATAGTTCATCTGCCCACTCACAGTGCCCACAGCTTATAAATCTTCTTTTTACATTAAAATACTGCCACTATATACCTTTTTGGCTGATCTGTATACCACGGTCACATGATAACCTTCAGAGTTTTTCCAGAGCTGTGTTTTCAGATAGGAGCAGATTTCCACTATAGTTTGTATACACACCCACATGTGTGATGTCATTATCATGTGAACTGGCAAGCTCTGAGAACAAGGAAATGTTATTTCCAGCAAAAAAGACACAACTGAGGTAGGAGGAGATATCCACTATAGCCTGTATACACATCCACATGTGTGATGTCATTATCATGTGAACTGGCTAGCTCTGAGAACAAGGAAATGTCCTTTCCAGCATAAAAGACACAACTGAGCATGTGCAGGTCGGCTACCCTGCCTGTGTTAGCTGGCTTTCCTCAGATAGACAGTGCAGGAGGGAAGGCTCTATACATACAGGATCAAACAGCCTTTTTTACACAATGCAGAGGATTAACCCCTAAAGTTTCATAGTGAGTATAACAAGTATGCTATTCTGCATATACATACTGATTTTACTGTTGTGGGTTTAGTAACACTTTAAAGTCAATAGCAGGTGAAAAAACAATTGTTTTCATTTTCAATGCTAATAGGTAAGGGGTTGTTAGACCAGATTGATGAGCTGGCCACTGTGAGTGGGGACATTTAAAGTTATCAAAAATACAAAAATAGTTAAAAATTACCATTCAGCTAGGAACACCTCTTTTACTAAGACCTAAAGTGAAACATTAAAAATGCACAATTTCTTTAAATAAAATTCTTGAGGGAATGGGAGTGCCTAACATTTGTGAATTGGCACACCTGTAGCAAAAGTGACGCTTAGAAAGAAAAAATGCAATTCAATTGCAGCTAAGCGACATTTCCCAGCCAACTCCTTTCTGTTTGTAAACAAAGCAGGTGGGATTCCCCTAATAGCCCGTTCTAATGCTGTGCATTTACTTGCTTTTTCCTATTGAAAAACGTAGGTAACTGCAATGACACATTGAATACACTTTACCTGTTGCTGGGGGTGTACAAATGTTGCGGCTGTAATACTTTTGTAGGAATTATACTACCTGTCGCTGTCAGCGGGCATAGTTCCCACCAAATGTGACCAATTCGAGTGAATGGGGCTGCTCTGCAAGAAATGCATACAGCTGTGGCGAGCTAGTGTAGGGTTCAAGAGGGTAAAAAAGGTAGTGAGGAGGCGATACAATGCTAATCGTTCTTCATTGAGCAAAGCTAGTGTGAATGAGCCCTTAGATCAGTGGTTCTCAACCTTCTAGTGCCATGACCCCTTGGGATAAAATTTCCCAAGTTGTGGGGACCCCTAACAGTAAAATTATTTTCTTAGCGTGGGTTGTCAGCACCTGGGGCAAGACAAGTAATTTTCACCCCTAACCCGCGGACATTTAGCACTCCCTGAGTCCCTTCCACTCAACATTTTAGGATGTACCACTCTTTCTCTTCGTTCTCATTTCTTTCCCTTTTTATCTCTCTATCCTAATTTCTTGTTTTTTTCCCCCATCCCTCTCTCTAGCCAGTTTTCTTGTTCTTTCTCTTATTCTTTCTCTCCTTTTTTTTTTTTCCTCCCCCTCTTTTCCTCTCCCTTCTATGTATTCTCTATTTTTATTCCTCCTCTTACTCCTTGGTGAGGGGAATGGGATCAGTGGCAGTGCTTGCGGGGAGTTGGGATGAGTGGCAATGCTGGGGAGAGTTCTGATTAGCCAACTTAGATGCTCTTGATCAAGGTCATCTGCTGATCTGAGAACTGTAGTGGGGACTTTTAATGGCAACTATGATCACACGTGGTGTTACTCACTGTGTCTCTGACTTTGTGGTGTCTCCGGCTTTATGGTGTCTTGTAGCAGTGACACCTATGTCGAAATCAGGAGATTAGGGTCTCCTCCAGCCCTTCCCACTTTACATTCCTCACCAGCCAGCTGACCTCTAGTCTCTGCCCCCCAGCCATGCCGTGAACTGAATGGGCGGCTGGAAATGGCTGAGTGGTCAGCGGCGGGCTCCAGGAACAGCCCAGGATTCGGTGACCCCTCGAAAATCATCATTCGACCCCCTAGGGGGTCCCGACCCCAGGTTGAGAACCACTGCCTTAGATGGACATGTAGTTTTAAATAGACTTTAAGTTAGAAACAAACAAATTAAAGTCCAACCACAGCTACATATTTTTAGTTTGTTTTTTCATTTAAAAAAAGGTTTAAAACCATTAGAATATAAGCTGATCAGTCTAAGCATCTCTGGGCAATGATATACAGTATCTCACAAAAGTGAGTACACCCCTCACATTTTTGTAAATATTTTATTATATCGTTTCATGTGACAACACTGAAGACATGACACCTTGCTACAATGTAAAATAGTGTGTGTACAGCTTGTATAACAGTGTACATTTGCTGTCTCCTCAAAATAACTCAACACACAGCCATTAATGTCTAAACCGCTGGAAACAAAAGTGTGTACACCCCAAAGTGAAAATTTCCAAAATGGGCCCAACGTGTCAATATTTTGTGTGGCCACCATTATTTTCCAGCACTGCCTTAACCCTCTTGGGCATGGAGTTCACCAGAGCTTCACAGGTTGCCACTGTAGTCCATTTTCCACTCCTTCATGACGACACGACAGAGCTGGTGGATGTTAGAGACCTTGCGCTCCTCCACCTTCTGTTTGAGGATGCCCCACAGATGCTCAATAGGGTTTAGGTCTGGAGACATGCTTGGCCAGTCCATCACCTTTACCCTCAGCTTCTTTAGCAAGGCAGTGGTGGTCTTGGAGGTGTGTTTGGGGTTGTTATCATCTTGGAATACTTCCCTGCAGCCCAGTCTCTGAAGGGAGGGGATCATGCTCTGCTTCAGTATGTCACAGTACATGTTGGCATTCATGGTTCCCTCAATGAACTGTAGCTCCCCAGTTCTGGCAGCACTCACGCAGCCCCAGACCATAACACTCCCACCACCATGCTTGACTGTAGGCAAGACACACTTGTCTTTGTGCTCCTCACCTGGTTGCCGCCACACACGCTTGACACCATCTGAACCAACTAAGTTTATCTTGGCCTCATCAGACCACAGGACATGGTTCCAGTAATCCATGTCCTTAGTCTGCTTGTCTTCAGCAAACTGTTTGCGGGCTTCCTTGTGCATCATCTTTAGAAGAGGCTTCCTTCTGGGACGACAGCCATGCAGACCAATTTGATGCAGCGTGCAGCGTATGGTCTGAGCACTGACTGGCTGACCCTCCACCCCTTCAACCTCTGCAGCAATGCTGGCAGCACTCATACGTCTGTAGTGATACCCCCTGAAGGAGCTGCTTTTGTTTGTTCCGTCTGTTACTCTTCCTCTACTCCAAAGAACTGTCCCAGCCCCTCTGGCACACCTAGCAATTTTAATAATGTAATAACACAGTAATAACACACAGACACAGTTCTGCTCTCTCTCAAGTTTACTTGGACCAGAGAAAGGTTTACAGTGATATAAGTCAGCCAAGTCCTGTATAAGTAGCCAGGACTTGGTTGAAACAATTTCTGTTAAAGCAATAAATAGCAATTAGCAACAACAAAAGTAACCCCAGTGAGTACAGTGTTAAACAGTAATAAGCAAATCTTTATGCAAGCTAATGATAATTGCAGATATTAACATCCCTAAAGGGGAACCCTGGGCCAACCTATAATACCTCAAAGTCTATGGGGAATAGTACACTATAGGTATTAGTGGCATGTCCCCTTTAAGAGCAGTAAATGACAGTGTCCTGAAAGTGAGGCCTCACACTATCTTCATCGGCACATTGGAGCTCTAAGAACAAGGATCCTTTGATGTAACAGAGTGATAAGGAACAGGGTAAAATAGCTGTCTTGTGATATACCACTCCTCTACATGATCCGAGTAACAGATATCTGTGCACAGTATTCAATTCACATGTGTAATTTATTAAAGACAATGAGATTCCTGGGCAAGAGCCCCTCACCTATCCTGTACACATTCAGCGATCCTCTGAAGAGCGATCAAATGATTCTCCTAATCGCAGATGTGTTGCAATGGTGTTCAGTCTGACCTGGTGAATCCGATCCCGGGGCATACAGCGTTTCTGCAGAGCTTCCTTCTAAAAGCAGATGGCGTCCTGACCCTCTGGATTAGAGCTGTGTGCTGTGTGCCCCTTGGTAGGCCCCAACTTCTTCACACAGCAACAGGATGGTGTTCTCACAAAGGGATCCAGGTCCGCCCTGGACTTTTATAGTCTTTCCCACAATCCTTTTGACCCTCTGCAGTGCAGCCTGGGATTTGCAGTCCTGCCCCCCTCACCAGTCAGTCAGGCTTAGTGCTGGGACTTCATATTCCACAGTTCTCTGATGCTGCTCCCTGATGATTGGCTCTCAGTCTCTTCCAATAGGGAGGCTACAAAGCAAGCAGTTCTGTGTGTCTCTGTGTGTGAGAGAGGAGAGGGTGGGGGTGAAAAGCCCACGCAGCTGCTAGCAGGCAGTTCTCTCCCTCGTGAATTCAATGAGCCTGGAGAGGTACCTGCTACACGTCTATTTCCCAAAGACAACCTCTGCAAATCACGCTAAGCACGTGCACTCAACTTCTTTGGTTGACCATGGCGAGGCCTGTTTTGCATGGAACCTGTCCTGTTAAACCGCTGTATGGTCTTGGCCACCTTGCTGCAGCTACATTTCAGGGTCTTGGCAATCTTCTTATAGCCTAGGCCATCTTTATGTAGAGCAACAATTATTTTTTTCAGATCCTCAGAGAGATCTTTGCCATGAGGTGCCATGTTGAACTTCCAGTGCCCAGTATGAGAGAGTGAGAGCAAAAACACCAAATTTAAAACACCTGCTCCCCATTCACACCTGAGACCTTGTAACACGAACGAGTTACATGACACCAGGGAGGGAAAATGGTTAATTGGGCCCAATTTGGACATTTTCACTTAGGGGTGTACTCACTTTTGTTGCCATCTGTTTAAACATTAATGGCTGTGTGTTGAGTTATTTTGTGGGGACAGCAAATTTACACTGTTATACAAGCTGCACACTCACTACTTTACATTGTAGCAAAGTGTCATTTCTTCAGCGTTGTCACATGAAAAGATATAATAAAATATTTACAAAAATATGAGGGGTGTACTCACTTTTGTGACATACTGTAGATTTTAAGTTTAAGTTTGCATGTAAATGTGGAGAAAATTATAAATAAAGGTCTATGAAATAAAAGATAATTAAAAAAACTATATACTGAACAAAATTAGGTATCTGAATTCAGTTATCCAAATTCAATATTTTGCACAATTGTGGTCCTCTAAACCAGCTTTTAAAGTGATACTAAAGTCTTTTTTTTTATGTTTGTTTATTTAAAATAAACAAACATGTTATACTTACCTGCTCTGTGCAATGGTTTTGCACAGAGAAGCCCAGGTCCTCTTCTTCTGTGCTCCTGGCCCCTCCTTCCTGCTGAGTGCCCCCACAGCAAGCAGCTTTCTATGGGGGCACCCGAGACGAGCCACAGCTCTGTGTGTCCATTCAGAATGCATTAAGATAAAAAATCTTCTGCCTTTAGAACCACTTTAACCAGAATGCCATGGCCCCTTTAAGGTTCCATCTGGATTTGTCAGGAATGCTGTGGAATAATGGCATCCCTGACTACTGTGTAACACAAAGAAGTGGGCTTTCTTCTGTGGTGCTACATACAAGCAACATGTGATTGTGTTGGAAACATGCATTATTGTGTGCCTCCAGCGGGGAAACTAAGCTGTCAACAACAGTACCCGGTCAACCCCTGGTCTTAGAGTGATGATTGGGAGCCAGTAAGGGTGGCTACCAGTCATGTGATCTTTTTGATAGAATCCATCCCTGTATTGCGTCTACTCTGAGGAAAAAATATATATATACATATATGTAGCGGGGTGTCACTTTAAGGAGCTCAAAAGACTACTATACCCAGTGTACAGCAAGACACCCACAGTGCATTGCCCGGCACAAGGTCTGCTGGGGAAGGACTATTTAAGGAGGAGCGGAGCAACACGCAGGTCTCTTTGGACATCGCCCACCTAGCAAGTGAGGTCTGCGCTGGGTCTGTCAATGAAATGGGCCTGAGAGTTGGGCCTTGTGATCCAAAGAGCCTCCGGCCTTCACGGGAGAACGCAAGAGTCACCTCGTCCATCATCCTTCCAAGGACTCTCGGGAGGATCGGAGACTACAGGAGTCGTGAGACTGTGTACAGGAGCCCAGTTACGGAAGTCGGTTGAATGGACTGGTCCGGTCAGGTGAGAGAGCACTTGCTCAAGGATTATTTGACTAATCTTTAGGCTCAGTGTCCCTCGTTCAGGGACCACAGTTTACCGGAGTGTTGCATTGCACGTAAGAGGGACCGTGTGTTGTGCAGAAATTGTTGAATCCTTTAGTGCATATCAAGTAGATGACTGTTCTTTTCCCTGTGGATTACAAATACCCTTTTTAAGTGCACCACCATTGCTAGCGAAGATCTCTCCCAACGTAGCGTCGTATCTGCAATAGTCAGGCCTGACTTTAAAGCAATTAGACACTGTCTGTTTGGGCGCCATCTTTGCCCACGAGGGGGAAGCTCGCGAGCGTAGTTGATTGACATTGAGTGTGTGAAAATACTATTAGAACTTATTGCTTGTTTATATGCTTAACAGTTAACATTGCAGGGCTCTGCATAGTAGGCTTGTGCAATTCGTTTCGTAACAAATCGAAATTCGTCCGAATTTAGCAACTTTCGGACATTCGGAAGCATTCGAATTTCCGAACAAAGCAATTACGAATAAAACCGAATCCAAAATAAATTATATCGCAAATAGGGAATGTCCGAATGTCTTCGGGATAATTCGCTATGAAAAAAGTTACGAATGTACGAATCCATTCGAAGAACAATAACACTCTGCTCTGCTCTCTGCTTCTCCCTCACCGTGCTGAACTCCCTCTCAAAATGGTGTACAGGGGTGGAGGCTATAGCCGCATGTAAAAAGCTAAAGTAAAATACGAGATTTCAAATCCATTCGAAGCACAATAACACTCTGCTCTGCTCTCTGCTTCTCCCTCACTGTGCTGAACTCCCTCTCAAAATGGTGTACAGGGGCGGAGGCTATAGCCGCATGTAAAAAACGAACGTAAAATACGAGATTTCGAATCGTTACAAATAACCGCTATGTATTCAGAAAAGTACAAATCCATTCGAAGCACATTAGGCATAATAGGCAGCGTCGTTGTGAGAGAGACACAGAAAATTACGAATCAACGAACCCAAAAAAAGTTACGAAAGTAGGAGTTGTGTCCAGAATCAACGAAAAACAATGTACTCTACCTAAAGTACGAATTATAAATCAATGAAAAATAAGGCTTACATTAATACGAATCATTCCGATTCAACGAAAAATGTCGCATGCGAAAATACGAATTAGTCCGAACACGAAAAATCCCGTCTAGCAAAATTACGAACGATTACGAATAACAGGACCGAAAAGAAACAAACCGAAACTAAACAATTTTTTCCGTTGTGCACAAGTCTACTGCATAGGCATATGTACTATTGTCTAACTTCATGCTTTATATTCAGTAAAACTTACTTGTAGTTAAGCAAATACGCTGTGTGGTTATATGTTTATTGCGGTATTGTGATCCCCTTAGCTAACGGGTTTCACAATCCCATATTTACTGCTATCTGTGCCAAGGAAGGTTAGAGCCAGTTACTGGGAGTTGACAGCAGTGTGTTACAGGCCCAAAATCTATATCAGCAGCCCTCTTAACTGGGGGTATTGCTACACGTTGGGGCTCAGAGTCCGGGATCCTGTGCGCTGCAATCAAGCCTACCAGAAGTACCAACATGGATCATTTAGCAGTGACCCAGTGGTGCGCATTAACCGGCGCTTTTCCAGACAAGGCTACTGTTACTGTCTCTGAGCCAGAAGGCATGGTTACTTTACCTAAGGCCAGACGAAGAGACCTTCTATACCTATGCATTGGTAGAATGGAGGGAGGAGATACCTGAGAGTTTCAGAGGCCAGAGTGTGCAGTCCATAGACCAAAAGATATACCGCTTAGCACATGCAAAGCCTATAAATAAAGAATCCCCAGAACCAACAACCAGGGGGAAGCAGACAAAAGAGACAACAACCTCTGTGGCGCCCCTGACCGCCATAGGCCCTGAGCTTCTCAATACTTTAGGGGACCTTGTCGCAAAATGTCAGAAGAGTAACACTGTGTGCGTGGAGACTGTGTACCGGAAGCTCAGAATGTTTTTGGGTAAGCAACCTGTGCCACTCGGGGAAGAGGACTTTGATACATGGATGAAACAAGCAATGCAGGCTGTGGAAGGATGGGAAGTGACAGAAGCCCAGAAGAAACAGCGCATAAACGAAAGTTTAAGGGGGGCTGCTGCTGAAGTGGTGAGGAATCTCAGATTCAGAAATACTTCCTGTACTGCTTATGACTACCTAACCATGCTGCAGGAAGAGTTCGGCCAGTTGGAGAAGGTTACTGACTTAATTTACAAATTTGAGCATACTCTTCAACAGCCAGGGGAACAATTTTCTGAATATGTCCGAAGGTTGAACAAAATGCTCTGCCAGATAGTTCTGAAGAAAGGGATGGTACCACAGGCCATAGATGCAGCCAGGATGCGGCAGGTCATGAAGGGAGCACTGCGCTCTGATCCAGTCTGGCTCCATCTGAAGACCACCGGCGGAGTCATGTCCATAAGCTATCCAGACCTTGTGCGAATAGTGAGAGATGAAGAGGCTTTGCATAAAGAACAACAGGTGACTGAGAAACCCACCCCTTCTCTCTCAGCTGTGGTTGGATCTGTCGTGGCCACGGAACGGGACTCTGAGGTGGCTGTCCTGAAGTCACAAATGACCCAAGTGTTGGAAATGCTGACTTCCTTAATGACTAAGAACCCAGGAGCCATATACAAAAAAGAAGAGAAGAAAGAAGTGTTTCAAAATGTCTCAACGCCAGTTTCCCACCAAACCAGAAGAGAAGAGATTTGTTTCAACTGAGGTGGGGTTGGGCATTACAGACGAGTGTGTCCCAGCCCGAAGAAGACCCAAGGCACATACCGCAAGCCGGCGGAAAACTTCAGAGGGCCCCGGGGAAGGAGTCAACCGGGTGCCCGTCAGTTCCAGCAAACTCCAAAGGAATCAGAGAACAAGAGAAGCCAAGAAGAGAGGGGAACAATTCCCCATCCCACAAACTCAATACTCCTCACCTTAAGTCCAAACCTAAAACTTGGCAAGAGATCAATGCATACCAGGCCCAACAAGGACTCAGATCCAGGAAGAGAGTAAAAAGAAAGAAATCACAGAAAACCAAACCCATGGAATCTAGGAAGGAAACCTCTCCGAGGAAATTCCCTGTCAAACTGGTGGGACCCTCCCCTGTGGTCCCCATTCAAGTGGAAGGGATCTACACGAAGGCCAATCTCGACACAGGAGCTCAAGTGACCCTTTTGTATCGGGACTTTTACCAGAAACATCTGAGGCATTTGCCCCTGCAGAAGCTAGAAGACTTGCAGATATGGGGAATTGGAACCCAAAGCTTCCCGTACGACGGATACCTCCCAATTAGATTGGCCTTCGACCCTTCGGTAGCCGGGGACACAGAAGTTTTCAATACATTGGCGGTGGTCTGCCCTCGCCCGCCAGGAGCCAACAAGAGTTCCATCATAATAGGGTTGAACACTGACCTGGTCAGGAGATTATTGACCCCTATAGCACAGGAACAGGATGCCCCAACAACCAGAATCCACCCTATGTTACAACGGGCCTATCAGCTTCTGGTATTGGAAAAACAAGCTCCAGAAGAAGGAGTGGTAAAGATCTGGAAGCTAGATTAGAGGGAGAAGATACTACAGCCCGGTGAGGTTGCCAGTCTGATGGCCACTGTAAAGCTTACATGGGAACAACCTGGTCCCTTCGTAGTTCTGGAATCAGATCCTCTGGACACCCATCCAGGGTTGGAAGTAATCCCTGAAGTAGTTCCATTTAGACATGGGAGCTGTCAAAAAATTTGTTTTGTTTCGTTCTGTTCCGTTTCGTATTTAAAAAAATTCGTAATTCGTAATTCGTGTACGGAATTTAATCCGGATTTATACGAAATACGAATTTCGTGCGAATCGTTAATTTTGATAACGAATAGCGACACTCTACGAATAATAACAAATAATAACAAATGATTCGGAATTTCTGAAAGCCTTATTTTTAGTTGATTTATAATTCGTAATTTCGGTAGAGTACATTGTTTTCGTTGATTCTAGACACAACTCCTACTTTCGTAACTTTTTTTTTTGTTTGTTGATTCGTAATTCTCCGTGTCTCTTACAATGGCGCTGTCTAACGTGCTTCGAATGGATTCGTACATTCATAACTTTTTTTTGGTTCGTTGATTCGTAAATTTACATGTCTGACAGTGGCGCTGCGTGCTTCGAATGGATTCATACTTTTCTAATACATTGCGGTTATTCGTAACTATTTGAAATCTCGATTTTTTTACTTTCGTTTTTGACATGTGGCACTGGCTATAGTCTCCACCCCTGTATGTCATGGCACAGAGACAGAACGTCCCACCTGCTGCTCATGTACACTGCTCATAGCTCTCCCTCTCCCAGCAGCACTCTTGCTGCTTTTTTGGCCTTGTTTGCTGCTCATTTTTCCTTTAAAAGTTAGAAAAATATAGACAAAAAAAAAATATGATTTTGATCGCAGCAAACCAACACCAAAATCACCAAATGTACAAAAAAAATAAGTAGACCAACAGAAAATATCAAAATATTAACTAAATGAAACAAGAAATAAAAAAAGAAAATTATCTCTCAAAACCAACCAAAAAACTAATAAAACCAGAAACTAAACACTAACAGATGATACACTCGCACACTACAAGAGATATAAACTAAAATGAACAACGAAAATCAAAGGATTGCAAAGATATTCGCTCAGATGCACAGACAAATAATTGTGTGATCTGCTCCACTACACTAACTAACCCACAAAGGGAAGTCAGCATCAGAAGAAAACCTCTGATTGGTCAACCAACAGTCACATGTTTCTGTAGTAAAGAAATTTGGACCGAAAACGAATTCGTTATTATTCGTAGAGTGTCGATATTCGTTATACTGAATCTCGAATTCATTCAAATCATTCGTTATATCCGCTATAATTTCTTTCATATTAGTTGAAATTCCTTATTTGGTAGTTTGGATTCGGATAATTTGGAGCCGAAATTCGTAAACGAAATTTCGTATTTCGTACAGAATTCGTATTCGTAAATATTCGTAATTCGGATTCGTAAAAATGTACGAATTTTGAAAAATTTGTACGAATTTCCAATTCGTACGAAACTAATCGCACATGTCTAGTTCCATTAAGAGCCCTGAAGAAGGCCAATGGCAGGGTGTCGATGAGCATCAGGAATACTACTGACACACCTGTGAAGATCCCAGCCCGGATGCTGTTGGGTCAGGTGAATTCTGCTATCCAGGTTGCCTTGTCAGACTTGGAGAAGGAAAAAGGGGGGAGAGCTACTGTGGAGAAACTCTACTTGGAGGAGACAGCCTTACCACCGGCGTGGAAGGAGAGGGCCAGAGCCCAGTTGACGAGATGGCAGAAGATCTTTTCAAGGGATGAGTTTGACGTGGGGTGTGCAAAAAGTGCTACCCACAGGATCCGCCTGCAGGAGGACAGGCCATTCAGGGAAAGAGTCCGGCGGGTCCCCTTGGCTGATTTGGAAATCTGCGAGAGCAACTGACAGAGCTAAAGAGAACTGGTGTCATCCGGGAGTCTAGGAGCCCATACGCCTCTCCAATAGTGGTGGTTAGGAAGAAAAATGGGTCATTGAGGCTACGTATCGATTATCAGACCCTCAATAGAAGAATGATACCCGATCAATACACTACCCCACGAATAGAGGATGCCCTACAGAGTTTGTCTGGAGCAAAATGGTTCAGTGTAATGGACCTGAAGAGCGGGT
The DNA here is from genome assembly GCA_029206835.1 of Rana muscosa. Classification (NCBI taxonomy): domain Eukaryota; kingdom Metazoa; phylum Chordata; class Amphibia; order Anura; family Ranidae; genus Rana; species Rana muscosa. The sequence goes on from CM055123.1 coordinate 189,367,924, forward strand.
ATTACCAGATTCCAATGCACCCGGATGACCGAGAAAAAACAGCCTTTATCACCCCGGTGGGGTTCTATGAATTCAATCGCATGCCCCAAGGCTTGTCGGGAGCCCCAGCCACCTTCCAGTGACTTATGGAGAAGACAGTAGGGGACATGAATCTCATCGAAGTACTGGTTTATCTGGATGATATAATTGTGTTCGGGAAGACTCTAGAAGAGCATGAGGCAAGGCTGGAAAAGGTCTTGAAGAGACTCAGTGATGAGGGACTCAAGCTTTCTTTGGAGAAGTGCCAGTTTTACCAATCTTCAGTCAACTACCTGGGGCACATTGTGTCTGCCGAGGGAGTGTCCACAGATCCAGAAAAGTTGGAGGCTGTTACCTCCTGGCCCCGGCCCACTACAGTGACTGAGCTTAGATCATTCTTGGGGTTCTGCTCCTACAACCAAAGGTTTGTGGAGGGGTTTGCCAAGATCACAAAGCCCTTGAATGAACTCCTAAAGACAGAAGGAGAGGAGGATGACTCGGGCCCTAGAAAGCCGGGGGAGTCCGTGGAAGATCAGTGGACGGTGAAATGTGAAGAAGCGTTCACAAGATTAAAGGAGAGTTTGAACACTGCCCCCGTCTTGGCTTATGCACCAAGAAGCTGTATGAGTTACATGTGGATGCCAGTCATGATGGTCTGGGAGGGGTGCTGTATCAGGAGCATGATGACCAGCTGAGACCCGTTGCTTATGTGAGCAGAAGCTTGACCCCAACCGAGAAGAATTACCCCACCCATAAGTTGGAATTCTTGGCCTTGAAGTGGGCTGTGGTGGACAAGCTGAAGGACTACCTGTATGGAGCCGAATTTGTGGTTAAAACAGACAATAACCCGTGCACTTAACTTCTGACCACAGCCAAGCTGGATGCCACCGGCCACCGTTGGCTGGCAGCTCTCTCAGGATTCACCTTCAGTTTAAAATACAGACCTGGGACTGGAAATAGAGATGCAGATGCCTTATCCAGAATGGCCTATGCCCCCACTAATCCTACAGAAGACTGGACTCGACTAACCCCGGAGGGAGTGCGAGCCCTGTGTCAAGGAGTTCCAAGCCAGTGGAGGGTCCAGGGCTGAAGAAATTGGGGTCTCGGTTGTTGGAGTACCCAAGTATTACTGTGATGTGGCCCAGATTGGAGAAGAGAACCTACCCAGACTTTCAAAGAGGGATCTAAGGAGAGATCAACTGGAAGACCTGCTGGGGAGGCTGGCCTTGGAAGCATTGGAGAACCAAACCCCAGACTTACTCCTGAAGGACCCCTCAAAGGAGGCTCGCCTATTGAGAAGAGAATGGGACCGGTTGCAGATGCATCAAGGGGTGGTCTACCGAAGGGGCCCCTCTGATGATCTGGAGGATAAGTGGCAACTGTTTCTGCCCGAGAAATACCGAAAGACTGTTCTGACCGCTTTACATGACGATCATGGTCACCTAGGATCGGAAAGAACTTTTCAACTCATGAGGAACCGGTTTTACTGGCCCTGTATGCGGGCTAAAGTGGAGGAATATTGCCATTTATGTGCAAGCTGCATACAAAGAAAGACTCTGCCTCATCAAGCTGCCCCAATGGGCCACCTACAAAGTCAAGGGCCCTTGGATCTGGTATGCATTGATTTTCTTTGTATAGAGCCTGATTTGAGTGGACATGGGAATGTACTGGTGATAACCGATCATTTCACTCGATACGCTCAGGCATTCCCAACCAAAGACCAGAAGGCCTCCACAGTGGCCAAGGTACTTGTCGAGAAGTTCTTCGTACATTACAGACTACCTCAACGCCTCCACTCGGACCAGGGAAGGGACTTCGAAAGTAGACTGATACGGAAATTGTTGGATTCCTTGGGTATAAAGAAGACCCAAACCACCCCCTACCACCCACAAGGGGATGCTCAGCCCGAACGATTTAATCGGACATTGTTAAATATGCTGGGGACTTTGAGTAATGAGAAGAAACAGCATTGGGGCAAGCATGGGGCTGCCATTGTGCATGCGTATAATAGTACAACTAGTGATGCCACTGGATACTCCCCATACAGGCTGATGTTCGGCAGGGAAGCAAGACTACCGGTAGATTTAGCCTTTTCTCACAAAGGATATGTGGACCGGTTGCGACAGAGTTTAAGACTGGCATATGAGAAGGCCCAGGCGACTTTCGATCAAAGAGGAGCCACGAACAAGCAGAGCTACGACCTCAAGGTTCGGATTCATGACCTACAGCCAGGAGACAGGGTGCTGTTGTGAAACTTAGGCATACCGGGAAAACATAAGCTGGCCGACCGGTGGAGGTCCCAACCCTATGTGATCTGTAAACAACTGCTAGGCTTACCAGTATACCAACTCAAGCCAGAAGGAAGTGTGGGGCCATTGAAGACATGGCACAGGAATCACCTATTGCCCCTCTCTGAAGCAGTCCATTTGCCACCTACCTCGGATCCTTCTGAACCCCTTTCAGCCTCCAGTACCCCTAGACCTGTCACCAGGTCTCAAGCAACCCGTTTAGAAGAGATGGATGCCCAAGACCAGAGTGAAGATGAAGAATTGGAACTTGATTGGTTGTGGACACCGCAAATACCTAAATCCATGGCCATGGCCACTCCATCATCCGAGGTTACCACTAGAGACACTTTAAATGCTGAGGCTGCTGAATTCATACCACTTGCTACTCTTACTGAGGAATGGGAGGAATGGGAGGATGCTCAAGACTCTTTTCCAGAAGAAGATCCCAGGGATTCCTTGTACCTCTCTGCACCTGAAGTAGATGCCCCTGGACCATTGGAACCCAGTGGCGTACTAAGTAGGGGGTGGGGGGGGCATGCCGCACCGGGTGCCACACACTCCACGACTGAAGAGGACTTAGGCATGGCGCGGTGACAGGTAGGCAGCCTATGGAAGTAAACAGTGATGCTGTAGTGCTAGCACACACACACAGCAGGCTGAAGGGCTGAAGCCTGGCTTCGCGCGGGGGGGGCCGCACCCGAGTGATACCCGTCGGCACACCTGGGACACGGCTGTGCCGCGGCTCTGATAAGTCTCGGCTGGGACTGTCTCAGTCCCAGCCGAGCAGAGTGAACAAAGCTGCCTCCCCCTCCTCTGTGTAGTACAAGTGCTGTGTGTGCAGCACGAAGTGCGCTGATCATTACGGGTCTGAAAGGGGGGGTGTCTGCACTATTGTAGGGGGCGTTCTGTATTGTAGGGGGGTTTTGTACTGTAGGGGGGGTGTCTGCATTATTGTAGGGGGGGTGTCTGCACTATTGTAGGGGGGGTTCTGTATTGTAAGGGGGGAGTTCTGTATTGTAGGGGGGTGTCGGCCTTGTAGGGGGGTGTCTGCACTATTGTAGGGGGGTTCTGTATTGTAGGGGGGTTCTGTATTGTGGGGGGTTCTGTATTGTAGTGGGGTGTCCACACTATTGTAGGGGGGTGTCCGCACTATTGTAGGGGGTTCTTTATTGTAGGGGGGTCTGTATTGTAGGGAAGGGGGGTCTGCACTGTAGGGGGAGGGGTCTGCACTGTAGGGGGGTCTGTGTAACATGCAGGGGGTCCAGAACTGTTAGGGGGTGTCTGTGTAACATACAGGTGTCTAGAGCTGTGGGGGGCTGTGTAATGTAAAGAGGTCCAGAGGTGCAGTCTAATGTAAAGGAGTGCAGTGTAATGTAAAGGGGTCCAGAGGTACAAGGGCCGTGTAATGTAAAGGGGTCCAGAGGTGCAGTCTAATGTAAAGGAGTGCAGTATAATGTAAAGGGGTCCAGAGGTGCAGTGTAATGTAAAGGGGTCCAGAGATGCAGGGTGCTGTGTAATGTAAAGGGGTCCAGTGGTGCAGGGTGCTGTGTAATGTAAAGGGATTTGGAGGTGCAGTCTAATGTAAAGAGGTACAGTGTAATGTAAAGGGGTCCAGAGGTGCAGTGTAATGTAAAGGGGTCCAGAGCTGCAGGGTGCTGTGTAATGTAAAGGGGTCCAGAGGTGCAGTGTAATGTAAAGGGGTCTAGTGATGCAGGGTGCTGTGTAATGTAAAGGGGTCCAGTGGTGCAGGGTGCTGTGTAATGTAAAGGGGTGCAAGGTGCTGTGTAATGTAAAGGGGTCCAGTGGTGCAGGGTGCTGTGTAATGTAAAGGGGCCCAGAGCTGTGAGGTGCTGTGTAATTTAAAGGGGTCCAGAGCTGTGGGGTTGTCAGGGTCACCTGTGGCCAGGTGACAGATGCACACCGTAGGGGGACAGGAGTGCACCGCGAGGTAGTGAACCCTATGGCTGGCTTCTGTGGATAGGAAACTGGGTGGTTGTGGAAAGCGGGACCAGAGGAGCACAACCGGGATCCCAACGGAAGCGAGAGCCAAGATTCCCCAGGGCGCGGAGTCTAAGACCCAGCTGGTCTTCTCCAGGGCCTCTAGTGGTGAGGATGTTACGCTGCAGGCTGGGACCAGGTCGCGGCCCCTGGAGTTTCCTAGCTCACGCCCCGTAGGATAAGGGGAAGCAGCAGCACACGATAGAGAGAACCGAATAACAAGCCGAAGGTCAGGGGCCACAAGCAGACAAGGATAACGAAGAACGAGCCGAAGGTCAAGGGTCACGAGCAGACAGGGATGGTCGGGGACAAGCCAATAACGTAACAGAGAGACAGACGTAGCACACGGCAGGCAGGAACCCAAACACACAATGCCTAACAAACACGTTGATCAGCAAAGCAGGCTTGCAGTGCACAGGTTAATATAGTGTTCTGTGATAGGGCCTGGGGTGGAGTCAGGCTGGGAGGAGATTATAAAGGAAGCCAGGTGAAAGGGCTCAGGCCTCTAAGATGAACACATGGGAAGGAAGGTAAGCTGACAGACAAACACTACTGCATATCCATGACAGTACCCTCCCTCTTATGGCCCCTCCCCCGCCTGGACCCAGGCTTAAAGGGAAATCTCTGATGAAACCTTCTCAACAGATGAGGTGCAGCGACATCAGATGCAGCGATCCAAGACGCCTCCTCAGGACCAAAACCTCTCCAATGCACAAGGTACTGAAGAATGCCTCTGCAGAGCCGAGAATCCAGAACTTGTCTAACCTCGTACTTAAGATTATCCTCAGAGACCGAAAACGAGGTAGGGAGATGACAAGAAGATCTATTGAGGACCAAAGGCTCTTTAGGAATAAGCAAGGGCATGAGAGGATCAACAGGAATCTGAGGAGGGTCCCCTAGACCCTTAAAGGGGAACTGGTCATCTTGCACAGGACCATCAGACTGGGCAGATGTCAGTGGAACCCTGAAGTCAGGTTGGTTAGAAGGTGACATGTCGCCGGAGTCAAGCTGAATAGCTGAAGGACAAGCAGAATGTCCCGAACAAGAAAAAGTAGGAGGCTCACTGGGCATGGGCTGGACTGGCATAACTAGTACAGAGGCAGAGTGAATAGCTGAGTCAGGTGTAGCGACTACCTGAATCGCATCGCAAGACGTAGCGACTGCAGGACTTGTAGACAAGCTAGCCTGGCTGTGCGTCCAAGGGTGGTTAGGGACAGAGGAATGTAAATGGTTATGCAACCTGGAATGAATGACCGGCTCAGATTCACAGGGGGCAACCTTGGGTAGGCAGGACGAGGAACAGGAGGGACCCCAAGCCAGAATCTGTCCAGTAGTCCAGTCCACATGCGGAGAATGGAGCTGTAACCATGGGAGACCCAAAATTATAGGCGTTGAGGCCTTGGGTAAGATAAGGAAGGATATCCACTCCTGGTGGAGTGTCCCTACCGACATCTTAACAGGGAGGGTCTGGAAGCGGATAGGTCCCCCTGGGAGAACAGTACCATCAATCGCCAAGACCACCAATGGCGTGGTGAGGGGCAAAAGAGTAAGTCTCATGGACGATGCGATTTCCCAGTCCATGAAATTACCAGCGGCTCCGGAATCCAGATATGCTGAGACCGAATGAGAAGAAGCACCAACATGAAGGAACACAGAAAGCAGAAGACGAGAAGGGGAAGGTGATATTTCTGGGTCCAATACTCCACTTTCCAGATGAAGTGGACCCGAACGTTTTTCTGGACAAAGAGAGCAAGTGTCACGAAAATGACCTTTGCCCCCACAGTAAAGACACAGACCAAGAGTTCTGCGCCTAGCACGTTCCTCGGGGGATAGCCTGGTCCGACCCGGCTGCATGGGTTCCTCAGCTGGTAGGAGATGCTCTACGGGTCGAAGAGAGGGGAGCTCAGGCTGACTAAGAACCAAGGAGTGCTGGCGTTGCTTTTCTAAGGTCCTCTCCTGAAAGCGAATATCGATCTGGTTACACAAGGAGATAACGCCGGCCAGATCAGTGGGGATGGTTCTTCCTGCTAATTCATCCTTCACTCTATCAGACAGGCCATGCAAAAAGGTTGCGACTAAGGCCTCATTGTTCCAGCTCAACTCAGCCGACAGTATGCGGAAATGAAGGGCATACTGTCCCACAGAAGCAGACTCTTGGCGGAGACGTAAAAGGGCGCTGGCCGCTGAAGAGACACGAGCCGGTTCTTCGAAGATATTCCGAAAAAGTTTCAAGAAGCCAGACAGGCTAGAAACCACTGGATCATTCAGTTCCCACAGAGGGGCTGCCCAGGCTAAAGCTTCACCAGAGAGGAGGGAAATGATATAGGCTACCTTAGCCCGATCAGACAGGAAGTTTTGGGGCTGGAGCTCAAAATGAATCGTGCATTGGCTAAGGAACCCCCTGCAGGCCTTGGAGTCCCCAGAGAAACGGGACGGAGCTGGCAGTTGTAGTGAGTGTGTGGCTGCGACTGGTGCAATAGGTGCAGCCGCTGATTGTATTTGAGGTTGCGGATTCAGGGTTCCCAAGGAGGCCTGAAGCTGCTCGAAGCGAGAAGCCAGATCCTGGAGGAATCGCATCACCTGAGTCTGATTCGATTCCTGGGTTTCAAGTCTGCAAACTATGCCCTGCAATGGATCATCCGCGGGTAGCAGGATGTCAGCCGGGTTCATGGCTGGTCAAACTGTCAGGGTCACCTGTGGCCAGGTGACAGATGCACACCGTAGGGGGACAGGAGTGCACCGCGAGGTAGTGAACCCTATGGCTGGCTTCTGTGGATAGGAAACTGGGTGGTTGTGGAAAGCGGGACCAGAGGAGCACAACCGGGATCCCAACGGAAGCGAGAGCCAAGATTCCCCAGGGCGCGGAGTCTAAGACCCAGCTGGTCTTCTCCAGGGCCTCTAGTGGTGAGGATGTTACGCTGCAGGCTGGGACCAGGTCGCGGCCCCTGGAGTTTCCTAGCTCACGCCCCGTAGGATAAGGGGAAGCAGCAGCACACGATAGAGAGAACCGAATAACAAGCCGAAGGTCAGGGGCCACAAGCAGACAAGGATAACGAAGAACGAGCCGAAGGTCAAGGGTCACGAGCAGACAGGGATGGTCGGGGACAAGCCAATAACGTAACAGAGAGACAGACGTAGCACACGGCAGGCAGGAACCCAAACACACAATGCCTAACAAACACGTTGATCAGCAAAGCAGGCTTGCAGTGCACAGGTTAATATAGTGTTCTGTGATAGGGCCTGGGGTGGAGTCAGGCTGGGAGGAGATTATAAAGGAAGCCAGGTGAAAGGGCTCAGGCCTCTAAGATGAACACATGGGAAGGAAGGTAAGCTGACAGACAAACACTACTGCATATCCATGACAGGGGTGCTGTGTAATGTAAAAGGGTCCAGAGGTGCAGGGTGCTGTGTAATGTAAAGGGATCCAGAGGTGCAGGGTGCTGTGTAAAGTAAAGGGGTCCAGAGGTGCAGGGTGCTGTGTAAAGTAAAGGGGTCCAGAGGTGCAGTCTAATGTAAACAGGTGCTGTGTAATGTAAAGGGGGTCCAGTGATGCAGGGTGCTGTGTAATGTAAAGGGGTCCAGTGATGCAGGGTGCAGTGTAATGTAAAGGGGTCCAGTGGTGCAGGGTGCTGTGTAATGTAAAAGGGTCCAGTGGTGTAGGGTGCTGTGTAATGTAAAGGGGTCCAGTGGTGCAGGGTGCTGTGTAATGTAAAGGGGTCCAGAGATGCAGGGTGATGTGTAAAGTAAAGGGGTCCAGTGGTGTATGGTGCTGTGTAATGTAAAGGGGTGCAAGGTGCTGTGTAATGTAAAGGGGTCCAGAGCTGTTGGGTGCTGTGTAATGTAAAGGGGTCCAGTGGTGCAGTTGTGGAGAGGGGGTACACAGTAGTGACAAAGATATTGAAGGATGCAGGGGGCACCGTGGGGGGGTGCCAGATATTGGATCCGCCCCGGGTGCCAAATGCTCTAGGTACGCCCCTGTTGGAACCCAATATACCGGACTTAGTAGAAGGAGAGTTGGGTGGATCCACTGCGGTAGAAACCCCGGCCCCTAGAGAACAAAGAGAGAGAAGGACCATCCACCCCCCAAGAAGACTAACGTATACTCAGATGGGAGAGTGCTCGGAAGAGACTATTGCCACTGCAAGAAGGACAGTGGATAAGCCTGTCCCCTCTACTGTGAATTTGGTAGAGGGCAACCCTAGCTCACTCCCTGGCACAGTTAGACAGGTCACTTCCACTAATATGACTTGTAGGAGACAACCTCTCTCCCAAGGCTTGGTGGGAGGTTCCTCTGCCAGGCTCCTTTGTAGCCGTACGTTGTGTTGAGTGTTCATATGCTAACAAAGTTTGTTAACTGTTTATCTTTGGGGACCAAAGACTCTAAGTGGGGGGAGTGTGTAGCGGGGTGTCACTTTAAGGAGCTCAAAAGACTACTATACCCAGTGTACAGCGGGACACCCACAGTGCATTGCCCGGTGCAAGGTCTGCTGGGGAAGGCCTATTTAAGGAGGAGCGGAGCAACACGCGGGTCTCTTTGGACGTCGCCCACCTAGCAAGTGAGGTCTGCACTGGGTCTGTCGTTGGACTGGGCCTGAGAGTTGGGCCTTGTGATCCAAAGAGCCTCCGGCCTTCACGGGAGAACCCAAGAGTCACCTCATCCATCATCCTTCCAAGGACTGTCGGGAGGATCGGAGACTACGGGAGTCGTAAGACTGTGTACAGGAGCCCAGTTACGGAAGTCCCTTGCACGGACTGGTCCGGTCGGGTGAGAAAGCACTTGATCAAGGATTATTTGACTAATCTTTAGGCTCAGTGTCCCTCGTTCAGGGACCACAGTTTACCGGAGTGTTGCATTGCACGTAAGAGGGACCGTGTGTTGTGCAGCAATAGTTGAATCCTTTATTGCATATCGAGCAGATGACTGTTCTTTTCCCTGTGGATTACAAATACCCTTTTTAAGTGCACCACCATTGCTAGCGAAGATCTCTCCTAATGGAGCATCGTATCTGCAATAGTCAGGCCTGACTTTAAAGCAATTAGACACTGTTTGGGCGCCATCTTTCCTCACGAGGGGGAAGCTCGTAAGCGTAGTTGATTGACATTGAGTGTGTGAAATACTATTAGAACTTATTGCTTGTTTATAGGGATGAGCTCCGCGTTCGAGTCGAACATACGTTCGACTCGAACATCGTGTGTTCGATCTTTAGACGAAAAACAAAAGTTTTGGGTCGTTCACGCCAAATTCGAGTGACGTGAACGGCCCAAAATCCCGGCGCTGTGATTGGCCAAGCATGCACTGTGACCCCGCATGCTTGGCCAATCACAGCGCCGGCAGCGAGGAGAGCCATAATTGGCCACAGGCAGGATGCCTGTGGCCAATTATAGCTCAGGGGGGTTTAGTACATGCCCCACACTATAAAAGGCCGCCAGCGCGGCGGCCTTGTGTAGTGTGTTGGCGTGCAGGGTAAGACGTACATAGGCAGGGACAGTGTTAGAGAAATTGTGTGTAGGGAGAGAGAAGGATAGGTAGGGACAGTGTCAGTGATATTGTGTGTAGGGAGAGAGAATGATAGGTAGGGACAGTGTCAGTGATATTGTGTGTAGGGAGAGAGAAGGATAGGTAGGGACAGTGTCAGTGATATTGTGTGTAGGGAGAGAGAAGGATAGGTAGGGACAGTGTCAGGGATATTCTGCTAAACCTTGTGTGCAGGGAGAGAGAAGGATAGGTAGGGACAGTGTCAGTGATATTTTTGCTAAGCCTCCTGCACAGTATACAACCGAAGCTAGCCCTTAGTGCTGTGATTTCCTGTTGTGTAACACAGGCAGGCATCTGCAGCACTTAAAGCAGGCGTAGTGTGATTCCTGCAAAATATACACCTGAAGCTAGCCCTTATTGTTTGTAGTTTTTTTTCTTTTGTGTTACACTAAGGGCTCTTTCACACAGGACGGATCCATAATGATCCGCCCCGTGAAGCTCCGCTTGCTCAGCGGGGATCGCTCCGTTGATCCCCGCTGAGCCGGCGGATGACTGGGCGGTTCCCGCACACGGTGCAGGGAGCGCCCTGTCAGAGCGCTGCTCTCCCCTATGGGGGATCGGATGATGACGGACCGTAGAGTCCGTTGTCATCCGATCCGCAGACGGAAGGAAAAATAGGGTTTTCCTCTGTCACACTTTTGCGTATCGGAGCGGGTCGGATGTCAGCGGACATGTCACCGCTGACATCCGTGGCTCCATAGGAGGACATGTAGCATCCGTTCAGGTCCGCCTAAAAAACTGACAGGCGGACCTGAACGGACCCTCCGTGTGAAAGAGCCCTAACAGGCATCTGCAGCACTTAAAGCAGGTGTGGTGTGATTCCTGAAAAATATACACCTGAAGCTAGCCCTTATTGCTCGTAGTTTTTTTTCTTTTGTGTTACACTAACAGGCATCTGCAGCACTTAAAGCAGGCGTAGTGTGATTCCTGAAAAATATACACCTGAAGCTAGCCCTTATTGCTCGTAGTTTTTTTTCTTTTGTGATAAGCCCTGTACACACGATCAGTTTGACTGATGAAAACCGTCTGATGGATTGTTTTCATCAGACAAACCGATCGTGTATGGGACCCATCAGTCTTTTTTCCATCGGTTTTAAAAAATAGAACATGTTTTAAAATTATCTGATGGATAAAAAACCGATGGCAATTTCTGATCGTCTGTGGGGAAATCCATCAGATAAAAAACCCAAGCATGCTCAGAATCAAGTCGACACATGCTCAGTAGCATTGAATTTCATTTTTCTCAGCTCATCGGAGTGTTTTACGTCACCACGTTTGGAACGGTCGGTTTTTTGACTGATGGTGTGTGGGCAAGACTGATGGAAAACAGTTTCATCAGATTTCTGATGGACAAATCCATCAGATGAAAATCCATAGGATATCTGATCGTGTGTACAGGGCTTTACACTAACAGGCATCTGCAGCACTTAAAGCAGGCGTAGTGTGATTCCTGAAAAATATACACCTGAAGCTAGCCATTATTGCTCGTAGTTTTTTTTCTTTTGTGTTACACTAACAGGCATCTGCAGGGGCATATAAAAAATATATAATGTGGCGCTGTGAGAGAAGTAGTAAAAAACCCTACTTCATGTATAGCACAATGGTGCACATAAAAATATGGTGTCAAACAAAACGTTTGTACACAATAGGTGTACACAAATGAATGTGATAAAAATGTAAGTGAATACTAACAGTGAAATAATTGGTATGGGGTATAGGTGCACAACAAAAACCAGCAATTAAACTGGAATATTGATCATACCCATAATAAACAAAAATAAAAATGAAAATATAATGTAGGTGGAGACAAACTCATATAAGGCGTCACAGATGAGTATGTAGAATAATGTCCAATCTTATCACATATAAAAAGAAGTTCATAGGTCAAAATCCAACAAGGAACTGCATCGTTTGAAAATAGGTTTGAAGGGTGCATCTATCACATTTTCCCCTTTTTACATGGCTTGTTGTCGCCATATTGGTTTGGATTTCTTCCTTTTCGGGTTGGAAATACGGACCAGTAGTGCTGTTGACATAAGGAAGGAGGTGTCTTGTAGATCCTGACTGTTCCTTGGGTCCACAAAGTGGACAAAGCTTTGTTGATCCACCACCGTACGGTGAGCTGGGTCCACTCTGTCCGGTAAGAGCATTTACTTCTCCCCCATTGGCCCAAGGTGAAGGCACTCCCGGGTGATGTCATATATCCTATATGCCTATAAAGAAAATGTGATAGATGCACCCTTCAAACCTATTTTCAAACGATGCAGCTCCTTGTTGGATTTTGACCTATGAACTTCTTTTCATATGTGATAAGATTGGACATTATTCTACATACTCATCTGTGACGCCTTATATGAGTTTGTCTCCACCTACATTATATTTTCATTTTTGTTTATTATGGGTATGATCAATATTCCAGTTTAATTGCTGGTTTTTGTTGTGCACCTATACCCCATACCAATTATTTCACTGTTAGTATTCACTTACATTTTTATCACATTCATTTGTGTACATCTATTGTGTACAAAAGTTTTGTTTGACACCATATTTTTATGTGCACCATTGTGCTATACATGAAGTAGGGTTTTTTACTACTTCTCTCACAGCACCACATTAGATATTTTTTATACGTTCTATATATCCTGTCTGATTTTATGTTTGACTGCTTCATTTAGTATATAGAGTTGGCGCAGTATTATTATTATTTAATCTGCAGGGGCATGTAATTACAATTATTGATCTAATAATTCACAGCAGGGCCCATTCCTGCGCTCACCAAGAGTAACTGTGAGGGCTTAAAGTGTTGTGGCAACACCACAACCACCACCACCAAAGGCCCAATTTTTCAGCCCCTGTTCAACAGAGGCATGCAATTACAATTCTTGATCTAATAATTCACAGCAGGGCCCATTCATGCACCCACCAAGAGTAACTGTGAGGGCTTACAGTGTTGTGGCAACACCACCAAAGGCCCAATTTTTCTTTTGTTTACAAACGGTTTATTGAAAAATAAGTCTCAATACAATTTTATCTGTACATTGGTTTGAGGTACATACACAAAGAAGGGTGCAAAAAATATCAGCATCATTTATAAGTAGCAGTGACATAAGAGGGAGGGATACAAATAATGGGAAGTATACCTGAATTATTGGTAAAGTCTTTTATATCTCTATAATGTCATATGGATTTGTTTAATGAGAAAAAAATTAAATAAAATAAATATTAAATAAAGATTTGGTAGTATCATCCTGTAGTTCCATGAATTAACAGAGATAGATCTCAAGGTTTCCATTTACTATCATATGTGTCCATAGTATTGAATAAAGTGTGATAAATATGTTCTGAAAGTTTGATGGCTAGCATGCGATCCATAATTTGAGACCATAAAGGCCCAATTTTTCAGCCCCTGTTCCACAGGGGCATGCAATTACAATTCTTGATCTAATAATTCACAGCAGGGCCCATTCATGCGCCCACCAAGAGTAACTGTGAGGGCTCACAGTGTTGTGGCAACACCAACATGTAAGGGGCAAATTTCAGCAGAGTATATACGGCAGGCCCCTACTTTCAAACATCCAACTTACAAACGACTCCTCCTTGCAAATGGAAGAATACAACAGGAAGTGAGAGGAAATCTACCCCTAGGAAGGGAAATTCTCTCCTGTAAGAGTTAATATGGGAAAAAAGGGATTTTTATAACAGCTTACCTGTAAAATCCTTTTCTTGGAGTACATCACGGGACACAGAGCGACTTAGTCATTACTAATCGGTTATATAGATTACCTTCAGGTGCTGGCACTGGCCACTTCCAAACCGGAAGTACCCTCCCCTATATAAGCCCCTCCCATCCGGGAGCACCTCAGTTTTGTAGCAAAGCAATAAGTGTCCCAAAAAGAGGGGTGGGAGCTCTGTGTCCCGTGATGTACTCCAAGAAAAGGATTTTACAGGTAAGCTGTTATAAAAATCCCTTTTTCTTTTTCGTACATCACGGGACACAGAGCGACTTAGTCATTACTAATGGGACGTCCCAAAGCAATGCCAAATGAGGGGAGGGATACATAAGCTGGGCGCCATCAGGCATGAGGATCTTTTGCGGCCTGCAACACACTGCGCCCAAAGGCGACATCCTCCTGACTTCTAACGTCTACCTGGTAGAATCTAGTAAACGTGTGTACCGAAGACCATGTTGCGGCCTTACATACTTGAGCCAGGGAGGCCTGGTGATGCACTGCCCATGAAGTTCCAACTGCTCTTGTGGAGTGCGCCCTAACTTTGAACGGAGGCGGTCTCTTTCTCAAGCCATAGGCTTGTATTATGACCTGTCGAATCCACTTGGCTAAAGTAGATTTTGATGCTGCCTGACCCTTTCTAGGGCCTTCCGGCAGAATAAACAAAGTATCCGTTCTGCGAATCTGAGCAGTGGCTTTTAGATAAGCTTTAACTGCTCTTACTACATCCAAAGAATGTAATAACTTTTCCTCTACCGAGCTAGGTTTGGGGAAAAAAGAAGGAAGAACCACATCTTGGTTCAAATGAAACCTCGATACCACCTTGGGAAGAAAGGCTGGATGAGGACGTAATACTACTCTGTCCTTATGGACAACCAGATATGGCTCCCTACAGGACAAGGCGGCTAATTCCGATACTCTTTTAGCCGAACAAATGGCTACTAAGAAAATCAATTTCCTGGTGAGAAGAACCAAGGAAATGTGTTGCAATGGTTCAAACGGTTGTTTCTGTAGAACCGACAGAACCAGGTTTAAGTCCCATGGACATATGGGAATACTAACCGGAGGGCTAATACGCATCACTCCTTGTATGAAAGCTTTGACTAGTGAATGCGAAGCCAAGGGCCTTTGAAAAAATATTGACAAGGCCGAAATCTGACCCTTGATAGTACTCAAGGCCAGCTTCCTATCTACAGCCCACTGTAGGAAGTCCAAAATCCTACCTATCACGTACTTACGTGGATGCCATTTCTTGGCCTCACACCACGTAATGTACGCCTTCCAGATCCTATAATAGATCTGCCTGGATACCGGCTTCCTGGCATTGATCATGGTAGATACCACAGAATTAGAGAGCCCTCTCTTTTTCAGAATGTGGGCTTCAATAGCCAGGCCGTCAAACCTAGGGCTGGTAAGGAAGGGTGGTATATCGGTCCTTGCGACAGCAGGTCCGGACGATGTGGGAGGGTCTAAGGACTCCTCACTGACATTTTTACAATCTCCGCGTACCATGCCCTTCGGGGCCACGCTGGAGCCACCAGAATCACTGGTTTCTTTTCTACCCTGATTCTGCGGAGTAATCGCTGTAACAATTGTGGCGGTGGGAATGCATATATCAGCTTGAACTGATCCCAAGGGAACACTAGGGCATCCGAGCCGCAAGCTAGGGGATCCCTTGTGCGAGACACAAATCTGTCCACCTTTGCGTTGAATCTGGATGCTAGCAAATCTACATCCGGTGTTCCCCACCGCTGGCATATTGCCTGGAAAACCTCGGGGTGAAGAGACCATTCCCCCGGGCATAATTGTTGGCGACTTAAAAAGTCCGCTCTCCAATTTTCCACTCCTGGGATGAAAACCGCGGATATGGCTGGGACATATTTTTCTGCCCACTCCAGGATGCAATTTGCTTCCCTCTGGGCTGCACGACTCCTGGTGCCACCCTGGTGATTGATATATGCCACTGCTGTGGCATTGTCTGATTGAATTCTGACAGGGGACCCTTGGAGTTTGGATGTCCATGCTACTAGGGCATACCGGGCTGCTCGTATCTCTAAGAGATTGATGGGCAGGGCCTTTTCTGCTTCTGACCACTTGCCCTGGAGAGACCATTGCTCCAGTACTGCCCCCCAGCCTATGAGGCTGGCATCTGTAGTGACCACCTTCCAAGAAACCGGACTGAAGGGTTTTCCTTTTCCAGATTCTGGGGCACCAACCACCAATGGAGGCTCTTGCGAACGGAAGGGGACAGGGACATTGGCAAGTCTAAAGCCTGAACTTTTTTGTTCCAGGCTGACAGTATGGCCCTTTGCAAATTCCTTGAATGGAATTGACCGTAGGGTACCGCTTCGAATGAAGCCACCATTTTTCCCAGCAGCCTCATGCACAGGCGTATGGATGGTTTTCTTTTTGTACCCACTAAGTGGGTCAAATCTTTTAAAGACGACACCTTCTCTGGAGGTAAGAAAATCTTTCTCTGATTTGAATCCAGCCTTAGCCCTAAGTATTCCAGACTTTTGACTGGTCTTAGAGCTGACTTTTCCCGGTTGATAATCCAACCGTGATATTCCAGATACTTGATTGTCTTGTGAATAGCTACTTCCAGCTTTTCCACTGAGTGGTCTATTAGTAGCAGGTCGTCTAGATATGCCATTATCGTTACACCTTGTGTTCTTAGATTGGCCAATAATGGGGCCAGAATTTTTGTGAACACTCGTGGTGCTGTGGCCAGACCGAAAGGTAAGGCTCTGAACTGAAAATGGCGCCCTTCTACTGCAAAGCGTAGAAATTTCTGGTGGGCCGGAAAGATGGGAATATGCAGATAAGCATCCCTTATGTCGATCGAGGCTAACCATTCCTGCCCTTGTAGGGCGGTGGCCACCGATCGGATCGACTCCATCCGAAAAGTCCTGATATTTAGGAACTTGTTTAGCCCTTTTAGATTTTTTTTTTTTTTTTTTAATTTATGTTTATTGATTTTTCCATTGAACAGAGAAAAATTACAGAGCATATCAACATACACGCTTACACATTATTTTCTTGTATTCAGTAGCAATATACCAGTATTACACCGTGAAGCGGGAGCATAAACAATATAGTCTCGAAATAACATTCAAGCCTAATAAGGCCTACAGCTTGTGGCCACATGGCCACATAGGTGTCCCAGTTCCTCAACGGAGGAGAAGAAAAAAAAAAAAAAAGAAACACAAAACCCTAATACCAAAGGTGTATCGAGAGTATTTAACTGTGATTTTCACAGGACTCATTCGGTTATTCTTATTCAGTAATACTTAAGTGCTTGCATTCACTCACACAACACTCATACCCATTCACCCAGCACTTCCACCCATTTCCCCAGCCGAAACTACAGCTGGGTGGGGGCACTCCTCCTACTCCCCCCCCACATTTATGTGGGATATGTTTCATGTCCCCAGCTTCTTTATTTAGGATAGGAGGTAGTTCTCCCCCCCCCCCATCAAACAGGAGGGGCTGAATCAGGGCCCACTACTGCTGAGACAGAGGGGTATCCTTCCAAAAGGAGCTGTCTATATCCAGCCAAGGTTGCCAGATCTTGTAGAATTTCTGTATACAGGCCCTTCCTTTATAGATTAGTTTAAAGGTTGGTACGACTTTGTTTATCATGCGGTACAGCAGTTGGATGTTGGGAGCAGATTCACACTTCCATTGTAGTAATATCAGTTTTCTGGCATAAAAGAGTATCAAGCGGACTAGGGTCAGTTCGTGGGTTCTGGGTATGTGGTCATTAAGGATGCCCAGGAGCCCCACTTCAACAGTGTGGGGGGTCACTAGGCATAGATTGTTTTCAAAAAAAGAGAATAGGTCCACCCAGAACCCCAAGAGGGCCGGGCAGGACCAAAACATGTGTACATAACCAGCATTGGTGCACTTACATCTAGGGCAGAGGGCCCCTGAAACATAACCCATGCGAGCCAGACGGGCCGGCGTGTAATGCAGTTGATGAATAAATTTGAACTGTATATATTGGTCGTTAGACCCAACAATATCCAAGAAACAGGCCCCAGAGGCCTCCTCCCACCCCTCCTCTGAAAGCCCAGGGATGTCGACCATCCACTTCCGCTGTGCAGCACGGAAGGGAGAACTCCCACCCGTCTGCAGTCGGGAGTAAATGGTCGTGGCTAATTTCGTAATGCCAGAACACGACATCAATGCCTCAAGCGGGGATTCAGCGAGCTCAAGAGTCAGGCCATGAAACTGCGCACGGACAGCGTGTCGTATGAGAAGATATTTAAAATAGAATTTATTTGATAATCCACTTGTAGCTTTTAGGACTTCAAAAGAGATAAATTCACCATTGAGAAAAATGTGGGCAGCGTGGGTAATGCCCAGCCGTGTCCACCACAATGCATCGGGGTGACCCATGAGCTCCAGAAGATTGGGGTTATGCCATAGGGGGGTTTTCGGTGAGACCCCCCCAATTCTGAAATCGTCTTATTCCCTTCATGCCAGGCCAACCAACTCACTTCTATCGGGGAGCCGCGGGAGCATCGTTTTGGTAAAGATCTATGCATAATATCTACCAATGGGGTCTCTAGGCCAGTAAGTGCCTGCAGTAGATAGGTAGAGCAGGATGCGGAGGCCCCCTGGAACCATTCATAGACATAGGTTAATTGGGCTGCTATAAAATAGTGTCGCAAGTTGGGGCAGGCCAGTCCCCCATCACCCTTAGAGGCCTGGAGGGAAGCCTTCGCTATTCTGGGATTGGTCCCCTGCCATAGGAAGGAGGATAATAATGAGTCTATTCTTTTGAAGAGCTTTTTGTAGAGAAAAATAGGGGATGCCCTAAAGGCATATAAAAATTTAGGTAGGTATATCATTTTAAATATGTTCACCCGCCCTATCAAATTCAAAGGTAATGAGGCCCAAGTTTGCAACCTGGTCTCCATGTGTGTAACAACTGGGGCAATGTTAAGAGATTCAAAGAGGGCCAGGTCTGCATTAATGTGAATGCCCAAATATTTAAATGTGGATCTGACTGACAGGTTAGAGTGAGATAAGTAAGTATAATCCTGTTTGGGGCCTATGGGAAAAGCAACAGACTTGTCCCAGCCCACCTTTAGTCCCGAGACCCTCCCGAACTCCTCCACCACTTCCATTAAAGATTTAAAGGACTGTTCTGTGCCATCAAGGTATATTAATGCGTCATCAGCATATAATGAGATCTTCTCTGTAAGATTACCATAACATATGCCGCCCACCGACGCCGTCTGTCGCACCGCCAGAGCCAAAGGCTCTATGGCAAGTGCGAACAGGAGTGGCGAGAGCGGGCAGCCCTGCCGTGTTCCCCTGTGTAAAGAAAAGACATCCGATACATCCTTGTTAGTACATATTCTTGCCCTGGGATTGATATATAGCAGGCGAACCCATTTTATAAATTGGTGACTAAAACCCATTCGGTGCATGACTTCCCACAAAAAGGTCCATTTCACAGTATCAAAGGCCTTCATCACATCCAGGGACAACACCAGGCCACTTTTATGCTCAGTGTCAGCTCTATGGATATGTATGAACAATCGTCTAATGTTGTCATATGTACTCTTTCCAGGCATGAATCCAGTTTGGTCCCTATGGATAAGGTGTAGGATAATCTTTTGTAGTCTCACTGCCAGTACCTTGGCCAGTATCTTAACATCGCTATTGAGTAAGGAGATTGGACGGTATGAGCCACATAGCGTTGGATCTTTATCAGGCTTGGGGATCACCACAATCAGGGCCTCACACATGGAGGAGGGGAGAACGCCCTCCTCCATTGCCTGCCCAAACTGAGAGTGCAACCTCTGTGCCAAGTCCCCAGCATAGTGTTTGTACCATTCAGCGGGCAAACCGTCCAATCCAGGAGTTTTGTTCGGGGGGAGTGAGTATATGGCAGTGGTAATTTCTTCTACCGTCAAAGGTTCATTTAAGATGGATCTGTGTGAGTCCTCCAGTACAGGGAACCGGAGAGACTCGAAGAAACCCATAGTTTCCCATTCAGGTGGAGAGGGCTGGGACGAATATAGGTCCTCATAGAAGGATTTAAAAGTTAGATTAATGGTCCTAGGGTCTGAAGCGATGGAGCCATCCGGCACCTGGATTTGCGGAATAGTCCTATCAACACAGTCCATGCGGGAGAGATATGCCAACATCTTGCCATTTTTCCCACTGTGTTCAAGCAGCCTGGCCGTCAGATATCTCTGTTGTTTCTGCGTTACATCCACCCTGTGGAGGTCCAGGGCCCTATGCGCCCCCACCAGGACCCCGTGGGAGTCCGGGGTGGGGGACGCAGAATACTGGGCCCTCGCAATCTCCAAGGAGGACTCTAGGGCTAAAAGAGTGGCCTGGAGGTTTTTTTTATGTCTGGTAGTGTTAGAGATGTATGAACCCCGCACAGTCGCCTTAAAGGCGTCCCATGTGGGGCCAGGGGAGGCAGATCCTTCATTATCCGCCCAAAAGTGGGACATGTCCTGTCCCACCGGGTCCTGTATTTCGGGGGTGGAGATCCAGCAAGGGCTGAGCCTCCACTGCCGAAAAGAGGGTCGGTGACCCATCACCAACTCTATCTTAAGGGCCGAATGGTCTGAGATTGTCTGCGAGATGTATGCGACCGACTTAACATAAGGGACCATATCAGAGGTTCCCAGGGCATAATCCAGCCTGGAAAGAGTACCATATGTTCTGGATTGACAGGAGTATTCTTTTATCAGTGGATGGCCACGCCGCCAAAGGTCGACGTAACCAAAGGAGGCACACCAGTGGCTAAATAGCTTGGATTCATATTGGAGGGGCCTCAACCTGTCCAGACCTGGGTCCAGGACAGAATTGAAATCCCCCAGCACAAGGGTAGGCAGACCCGGCAATTTAGAAAACTGTAAACTTAAGTCAGTGAAGATTGCAGCCGTGACAGGGGGGGGGGCATACACCACCACCAAGACCAATGGGGTGGCGTGGATTTTACACAGTAAAAAAACGTACCTACCCATTGGGTCAATAACTACCTGGTCACAGGAGAAAGGGAGTCCCTTCCTTATGAGGACAGAGACTCCCCTAGCATAATTTGAGTACGTGGAATGATACCCCTGTGACACCCAGTGTTTTTTCAAAGCAAGTATTTTGGAGCCTAGGAGATGTGTCTCCTGTAGGCATAGTATCTGTGGCCTATGTGGCTTGAGAAATTCAAATAAGGATGCTCTTTTAAATTTAGAATTTAACCCCCGGACATTCCAGGAGATGCATGTGATTATAGACATGGCGGGGGGTTAAAAAGGGGCCCATATATGGTAATACAAATCAGACACTTGTCACCGGCACGGCTGCAATCCAACACTGGGGGGGAGCAGGAGAAAAGGAGTACCCATGAACACATCCACACAACCACCATCCATGCAAACACACAAACCATTACACATACATTACCAGTTGAAATCCACATTGATTTCGTTACTACCCCTGCCGTACCCCAAGAACAAGGGGCCGGCTTTGTCCCAAAACTGCTAGTAGACACTAGGAACATGGCCAATACAGGCAAGTCAGCAAACTATTTTGATCAGTCAATGATCAGAGAACAAAAAAAGAAAAATAAAAAAAGAAAACCAAAGGGGAAAGAAAAAGGAACACAACTGCAGCATCCCAATCTTCCCCTTAAAGATCCATAGCCTCTTGTCGAGCTGTAGAATAAGGTACCTGCCATAGGCACAAAGAGCCCCCGATTGGGGCGAGAAAAAGAAAATGAAGTGGCTTTGTAGCCTGTGCGGGGGGGATACCCCGATCAGGTTGCAGGTGGTCGGTCAGATGCGCGGCCGGGTTTGGACAGGGATTCATACCAGGAAAGCGCAGTAGCAGGGTTCTGAAAAAAGTGCACTTGGTCCTGGTGGACGACTCTCAGCGTCGCGGGAAATTGCATGGAGTATTGTATGGTCTGTTCTCTCAACTTCTGTTTAACATGTTGATACTTGGCTCTCGCAGCACGAACTGCTGGGGAGTAATCTGGGTAGAGGGAGACCGATGCGTTGTTGATTTTCAGGCTTCCCTTTATGCGGGCAGCCCTCAGGATAGCGTCCCTGTCCCTATAATTTAGGAGACGGATAACCATGGTGCGAGGGGGGTTTCCAGCAGGGAGCGGTCTCCCAGGGACCCTGTGGGCCCGTTCGATCACAAAACATGGGGACAGGCAGTCTTTGCCAAATTCCTGGGTAAACCAGCATTCAAGGAAGGATACCGGGTCTGCACCCTCGACCCGTTCTGGGAGGCCCACCAGGCGCAGGTTATTCCTACGTAAACGATTTTCCAAATCGTCGATCTTATCTGCCAACGATTGAATTCTGTTGCCATGGGTTTTCAGCACAGGCAGGGCCGGGCCTACAGTGTCTTCCAGGTCACTAATGCGGCGTTCTGTCTCAGCGACCCGGTCCCTGACCTTATGCATGTCCTGGCGCATTATAGTAATGTCCAGCTTTAGTTCCTCCACCTTCCCCATAATATCAGAATGATTTACCTTCAGGATTTTGAGAACATCCAGCAAGGTGGGCTCCGGTTCCGGCCCCTCCTCGAGACCGTCATCACTCGGAGCGGGGTGGGCCAGGGGTATTGAAGGGGCTGAAGCCCCAGGGGATGGTGGTAGTGAGGGGTCCAGATCGTCACCGAAGAGTTCCGGTGTAGATGAGAGAGGCACATGTAGCATGGTGGAGCGGCGGCCATCTTGGGAGGACCGAGTGGTAATATTCATCCTGACCGGGGGCTGTTTTCTCCCTTTTCTTCCTCCCATCCACCAAAATTCTTCCGTGGATGAGTAGCAGGGTCCCTCTTGGGTGTCTGGAGAAAGTTTTGGGCCGATTGGTTTGGCAGGTTAGCAGGATTGCGAAGGATTGTGCAGAGGGATCTTGGAGCTGCAGAGAGGAACGTCTGCTCACATGCTGCGTCAGGCCACGCCCCAGCCCTTTTAGATTTAATATGGGCCTCACGTCCCCATTTGGTTTGGGGACTGTGAAAAGGTTCGAGTAAAACCCGAATCCGCTTTCTTCCAGGGGAACCTTCATGATTATACCTTGGAGCAAAAGTTGTTCTAGTGCCAGAAGGAGGGATCCTCTCTTCTGGGGATCTCTTGGCACGTTTGACCTCATAAATTGGGCAAGAGGAGTGCCTTTTAACTCCAGCTTGTATCCCAGACTTACTGCGGAGAGCACCCATCTGTCTCTGATGGTGTCCCGCCAGGTCTCTGTGAACAACTGAAGCCTTCCCCCCACCCGATTGAGTGGGGGCAACGCTTCATGACTTGGGGGGAGGTTTTGTACCTCTCTTGATCCAGGGCTTCTTGTTACCCTGTGATTGTCCCTGATTTCTGCCCCCTGAATTTGACCGCGGAGGCCGTCGGAACTGCTTCCCAGCCGATGTGCCCGGGACTGGAGAAGTAGGCCTCTTAAAAAAAGGACTTCTACTCTTGTTCTTAACCGGTAAGAGTGAACTTTTACCGGCAGAAATTTTCTGGATATATTTGTCCAGATCTTCTCCAAATAAGCGTTCTCCATGAAATGGGAAGCTAACCAGCAGTTTCTTACAGGGAGCTTCAGCAGACCAGTTTTTGAGCCACAGAAGCCTACGCATATGTACTATAGACAGCGTAAAGCGGGAGGCCTGTTGGATTGTATCCTTTATGGCGTCCACCGCAAAACACAAGGCTCTAGGCAGGTCAGCTAGGGCAAGAGCCTGCTGATCTGGTAAGTCCCTTAAGACTTGTTTCAACTGATCTTTCACTGCTTGGCAGACTCCAATCGCTGCTACCGCAGGTTGTGTCACCATGCTTGCTGTAGAGAAAGCAGATTTTAGTAAAGACTCCAATTTTTTATCTATTGGGTCTTTGAACATTGGAACATTATCTACTGGACATGTCAGTGATTTGTTCACAGAAGAGATGGCTGCGTCCACTGTAGGGACCCTCCATTTTTTTATGAACTTATCCTCCATGGGATAGATCACCGGAAATCTCTTGGGGGGAGCAAATATTTTATCAGGATGCTCCCAATCCTGGTAAATAAGCCCTTCTAATAAAGGGTGGATTGGGAAGGAACAGACAGCCTGGGGAGCTTTAAGCGACCCCGGCGAGGAAACCGTAGTGGATGGTGGTTCCGCCAGAGGCATTTTAAATGCTGATCGGACCATGTTAGTCGGAGACTGAACCCATAATCTTTCAGCCTGAGATGCTGAGAAAGGTTCTTCTACTGTTGATTCCTCCATAACTGAATCAACCTCATCCTGATCCCCTTCAGGTAGGTCGATCCCTGTGTGGGGCTGTTCCTCCACTAACAGGCACTCTGAAGGAGGAGACGGAGATCGGACGCGCTTTCCCTGTGACAGGGAAGCAGCGATCAATGCTGTTAATCTCTCTTCCAATCCTCCCAGAGTTGAGGATAAAACCTCCTCTGTTATATATACAGCAGCAGGTGGACTGGGGACAGCCGCAGCACCAGGCACTCCTGCGGGGTTTCTACGGCTACTGACCTCTGAATTCTCAGGGGAGATTGGTGCAGTACAAGCATGCCCAATATCCTCAGAGCCCGATGGAGACCCCTTTGGCTTCCTGGAAGACCTATTTCCGGAGCGTCTGGATGACATATCCTTTAAGCACAAAGCTGAGGTATTCCCGTCGTCATACACCAATTTTGCTGGTAATAGTCTAACACAGTTGCTGCTATATACCAGCTGGTGTCCACTAAAGTGCCTTTCTATGGGGATGCCTGCATCAACCGCCTCTGTGTGCCACTGTTTGTTGCTAGCTCTGTTTGCATCCAGCTGACACTTGTACTGTGTCTTTATACAAGCTGGGATGCCTGCACATGCGCAGAAGTGCCGTGGCGCGCATCGAGCGTCATCCACCCGCCCCGCCCCTTTTTTTTCACAGGAGGCGCGTGCACGCGCCCGCGCACGCGCCCGTGCACCATTGGCGCCCTTTTCAAAATCAAACAGGGACTAGGAGCCAGGGCCCTTTTTGCCGGAGGGCCTGTGCGGTGGATGAGCGCAGCAACAGGGCAGAGGAAGTGGATTCCCACAGAGAAACTTACCAACTGCCTGGATCTTTTGACTTGAGAAAACCAAAGATCCACATGACAAGAAAAATGGACTACAGCGGCCTCTAGTGGTTTAACACAGGTACCGCGGTCCTCTTTTTTTTTTTTTTTTCTTGACTACTAATAAAATTTTACATTTTCAGTAGTTACAGGCATACACAGATATTAGCGGGAATACCGTTAGGTAACAGACAGAAAGACAAATTAGGCTTGGGGGTCCCCCAATAGAACCAAGTTCCTGGGGGCCCCCACTTACCTGTTCCCCGCCGCAGGACTCTGTTTGGTCCACAGAAGCCCAAACTTCACCTATCACGGCAGGCATTGTAATTAAACCTTCAGGGACCGGGTTCCCAAGGATTCCACTCCCCTGGACCTGTATAGCACCCTGCACAGACAACATCTTGGTCGTGGGTATGACCAGAGCTCTGGATCCCAGGGTCCAGCCCTCCTAAGAGAGGCATTACAGGCAAAACCTTGCTCTTCTGCTGCAAGGCCCGGGTACCGACCGTTTAGCTATGAAGCTTTTTTGGTGGGATCCGGAACAGCTTACTAAGGCCCAAAAGAACCTGTACGCAAGCCCAGGAAAACACATGTTACTCTTTGGCCAACACCTTAGACACTGGCAAAAAACTGAGGTGCTCCCGGATGGGAGGGGCTTATATAGGGGAGGGTACTTCCGGTTTGGAAGTGGCCAGTGCCAGCACCTGAAGGTAATCTATATAACCCATTAGTAATGACTAAGTCGCTCTGTGTCCCGTGATGTACGAAAAAGAAAAGATGTCTCCTCTCTACTGATGCTTTATCACCAATCCTTGTTTCAATAAAAACCCCACTTTTCAAAAACAGTTGTCATTGGGACTGAAAGTGAGGTGAAATGTTCTGAACAGGGGCACAGACAGCAAAACAAATGTTACAGGGGTGATAACCCTTCCCTATGTTTTCCAAAAAGCTTAAAAATATATTTTTTGGCTGGAGCTACACTTAAACAATGTACCTGTTCAAAATTACAAACAGATTCTACTTAAAGCGGTGGTGCAGGAAAAAAAAAAGTCAGCAGCTACTAACAGTGTAGCTGCTGACTTTTAATAAGGACACTTACCTGTCCTACTCTCCCGCGATGTCGGTCCTGCCACGGCAATCGATCGCTGCTGGCAGGCTCCCGGCTCCTCCATTCTGAGTAGGGGAAACAGGCTGTGAAGCCGCAAGGCTTCACTGCCCGTTTCCTACTGCGCATGCGCCACTCGCACGGCGCTTTGTGAATGGGCGGCTTGCCTCCTGGGATACACACAGTTCCCAGAAGGCAGCGCGGCCCATTCACAAGAAGAGGAAGCGGAAGGAGAGCCACCGCGGACGGAGAAGAGGAACATTAGCGGCAGATTAGGGGACTTCCGCATAGCAACAGGCATTTAGGGTGAGTATAAATTTATTTATTTTTTTCTATTAATTTTTTATTTATTTTTTTAGAATTTTTAGTGTGAAGATTTTTTCAGGGTGGACCTCCACTTTAAGAACAAACCTACAGTCCCTGTCTTGTATGCACCGCCTGTATACTGCTGTTCAGAGTATATAGGGCCTTTTTTTATTTTGTGTGCGGGGTTCCCCTTAATATCCATACAAGACCCAAAGGGGCTGGTAATGGGCTGGGGTAGGGAGGGGGGGTTGGGTTATGGGGTAGCTATGTCATTTTTCTCAAAGATTTTCATCCATATTACTGGGACCAGACATTACATTAAAGCCGCAAGCAGTTTTAAATGGCTTTTTTTCCTTTAGAAATTTCATTTTGTGCAGGGACAGTTCTAAACACGGGAAACACGTGGCACTTCACAGGCATACTTTAGACACCCCCCAGGTACGATATTTAAAGGAATATTTGACTATTTTTTTTTCACTTTATGCATCATTAAAATGACTGCTCCCGAAAAACGGCCGTTTTTAAAACTTTGTTTTTCATTGATACATGTCCCCTGGTGCAGAACCCGGGTTCCCAAACCCTTTTCAGGACAATAACATGCATAATAGTCGTTATAACTGGCACTTTAGATTTCGAACGTTCGCATCCATTGTATTTAATAGGGTTCTAACATTCGTGCGAACTTTCGGTCCGTTCGCGGGTTCTGGTGCGAACCGAACCCGGGGGTGTTCGGCTCATCCCTACTTGTTTATATGCTTAACAGTTAACATTGCAGGGCTCTGCATAGGCATATGTACTATTGTAGGGTGACCAGACATCCCCGGTTTCAGGGGACAGTCCCCGGATTGAGAACACTGTCCCCGACCAAGTTTGTCCCCAGTTTTGTCCCCGGATTGGATTTGAACAGGGGCTGGGGCAATTTCAAAGACAGTCAGTGCAGAATAAAAAAAAAAAATCTGAATTACACACTCCTGCTCCGCCACTCCTACTAGCTTAGGGGGGTGAATTTTTTTCCATGATCTGTGCCCCTTTCTGATGATCATGTGCTGGTCGGAGCGGAGGGAATATTTCTTCAGTTTCGGGTGCATGCCCATTCCGCTCCCGCTTACATGTTATTCTGCCTTGGCTCAAGTCCTGGCCAGCAGCCTGCCTGCTTATCTCCTTGCCTTCCCTGGCAGAGTGATCTTACCAGTAGTAGCCGGGGCCCAGAGAGTAAGACTTGACAGGCTGCGAGGCAAGCGGCGATGGGCAAAGAGTCGCCGATTGCCGCCATTACTAGTAAAAAAAAAAAATGTCCCCGGATTTCATTAAAAAAATCTGGTCACCTTATACTATTGTCTAACTTCATGCTTTATATTCAGTAAAACTTACTTGTGGTTAAGCAAATACACTGTGTGGTTATATGTTTATTGCGGTATTGTGATCCCCTTAGCTAACGGGTTTCATAATCCCATATTTACTGCTATCTGTGCCAAGGGAGGTTAGAGCCAGTTACTGGGGGTTGACAGCAGTGTGTTACAGGCCCAAAATCTATATCAGCAGCTCTCTTAACTGGGGGTATTGCTACATATATATTACTGAAATTGGGACAGGCAGAATTTAGGGCAGTTGTGCATAGTAATCAATCAGCTTCCAACTTCAGCTTGTTTAATTAAGCTTTGAAAATGAAAGTTAGAAGCTGATTGGTTACCATGCACAGCTGCTTCAGATTCTGTCTGTATTAACAGACAATGCCTGGCACAAAATCCTGACTCCCTATTGTAATTTCCTCAAGGGATAAAGTAATCCAAGTAAAGTTTCTGCAAGTATAATATGCATTCTGCATATTATACTTCTTCCCTTTTAGAATGGGTAAACTACAATTTCCTTCTTGCCCCAAATGTCTAACGTGCCATTTTACCATATGGTATGGGGCTGTCTGGTTATATTGTACATACCTTTTTTGTCTACAGTTACAGATTTTACTGGTTTTGTGCTCCAGCTACCTAATATACCGTATGTAACATTTTCCTGTATTTACTGGAGTATCTAAATTACAATACTTTACCTTCTTCGCTTACTGTTTTATTAGTCTAAGTAAATAGAATTCACAAACTTCTCCTACACTGGTCCAATGGCTTAGACTTATTATTCAAATAATGCCAATGTATAAACTAACATATGAGGCCCGAGGTTTCCCTAAGAAATTTGAAAAAATCTGGTCCCCTTGGTTAAATTCACAAGCTACAATATAACCCTATCAGGGTGATTTATATACAGTATTTATGTGATGCTATGCAGCTATAAGTTATGTGCTATAAGAGGCTGCACAATGGCTAAGTGGTTAGCACTTACACCTAGCAGCACTAGGGTTGCTGGTTTGAATCCCAAGTATGACAATTCCTGCCTGGAGTTTGCATGTTCTCCCTGTACCTGTGTGGGTTTCCTGCGGGTACTCCAGTTTCCTCTCACACACCAAAGACATGCTGGAAAGTTAACTGGCTAGTATGTGTATGTGAGTTAGGGACCTTACCAAAGGTATTTTATCGGGCTGAGGTCAGGACTCTGTGCAGGCCAGTCAAGTTCCTTCACCCCAAATTCGCTCATCACTATATTACCAAAAGTATTGGACCACCCCTCCAAATCATTTAGTTGAGGGGGGATTATGTTGTTTTTCAGGGGTTGGGCTTGGCCCCTTAGTTCCAGTGAAGGGATCTCTTAAGGCATTAGCATACCAAGACATTTTGTACAATTTCATGCTCCCAGCTTTGTGGGGACAGTTTGGGGATGGCCCCTTCCTGTTCCAATATGACTACACACCGATGCACAAAGCAAGGTCCATAAAGACATGGATGAGTAGTGATGAGCTGAACACCCCCGGGTTCGGTTCGCACCAGAACCCGCGAACGGACCGAAAGTTCGCACGAACATTAGAACCCTATTAAATACAATGGATGCGAACGTTCGGATTCTAAAGTGCTAATTATAACGACTATTATCCATGTTATTGTCCTAAACAGAGTTTGGGAACCCGGGTTCTGCACCAGGGGACATGTATCAATGCAAAAAGAAGTTTTAAAAACGGAAGTTTTCCGGGAGCAGTCATTTTAATGATGCATAAAGTGAAAAAAAAAGTCAAATATTCCTTTAAATATTGTACCTGGGGGGTGCCTAAAGTATGCCTGTGAAGTGCCACGTGTTTCCCGTGTTTAGAACTGTCCCTGCACAAAATTACATTTCTAAAGGAAAAAAAAGCCATTTAAAACAGCTTGCGGCTTTAATGTAATGTCTGGTCCCGGTAATATGGATGAAAATCTTTAAGAAAAATGGCATAGCTACCCCATCACCCCAGCCCATTACCAGCCCCTTTGGGTCTTGTATGGATATTAAGGGGAACCCCGCACACAAAATAAAAAAGGCCCTATATACTCTGAACAGCCGTATACAGGCGGTGCATACAAGACAGGGACTGTAGGTTTGTTCTTATGTTGAATCTGTTTGTAATTTTGAACAGCTACATTGTTTAAGTGTAGCTCCAGCCCAAATACCTATTTTTAAGCTTTTTGGAAAACATAGGGAAGGGTTATCACCCCTGTAACATTTGTTTTGCTGTCTGTGCCCCTGTTCAGAACATTTCACCTCACTTTGCGTCCCAATGACAACTGATTTTGAAATGTGGTGTTTTTATTGAAACAAGGATTGGTGATAAAGCATCAGTAGAGAGGAGACACCTTTCTCCCAAAAATAATTCTTACAGGAGAGAATTTTCCTTCCAAGGGGTAGATTTCCTCTCACTTCCTGTTGTCTTCTTCCGTTTGCAAGTAGTAGTCGTTTGTAAGTTGGATGTTTGAAAGTAGGGACCTGCCGTATATACTCTGCAAAAATTGGCCCCTTAGGTGTTGGTGTTGGCACAACACTGTAAGCACTCACAGTTACTCTTGGTGGGTGCTGGAACACCCTGCTGTCAACTATTATATCAGGAATTGTAATAACATATAATTGTTGAACAGTGGTAGTAAAAATTGGGCCTTTGATGGTGGTGCTGGTGCCACAACACTGTAAGGCCTGACAGTTACTCTTGGTGGGCGCAGCATTGGGCCCTGCTGTGAATTATTAGATCAATAATTATAATTGCATGCCCCTGTTGAACAGGGGCTGAAAAATTGGGCCTTTGGTGGTGGTGGTGGTGGTGGTGTTGACACAACACTGTAAGGCCTGACAGTTACTCTTGGTGGGCGCAGCAATGGGCCCTGCTGTGAATTATTAGATCAATAATTATAATTGCATGCCCCTGTTGAACAGGGGCTGAAAAATTGGGCCTTTGGTGGTGGTGGTGGTGGTGGTGGTGTTGACACAACACTGTAAGGTCTGACAGTTACTCTTAGTGGGCGCAGCAATGGGCCCTGCTGTGAATTATTAGATCAATAATTATAATTGCATGCCCCTGTTGAACAGGGGCTGAAAAATTGGGCCTTAGGCACTGGTGGCACAACACTGCAACCCCTCACAGATACTGTACTTGGAGCACAGCAATGAGGCCTGTTGCAAAGTATTGCATCAAAAATTGTAATTACACGCCCCTGTTAAACAGGGGCTGAAAAATTGGGCCTTAGCCACTGGTGGCGGCACCCATAAACCAAAATGATCTTCCAAGCTATCATCATTAATCGGATCATTGAGGAGGAGGAGGAGGATAGCTAGTCAACATAACAGCACAGGGACTCAGCATCAGCATCAGTCTTGAAGGGATGTGACATTTTAAAATCAATTAGTCTGTTATATCAGCATCAGGTGTGTGGTAGCTGGTGGTGATCCAAGACTGGTTCATCTTGATGAAAGTCAGTCGATCAACCGAGTCGGTGGACAGGCGCACCCTGTGATCCGTGACAAATCCTCCAGCAGCACTGAATGTGCGTTCTGAAAGAACGCTGGATGCAGGACAGGCCAGTAGCTCAATTGCATACTGTGCAAGCTCTGGCCAGTGATCCATCCTCAAGACCCAGTAAGCCAGAGGATTTTCGGTGGGGAAGGTGTCCAAGTCTGACCTTGCCCCTAAGTATTCCTGCACCATGTATATCAGACGCTGGCGATGGTTGCTGGAAACGATCATACTTTGGGGCTGCGGACTAAAGAATTGTCTGAATGCATCGGTCAGACGGCCACCTTCCCCACCGCTCCTTCTTTGACTGCCCGAAGCCTCAGCAACTCGTTGTCCAGGACCAGGAGTTTGTAACCTCCCAGTCTCTGGGAACGCGTTGCACAGACCTTTCTGCAAGGCCTCCCGGAGTTGTCTCATCCTCTGCTCCCTCTGCGACTGTAACATAAGGTCCGCAACCTTACCCTTGTACCGTGGATCAAGGAGAGTGGCCAGCCAGTAATGGTCCCTCTCCTTGATCCGAAGAATACGAGGATCCTTCCGCAGACTTTGCAGGATCAGGGAGGCCATGCAGCGTAGGTTAGCTGAGGCATTCAGTCCGGAGTCCTCTGGGTCACTAAGGACGACATGATCCGCAGCCACCTCCTCCCAGCCACGTACAAGTCCACTGGTTTCTTGGGACTGTAAATCATCCCTAAAAGACTGCTGCTGATGATGCTGAGTGCCAGCCTCCACCTCCATGCTGACACAATCCTCCTCCTCCTCCTCTTCCTGTGCGATGGGTGGGACAGAAGGAACACTGTCAGGGTAAAGGGGGCCTTGAGAGGCAAGGAAGTCCTCCTCTTCCTGCCTCTGTTCTGCCTCAAGTGCCCTGTCCATTATTCCACGCAGCGTGTGCTCCAACAGGTGGACAAGAGGTACAGTGTCACTGATGCATGCACTGTCACTGCTCACCATCCTCGTGGCCTCCTCAAATGGTGCCAGGACAGTGCATGCATCCCTGATCATGCGCCACTGGCGTGGTGAAAAAAACCCGAGCTCCCCTGACCCTGTCCTGGTGCCGTAGTCGCACAGGTACTCATTGATGGCCCTCTGCTGCGTGTGCAGCCGCTGCAGCATGGCCAACGTTGAGTTCCACCTGGTGGGCATGTCACATATAAGGCGGTTCTTGGGCAGGTTCAACTCCTTTTGCAGCTCAGCCAGGCGAGCACTGGCATTATAAGATCTGCGGAAATGAACACAGACTTTCCTGGCCTGCCTCAGGACATCCTGTAAGCCCGGGTACCTGCCCAAGAACCGCTGCACCACCAGGTTAAGGACGTGAGCCATACAGGGCACATGGGTCAGTTGTCCCTGTCGGAGGGCGGAGAGGAGGTTGGTGCCATTGTCGCAAACCACCATTCCTGGCTTAAGCTGGCGTGGCGTCAACCACCTCTCGGCCTGCCCCTGCAGAGCAGACAGGACCTCTGCCCCAGTGTGGCTCCTGTCCCCCAAACACACCAGCGCAAGCACGGCATGGCATCTTTTTGCCTGCGTACTTGCGTAGCCCCTTGAACGCCTACGGAGCACCGCTGGTTCCGAGGACAAACCACAGGAAGAGGCCATGGAGGAAGAAGAAGAGGAGGGGGTGGAGGAGAGAGGTGTGTCACAACCAGTAGTAGCATTTTGGAGGCGTGGCGGTGGAACAACCTCCAACACTACTGCACCTTGTCCTGCATCCTTCCCAGCTGCCAAAAGAGTGACCCAATGGGCCGTGAAAGAAAGGTAACGTCCCTGTCCATGCCTGCTGGACCATGAGTCAGCGGTAATATGCACCTTACCGCTGACCGCCCTGTCCAGCGAGGCCAAGACATTGCCTTCCACATGCCTGTAGAGAGCCGGAATCGCCTTCCGTGAGAAAAAGTGGCGTTTGGGAACCTGCCACTGAGGAACCGCACATTGCACAAACTCACGGAAGGGGGCCGAGTCTACCAACTGAAAAGGCAGCAGTTGAAGCGCTAGCAATTTAGCCAAGCTAGCATTCAACCGCTGGGCATGTGGATGGCTGGGAGTGAACTTCTTTCGACGGTCCAGCAGCTGGGGCAGGGAAATTTGCCTGCTAGAATCGGACGTCGGTGTACTGCTAGCAGAGTGCCCGCAAGTACTTGGCTGTGACACACCTAATTCTACACCTTCATTCCTCTCAGAGCAGGTTTCAGAGAGGACTGAAGGTATAGTGGGGTTGGAGATCCCAGCTGATGTGGTGCAAGAAGAGGTCAGCTTTGTTCTTTGGTGTGGGTCTTTAAGGTAAGCTTGCCAACGAGCTGCATGGCAGGTCAACATATGTCTGATCAAGCATGTGGTGCCCAAGCGGCTGATGTTTTGGCCCGCAATATACGCTTGAGACATATGTTGCAAACAGCAGCTGTGCGATCTGATGCACTCGCCTCAAAAAAGGCCCACACCAAAGAACTTTTTGAATGACGGGCAGAGGCAGCGCCCTGCACAGGCGGAGCTCTGCGGTGTGATTCCGTCGGTGTGCTGCACATACGCTGGCCACCCAAGGGCATCCTGCCTCGTTGGAGATGTGCCTCCTCCTCATCCTCCTCCTCCTCCTCTCTCCTATTAGGCACCCACGTGGAGTCAGTGACCTCATCATCCCCTCCCTCCTCATCACTGGAGCCAATCTGGCAGTATGCTGCAGCTGCTGGAGCATGACTGCCAGATTGGTGTCCTTCTTGAGCATCCCCTCTCTCTGCTCTCACGCTACTGCCTTCCTCTATCTGGGTATCATCATCAGATCCTTCGAAACGCTGGGCATCCTCCTGGAGCATGTACCCAACACTGTGCTCAAACAGTTCGGGGGACTCCTCAGGAGGAGGACATGGTGCGTCTAGGGAAGGATTGACTAATGAAGATAATGATACCAGAGAAGAGGACGCTTTGGCAGCTGCTTTGCCAGTACCCTGAGCCTGGGTGAGAGAGGATGAGGAGGATGAGGTGGGCTTGGTCATCCACTCTACCAAGTCTTCGGCATGATGTGGCTCAACATGTCCAGCTGCCGAAAAGAAGGACAAGCGTGTCCCATGGCCATGTGCTGATGACAATGCACCGCATCCACGACCAGCACTGTTGCCCCCAGACACAGAGCCTGCTTGCCCTCTTTTTTTGCCTCCTGACTGTCTGCCTCTCCTTGTTTGCCTTCAAGACATTTTAATGGATGGCCTGCAGGGAGATGGGAAAAACAGCAATAAGGGCTACCTTCAGGTGTATACTGTGCAGGAGGCTTAGCAACAATGACACTGACACTGTCCCCTGCCTATCCTTCTCTGTCCCTAAACACAAGGATTTGCAATATGCTTCAGCAAGATTGGTTTAGCACAGAATAGCACACTGTCAGTTTCACTCACTGTCCTACTCTGTCCCTACAAACAAGATTTAGCACAGAATAGCACACTGATAGTTTCCACGAGTGTCCTTCTCTGTCCCTAAACTCAAGGATTTCAAATATGGTTCAGCAAGATTGGTTTAGAACAGAATAGCACACTGACACTTTCCCTCACTGTACCTCTCTGTCCCTAAACTCAAGGATTTCAAATATGGTTCAGCAAGATTGGTTTAGAACAGAATAGCACACTGTCAGTTTCACTCACTGTCCTACTCTGTCCCTACAAACAAGATTTAGCACAGAATAGCACACTGATAGTTTCCACGAGTGTCCTTCTCTGTCCCTAAACTCAAGGATTTCAAATATGGTTCAGCAAGATTGGTTTAGAACAGAATAGCACACTGACACTTTCCCTCACTGTACCTCTCTGTCCCTAAACTCAAGGATTTCAAATATGGTTCAGCAAGATTGGTTTAGCACAGAATAGCACACTGTCAGTTTCACTCACTGTCCTACTCTGTCCCTACAAACTAGATTTAGCACAGAATAGCACACTGATAGTTTCCACGAGTGTCCTTCTCTGTCCCTAAACTCAAGGATTTCAAATATGGTTCAGCAAGATTGGTTTAGAACAGAATAGCACACTGACACTTTCCCTCACTGTACCTCTCTGTCCCTAAACTCAAGGATTTCAAATATGGTTCAGCAAGATTGGTTTAGAACAGAATAGCACACTGTCAGTTTCACTCACTGTCCTACTCTGTCCCTACAAACAAGATTTAGCACAGAATAGCACACTGATAGTTTCCACGAGTGTTCTTCTCTGTCCCTAAACTCAAGGATTTCAAATATGGTTCAGCAAGATTGGTTTAGAACAGAATAGCACACTGTCAGTTTCACTCACTGTCCTACTCTGTCCCTACAAACAAGATTTAGCACAGAATAGCACACTGATAGTTTCCACGAGTGTCCTTCTCTGTCCCTAAACTCAAGGATTTCAAATATGGTTCAGCAAGATTGGTTTAGAACAGAATAGCACACTGACACTTTCCCTCACTGTACCTCTCTGTCCCTAAACTCAAGGATTTCAAATATGGTTCAGCAAGATTGGTTTAGCACAGAATAGCACACTGTCAGTTTCACTCACTGTCCTACTCTGTCCCTACAAACTAGATTTAGCACAGAATAGCACACTGATAGTTTCCACGAGTGTCCTTCTCTGTCCCTAAACTCAAGGATTTCAAATATGGTTCAGCAAGATTGGTTTAGAACAGAATAGCACACTGTCAGTTTCACTCACTGTCTTACTCTGTCCCTACAAACAAGATTTAGCACAGAATAGCACACTGATAGTTTCCACGAGTGTCCTTCTCTGTCCCTAAACTCAAGGATTTCAAATATGGTTCAGCAAGATTGGTTTAGAACAAAATAGCACACTGACACTTTCCCTCACTGTACCTCTCTGTCCCTAAACTCAAGGATTTCAAATATGGTTCAGCAAGATTGGTTTAGCACAGAATAGCACACTGTCAGTTTCACTCACTGTCCTACTCTGTCCCTACAAACAAGATTTAGCACAGAATAGCACACTGATAGTTTCCACGAGTGTCCTTCTCTGTCCCTAAACTCAAGGATTTCAAATATGGTTCAGCAAGATTGGTTTAGAACAGAATAGCACACTGACACTTTCCCTCACTGTACCTCTCTGTCCCTAAACTCAAGGATTTCAAATATGGTTCGGCAAGATTGGTTTAGAACAGAATAGCACACTGACACTTTCCCTCACTGTACCTCTGTCCCTAAACTCCAGGATTTCAAATATGGTTCAGCAAGATTGGTTTAGAACAGAATAGCACACTGTCAGTTTCACTCACTGTCCTACTCTGTCCCTACAAACTAGATTTAGCACAGAATAGCACACTGATAGTTTCCACGAGTGTCCTTCTCTGTCCCTAAACTCAAGGATTTCAAATATGGTTCAGCAAGATTGGTTTAGAACAGAATAGCACACTGTCAGTTTCACTCACTGTCCTACTCTGTCCCTACAAACAAGATTTAGCACAGAATAGCACACTGATAGTTTCCACGAGTGTCCTTCTCTGTCCCTAAACTCAAGGATTTCAAATATGGTTCAGCAAGATTGGTTTAGAACAGAATAGCACACTGTCAGTTTCACTCACTGTCCTACTCTGTCCCTACAAACAAGATTTAGCACAGAATAGCACACTGATAGTTTCCACGAGTGTCCTTCTCTGTCCCTAAACTCAAGGATTTCAAATATGGTTCAGCAAGATTGGTTTAGAACAGAATAGCACACTGACACTTTCCCTCACTGTACCTCTCTGTCCCTAAACTCAAGGATTTCAAATATGGTTCAGCAAGATTGGTTAAGCACAGAATAGCACACTGTCAGTTTCACTCACTGTCCTACTCTGTCCCTACAAACAAGATTTAGCACAGAATAGCACACTGACACTTTCCCTCACTGTACCTCTCTGTCCCTAAACTCAAGGATTTCAAATATGGTTCAGCAAGATTGGTTTAGAACAGAATAGCACACTGTCAGTTTCACTCACTGTCCTACTCTGTCCCTACAAACAAGATTTAGCACAGAATAGCACACTGACACTTTCCCTCACTGTACCTCTCTGTCCCTAAACTCAAGGATTTCAAATATGGTTCAGCAAGATTGGTTTAGAACAGAATAGCACACTGACACTTTCCCTCACTGTACCTCTCTGTCCCTACAAACAAGGTTTAGCACAGAATAACACACTGACACTCTCCCTACCTATCCTTATTTGTCCCTAAACACAAGGAATCCAGGATTAGTAAAGGAAAAAAAATGACACTGTCCCTGCCTATGCTTCTCTTTCCCTGCTCCGGAACACACTACACAAGGCCGCCGCGCTGGCGGCCTTTTATAGTGTGGGGCGTGTACTAAACCCCCTCAAGAATAATTGGCCACAGGCATCCTGCCTGTGGCCAATCATTGCTCTCCTCGCTGCCGGCGCTGTGATTGGCCAAGCATGCAGGGTCACAGTGCATGCTTGGCCAATCACTGCACCTGGATGACACTGCGATGGCGTAGTGCATTGTGGGCCGTTCGCGTCACTCGAATTTGGCGCGAACGGCCCAAATCGTTCGATCTTCGTCGAACGATCAAACAGCCGATGTTCGAGTCGAACGTATGTTCGACTCGAACACGAAGCTCATCCCTATGGATGAGCAAGTTTCGGGTTTACCTTGTAAGTGTTAGTCCCGGTTTACATATATGCGATGCGGGAACCAGTGCAATTCCAGTGCGGGTTCCCACATCGCATGTCACCTGCTGGCGGTTCACACTGACATCTACGAACTGCTGCAGGTGTCAATGCAAAGTTAATGACACCCCCAGATTGGTTTGCAGATCGCAGTGCGAACTGCCAAATGGTGCAAGAAGTGAATCGCATTGGGTGTGAACACCCATGTGATCTGATTCCAGTGCGGACCAAAAAAAGGGTCCTGCACCATCTTGGTGCGAATGCGATGCAAATTCAGCCATACAATCTGTATGGCTGAATGTGCATTGCACAGACATCGCATGTGATCTGCACAGCAGTGCAGTGCGCATCAAATGCAATGTCTAACATTGCACCAGTGTGAACCCAGCTTCAGTGTCAGCGTCTTTATTGGTGCCAATGTGTTTAGGTAGGATAAAAAAAGCAAACTGGGCCTTATTGTTTCTTGGCCCTACTAGGGGTACAAACAACAAATAATGCACACATATGTGATATCCTTATGCATGTCAGGAGTAGGAGAATGTTTGAGGCTGGGTTCACACTGATACTACACGACAAACATACGACTTTCATCCTACTTTGCTCTGCGACATCAGTCCTACATTGATCCTATATTGGTCCGACATTCATCCGACTTTAATGAACAGGATACTACTTGGGGGGCATGTCCGGACGTGAAGCAGGGAAGACGTGCTGCTACAGAGCTCCTGGCATCCAGCGTTGATCTACCTCCATCCTTTGCCCAATTTGCACTATTTGGGCCCTGGTCTGCCTGCATCAATCCCTGGTCATTCCCTGCTGCTGCCCCGGAGGTTTTTTTTGTCTTTTTTTTTACTCTGAGCACCTTGCTCCGCTTTGGGCCTGTGACTGGCTCCACGCTCCCAAGGCCCTCCGCCATCTTGGGGCCTGTGGATCCCCTGCCACTACCAGCATCTGACGGCCGCGACCTGTGAGGCCCATACACCATCCAGCCTCGGTTGTCATCCACGCTGCAGCTGGAGGCCACAGACGAAAATCACTTCTAGCGGTGTGACCTGACGACTTGCGGCCTACAATCGCGGATGCGGCCTGGCCTCCGGAGCGCAGTGAGTACCTAGCGGTCCGCATCGGACTTCAGCCCACTAGCATCCAGGCTCCCTTACCACTAGCTTGACCCCAGTTAACCCGCCACACCACCCGAGGCCGTCAGCGCCGCACCCTTCCTCGCCCTGTACTCGAGACCGCAGCTTCGGCCTATTCACGGAGGTGTGGCGGCCATCTTGCTACACCCGAGGACAGTGTCATATCCCCTCCACGGCCCCTCCGGCCCCTCACCGCTCGGCTTCCTTGATACATGGTGAGCCGGGAGTCCCCTGTCACTTGCTTGCTCTACAGGGATCTGCTGGGGCCATATACAGATACTCTCTGCTTACACCCTCCCAGGCCCACTAGGTGCTACGGCGGCCATCTTGGTGCACCTCACCCCAAAGACTATACACAACAGGGATTTAACCGGCCTCCGCTAAGAGTGGCACTGAAGTCCGCTTTGCCTATGCCCACAAACTATTACTGACCTGCCTGAACCTGGGCTGCTGACGGTTATAGTTTATTTACGGTCATTGTACCCTCCTGGTCTCTGTCTAGCACATCCTTAAGTCGCCTACGCCTAAAATATTTGCTTCCCCTGCTGGTCTGGTGCCGCTGAACCACACATGGCACTGATGGCAAGCACTTAAATCGAGCCCCGTTCAGCTCTCGGCCTCATACACAACTAGCAATGCCTTCTAAGGGATCAAGTTCCCGTTCATCAATAAACAAACGTTCTGCAAAATCCTCAACCTTACATCAAGCTACTGTCAGATCTATCAAAAGATTCCTAGCTTCGGAGCGCGAAAGCCCCGCACTCGGGTTAACAAGACCAGAGCCTCACGATCTCTTATATCCCCAGCCTCACACGCGGCCTCCGCCCGTGAAAGCTCTCCGGCCTCATCCTGCGGCTCGGAGTTGATGGAGGACCCCGGCTCCCACACAGGTTCGGACATGTCTTCTTTGTTGAGTGAACTCAAAAAAGAAATGGCGGGTATGTTTCACAATATGAAAAAATCTATCAAAAAGGAAATTTCCGCGCTTAGGGCGGACATGGCGCATTTGCTCGTCAGAGTTGAGGAGACAGAACAACGCCAAGACTCACAAGAGGTGGCCATTAAAGAACTGCAAGAGACTGTTACTCAATTAGCATATGCTCACAGAGCCTCATTATACAAGCTCGAGGACCTCGAAAATCGCAATCGTAGAAATAACCTACGTATTAGAGGTCTGCCAGAAGCGACCAGAGATAACGACCTGGAACCCTCGATCCGTGGCATCCTTAATACCATATTAGGCAACTCAGTTACTGACCCTCTGCGTTTTGACAGAGTTCACCGCGCTCTGAGACCTCGTAACTTCTCCTCTGACCAACCCAGGGATGTGATTTGACGCCTCCACTACTATGAAGACAAAAACGCCATCATGATCAAACTGCGGAACACTCCTAAAATTGACTTTGATGGAGCTACCCTTAGCATCTTTCCTGACATAGCCAAGGAGACCCTTGATCGCCGCAGGGCTTTAAAACCTCTTTTGGAGCATCTGCGGGGTGACAGGACTACTTACAGATGGGGTTTTCCTGCATGCTTAATTGCTACTAAAAACGGTCGCTCTTCAACTCTGCGGTTCCACGAAGACCTACCTACCTTCCTCCAGGATCTCAATTTGCCGCACACAGAGTTACCGGGCTGGCAGAATACTATACCCACCTTTTCCGCTTCCTGTTCCCCTCGTTGGCGGAAAACCCCAGCCAAGCAAGGGCGTGTCTCCAATCCTGGCTCATCTCAGAAAGATGGATGAGGCATCTTACTGCCCATACTCACCTTCCTTGACTATACCTTGGTTATGATGGTATCGTCTTTTAGGCCAAAGGTTTAATTAACCCTATTAATCACCCTCTGTTTTCGTTTTTTGTTGAGGACCTGTTGTTATGTCTACGTGCATATTTGTCCTGACCATTGCTGGTATCATAAATGTTTCTTACTATTTTACAGGCCGTTAGCTGACGGGGCTTTATGCTCCTAATCCATGCCTCCACAAAGGAGTCCGTTCTCTGCCCCTCTCCTCTTGGGTTTGGTGGGAGTTGGCAATTTATCTTTTCTTCTTGATCTTTGTCTGCAACCCTTCCTGGTTGCCTGCTCCCCTCATCCCCACTGGGACCACCGCAGACCGCTGCGTGATTTTGATACCATTCCCAATCGTTATAATGGTTGTTCTACTGTTCTTCATGTATGTCTTATTTCCTCTTTCTCTTTTTTTCTGACTTTTCTCCTTCCCCTT
Organism: Rana muscosa; assembly: GCA_029206835.1. Classification (NCBI taxonomy): domain Eukaryota; kingdom Metazoa; phylum Chordata; class Amphibia; order Anura; family Ranidae; genus Rana; species Rana muscosa. Next base: position 189,408,829 of record CM055123.1, read on the forward strand.
CTCTCCTTCCCGTCCCCCCTCCCTTCTCTGTTTTGTTGGCACGCTTGGCTATATGTTTTATTGATCCACTCTTTGCTGATGATATGGCTACTCTGAAGATTCTCTCGTACAATGTTAGAGGCCTTTGTGTCCCCGCAAAGAGACATAAAGTGTTACGGGAATTGAAGAACTCTGCTTGCTCTATTGCCTTCCTCCAAGAAACCTATTTGACCCATACAACGTCAGTTAAATTATACTCACAGTATTTTCCACAATGGTATTATAGCCCGTCTGACACTAACAAAGCCAAGGGAGTGGCTATTGGACTCAGCAAGAGTGCTTCATTTCGGTTTTCAGACATGTTAGCGGATGATCATGGTCGCTTCCTTTTTGTAAAGGGGTTTATAGGCAATACTAGATGCACTCTAGCAAACATTTATTGCCCCAACCACAATCAACCTGTTTTCTTTAATCAAATACTCACAAAACTATCTCATTTTGCTGAGGGTATGATAGTTCTGGCGGGAGATATAAATATACCTCTGGATCCCATTATGGATACCTCCCAAGGCCGCTCGGGTATCCCATTTAAAAGATTAGCTCAGGTCAAAAAAAAACTCCTAGATTTTCAGCTTATGGACGTTTGGCGTCTCATGCACCCTAAAGAAAAGGACTACTCCCACTTCTCTAAAACGCACAACTCTTACTCTAGAATTGATAACATCTTCCTTGATCACTTTCACCTGCCTTTTCTCCGCTCAGCCCACATTGGTGTTGCTACCCTTTCCGACCATGCCCCTGTTTCCATTTGCTTGGACATGCCCGATCTGCCTCCTCGCCCGAATAACTGGAAGCTCAATGACTTTCTCATTTCTAATCCAACAGAGGTCTCCATGTTATCTAATACCTTGGCTCAATATTTCAAAGAAAACACAACCTCGGACACCTCCCCCTCTGTTTTGTGGGAGGCGCATAAGGCCTCCATGAGGGGTATTCTGATTGAATTGGGCGCGAGGAGAAAGAGAGAGCACGGGCAACAGCTTAAACAGGTCCTACAGCGGATTGCTGACCTAGAGAAAAAGCATAAACTTTCTTTACATATCTCACATCTCGAGGTCCTCGCCCTTCAGAGAGAGGAGCTTAAAACTCTCCTCAATCTTGAAACCAAGCGGAAATTTCATTCTGTTTCCCAGAAAATATACGAATGGGGTAATAAACCAGGTAGACAGTTGGCTAGATCCCTCACGGCCCGAAAAACTCTATCCTTCATTCCCAAAATAAAATTACCAACAGGAGAACTAGTCCACACCACCCCTCAAATTTCGAAAGCCTTCCGGGATTTTATGCTGACCTATACGGTGTGGAGGGTGGCCTGGCCTCCCTACCACTGTTGGAAAAACGTAAACGTATACTCTCTTATCTCAGAGAGGCCGGCCTCCCCCAGTTGTCGAAGTCAGCACTTGCTGAATTAGAAGCTGATTTTTCCACTGAGGAATTTCAACACGCTCTTAAATCCTCCCCCTCAGGTAAGGCCCCCGGCCCTGATGGTTTCACCGTTTTATACTACAAAACCTTTAGTGACATCCTTCTTCCTCATCTTACGGCATATGCAAATTCCATCTCCCTCAAATCTGGCCTTCGTCCGGAATCACTATCCGCTCATATTACTGTTATCCCCAAATCTGACAAGGATCCCACTCTGTGCAGTAGTTATAGACCTATTTCCCTCTTAAACATCGACACTAAACTCTATTCCAAGGTTTTGGCTAACAGGCTACTTCCCTTTCTATCCCAATGGGTTTCGGCTGATCAAACTGGATTTATCCCTAACAGAGAGGCCAGGGACAACTCGCTACGCGCTTTGTCCCTAAACCACTATGTGCGTAGGTGCTCCCGGTCCACCCTCCTCCTTTCTACGGACGCCGAAAAGGCGTTTGACAAGGTGGACTGGGACTACCTCAAAACCACTCTTCGCTATTTCGGTTTGGGCCCCAGAATGTTTCATTGTATTTCTTCTCTCTACTCTGACCCTGCTGCGCAGATTCAGATCAATGGCTCCTTGAGCGACCCATTTACACTACATAATGGAACAAGACAAGGATGTCCTTTATCTCCTCTCCTTTTTGCTATCTCTCTGGAACCCTTTCTGGCCACAATTAGACATAATAGAAATATACATGGCATTCAAGTTGGTTGTAGATCCCATAAATACGCAGCCTATGCTGACGACATCCTATTTTTTATTCAACAACCACGCATTTCATTACCTAACTTGATGTCGGAATTCTCTACCTTCCAAATGTTATCCAATTTTAAAATTAATCTGTCAAAATCTGAAATTCTGAATATTTCAGTACCTCAACCAGTAGTTGATCAGCTGAAGCCCCTATTTCCCTTTCGCTGGGAAACCTCACGCATGAAATACCTTGGCATATACTTAACTCCTCACCTCCACTCCCTTTTTAGATATAACTATATTCCTCTTCTTAATAACATAAGAGCTGACCTCAGAAAATGGTCCTCCCTCTCACATTCATGGCTAGGTAAGGTGAACATAGTTAAGATGAACATACTTACCCGCGTTCTCTTTATCCTTCAAATGATTCCCTTAAAGATTCCTGTAGGCTTCTTTACTTTATTGCAGACCATGGTTACCCGCTTTAATTGGAGGGATGGTCACCCCAGAGTCTCTAGGAAGGTCCTATTTCGGACCAAGCGCTCTGGGGGACTATCCCTGCCCGATTTTAGGACTTATTATCATGCTGTCATTTTGTCACGTATAGCAGATTGGAAATATGCCTTTGCTTCTAAACTTTGGGTACAGCTGGAATATGCCCTATGTGACTCTGACCTTTCCTCTGCTCCATGGATACCACGATCTTTTAGAACCCTCGGCCACAATACCTCACCTATTACCGTATCCTCTCTAGACGTCTGGGATGGCCTTCATAGGAAATTCTTATGGCCTTATAATTCCCCGCTAACTCCTCTCCTGAATCATTACTACTTTGTACCAGGATCCTTAGACCCGGGTTTCCAATCCTGGTCGCCTGGAGGCCCCCTCCTCTTGCTCCATGTTTTAAACTCCAATACACTTAAACCTTTGTCTGAACTACTAGGCCATGGACCATCAAAGTTTATGGATAAGTGGAGATATAATCAACTGAGCTGCTTTCTTCAAACACTCCCCCAACCATTACGGGGAATCCAAGATCTGAACGGCATTGAACATGTGTTCCTTCATAAGGATCCCCCTCTCCACTGTATTGCCCTATTTTACAAAGCGCTTATCAACTTACAAAATCCTACCCACCCGCAGTATCTGACCAGTTGGGAGCGTGACCTGGGTGTTGTTCTCACAGATAAGACAAAGGATAAAGTTTTACTTCTTACGCATACCTCCTCTCTAGCTTCTTCCATGGCTGACTCTAACTTCAAACTCATCACTAGATGGCATCATACACCTGTTAAATTAAACCACATGTTCCCTTCCAACTCCCCGCTATGCTGGAGAAATTGCGGACAAGAGGCCACCCATGCTCACATCTGGTGGTTCTGCCCGATCATTCGCCCTTACTGGTCCGCGGTAATAGACCTTATTCACCAGATCACTGAGATCAAGTTACCTTTGGATCCTTGGACAGTGCTCTTCCATGCTACCTCAATGTCAATAGATAGATATAAACGCTCGCTGATTCCACATCTTCTTAACACGGCTAAGGCTCTCATTCCTGTGCTTTGGGGTCAATCTACATCTCCGTCCACTAAGTGTTGGCTGCAAAGAGTCTCTGACGTTTACCTCATGGAAGACCTTACCCACATTGCGAGAGACACTACCAAACAATTTACTCTAACCTGGGCCCCGTGGTCCTCCTTCCTATCTACCCAATGTTACAAGGACATAATTTCTTCTTCCCCCTGAACAACCCAGGTCCTTGATGTCTCACTCTTATTTATGTAAATGCTGTGGATTTTATTTCTATATAAGGTTTAAATTCAATGTTAGCACATGCCAAATATTAATTTTTTGCTGTCATGTGTGCCAACCCCCTTCCTTCTTCTCCCTCCCCCCCATCCCACCTTCCTCTCTTGCACTTCTCTCTTCCTCCCCCCTTTTGTTTCTCTTTTTATGCTTTTTATATTGTTATTTTAATTTGGTATGCTGGGTCACTCTTAATGTCTCTACTATACTCATGAGTGATTATTTTCACACGTTCGCCCAGTGTACCCCTCTCTGTTCCAATGTACTTCATTTGATTGAGATGCTTATATATCTTTCTCAATAAAAATATATTGAACAAAAACAGGATACTACTTTGATCCAACTTTGTGATAGTCTGACTTGTCCTTTGACCAATCAAAACAATCCCAGTGTGAGATATATGATTTTTTACTGCTGCTGTAATCACCTTGTCGGATGTCAAAAGTCGGATGGTAAGGACAAGGATCCTACTTTGATCCGACTTCAATGATATTCAATGGGCTGAAGTAGGATCAAAGTCGGACCAAAGTAGTACAGGGAGCATTTTAAATTCGTACTGATTTTTGTTGGACCAGTTAAGACGGCTCCCATAGGGAAACATTGATTTTCACACGTCATTCGACATGAGCTTCCAATGTCGGAGTGTTTGTCGTACCAGTGTAAAACCCGGCCTGAGAGACTTTTTGTTGAGTGGTGGTAATGGCATAAAAATATACAGCTACATTTTGTAAAATATATATATTTTTTTTAATTTTTTGGGCCAGTTTTAATTAAAGAGAAATCAGGAATTACCGTATTTATCGGCGTATAAAACGCACTTTTTCCCCTTAAAAAAAAGGGGAAAATCGCAGGTACGTGTTATACGCTGATCCCCACGATCCCCGTCGATCTCTGCTGATTGTGAGCGGAGCGATCGCCGCCGAGATACACATAGCCGAGTGTACTCAGCTCTTCTCGGCTTCGCTCACAGTCACGCCCAGTCCCGCTATTGGACCTGTGTTATGTCCATCATAGGGCGGGACTGGGCGTGACTGTGAGCGGAGCCGAGAAGAGCCGAGTACACTCGGCTATGTGTATCTCGGCTCCGCCCAGTCCCTGCGATCTCGGCGGCGTTTGCTCCGCTCTGCCCAGTCTCAGAGGCGATCTCGGTGGCGCCAATTTTAAATTCATCCAAGGCTGCAATTGACACTGGGGGCAAGGCTGCACTGGGGCAAGTCTGCAATGGACACTGGGGGCAAGGCTGCACTGGGGCAAGGCTGCAATGGACACTGGGGGCAAGGCTGCACTGGGGCAAGGCTGCACTGACAAGGCTGCAATGGACACTGGGGCAAGGCTGCACTGACAAGGCTGCAATGGACACTGGGGCAAGGCTGCACTGACAAGGCTGCAATGGACACTGGGGGCAAGGCTGCACTGGGGCAAGGCTGCAATGGACACTGGGGGCAAGGCTGCACTGGGGCAAGGCTGCAATGGACACTGGGGCAAGGCTGCACTGACCAGGCTGCAATGGACACTGGGGCAAGGCTGCACTGACAAGGCTGCAAATGACACCGATAAGGCTGCATTGATGGGCATTTAAATGTACGTTTTTTTTTTCCTTAAGCCCTGTACACACGATCGGTTTAATCGATGAAAACCGTCAGATGGATTGTTTTCATCAGACAAACCGATCGTGTATGGAACCCATCGGTCTTTTTTCCATCGGTTTTTAAAAATAGAACATGTTTTAAATTTTTCTGATGGATAAAAAACCGATTGAAAACTCAGACCGTCTATGGGCAAGTCCATCGGATAAAAAACCCACGCATGCTCAGAATTAAGTCGACGCATGCTCAGAAGCATTACACTTAATTTTTCTCGGCTCATCGGAGTGTTTTACGTCACCGCGTTTGGAACGGTCAGTTTTTTGACTGATGGTGTGTTGGCAAGACTGATGGAAGTCAGCTTCATCGGATTTCCGATGGAAAAAAAACATCGGATTAGAATCCATAGGATATCCGATCGTGTGTACAAGGCTTAAAACTTCCCTCCTAAAAGTTTTTTTCCTTAAAATTCCCTCCTAAACTTGGGGTGCGTGTTATACGCCGACGCGTGTTATACGCTGATAAATACGGTATCTATTAACATTCTCCACTAAATGAAATTTATTCTGAAAATACAAGGAATAATTCATTTGGAGTGCCTCAAGATGTTAAATGCTTTTAAAAGGTGTGGTTGACTAACAAAATGTTGAGAGGTGCTACTCTAAATTATATAACAACATTTTGAAACGCTTCTATCTAGAAATTAAAAAAATGTTGTTAAAGCTGAGAACAAATTGACATTTAAAGATCTCTGGCTGGTAAGCATTGATAGGATTCATATCTGCCTCCCTACATCCAACAATCTGTTCAATGCTAATAGATTTCATAGGTCGATCCACCAATTTTAGTGTATTTAAAAACACTGTGTATCTTCTACAAAGACCAACCTCTTGACCCAACATGTAGGTTACACCATCATCTCTGTGTCTGTTTCTTCTTCTTCTTTACCTCCACAGGGGGTGGCTGATAGACAGATGGGGCAGCTGAGAAATACAGTATAGTGCTGAGAGATGCAATGGCTGTTGACAGATACCTGGGGTTGTTGAGAGATACAGGGACACCACTATGGAATTACTGCCTGGTATCTGTAGATAAAAAAAGGGCTGGTGCCAGGATGCCTTATACAGAAGTCAGGATGGGGGGGGAGGGGGGAGGTAGATGTTACGTTCCTTTTAACTTACAGAGTGCAGTGCAAACTTAAAGGTGTGAATGTAGTGATTTTAACAAGCAAAGTCTGGCACTGGGAAGATGGATATGTGTATGTCTGTGATCTCTCAGCTAATGACAGTAGAAAGACAAAACACAACAGTTTTCTACAGACACAATCCACTCTGTGATAACGACATATACATGATCTAATTTTTCCACATGATTCAGCCAATCACAGTCCCGCTGAAAATCAGGTTGCAGAGGATTTTAGCTGCAAAAAAAACCTAACAGATAACAAAATCTCCCAATATGTTACATACTGATCAGGTAAAGCATAATAATAATAAAAAAAGTTCTTTAATTCTGGATATAGTAATGGAGGTTTAAACACAAATGGTTAGATCTTTTGCTGTATCTTTACCATTAGCGAGGTTTCCTAGAAGGTAATTCCTGGAAAAAATAGATGTGAAGTGCCAGACTAGTATTCCAACAATCAAGAGGCATTTTGGTTAGTTGTGATGACTCAACCTTGAAAGCTCAACCACAATGCAGGGACCCTCCAAGGGGCAATTGCCTCCCCAACTGAGAAATCCAAGGGAGATTGACAAAAAGAGTGTCAAACAGTCGTCCTAAGAGTCTGCATCATTTATTGTTGATAAAAAATGAGACAAAGGAAGATAAAAGGCAGCCAATGTGTTTCAGAAGTCAATGTCCTCATCTCATCAAGGCTTAGATGCAAAAATCCTATTGCATTCTATCTAAAGACTTCTAAAAAGTGTTGCAAGAATTAGAAAAATACTCCTAAATCCACATCCGTATTTGAGGGTAAATATTAAAAAAGGGGGGGGGGCCAAAATGGTGGTGGTAGATTCTTTCCTGGGGGGCAGACCAAACTACAGATCATCCATGGCTGCTTCAATAGGCCTTTGGACTGTGTGCAGCCTTATTAATTTCTGCTAGTTGCAGGGGAGGCTTTTGTCCACACTAAGAAGGACATATGCTCTTGGTGAATATATATATATCACTGGTACTGTGGATAAAACACAGTTCTTTAAGGCTATGTTCATACCACCCCCCCCCCCCCCATTTATCTTCTCTACACCGTTTATCATCTATGAATGATATTTTGCAATAAATTCTGCATGGAGTGAAATTTTTTGAGCTACACATCATATGGTTACTAGCATTGGGAGATTATGATCCCTTATCTACACTGTGATTTTTGACGTTCATTTAGGAGATTTCCATTTGCGTTTTTTTTTTTATGCTGACAAGATAGTGAGACCTGCTTTTCCAACAACCCCTAAATGTGTCCTGACGAAGCAAAACAGCAAAACGCATTGACGCACAGGGGCTCACTGCTGTCTATATGGTGTCAACATTTTGTTAACGCCATACATTTATGTCTATTGTGTGTTAACTGTTTGTGTTTTTTTAATTCTTTTGATACTTGCTCTATGTGCAATTAATTGTTATCAATAAAATATATTTTTACTATACTCTCATTCATTTTGCCTTTAAAGTCCGATCTAAGGCCATTTTGGCCCCCCTTTTTTCTAATATTTATCCTAAAAAGTGTTGTTAGGAGAGGAGCAATAACTTATCATAACAGACAGGTGTTGGAGAAGCTTGTGCAGCATAGAGTTTTTGGCTAGAGTCCTTCAGGAAGTTTTGTAATTTTTCCATCCAAGCACTGATGAGGGTGATTATTGACCATTTTTTGTCAACAATAAGTGATTTAGGCTCTAAAGCTTAGTACACACTATTCGGTTTTCTTTTTTGTTCAATCAAGCGGGCTGAATGAAAAAAACTGAAGAGCTCGGGAGTAGATCCTGTACTAACTATGCAATGTTAGTACCGTGATCTCCCCGCTGAGCTATTGTCCTCTGACAGGGGGACATCCCCCCTGCCAGAACATACCGGTCAGCGCTCTCAGCCATTGGAATTGGGACCTTTTTCAGTCATGCCCCTTCAACAGAAGCCAGCTTAACGACCGACTTCTGTCGGACTGACTGCTGTACATATGGGGCAAATGTCGGCTAGTTTCTATTGAATCAGCTGATGCCAACTTGATATTTGGCCCTGTGTACGGCCCTTAAGATGACTGTTTGGCATTTTTTGGTGTTTTTTCACTTTACGTCCTGTCCAAGAAATAAAACAGAAATTGAAAGAAAATCTTTACAAAGTGATGGTGATTCATTGCCATCTTAGACAGCTGTCCACTGAAAAAAGTGTCCCCATCGAAAGATTTACCCTCACCTCTTGTTTTGTTGACCACTGTATAATTTTCTGTTCTGGTGACATTGGTCTCAGTACAAATAAGGAGGGTTATTTTCCAAGGCTAGAGTACAGACATTGATAAAGAATTGACAGGGCTTCTAATCCTTACCTTCATTATCTAAAACTAGAAAAAATAAATATTTTTGCTTATACATAAACTCTAAAGAGTTTTCTTTCTTTTTTTTATGAGCTGTAGACAGGAAGTGTGTACAAATCACTGACAGGCTGACAGTGTCCACAGCTATCCATGGTTGTTTGCATGCAATTGCAATTGCAAATACAATAGCGATTACATGAAGTTAGGAACAAATGAGTGGCCCTGTACACAAGCAGTTTGCATCCAGGGCTGCTTATCTGTCCCTAAACACAGGTAATTGTTCAATTATATGAAAACAGTTGTGGAGCCTGTCAGCTTGTCATTGATTTGTACAAGCTGAGTGACCACAGCTGATCATAGACACCTGTCAAAACCAGCCGAAGAAATATACTTGGTGGTGTTCAACCCTGGATGGTCGTGCGAATAAGGCCTAAAGCCTCATGGGTCGAATTCGAAAAGAACTTTCAAAAATCCTAACTAAGAATTTTAATTCGAATTTCGCACCATTAGTGGGCCGAAGCCACGGCTGATTTTCTTGCGGCTATTGAATTTGAGTGCTCTGGTATGTTGAAAATGTTTTGAAAAATTAACGATTCTCTTATCAATGATGGGAGAATCATTCGAGAAATATAATTGAAAAAGAAATGCACGTGAGCGCAAGAAAAGAAGATTCCCAGAAAGAAAAGAAGATTCTCGGCCACCAATTTTTTTTTCAGTAGCAACATGAGGTGAAATTGAAGGCTTGGTTGGTTGAATTTTGAAATCAATGGTGACACCATCGGATCACAAAATGCACAAAACTTCTGATTTTCTAAAGAATTTTTTTTGGAATTCGACCCATGTATGGCCTGCATAAGAGTGCCCATAGTGATCAGAGTTCTAATCAGATATAAACTGCCATCCGGCTCTTAGGCACCTAATCTTTGGAATCTTCCAAGACTTTTCTTCTGAGAGTGCTCAAGTCTGAAGCCCAGTGCAGTAATAAATCCAACAAATTACAAACTATTTTCAGATATTTTTGAAAATGACTAAGAATTTCTGTTTGAAAGTAAAAGCACATTATTTCACAGGTGTTAGCCTTTTCTTAGTCCATTTGAGGCAGTCAGACTCATTGTGAATACGAGTTGTGCATGCTGTGAGATTAGATTGTCAGATTGTTGCACAATAGCTCAGAGTAATTATAGTGGTAGAAATGGTTTCAAATTATCACCAGCAAGCAACATAACAGGTCGTTTGAAAAGGTTTAGGCAATATCGTTCTGCTTTTTTTAATGGTCTTTCTTTCCAATCCTTAGAACTCCTTATACATAGGTACCTTCAATTACAAGATCCCAGAAGTTCTCGGAAAGCTAAGACAATGATGATTAGAAAAGGTCTTCCCATCTGATCAGCACTATCTCAGTGATATAAATGTGACAGCACAGACAGATAACATGTGTGAGAATGATTTTCATGAATAAATACCCCTAACAAATCTCTCTAACCATCTACAGCTACATGTAAAATGCAACAATGAGTTTATCTTAGTAGAAGATGTACAAACATTGTCACCTAAACCTTTGGCTACTGTAGTCTGATTCTGGGCATTAGCATAGATAATATGAGTATATCAGGTGTCAAAGAGCCATTATGCTCTATAATTGTCCTCCTTATTGCTTTAGACAGGGCGGCTGTCTATGGCACCTACTGGGAATCAACTCTGACAAACATCTCTACTCTTTTATCAGTTTCACACGTTGACTTGCTATGTGTGGGCCAGACTTCTCAAGTCACCCTTAAATTGTAATTATACATATTATTCTACTTAATATCATTGGTGTGTATTATGTATTATTGATGTAAAACAAAAAATCTGTGTCACACCTTAAAAAAATTCAAGTTTAATTTATATTTAAAAGTATTTTGTTATATCTGTTTGATAAGCCTCAAAAGAAAAAATGTCAGTCTATCAGCAAAAAATACAGTGAGCTTCTCACTTACCGTATATACTCGAGTATAAGCCGACCCGAAAATAAGCCGAGGCACCTAATTTTACCACAAAAAACTGGGAAAACATATTGACTCGAGTATAAGCCTAGGGTGTCCATTTGCATGCCTCACTGTGCCTCACTCTGCCTCACTGTGTCCATGTGCATGTCTCACTGTGTCCATGCCTCACTGTGCCCATGCCTCACTGTGCCCATGCCTCACTGTCACTGTGCCCATGCCTCACTGTGTCCATGCCTCACTGTGCCGCCCAATCTCCTTACCTGATCTCCGGCGCTGTGTGACTAGACTGACGTTTACCATGGGAGTCTATGGAAGGGGTGCCCGGTTTGAAAAATCGGTGCTCCCCGGCAGTAGGTCCCCTGGAAACAGACTTTACACACTTGTAGATGAGGAGTGGGGCTACAAGTGTGCCAAGTTTGGGGTCCAGGGTACCTAGGGCCGGCCAGTACCGGGTCCCCAAATTCACCAGAGAAATTACCGTTTAACATGGGAGTCTATGGAAGGGGTGCCCGGATTTTAAAAATTGGTGCTCCCCGGCCGTAGGTCCCCTGGACAAAAAACTTTGCACTATAAAGAGGAAGAGTGTGGCTCCTGGGGTCCAGGAGACCTACGGCTGGCCAGGATCAGGCGCACAAAGTTGAAGATGGACACAGACTCGAGTATAAGCCGAGAGGGGCATTTTCAGCACAAAAAAATGTGCCGAAAAACTCGGCTTATACTCGAGTATATACGGTATGTAGTGAGCTGACAATGCTCCTAAAAAAAAGAACATAATGACAGTCAAAAGCAGAAAATGGTAATACACATGGTAAAATATTCCTCAACACTTGCATAACACCAGCTTAGTTAGCTCATATGGGCATACTGTATCAATAACTGTCCCTAATGTGAGGAAAAATGATTCTACAACGGATAACATCCAAAGATTGTGCATCGGTTGGTCAAATAAGAACTTTGCAGTTGGGTTGGATCGATGCCCTTAAAGTATTACTAAACCCACAATAGTAAAATTAGTCTGTATATGCAGTAAAGCATGCTTATTATAATAACGGTGGAACCTAAGGGGTTAATCCTCTGCATTGTGTAAAAAAAGCTGTGTAAATCCGTCTTCTCTGATCCTCCCCTTCTTCCACAGTCCCCAAACCATCTAGTGATAGAACAGAGCCTTGGGGGCAAGCTGCACATGCTCAGTTTGGTGGGTTTTGCTAGCGAGTTTTTGTTTTTCTTGATAGAATGCATGTGACTAGCACAGGGCCAATCAGCACTGTCCAGACAGAGAGTCAGGGGTCATGCAGCCTCATTGGACAATCAGGGAAGAATGAAAACTCCTCCTACAAGCTTTAACCAGACACTGATAGAAGTCACAATACAGCTCTAACTGCTGATGAGAACAGGTATTTAGCCATTTATATTTACTAAAACTATTGCATTTCCATGTTCTGTGTATGGTTGGAGACCAGATATAGTAAATGGGTTTGGTTTAGTAACACTTTAAGCATAGGAGTGTTTTTTTTTTGTTTGTTTTGCAGGCCTTGGAGAGAAGCATCTCTTTTCTCTTAGGAGCGCAAACTGTCTTAGCTCGGTGTGTAGGCAGGGCCACTTGCCCTGCATGTACGGTGTACCTTTCTCTGTGCATGTGCTCATCAATGCCTGGGACCCGGCAGGGACTACAGTCATGTGATAATAAAACATTAAGGCAGCTCCCAAGCTTAGAGATGAACTGTGCAGTATTACAAATAAAAAGTTCCTCTGAAAAGTGCTGTCCTGTGTCACTACCCACTGTTGCCTGATGCATTTCAGAGGGACAGTGCTGAGCCCATGCCCTCTTCACTAGTCCAGTATAGGGTCCTGTCGTGCACATAGTGAGGACCTCATGTATGCACTTGTTAACTCCTTTATTCCGGCACCACGTGGCCAGTCTATGGGTCTTTATTACACAGATTTGGTCCCAGTTGCTACCGGAGACCTACCCTCTCACAACTGGGGGACCTGTCCCCTATGCCAGGCGCCATGCTGCTCTAGTACTTGGTTACCCAACTGCATTACTCTTCCTGCTTGACTTGACAAATAGACCTTTTGTAGGGAATATACTTTATACCCCACATGTGCTTTACTGACCCTAGTTCTTTCATGCGCCAGAACCATCCTACATCCCTTTAAAGAACTTCAGGCCAGGCCAGGCCTAGGACAGTTGATGAAACATTTACTTAAATACTTTGGCAATTCAGTTTAATGTGAACAAATACATTAGTGTGTCCCCTAACAATCTCTATTAGGCTGCCCAGGCATACCTCCATAGTCCATGCTTGGTGTTCTTCAGGAACTGGTAGATCTTTGATGCTTTCTGACAGACTTCAAGGCACAGCAGTCCTCCTCTGCAGTCCTCGTGACTTTCTCTTGAGCGGGAACCCCCTGTACCCCACCTTTCCACTTTTATAACACTGGGCATATAGGCTGGGCCCAAAAAGCCTGGGAACAGCAAACTACAGCATTCATCACTTCCCAGCCTAGGCCAGCCACTGTTTAAATTTCCCATAGGCACCCACCCACATGTGTAAAAGGTTATTGAACCCTATATTTAAATTATATGAATGGGGTGAGGAACTCCTGGGAGGTCGAAGATATGCTCCAAACTTTTTTAACAGCTCCGTCTGAGATCTCAGTGTAACCTACAGAACACAGTAATCCCTTAGATTTTAGAGATGGGGATAGGGAAAGTATTTTGTAGTCCTAACACACTTCCAATCTAGGACGACATATCTGCTCCTTTCAAGTATAAAGTAAAGTGAGTGTTACTGGCAGGATCATCAAGTAAAAATAAAAAGAGCAAAGCTTAAAATGGAAAACCTTTGCAGCCAGCACATCTAAGGACTTGTCGGCTGCAATATATTACATTTTTTCCCTAAGTTTAGATACACTTTAATGACATAGGTTGCCTCTACATGGGGGGGCAACCTAAATGCTGTTATCAAGTCCGCTAACAAACGCACATGGCCATCAAAAATGTTCATTACTACAGATTTTTTTGACATTTTTGACATGTTATAAAATCCCTGCAACAATCTGTTGACCATGCAAGTACTGCAGTCAAACAAGCATGCCAGCAAGAATATTACAGTGGGCTAATTGGTTTGTGATCATATAGGGTAGTGGTTCTCAACCTCAGTCCTCAAGTACCCCCAACGGGCCATGTTTTGGGAACTTCCCTTAGATAAAATAGCTCTTATCAATACCATGTCATTGATATTGATTTAAAGCAGCTGTACAAAGTAAAGGAAAACCTGAAAACATGTCCCGTTGGGGGTACTTAAGGACTGAGGTTGAGAACCACTGATATAGGGGATGAGAAGATCCTTCATAGCTTACTGATAGTTCTACCCAGCCTGGCTGCCCATAGAACATTGCTAACCACGTTACACTGCACAAATGTCAGGTAGAAATAAGACTTCATCTTTTGAGCCAAATCTTGCAATGAAATTTCACCCCAGATGGCATTCTCACTAATATTAGATGTTTCATTGACTTCCACATATAACAGCGCTCTCAACAGACTTCTAGAAGTGTAGATGTGCACGTTCTTCTACTATATGCACAGGGTTGTATCTTTTGCGTTTTGGGCCTTCTTCATTTAGTGTTGAGTGTTATAAAGCATTATATGAACATTTATATCCCTAAAAGTCTTTGCTACGCTGCTCTTTACTGTGCATGTGAATAAGATACCCAACATCAATGTTGATGTTAGGCCGGTATCAAACAAGTGGGTAGCCAATAAAAAATATCAAAACAAGATATGGGGGTTGATAGCTTCACCTTATTTGCTATGCTTAATGAACCCTCCCCTTTGCTAACTGAACAGGCTCTACTCTTTTAGAAAATCAACTCCATGATCTGTCAGGAATGAATATCTCCAAATGACACATAGTTGAAATACTAATACAGATTTCATTGTATTATGTGACATTTTTAGTTGATGGGTTGCATAAAGTGGTATTAAAATCAAAAACAAAAAAAATTGGAAGGTATTGCAACTTACTGATTCCTAAATGTGGTGGCTGTATTCTTTTACCTTTTTCTTTTCTTTCTTTTCATTTGGGGATTCAGTCAGTAACACATTACTTAGGGTGTCTCCACTCTGGATGAAGGAGCAGTGGGGACACCTTCAGACAACAGCATTTTCAATCTGGAGCGAGAGTAGTGTTTTGATTTACTAGCAGATTTAGATGTACGGTACTTTTCTTCTTTGGATAAAGGTTTTAGATGAATAAGTAAAAGCTGACCATTGTAAGCACCTCTATTAGTGTGAAATGCTTTGTCGCAACCCTCTAAGGCCGGGTTCACATATGTGCGAATTGGATGCGGTTTTCCCCGCATCCAATTTGCATTAGGTACAAGTGTGCCCCACTCTCAATTGAGACAGTTCACACAGGTCCGGGGTGGCTGCAGTCCGCATTCCAAAGAGTCCTGTACGTCTTTGGGTCCACACTCGCAAAAAATCGGACCTGAATCGAACCTGAACCGGTGAACAGGGACGCAACGGACCCCATGCTGGGTATCGCGACCGCACATATGTGAACCCAGCCTAACTACCACTTTTGCTGAAAAGCTTGGTCTGTTTAGGGCAATGGAAAAGTAAAAGACTTACTGGCAAGATCAATGGGTGAAAATAAAGGAAATAAAACCTAAAAAAGAAAATGCAGCCACAACATCTAAGAATTGCTTATAATACATTTTTGATTTTGGGGTTCATACTGCTTTAATCTAATGATAATAACACACATGTTGTCCATTGACTATACTGTGATTTTATACCCCTTGCTTATGATTCATCTAGAGCCACAAGGACTGTACTATATTGTGCACCACAGTAAAGTTAAAGTTGGAGGTTTAGTGGGACATGTACTTTAACCACTTGTCCCCCGCCCACTGTCAATTGACGGCGGGCGGAGGATACTCTCGTTCTGGGAGGACGTCATATGACGTCCTCCCTTTAAAATTAGCTAGGAGGCGCGCGCTTGCCGCCAGCGGCGCGCGCGCGCGCCTGCCGCGTTCACAAGGCCCCGGTGCGCGTGCCCGGCGGCCGCGATTGCCGCCGGGCACCCACGATTGCCCGGGAAACGAGCAGGAAAGTGGATCTCTGTGTGTAAACACAGAGATCCACGTCCTGTGAGGGAGAGGGGACCGATGGTGTGTCCCTTGTACATAGGGACAACCATCGGTCACCTCCCCCAGTCAGTCCCCTCCCCCCACAGTAAGAACACATTGAGGGAACATATTTAACCCCTTCCCGCCCCCTAGTGGTTAACCCCTTCCCTGCCAATCACATTTATACAGTAATCAATGCATTTTTATAGCAGGGATCGCTGTATAAACGTGAATGGTCCCAAAAATGTGTCAAAAGTGTCCGATGTGTCCGCCGCAATATCGCAGTCACAATAAAAAATCGCAGATTGCCGCCATTACTAATAAAAAAATAAAAAAATAAAAATGCTATAAATCTATCCCCTATTTTGTAGACGCTATAACTTTTGCGCAAACCAATCAATACGCGCTTATTGCGATTTTTTTTTTACCAAAAATATGTAGAAGAATACGTATCGGCCTAAACTGAGGAAAATTTTATTTAAAAAAAAAAATGGGTATTTATTATAGCAAAAAGTAAAAAATAGTGTTTTTTTTCCAAACTGGACGCTCTTCTTTTGTTTATAGCGCAAAAAATAAAAACCGCAAAGGTGATCAAATACCACCAAAAGAAAGCTCTATTTGTGGGAAAAAAGGACGCAAATTTCGTTTGGGAGCCACGTCGCACGACCGCGCAATTGTCATTCAAAGTGTGACAGCGCTGAAAGCTGAAAAATGGCTTGGGCAGGAAGGGGGTTTTCGTGCACGGTAGAGAAGTGGGTATACTACACGCAGAGCTCTAAAAAACAGACAGTGGTCTCTGCCCCCTGCTGTGTGGCTGTTTTGACTGAGAATGCTAGAAACACTGGAAGGGGGATATCAAAAACAAAATACAAAAGTTCCAAGTCTGTCACCAGAGTGACCCATGGCTGACATCAAATGGAAAATGAATGAACTAAAAGTAGTCAAAACAGTCTTCCATAGACCAAAAAAAGAGGACTTTTACAAAAAATCTAATTTAATGGGCTTCCTAATGGGTTATTTGTTCATTTGAAATATTTAAATGATTTTAAATGCAAAACTGCAACAGATTCATTTTGACCGGAATTTCTAGATGTACATAATGGTAATGTACAGTGTCCAAACTGATGTCTAAGAGAATGAAGTGTACCTTACGTCTGCTACTAATACTATTGCTACAAATGATAATTTTACTAATGTGTTCATAACAGTAATATTAACAATAATAATGTAAGTGTTGTTATTAATATTAGTCATACTTTATTCAAATATAGTAGACTTTAACTGGTATATATATTTTTAATGAAAGTTTGCATTGCCATAAAGTTCATTGAAAGACTGTGTCTCAAAAATTTGCTTGCATGCCACTGCACTGCTAAAACATTACAGTTAAAAACATGTTTACCTTATTAAATTGTTACAAGCCCTGTACACACGGGCAAGAATCCCGTCGAAAAAAAAAACTTTGGTTTTCTCGACGGGATTCCTGGAAAGCTTTTCTTGCCAAGCCCTGTGTACACACGCACATTCAAAAGAACCACCGTTCTTTTGAATGGCAAGAACGCTGTGACGTCATCGACTATGACGAGCATGCGCTCGTCACATTCGATGCCGTCGCCGCCATCTTGCTTCACCCTACACTACCCTTGTAAGCTACCGTGCATGCGTCAAAGTCTCATCGAGCATGCGCGGGCTTACCTGGGTACAGGTAAGCATGTAGCCTCATACACACGCACGGTTTTCTCGTCGGGAAACAGGTCGACGAGAATCCCGATGAGAAAATAGAGAGCTGGTTCTCTATTTTTCTCGTCCAGATTTCCGGCAGTTTTCCCGACGAGAAACCATACACACGAATGGTTTTCTCGGCAAAAAGCTCTCCCAGCAGTTTTCTTGCCGAGAAAACCGGTCGTTTGTACGAGGCTTTAGTCTTTTCTTGCATTACATGACAGCTCCAACTCAGTATTCTAGAAAACAGCAGTGTCTAGAAGACGTATACTAAGTAGCGCTGCCATGTCATTGACTCCTCCAGATCTGCAAGTACTGATCAGTGGTGTCCATATTTCCTAGAAGGTGACAACGCTTCTGCATCCTAGGAAGAGCCAATGTAACTGCGTAACAGGGTAGACTTAGGCTGGCCATACATCAGCCCTCAAAAATTCCACTCGCCTGCTCGCAATTTGTGAGTGGAATTTAATGCAGGGCGAGTGAGGAGCGGGTGTGGACTAGGCTGACCGTTTCCTGGCTGAAGCGATCAGCCAGGAAACTGTCAGCCGGAGGACACAGAGCGGCAGGACCAAACTGCCCTGGCGCCGCTTTGAGCTGAGGTGAGGAGGCTGCAGCGTTCCCCTCCCTTTCCCTCTCTCCTCCTCTTGTCTTGTTGTGTATCGCACACACAGCGGGGATGTCCCACTGTGTGTCATGGAGCTGGCTGTGTCTGTGCTCGGCATGCGGTGTAACAAGGTCCCACCCCCCTAGCCCGGCTTGTGTGATAGTATCAGTGTTCTGCCTATGAAACGAGCCATCTAGGGGGGCGGGACCTTGTTACACCGCGTGCCCAACACAGACACAGCCAGCTCCATGACACACAGTGGGACATCCCTGCTGTGTGTGTGTTACATCCAGGGGATTCCAGGTGAGTCTCTGTTGATGATGGGGCATAGTAAAGCTGCATTAATGGGGCACCAAAAAGCTGCATTGATGGGACACAGAAAAGCTGCATTGATGGGGCACATTAAAGCTGCATTAATTGGTCACAGTCAAGCTGCATTAATGGGGCACAGTGAGGCTGCGGGCACGGGCACAGTGAGGCTGCGTTCACAGGCACAGTGAGGCTGTGGGCACAGTGAGGCTGCGTTCACAGGCACAGAGAGGCTGCGGGCAGAGTGAGGCTGCGTTCACAGGCACAGAGAGGCTGCGTTCACAGGAACAGAGAGGCTGCGTTCACAGGAACAGAGAGGCTGCATTCACAGGAACAGAGAGGCTGCATTCACAGGCACAGAGAGGCTGCGTTTACAGGCACAGAGGGGCTGCGGGCACAGGCACAGAGAGGCTGCGGGCACAGGCAAAGAGAGGCTGCGGCACAGGCACAGAGAGGCTGCGGGCACAGAGAGGCTTCAGGCACAGGCATAGAGAGGCTGCGTTCACAGGCATAGAGAGGCTACATTCACAGGCACAGAGAGGCTGCGGGCACAGTGAGGCTGCGTTCACGGGCACAGTGAGGCTGCGTTCACAGGCACAAAGAGGCTGCGGGCACAGTGAGGCTGCGTTCACGGGCACAGTGAGGCTCCATTAACGGGCAGTGAGGCTGCATTAATGGGCAGTGAGGCTGCAATCATGGGCACAGCGAGAGTGCATTGATGGGCACAGTGAGGCTGCATTCATTGGCACCGTAAAGCTGCATTTGATGGGCACAGTGAGGCTGCATTGATGGGCACAGTGAGGCTGCATTGATGGGCATAGTGAGGCTGCATTGATGGGCACAGTGAGGCTGCATTGATGGGCATAGTGAGGCTGCAATCATGGGCACCATAAAGCTGCATTTGATGGGCAGAGTGAGGCTGCATTGATGGGCGCAGTGAGTGTGCATTCATGGGCACCGTAATGCTGCATTTGATGGGCACAGTGAGGCTGCATTTGATGGGTACTGATATGCTTTATGTTAATATTGTTAAAGTTGTTGTTAATTATTTTTGGAACTTAATTTTGCTGAAAACATTTAACAGTGTAATTTCATGAGATAATTTACAAGAGCGTGTTTAGGGGCGGACCTAGGGGTGGGGCAGGGGAGAGGTTGGGTGGGGCAACTGGTGACGAGTAACTCTTAAGGCCTGGCTAGTGGCTCAGGACTTGAAATTTTGAGCCCTGCCATACATTATACAATTTTCTTGTACAATTTTCTTATAGATTTACCAAAACTATATAATATAAGGCCAACTCTTTAAACTTGTCATTTATTTGCAATCGGGTAGGCCCTTGCACTACATAGTTGAAGGTAAATCTTACGGAAAATGAACAAGACATTTTTAAATGTATGGCCTGGGATTTCAGCAGTGGACTTGCAGCATTGTTAACCCTCTCCAAGATATGAGATTTTATGAGTCCTGAAAACTGGCAGGATCAACGTGTAAAAATGCATGAGTCACCGGCTATTTTTTTTATTATTCATTTCATTTTCATTAGGAGAAAAAAAATTTTTTACAAATTGACAGAATGATCCCCAGAAAAAAAAATATATTTTTTGTTTCCATCCAAATCCCAACATTATAGTTCTAAAATTTTAAATTACACATAAACATCAAACAGAGAATGTATTGATATACAGTACATTAGGGATACAACCCACGTTACTAACCTACAAAGCGGTAGGTGTTTTAATTTAATAGGTCATCGCATAGCAATTAAAAATATTGGGTGCCAGGAAAGAGCTAAGTGGGTTCAAATAAAATATTTCTCTGTGATTAGTAGTTGCACAATCCTTAAATTTGCAAAACAAAATCTTTTGACTTTCTTGTTTTTTTCCCCAGAATTTCAAGGGCTGCCAATGTTTTGCATGAAAACTTTGTGTTCAGGCTTAGCACTCAAACTGACCTAATATTGAATAAAGATCACTGTGAACATCAGCACTTGTAAATTTATGTGTATTTAACTTAATTAGCTGTTAGAATAGAAGAACCTGAATGTGAAGGATTCTCAGCCCCTAAGCCCTCTGGTGCTTTGACATTAAAAAAGAAATTACCTACAATTTCCTTTTTCTCACCTTGGAGGTCCTCCATTTCTACATCCAGCTCCTTCATCATTTATGAACATTTCACAGCCCTATGTATATTGGTGTGTCCTGTTCACATCCCCGCCCCCCAACATACCATTGTCACCTAAATCTCACTCTTGGGACTGTATTCATTGATAAAGACTAAGGAGCAATATTAAAGGCATGCACCTACCTTGTTTAGTCTATTTTTTTGTTGTTTGTTTTTTTAATAAACTAAATCACCTTAAAACCAATCATACTGCAAGCAAACAAGGAATTTCATGTGTTCCATTAGACAAATAAAAGTCAATGTATCAACAACTTTTGGGGAGTTAATGGAATTTTATTGCTTTAATTATCCCTGCTAGGGACATTCACTTTCTTAACTTGTCCTGGTGACCATTGTAACCAGGACTGACAGTGATGAGAAATCCAACATTTTGAGTTGTGAGCAGAAGAGAAATAAAAGGGGAAATCTTTCAAGGGGAACACCTGTTCTCCTGACAACTGTTTAATAGCAAAAGTTTTCCTCTCACTCTCTGCTGTGTCTACAAGAAGTGAAGTTAAATTTCCCAAATTGGACAAAAAAAAAAAACACTGTTTTGTAACCATTTCCTACTGCAGCTTAAATATGAACATGTTTTTTAGATATACTTTTTTATACAAGTTTGTTCACCAGCATAAAAATAAATTAACCAATATGATTGGGTATAAGAAAATTCCATCACAGGGGCTCATAATGTAAACCATAAAGTTCTAATGTGTTCATATGAGTTGATTTACCAGAGCAATAGTTTACCAGACTGTTTACTTAGCAAAGTGAATGGCCAGGCAATAGTCCTGTTTTATAGATATTGTAATGCTACTCTTGGCATTCCAGCAACAAAATTAATACCTTCTTAATGCAGATATAGTGCATCTCAACCAGGTAAACACAATTATTATTATTTTTTTTAAAAAGATGTTTGTATTATTTTTGAAAAAAATGTAGGTACAAAACAGAGCCTATTTAGCATACCCAGGCTCGGCACACATACAACCAATAAGAACAGATAACACACTCCAATAGCCACTTCAGGTTAAGGTAAACATAAGGTTATTCAATATCCAGCTTAGGACATGTCTTAGCATACCCTTCCCTCTTTCTCCAAGCCTTGGCCACTCTTTCACCAAATCTACGTCAGTTGTCAATTGTTATTCTGGCAAGTTGATAACCTTCTTACTGAAATTAAAAATTAAAAGGAAAACTTATTGAATAAGGATGCTAACGTTATTTTAGCTGAAATGATTACCTATTTTTACCTGGTTTTGCCAGACCGCAAACTTTCAATTACATTTATTAAGCTACTTAGGTGACATTTGTATCAAAAAAAGTGTTTTGATTTCGTTAGTGTTCTTTCTATTCCAGTTTTTAACCTTTTTTGTAATTTGGATGTTATTTATGCGGTGTGCCTTCATGTTTTTTATTTTCCTTTTTACCACCATCACTCACCTTTCTTATTGACTCCAATGTTTTGCATAAAGGGTAAAGTTTTGTCAAAAATTCACCGAAATGACGGAAGTCTTAAAACTCTTAATTTTGCCTATCCCCATTAATAAAAATCCTTTTATAGTGGATTAGGGGAACAAAAAAATATTCAATTTTCTGAAGGAAATTCTATAACATTATATAGTGGGTACTGACACTTGTACAACATGTAAATCATATATACAGTATCTCACAAAAGTGAGTACACCCCTCACATTTTTGTAAATATTTTATTATATCTTTTTATGTGACAACACTGAAGAAATTACACTTTGCTACAATGTAAAGTAGTAAAGTAGTGAGTGTACAGCTTGTATAACAGTGTAAATTTGCTGTCCCCTCAAAATAACTCAACACACAGCTATTAATGTCTAAACCAGGTGAGGAGTACAAAGACAAGTGTGTCTTGCCTACAGTGAAGCATGGTGGTGGGAGTGTCATGGTCTGGGGCTGCATGAGTGCTGCCGGCACTGGGGAGCTACAGTTCATTGAGGGAACCTACAGGTTTAGTAAATATCTCCTAAATGTGCACCGTTTAGGAAATATTTACTTGTGAATCTGTCTGTGTTGTCACCAGTGTATGGACTGTAAAGGAACGGCATGCTCCATCTCAGTTTAATGGTCTTGGCAATCTTCTTATAGCCTAGGCCATCATTATGTAGAGCAACAATTCTTTTTTTCAGATCCTCAGAGAGTTCTTTGCCATTAGGTGCCATGTTTAACTTCCAGTGACCAGTATGAGAGAGTGAGAGTGATAACACCAAATTTAACACACCTTCTCCCCATTCACACCCTAGACCTTGTAACACTGATGAGTCACATGACACCAGGGAGAGAAAATGGCTAACTGGGCCCAATTTGGATATTTTCACTTAGGGGTGTACTCACCTTTATTGCCAGTGGTTTAGACATTAATGGCTGTGTGCTGTTATTTTGAGGGGACAGCAAATTTACACTGTTATACAAGCTGTACACTCACTAATTTACATTGTAGCAAAGTGTCATTTCTTCAATGTTGTCACATGAAAAGATATAATAAAATATTTACAAAAATGTTAGGGGTGTACTTACTTTTGTGAGATATTGTATATGTTGCTGTGTTGTTCTGTGGCATGCTCAATCAGTACTCCCAGAACCGACTAAGATTACCGACTGAGCCAATAACATTGAACAAATGAACAGAAGCCCCTCCTGCCAGCTTCAAGCATCATGGCCCACTTAAAGGACCACCTGCCACTGGTCGCAAGGGATTAAGGGATTGTCTGGCTATCAGAAACACTACATTGAGGTGGGGACACTCTTGCTCATAAAACTTAGGAGCGACAACTTAGGAGTGGTTTAAATCAGGTCTTCAGGTAGTGCATACTGCAAATTCACTTATTACTAGAGTTGATCTAAAAATTCAGACCACGTTCGGGTTTGACTAAATTTCATGAATTTGATTACTGAGCTGAAACTGAATTTCAGTGTTATTTTTCATGGTTCAGTTTCCTAAACAGTCTCGGTTGCTTCTGCTGTTGCCTAAGCATCCGTGACTTGACTGCCAGTGCCACCAGGTCCCATACTTCTCTATTAGTACCTTTTAAGAACTTGAGGAGCTGCTGCTGGATTTGCTGCTTTTCTCACACTGTATTCCAATTCTTTTCATTTTTTTGGCCCCATCACCTTGTCCTGCAGGGCTGCTAGGAG
This sequence comes from Rana muscosa, assembly GCA_029206835.1. Lineage (NCBI taxonomy): Eukaryota > Metazoa > Chordata > Amphibia > Anura > Ranidae > Rana > Rana muscosa. The sequence goes on from CM055123.1 coordinate 189,432,990, forward strand.
CTTCCCAAACCATACTGCATAATTTGCATAATTTATTCCATTGACTTTAATTAGCTTTACAGTTCATTAAATTCAAAATTTGGGGGGCTTTTGATTTTTTTGAAAAGTTCTGCTGAACCACAACTGATCAAACTTTTCAGCAGTTCAGTTATCTCTATGTATTGCCCATGACTACATTGATAGTACAAGTAACATTGACTTTAGATGGGGGTCAGGTGAGCAGAAAACATCTCACCACCCAATGATCGATTTTTTAATTAATCATGGTGATTGATTTATTAAAGGCAAATAAGCTTCTTACTTTGTGCAATTTTTTTTAGCCAGATAGATGTCCTGTTTGCATGTGTTATGTCATACATCAATGCTTATTTTCGTAAGGCAGCCCAATCATTTTTAACGGGCTGCCAATGCACCACAGCTAAAAGCGTATCCACCTTTTTTTTCTCAGAACACCACAATGCACAGAAGGATCACTTGTAGGTTCCTCAAAACAGTTTCTATATGTGCCTTCAGATCATAGTATTGTATATAATCAACTAAGCCTTTTAGTATCCAGGTGGAATGCATTGAAGGGAATCTTATCACATAAACCCTAGATACAGATGTAATAGTCTTACCTGTAAGATCATGTAGACTTTTAGCCTTGTATTTCCCTTTAAAGATAACCAGGATTATAAATATTTCTCCCAAATTCCTTTTTCAGCCTAAATACTTCTCTCACTTTAAGGAATGGTCTTAAACTCTATTTAGGGGATTAATCTATATTAAGTGTCGGATTCAGAGGTCTTTACAGAGGTTTGGCCATTTTCCTGCATATAAAATAAACTCGTTATCCCAATTAACATGCCACTGTCGCTTTCATCCTAAAGAAGCCATGCCCCTAAGGGGATCCTGGAGGAACACTTGTACAGCCGACACAAAGGTCAACCCATTTAGCACTTGAAATTAACAACTGTACAAAACTTAAAAAGTTCATTTTGTACCACTAATAGGTTAGAAGAATCCCAAAGCAACTGGGATACACATGTTTTTCATTCATACTCAATAGGACAATTAGATGGAAACATCTCATATTTTAGGGCATTTGGTTTGGTCAGGCATTCTAACAGAAAAAAATTACACAAGCACCTAAAGGAAAATCCTAGCCATCTTTCAAGAAACCTTCCAAACATTTTAACCATTTTTAAACCTGATGGCTCTTTATGTAAAAAGAAAAGAAAAATGTGTTTATTGTGCACTCTTAGGCCGCGTACACACGACCGGTTTTCTCGGCAAAAAACGACAAGAAAACTGCCGGGAGAGTTTTCTTGCCGAGAAAGCCGGCTGTGTGTACGTGGGTTTCAGTTTTCTCGTTGAGAAAACTGCCCAGATTCCCCGACGAGAAAAAAGACGACCTGCGGTCTTTTTTCTCGTCTAGAATCTCGTCGGCCTGTTTCTCGAAGAGAAACCCGAGCGTGTGTACACTTACCTGTCGCTGTGGAAACCCGTGCATGCTCGAAATGACTTAGACGCATGCTCGGTAGCTTCCTAGGCATAGGCATAGGGTGGAGCAAGATGGCGGAGACGGCATCGAATGTGACGAGCGCACGCTCGCCGTAGTCGATGACGTCACCGCGTGTGTGTCATTCAAAAGTACGGCGGTTCTTTTGAATCGTACGTGTGTACACTCGGTCGGGACAAGTTTCTTGTCAAGATTCTCGTCAGGAAAAACAAAGTTTTTTTCCTGACGAGAATCTCGGCCGTGTGTACGGGGCTTTACACTTAGAATGGGTTCAGACTAGTGCGATCTCAGACATCACATGTGATTTGCACCCGCACCACAGGTGCGATCACATGTGATGTCTGAGCAATGTGAGTTCAGCCATACAGTTGCATGGCTGAACTTGCATTGGATTTGCACAGAAAAGGGTACAGGGACTTGTTTTTCCCCGCACTGGAATGCCATGTAAGGTCCTCCCTTTGCCTCCTGGGATACGCACGTCACATATCCCAGGAGGCATATGGCTTCGTTTAGAAAGGAGGAGGGGGGCGGGCCTAGCACTGCATCATCAGAAGGCATGCCAACTGAACCAGGAAGAGTCGGCGGGCCTCTTAATGATATCGCAGTCAACATGGCGGTGCAGGACTGAGAGATGGCAGAATAAAAGAGGATCTCAGCAGGAAAGCACTGGATCCTCTGGATGGGTGATTTTTAGAAATGTGTTACCTGCACCACCCAGTAAGCAGGGGGGGAGGGAGGGGGAGAAGCGGTCAAAGATCCACTTTAAGCAGCTGGTGCAGCTGGTACAGGGACTATCTGTATATGGAACTGCTGCTTTTGTTGAACCGTTTGGTCTGTTTCATTTAGTGGAAAAATAACAGATCTACGGGCAGGATTAATGACTAATAAAACTATGTTACTGGGGTATTCAGAAAAACACACACTGTCCTGGGAGTCTGCATTATATATTTTTCATTTTTTTTTTTTTTTTTTTTAGTAGCACTAAGATGAGTATTGCTGAGTATGGATGGCTGGGCATGAATGAGTATTTAAATATAAAGAGAACTCCCGCGCTGTCTAAAAACGAATCTAGGGGGCACTGCTGCAAGACACCTGTGAGTCTAATTCAGAGAAATGGATGATAATAATATAAAAGAGTGGTGACTGCGCTGTGTGATGGGACAAGGAAAGTGGAAGGACTGGGGCTAGTGACACATATGGTAAATATAAATAAATATGTAAACAGTATATAGTGCGTAATCACATATAGATCGTGAGTCACAATAAAACAAACAAGTGTGATAAATAATCACAGTGTGAAGAAAATCCCATAAAACATCAAGGGGTACAAAAAGTGAAAATAAATATATAAATGTAAGTCCAATGGGTAGGTGATCCAAACTAGAGATAAAAGTCTTGTGTATAATACTGGATCCCACCACCAACTAAGGCGCACAGTGCTGGAAAATTCTTCAGTGATGGACACCTCTGTGTCTGCAAGCAGCTCATCTCACTGCTGTTAGACAAACAGCATGAAAACATCACAGAGTATGATTAGAGATGGTAGTTTTAACGGTATAGTAGTCTCTTTTCTGTTGAGAAGACACTCATAGCATAATCCCGTATAACAACAGCATTTATTAAAACAAGGGAGGGTAAAAACTCATGTGGCGCCCTTCCCAAATGGTTGGGACGCTATATGTTAAATTTAGGGGTAGTCTGAGCCAGTAGTTAGGGTCAGGCCTGGATAATTGTGGTGAAATTTGCTACTGCTCTGGGTGTGATACTGCCTGACAGTTATATTCCCTGTTCGCCTGTAGGTGGCACTGCCACCACCGGCCCAGGCTGGAATACAGGGGTATGACACCACATTGGGTGTCCTCTCTCGTCAGCCGTGCAGTGGGCGTGGTTAACCCGCTGTGCATTCTGGGAGAGGGTACATAAGGGGCAGACGCCATTGATCGGGTGTAGGTGTGCGCGCCTATTGGCCTGCATGGCACGGGGTGCGTGCGTGTGTCTCAGCCCCAGGCACCTTCAGCCTGAGGCTGCATCGCTGCCTGGTAGGCCCAGCTCTGCTGGCTGGGGCCTATGCCTTTGGAAGGGATCCCAAGCTGCCCACTTGCGGGAAGCCCACTCTTAGGAAAGGAGACTAGGGGAGGATCTGCCCCAGAGGAGACTGGCGACGGTACTGCTGTCTCGGGAGGAGGCTTGGAGACTCACCTAAGGAGGGATCCATTACTACAAGCCCTGCAATACGCCGATCTGGCATAAAGGTTCTTTCTATTGCTAGGCTGGGAGATTCTGGACTTTGATAATCCTGTGGCAGAGGATTACTGATCGCATCCTTAAATTCTCAGATAAAGTTGATCCGTGCATCATCCCGGCTGCTAGGACCAGTGAAAGGGACTATCCGGGTGAGCAATACCCACTCAGGCTTGAGTGGCGACGTTATGCCTTTAGTGTTGCGTGTCTGAACCTTCCCCTATTCTTCTCTCGTTTCCTACTCTCTCTACAAGTTCCCACAGCAAGAAAAGGAAAATAAAGCCTCCCTGTTTAGGTTTTACATTGGTGTGGACATTGACTTTCTATACCCTGACAACGGAAGCCATGGAGGTAGTTTGCAGGACCCAAAACAAAACAAGCCGGTCCCTTAAATGGGGGTAAGCGCTGCAATCACATGGGAAGTGAATCAGTAGTAAAAAACATCCACGAGCGCCGAGCTCGTACTCCTGCCGTCAGAATGTCTGTGTACCTAGTGCTCTAATCCCGACGTGTATCCAATCCCCTGATGAAGTCACGTGATGTGACGATACGCGTCGGGATTGGAGCACTAGGTACACAGACATTCTGACGGCAGGAGTACGAGCTCAGCGCTCGTGGATGTTTTTTACTGCTTATTCACTTCCCATGTGAGTTTTTACCTTCCCTTGTTTTAATAAATGATGTTGTAATACGGGATTATGCTATGAGTGTCTTCTCTTCCATCCATATCATTCCCCATTGAGTACCTTTCGCTGATCACCCGGAAGCAGGAGTGGACCAGGGCCAAACACACATAAGGGCTTACGAACTCGGCGTTCGTGGATTGATGCCTACGCTCCTTTAACAAAAGTGAGTGCTACACTGTGTGGTTTGCCTTTGCTCCACTGTGGTTCCCTGTTTGAGTTACGCTATGTACGCTCTCCGTGTTTTTTTATCTCCCTGCATGGTATACTACTGCCACTGAGAGGATTGCAGCAACAGAAAGGAGACTACTATACCGCTACAACTACCATCTCTAATCATACTCTTTGGTGTATTCATGCTGTTTGTCTAACAGCAGTGAGGTGAGCTGCTTGCAGACACAGAGGTGTCCATCACTGAAGAATTTTCCAGCACTGTGCGCCTTAGTTGGTGGTGGGATCCAGTATTATACACAAGACTTTTATCTCTAGTTTGGATCACCTACCCATTGGACTTACATGTATATATTTATTTTCACTTTTTGTACCCCTTGATGTATTTTGTTGACACTGTGATTATTTATCACACTTGTTTGTTTTATTGTGACTCACGATCTATATGTGATTACGCACTATATACTGTTTACATATTTATTTATATATACCATATGTGTCACTAGCCCCAATCCTTCCCTTTCCCTTGTCCCATCACACAGCGCAGTCACCACTCTTTTATATTAAGAATGAGTATTGCTGAGTATAGAGGGATGGCCGAGTATGGAGGGATGGCTGAGCATAGATGAATGGATGAGGCTGGAATGGGCAGAGATCAGCGCTGTGTGCGCTACGGATCCAGCCCACAGCGCTGCTGCACCCAATCTCTCTCCTCTCCCCTCACACTGTACTGATCGGTACAGAGAGGGGAGAGAGGAACCAGACATGACGCAGGTTTGTTTACAAGTGATCGCTCCGTCATTTGACGGAGCGATCACGTGGTAAACGGCTGCTGTCAGCTGGGGGTGGCAAACAATCCCCCTGGGGCTGCCGGTGGAGTGGCACTAGCACACCCGCAGCAAGGTGCTAACACACACACCCCACCACCCGCTGTCAGCGATCGGATGTGGCCATCTTCCAGCGTGGTGGGCTCGGGGAAAGCTGCTCCAGTGTCCTCTCCTGGAGAAGCTTCCACTGTGTCTCCTACAATAGAATCGCCTGCGTTTTGGCCAATCGGGAAACAGGTTTCATACCTGCTTCCCGATTGCCCAGGAGAAGGATCAGTGTTGCAACAGCGAATTTTCATTCGCTGTTGCAATACACCTGGGTGGGTTCCGGACGCAATGCTCTGTATCCCAAATCCACCATATTTTTAAGACTATTAGAGCCTCTGGCTCTAATCAGGTTCTTCACAAAAAAACCTGCCTGCTGTTATTCATATGCCCGGTGACCCAAAAGGGGCTGAAAACATGAATAGGGGGAGGCCGCGGCGGCCGTGGATAGATTCATGCAATGCATGAATCTATCCACTGCATATAAGGGGGTGGCTTGAGAGAGGGGGCGGCGCCCAGGCACCCCTAATGGACAGGCCGCTGCTGGCTCTTGTGCACATTAGGAGCTTCTTTACAAGAATCAGCTGCAGATCAGAAGCCACGATATATGAGGTACAGCAATTTGTAAATGGCTATTTCTTTTTGCAGTGTATACATGATAAATGTTTCTGTGTTTTTGATCTATTTTTATATTTTTTAACCACTGAAGCCCCGGACCATTATGCAGCTAAAGGACCAGGCCACTTTTTGCGATTCGGCACTGCGTCACTTTAACTGACAACTGCACGGTCGTGCGACGTGGCTCCCAAACAAAATTGGCGTCCTTTTTTTCCCACAAATAGAGCTTACTTTTTGTGGTATTTGATGACCTCTGCGGTTTTTATTTTTTGCGCTATAAACAAAAATAAAGTGACAATTTTGAAAAAAATTCAATATTTTTTACTTTTTGCTATAATAAATTTCCCCCAAAAATATATAAAAAAACTATTTTTTTTCCACAGGTTAGTCCGATACGTATTCTTCTACATATTTAGGTGTTTATTGATTGGTTTGTGCAAAAGTTATAGCTTCTACAAAATAGGAGACTGTTTTATGGCATTTTTAATAATATTTTTATTTTTTTACTAGTTATGGCGACGATCAGCAATTTTTATCGTGACTGCGACATTTTGGCAGACACATCGGACACTTTTGACACCATTTTGGGGCCATTGGCATTTTTACCGCGATCCGTGCTATAAAACTGCACTGATTACTGTGAAAATGACACTGGCAGTGAAGGGTTTAACCTCTAGGTGGCGCTGTAGGGGTTAAGTGTTCCCTAGGAAGTGATTCTTACTGTAGGGGGGCGTGGCTACACGTTACACGCAACTGATCGTCTGTTCCGATGACAGGGAACAGATGATCACTGACATGCCACGGAGAAGAACGGGGAAAGGTTTTTTTACACTTGCTTCTCCCCATTCTTCAGCTCTGTGACCCGATCGCGGGACACCGGCAGCGATCGGATCCGCGGGTCCCACGGGCACGGTCACGAAGCTCAGGACCGGGTCGCGAGCACGCCAGCGGCAGAGCGCCTACGACCCACGGCTGGGATCTTAAAGGGGACGTACATGTACGTCCTTGTGCCCAGCTGTGCCATTCTGCCAACGTATATCGGCGTGAGGCGGTCCTTAAGTGGTTAAACATTAAACCTTTCATGACCAGGGGCCAATGGTGCTTGGAAGCACGGGTCAAATTTAGCAGCAATAGTTTGCATCTATCAATGTGACTATAACGCTATGACTAATTTCTGATGTAAATCATTTAAAATTTTTAAAGTTGACAGGATGAAAAAAATGTAAAATACAATATACATTTAAAAGCTTATAATGTTTTATTTAAAACGTTACTTTTTTATAGACTTTATATCTCTTTAGGAACTGTAGCCTGTCAAATGCTTTTATCAAAGTTAATCTTTCTGTGTGGGAAACAATGACAGCTGAACCGGTTAGTGTCGGCTTGTTTGTAAACACAGCCATGTGATCAATATGTATGGCTGTCATCGTGATCACATGATTAGGAACTAATGGCAGTTCAGCTCACATACAGCCATATCACAAAACTACCATCCATGAAAGTTGCTAATTCTTTTTGGGGGCATTTATTAATCTATCCTAACGTATGTTAACTGTAGGCGGAAAGGGGTTAAGCAATCCTCAAACAAAAGTCACAGCCATGACTTCTCCTGATCTCAACAATGTGTATAAATACATAACATATTCAGGATACATGGACCAGTGCTTGGGGCAGTAGGGACATGGCGCCATTTGTTTTGCTTTTTGCTTGTTTGTTTATCGCTTGTATCGGCCATTGGACATTTGTTCCAAAATTAGCAAGATAGCTAAACTGGGTCAAAGTATATTAATCTGAGTCCAAAGGTTCTTTATCAACCAGGAAACATGAAACCATCCCTGTTTCTTTTTGTTTGGTAGTTTGTACAGTTGAAGTTCTCAATATATAGCACGCCATTTATAGCTGTATATTATAATAATAGCTTTTACCAAAAAACACACACATAGGATGGAGCTTGTACAAAAGCCTGACCATTAGGGCTTCATGCCCACGGACGTTTTTACAGACGCGTTTTTGAGCGTTTTTCACAGCTTAAAAACGCCTGCCCATGTTAGTCTATAGCTTCATGCCTACCTAGACGTTTTTGAGCTGCAAATAGCATAGACGTTTTTAAGCTGTAAAAAAAAACCCAGGACCAGTGCGTTCCTCAGCGTCAGGCAGAAAAAAACGCGAGCGTCAAAAAACGCGCAAAAACACGCGAAAACGCGCAAAAACGCGCACTAACGCCGCGGTCGCGTTTTTCAGCTCCGCGTTTAAAAAAAATAAAAAAAATTATACAATAACATGCACAGGCGTTTTTAAGCTGTAAAAAACGCAGCTGTAAAAACGTCCATGGGCATGAGGCCTAAAGCCTAACTTCTTTTTCCAAAAAAACAAACCCTATTCCCTCCTCCTCCTTACACACCTAGTTGAATATAATATGATGTTTACTCTGTAATTTCAAAAGTGTAACGGCGGTCACATGATGACCACTGTCCTTGCTTGTTCAGCTCCAGCATTGGACAATTCACATTCACAGTGCTCATTGGCCCAAACATTGAGATGTGTGAGTGGCAATCTGCAGTAAGCGGTACACTGAAAGCTCAGGTTGCATGATGATGCTCAGGCCAGAGGGTGTGTCCATGACAGCCTGGGCCCACAAGAAAGAGTTGGTTGATGTAATTTATCTAGGAAGTGGAGTGACAACCACTGTACAAGGAGAATGTCAACAGCAGTGCTAACCTGTGGCAAAGGTAAAAATACATTTTTACACATGTGAAAGGAAAAACAATGGGGGGGGGGTATTGAAATGAGTAAATATAAAAGGAAGCTGTAGTTGAGTGTTAAGAGTTTGCTTCATACTTTTCGATTGGTTTATAGTTATTAAAGTGATTGTAAACGATCACCTTCTAAATCAACGCATTCAGTTTAAAATACAAATGAAAGGCAAAACATTTATGTATCGACTTGAAAAAAATGATAAAGCCCTTTCCCCCTTTCTTATAAGTGATCACATTCCCTCTGCTCTCAGCTGCATAAGAGCTGGGAGGAGGAAAAGCAACAATACACTGATATTCCCAGTGAATGGCTGTGCAGGGGAAGGGTCTGGACAACTCTGGTCAATTGAAGAGAGCAGGCTAAGATCCCAGCATAGCTAAAGAACTGACCATGGTGTGTTCTCCTGCTTAGTGTGGTCAGTTTTAAATAGAAAACAGAGGAACTGGCAGGAACTATTTTCACTATATTGATGAAGAGTATTCTTCATTTAAACGTGTCAGCCATTATGGATGCTGCCTGGTCTTTCCATACTATTGGTGGACCACAGCAGACCTGAAGGCGACTGGTCTCACTTGCTATGATATGCATATACATGCCTGTGCATTTGTGAGTGTAGCGGTCCTCCCCCAGCTTCTCCCCTCTCTTCACGGCTGGTTTTACTCGTCTAGGGGTATCTGGGAGAAGGGGGAAAGATGCACATCACCAGCTCGGCTCTCTGATGTAGGATGCAGAGATATGAGCTAAACCGATTACCTTCGGGTCTGCATTTTAGGCTGGAGCCTCAGCTTCTCCTATGGAGGATGATTGTCACTGTCACTGACATCGACACTTAGCTTCCAGTAACACGAGTTCCACACCAAGAAAAGTCCAACTCTGTTTTATTGCTTAGATCAGTGTTTCTCAACTCCAGTCCTCAAGGCGCCCCAACAGGTCATGTTTTCAGGATTTCCCTCAGATGAAACGGCTGTGGTAATTACTAAGGCAGTGAAACTGATCAAATCACCTGTGAAAAATAATGGAAATCCTGAAAACATGACCTGTTGGGGCGCCTTGAGGACTGGAGTTGAGAAACACTGGCTTAGATCAATAGGTAAACTGGTTGACTTTTAAAAGAACAGGGTGTGGGAAAGAGTAGGTCCAGGCACAACACAATGAATAAAGTTTCTCCTGTTCCGTTTAGTGCAAACAGGCTTGGCGCACAGTCGCTGCCACCGACTGTGAATTTGGTCACTGCCACTGACCTGGGTGAACGTTGAGGCCCCTGCCACAGGCCTTGGATGAGGCCTGCCACTGACCTGAGGAAGATGGGTCCCTGCCACAGACCATAAGAACATGAAGTACCTCCTTTAGAACAAACAACCCCTGTCAGAGGAAGACATCCATCCGGACGGTCACCAGAGGCCTTCACCGGCACCAGCAAATGCTGCGCTGGCTCTTCGGGGAGGTCACGTCTCCGGTCCCTTACGCCCAGGATTCAGGCACCCAATACCTGGGGCACCTTAGGAATGCTTCGCCCTCGCGGGACCCAGTCGAAGGTACTGGGCCCCAGGCCTCCTGGTAAAGTACCTCACCCCAGGCTGAAGGTGCCTGGGATGGAACTCGACTCCACGCGCCCAGGCCAAGGGCGCCTGGGCACAGACGAACCGCAGCAGCCCCCAGGTCGAAGGTGCCTGGGGAATGGACCTCGTGCGCAAGATGTCCGCCCCCTTTTATATCCTCTCCCAGCAGGCACAGCGGGTTCCCCGCCCCGCCGTACCACCGCTGCAAGAGGACAAAAGGGGCACAGCTCTAGAATGGCAGTTCAACCCCGGTCCCAGGCGACAGCGCCACCTAGGGACCGCGGGGAACATGACACCATTCATACCTCCCACACTCCAAAGTGTCCATAAATCCCTAAAATCAATGTATCTGGGCCATCTATGGCCCAGATACACCCCACTAAATTTGACACCCGCTACATGAGTATAACAAATGATATTCTCAAATAAAATTTATTTTGGTAATGCGCTAGGTCGATGCGCCCTTCTATTGTTGTTGAACTGGCAGGAACACCGGGGTTTTCACATAAAGGGAGCAATACAAAGAGAACAAGATACTTTCTCCTACAAGTACATGGTCAATCAGGCACATATCCGGAATATGAAATATTGGGTTTACATATTCTTTAAGAACCAGATATTTGACAACCAAGCCTCCTGGTGTGTGATGAGGTCAAATTAAGTAGTCATGCTATAACCATACACTTTGGGAAATATGGTTGTAATACTATTTAAGCAGACTTTGATAAGACCAAGCATTTTTTTAAACCTTAGACATGGTCCAATTATGAGAAAATTAGGCCTAAAATGATGATCATATTATTGTATTCCAGATCTATGAAACCAGAAACCTTACAACTATAAATTACAGAAAACCAAATCCTCCAGGATTTAACAAATGTGACATGTTCAAGTGCTTTTATTTCATCTTGTAGTCAAATCTCTCGTTATAGATTATTAGATTACAGCTGATCGAATTTCTTTTTTTCGTTTATTACAACAATAACTTCTTAAGAGTGTGCAGATTTCCAGATGGAGAAACAATACGCATGGGACAATAATGGATAAGCTGTAGAACCACATGTTACAAGGTGACTTTCCTATCGCTAAAATGCAGTGTAGCTGAGGTTCAGATATATCAGACTCTATTTTATCCGTACAGATCACAAAATATCCCACTGGAATGGAAGTGTTTCAATGGCTTCAATAACTTCTACATGGCACGGTTTACATTTCCTACACCTGTAGATGCAAAACAGACATGGGGTGGGAACAGGATAGCTATTTTGGAAACATTAGGCGAGGAACAATGGCGAAAGGCAAAATTTCAGGGAACTGAGGAATGCTTCGATATAGCTGTTGCTGTTGTATAGAGACATGTAGTAGTATATTATTTCTTTTAAGATGATTATTATTCTAATTTGCTGTATTTTCTATATACAAAGTTTACAGTGTCTATGTAAAGCAGAATTTCAAGCAATGCTAAAAACAGGGCTGAAATACACATATGTCAACTGTTTTACTTGTCGCCAGATTTGTAAATCTGTACCTTGATTCCTTGCAGTGGGGATATGCCCACACAGCAAGGGTTCATTTAGATTTAGGGGACTTGTTAAAGTAGATTTACTTACCTGATTCTCTGCTCTGCTGCTAGACTGGTCACCCCAAAGTCTGCATTGGACATGATGACGCAGAGGGACAGTCAGATCAGATAGGTGAAAGCACTTTTACTTTCCCCCTAGACTTAACTAGCAACTAACCCTTGCAGTTTGGGTTTTCGAGTTTCCCAGTGTTGGACTTTGAGTACAGTAATGTCCCCTCTCTTTTTGCAGCCAGCTGATTGGACAAAGTGTAAAAAAATCTGATAACTATGAATGAATTATTTTTTAAAGTGTTTTATACATGTAGCGCCCTGCTCCCAATGAGTGTGCGCTATATGTTAAATTATATTCTGGTTGGTGGAAATTGGGAGTCCACCTTGACTTTCCTCCATTGGATTCCAAAAAGTAAGAGGGAAGTAACCCACCCGAAGTTTTTGATATGTTTAATTATAGTTATCTGAGCAATAGTTTGGCTCAGAAGGATTGTGTTATAAATTGCACTCTGTTTCAGTTCAGCTGGTTGTGTGATTTCCCTCCTGACAGTGGGTGTCTCTGCCACCGTTGGTCAGGCTGGACGTATTGGGTACCTCTTTCCTAGCAAGCATCCCAGGGGGGCGTGGTGAACCCGCTGTGCATGCTGGGAGGGGGTACTTAAGTGACAGACGCCATTAGGGCAGGAGGAGATTCTGGGGTCGTGTCTTCAGTCCCCACCTGAGGGCCATCCTGGCCTCAGGAAAGTGTTTGCAGTTCCGCCTCGGGGCCACGTTGGCCTGAGGCTCTGTTACTGATAGGTGGGTCCAGGACTCGCTGGAGCCTACTGATCCAGGGATGATCTTGTGTTGCCTTGCCTGCTGGAAGGGACCAAGCAATTGAGGACTCAATTGGATGATGCATCCGGATCGTGATCTGCCTAACAGTGCTGCTGGAACGGCTGAAAGATCCTGGCACTGAGAGCTGTGTTTTTTTTATTCAGAAGGTAACCCAAGTAAAGGTTACGCAAGTCTGTGGCAGAGACTGTTCTATTTGCACCAAGTCTGTGGCAGAGACTCTTCTAATTGCACCAAGTTTGTGGCAGAGACTGTTTGTGATTGAGCTACGCATCGGTTGCTAGGCCAGTGAGATTGGGCCTATCTGATGTTTGCTCCAGTGTGGAGACAGTTGTTCCTCTGGACCTAGGAGAAATTCTTATGATTAGCAATTAAGGTACCTGAGTCCTCCCCATCCCTTCATCCCCTCTGTTGGAAACTTTATTTCAAATAAACCCTTGAAAAAGACTTTTGTGTTGGTGCAAACTTATTCTGGAGAACTCTTCAAGGAGAAACCCCTGAGACGAGCATACGGAACAGTGAGGTAACGTGCAAGGCCCAAAATTAAACCAGCGGCCCGCTACGGGGGTATTGCTATATACATGTTATTATTTACACAACACACAAATTCCTTACAGCTTTTTTTTTTTTCTTAACTACTTAAGCCCCCGGGCCATTTAGCTAGCCAAAGACTAGAGCACTTTTTGTGATTCGGCACTGTGTCGCTTTAACTGAAAATTGCGCGGTCGTGCGACATGGCTCCCAAACAAAATGGGCGTCCTTTTTTTCCCAGAAATATAACTTTTCTTTTGGTGTTATTTGATCACATCTGCAGTTTTTATTTTTTGCGCTATAAACAAAAATAGAGCGACAATTTTGAAAAAAAAGCAATATTTTTAACTTTTTGCTATAATAAATATCCCCATAAAATATATATAAAAAAAATGTTTTTCCTCAGTTTAGGCTGATACATATTGTTCTACATATTTTTGGTAAAAAAAACGCAATAAGCGTTTATTGATTGGTTTGCGCAAAAGTTATAGCGTCTACAAAATAGGGGATAGATTTATGGGATTTTTATTAACATTTTTTTTTTACTAGTAATGGCGGCAATCATCGATTTTTATTGTGACTGCGACATTATGGCGGACACTTTTGATGCCATTTCGGGACCATTGTCATTGATACAGCGATCAGTGCTATAAAAATGCCCTGATTACTGTAAAAATTACACTGGCAGTGAAGAGGTTAACCAGTAGGGGGCGCTGAAGGGGTTAAGTGTGTCCTAGGGATGTGTTCTAACTGTGGGGGGGGTGGGCTACATGTGACAGGACACTGATCACCGCTCCCAATTACAGGGAGTGGTGATCAGTGTCCTGTCTGTAGGAAGAATGGGGAAATGCTTGCGCCCACAATGCCGCATCTTAAAGGGGATGTACCTGTACATCCATCTGCCCAGCCGTGCCATTGTGTCGACGTATATCGTCATGCGCTGGTCGGCAAGTGGTTAACCCTGCAAGGTAAAGGTATAATGTGCTAGTATGCGTCACATACTAGTGCATTGTGTGAAACTTACTTTAAAACCAGGCCCTAAAGCGGCACGCTGCCACCGCTGACAGGGCTTCCATCTTCACCCGGTCTTCCTTCTGGGTTGGCAGGCTTTGGTCCTTTCATTGGTCAAGCCGTGATGATGTCACTTCCGCTTATGCGTGCGGAAGCCCCTGTTTACAGCACAGGGCTCTGAAGGAACGGCACGGTATGCCATTCCTTCACAGCCCATACACTGGTGACAACACAGACGGCTTCACAAGTGAATATATCCTAAACGGTACACATTTCGGAGATATTTACTGAACCTATAGGTACAGTATTTCACAAAAGGGAATACGCTCCTCACATTTTTGTAAATATTTTATTATATCTCTTCATGTGACAACACTGAAGAAATTACACTTTGCTACAATGTAAAGTAGTGAGTGTACAGCTTGTATAACAGAGTAAATTTGTTGTACCCTCAAAATAACTCAACACACAGCCATTAATGTCTAAACCGCTGGCAATAAAAGTTTGTACACCCCTAAGTGAAAATTTACAAAGTGGGCCCAATTAGCTATTTTCCCTCCCCAGGGTCATGTGACTCATTAGTGTTACAAGGTCTCAGGTGTGAATGGGGAGTAGGTGTGTTAAATTTGGGGTTATCGCTCTCACTCCCTCATACTGGTCACTGGAAGTTCAACATGGCACCTCATGGCAAAGAACTCTCTGAGGATCTGAAAAAAATTAATTTTGCTCTTCATAAAGATAGCCTAGGTTATAAGAAGATTGCCAAGACCCTGAAACTGAGCTGCAGCATGGTGGCCAGGACCATTTAGCGGTTTAACAGGACAGGTTTCACTCTGAACAGGCTTCGCCATTGTCAACCAAAGAAGTTGAGTGCACGTGCCCAGCATCATATCCAGAGGTTGTCTTTGGGAAATAGACGTATTAGTGCTGCCAGCATTGCTGCAGAGGTTGAAGGGGTGGGGGGGGGGGGGTCAGCCTGTCAGTGCTCAGACCATACGCTGAACACTGCATCAAATTGGTCTGCATGGCTGTCTTCCCTCTTCTAAAGATGATGCACAAGAAAGCCTGCAAACAGTTTGCTAAAGACAAACAGACTAAGGACATGGATTACTGGAACCATGTCCTGTGGTCCGATGAGACCAAGGTAAACTTTTTTGGTTCAGATGGTGTCAAGCATGTGTGGCAGCAACCAGGTGAGGAGTACAAAGACAAGTGTGTCTTGCCTACAGTCAAGCATGGTGGTGGCGGGAGTGTCATGGTCTGGGGCTGCATGAGTGCTGCCGGGGCTACAGTTCACTGAGGGAACCATGAATGCCAACATGTACTGTGACATACTGGAGCCTCCTCAAACGGAAGGTGGAGGAGCGTAACATCCACCAGCTCTTTGATGTCGTCATAGAGGAGTGGAAGAGGACTCCAGTGGCAACCTGTGAAGCTCTGGTTAAGGCAGTGCTGGAAAATAATGGTGGCCACACAAAATATTGCCATTTTGGGCCCAATTTGCACATTTTCACTTAGAGGTGTACTTATTTTTGTTGCCAGCAGTTTAGACATTAATGGCTGGGTGTTATTTTGAGGAGACAGCAAATTTACACTGTTATACAAGCTGTACACTCACTACTTTACATTGTAGCAAAGTGTAATTTCTTCAGTGTTGTCACATGAAAAGATATAATAAAATATTTTTAAAAATGTGAGGGGTGAACTCACTTTTGTGAGATACTGTAAGTCTTACTATAGGCTTACCTATAGATTAAAATTGTCCATGGGATTTAACGTGATTGTAAAGGCTCGTTTTTTATTTTTTTTAAATAACAAACATATCGTACTTACCTCCACTGTGCAGCTAGTTTTGCACAGAGTGGCCCCCAACCTCGTCTTCTGGGGTCCCTCAGCGGCTCTTGTGGCTCCTCCCCACATCAGATAACCCCCCTAGGAGAAGCGCTCTCCCGGGGGGGGTTACCTTGTGGGTGCGCTCCCGAGTCCAGCATTTGCGTCCATAGACACGAATGTTAGACTCGGCCCCGCCCCCTGGCGCCCGCGTCATTGGATTCGATTGACTGCAGCGGGAGCCAATGGCTGCGCTGCTATCAATCTATCCAATCAAGGGCTGGGACCCCATGGAGAGAGGGACAGCGTGTCCCCGCTGAGGGAAATATGGGGCTCTGGTGAGTAAAACGGGGGGCTGGGGGGCCGGTCACTACATAGGATGCATTAAGGTGAAAAAACACGCAGGTTTACAACCCCTTTAACTCCCACTTTAAATTATGTTTTTTTTTTTTTTTTTTTTTACATCTACCTGGAATTCATGTTTGATCTCCTCAGAAATGGAGCACAAATAATCAGCTTGCTATTCATGGCAGTCAGGTGACAATATAGAATTTTAGCAGGTTGGTGTTTTTTTTCAGTCCCTGGTTCAACTAAATGGAAATAAAAAGATATGACCTGGTGTAAGCCAGTACTATGTCACAGGTAGTAATGAGCTCATTGACTAATATGCATAGAAAGGATATTTCTATCTAGAGAAAATAAGTTTGTCTAATGCCTGCCAGGTTGTTTTTGAACAATTTGATCCCCTCATATTTGGTTACCTTACAGAATCTTCAGGACCAAAACTCCTTCTAGGAACACCACATGTCTGGAGTTTGTAGATACTTCACTTGTTTACTTGGGCATCTTGCCAGTACTCAGGGGTTCTCCTACATTTCAGAAACACATGACTATGGTATTAACTACGGCTACTGCTATTAAACAATGACCCCATCCCTTCCCCTAATAACCACACAAGACTTGAATGGGGTAAATTGGCCAAAACTGACATTTTTATTAACCAAAATATATATAACCCAATATATATATATATATATATATATTGTGAGGGGGTTAGCTCGGCAGCGGGTGTGTGTGACCCCCGGGATGGGCTCCCCACACAAAACAGGCCCAGCAAACGGAGGTTGTGGTTTTCAAAATCAAAAAAAGGTGCGGTTTATTTTCTATTTACAGTGACAAAACACAGCAAAGCCAAAAGAAACATAAACAAATTAAATCCTGGTCAACTTGACCTCTGACTAAACATACAGGTTTCCTAACTAACAACTGGGATCAGCCTAGTGCTGTCCTAGTCCCTAAGTCCCTGGTTTTAAATGTCTAAGCAAATAGCCACACAGGCTTTTTCTCACCGCACAGGGGTTCACTCTCCCAAGACAGTCCACACAGGTCTGGTTCCAGGCATGAGCTCACATCTAATGAAGCTGGGAGTTCTTATAGAGGCCTAAATGAGCTGACAAGCTTCAGCTGGCCTCATCAACTTCCTGTCTGTACGACGCCCCACACTCTCCCTAGAGGTATGAGTCATCCATGAGCCTACTAGCCTCAGCTGGGCTTATACAACTCTCCACCCTAGTTGTATAAGTCAGCATAAAGCCTGAATCTGGGAGAAATATATCTACCCCCCTGGATGCAACCAGGTGACTTTACCTTCCTGCTGTCACATACCCCCCCCTCTTGTTTTAACCTCGGGGTTGGAACACCAGCAATCAGGCATTCATGTACTCGAGACAAAGCATCCACATTCCCCATTTGAACGCCAGGGCGATGCTTTACTGTGAAGTTGAATTCCTGGAGGGCCAGGAACCACCTATTCACTCTTCTATTTGTTTCCTTGTTTTGAGCCATCCACTTTAACGGAGCGTGATCCGTAACCATGTCAAAGTGCCTACCCAGCAGGTAGTACCGAAGGGAATCTAGAGCCCACTTCACCGCTAAACACTCCTTTTCAACGGTGGCATAATTTACCTCATGGGACTTCAACTTCCTGCTGAGGTAAATGACTGGGTGCTCTTCCCCGTTCCAGACCTGGGACAATACTGCTCCTAACCCCACATCTGACGCATCACTTTGTACGACAAAGTCTTTAGAGAAGTCGGGTGAGTACAACACTGGCTGGCTACATAAGGCTTGTTTCAAGAATTGGAATGCTGCCTCAGCCTCGGGGGTCCATTTAATCATGACCGCCCCTTTCCCCTTCGTCAGGTTGGTTAGGGGCACAGCCTTAGAAGCAAAGTGGGGAATGAATCGCCGATAATACCCAGCGATTCCCAGAAAGGCTCGTACCTGCTTCTTGCTGTTGGGACGTGGCCAACTCTGGATGGCCTCGACTTTGTTGAGTTGGGGTTTTATTACTCCCCTCCCAATGGTGTACCCAAGATATTTGGCCTCCTCCTGCCCAATGGTACACTTCTTGGGGTTAGCCGTAAACCCCGCTTCCCGAACAGAGTCCAGGACTGCTTGCACTTTTGGCAGATGTGAGGCCCAATCTGTGCTATGGACAATTACGTCATCCAGGTAAGCCGCAGCATACTTCCGATGGGGCCTCAGCATCTGGTCCATTTTCCGCTGGAACGTGGCCGGCGCATTCTGTAACCCGAACGGCATTCTTTTATATTGGAACGCCCCGTCTGGGGTTACAAATGCGGTTTTCTCTTTGGCCAATTTGGCCAGGGGGATTTGCCAATACCCTTTTGTGAGGTCAAGAGTCGTCATGTATCGGGCTGTTCCCAGCCGGTCGATCAACTCATCTATACGTGGCATGGGGTAGGTGTCAAATTTTGTAACTTTGTTCAACTGACGAAAATCGTTACAAAATCGCCAGCTCCCATCCGGTTTAGGCACCAACACAATGGGACTAGACCAATCACTTTGGGACTCCTCTATCACCCCTAAGTTCAGCATTTTCTGTACTTCCTCCCGTATTGCCTCCCGTCGGGCCTCTGGGATCCGATAGGGTTTTAACTTCACCCTTTCACCGGGCGGGGTAATGATGTCATGCTCTACCCCAGATGTTTGTCCCGGCAGCTCAGAGAATACCTCCTTGTTGCGAAGCACAAACTCCTTAACCTCCTGTTGTTGGGGTTGTGACAAGGTGGCTGCTATTCCAACCTCAGGAATCACGCAACCAGTTTGAGCTGGTGACCAAGTGTCTGCGACTAGGGACTCTCTATCCCTCCAGGCTTTCAACAGATTAACGTGATAGATCTGTTCGGGCTTTCGCCTTCCTGGTTGTCTGACCTTGTAATTCACTTCGCTCACTTTTTCCATTATCTCGTAGGGGCCTTGCCATTTGGCAAGGAATTTACTTTCAACCGTAGGGACAAGTACCAGTATCCTATCCCCCGGGGAAAAGGTACGGGTCTTGGCTCCACGGTTGTACACTCTCTGCTGTGCTAACTGCGCTTGGGCCAAATGTTCCTTCACGATGGGCATTACCTGTGCAATTCGGTCTTGCATCAGGGCGACATGCTCAATCACACTCCTGTGGGGAGAACTCTCACTTTCCCAAGTTTCCTTGGCAATATCCAACAGCCCTCTTGGGTGTCTCCCATACAGTAACTCAAAGGGGGAGAATCCCGTAGAGGATTGGGGCACCTCCCTAATAGCAAACATCTGATAAGGAAGTAGACAGTCCCAATCCTTTCCATCTCTATCCACCACTTTCTTCAACATTTGCTTTAGGGTTTTGTTGAATCTTTCAACCAGCCCATCGGTTTGGGGGTGATACACAGATGTACGTAATTGCGTCACTTTGAACAATTTACACAGCTCCTTCATAACCCGGGACATAAAGGGTGTACCTTGGTCCGTAAGCAGTTCTCTACAAATACCCACCCGGCTAAACACAAGAGATAGCTCTTTGGCTATGGTTTTGGCCGAGGTATTTCGGAGAGGGATCGCTTCTGGATAACGGGTGGCATAGTCCATTATAACTAATATGTACTGGTGCCCCCTAGCGGACTTGATTATAGGACCTACCAAATCCATGGCGATCCTCTCAAACGGGACCTCAATGATGGGTAGAGGGACCAGCGGGCTACGGAAATGTGGCATCGGGGCCGACCTCTGACACACAGGGCAGGAGGAACAATAATTTTCTATGTCCTTTATCACCCCCGGCCAATAGAATCTCTGTAATACCCTCTCTCGGGTTTTCTCTGTCCCCAGATGACCTCCAAGAATGTGCCCATGGGCCAACTCCAACACCAACTTCCTGTAAGGTTTGGGCACCACAAGCTGCTCAACGGTTTCTTCTGCCCTTTTTGCCACCCGATACAGTAGGTCCTTCTCTACGCTGAAGTATGGGTAAGTGCAGGTATTATCTGGGTTCACTAACTCGCCATCTATTTTCACTACGTTTTCCCGTGCATTTATTAGGGCGGGGTCTTTCAACTGTTCTGTGGCAAAGTTTTCCCTGTGAACCTCAAGATCAGAAAACTCCACAGACGGTAGGTTTTCGTCTGAGGAGGTGGGCTCCTCTCCAGTTTCTTGAGTCTCCCCTGCCAATACTGATAAGGGAAATTCCGGAGAGTCCTCACCACTCTCAGGGGAGTTCTGGCTATCCCATTCCTGGTACATAGGGGCACCAGTGGGGGGCTCAGGATCATCCCACAGTTCCCAGAACTTCGGAAAATCCCTTCCCACAATGGCGTCATGCGGTAACTGAGATACTAAGCCCACTGGATGAGAGAGGGTACCTTTGGGGGTCTCGAAACACACTGTAGTCACTGGATACTCTCGGGTGTCCCCATGCACACAAATAACAGCTACCTTGCTATTCCCAGAGACCTCTGTTTTAACTAACTCAGCCTTTATCAGGGTCACAAGGCTACCTGAATCCAGCAATACCACAACATTTCTACCATTAACACACATTTTGCATAAATGTTTCTCAGTTCCTCGAATGGCAGTGCATGCGACTGTCGCACACAGCGACTGACGTCTGCCCATCAGAAAGTCACACTGCATGGGTTCCTCCACAACCGGGCAATTGGCTGCAATATGTCCCGCTTGCCGGCAGCGGTAGCAAACGATCCTTCTTGCTGCCTCTTGAGCCGCTGATTTCCCAGGCTGTTCTCGCCAAACTTGGGGTAGAGCTCCCACCCTCTCACTCTCTCCACCCTCACCCCTTGGAATCCTCTTATCCGCCCCTGGGGATGGTCTGGTCTTAGGGTGGAAAGTCCGAGTGTCTCTGGAAGAGGCCGTCAGGTTCTCTGTAGCCAAGTATTTCTCCACACGATCCACAAGACCATCGGCCGTCTCTGGGTCTCCATGGCTTACCCACTTTTGGATGGCAGTAGGAAGAGCTCTCAAAAACCGATCCATTACAACACGTTCCACAATCTTTGGTGCGGACAAAGTCTCTGGCTGTAGCCACTTTCTGCTTAGGTGAATGAGATCATACATTTGAGACCTGGGGGGTTTTCCAAGCTGGAAAGTCCAGTTATGCACACGCTGAGCCCGGACAGCCTGGGTGACACCCAGCCTTGCCAATATTTCAGCTTTTAGCATCACATAGTCTTTTGCTTGGTCAGGCTCTAGGTCATAGTAAGCCTTCTGCGATTCACCAGTTAACAGAGGAGCCACCAGTCCAGCCCACTGCTCCTCAGGCCACTTTTCTCTTTCAGCAGTCCTTTCAAATGTGGTCAAAAATACCTCTGGATCATCCTCTCCAGTCATTTTTGTCAATAAACGACTCACCCCAAAGGACGCGGTATTAGTGGGACGGCTTTCCTCACTGGTCTGCGGACGTTGCTGCATTACTGCTTCCATTTGTTGTAGTCTCTGCTCTTGCTTCTGTAACAGGTCTATGAAGCGGGCCTCAGATTGCTGCTGGGCTTGTTGCTGAGCTGCAAGGCTCTGTTGATGAGCTTGCTGCTGGGCTGCGAAGTTCTGTTGTTGAGCTGCAAGGCTCTTTTGCAAACCTGCATTTGTCTGCTGTTGATTGGCATTTGCTAGAGCCAGCTGCTTCAGTATCTCCTCCATGCTGGCTTAAAAAAAAACTGCCACTGGTTCTCCACCAACTGTGAGGGGGTTAGCTCGGCAGCGGGTGTGTGTGACCCCCGGGATGGGCTCCCCACACAAAACAGGCCCAGCAAACGGAGGTTGTGGTTTTCAAAATCAAAAAAAGGTGCGGTTTATTTTCTATTTACAGTGACAAAACACAGCAAAGCCAAAAGAAACATAAACAAATTAAATCCTGGTCAACTTGACCTCTGACTAAACATACAGGTTTCCTAACTAACAACTGGGATCAGCCTAGTGCTGTCCTAGTCCCTAAGTCCCTGGTTTTAAATGTCTAAGCAAATAGCCACACAGGCTTTTTCTCACCGCACAGGGGTTCACTCTCCCAAGACAGTCCACACAGGTCTGGTTCCAGGCATGAGCTCACATCTAATGAAGCTGGGAGTTCTTATAGAGGCCTAAATGAGCTGACAAGCTTCAGCTGGCCTCATCAACTCCCTGTCTGTACGACGCCCCACACTCTCCCTAGAGGTATGAGTCATCCATGAGCCTACTAGCCTCAGCTGGGCTTATACAACTCTCCACCCTAGTTGTATAAGTCAGCATAAAGCCTGAATCTGGGAGAAATATATCTACCCCCCTGGATGCAACCAGGTGACTTTACCTTCCTGCTGTCACAATATATATATATATAAAACTCTCAATAATTAACATAAAAACACATTAACCTTTTATTTATAACTTCCAGTATTTAATACCACCCTGGGGCACAAGGTCCAATCGGCATAACCCCTCACTGTACCTGCTAATCACTTCTAGGCCTCCAGCCGCTAAAACCTCAGACTCAGAGACAACTAGCAGGTACCCATATACCAACTGGTAGCCTTCTAGGTGCCCATCTGACCTAGCAAGGACCTTGCACCACACCACCACGTCCGCTACTCGCGGCCATCAACAACCCCCACACCTGTAAAACAAATGATCCCTTAAAAAACAGGACGGGATGGTGGGAAGCTTCTTACCTCCTGCACTCCTCGTGGCGACTGGCCCCTCCCCTTCCTTTCCCTGGGCTGAACTTCCTCCTCCCCTTTGCTCTGCCACCTCACGCTGCCCCCTACGTCCTAGAGACTCCGCCCCGTTAACCCATGTCATGCCGGCCCTCCACCTACACCTTCGGCACTGCTCCATGCCTCTCTCTGACAGTGTAACTGGCTTCTGTCTAATTTTAGCTCAACATGAGTATTTGAGAGATCCCCCCGAACCACCCCCCCCCCTGGCAGCAGTCGGCCATAGATGTAGATCTTCCCCATTCTATATAAGGGCAGATCAAGAGACTGTCAACTCATGTCTAAGGCCATCTTTAAACTCATTACTTTGGAAGCTTGTTACCAGAATATTAGACTGTAATAAGATGCTAGGGAGGACTTAGAGCACACTGGAAAGAGTAAATGGGTTACCAAATGTGCAGTCCCAGTCTGACCACTCTTAGGGGTGTGAGTCTCTTATATCATGGGATATTAGTTATCGAGAGAGGTTTTATTACCTACCTGATAAATCACCACCCTGCTTTCTCTTCCAACAGCCGGGGACCTGACATCATGAAATCATTGCCCTATCTGTCTATGGGTAGTCTAAACTACCTAGGTGACCTCCACCAAGTAGAGCCTAATGCCGCGTACACACAATCGGAATCTCCGACAAGAAATCTTCGATGTGAGCTTTTGGTCGGAAATTCTGACCGTGTGTATGCTCCATCGGACATTTTCTGTCGAAAAGTTTCCGAAAACAAAAATTTGAGAGCTTGTTCTCAAATTTTCCGACCAGAAAAGTTCTTGTCGGAAATTCCGATCGTCTGTATGCAATTCTGACACACAAAAAAATACGCATGCTCAGGATCAAGCAGAAGAGCCGAACTGCCTATTGAACTTCATTGATCTCGGCTCATCGTACGTCTTGTACGTCACCGCGTTCTTGACGGTCGGAATTTCCGACAACATTTGTGTGACCGTGTGTATGCAACACACGTTTGAGCCAACATTCCGTTGGAAAAAAAATCCATGGTTTTCTTGTCGGAATTTCCGAAACCTGTGTACGCAGCATTAGATTGTGGTTAGACAAGAACATATTTCTTCTGGCATATGCAGCTTGTTCTCAACATAACCTCTACTAACAATATGACTATGATGGGTATGCCAAAACATTGCAAAAATGTTTGTCAGGTGCATTATAGTGGAGAAAATTATATTTTGTAGTAAAGTGTGGAAAGACTTCTTATCAAATAAGGTACACGTGAGCTATCAGGAAACTTGCATTAGAAGAAATGCAGTTGTTGTCATTTTAAACCTCCTGTTGGAAATGACTTGCTTGGACTTCAATATTTTGTGTTGCTGACTATCAACAAGTATGCACCACGTTAAGTCAGTGTGAATCCAGAATACATGGTCTGTATAGTTTTCTAGGTCCAACACTTAGAAAGTATTGAAGTGGATGGCTTAGCATAGAAGCCAGGCAACTTTGCTTAATTCTTTTTTTTTTTTTAATTCTTTATTTCTATATTTTTCTTACAAGCAAGATTATAAACATGAAAGGAAACATTTTGCATTTTACTAATCAGTTATGCCATCTTAATATTAATAAAACAAAAACATGAATTGCCTGTATCTTTCTTTTCCCCTCCCTGCCGTTCTGCAAGAGCAGTCATCTACACCCATCCCCTTAACCCCGAAAAAGAAAAAAAAAAAAAAGGGAAAGGGTACCTGCCTGCCGGGTACAGTAGACAACATGGTATCTCTGCTAATAAGCTTCCAGACCCTATTCCCAATTTTATTCTTCTCTGTCTTTTCCGAATAATTTTTTCCCTTTTTCCGATTTTACAAACTCTTCCAATGGTGCCCATATTTCATGAATTTGTTCCTGTCTTCCCATAGTTCTGGGCCATAGATTTTCCATTATCCAAATTCTTCTAATTTTATTCCGCCACATAGAAATAGGAGGTGTTCGTGTTTCTTTCCAACACAAAGATATGCAGCTTTTCGCTGCATTCACCATGTGGCATATTATTGAGTTCTTGTATATTTTCATTGGGATTTGGGAACTTTGTAGCAGGAAAAAGGCTGGATCGTCAGGGACTTGATATTCCGTAAACATTTGCGTTATACTCTGAACTTCCAACCAGAACTGTCTAATCACTGGGCATTGCCAAAAGATATGAAAAATAGTCCCGCGCTCACAACAATTTCTCCAACATCTATCTGTCGCTTCCGAAGAAAATTTATTCAAAATTGCTGGAGTGTAGTACCATCGTGTTAACAATTTATAGTTAGATTCCTGTATCTTGGTACATCTAGAGGCACTCAGTGCCAACTGTACCACTTTCCTACTCTGGATTGAGGAGAACCTTTGATTCAAATCTCTCTCCCATTTGCTCAAACTTCTCATTTTATAATCCTCTGGAGGTATTACCAGAAGAGCATATATTTTGGACATGACATGGGAGAGGGATTCCTTTTCTTCACAATATGTCTCGAATCTTGTACGTGGTCTACAGTATTTCTCCATCGGGCCTAGGGATACCAAAAAGTGTCGCATTTGTCGTGGCTGCCAAGCAGACATTTCAAATTGACCTCCTTGTTGGGTCATAGATTCTATAGAAGGCCAATTATCTAAATTCATAAAATGTGATACTTGATATAATCCCCTGTCTCTAAGTCCCTGAAAACCTCTGACTTCCAACCCTGGCGGAAACGCTGGATTTCCCAGGATTGGTGTCAAAGGTGAGTGTTCTGTAGATATTCTAGGATTCCGACTTGTCTTATATCCTATTTGCAGTGTAGGGCCTATCGTAGGGTGCATTTTCAATGAGGAAGGTAAAGATGTATAACACCAAATGGCTCTGCTTAATGGGATAGTACTTATTTGTTGTTCAATTTTGGTCCATAATTTATACTCTGTGTGCCTACACCAATCAATAATCCTACCTAACTGGGCTGCCTGATAATACTTATACATATCTCTGGCCGCAATTCCACCCCACTCATTCAGTATTGTCAGCAAACCTCTATTGATCCTTGGTCGTCTACAGGCCCAAATAAATTTCGAAAACTCTATCCCTATTTGGCTAAAGTAGGTCCTGGGAATATATATAGGTAATGCCTTTAAGATGATGCATCTCCCAAACCAGGAGTGCATGCCCTTATTCCATTTTTTTTAGAAGTGTTTTAACTGTCATAAGTAATGGTCGAAAATTCATATCATAGATCTTTGTTAAATTTGGGGGGGATCTGTGTCCCTAAGTAATTTAATGCCGTTGTCGTCCATCTAAATTTAAAATTATGTTGAAGATTTCTACTTAAATGTCCCTGCATTGCCACTCCCATCGCTTCCGACTTACTATAATTTATCCTAAAGCCAGACAGAGCTCCGTACTGTTCTATTTCTTTCAAAAGATTAAACTTTGCTTAATTCTCTTCAGATCACACAGATCTACAGGCAGCTATTTAGATGAAGCCAAATTTGATTCTCTCAATTCGATCAGCTATCTCATTATCTAATTCTTACAGGCTCCTTTAGCACACCATTAATTTATGCAACGCTCCACACACATATATATTGTATGTTCACTTCAATTCCTGCCCTCAAGGAGCTCATAATCTAAGGTTTAAATTCATATACTAAGGTCAATTTAGATAGGAGCTGATTAACATATCAGCATGTCTGAGAAGAAACTAGAGTACCCAGAGAAAACCCTTGCAGGCACAGGCAGAACATGCTAACTCCAGGCAGGTAGTGCTGTGGTTGAGATTTGAACCAATGACCCTAGTGCTGCTAGGCGGAAGTGCTAACTACTTAGCCACTGTGCTATACAGAAATTTTCTGACTTGGTTTAAAATACACCATAGAACACTAAGGTAATTAATTATTATTATGCAGGATTTATATAGTGCCAACAGTTTGCGCTGCGCTTTACAACATGAGGGCAGACAGTACAGTTACAATACAATTCAATACAGGAGGACTCAGAAGGCCCTGCTTGTTAGAGCCTAAAATCTAAGAAGGAGGGTCAAGTGATACAAAAGGTAATAACTGTGGGGGATGAGCTGATGGAGAAAATAAAAGATCAGTTGTTAGGTGGAGGCAGGATAAAACTTTATATAATTTTTTTCACCAAAGATTTTCACCCCAAGTTAACACATTTTCTAACGTGACTCATCGGAAAATGTGTGATTTTTTGGAGAAGATTGTGCGAATGCTGTGACAAAAATATATACTAGACTAGACTAGACTATATACTAGATATAACAGTGGCGGCTGGTGTTTTTTTTTGGGGGGGCAAACAACCACCGATCCCCCCTAGCGGCACCCCCCCACCCCCCGCTCTTTGCCGGTCGGTCCAGCACTTATCCTATTATGGCGGGTGGCATGCAGCACGGTGCAGTGGCTTGGCTCTGAGTCCTCTCCTCCATGGCGGCTTCCAGCTCCTCCCCTCCTCCACCTAGGCATCCAATAGGATCGCCTATTCTTTCAGCCAATTGGGTGACCGGTGTCAAAACCCACTTCCTGATTGGCCAGGAGGAGGATCAGTGTTACAACAGCGAATATTAATTTGCTGTTGTAACACACCTGGATGGGATCGGAGCACACTCTGCGATCCGAGCCAACCCTATATTGAACCCTTTTAGAACCTCAGGCTCTGATCTCTAATGTGCTTAAAAAAAAACAGCCCCCCGCATTTGAATTCATGTGCCGGAGTCCTGAAAGGGGCCGGATGCATGAATAGGAAAGGCGGCAATGAACGGGGGGGGGGCGGTGCCCATGCACCCTTAATGGATGGGCCGCCCCTGATATATAATAGACCCATAGTCATTACTTTTTCCATAGGAAAATGAAGATGAATGTTTTGGCACATATGCATTGAACTACACCCCATCAGCTAAAGCAGGGAGGGAAATTATGGTGGGGTCCTGGTGGGAATGATTGGCCAAAGATCTGTTTTTAAAAAAAATATATATATATATATATATATATATATACATATATATATATATATATATATATATATATATATATATATATATACCTGTATATACAGTATATACAAAACCATTACACCAAAGTATCCTTACCTGTGCTTCAAACTGTCAACTGCCTGTGAAATTAATTAGTATTATTCCAGAGTCCATGGGTGACAGGGAAAAGGAGATTTATAAGGCCTGCAGACTTGAATGTTTTGGGCCACCAAGTGGGGAAAGGTCACTGGTCATTGGCTGGCAATGCTTTTGGCCTTATGCAGTTTAACAGCTGCACAATAATTTCATCTGTTGTTAGATATGTTATGGTCTGTGGTTGGTGTTTAGTGAAAGCAGCTGTGTAAGTGCAGGGAGTGAGGGCCTACGGAATTTGTTCTGTAGACTATTAGGTGGGCCCTTGGTCAACAGGGGTCAGAGCATGTTGCAAAACAAAGCAGTTGAACCCGTGCAAGCTTGATGAGTCCCCTACACAACCCTAAGATCTCAGCCAGCTGCTGCAACACTCAGTGCCATTTGACACTCGATAACTTCATATGGCAAACGGATTGCTCTTATTCAAACACAAATTAACTCTTTAAAGCCAACCAAGAAAGTCCATTATATCATTTTAAGATTGAAGCGCTACAAGCAAATAACGAAGTATACATTGGTATATATATATATATATATATATATATATATAAATGTACATATATATATATATATATATATATATATATATATATATATATATATATACAGTATATATATATATATATCCGGTTTCCTCCCACACTCCAAAGACATGCTGGTAGGTTAATTGGATCCTGTCTAAATTATCCCTAGTATGTGTATGTATGAATGTGAGTGTGGGGACCTTAGAGTGTAAGCTCCTTGAGAGTAGGGACTGATGTGAATGTACAATGTATATGAATAGCGCTGCGTAAATTGACGGCGCTATATAAGTACCTGAAATAAAATAAAGTATATATACATATATTTATATATATATATATAAATTTATATTATATATATATATATATATATATATATATATATATATACCACAACATTTTAACTGCTATAAAAAAAACTGATAATCATCCAACAGAAAAGATGTATTGGTACTGATCCGGTTATATCTATATAAATAAAAAAAAAACACAAAAACCAGCACAAGCAGCATAACTTACAGTCTGTGACCCTTGTGCTGATGCCTGAGGTGAACTCCTCCACCCATGCCCTCCCTACCCCCGCCAAGAGCTTCAAGTGTAGCAGGGGTTAATAGAACTAAGGGGCTGTTAAAGGCTCTCATCAAGATAGTCAAACTACGCCTGTCCATTCCTCCCAGCTGCTCAATTCATCAAAGCCAAAGTACAGCTTCTATGAATGGAAAGCGATCTATGAATGGGGAAAGAGTGGATCATTGAAATGATCGCCCCCTTCATTAATAGATTCTGTTTCATTCATAGAAGCTGTAGTACAGCTTTTATGAATGGAGCAGTTGGGTGGAAAGGGCAGGCTTATTTGGGCTCCCTTGATGAGAGCCTGTCTCAGGTCCCTTGACTCTGTTAAACCCCCACCTGAAGTAATGAGGGGTATGGACAGAAGAGGATTTCACCTAAAAGAAGAGGCAACAGCACAAGGCACACATCCTACTGACAGTAAGTTATGTCCCTTGTTCTGTTTTTGTTCATTTTTTTGGCTGTACTTAGACTTTAAAGGGTAACTCCACTTTCGTAGCGGAAAAAAATTAACAAACAAAAAAATAATATAGCGTTATGTTATTAAAAAAATTACCTTTCTTTTTCAATCTGCAGCACTGTAATTCTCTGTAAAATGCAATGCAATATGGCTACCTAGAGGTACCCCTAGGTATGTAATTTCCTGCTTGTGTAATTGCCTTACTGATTTTCCCAGAAGTCTGCACTAAGATACAAATTCGATTTTGAGCAAAAATTACATTTTTGGTGAGATATTCCCAATAGATAATCATGTCTAAAGGGATAAAGGCCCTGCAATTTTCCTCATTAGAGCCCTGCAGGTGCAGCAGCTTATTGATAATTATCAAACCACTCCCATACAGATTCACTCACACAGCTATTTCTTCAGACTAACAAAAGGTAGGACTCTGCAACAAAGTTTGTTAAAATCCTTGCAATGTACATAGATCACCCAGAGAGGAATATTTTTATCTCAACAAAAGTGGAGTTATTCCTTAATGATTTCTTTTTTTAAGAACCTATAACACCACAACTAATTTTATGGTGCAGTACAATATTTAGAAGGTGTTCATATGTTACAAGTAAAAAATAAATAAAGTGTAGCACACTCTAGCTAGTGAGTGGTAGAAGTGGGTTTTTTTTGACAGGGCAGGAAAATTTGGGCAGGCCTAGCTGGTGGCTAGGCCTGTTTGTTTTCATTCTGGGCTGGGAGTTTCTCAGGGAGAGTTGGATGACTGACAGGTGGCATCACCATCACCACCGCCTTCCTTCTAGAAGGTCCTGGAAGGAGAGGAGGGGAGGAGAGGTGGAGCAGCTTAAGGTATCTGGGGAGCCTTGACCAATCCCCAACTTGGATTGGCAGGAAGCAGGCTTCCTTAAATACCTGCAGTCTGCCAAGCTGGGGAGGAGTTGTCGGGTGGAAGAGCTGGAGTGAGAGTGTGTGGAGGCTGTCAGGCCCACTGGCAGCTCCCCAGTGTGGGCTGGGGCTCGGGTGCATCCGAGAGGAGTGAAGAGATCCCGGAATCAAAGGCACATGAGAGAGCAGGAGAGAGGACAGCGGGAGAGAGCACTCTAAGGGGGTTATTTACTAAAACTGGAGCGTGCAAAATCTGGTGCAGCTCTGCATAGAAACCAATCAGTTTCCAGGTTTGATTGCCAAAGCTTAATTGACCAAACTGAAATTAGAAGCTGATTGGCTACCATGCACAGCTGCACCAGATTCTGAGTGCACCAGTTTTAGTAAATTTCCCCCCTAAGAGTCTCCAGGAGGACTACTGGTCGCAGTCAGGAGGGCTGGTTAGTAAACACAGACGGGAGGACTGGGGAGGCATGCCTGAGAGAACTGGGAGATTGCAGTTTGAGAGATGGGTGCAGAACCAGTGGAGAGAGGACTTTGGAGAAGGGCAGTGGAAAGGGGTCTTTGCAGCCAGGCTGGCTGGCAGGGCCTGAAGAGAGCTATCTGGGAACTATTCTACACCACAGGGGCCCGAGGTTCCTGCCCGCAAAAGGCAGTTCAGTGAGCCCTGGCTGAAGCAGCGTCAGGCCTACCCATGCGGTGCCAGCTGGTTCGGAGGAGTGACAGTCTGCAGAAAGGGAAGTGCTGGTGGAGGAACAGTCTGCAGCAAGTGAAGTGCTGGAGGAGGAATAGTGTGCAGCAAGTGAAGTGCTGGAGAGATGATTGAGGTGTATGTGCAGGGAGTGTACATAGTAGTCCCAATTGATTGATCTACAATTCACAATAGATTGTTCTGCAATTCACAATTGATTGATCTACAATTCACAATTGATTGCTCTTCAATTTAAACAGGGATCTATCACAGAATCTAACTCACAAAAACTTAGGCAGTAACCCAAAGAAATAAGTAAATCATGTACTTTGCTACATGTAAAAGCTATTAGTTGCTCTTCATTTGCTCCATTGCCCCTTCCGTCAGTAAAACAGCCAGCTAGTAGTTTGTTTGATGTAAGACAAAAGCTTTTACATGTGTAAATATGACTTGCTGCACTTATACTGTTGCTGCAGTCTTACCAATTTCGGAGGTTGCCATATAGAATTTGATAGAAGAGACTGATTCAAGCGCTCACGCTGTGTGGGTGTTTACTAAAGGGCAATAAACTCTTGCTATCAAATACATATATTTATCAGTGTGCTCAACAGTAATTATAAGACCAGGTGCAGTCACTGCCTTTTTAATTGAGAACATGGCAAAACTTCTTTCTGCTCTTGTTCTGCCTTCACATATTGGCCAAGACAAAGAGAAAGTTGTAATGGGAAGGACTGAAAATCTTTGGCCTGGGGGCAAAACACAACCAAGTGGGACTTTCATGGCAGGAACTGAATTGATTGGTGGGCAAGGTGAAAAGTGTGAACACTTAGGTATATAATGCCCATTGTGTGTCACAGCAGGCCCAAATCTGAACGTTGCAGCATCTCCAGCTCAATATATCTTACTTTTACTGGCTTTGTGGGTCGCTATGATGTGAGGATTTGGTATTCATAACGCAATCATCTTCTATCCAAAATTACAAAGTTCAGAAGTATTCAGTTGTACTTTTTATAAGCAATACCATTCTACAGTTGAAGGTACAGAGATAACTTTCCATTTTACCTTTCTGATGTCTACTACAATCATCAATCACCTCTGCTAGCCAATGTCTACATATCACAGGGACAGCTCATATGAGAACATATTAATCAATCAATGACTAAGCCAGTGTGACAGGTCCAGCTGTGAGATTGACAGATAGAACCACCCAATAAGAGTGAGAGGAGATCTTAAAAGCCATCACACTTAGACCTCAAGAGAAGAGTCACCATGTAACACAGGATTACCAGATGCATCTGGACATCATCTTTAGAAAAAATATAAAGTTTTTATCTATTCCTTAGGAATTTTGATATTTACCAGCATGCAATATATTCAGCATGTAGAGAGCATATATGTAACCAAACTCACACCTGCTTAAAAGAGGAAGTAAACCCTCTTTTTTTTAAAAAAAAAACACCCTGCAAGGCAAAGGCATAATGAGCTAGTATGCATAGCATACTAGCTCATTATAAAGTACTTACCTGAGATCGAAGCCCCCACAGCGGTGCTTGTTGCCCTCCTCCGTCGGCGCCATCTCTCCACGTGTGACTTCCGCATATCGCGGCTCCGGCGCTGTGACTGGCCGGAGCCGCCATGATGTCACTAGCGCGCATGCGCGCAGGTGCCGCCACTAACGGCAAGATCGCCGTTACTTGCGACACGCTCAGTGCGCCTGCGCACCGTTGTCTACGGCGCATGCACCGTAGACATCGGTGCCTTTCTTTTGCAAATATCTCCTAAACTGTGTAGGTTTAGGAGATATTTGTTGCACCTACAGGTAAGCCTTAATCTAGGCTTACCTGTAGGTTAAAGTGGTCTGTAAGGGTTTACAACCACTCTAAGGAGAAATATGATAGCAACTACATGGTACAAAATACACCTTTCCATTTCTGTTGAGAACTGGATGCTATCTGCCTTATGAATAGATAGATAGATTGATAGATAGATATACAGACAGACCCTTCTACTCCTTTACTGGTACAAAGAAAGCTGACACTAGTTACTGTGGTTTCCTTTACAAACATTCTGTACTCTTACTTAGTTATATTCATGGCACAGATGTAGTTTCTTTGGATATATTGGTAGAGACTCGAGTGAATTGGTGTCCCGAGAGCCGCACATCAAGTCAAGACCTGCTGTATGATAGTGAATAGCAGTCTCAGCCTGGACCCCCACCAGGCCACGCCCCCAACACATTTCCCTCAGCCCACCGAAGCTTACTCATACTGAGACTGCCATTCACTATCATACAGTAGGTCTTGTGTCAAAGTGTGGATGCCAGGACACATAGTCACTCTCTACCATTGCCTGCAGCATAGACTAGCTCCCTTCCGGGCCAGCACTCACAGCGATGGGCACAGGACTTTATTCCCATACAGCCTGAGCAGGTGACACACATATCCTTGGTTCTTTGGATATATTAGTTTCATTATATCAGTTCTCCATGGCACAACAGCATTGGCTGTGCTATGTATTACAACAAATTATGTTATGTCATTCTATAGTTAAATGCAAATAATTTTCCTTGTTAACCACTTAAGCCCTGTACCATTTGGCTGGCCAAAGACCAGAGCACTTTTTGCGATTCGGCACTTCGTCGCTTTAACTGACAATTGCGTGGTCGTGCGACGTGGCTCCCAAACAAAATTGACGTCCTTTTTTTCCCACAAATATAGCTTTCTTTTGGTGGTATTTGATCACCTCTGCGGTTTTAATTTTTTTGCGCTATAAACAAAAATTGAGCGACAATTTTGAAAAAAAAGCTATATTTTTTACTTTTTGCTGTAATAAATATCCCCAAAAAATATATAAAACAACTTTTTTTTCCTCAGTTTAGGCCGATTCTACATATTTTTGGTAAAAAAATCGCAATAAGTGTTTATTGATTGGTTTGCGCAAAAGTTATAGCGTCTACAAAACAGCAGATAGTTTTATGGCATTTTTACTCATATTTTTTTTTACTAGTAATGGCGGCGATCAGCGATTTTTATTGTGACTGCGACATTATGGCGGACACATCGGACACTTTTGACGCCATTTTGGGACCATTGTCATTGATACAGCAATCAGTGCTATAAAAATGCACTGATTACTGTAAAAATTATACTGGCAGTGAAGGGGTTAACCAGTAGGGGGCGCTGAAGGGGTTAAGTGTGTTCTAGGGATGTGATATAACTGTGGGGGGGTGTGGCTATGTGTGACACGACACTGATCACCGCTCCCGATTACAGGGAGCTGTGATCAGTGTCCTGTCACTAGAAAGAATGGCTTGTTTACATCAGCATTTCCCCATTCTTCCTCTCCGTGAGAGCCGTGCCATTGTGCCGACGTATATCGTCGTACGCTGGTCGGCAAGCGGTTAAAGGCATTGGTTTCCTCATACACTCCAAAGACATGCTGGTAGGTTAATGGAATCATGTCTAAATTGGTCCTAGTATGTGTATAAATGAGTGTTAGCAACCATAGATTAAAGGCTCTTTGAAAACAGGACTGATGTGAACGCATAATAAATACGTAAAGCACTGCGTAAATGGACGGCGATATATAAGTACCTGTAACAAATAAATAAAATAAAAGTCATCACCTGTTAATGGATTTCTCAATGGTAACATAAAATTGTGGTTGCTTTATTATACTGTACTACCAAATTGACAACAAAATAAACAGAAGTATCATTGCAATATGGAGTATTGGGGGGCATGATTCCTGCATGGCACCAGTTGAACAAGTCTAAACAAAGCTCTAGCAGCTGTCCTAAAATTATAGCTGCATCATGCCTGCCAGGACCTTCAGTAGATGCTCAACCATGGGCAAATGCTCTGGGAGACATCTATCATCCAAATTGCCCTCACTGGGATTCATTAAGTTCTTCCTGGTGGTAGACAAGGAAGGCTTGCAGGATCGGGGATAACAAGCCGGGTCACCACGTGGCAGCAGATTGGCTGCCCCTTGCCATGCACTTGGACTTATCCCATCTTCTTCTGCACGAGAAGGACTCAGAGAAGCGCCTTGACACTCACGAGGAAGCCATTAGAGAGCTACAGGTATGCACTCTCCAGATGGCCACAGCTCAACGCACCGCATTATACAAACTGGAGGACCAGGAATACAGAAATAGGAGAAATAATCTCTGCATAAGAGGCCTTCCTGACAAATGATGAAAATCTCCGTAATACAGTAGAGGCATATTTAATACTATCCTGGAGAACCTCATTACTACACCATTCAAATTTGTTCATAGAGAGCTTCATCCCTGTAACGTACTATCAGAGTTTCCATGGGACGTAATCTGTCGCTTACATTACTTTGATGAAACAGAAGCTATCCTCCAAAAGCTTTGAGGCCTCCCCTCAATTGACTTTAAAGGTGCTTCTTTAACCATATACCCAGATATAGCCCAGGAATTTCCAAAGAGAATTATGACCTCTACTAGAGAAGCTTTGGGCAGCCAGGATAAATTACCAATGGGGTTTTCCCTGCTGCCTAATAGCTCACAGAGATGTTTGGTCATCAGTTCTGTGCTTCCAAGCAGACCTACAGATCGACCCCCTGGAGCTGCCTGGATGGCAAGAAATCATTTTTTTTAAAACAGTCTTTAACTACCAGTAGGACAATACACCACCAAAGAAGAAATGCACCTCTTTCCTTGGGTCATCACAGAAATATGGGTGAGATCATGCTGAGGATGTTGTCTTTTGTGTTCGTGGGTTACTTTTTAATTTTTCTGTATGCAACCCACCAAGTTCTGTTTTACAACCATGGTTGTTACTCACTAGCTTGCTTGCATAACTATGCATGAGAAACATACTGATTCTATTTCTACTGTAACTCTGAATTGTGACGGTTCTCTCTCAAAGTCATGTCTGCTCTTTATTCATTCTATGCATGTTTCATACCAGCAGTGCTTTAGTTAACCCTTTTCATTTATCTTTGTATGGGTTCAGTTATATGTTTGAAATATTCATGCATCCACTTAAAGCCTCACCTATCTAATCTTTTTAAACATATCTATGTTCATTTGTTAAACTATATCAAAACCGACTTTCAACAATAGTTATCTATCAGCCATTCTTGGTTAGGCAAAGTCAGCCTATTTACAATGGATATTCTTCCTAGGGTTCTATCCCTGTCTCAAATGTTACCGATACCCATTCCCAATGTTTTCTTCTCTATACTACGTACACTAGTGCTGAAATATATTTGGAAAAGGGGCAGCCCATGAATCTCCCATGTCATCCTCTCTAAAACCCAAAAACCGTGGTGGGCTTGAACTTCCAGACTTTCAAAAGTATTACCAGGCCATTATCCTAGCTCGTATGGCTGAGTGGAAGTATGCACCAGACATGTGAGTAAGTTACAAATGTGCAAGTCATAATCAAGTCTCAAGTCTTAACCTTCAAGTCATAAGCAAGTCCCAAGTTATTGTGGCGAAAAGCAAGCAAGTCAAGTCGAGTCCCTGCTAGAAGTCAAGCAAGTCAAGTCAAGTCATTTATTTTGGTCAAGTCACAAATCAAGTCAAAATACTGATCTACCCCATTTCCACCTTTAAATGAGTTCAAAGTCAGTGTTTAGGAAAGGTTTTGTTTTATTTTCAACATTAACAAAGTGCTTAGTGCTTTTTTCTTGGCATATTAAAGTGGTTGTAAACCCACTTTATAAACAAAGACCTACAGGTAAGCCTAGATTAAGGCTTACCTGTAGGTGCATGAAATATCTCCTTAACCTACACGGTTAAGGAGATATTTGCATTTAAATGCGACGACGCTGACATCACGCGCATGCGCATGGGGTTAACCCCATTCACAAATTCGGCTAGGTCGCAACATTTGACGACGTAGCCGAATTCGACGGCTCACGCGCGAATGCGCGGAGTCACGTCTTCGCCGCTCCGGCCAATCACAGCGCCGGAGCGGCGCTGTGATTGGCTGAAGCGGCGATAGCCGGAAGTAACCTTCCGGCGCCGCAAGCGATGGATGCGGCTGAAGAGGGAGACGAGGACGGCTTCGGGGGCCCCGATCTAAGGTAAGTGATGCATAATGAGCTATTATGCTAGTCATATTAGCTCATTATGCCTTTCTCTTACAGGTCGTTAGCAAAAAAAAAATAGTGGGTTTACAACCACTTTAAAGAAACACTTTGAATGCCCAAACAGCAGACAAGGAGCAGAACATCAGCAATTAAATGGCCAACAAGCCTGAAAAAATGTAGTCCCTGCGCATCTTCACTGGCCTCACGATTCGATTCGATTACGATTATCAGGTTAACGATTTGATTCCGCGATGCATCTCGATTACAGCGCAAGTGCGCATGGTTTTCATCAAAAAAATTCAAGCAGTCAGGAGAACTCCATTTAATATCTGTTCTTTTAAAAAAAAGACAACACTCCCTGCATGTAGCAAAGTCTAAACAAAGCAGACAACAGCTTGTACATAGTACAGTAGTTGGTCAGAGAGTGCAGACCTAGTACAGGAGATGATCAGAGACTGCGGAAATGCTACAGGAGATGGCCAGTGACTGCGGACATGCTACAGGAGATGGCCAGTGACTGCGGACATGCTACAGGAGATGGCCAGTGACTGCGGACATGCTACAGGAGATGGCCAGTGACTGCGGACATGCTACAGGAGATGGTCAGAGAGACTGCGGACATGCTACAGGAGATCAGCAGGTAAGTATAATATCTGTTTTACTTTAAAGCAAAAACATACATGTTGTGCTGAGAATGGTTCCCCCCGCCGGATTCTGTTCCCCCCGCCGGATTCTGTTCCCCCTGCCGGATTCTGTTCCCCTGGCTCTCGGCTTCTATCGGAACTCCGCCCCCCCAGCCCTGTACATTGCCGCTCCCTCCTACTGTTCCTCACGAATGCAAATGCTCCGAATACCGCCCCACCTCTCCAGCCCTCTGCTCATTAGCATTCGTGAAAAAACAGTAGGCGTAAGCGGCAAAGCATTCGGTTGTCTAGGGGTTGCTATACATTACCGCTCACTCACCATTCAGTTGCTATGGTTTTCTATACATTACTGCTCAGGACTGAGCAATTTACAGAGGGGGACACTGAGTGGCAGGCAATCACTGTGCAGTAACCCCTAGCAACCGAATGGTGAGCAGACTCAGTAATGTATCTTAAAGTGGTTGTAAACCCACTTTATAAACAAAGACCTACAGGTAAGCCTAGATTAAGGCTTACCTGTAGGTGCATGAAATATCTCCTTAACCTACACGGTTAAGGAGATATTTTCATTTAAATGCGGCAACGCTGACGTCACGCGCATGCGCATGGGGTTAGCCCCAGTCACAAATTCGGCTAGGTCGCAACATTCGACGACGTAGCCGAATTCGACGGCTCACGCGCGCATGCGCGGAGTCACGTCTTCGCCGCTCCGGCCAATCACAGCGCTGGAGCGGCGCTGTGATTAGCTGCAGCGGCGATACCCGGAAGTAACATTCCGGCTATCGCCGCAGCGGTGGATGCGGCTAGAGGAGGGACACGGACGACTTCGGGGGCCCCGATCGAAGGTAAGTGGTACATAATGAGCTAGTATGCTAGTCATACTAGCTCATTATAGCTTTGTCTTGCAGGTAAGTAAAAATAAAAAATTTCAAAACATGGTTTACAACCACTTTAATAAGAATGCACACAGCCCTGTTGGATCATCGTTCTTGTGCTGCTGACTGGAGAAGGGGGAGGGGGGACAGGGACATCACAGAGAGCCGTCTCTACATCACTCATTGTCACAGATTCACAGCCGCTCCGGTCCCAAGAACAAGCGGGGGTGATGGTATGTAAACAAACCGCAGGGAACAGAGCAGACTTCACTGTGCCCAATGCCTTACTGTGCCCGTGTCTCACTGTGCCCATGCTTAGTTCATGGGCTTGTAGAAAGGCCTGTTAACTGTTTTTTCTGTCAAGGCCCATGTGAACATACTAAAATTTTCAGTTTTGCATTATTTTGTGTAAGGTAGTGCCCCAATACCAAATATTCACATAAATAGGAAAAATGCAAAATCAAAAAATATCACAAACTTCTCAACCAACATTCAGCAAAAAAAAATCCTCAATACAAAATATTAATACCCGTATTTATCGGTGTATAACATGCACAGGCGTATAAGACGCGCCCTAACTTTAAGAGGGAAGTTTCAGAAAAAAAACTTTCCACAGCCCCCTGCGTATAACACGCAGGCACAATTTACCCTCTATTTTCAGGGTAAAAAAAGTGAGTGTTATACACTGTGAGGGGGTTAGCTCGGTAGCGGGTGTGTGTGACCCCCTGGATGGGCTCCCCACACAAAAACAGGCCCAGCAGACGGAGGTTGTGGTTTTCAAGATCAAAAGGTGCGGTTTATTTCTCTATTTACAGTGACAAAAACACAGCAAAGCAAAAAGAAACATAAACAAAATAAATCCTGGTCAGCTTGACCTCTGACTAAACATGCAGGTTTCCCTAACTAACAACTGGGATCAGCCTGGTGCTGTCCTAGTCCCTAAGTCCCTGGTTTAGTAAATGTCCAAACAAATAGCCACACAGGCTTTGTCTCACCGCACAGGGGTTCACTCTCCCTAGACAGTCCACACAGGTCTGGTTCCAGGCATGAGCAAACACCTAATGAAGCTGGGAGTTTTTATAGAGGCCTTAAACGAGCTGACAAGCTTCAGCTGGTCTCATCAACTCCCTGCCTGCACGACGCCCAGCACTCTCCCTAGAGGTATGAATCATCCATGAGCCCACTAGCCTCAGCTGGGCTTCATCAACTCTCTCCCTAGTTGTATAAGTCGGCATGAAGCCTGAATCTGGGAGAAATATACCTACCCCCCTGGATGCAACCAGGTGACTTTACCTTCCTGCTGTCACATACCCCCCCTCTTGTTTTAACCTTGGGGTTGGAACACCAGCAATCAGGCATTCATGTACTCGAGACAAAGCATCCACATTCCCCATTTGAACGCCAGGGCGATGCTTTACTGTGAAGTTGAATTCCTGTAGGGCCAGGAACCACCTATTTACTCTTCTATTTGTCTCCTTGTTTTGAGCCATCCACTTTAACGGAGTGTGATCCGTAACCATGTCAAAGTGCCTACCTAGCAGATAGTACCGAAGGGAATCTAGAGCCCACTTCACCGCTAAACACTCCTTTTCAACCGTGGCGTAATTTACCTCATGGGACTTCAACTTCCTGCTGAGGTAAATGACTGGGTGCTCTTCCCCGTTCCAGACCTGGGACAATACTGCTCCTAACCCCACATCTGACGCATCACTTTGTACGACAAAGTCTTTAGAGAAGTCGGGTGAGTACAACACTGGCTGGCTACATAAGGCTTGTTTCAAGAATTGGAACGCTGCCTCAGCCTCGGGGGTCCATTTAATCATGACCGACCCTTTCCCTTTCGTCAGGTTGGTTAGGGGCACAGCCTTAGAAGCAAAGTGGGGAATGAAGCGCCGATAATAATCCGCGATTCCCAGAAAGGCTCGTACCTGCTTCTTGCTGTTGGGACGTGGCCAACTCTGGATGGCCTCGACTTTGTTGAGTTGGGGTTTTATTACTCCCCTGCCAATGGTGTACCCAAGATATTTGGCCTCCTCCTGCCCAATGGTACACTTCTTGGGGTTAGCCGTAAACCCCGCTTCCCGGATAGAGTCTAGGACTGCTTGCACTTTTGGCAGATGTGAGGCCCAATCTGTGCTATGGACAATTACGTCATCCAGGTAAGCCGCAGCATACTTCCGATGGGGCCTCAGTATCTGGTCCATTTTCCGCTGGAATGTGGCCGGCGCATTCTGTAACCCGAACGGCATTCTCTTATATTGGAACGCCCCGTCTGGGGTTACAAATGCGGTTTTCTCTTTGGCCGACTTGGCCAGGGGAATTTGCCAATACCCTTTTGTGAGGTCAAGAGTCGTCATGTATCGGGCTGTTCCCAGCCGGTCGATCAACTCATCTATACGTGGCATGGGGTAGGTGTCAAATTTTGTAACTTTGTTCAACTGACGAAAATCGTTACAAAATCGCCAGCTCCCATCCGGTTTAGGCACCAACACAATGGGACTAGACCAATCACTTTGGGACTCCTCTATCACCCCTAAGTTCAGCATTTTCTGTACTTCCTCCCGTATTGCCTCCCGTCGGGCCTCTGGGATCCGATAGGGTTTTAACTTCACCCTTTCACCGGGCGGGGTAATAATATCATGCTCTACCCCAGATGTTTGTCCCGGCAGCTCAGAGAACACCTCCTTGTTGCGAAGCACAAACTCCTTAACCTCCTGTTGTTGGGGTTGTGACAAGGTGGCTGCTATTCCAACCTCCGGAATCACGCAACCAGTTTGAGCTGGTGACCAAGTTTCTGCGACTAGGGACTCTCTATCCCTCCAGGCTTTCAACAGATTAACGTGATAGATCTGTTCGGGCTTTCGCCTTCCTGGTTGTCTGACCTTGTAATTCACTTCGCTCACTTTTTCCATTATCTCGTAGGGGCCTTGCCATTTGGCAAGGAATTTACTTTCAACCGTAGGGACAAGTACCAATATCCTATCCCCCGGGGAAAAGGTACGGGTCTTGGCTCCACGGTTGTACACTCTCTGCTGTGCCAACTGCGCTTGGGCCAAATGTTCCTTCACGATGGGCATTACCTGTGCAATTCGATCTTGCATCAGGGCGACATGCTCAATCACACTCCTGTGGGGAGAACTCTCACTTTCCCAAGTTTCCTTGGCAATATCCAACAGCCCTCTTGGGTGTCTCCCATACAGTAACTCAAAGGGGGAGAATCCCGTAGAGGATTGGGGCACCTCCCTAATAGCAAACATCAAATAAGGAAGTAGACAGTCCCAATCCTTTCCATCTCTATCCACCACTTTCTTCAACATTTGTTTTAGGGTTTTGTTGAATCTTTCAACCAGCCCATCGGTTTGGGGGTGATACACAGACGTACGCAATTGCGTCACTTTGAACAATTTACACAGCTCTTTCATAACCCGGGACATAAAGGGTGTACCTTGGTCCGTAAGCAGTTCTTTACAAATACCCACCCGGCTAAAAACAAGAGATAGCTCTTTGGCTATGGTTTTGGCCGAGGTATTTCGGAGAGGGATCGCTTCTGGATAACGGGTGGCATAGTCCATTATAACTAATATGTACTGGTGCCCCCTAGCGGACTTGATTATAGGACCTACCAAATCCATTGCGATCCTCTCAAACGGGACCTCAATGATGGGTAGAGGGACCAGCGGGCTACGGAGATGTGGCATCGGGGCCGACCTCTGACACACAGGGCAGGAGGAACAATAATTTTCTATGTCCTTCATCACCCCAGGCCAATAGAATCTCTGTAATACCCTCTCTCGGGTTTTCTCTGTCCCCAGATGACCTCCAAGAATGTGCCCATGGGCCAACTCCAACACCAACTTCCTGTAAGGTTTGGGCACCACAAGCTGCTCAACGGTTTCTTCTGCCCTTTTTGCCACCCGATACAGTAGGTCCTTCTCTACGCTGAAGTATGGGTAAGTGCAGGTATTATCTGGGTTCACTAACTCGCCATCTATTTCCACTACGTTTTCCCGTGCCTTTATTAGGGCGGGGTCTTTTAACTGTTCTGTGGCAAAATTTTCCCTGTGAACCTCAAGATCAGAAAACTCCACAGACGGTAGGTTTTCGTCTGAGGAGGTGGGCTCCTCTCCAGTTTCTTGAGTCTCGCCTGCCAATACTGACAAGGGAAATTCTGGAGAGTCCTCACCACTCTCAGAGGAGTTCTGGCTATCACCTTCCTGGTACATAGGGGCACCAGTGGGGGGCTCAGGATCATCCCACAGTTCCCAGAACTTAGGAAAATCCCTTCCCACAATGGCATCATGCGGTAATTGAGATACTAACCCCACTGGATGAGAGAGGGTACCTTTGGGGGTCTTGAAACACACTGTAGTCACTGGATACTCTCGGGTGTCCCCATGCACACAAATAACAGCTACCTTGCTATTCCCAGAGACCTCTGTTTTAACTAATTCAGCCTTTATCAGGGTCACAAGGCTACCTGAATCCAGTAATACCACAACATTTCTACCATTAATACACATTTTGCATAAATGTTTCTCAGTTCCCCGAATGGCAGTGCATGCGACTGTCGCACACAGCGACTGACGTCTGTCCGTCAGAAAGTCACATTGCATGGGTTCCTCCACAACCGGGCAATTTGCTGCAATATGTCCCGTTTGCCGGCAGCGGTTGCAAACAATCCTTTTGGCTGCCTCTTGAGCCCCCGACTTCCCAGGCTGTTCTCGCCAAACCCTGGGCAGAGCTCCCACCCTCTCACTCTCTCCACCCTCACCCCTTGGAATCATCTTATCCGCCCCTGGGGATGGTCTGGTCTTAGGGTGGAAAGTCCGAGAGTCTCTGGAAGAGGCCGTCAGGTTCTCTGCAGCCAAGTATCTCTCTACACGATCCACAAGTTTACCAGCCGTTTCTGGGTCTCCATGGCTTACCCACTTTTGAATGGCGGTAGGAAGAGCTCTCAAGAAACGATCCATCACAACACGTTCCACAATCTCCGGTGCGGACAAAGTCTCTGGCTGTAGCCACTTCCTGCTCAGGTGAATGAGATCATACATTTGAGACCTGGGGGGTTTTCCAAGCTGGAAAGTCCAGTTATGCACACGCTGAGCCCGGACAGCCAGGGTGACACCCAGCCTTGCCAATATTTCAGCTTTTAGCATCACATAGTCTTTTGCTTGGTCAGGCTCTAGGTCATAGTAAGCTTTCTGCGATTCACCAGTTAACAGAGGAGCCACCAGTCCAGCCCACTGCTCCTCAGGCCACTTTTCTCTTTCAGCAGTCCTTTCAAATGTGGTCAAAAATACCTCTGGATCATCCTCTCCAGTCATTTTTGTCAATAAACGACTCACCCCAAAGGACGCGGTATTAGTGGGACGGCTTTCCTCACTGGTCTGCGGACGTTGCTGCATTACTGCTTCCATCTGTTGTTGTAGTCTCTGCTCTTGCTTCTGCAACAGGTCTATGAAGCGGGCCTCAGATTGCTGCTGGGCTTGTTGCTGGGCTGCGAAGCTCTTTTGCAAACCTGCATTTGTCTGCTGTTGATTGGCATTTGCTAGAGCCAGCTGTTTCAGTATCTCCTCCATGCTGGCTTAAAAAAAAAACTGCCACTGGTTCTCCACCAACTGTGAGGGGGTTAGCTCGGTAGCGGGTGTGTGTGACCCCCTGGATGGGCTCCCCACACAAAAACAGGCCCAGCAGACGGAGGTTGTGGTTTTCAAGATCAAAAGGTGCGGTTTATTTCTCTATTTACAGTGACAAAAACACAGCAAAGCAAAAAGAAACATAAACAAAATAAATCCTGGTCAGCTTGACCTCTGACTAAACATGCAGGTTTCCCTAACTAACAACTGGGATCAGCCTGGTGCTGTCCTAGTCCCTAAGTCCCTGGTTTAGTAAATGTCCAAACAA
Source organism: Rana muscosa (assembly GCA_029206835.1). NCBI lineage: Eukaryota > Metazoa > Chordata > Amphibia > Anura > Ranidae > Rana > Rana muscosa. Next base: position 189,477,900 of record CM055123.1, read on the forward strand.
ATAGCCACACAGGCTTTGTCTCACCGCACAGGGGTTCACTCTCCCTAGACAGTCCACACAGGTCTGGTTCCAGGCATGAGCAAACACCTAATGAAGCTGGGAGTTTTTATAGAGGCCTTAAACGAGCTGACAAGCTTCAGCTGGTCTCATCAACTCCCTGCCTGCACGACGCCCAGCACTCTCCCTAGAGGTATGAATTATCCATGAGCCCACTAGCCTCAGCTGGGCTTCATCAACTCTCTCCCTAGTTGTATAAGTCGGCATAAAGCCTGAATCTGGGAGAAATATACCTACCCCCCTGGATGCAACCAGGTGACTTTACCTTCCTGCTGTCACAACGCCAATAAATACAGTATATAAAAGTGCAAAATCAAGGGATTACACTAATTTCTCACTGAAACATATCTAACATTCAACTGTAATCTTTCCTGAGGTAGTCCGTGCCCCAAGACAAAATATTCATGTAAATATGAAAAGTGCAAGAAAATAACAACAAACAAACATTTCTCAAACAACATACATGGCCTTCAGCAAAAAAGGAATCCTCAATACAAAATATTAATATATAAAAGTGCAAAATCAAGGGATTACACCATTTCTCACTGAAGCATAACATTCAACTGTAATCTTTACTAAAAGATAGTCAGTGCCCCAATACAAAATATTTACGTACCGTATATACTCGAGTATAAGCCGACCCGAATATAAGCCGAGGCACCTAAATTTTACCACAATAAACTGGGAAAACTTATTGACTCGAGTATAAGCCTAGGGTGTCCATCTGCATGCCTCACTGTGTCCTATGGGGGAGGGATTTGCGGCACAATTCGGCCACTAGCGGGCGGTTTTACCCCCCGCTAGTGGCCGAGAAAGGGTAAAACTGCCCGCAATGCGCTGCTGAAGGAGCACATTGTGGGCGGTATAGCCGCGCTGTCCCATTGATTTCAATGGGCAGCAGCGGTGGAGGAGCGGTAAACACACCGCTCCTTCACTGCTGCAAAGATGCGGCTAGCAGGACTTTTTCTAACTACCTGCTAGCACAAGGTTCCAGTGTGAAAGCCCCTCGGGCTTTCACACTGGAGACAATGGAGCAGCTTCTTAACCACTTAACGACCGCCCACTGTAAATATACGTCGGCAGAATGGCACCGACAGGCAGAATCACGTATATGTACGTGATTGCCTTTGTATAGTTGGGGGGTCCGATCGGACCCCCCTTCTTTACAGTGGGTGGTCGTTTTACCTTCGGGAGAGATCCGGCATGAGGGGACGGCCGTTCGATTCCGGCCACCCCCTCTCGATCGCTCCCGGCGAATGAGAGAGCTTCCCCTGCCTGCCAGGAAGGAGGAAGTGATGTCATCTCTCCTGCGGCGCTCACATATACCGAGCGCCGTACAGGAGAAGATGCAGGTTAGTACACAAAACAGCACACTGACACCAGGACACATAGGCACATAAATCGCCCCCCCAGGCCCCCCCAGACACCCCCAGATCACCCCCCAGCCCCCCCCCCCAGCCCCCAGTCACAGTGTCACTGATTGCAGTGACCATTTATTTAGTGATCACTGCAATCAGTGACATTTGTGACTGTAAAAGTGTCACTACATTTAGTTTTAGGTCCAGTGTAGCCCCCTAACCCCCCTAATAAAGGTTTAACCCCCCTGATCACCCCCCAGATAACCCTTTCACCCCCTAGCACCACCGTCGCTAAGCAATCATTTTTCTGATCGATGTCTTAGCGTCGGTGATGCTGATCGGTAGCCAGTAATTTTTTTTAGGTTCGCCGCAGGTTTTTATAGCGTCGGGTACCCCCATATATTACCTAATGAAGGTTTAACCCCCTTGATCGCCCCCCAGGTAACCCTTTCACCCCTTATCACCACTGTCACTAAGCGATAATTTTTCTGATCGATGTCTTAGCGTCGGCGATGCTGATCGGTAGCCAGTAATTTTTTTTAGGTTCGCCGCAGGTTTTTATAGCGTCGGGTACCCCCATATATTACCTAATAAAGGTTTAACCCCCTTGATCACCCCCCAGGTAACCCTTTCACCCCCTAGCACCGCCGTCGCTATGCGATCATTTTTCTGATCGATGTCTTAGCGTCGGTGATGCTGATCGGTAGCCAGTAATTTTTTTTAGGTTCGCCGCAGGTTTTTATAGCGTCGGGTACCCCCATATATTACCTAATGAAGGTTTAACCCCCTTGATGGCCCCCCAGGTAACCCTTTCACCCCCTATCACCACTGTCACTAAGCGATAATTTTTCTGATCGATGTCTTAGCGTCGGCGATGCTGATCGGTAGCCAGTAATTTTTTTTAGGTTCGCCGCAGGTTTTTATAGCGTCGGGTACCCCCATATATTACCTAATAAAGGTGTAACCCCCTTGATCACCCCCCAGGTAACCCTTTCACCCCCTAGCACCGCCGTCACTATGCGATAATTTTTCTGATCGATGTCTTAGCGTCGGTGATGCTGATCGGTAGCCAGTAATTTTTTTTAGGTTCGCCGCAGGTTTTTATAGCGTCAGGTACCCCCATATATTATCTAATAAAGGTTTAACCCCCTGATCGCCCCCCAGGTAACCCTTTCACCCCCTATCACCACTGTCGCTAAGCAATCGTTTTTATGATCGTTGTCTTAGTGTCGGTGATGCCGATAGGTAGCCAGTAATTTTTTTTTAGGTTCGCCGTCAGGTTTTTATATAGCGTCAGGTACCCCCATATATTACCTAATAAAGGTTTTAACCCCCTAATTGCCCCTAGTTAACCCTTTCACCAGTGATCATCATATAAGTGTTACGGGTGACGCTGGTTAGTTAGTTTGCTTTTTATAGTGTCAGGGCACCCGCCGTATATAACCCAATAAAGGTTTAACCCCCTGATCGCTCGGCGGGTGATATCAATTAGGTTTTAGCGTCAGAGAGGGTCTGCGTCACACCCCAGGCAGCGTCAGGTTAGTGCCAGTAGCGCTAACACCCACACGTGAAGCATACACCCCCCTTAGTGGTATAGTATCTGATCAGCTCAATATCTGATCTGATCAGATCTATACTAGCGTCCCCAGCAGTTTAGGGTTCCCAAAAACGCACTGTTAGTGGGATCAGCCCAGATACCTGCTGGCACCTGCGTTTTGCCCCTCCGTCCAGCCCAGGCCACCCAAGTGCAGTATCGATCGATCACTGTCACTTGCAAAACACAACACACATAACTGCAGCGTTCGCAGAGACAGGCCTGATCCCTGCGACTCCAGTGCTGTAGGAGATGATTTCACCACCACAGTTAAAAAAAAAAAGCATATATGCCGAAGCATTGGGGCAGCAGGAGCGGAGGAGCAATTTTGCTCCTAATGCCGCATATATACGGTCGAAATTCCAACGGAGGCTTGCCCGTGGAAAAGTCTGACCATGTGTACGCGGCATAACTTTTGCGAGAAGATGCCCCCATGCTTCAGCATATATAAATGGTGCATGTATGCCCATCATTAGAAGTGGGTGGATGAAGGGCGGTATTCTAATGGTGGGCATACCCACCGATCAATCTTTTTTTTTCGTTCAGCCAACAGGCTGCATGAAAAAAAAGATTACAATACATGTCCAACAAGGACCAGCAACGTACTGGTATGTTGCTGGACTTTGAATGTTTATACCAGAATGATGCCTGCGGGTTTAGGTATCATCTTGGTATCATTCTTTTCAGCCAGCGGCCGGCTTTCATGTAAAAGCAATCCTAGTGGCTAATTAGCCTCTGGACTGCTTTTACAAGCAGTGGGAGGGAATGTCCCCCCCCGGATATAAAAAGCGCCATTGGGAAATTGGGAAAGCATTTTATCACACCGATCTTGGTGTGGTCAGATGCTTTGAGGGCAGAGGAAAGATCTAGGGTCCAATAGACCCCAGTTTTTTCAAAAAAGAGTACCTGTCATTACCTATTGCTATCATAGGGGATATTTACATTCCCTGAGATAACAATAAAAGTGATAAAAATAAATAAATATGGAAGCAACAGTTTAAAAATAAAATAAAAAAGCAAAATTAATAATAAAAAAAAAAAAAAAGCACCCCTGTCCTGCCCTGCTCTTGCCCAATGGTGAACGCAAGCGTCGGTCTGGCGTCATATGTAAACAGCAATTGCACCATGCATGTGAGGTATCACCGCGAAGGTCAGATCGAGGGCAGTAATTTTAGCAGTAGACCTTCTCTGTAAATCTAACGGGGTAACCTGTAAATGCTTTTAAAGGCTTTTAAAAATGTATGTAGTTTGTCGCCAATGCGCGTTTGTGCGAAATTTTAAAGCATGTCGTGTTTGGTATCTATGTACTCGGCCTAAGATCATCTTTTTTATTTCATCAAACATTTGGGCAATATAGTGTGTTTTAGTGCATTAAAATTAAAAAAAGTGTATTTTTTCCCAAAAAAATGCGTTTGAAAAATCGCTGCGCAAATACTGTGTAGAAAAAAAAAATGCAACACCCACCATTTTATTCTGTAGGGCCTTTGCTTTAAAAATATATATAATGTTTGGGGGTTCAACATAATTTTCTTGCAAAAAAAATATGTTTTCATGTAAACAAAAAGTGTCAAAAAGGGCTTTGTCTTCAAGTGGTTAGAAGAGTGGATGTAAGCTTCCTAATGTTGTGTATAAAATGCCAGAACAGTTCAAAACCCCCCCCCCCCCCCAATGACCCCATTTTGGAAAGTAGACACCCCAAGCTATATACTGAGAGGCATGTCGAGTCCATGGAATATTTTATATGTTGACACAAGTTGCGGAAAAAATACACTTTTTTTTTTTTTTTTTTTTGCACAAAGTTGTCACTAAATGATATATTGCTCAAACATGCCATGGGCATATGTGGAATTACACCCCAAAATACATTCTGTTGCTTCTCCTGAGTACGGGGATACCACATGTGTGAGACTTTTTGGGAGCCTAGCCGCGTACGGGACCCCAAAAACCAATCACCGCCTTCAGGCTTTCTAAGGGTGTCAATTTTTGATTTCACTTCTCACTGCCTATCACAGTTTCGGAGGCCATGGAATGCCCAGATGGCACAAAACCCCCCCAAATGACCCCATTTTGGAAAGTAGACACCCCAAGCTATTTGCTGAGAGGTATTGTGAGTATTTTGCAGATGTCGCTTTTTGTCACAAAGTTTTGAAAATTGAAAAAAGAAAAAGAAAAAAAAAAAATTTCTTTCTTCATTTTCAAAAACAAATGAGAGCTGTAAAATACTCACCATGCCTCTCAGCAAACAGCTTGGGGTGTCTACTTTCCAAAATGGGGTCATTTGGGGGGGTTTTGTGCTATTTTGGCATTTTATGGCCTTCAAAACTGTGATAGGTAGTGAGGAGTGAAATCAAAAATTTGCGCCCTTAGAAATCCTGGAGGCGGTGCTTGGTTTCCGGGGTCCCGTACGTGGCTAGGCTCCTAAAAAGTCCCACACATGTGGTATCCCCGTACTCAGGAGAAGCAGCAGAATGTATTTTGGGGTGCAATTCCACATATAACCATGGCATGTGTGAGCAATATATCATTTAGTGACAACTTTTTGTAATTGTTTTATTTTTTTATTTTTTTGTCATTATTCAATCACTTGGGACAAAAAAAAAATATTCAATGGGCTCAACAGGCCTCTCAGCAATTTCCTTGGGGTGTCTACTTTCTAAAATGGGGTCATTTGGGGGGGGTTTGTGCTATTTTGGCATTTTATGGCCTTCAAAACTGTGATAGGTAGTGAGGAGTGAAATCAAAAATTTGCGCCCTTAGAAATCCTGAAGGCGGTGCTTGGTTTCCGGGGTCCCGTACGTGGCTAGGCTCCTAAAAAGTCCCACACATGTGGTATCCCCGTACTCAGGAGAAGCAGCAGAATGTATTTTGGGGTGCAATTCCACATATAACCATGGCATGTGTGAGCAATATATCATTTAGTGACAACTTTTTGTAATTGTTTTATTTTTTTATTTTTTTGTCATTATTCAATCACTTGGGACAAAAAAAAATATTCAATGGGCTCAACATGCCTCTCGGCAATTTCCTTGGGGTGTCTACTTTCTAAAATTGGGTCATATGGGGGGGTTTTGTACTGCCCTGTCATTTTAGCACCTCAAGAAATGAGATAGGCAGTCATAAATTAAAAGCTGTGTAAATTCCAGAAAATGTACCCTAGTTTGTAAACGCTATAACTTTTGCGCAAACCAATAAATATACGCTTATTGACATTTTTTTACTAAAGACATGTGGCTGAATACATTTTGGCCTAAATGTATGACTAAAATTGAGTTTATTCGATTTTTCTTATAACAAAAAGTAGAAAATATCATTTTTTTTCAAAATTTTCGGTCTTTTTCCGTTTATATCGCAAAAAATAAAAATCGCAGAGGCAATCAAATACCATTAAAAGAAAGCTCTATTTGTGGGAAGAAAAGGACGCAAATTTCGTTTGGGTACAACATTGCATGTCCGCACAATTTACAGTTAAAGCAGCGCAGTTCAAAATTCTGAATTCCCCTCTGGTCCTTTACCTCCCAATTGTACGGGGCTTAAGTGGTTAAGGGCGTTTTGCAGGCGCTATTATTAACGCTATAGCGCCTGCAAAACGCTCCAGTGTGAAAGGGGTCTAAAAGTTTTCAGTAATTAATATATTTTTATCAGTTGTCTGTACGGTATGTTAATAATCTTCTTAGACCCCTTTCACACTGGGTCGCTTTGCAGGCGCTATAGCGCTAAAAATAGCGCCTGCAAAGTGACCTGAAACAGCTGCTGCTGTCCCTCCGGTGTGAAAGCCCCGAGGGCTTTCACACTGGATCGGTGCGCTAGCAGGACGGTAAAAAAAGTCCTGCTAGCCACATCTTTGGTGCGGTGAAGGAGTGGTGTGTATACTGCTCCTCCACCGCTCCTGGCCATTGAAATCATAGGGACACCGCGGCTATACCGCCGGCAAAGCGCCAATACAGGGGGGCTTTGTGGGTGGTTTTAACCCTTTTTCATCCACTAGCGGGGGTTAAAAGCGTCCCGCTAGCGGTCGAAAACCTCCACAAAAACGGTGGTAAGGCACCACTAAAAATAGCAGCGCTTTACCGCTGATGCCGCCCCCATCCCAGTGTGAAGGAGGCCTAAGAGGTACAATTAAAGTCCCACATCTTTTTGCACATTCCTTTATGGAGTGAGCACTTGTTTAATTCACATACAGTTCATAATCCAATTTTATCTCTGCACTTTCACAGTGGGGGTGACACTTTGGGAACAGAGATGGCAAGCATGGCTCATTTAAAATAATGCAAAACCATATTTTATCTGCTGTTTTTTGTTAATATACACACAGTGGTCATTGAGATAAATAAAATAAATGGCTGGATGGGGGGGAGGGGAGGAGACTCACTGAGGCTGACTGAGGCAAGGTTATTAATAATGACCAGTGGCAAGCTAGGTTATTTAAAATAATGCAAAACCATATTTTATCTGCTGTTTTTTGTTAATACACACAGTGGTCAATGACCATAGTGTGTATTAACAAAAAACAGCAGATAAAATATGGTTTTGCATTATTTTAAATGAGCCATGCTTGCCACTGGTCATTATTAATAACCTTGCCTCAGTCAGCCTCCTCCCCTCCCCCCCCCCATCCAGCCATTTATTTATCTCCTAAGTTGAAGTAACTTCTTCTTACTTTACAACTTGAACTTAGTAGTCCGTCTGCTCTCCTCTGTAGCACAGTGCACAGCTTCCAATCCAGGCAGATAGAGCCAGGCAGGCTCCTCGAGACGAGTCCTCAGCTCCTCTAGCTCACAGGCTGTGAGTCACAGCACAGCCGACACAGCTCCCTCCCTGTGCGCAGTGCACCTCTCCCGCTCCCACCTCGCCTGCGGCCGTAAGTGGAGTGACGTCACGCCGCTGGCAGGGACTAGTCTATGACACTCCTCCGTAGGGGGAGACAGTAAAATACTAAAATTTACAGTGAAGGGAGGCGGCCGCGGAGGTGACTGACTTTGACTTGGACTTGCCAAGTCATATAGCCCAAGTCAAAGTCAAGTCGCAAGTCATTGGTCACAAGTCAAAGTCAAGTCGAGTCATTTCTCTAATACTATCAAGCAAGTCGCAAGTCCTCAAAGAGGTGACTCGAGTCTGACTCGAGTCAAGTCATGTGACTCGAGTCCCCCACCTCTGGTATGCACACCAAATGATGGGTTCATCTTGAATCTGAGTTGTGCGGCACTGAATTATCTCTAGCTCCATGGATCTCAAAATCATTTAGAACAGGGATGTCAAACCTGCAGCCCAAGACAGCTATGAATGCTATGAATGCTGCCCAACACAAAATTGTTAACTTACTTAAAAATGTAGATTTAAAAAAAAAAATGTATGTAAATATGTGTTTACACTTAGCAAACACATGTGGCCACTTTATGGACCACCTTATTACATTGAACAAATGACTCAAATTAATCAATAGGCTGATATAAATGCTCGATTACCCCACATATTTGAACGCTGCTAAATCCGTCATACCCACCTTTTGGGGACAAAAAAACAACCTTGTGCATCACTAAATTTTTTCAGAAAATTGATTATATCTGTCTTACGGAAGACGTGTCACAAATTTCTCGACCCTCATCTTACGTCCATAGCAAAGTATGGCCTGTTGGTTTATTTTCAAAGCATCTTTGGCATATGCTGAAATTGTCACTCAACCTGTTGATTCTGCCAATACATGAGGTTTATATACAGATGTGGGAGACTGGGACTTCCCCCTTCTTTCTTCCCCTTCCTTCCTTTTTTTTTCCTTTAACTTCCTCTCTTTTCTCAGCTACAATTTATACGTATCCTTACTTTGATGTACATATTTATCTGCTCGTTCCTGTATGCTTTAAGAGGATCATTTACATTCCTTTTCAAATAGTTACGTAGCAATATGTACGTTTTCCCTTTGTTGTAAAACATGTTAAATATACTTAATGTACAATATTCCTGTGTACAAAAAATTGGTTAATAACGCTTTTCTATCTGTGGTACATTTTTACCATTCAGAACAGTAAAATATCAGTCAGGTGACCTCCTTGTCTGAACAACACATATATATATATATATATATATATATATATATATATATATACATATATTCTTTTTGTCTCTTTCTTTCCTATTATATTATAGAACTTTGCATTCTATTTTTTATTCAGTTGGATCTGGAGAAACACCAGTACATGACTATCCTGCAATCATACTGCATACTGCTCAGGCTTCTCTAGTCCATTTTGAATATGCTTTGAGCAAGGCTAAATAGGATTGATGTTCCATAAGGATCTCCTTAAAAGATCTAAAGGCTATCCCTTAGGCTGAGGGTTTTCCATCTTTAATAGGTCATTTTACTTACCATTCAATATGTGTTTTTTCATTACTCTTTTAAATACACATAGCACCTTATTTATGAGATGTATGCCCCTTCCCTCTTCGTCCATGTCAGGTGATCCCATAGCACTCCCCTTGATTCACACTGAAGGCTGGGGAAGCCCTTCTGTCTTTTTCCTTTTGTTCACATACTCACCACCTTTCATTGACTGACTTCCACCGCTTCCACAGTTTTTATCCTATTGCTGGCTGCATGTTGACAATTTTAGGCTTTGTAAGTACCCTTATCTTTGTTCCACCCGGCCATGTCATACATATGTGAATGATGATAAATGCTGTAATGTATGTTTTGTTTTATAGACCATATGTACTACGATTGTTAAAACCTTCCCTGAAGAATTAGCTTTAAGGACTCGAAATGCGTTGGCGATTGGTTTAAATACAATATTTGTACTCAGGTTTAGTGCTTTTTTTTTGCCTTGTGGCCACAGACCACATTTTTCATGTTTTTTTGTATGTATGTTTTATACTGTCAATTTATTTTAAATACTTTTTTGATACTAATAAGTACAATATATTTAATACTATTACTCCTGACCTTTGCACATTCCTTGAGCCTAAAAAGTCCCCTTTTTTCTGAGGGGAAATGTAATTCTCTTGTCTGAATAATGTACAGATGTATTGTTTCATACTGGCAATTAAGTTTTTGGCAGTATACAGTTCAATAGAGAGGTGACAGGTGGCTCTCACTTCTATACCTCAATAGAAGCAGGGGAAACACATCAGCAGGCAAAATTAAAAATCTCATATTTTCAGGTTTTTATTGCTCAGTAGCTATAATAGTGGTTGGATCTAAGGGAAGGTGGGTGATCATTTACAGCGATGTTCAGATCTCCCATGTCATCCTCTCTAAACCCAAAAACCTTGGTGGGCTTGCATTTCCAGACTCTCAAAAGTATTACCAGGCCATTACCCTAGCTTGTATGGCTGACTTGAAGTATGCACACTACACCAAACTATGGGTTCACCTGAGTTGTATGGCACCGACTTATCTCCAGCTCCAAGGATCTCAAAATCCTTTAGGCCAGGGGTGTCCAACCTGCAGCCCATGACAGTTATGAATGCTGCCCAACACAAATTTGTAAAATTACTTAAAAATGTAGATTTTTTTTTATCTTTATGCACAAATGTGTTTACACTTAGGAAACACATGTGGCCAAAGAAAAACTTGACATGAAGATTCCAGGGATATATGACATTTTAGCCTAAGCCAAAAACCTCCCTATCTATTTAATTAGGCTTGCATCATAAGGATTTTTTTTTTGTTCACTCGGATAGAGTAGTGCAATTGTGGCTAAATATATAGTATGGGGGGGGGGGGGGTAGGGGTGACGGGTAAGGGAACATGGTAAATAGGGTTGAATCGGGGCGGCAGCTATATGCAGTTATCTCTGGATCCACCCCCCAATTAATAATAAATAAATATCTCACCAATTTTATTTTGTAAGTGTTTATGGTTTTCTATGGTTATAAGGGGGAGAGTTTTGTTTGTAGTGAGTTTGTTAGTTGGAGATTTGGGGTTGAGGGAATGGGTATTGATAGGTAGAATCAGGGAGGTTTCCATTTAGCGGGGCCCCCTGACTCTCCCTTCCTACACTAATAATATTACTTTCATCTTCCTTTTTTCTCACTTTTTTTCAGGAACTATATGTACATTATGGGGTATTTAGAATGTTTTGTAGTATGCATATTCTAGGAATGCAACATATATGTGATTTTGAATGTTATGTTTTGTCATGTCCTTTTTAAAGAAAAAAATTAATAAAAAGAGTTTTATAATATACCTATCTATTTAATTAGGCTTGCAGCATAAGGATAGAAAATAGTTAATATTTTTAAAGTTTAGTTACACTTTAATAGGCGATCCTACATTATCAGATTTTTATTACTGTCTGTATCCCCACTAGGGATATTTCTGTTCACTTTGTGTGCTTGTGACCACACAGAATCTCTCTACCGGGAACAAAGATAGCAACAAAACCAAAAAAAATGATAAATGGTTTAAAGTGGTAGTAAATCCCAAAACAAAAATGTAACATATCCAAGCTTGCCAACTCTTAGATGAGGTAGCTGCATTAGTTTTTTCCTTTAATTTCACCTGTTGATCCAACCAGTAAGTTTGTTATTCGTTTAGCAGAGCAAGCTGTCCAGCAAAAAAAGTGTCAGTTAGAAGGTTGATTTAATACTGACAGGGGTGATTACAATGATCAGCTTTTATTCATTTATGTAAAACCTTTATCCCAAAGGGAAAACAAAACTGCTGCTGTAACTGCTTAAAATGTGTTAACTGGAGTCCAGCCAAATCCATCTAAATCTGCTAGTGTATCTAACACTACCCTCTCCCCAGACAGACAATGCTACTGACCAAGAATGTCTCAGTTGCCCCTCCAAAGGAGGGGAGACAACCTAAAGCCACGTACGTACACACGGTTTGATTGTTGGAAGGGGATTGTCTAGTTGACAGACTGTTGTCCTAAAATCTTACCGTTAGTACGCTCCTTTAGACAAATGTTTTCCAACTTTCGGCCAACGGCTCCACGTCTGATTTTCGTATGGTCAGTACACAAATCCGTCACACAAAAGTTGAAAGTACAAACATGCATGCTTGGAATCAATGCTCACCAAACACGAAATTAGCAGAAGGGGCCCAAAGGTTGGCGCTCAAGAGCTAAAATTCTTCATAGTACGTCACTACGTTCGTGTTGTCGTTAGTATGCAAAAAAAGGTCCTGGCACATGCCCCTTTGACAAAAATTAGATGCTCGGTTGGCCAACAATCGTACCGTGTGTACGAGGCTTAAAACAGCAGGCGTGCTCACCAGGTGAAAATAAAGGAAAAAAAAGCCCCCAAAAAAAGGAAAACTAATGAAGCCACCACATTTAAGGATTGATAAGTTGCAATATATTACATATTTCTTTTGCATTTAATACCAATTTAACCCTTCCCCACTGTATATTTTTTTTCTCTATTGCTGCTATTAACTATATTGGTATCTGACGGTCAGACATTACTTAATAGCACCACTGCCACAAGAACATATTTTTCCTTTTGTTTATTACATAAACTTGAATACTACAAATGTGCATGTTTATGTTAACTGCAGACAACCCAGCACTTTTTCTACTTTAAGAGAAAAATAGACGATTATAATTACTTCCAAACTGTCCAGGAGTTTTTTCTGTAACTGAGATCAACTTCGGATGTCTGCTGAAGTGATGGCTATGCCATTCTCCAACCATGGAAATGAGTTAACACAGTTCAATGCTGTAATTTGTAAAAAAAAAAAAAAAAAAAACATTTATATGATTTATATTTATATTAGCTGGGTGTACATGCCTATAGCCACCTAAAATGTACACTTGGCAATCCTAAAAAAAACATGTTGGGCGCCATTTTATTGTTACTGGTCAGACAGAATTGTACTTTTTTCTTGGCTAAAGTTTTGCTCAGAGGAGGGTTCTTGAGTAGTGGTATATTTTCTTTTGAGTCAGCCATAAATACATGTATTAGTTTGTTGGGGATTCATAAGAAAAGGTTCACATGTCCGCTGCCTTTTTGGATTAACCATTTGGGGATTTTTCCTTTATCCCCTGCTTTCTGAAACATTTGTGTGTGACTTTGGTGAGCAAACCTGGCTTTATTTCACTATTTGAGTTTGATGAGGGTTAGTTAGAATGTACCATCAATGACATCAAATTTAGAGGCTGGAATAGATCCCGAGGAAACAACATGATTGCGAAACGTGTCGATCATTATGATGCCCTACATCTACAATATTGTTTATGGACTGTTATATGACAATTAATTACCCTTCATTTCTAATGGGTACAATACAGTATGTCTATGCTTTTGGCTTTTAAACTGTATGATACAAATTTCTTGGTTTCATCTCACATGTAATTGATGTCTCTATGTTGGTACAATTACAGTCTAATTTCTCTTTCCTCTATCCATCCCTCTCTTTCTGTGAGAAGATGGATGGGGCTTTACAAAAATGTCTAAGTAGAGATAGTACCAACACAGGTCTGTTTTTACAAGAAATTAACCCACCCTTCATATAATTATATACATTATCAGTCTGCTGCTTCTCCGTTTGCTGTTCAGTCACAGGCTTGGGGTGGGAGTAGACCTGTAAGGGTGCTATAACTGAAATAGAGAAAAATTGGGTCTTCTGACGTTGAATCGCAGAAAATTGTCACATAATAGAAGGCTGCTGGTCTAATCAGCTGCGTCCGTAGATTTGCCCATCCCGCAGCTGCACATAACAGAAGTGTGGGATGCTGGTGACAATATTACCTAATATAGCCATATTTGGTCAATGATATTGTCTAACTATGGCCATGTGGCCATAGTACGTCAATTCAGCCTGAATCTTAGTATATATATTCAGCTTTTTTCCAGGAGTTCAGCTTTAAAGCGATGGTAAAGTCCTTTTATTGATTTATACCTAAAGGTAAGCCTACAATAAGGCTTACCTGTAGGTACAGTAAATATCTCTTAAACATGCTCAGTTTAGGAGATATTTACTTTAGTAGCGCCAGTTACGTCTCTGGTGCATGCACACTGAACTGTGCCACAGTCGTGACTCACACGCGTATGTACGGGAGTGACGTCATCGTGGCTCGCCCATTCAAATAGCCAGAGTTCATGAACCCGGAAGGAAGACCAAGTGAAGATGAAAGCCCTGGGGGGGTTAATTTTAAGGTAAGCCTTTCATAATGTGCTAGTAACTTGCAGGGAGAAGATATTTATACATTTTTTGCTTTTAACTTACAGTTTACTACCACTTTAACCACTTACCGACCGCCTGCCGTACATAAACTGTGGCAAGGCGGCATCTTTGCAGAAAATCACGTACCTGTACGTGATTTTGTCAATAGCCACTGGGGGTGCGCACGTATCGGGAGCCGCGATCATGCGCTGATTGGCCACAGGGGGACCCGTGATCGCTCCCCACAGAGACAGAACGGCGGTCTGTCGATGTAAACAAGCAGCCCGCTGTGTTGTCAGGCATAGACACTGTGATCTAGGAACACAGATCACAGTGTCCATGCAGTGAGCCTATCCCCCCCCCCCCACAGTAAGAAAGCACAATTAGGGAATACACCTAACCCTTTGATCGCCCCTGATGTTAACCCCTTCCCTGCCAGTGTCATTTATACAGTGTCAGTGCATATTTTTAGCTCTGATCACGGTAATAATGTCACTGGTTCCCAAAAAAGTGTCAAAAGTGTCAGCTAGGTGTCCGATCAATCCGCCGCAATGTCGCATTTCCGCTAAAAATCACTGATCACTGCCATTACAAGTAAAAGAAAAATAAATCAATAAAAATGCCATAAATATATCTCCTATTTTGTAGACACTATAACTTCTGCACCAACCAATCGATATACGCTTATTGGGATTTTTTTTTTACCAAAAATATGTAGCAGAACACATATTGGCCTAAATTGATGAAGAAATTCGATTTTTTGCTTTTTTTATTGGATATGTTTATAGCAGAAAGTAAAAAAAATATATATTTTTTAAATTGTCGTTATTTTTTTGTTTATAGCGCAAAAAATAAAAACCGAACAGGTGATCAAATACCACCGAAAGAAAGCTCTATTTGTGGGAAAAAAAGGACATCAATTTTATTTGGGTACAGCGTCTCATGACTGCGCAATTGTCAGTTAAAGTAACGTATCGCAAAAAAATGGCCTGGTCATTAAGGGGGTAAAACCTTCCGGGGCTGAGGTGGTTAAGTGCTACCAGACATACACAACCTGAAGGTTCTTTCATCCAGACATTGGACAGGAACTTCATATTACAATAGTATTTCAGTAGAAGATACATCTTTCTGCGTCTCGATAAATGAGACCCAGTGTGAGCTTTGTTCAGTTACTTGTCTACTAAAGTTTATTTCGAACACAATGAATAAGCAACAGTCCAGAGAACCAAGCCCTTCTTTTAAAACATTCTTACTGAAATGTGCGTAAAAAAATTTTGGGCAGTCCAAAATAATAAGTGGTATGACCCGTACCAATCACTCCAACATCTGCTTTGTATTTTTAAAGTGCTTACAAAAAAGAACTGAGAATCTGATTGGCTGCTGTCTGGAATAGCTCAATTCTCCAATTAAAAAAAAAAAACTAGGCGTAAATGAAATAAAAAATTTGCACGTGAACAAAACCACAAATGTAAAAGTCAGGACTACAGAAGATAGAGCCAGTTGTAAAACGTTCTGTTTTGATTCCCAGTTTCCTCCCAGCCTCTTTCTATAATTGAGTTATACATGTTGTTTTTAATTTTGTCTGCATATGTTTATGAATGGATTCTGGTATTCCAGAACCTGGAAATCACCATTTTGTTCTGCTTCACTCCCTTCTAATATTACAAGTGCTGTCTGCATATTTTCCAGCACCGGCTACATTGAACACACAGACACTGTCAATCTTCATCAGGCAGTTTCGTGTTAAGTGCTGAATACTCAGGCTGATCAGAGGGATGGTGCCACTGTGGTAACTTCAGAAGAAAAGACAGCTACATGCCTATTTCCAGTAACCAGAATGCTATGAATGTCTCATAAACAAGAAAGATATAAGGTGCACTTTACCAGAAGATAATGATTCTTTTACTGCAACTTAAAGAAAAAAAAATGAGTATTAAATATGCTAAACGGAAAGCTATTGAGCTCCTTTTTTTTTTTTTCTATTTTTTTAAGCAACTTTCTACTGTGCAGGATTTTGGCCTGTAGCAGAAACGGGATCCTGCCATATGTTGTTGGCAAGACTAGCCATTGCATATAATGCATTCAAACAAAAGATAGAAAAGGCATCACTCACCAAATAAGAAACTAAAGAGTATTATAGAATATTGGGCAGCACAGTGGCTTAGTGGTTAATTGTTCTGCCTACTCCAGTTTTCTCCAACATATCAAAAACATGCTGGTAAATAAATTGGCCCTACATGCATGTATGAATGTGAGTTGGGGACCTTACTTTGTAAGCTCCTTGAGGGCAGGGACTGATGTGAATGTATAATATACAAGCCACATAAACTCAGCTTCCCCAATCTCCCACCTGCTTCCTCAGAGTTGCCATGAAGTACCCAGTACTTACAGATATCAGGGAGCATGCCATTTTCTCTCATGATGTACTGTTCAGGCCTAGGGGCCAATAACCAGACCCAAACTCTGCAACATAAGGGTGACTAAAGATGGCCATACATGGATCGAATTTTGGCCAATTCCTGTTGGAATTTGTTCTGTGGGTGGCCCTGTCAGCATCACCTGGTTTAAGAGGCAGGGGCCAATTCTTGGCTGAATGGCACTGTTTGGGTAATCTGAAAGATGTGGGTGCTGGCTGTTAGGAAAACAATAGCTGCAACTGCAGATTCCTCTATCGTGGATGGGAATAAGAAGGGATTTCTCTCATTCAGCCCACATAGCTGAACAATAAAAATCGTAACGCGTATGGCTAGCCTAAAATGGTTCTAAAGCCTTAAGGTTTTTCGCCTTAATGTGCTGTAGCTGCCCCCCAGAGTCTCCTTTTTTTTTCTTTACCTGTGTCAGCCGATCCAAATCAACAAGTGATTTGCACAGGCGTGCGGCTCCAACTGCTGTCTATCTCCTCATTGGACAGATTAATAGCAGAAGGAGCCATTGGCTCCCACTGCTGTCAATCAAATCCTGTGACACGGGAGCAGGGTCAGGGCCAAGTCCCGGTCTGTCTGTGTCAATGTGCACAGCAGTGGGACTCAGTTGATCCCAGAAAAAGCGGCTTTATGAAGGCCCGATGAGGAGGAGGAGCCTGGAGCACCAGCGGGGGGACCAGAAGAAGAGGATCGGGGCTGCTCTCTGCAAAACCATGGCACAGGGCAGGTAAGTATTGACATGTTTGTTATTTTTATTTTTTTAATGTATATGTAGCGGGTATTTACTTTCCCGCAGTAATTTTTTTAATTTTTCGGTGACACCAGTGGTGTGTCTCTGGCGGTCCACTGGGTGGCGCTGTCACCATGGGCCGACGGACGCATACCGCTGTGTACTGGACTGCATTTGTCCTCTCTGGGCAGTGGTTTGGTGGGGCGGGGAACCCGCCGTGCTTGCTGGGAGAGGGGATAAAAGGGCCGGCCATCTTGGTCACGGGAGTCTTGGTCCCTGGCACCTTTAGCCTGCGGACGGAGTTCGTGCTTGTCCTCTAGGCGGACTAGGCCTAGAGGACCACCGGAGATCGTGTTCCATCTCAGGCACCTTTAGCCTGAGGTGAGGTACTCGGACGGCGGTCCGGAGCTCAGTGCCCAACACTGAGTTCCGCGAGGGAAGGAGCCTAAGGTACTCCGGAGATGGATGCCTGAATCCAAGGTGGGCGTAATGGACCGGGGAGAGCTCCTCATCTGAAGACCCGGTGCAGCATACTGCCGGTGACGGGTGAGTCTCTTGTCGGAGACCGTCCGGAAGGTGAATTTCCCTCGTGCGGAGACCATAACCCACTCTTTGGAGGAAAGTGGAGGATCGAACTTGTGTCTGGGCCTATTCGTACACACACCTCCTTTTCTGTTCTATAGCCAAGGGAGTCCATGTTATGTTTTAAATAAAGGAGTGTTGGACTTTAACGGTGTGTGGCTCAAGTTCCTGGCAGACGAGGTTCTCGGAGACTCTTGTAGGGAGGATCCGATGCACAACACAGGCCCGAAGGTAAAGAAAGGCATTGCCGATACCACTTATACATCTGTGGTGGAAGCCAGGCGTAGCGCACCCTCTCCCTCCCCTATCATACCCCTAGTCCAGAGACATTGCGAGCAGAACTTTAATAGAGGGGACGGGGAGAGGGGAGGAACTGCCCACTACACGTGGGGGCTCAGGTCCGGTATATGTGTTGTGCATCACTTGGAAGAAGGTGTCTGCCGGACAGAGTTAAACGAATAGGCCAAAGTGCAGCCCTGCTCGAAAGTCGTGGACATGACATCAGAAGGGGAAAGGCCCGTGCAGGAAGAGTGGTGAAAGGGGGAGAAACCAGCCGTGTGACGGACTACACGTGGGGGTTTTTAATTGCACTGCGCCACCAGACACAACCCCCACCGCTTAGTTCGTGGGCGTGTCTCAACCAAGTAAAGTGGAAAAGCCTGCGAACTGGAGCAAAAGGGGAGGAGTCCAATACGTGTTACGGACTACACGTGGGACATTGGCGCGAAAACTCTGCAGTGTGAGATGGAACAGCAACAGGTCGCCATGTTTGGACCCGCCTCATGGATCCCGGTTCACCCGGTGACTACAACATTGACTGCTGCTGCTCCGATAACGGATACAGGGATCCGACTGAAGCTGAGGGGTCGATTCGCCCTATATTCATGTATGGGCGTTGAGGCCCTGGGTATGACATGCCCTGGGTGTTCGGGACTGGTATGCCTGTTGAAGCCGTTCGGACGATGCGAGGCCTGTGGGGAGTTCACGTTTGAAGTGGTTTCGGAGGTTGAGAGGCCGAAAACCATCTACCCAGGCCGGGCTTCAGGTACTGTCACTCAGAAAGGAGGAATCACAGCTGTGAGAGTCACCCCTGTGCACACTGCAACGACCGCGGAGGAGGTCGTGAAACATCAACGGGAGAAATCCGAGGATGCTGACTTGGTCACCACTGTCTCACAGCGTCCGCCACCGAAGAAAAGAACCAGCGTGGTAGCCCCGACCAGCGGTGGTGGTGGACCGTCTTGCATGCTTACGCCAGACACAGAGGGATCCGTTGACAGGAGTTCTGGATGTCCCAGGAAGGGTCAAGGTAAGCCGGCAGAGAAGACTTGGTGTGAGGGAGGAGGTGTCGAGAAGGCATGGCCTAGCAAGTCCCCGGAGTGTGGAGGTTCTGTTTCCACACAGGGCTACATACCCACGGAGGAGTGTGACACCTCCGACCTGGAATCTCTCTCAGATACGGGAGATGATGCCTTTATAGATGACTTGTTTGCCAAGAAGGGCTGGGACAAGATACCGCTTGCTTCATTCCGTGGAAGTGGGAATTCACCTATGTCCATAGGAGAGAGTACACCCAGGGTGGAGGCGTCAGCGCCTGAAGGAGAATCCCTTCCTCAACTTGTCCCTACACCCCCGGCACCATCAGTATCTGACGCTGGGGTTAAGAGACTGTTGTTGCGGCCCCCAATGCCCAGAATGGAGGTGGTCAAGGCACCTCGTCATCCAGACTCAGTTGTTTTGCCTGGTGAAGGGGACAAAGCTATTATGCCTCCTTTGGCAAGATTACAGCATTTATTTAGTCAGAAGGTTGCAGCGGAGTACGGATGGGAGTACCCCTACTTATCGAAGGACTTTCTATATGAGGTGGAAGTGTACCGGGAACGCTGGTACAATGACTTTGTGTGGACCCACCTCAAAGTTCCACACGCCCGCAGATACCTGACATGTTCCCCAAAGGCTTCACAGTGCTTTAAAGACTGCAAGGCAGAATGGATGGTGGGAAGACACATCCATGCAGACAAAGTAGTGATCAGACGCAAAGAAGGCGAAGATGTGGAATACCATCTAGAGACTATGGATCAGCATTTGAAGCCACTAATTTTACCACATCCCCGTTTCTACCTGTAGGAGGGAAAGAGACTCCAATGCTATCATGCTGTTGAACTTTCTTGAGAAATTGTGTTTTGGTGTGCCAAAGAAAAAAAAAAAGGAACTGTTCCTGTTTGTTTCTATCTTCCTGCAAGGAGATCACAGACTCTGGGGTAGATAGGGTTAGAGAGAAAGGAGAAGAAGTTCCACGGGTGCAGTTACCGCAAGGCTGTCACCAGGTGGCAGTGTCGTGCAACGTTACAAACACTTTTCACGCACTCACTCTTTGGAGAAACAGGGATTTCTTTTAGGAGAAGTTTATTTTCTTCATGCACACGGATACATGTGTCAGGGTTTTACATGTTAATTTTATTTCTTTTCCCTCTGCAGGAGGACATCCCAGCAAGATTACATACTCTGAGGAGGTTTTTAGTTAAGATGGGGAGGGAAAAGTAAATTGTTGAAATGTGGTTTTCATGTTGAATGTGTTGTCTTTCACTCCTCTTTTATTGCAGGGGCTCAGACACAACTTCTTCGTTAGAATAGAGTTTCAAAAAGTTTTTGTTTTTCAATTGTTAGTGGTTTCTGGACTGGATCATGTCTGTTGTTGAGGATATGGTTTACTCCAGACACTGGGGACCAGTGTCAAATAACAGGGGGGAGTATGTAGCGGGACGCATACCGCTGTGTGCTGGACTGCTTTTGTCCTCTCTGGGCAGCGGTATGGTGGGGCGGGGAACCCGCCGTGCTTGCTGGGAGAGGGGATAAAAGGGCGGCCATCTTGGTCATGGGAGTCTTGGTCCCTGGCACCTTTAGCCTGCGGACGGAGTTCGTGCTTATCCTCTAGGTGGACTAGGCCTAGAGGACCACCGGAGATCGTGTTCCATCTCAGGCACCTTTAGCCTGAGGTGAGGTACTCGGACGGCGGTCCGGAGCTCAGTGCCCAACACTGAGTTCCGCGAGGGAAGGAGCCTAAGGTACTCCGGAGATGGATGCCTGAATCCAAGGTGGGCGTAATGGACCGGGGAGAGCTCCTCATCTGAAGACCCGGTGCAGCATACTGCCGGTGATGGGTGAGTCTCTTGTCGGAGACCGTCCGGAAGGTGAATTTCCCTCGCGCGGAGACCATAACCCACTCTTTGGAGGAAAGTGGAGGATCGAACTTGTGTCTGGGCCTATTCGTACAAACACCTCCTTTTCTGTTCTATAGCCAAGGGAGTCCATGTTATGTTTTAAATAAAGGAGTGTTGGACTTTAACGGTGTGTGGCTCAAGTTCCTGGCAGACGAGGTTCTCGGAGACTCTTGTAGGGAGGATCCGATGCACAACACAGGCCCGAAGGTAAAGAAAGGCATTGCCGATACCACTTATACATCTGTGGTGGAAGCCAGGCGTAGCGCACCCTCTCCCTCCCCTATCATACCCCTAGACCAGAGACATTGCGAGCAGAACTTTAATAGAGGGGACGGGGAGAGGGGAGGAACTGCCCGCTACACGTGGGGGCTCAGGTCCGGTATATGTGTTGTGCATCACTTGGAAGAAGGTGTCTGCCGGACAGAGTTAAACGAATAGGCCAAAGTGCAGCCCTGCTCGAAAGTCGTGGACATGACATCAGAAGGGGAAAGGCCCGTGCAGGAAGAGTGGTGAAAGGGGGAGAACCCAGCCGTGTGACGGACTACACGTGGGGGTTTTTAATTGCACAACCCCCACCGCTTAGTTCGTGGGCGTGTCTCAACCAAGTAAAGTGGAAAAGCCTGCGAACTGGAGCAAAAGGGGAGGAGTCCAATACGTGTTACGGACTACACGTGGGACATTGGCGCGAAAACTCTGCAGTGTGAGATGGAACAGCAACAGGTCGCCATGTTTGGACCCGCCTCATGGATCCCGGTTCACCCGGTGACTACAACATTGACTGCTGCTGCTCCGATAACGGATACAGGGATCCCACTGAAGCTGAGGGGTCGATTCGCCCTATATTCATGTATGGACGTTGAGGCCCTGGGTATGACATGCCCTGGGTGTTCGGGACTGGTATGCCTGTTGAAGCCGTTCGGACGATGCGAGGCCTGTGGGGAGTTCACGTTTGAAGTGGTTTCGGAGGTTGAGAGGCCGAAAACCATCTACCCAGGCCGGGCTTCAGGTACTGCCACTCAGAAAGGAGGAATCACAGCTGTGAGAGTCACCCCTGTGCACACTGCAACGACCGCGGAGGAGGTCGTGAAACATCAACGGGAGAAATCCGAGGATGCTGACTTGGTCACCACTGTCTCACAGCGTCCGCCACCGAAGAAAAGAACCAGCGTGGTAGCCCCGACCAGCGGTGGTGGTGGACCGTCTTGCATGCTTACGCCAGACACAGAGGGATCCGTTGACAGGAGTTCCGGACGTCCCAGGAAGGGTCAAGGTAAGCCGGCAGAGAAGACTTGGTGTGAGGGAGGAGGTGTCAAGAAGGCATGGCCTAGCAAGTCCCCGGAGTGTGGAGGTTCTGTTTCCACACAGGGCTACATACCCACGGAGGAGTGTGACACCTCCGACCTGGAATCTCTCTCAGATACGGGAGATGATGCCTTTATAGATGACTTGTTTGCCAAGAAGGGCTGGGACAAGATACCGCTTGCTTCATTCCGTGGAAGTGGGAATTCACCTATGTCCATAGGAGAGAGCACACCCAGGGTGGAGGCGTCAGCGCCTGAAGGAGAATCCCTTCCTCAACTTGTCCCTACACCCCCGGCACCATCAGTATCTGACGCTGGGGTTAAGAGACTGTTGTTGCGGCCCCCAATGCCCAGAATGGAGGTGGTCAAGGCACCTCGTCATCCAGACTCAGTTGTTTTGCCTGGTGAAGGGGTCAAAGCTATTATGCCTCCTTTGGCAAGATTACAGCGTTTATTTAGTCAGAAGGTTGCAGCGGAGTACGGATGGGAGTACCCCTACTTATCGAAGGACTTTCTATATGAGGTGGAAGTGTACCAGGAACGCTGGTACAATGACTTTGTGTGGACCCACCTCAAAGTTCCACACGCCCGCAGATACCTGACATGTTCCCCAAAGGCTTCACAGTGCTTTAAAGACTGCAAGGCAGAATGGATGGTGGGAAGACACATCCATGCAGACAAAGTAGTGATCAGACGCAAAGAAGGCGAAGATGTGGAATACCATCTAGAGACTATGGATCAGCATTTGAAGCCACTAATTTTACCACATCCCCGTTTCTACCTGTAGGAGGGAAAGAGACTCCAATGCTATCATGCTGTTGAACTTTCTTGAGAAATTGTGTTTTGGTGTGCCAAAGAAAAAAAAAAGGAACTGTTCCTGTTTGTTTCTATCTTCCTGCAAGGAGATCACAGACTCTGGGGTAGATAGGGTTAGAGAGAAAGGAGAAGAAGTTCCACGGGTGCAGTTACCGCAAGGCTGTCACCAGGTGGCAGTGTCGTGCAACGTTACAAACACTTTTCACGCACTCACTCTTTGGAGAAACAGGGATTTCTTTTAGGAGAAGTTTATTTTCTTCATGCACACGGATACATGTGTCAGGGTTTTACATGTTAATTTTATTTCTTTTCCCTCTGCAGGAGGACATCCCAGCAAGATTACATACTCTGAGGAGGTTTTTAGTTAAGATGGGGAGGGAAAAGTAAATTGTTGAAATGTGGTTTTCATGTTGAATGTGTTGTCTTTCACTCCTCTTTTATTGCAGGGGCTCAGACACAACTTCTTCGTTAGAATAGAGTTTCAAAAAGTTTTTGTTTTTCAATTGTTAGTGGTTTCTGGACTGGATCATGTCTGTTGTTGAGGATATGGTTTACTCCAGACACTGGGGACCAGTGTCAAATAACAGGGGGGAGTATGTAGCGGGACGCATACCGCTGTGTGCTGGACTGCTTTTGTCCTCTCTGGGCAGCGGTATGGTGGGGCGGGGAACCCGCCGTGCTTGCTGGGAGAGGGGATAAAAGGGCCGGCCATCTTGGTCATGGGAGTCTTGGTCCCTGGCACCTTTAGCCTGCGGACGGAGTTCGTGCTTATCCTCTAGGTGGACTAGGCCTAGAGGACCACCGGAGATCGTGTTCCATCTCAGGCACCTTTAGCCTGAGGTGAGGTACTCGGACGGCGGTCCGGAGCTCAGTGCCCAACACTGAGTTCCGCGAGGGAAGGAGCCTAAGGTACTCCGGAGATGGATGCCTGAATCCAAGGTGGGCGTAATGGACCGGGGAGAGCTCCTCATCTGAAGACCCGGTGCAGCATACTGCCGGTGACGGGTGAGTCTCTTGTCGGAGACCGTCCGGAAGGTGAATTTCCCTCGCGCGGAGACCATAACCCACTCTTTGGAGGAAAGTGGAGGATCGAACTTGTGTCTGGGCCTATTCGTACAAACACCTCCTTTTCTGTTCTATAGCCAAGGGAGTCCATGTTATGTTTTAAATAAAGGAGTGTTGGACTTTAACGGTGTGTGGCTCAAGTTCCTGGCAGACGAGGTTCTCGGAGACTCTTGTAGGGAGGATCCGATGCACAACACAGGCCCGAAGGTAAAGAAAGCCATTGCCGATACCACTTATACATCTGTGGTGGAATCCAGGCGTAGCGCACCCTCTCCCTCCCCTATCATACCCCTAGACCAGAGACATTGCGAGCAGAACTTTAATAGAGGGGACGGAGAGAGGGGAGGAACTGCCCGCTACATAAGGTTTACAACCACTTTAAGATGTCATCAGCTCCGACACAATCCAACAAAAGTGCTTACACAGTGATCCTTAGTACAACAGAGTGGTGGGGCGGTGAGGATAAGGTGAGTACAAATTGGAAGGCTAAAGAGACTTTGTCATTCTTCCCTGGATGAGCAAAGCAACAGAGAGGGGTTGATTTACTAAAATTGCAGCTCTGCACAGAAATCAATCAGCTTCCATTTTTTTTTTTTTGTCAAAGCTTAAAGGGGTTGTAAAGGAGTAAAATGGGAAAGACACGTATATGGGAGTGAATGGCACTGCGCACCCCGAAGAATGCAAAAAATGGGAAAGTTCCCCCATGGGGTTTTTTAGCAGTGAAATTTCAAAATAGTTTGCAAAAATATATGTTAAAAGAATTTGTTATATGGTTACATTGGATACAGTCATAACAATTGTAAGCTCCGATACAAGAAATGTGTCAAATAAACACACAGAATTACAAACACAACATTGCTATACAGTTTTACATTTCGCATGCATCTGTATAAGTTGCTGACGCATTTCGATCCCGAAGGATCTTCTTGTGGTTTGCTGTAAGAAATATATGTAGTAAGTTTCAATCCTTTAAATGGGTATGTACCCAATGGTAAGAAGTGCAGAGTATATAATTACCAGTCGACTGTGTGTTAAAAACATTGCTTCTAACCAGAGTTCCACTATAAATGCTTCAGAGAAATTCAGCAGCCTCCCAGCCATTCGACACCCCGGAGCATGGTGCCACCAAGGCATGTGCGACCTGCAGGGAGTCATATTGGAGGAGGAGAAGCCCCTCAGGGCGCGCACACAGACGGACATCCAGCACCTGTAGTGAAACACCAAGGGCATCAATATAGGATGCATTGGTATGCCTCCATATAGATCATGTAATTTCTAGGTGTTGGGTGGACAGGCCAGAAGTCCGCAATGATATGCCCTTCAGTGTATATATGCTTGTCTAGCAGTATCCTAATAGCTGTTGGCTAGTAGGATATGTTTGTTGTGTTCTAAGCTGGGTGAGTGGAATGTTAGGGTTGTATGAAAGTTGATGGAGGTTGTGTGCCAAGGAGTAATGATTGTGTGATGGTGTGCAGGAGGTAAAGGTGTGTAAAAAAGCCACAGGATGGAAAAACTGAAAAGGTGGGATGGAATGTGAACAATTGAAAATAAGTGATAGTGATGTAGTGTGTGGTGTTTGTGAAAGTGATGTGATATAATGTGAAAAATTAAGATTGAAAATTATGTAGGATGGATGTGTGTGTTTGTGAGATGAAAGGATGTGAAAATAATAAATTAAATGGTGCGAGTGTGAAGGAATGTGAAAAATGATTGTGTTCAAGTGTCTTGAAGTGTGGATTGGTACTACCACAGTAAAATGTCATGAAGTTAATTCTATTAGTATTGGGAGGTCCCAGGCTTAACATGTGTGCCAGGGAAGCCCACCAACACCAGCGGATTGTTATTATAAGGTATTCAAAGTATTATTGGTTAGGCCTATGGGATAGTACCCAAAAATGACCTAGAAGGGGAAAAAGATAGCAGCCAGCCTGTGTGAGGCTGGTGTACTTACATTTTGCGGACTAGTCTGGTCTAGTCTGGTCATCCATATAAGAGGAACTGGGGATCAACATAGGATCCACACAGCTCCCAAGTTATATTTGTACTGCTCTTAATTGGGGGGGGGGGAGATGTCCTAAAGTTATAAGCAGGCGCCCCGCCTCCGTCCACACGTCGCCCTCCAGGGATATCCCTGCCGCATTGGCGGTCCTCCCTGAGTGGTTCCCTCGGCGTCCCGGAAGGACTGGCTGTCCCCAACCGCTGACGTCTCCTCCACCGCAAATGTGTGACGTCCTGACGTCACACTGGCGCGCGGACGGCATGAGGACATCCGGAGGGGATCGGGGACGCCGATGGGGTGTTTAACCACCAAAAATTATATGAAATGGGAAAGACACGTATATGGGAGTGAATGTCGCTGCGCACCCCGAAGAATGCAAAAAATGGGAAAGTTCCCCCATGGGGTTTTTTAGCAGCGAAATTTTAAAATAGTTTTCAAAAATATATGTTAAAAGAATTTGTTATATGGTTACATTGGACACAGTCATAACAATTGTAAGCTCCGGTACAAGAAATGTGTCAAATGGGGTTGTAAAGGTTCCTTTTTTTTTTTTTAAATAACAAACATATACTTACCTCCACTGTGCAGCTCGTTTTGCACAGAGTGGCCCCCGATCCTCGTCTTCTGGGGTCCCTTGGCGGCTGTCTCGGCTCCTCCCCGCAAAGGCTAACCCCTGTTTTGGGAAGCGCTCTCCCAAGGGGGTTAGCTTGTGGGCGCGTT
Organism: Rana muscosa; assembly: GCA_029206835.1. Classification (NCBI taxonomy): domain Eukaryota; kingdom Metazoa; phylum Chordata; class Amphibia; order Anura; family Ranidae; genus Rana; species Rana muscosa. The sequence continues at coordinate 189,504,873 of CM055123.1, forward strand.
CCTGTGATACAGTTGGCGGCCATAGCCGTCGACTGTATCACTCGGCCAATGGCTGCGCTCCTATCAATCATCCAATGAATGAGCCAAGAAGAGAAGCCAGCGCGTTCACGGGACTTTCGAGGGCTCAGGTAAGTAAACGGGGTGGGGGGCAAGGGGGCCGCTAATCGACGTGCATTTAAGTGAAAAAACATGTAACTTTACAACCCCTTTAATTGAACAAGCTGAAGTTAAAAGCTGAATGGCTACTATGCCCAGCTGCACCAGATTTTGCACTCTCGTTTTAGTAAATAAACCCCAGAGTGTCTTAAATGTGCATGAGCATAAAGATAACGATTCATAATGGCTGCTGCCCATGGTTCTGTGATATCATCATGTGATTAGTGTCTAGTTCTGTGATATCATATTTTAAACATGGCATTAGTAGCCTGTTATCACTGCCCACTCAGCTTCCATTGCTTAGCAGACAAAAAATAACGAGCCTTCTACTGATCTATTATCCCATTACAGGCCCACCAAATGAATATTATACATAAAGAAAGACACACTAAACCCAACTAAAAGCAAAAAGCTGGTAAGAAAACCTCCATCTGAAGGAAAGAGCTCTCTAGGTGAACCGTGTCGATGATGTCAATGAAAATAGCCCATGTACACGAGACATATTGTAAAATAAACTGAAGTAAATGGGCACGTCCTTAAAAGAAATTCACCAGCCTTTGATATTTCCAGTTGGTTTATATTAGTAGCAAAACGTTCTGGAAAAATCCACCGAGGTTCCTTACTTATTATTTCATTGTTATTAGTTCAAGAAGCTTTGCTGAGTGATGAAAAATCTGAATTTAGCTTTGGCAGATCACCAAAAAGAACCAATGCTGAGAAAATGACAGAATCCCCAAGATTTCTGCCATGCAGGTGGTAGCAAACTATTAAAGACTTTTCCAGGAGGGGGTTGAGCTCGGGAATCACCTGTTAAGTACACAGTAAATCTACATTTTAGTATTTTAGGTGATCTTTACACAAAAATTGAGTGGAAAAAGTGGTCCTATGTTGCCTAGCAACCGAGTATGTTGCAGGAAGGAACAATGATTGAGGAAGAGAGAAAGGTTTAAATGGAATCGTCTGTACAGTCAAGGGATTAGACAGCACACTCTATGTTGGTAAATTTAAAAGGATTTGTACTTTAGAACAAACTACATTTTTCTAACCTCAGGTTAAAGAATAACTGTAATGAATTGTCAATTTGGCATTAATCAGATATTTTAATCCAATATTGCATTTATTACCTAATTCCTTATGCTTTGGCTTCAATACTTTGGGGTTGATTTACTAAAACTGGAGAGTGCAAAATCTGGTGCAGCTTTTTTTTTCCAATGCTTAAAGTGATTGTAAAGTCTTGTTTTTTTTCCTATAAAAATAACAAACATGTTATACTTACCTGCTCTGTGCAGTGGATTTGCACAAAGTAGCCTGTATCCTCCTCTTCTTGGGTCCCTCTTCTGGGATCATGGCCCCTCTCTCCTGTTCAGTGCCCACACCAATGGCGGTCTGTCCATAGGGGGCACCTGGGTGCCCCCCCCCCCCAAGCTAGCCCTAAAAAGAAAAAAAGAAAAAGAAAAAAAAATGGTCACTTTAAGAGTTTTCAGGCGCCGGACACACGGCAGTCTATGGGAAGCTTCCCAGCTTGCAATCAGCTGATTGCAAGCTGGGAAGCTGATTTGCCCATGTTAAGGGAGGGTTCGGGGCACAAGCACTGCACCTGCAAACACTCCCACTCCTCACTGATTCGTATGTGGCCTCCTTTTCGATTTTTAATTGGTGGGGAGTCTGGGGACGGAGGAAGACTGGACTGTGCTTTTTGCGGCCACTGCCGCGTCACTTCCGGTTTCCGGCTCACTGCTGTGTGGAGAGCAGTGGCGTCACTCGCTATGGCAGTACGGAGCAGCTCTTCCTCCTCCTGGCTTACCTCCTCCCTGTCCTCCAGATCCTACACATAGGCATGCTCCAGGTGGACATCTCTCGCTCTGTGACTGCCCCCAGGTAAGCAGATTCAGACCTCTTTCTGGGAAGCCTGCCATGCTCTGGCTTGACTTCAGTGACTTGTTATGTCATGTGACTTTTCTCAGCTCTGCCGTCCTGTTTACTCAGAGGAACTGACAGGTCGGCAGATCAGCGATCTCAAGAATGTGAGGAGAGAATGTGAGTCAGCGACAGCTTCAGCTTTAACCCCTGCCAGGCATATTTTTGGAGATGGCGGACAAGTGCAGGAACAAGAAGGCAATGTGTAGGGGGATGGGGGCCAATATGTACATGGAGGATGCAATACATGGGGGATGTGTAAAAGAAGACTTTTTTATGTACACAAAAGGCATATTTCTCTCAAATATTGTTCACAAATCTGTCTAATTCTGTGTTAGTGAGCACTACTCCTTTGCCGCGATAATCCATCAACCTCACAGGTGTGGCATATCATGATGCTGATTAGACAGAATGATTATTGCCCAGGTGTTCCTTAGGCTGCTCACAATAAAAGGCTATTGTAAAATTTGCAGTTTTACTGTATTGGGGGGGGGGGGTCTGAAAACCTATCAGTATCTGTTGTCACCACCATTTGCCTCACGCAGTGCAGCACATTATGTTCACATAGAGTTGATCAGGTTGTTGATTGTGGCCTATGGAATGTTGGCCCATTCCTCTTTAATGGCTGTGCAAAGTTGCTGGATATTGGCAGAAACTGGAACACGCTGTCGTATACACCGATCCAGAGCATCCCAAACATGCTCAATGGGTGACATGTCCTGTGAGTATGCTGGCCATGCAAGAACTGGGATGTTTTCAGCTTCCAGGAATTGTGTACAGATCCTTGCAACATGAGGCCCTGCATTATCATGCTGCAACATGAGGTGATGGTCATGGATGAATGGCACAACAATGGGCCTCAGGACCTCATCAGGGTATCTCTGTGCATTCAAAATGCCATCAATAAAATGCACCTGTGTTCTTTGTCCATAGCATATGCTTGCCCATACCATAACCTCACCACCACCATGGGCCACTCGATCCACAATGTTGACATCAGCAAACTGCTCACCCACACAACGCCATACACGCTGTCTGCCATCTGCCCTGTACAGTGAAAACCAGGATTCATCCGTGAAGAGAACACCTCTCCAAAGTGCCAGACGTCATTGAATGTGAGCATTTGCCCTCTCAAGTCGGTTACAACAACGTACTGCAGTCAGGTCGAGACCCCCGATGAGGATGCCGAGCATGCAGATGAGCTTCCCTGAGACAGTTTCTGACAATTTGTGCAGAAATTATTTGGTTATGCAAACTGATTGTTGCAGCAGCTGTCCGGGTGGCTGGTCTCAGACAATCTTGGAGGTGAAGATGTTGGATGTGGAGCTCCTGCGCTGGCGTGATTACACATGGTCTGAGGTTGTGAGGCCGGTTGGATGTACTGCCAAATTCTCTGAAACTCCTTTGGAGACGGCTTATGGTAGATAAATGAACATTCAATTCAAGGGCAACAGCTCTGGTGGACATTCCTGCAGTCAGCATGCCAATTGCATGCTCCCTCAAAACTTGCGACATCTGTGGCATTGTGCTGTGTGATAAAACTGTACATTTTAGAGTGGCTTTTTATTGTGGCCAGCCTAAGACACACCTGTGCAATAATCATGCTGTCTAATCAGGACCTTGATATGCCACACCTTTGAGGTGGATGGATTATCTCGGAAATGAGAAGTGCTCACTAACACAGATTCAGATAGATTTGTGAACAATATTTGAGAGAAATAGGCCTTTTTTGTACATAGAAAAAGTCATAGATCTTTGAGTTCAGCTCATGATAAATAGGTGCAAACACAAAAGTGTTGTGTTTATAATTTTTCTCAGTGTATATATTATTATTATTATTATTATTATTATTATTATTATACAGGATTTATATAGCGCCAACAGTTTATGCAGTGCTTTACAATATAAAAGGGAGACAATACAGTTATAATACAATATAATACAAGAGGATTAAGAGGGCCCTGCTCTGAAGAGATTACAATCTAATAGGGTGGGGCAGGTAGTACAAAAGGTTGTAACTGTGGGGAATGAGCTGATGGAAGTGGTAAAAGATTAGTTGGAGACGTGATAGGCTTCCCTAAAGACATGAGTTTTCAGGGATCGCCTGAAGGTAGCAAGAGTAGGGGATAGCCGGACAGGTTGAGGTAGCGAGTTCCAGAGGATGGGAGAGGCTCTGGAGAAATCCTGGAGACGAGCATGAGAGGAGGAGACGAGAGAGCTTGAGAGTAGGAGGTCTTAAGAAGAGTGGAGAGGATGGTTTGGGTGATGTTTGGAGACAAGATTGGTGATGTAGCTCGGGGCAGAGTTGTGGATGGCTTTGTAAGTTGTGGTTAGTATTTTGAATTTAATTCGCTGGGCGATCGGGAGCCAGTGTAGGGATTGGGGGAGAGGGTTGGCAGACATTGAGCGGTTGGTAAGGTGGATAAGTCTGGCAGCAGCATTCATGATAGACTGAAGAGGGGATAGCCTATGGAGAGGCAGGCCAATGAGAAGGGAGTTGCAATAGTCAAGGCAAGAGATAAAAAGGTAGTGAATGAGAAGCTTGGTGGTTTCATTTGTTAAAAATGGGTGAATTTTAGAGATGTTATGGAGGTGAATTCTACAAAATGTTGAAAATGGTTGGACTTGAGGCTGAAAGGACAAGTCAGAGTCTAGGATTACACCTAGTACCCTGGCGTAAGGGGAGGGACTGATGGTTGCATTGTTGATTTTGATGGAAAACTCATGGAGGGGGGCACTGGCGTGGGGGGAATATTAGTAACTCAGTTTTAGAGAGATTTTGTTTAAGGAAGTGGTGCGACATCCATGCTGAGATACCAGTTAGTAAGTTAGTAATGCAAGAGGAGACTGAAGGAGTGAGGTGAGGAGTTGACAGATTTGGGTGTCATCGGTGACATTGGAAGCCGTGGGCGGTTATCAAGTGACCAAGGGAGGAGGTGTAGATAGAGAAGAGAAGTGGTCCAAGAACAGAGCCTTGGGTGACCCACACAGAAAGGGGCAATGGAGAGGAGGAGACAGAGTTGTAGGTAACACTGAAGGAGCGCTGTGATAGATAGGCAGAGAACCAGGATAGAGCAGAATCTTGGAGGCCAAGGGAATGTAGTTAATTGAGAAGGACCGGGTGGTCAACGGTATCAAATGTTGCAGAGAGGTCAAGGAGAAGGAGTATGGAGTACTGGCTGTTGGTTTTAGCAGTTAGTAAATCGTTAGTGAGTTTTAGTAAGGCAGTTTCCGTGGAGTGCTGCGAGCGAAAGCCAGACTGTAAGGGGTCAAGAAGGTTATTTTCACTGAGGTAGAAGCTAAGACGGTTGTAGACTAAGCGTTCTAGAAGTTTAGAGGTGAATGGGAGCAATGAGATGGGTCTTAAGTTGTTCAGGTTGGTGGGGTCCAGTGAGGACTTTTTAAGTATGAGAGTGATCTGCGCATGTTTTAGAGGGATGGGGAAAGTGCCACTAGAGAGGGAGAGATTTAAGATGTGAGTGAGGGAGCATAGGATAGAAGAAGAGGGTGACCATAGTAGTTGTGAGGGAACAGGGTCCAAGGGACAATTAGTTAGGTGGGCATCTGAGAAAAGTTTTGTAACCTCTTCAATAGTAGCCAATTCAAGAGGAGAGTGTTGAAAGTGCTGTTAGGCAAGGTATGTTGGGTGGGGAAGATGTAAGCACAGTGGAGATGTCCTCACGAATTGCATCAATCTTATCTTTGAAGTGATTGGCAATCTCTTGGGCATTGAGTGAGTTAGTGGGTAGAGGGGGCGGGGGACAAAGCAGAGAGTTAAAGGTTGAGAAGAACTGACGGGGACTGGATGACAAGGTATTAATAAGAGAGACAAAGTAGGCTTGTTTGGCAGCATAGAGGCAGGAATTGTATTTTAGAAGGTTGGTTTTACGCCACAGTCGTTCAAGAGCACGGCAATGTCTCTTGAGGTTTCTAGTGTTTTCAGTTTGCCAGGGTTGTAACAGTCGGGGCCTGATTCTGTGTGTGGTTAGAGAAGCAAGTGTATCTAGTGATGATGAGAGTGAACTGTTGTAGACAGAGGTGGCCAGGTCAGGACAGGACAGGGGAGAGATTATGTTATATACTGTAGGTGGTCAGTAGCAGAATAGAGAAGAGAAGGGTTAAAGTTGCGAAGGTTCCTACAAGTAATTGTTTGCTGCTTGGAGGGATGGTTGGTTGGAGGCAAGGATACACTGAAACTGATGAGGTTGTGATCAGAGAGAGGAAAGGGGGTGTTGGTGAGGTTGCCAGGATGCAGAGATGGGAGAATACAAGATCAAGGGTATAACCATTGGAGTGAGTGGAAGTATGTGTCCATTGGGTTAGGTCAAAAGAAGAGGTTAAGTTGAGAAGTTTAGTTGTAGTTGGGCTGTTAATATTGACAGGAATGTTGAAGTCACCAAGAATGATAGTGGGTATTTCAGAGGAGTGAAAGTAGGGTAGCCAGGCAGCAAAGTCGTCAAGAAAGCGCAATACTGGTCCGAGAGGCCGATAAATTGCTGCAATACTCAGAGAAATTGGAGAAAACAGACGGATACAGTGCATCTCGAAAGAAGAGAGGGATAGAGAGGGAGGGATAGGAAGGACTTGGAAGGTGCTTTGTGAGGATAGAAGGAATCCAACTCCACCTCCTTTCTGTCTGTTAGGTCTCTGGGAGTGAGTCCAATGGAGGCCACCATGGGAGAGGGCAGCAGGAGAAGCTGAGTCAAAATTTTTAAGCCAGGTTTCGGTTATGACGAGTATGTTAAAGCCATGAGAGATGAAGAGGTCATGTACAGCTGTTAGCTTGTTACAGATGGAATGGGCGTTCCAGAGGGTGCATGAGATTGGTGGGCTGCTTTGAGGAAGCAGGGGGATAGAAATTAAACTGAGTGGATTGCAGTGGTTGCCAGAGGAGGAGAAGTATTGGATATGTGGCTTGCAGTTGGAAAATGGTGGACCAGGATTAGGAGAAATTACACCTGAGACTAGGAGAAGGAGGAGGGTGAGGAAGGCAAGATGGGAGTGGGATGTGCATGAGCGCACGTGTCTAATGGCCCTGGTGTTTATTTCAGCATGTGGGTGCAGCAAATGCAGGAGATGATGGGTGCAGTATATATGGGAAGGGGTTGGATAATTTCGAGAAACAGACACAAAATCTCCCAATCCCTGATGTGCAATAAAAGAAAGGAACAGAGAAACAGAGCTCTCTTAGAGGTCGTGGGACTTTAATGGGAGATACCAGGTCTGTTTATAAGGTGAACACACTGAACACTTTGCAATAGAAAAGTATACATTTATTAATGGTAACATTAACCATTTAAGCCCCGGACCATTTTGTTGCTAAAAGACCAGGCCCCTTTTTGTGATTCAGCACTGACTGACAATTGCGCAAAATTTACGTCCTTTTTTTTCCACAAATAGAGCTTTCTTTTGGTGGTATTTGATCACCTCTGCGGTTTTTATTTTTTGTGCTATAAACAAAAATAGAGTGACAATTATGAAAAAAAAAAATGCAATATTTTTTACATGAGAAAGGGTTAACCTGTAGGGGGCGCTGAAGGGGTTAAGTGTGACCTAATGAGTGATTTTTACTGTGGGGGGTCGTGGCTTGGTGTGTGACATCACTTATCGTCGTTCCCTATGACAGGGAACAGACGATCACTGACTGCCACTAGAAAGAACGGGGAAAGGTTTGTTTACACTTACCTCTCCCCGTTCTTCAGCTCTGTGACCCAATCGCGGGACACCGGTGGCGATTGGGTCCGCGGGTCCCACAGGCGCGATCACGGAGCTCAGGACCGGGGCGTGAGCTCGCCGTCGGCCCCGTGCGCGCGACCCACGGCTGGAATATTAAAGGGGACGTACCTGTACACCCTTGTGCCCAGCCGTGCCATTCTGTCGACGTACATCGTCATGCGGTGGTCCTTAAGTGGTTAAAATACAGTCAATTTACATAGACCATAGATTGACGTTTGATATATGAAACAAAATACTTCATGGTGCAGACAGCCAACATGTTTCACAAGAACACTTCGTCAGGGCTTTGCACATATCTTTAGTTTCATCTAATTCATACAAGACACAAAAATATGTCATTAGTACAGTATCAAACAGATAATTTTAAACAACAGTAGAAATACATAAAAGTTTGATCATAATAATTACTATATACTGGTGGGGCTGACGCCTGTGCTAAGCTGTGTGTAGGTTGTTCAACTTTTCAGACCAGGTGAGCACAGGGCAGTTTCCACTGCCAGTATATAGTAATTATTATAATCAAACTTTTATGTATTTCTACTGTTGTTTAAAATTATCTGTTTGATACTGTACTAGCGACATATTTTTGTGTCTTGTATGAATTAGATGAAACTAAAGGTATGTGCAAAGCCCTGACGAAGCATTCTTGTGAAAAATGTTGGCTGTCTGCATCATGAAGTATTTTGTTTCATATATCAAACGTCAATCTATGGTCTATGTAAATTGACTGTATTTTAATGTTACCATTAATACATTTATACTTTTCTATAGCAAAGTGTTCAGTGTGTTCACCTTATAAACAGATCTGGTATCTCCCATTAAAGTCCCACGACCTCTAAGAGAGCTCTGTTTCTCTGTTCCTTTCTTTTATTGATGGGTGCAGTAGTAGGGAGAGGGTAGAAGTGAGGGTAATATGTGCATGCTGCAGGGTAGAGAGGAGGGGTAGAGTAAGGATAATTTGAGGATAGAAGACACTGAGGTGAGAAGAAGGAGTAGAAGGAGCATGTTAGTGGATAGAGAGTGGGAATTAGACTTCATATAAAATAAATGTCAAATGCTGGCTTGCTTGTCGTCTTTCAGAGTGGAGCAGAGTTCTTGTTGTATCTTCATCCAGCTTTAGTTATCCTGCTTTCGTTAAACTGCGGCGGTGAAACTGCGCATCACTTGTGACAGAGCCACTCAGGAAAGAGCCATAGTGTCTGCGCCTTGCCCCTGACTGCGCCACCCCATAGGCTGCTTTAAATTTATAGGGAGACTGAGCAGGCATGCATTTCTCAATTGGTCATTATAGGGTCAGATTTGAGACACCTGAATATGGGAGAGGAGATGGCCAATACCAGACCAGCTACAGACACAGGCTAGGGTCGTAAAGCTAATTACCCCTCTTGATCACTCACGCCAAATGGGGTTGAGAATCAATCACCAGTAGGGTTGAGCGAACCTGAACTGTAAACAATTTACTGTATGTTCGGGTTCGTGTTCGGTGTTCGGCAATGTAATGGTGCATTTTAAAAAGCTGCAGGGCAGCCAATTAACATTTGTTTAACTCATGTGCCCTTAGAAGCCATCACAGCCATGCCTACTAATGGCATGGCTGTGATTGGCCAGTGCAGCATGTGACCCAGCCTCTATATAAGCTAGAGGCACATAGCACAGCACGTCACTCTGCTTTAGATGTAGTGTACAGATGTAGTGTAGGGAAAGGTTGCTGCTGCTGCTGCTGCTGCTGCTGCTGCTGCTGCTGCTTTGAGGGAGAGAATTAGATAGGAGTCCTGATTTAGAAATCAAATTACTCAGCGATCTACCTTGCTTTTGTTGTCTGGGTGCAGTGCACAATCTTTTTATCCTGCCCTGAGCCCAGTGCCAGAGAAAAGATAGCTTTTATCCGTCTGTTAGTTAGGTTGGCTTCGGTGGGCATTTTATGCAAGCTCAGTGCACCAGCACTGCATATGTTACTGTGAGATACACACTTTAGATACTGTTCTCCTATTCAGCTATTCAAAAAAATAATAATTTAGGGCAAAAAAAAAAAATGTTTGGTGCATTTTCTGCATATCTGTACGTGTGAGATACACACTTTAGATACTGTTCTCCTATTCTGCTGTTCAAAAAAAAAATAGGGCAAAAAAAAACAATTTTGGTGCGTTTTCTGCTTATCTGTACGTGTGAGATACACACTTAAGATACTGTGCTCCTATTCTGCTATTCAAAAAAATAATAATTTAGGGCAAAAAATATTTTTTTGGTGCATTTTCTGCATATCTGTACCTGTGAGATACACCCCTTAGATACTGTTGCTCTATTCTGATATTCAAAAAACACCCATTTAGGGCAAGATCCTAAATTTCAGAAATATAAGGAGAACGTCAAATAAGGGACATGGCCCCGGTCGCGATGCTGCTGGTGGAGCTCCTGTTGCAGGGAGAGGACGTGGTCGATCTGTGCCAGCTACGTGCACAAGTGAAACACCTTCCTCAGGTGCGAGTAGGCGACAGAGCCTGCAGCTGTATTTGGTCAGGCCTAATCTACGAATGTTGAGGCCAGGACAAGTACAGGCGATAGTAGATTGGGTTGCTGACAGTGCCTCCAGTTCCTTCACATTGTCTCCCACCCAGTCTACTGCTGAAAGATCAGAGGGCAGGGTTAGCATGGCCGAAATGTGGAAAAGCTTTGTCAGCACGCCACAACAACCAGCACCACCAGCTGATATGGAACGTCTTAGCAGGAGGCAGCATTTCACCAACATGGTGGAGCAGTATGTGTGCACACGCCTACACGTACTGAATGACGGGTCTGCCCCCTTCAACTTCTGGGTCTCCAAATTGGACACATGGCCTGAGCTTGCCCTTTACGCCTTGGAGGTGCTGGCCTGCCCTGCAGCCAGTGTATTATCTGAACGTGTATTTAGCACGGCAGGGGGCGTTATCACAGACAAGCGCAGCCGCCTGTCCAGAGCCAATGTGGACAAGCTCATGTTCATTAAAATTAGCCAGGCATGGATCCCACAGGACTTGTCCGTACCTTGTGCAGAATAGACATGTATACCGGCCTTACCCAGCCATAGTTGTATTTTTGATGTTTCTCACTCTTTTGGGGTGTACCCTAATTTAAAAAAAAAATATTTTTAAACAAAAACCAGTGTTGGCTACCTCGTCCTCCTCCACCGCCGTTTCCACCTACACTGCCACATCCACCGCCACCTCAACCTCCTACTCTATATGGACCTCGTCCTTCTAGGTCAAGATTATTATTTTTTCTTTTTATGTATTTTATGTTATTTTAAGTTATTTCCATATCCACATTTGTTTGCAGAGCACTTGCCATGCTCTTAATAACATTTTTCTGCCGTTTGCAGCCCTCTAGCTCTTTCCATTACTTTATTAGAGCCATTTTAGTCCTCAAAAGTTCGGATCCCCATTGACTTCAATGGGGTTCGGTTCGGGGTCAAGTTCGGGTCAAGTTCAGGTCCCGAACTCTAACTTTTTTGCGAAGTTCGGCCGAACCCGTCGAACCCGAACATCCAGGTGTCCGCTCAACTCTAATCACCGGTAATGTTGCTATGGCAGTGTGTTTGTTATAGAGCTAGCATTAAAAATAGAAATTTAAAGATATGGCAGCAGAAGACATTTACCAAAAATTATGCAGCAATGTCAGATTGTTCAGCAGAGTAGCATATACAGATGCATAGAAGACATTTACCAAAAATTATGCAGCAATGTATATATATATATATATATATATATATATATATATATATATATATATTTACATATATATATATATATATATATATATATATATCAGTCAATTTTAGTGCATACAGACATAATATATTAGCCAATATTTTGGTAAAAAGTTTTTGCTGAGTAGATAGATACCCAACATGTCAAGCTTAAAATTGCGCATGCCCGAAAAATGGTGAAAAACTTTAGTACACAAAATTTTTCTATATCCAATATTTTACAGGTAATCATAATAGAGTAAGAAATGAGCCTTGAGTTAATGCTCTCAATTTCACATGCATGGCATTATGTAACATGTAAGGCGCAATCAACATTTTTCTACGTACACACCCTGATGTGTGCATTTATGTGTTTGCATGTCTGAAGGGGTTTAAAAAATGTTGGTTGTTTTTTTAATTGCTTGGATGTACCTTTATTTAGACATCAGGGGTCTGTTAGACCCCTGATGCCTTCCCTGCACTTCACTGAAGCTAATGAAATGCAGATGGCACTCCATTAGCTTCTTCTCCACAGTGGCAGGTTGAAAATGACAGCAGAAACTGGAGGTGATGTAATACAAGTTGCCTCCAGGTTCTTACAAGCTAGTGTAAATCAGAGACCTGGTGGCACCTGGTGACATCTGTCATATGGATCCAGGGTATACAGGTAGGATATCAGAGCGTGGGAAACATGGAGAGGATTTACACTATAGCAGCCAAGAGGCAGGAGCCATGATTTAAAAAATGATGAAAAAAGGTAAAAACAGTATTGTATGTAAAGACAATTGCAGTTGTTTATTATATACAGTGCTTAAAGTGGAGTTCCACCCAAAAATGGAATTTACGCTTTTTGGATTCCCCCCCCCCCCTCCGGTGTCACATTTGGCACCTTTCAGGGGGGAGGGGGGGAGCAGATACCTGTCTAATACAGGCATTTGCTCCCACTTCCTGGCATAGATCACCTCGGTGATCTATGCCACTTCCGGCGCCTACTCTGTGCCCCCGCTGGCTTCTGGGAGACACACAGCTCCCAGAACACAGCGGGGACAAGTGAAGACGTGCAGCGCTACTCGCACATGCGCAGTAGAGAACCAGGCAGTGAAGCCGCAACGCTTCATTTCCTGATTCCCTCACCGAGGATGGCGGCGGGGGCAGCTGAGAGCCAAGCGATTGCTCGGCCTCGGCTGCCGACATCGCGGGCACCATGGATAGGTAAGTGTCCATATATTAAAAGTCAGCAGCTGCTGTATTTGTAGCTGCTGGCTTTTAATATTTTTTTTTAAGTGGGACCTCCGCTTTAAGCAAAGTAAATATCATCAAGTTATGGCTTACATCTATTTCAACTTCCAACTCAAGACATTTTTTTTTTCTAATTTTGGATATTTCTAGAAAATGAGGGAAAATTTCACAAACAGAATAAAGATGCAATAAAACATAGACAACAATAAATACAAAAAAAACAATAAAGGTTAGACTGCTGAGGTTTACTCAAAGAAATATATCTAGCTGAGTTTCAATATTAGATTGTTCTTTAGGTTAGAGGTAAACGATAAAATGAACAGTCATTTTTGATTAGTTACTGTGAATTGCTTTGTCTCGTTAAATAAAGATCTTATTCTGATAATAGTTTTGTAACACTTAAAAAAAATATTTTTTCTTAAATTAATTTATATAAATGCTAATGACAATGTTAATAATGTAAAGTTAAACATAATCCTGGCTGTATTTATTTTTAAGTAAGCTTGTAAGCTGCACAGTATGAAGAGAAGTTTAAAGAAAGATTTCCCTATTGCTTATAGAACCAGAAAAGGAATGATCCATAGGAGAACTCCATGAGATCAATGCTGAACAGCAGACTGGAGGCCTTGTGGGGCCGCTAACTGTATTGTGTGTCAAAGTGTAACCAGAGATCAAGGAAATGTTCTATCTCCCAATGTATCTTTGCCCTGACTCCTCTGTCACCAGATATGTAGACATGAGGAGCGGAGTTTGCAAGACCTAAAGAGGTTGGAAAGGATAGATTTACAGGTGCTCACTGCCACATACAGCCAATTAAAGTTATTTATAACATATTACTCATTATGGCCAAAGAGCACATATATCTAAAATTTCATTTTCTCAAAGGAAACCAGCAGAGAAATTTATATTTGGGCCTCTTTTACATTCTCTGAAAATGCTAGCTGCCTGAAAACATTTGCCTGCACAAAAGATAGCACTGTAAGTATTTTCCTGTTCTGCCACTAGTGCTGCCAATCTGCTCTGTATTTAAAAAAAAAAAAGATTTGAATGAAAGCCAAACTTTAGGCAGATATAGAAGACACAAATGAATATAGCTGTTTTCATTAATACATAATTTAATGGATTTGTTCTCCACGTTTCCTGTCACTTTAAATTGTTTGCTTGGACCAGCTTGGCACTCAGCCATTCATAGGCAGCTTTGTATTCTGTAAATGAATACAAAGCTTCCTCTGATTGGCTGAGGCAGAGAGGCAGATTGATGATGTCAAAATCTCTAATTAGGCTAATCAGGAAGCTTGGTATTCATTCACAGAATACAAAGCTGCCTGAGAATGGCTGAGAACCACTCAGACAGACTTTATTTTGTTCCAGGTGTGAGACGAGAAGTCTCTATCTTACAGCTGGATCCCAGCAGTGTGTACTGTATGTAGCTGAAATACTGTTCATACAACGCTTAGAGCCAATGGAGTACTTAGTGAAGGAAATTGTTTGTTTGGACCAGCTTGGTCAAAACAAACTATTTAAAGTGACAGGAAACATGGAGGTGATCTTTAAACGCAAGCAATGTAAGTACCTGAATTTGACCTGGTATCAGCTTTTTGCAGTCCCTGTACAACAGGGATGTATTGTGAGAGGAAGCAGCAGCTCAAGGAGCCAATCAATTCATAGGTAGGAGGTAGATAGGAGGGAGAGAAGAGAGAGAGAAAGATAAGCTCATCACTATGTTGCTTGTCCATTCCATGTCCAGTCACAGGCTAGGGTGGGTCAAGTAAGACTTGAGACTATTGAGCCTAGAGAAAGTGGGTCGAATAAAGCTGGCCATAAGACTGAGGGCATTTAGAAGCAGAAAACAGTACCATGGTACCTTGGGGATGAGCATTGTTGCTGAGAAAGAAAAAACTGGATAATCCAAAATTCTACATTTCTCACCAGGACAAAAGGTGAAGTCAAATCACAATTACAACTGTCTAGTAACAAGCAGAATTCCTTTCACTTTGCATAGGTTTTCTTTAACTTCCTGATCTTCAGGGCAGAAAGTGAAGACATATCTCCTCAATGGATACAGACAGCAATAAATAAACAGGCAGGGATTGTAACACTTTCTTATTCTATGCAAAACTAAAGAAAAAAAAAAGTTTTGTCTATAATTCATACATTGGCAGATCTTGGAAAATATGTTACTTTGGCTAAGGGCAGGTCCAGTTGAGTTTGAAGGTCCAGTCCATTGTAAGTGCATTTAAAATACAAAAAATGAACATGAACTCCTCAGCATGATATACAGGAAATATTTATGCTATCAGGTAGGTTTTTATACATATCATTTATATATAACTACAGGTTACAGCTAAGAGTCTAGAGTAGCCTTTTTCAACCCTTTTTAACATGAAGGAACCCAGGAAATAACTTTCCAGTCTTAGGGAACCCCTACTAATAATTACTATTTCTACAGCCCACCGTAGATTATTAGCTTGGTGGGCACTGGGAAGAATTCCCCTTATGCCTTGTACACACGACCGGACTGTCCGTCGTAATAAAGTCCGACGGATAGTCCAATGGAGTTCCGACGGAATTCCGCTCAAGCTGTCTTGCATACACACGGTCACACAAAAGTCCGACCGTCAAAATAGCGGTGAAGTACAACACGGACGACAAGCCGAGATGAATGAAGTTCAATAGGCAGTTCGGCTCTTCTGCTTGATTCTGAGCATGCATGCTTTTTAGTCCGTCAAAATTGCATACAGACGAACGGACTTTCCAATATAAATTTTTGTCCGTCGGAAAAAAAGAGAACAAGTTCTCTATCTAAGTCCGTCGGAATTTCAGAAGGAAAAAGTCCGATGGGGCATACACACGGATGGAATATCCGATGAAAAGAGCCCGTCTGACTTTTTCCATCGGAAAATCCGGTCGTTTGTACAAGGCATTACATTTGTGGTCACTGGAATGAATTCCCCTTACAGATAGCTAAATTTGGTTATTGATGTCAGTGGTTACTTATCTGAGAGGCAGCAGTTTTTCATTGCTCAAGGAAACCCTAGCAACAATGGAGAAACCCTAGTTAAAAATGGCTGGGCTAGAGACACCCTAAGCATCCTCCATGTCTCTGGCAGCTGCTTGATTCCCCTAAAGCTCACAATATACATGCAAGTCTGACTTTACAATCTCCTACAAATTACTATGTAGTGCAAGAACCTGCATGAATGGATACAAATTGGTTAGACAGCTAACTATGATATTCCATAGTTTTGGTAAATCCAGAATAGATTGTACTAAAATTGTACAGTCACACTCTAACACACCTGGTGAGCTTATAGGTTTAAAGTGGCAGCCAGATGAATAAGGGAATAAAAACAATAAATATTGTATTTTGGATCTGCCCTCTCTTACTCTTTTAAGCTAAACAGAGGATTATAAGCATTGTATAGAAAATATGGTCCTGCCTGCACTCATAGACCTAGATGCAATGCATTTTTTTAGTACATTTAGAGAAACCTTTACAGCACTCTGCAGCCTTGCTACAAAATACAAAGTCTGTTCTGTGCATTCTCTTGAGTCAACTGCCAAATGTCACCTTAGATTACATTTTTTCTATTTATTTAAAGAAAAGGCCTATTACAACTTCCCTGTAGTACTCAAATTGGTTTTGTTACCTACTAAAATATAATATGAACAGTTATGTCATTCGCATGGATGTAATGTGAAAATCCTGGGGTTCCCTATGCACAGTCTTAGATACATCCCTTGCCATATTAAGTTTATTGTTGCTGCACTGAAATTGTCAAGTGCCTACTGAATATGAATTATATAGTCAAGAGAGCCTGCTGTCTTCTGCTAAGAGAGCCAATGGCACTGATGCATGGAAGACATTCAACTCTTGGCAAAAGGTTTTGGAGAAAATTTCTTTCCAATAGCCTGAAACTTGGAACTGACCTCGAAATCCCAGAAAGCCTTTAGGAATTTGTTCTTCAGTTTCCTACACTGTGAAAATAAAAACGATTTGAGAGTGTACAGAATGATAGCCGGTGTTAAATGTTATTGTCTGCTCCCTTGAACTGCCCTATGACTATACCAAGGAAAATAGTCGCTTAAAAGATTCCAAATTACACAAAAAGAAAAACTACCTTAGTTAACCCCCTTAAAGTCCTACTGAGCTGCTGACATTGTGAAATAGATGGGCACCATTAATTAAAAATGACTAACAGCTATCATAAATAATCCCAATACCATGGGCATCAAAACATGTAGGGCTGTTCAAGAAGTACATATTTCTAGGTTACATTACTGAGCCAATACAGAAAAAAAAGCAGTTTGTAAACTGCTTATGGAATCAAGGAAACATAACAGCAGTGCTAAAGTCAGAGAGTACACTTGACTTGACATATTGTTATATTAGATTTATTTAAAGTGAATGTATATTTGGATAGAGTAAAAAGGGTTACAAACGCTCCCATTCATTTGTGTGTACCATTGGGTAAATTTCCCTTCACTTCCCTTCAGTTCCTGTCCAAGAGACACAACAGGAAGTTAAACAAAATCTTCCAAATTAAGAGAAATTGCCTTTTTAGACAGTTGTTACCAGAACCATGTCCCTATTGGACAAATTCTCCTTACCTCTTATTCTGAGGACAACTCAATTTTTTTTTATATCCCCTTGTTTTCTTTGTGGGTGACTGTGGTCACTCTCCATTAAATACGCTCCTGAAAAGGGACACAGACAGGTTTAAAAAACCGACTTTAAAAAAAAAAAAAAGTTTTTCCAAAACTACAAAAAAATATTTGCTTAGAGATACACTTTAACCACTTAAGCCCCGGACCATGTGGCTGGCCAAAGACCAGAGCACTTTTTGCGATTCGGCACTGTGTCCCTTTAACTGACAATTGCGCGGTCGTGCGATGTGGCTCCCAAAAAAAATTGATGTCCTTTTTTTCCCACAAATAGAGCTTTCTTTGGTGGTATTTGATCACCTCTGCAGTTTTTATTTTTTGCGCTATAAACAGAAAAAGAGCGACAATTTTGAAAAAAAAGCAATATTTTTAACTTTTTGCTATAATAAATGTCCCAAAAAAAAAAAAAAATGTTTTCCTCAGTTTAGGCCGATACGTATTCTTCTACATATTTTTGGTAAAAAAAAATCGCAATAAGCGATTATTGATTGGTTTGCGTAAAAGTTATAGCGTCTATAAAATAGGGGATAGTTTTATGGCATTTTTATTAATAATTTTTTTTTTTACTAGTAATGGCAGCGATCAGCGTTTTTTATCATGACTGCGACATTATGGCGAACACATCGGACACTTTTGGCGCTATTTTGAGACCATTCACATTTACACAGCGATCAGTGCTATAAATATGAGTTGAGTTGAGTTGAGAGGTATCTTAATATAGCGTGGTCTTACCCCGATGGGTTCGACACGCAAATATGCACTTATTACTGTGTAAATGTGACTGGCAGTGAAGGGGTTAACCAGGAGGGGTGCTGAAGGGGTTAAGTGTGTCCTAGGGATGTTTTCTAACTGTAGGGGGGATGGGCTATGTGTGACATGACACTGATCACCGCTCCCGATTACAGGGAGCTGTGATTAGTGTCATGTCACTAGGAAGAATGGGGAAATGCTTGTTTACATCAGCATTTCCCCGTTCTGTTTGAAGTGATACATGTAGAGAGACAGCACAACCCATTACTGTACACAAGCCATGTTTACTGAAAGACCCAGCAGGAACAGGAAACACAACACAGGAAGAAGTACAACAGAAGTACAACAGAGATGCACCATAGAGTTGCATTTAAAGAAACATATCATCCATAACATCTCCCCCTTTTAGTGTTAATAAATGAACATTGGGAAATTCAAAAGAGACAAAGCAATAACACATTCTACAGGTTAAGTCTCATAGGTGGTTTTGAACATCTACCACTACGGGTGAAGACTCGCCCTTGTGCCAGGATTCCTTTAGCCCTCTCTGAAGTTACTGGGCTCCTCTCATCACTTACTGGCATGCTCTGCACTTGACAGCTGTCGGGTATACTTGCTTGCCCATAACTGTCATTGCCGTTGGTATGAGGCATTGCCTCTGTACATGCTTCACTGTCAATGGGTGAGTATGTCCTTGTGATACTGAGTGAGTCTGATCTATCAACGGGATACTGAGAATCAGGCTGCTCTGCCACTCTCAAATCCACTCGATTGCAGCGATAGAGAGTTCCTTCAACATCCACAAGATAGGAGCGTGGTGCAACCTTTTGCAGACAAGTACCTATTCTCCAACGGCCTGTTCGATCTCCAGGTAATGGCTTCATAAGGATTCTTTCTCCAATATTCAATTCTGACAAATCTCTAGCCGATGTATCATATCGTGCCTTAATCCTAAACTTTTCTGGAACACCTTGTATAACAGAGGGTTCAAGCAGCTTATTTGCTACCAGTAAGGAAGTCTTTAATCTCCTTGACATCAGTCTTTGTGCCGGGCTACTATCCATGCCTTCAGTCGGAGTGTTTCTCCAATGTAAAATGGCCTTCCATGGGTCTTTACCATCACTTTGTGCTTTCTTGCATAAATTTTTAACAATCTTTACAGCTGATTCAGCTTTGCCATTAGCCTGTGGATGACGTGGTGAGGAAGTAACATGCTCAAACTCCCATTCAGTGGTAAATTTTCTGAATTGTAGGCTTGCAAACTGAGGGCCATTGTCGGAGATCACTGTATCTGGTTGGCCATGACGTGCAAACTGGGCCTTGCACCTCTTAATTGTAGCTTCAGTGGATAAGTCGGGAAGAAGGTCTATTTCCCAGAAGTCTGAATAATTATCGACTAATAGCAGATATTCCTTGCCTGCGTAGTTGAATAAGTCCATACTGATAATCTGCCACGGACGTGTAGGTATCTCATGTGACATCATGGTTTCTTTTTGTTGCAAATGGGCATATTCATTGCAGGTGGGACAATTACTGACAAAGTCTTTGATTTCACCATGCATGTTGGGCCAGTAAAGAGTATCACAAGCTTGTCTGTAGCATGCTTCACCACCAATATGGCTAGAGTGTATGCATAATAACATCTCTGCTCTCAGTGACTTTGGCACGATGACCCTTGGACCTTTGTACAAGATACCATTTTGTATGCTGATCTCATCTCTAAAGGACCAGTATTCCCTTACAATTCCAGGTACTGCCTCTTTTTCATCTGGCCACACATTCAAAACAATAGACTTCAAAGCTTATAAAGTTGCATCACTGTCAGTGTGCTGTATGAGTCGATGTAGTCGCTGATCTGTGACATTAAGATAGTCCGCTTGATTGATATCGGCAAAGAAATGTTGTTCCTGTTCCAGCAGACAAATTGTACGATGCTCATGCTCACCTCCAGGTGCCACATTATCTGACGTAGCTCTGCTCAGGGTATCGCTGATATACATTTCACATCCTGTCTTGTAGACAACATTGAGGTTGTAATGCTGCAATGTAAGCATCATGCTCTGCAAACGCTTGGGAGCACACAAAAGGAGCTTTTTGAATATGGCTATCAAAGGTTTGTGATCAGTTTCAGCTGTAATTGAATCCCGTCCATAAAGATAATGATGGAAACGCTGGCAAGCAAATACAATGCTTAAACATTCCTTCTCAATTTGAGCATAATTTTGCTCAGCTGATGAAAGAGCTCTGGACGCATATGCAACTGGCTGACCTTTCTGCAAAAGGCAACAGCCTAGACCATTTTTACTGGAGTCACTTTGTATCGTAACAGGCTTTGTGACATCATAGTATTTCAACACTGGGGCAGAGGCGACCAAGTGTTTTATATCCTCTACTGCCCGGTCATGCTTGGGAAGCCAGTGCCAAACTGCATCTTTGTCCAGAAGTCGCCTTAGTGGCTCACACACCTCAGATAAGTGTGGCAGGAATTTCGCTAGGTATGTAACAAAGCCAATAAATCTATGTACCGCTTTGGCATCAGCAGGTTGTGGCATGTCCACAATGGCTTTAATCTTATCCGGGTCAGCTTTTAAGCCTTGTGAAGACAGGATATGTCCATGGAAACTGACTTCTTCCACCTTGAACTGCAATTTCTTCACACTAAGCCTCAGCATCACCTGCCTACAATGATCCAGTAGCGCTATTAACTTTTCATCATGGTCTTGCTCAGCTTCCTCATCTGTATTACCGCAGCCAACTATAAGAATGTCATCAGCTATTGGCTCAATTCCTTGAAGACCACCTAATAGTTCATGCTGCTTTTGCTGGTATACCTCCGGTGCTACAGAGACTCCAAACGGTAGTTTGAGCCATCTCTTTCTGCCCCAAGGAGTCCAGAACGTGGTCATGTAGCTACTCTTTTCATCCAGTTTGCACTGTAAAAAGGCATCTCTAGCATCCACAAGTGTGAAGACACGTGCTTTAGGTAGTTTGTGCAAAATATCATTGAGTGTTGGCATTAAGTAGTGCGACCATTTCAGGGCCATATTCAGAAACTTGGGATCAATGCATATTCTGATCTTCGCAGGCTTTCTGATAACAGCCATGTTACTGATCCAATCTGTAGGCTCTGTTACTGAAGTTAGATGTCCTTCAGCTTCATATTTATCTAGTTGAGCTTTAACCTGTGGCTTAATGGCGATAGGCACATTGCGTGGGGCACATTGTACAGGTTGAATGGTAGGATCAAGTTCAAAATGTACCTCTCCTGGAACAGAGACTATCGGGCCCTCAAACACATCACTGTAGGTGTGAAGAATTTGCTGTTTTGTCAGCGGCCTAGTCAGAGATTTTGCAGGCTGATTATCAACATTATGTAGCTCAGCAGGAATGGTGAACGCCATCAGTCCAAGGGGCTCACATGTTGAACCTGATAATAGCGGTTTCTGAACGGCATCAACAATCTCAAAGTTCAGTTTGTGTATACAATCACGTATGCTGCATTCTGTTTGGAATAGCCCCAATGATTCCATTAGTTCCCCTGAATACAACTTTAGTTTGGTGCTACTAGGCTGAAGGGGTGCTCTGGGTGCCAGTTTCATTTTGTCCTTTATACTCATGACATCACACGTTGCACCCGAGTCCAGCTGGCAGGGTTGGATTATATTGTTTAATCTGAGGTTTACAAACCATTTTTTGCCCTTTGTGTTTACAGCACCAATGCATTCTGAGGAGTAAACCATATCAGTGCTAAGCAGGTGTGCATCCTCTGGATCCGACATTTGCTCAATTGTGTACAGCTTCCTTGCTTCCATTTTACTGGAGAGACACACTCTTGCAAAATGATTTGGTTTACTACATGCAGTACAGATTTTCCCATATGCAGGACACTTTTCTTTCTCTCGTACATGCACATTGCCGCAATACTTGCATGATGCAGGCTTCCTCCCAGGTGAGTTGTGTAGGTGACCCTTGTGCGGAAACTTATGCTGGTGGTTTTTGAAGCTTTGCTGTTGTTTAAGGGCTGCATTGATATTGTCAATCAGTTTATCCTGCTCCATAGCTTTCATATGTTTGTCAGTAAGTTCTGCAGTGCGGCATATCTCAATTGCTTTTTGTAGATCTAAATCATGTTTCCTCAATAGGTGGCGGCGTGTGCTTTCACTGGTGATACCCAAAACTATTTTATCACGAATAAGTTCATCTCACAGAGAGCCATACTCACAGCTTGCAGCTTTTTCTCTTAGCCGTGTGACAAACCTGTCTATTGATTCACAGTCTTCTTGCTTACAGCAGCCAAATATATATCTTTCATAGATTACATTTTTAGAGGGTCTGAAGAAAGCTTCTAATGCATCCAGAATGGTTTTGGTGTCACTCTTTTGCTCCTCTGTGATGTTCAGATTATGCTTGTAAACATGGAGACATTCACTGCCCATCACCCTCCTCAGTGTGGCTGCTTGCACTGCTGCAGGCTTCTCATTTAACCCTGTGGCTAGGGAATAGTCCTCAAACTCAGCCCTGAAATTGTCCCAGGTACTGCTGACATCTCCACTCACCCTCATTGCCTCAGGCAGTGGAATGCTGTTAGCTGCCATGATGCTGTTTTCCTTGCTGCAAAAACTCAGCATCCAGGACAGGACTGCAATTGTCAGGAGGCACAATCAGTTCCAAGAACACTCACATCAAGGCTGGCAGGCTCTCAGCATCAAATGTGTAGAAAGAGCGTGGATCCAGAAAAACTTCTGACACCATGTTTGAAGTGATACATGTAGAGAGACAGCACAACCCATTACTGTACACAAGCCATGTTTACTGAAAGACTCAGCAGGAACAGGAAACACAACGAAGGAAGAAGTACAACAGAAGTACAACAGAGATGCACCATAGAGTTGCATTTAAAGAAACATATCATCCATAACACGTTCTTACACTCCGTGAGACAATCGCGGGTATCCCCTGGGACATCGAGTCCGCGGGACCCGCGATCACACTCACGAAGCTCGAGGCGGGTGCGCACGCCCACAATGCTGCATCTTAAAGGCGACGTACAGGTACGTTAATCTGCCTGTACGTATATCGGCGTGAGCCGGTCGTCAAGCGGTTAAAATGTTTCAACAACCTTCAGATGAGTCTCGAATGAAACCTTTCTATTATATCCCAATACTATAGACCTGCCCTGTGTCACGACTAATAGATGTGGGCCTGCACTGAGGTATGGCTTCTGAGACATGCTCAGTATTTACCAGTGCCACTTGCAAGAAAATCAGCATTTGGCAATATGACACTTTCAGGTTATGGCCCTCTGATTTTTCCTACTACTGATAGCTGACAATAAACCAGGCAGATCATAAGAACAGATTTGTAAATCTTAGGAAAGCCAATCGTCATGACAGAAGGTAAACACATGCAGCAACCAGAAGGTCAGGACAAGCAGTAATATTTTATTTATTTATTACAGATACTTATATAGGACCATCAATTTGCACCAATTGATGTCAGTGGTTACTTAACTGAGAGGCAGCAATTGCTCATTGCTCAAGAAACCCCTAGCAACAATGCAGAAACCCTAGTTAAATACATACTAGGACCATTTCAGACAGGAGTCAATAAACCTACCAGCATGTCTTTGGAGAGTGGGAGAAAACCCACCCAGACACAGAGAAAACATGCAAACTCAAGGTAGAGAGTGCCATGGTTGGGATTCAAACCAACAACCCTAGTGCTGCTAGGTGGAAGTGCTAACCACTTAGCCACTGCAAAATAGATGAGAGTCGCAAACCAAAACCCAAACTGAGTAGTTAACAGAAACCAGAGGCTGAACAAGCTTGCGGGTACTAGGAGACCAGCTGAATCATTCCCAGAGTCAGGACACAAAAACTTGTAGACAAATTGAGTTGTCAGACACTGTCTGTGTCCACATGGTACAATTCAGATATGGCATTGGACAATCTTATGGACAAGTAGTAGTATGTCTATGCTATAAAATAGCATAGGTGGGGTAGGTGCATGCCTCTAGTGTGCGCTCAGGAGTATGTGTGCCACCTGCCGTGTGTCAAGCCTTCAACACCATCTCCTTATTCTCTATTTCTGAGAACTACTTACGGCAGTGCTTGGAACTAAGGTACAGATATTCACAGAATGAATATTTGAACTGTTTAAGGGTAACTTGAGTCCTCTGTTGAAGTTTAAATTTCATATTTAACTGGAGTAAAGTTAAGAAAACAGAATTTTAGAAGAGCAGTAACCACTTTGAAGAATGTGTATGTCCATATGTAAAACTTACCATGTTTGTTCCAGCTGGCTTCTGCTTCCCTTCTCAATAGTTCTGCAAACAGATGATGCACGAGGAATAATCCTGCACATTTAGTACATGGAAGCCTGTTCTTTCATGTTCCTATGTACTTCAGTTGCCATGATAGCAGATATCTCCTGAGATGACATACCCACCACTCAGAAAACTACTATGCATCTGTATGATGCTGTGAATGAAAACAGCAGGCTACATACCCTCCAAGCCAGGACCCAATAACATTACTTTTTTAGATTAATGTTCTGCTTCAGCTGGTGTAAGACCCCTTTCACACTGAGGAGTTTTTCAGGCGGTTTAGCGCTAAAAATAGCGCCTAAATACCGCCTGAAAACTTCTGCCCCAGCAGTCTCAATGTGAAAGCCCGAAGGCTTTCACACTGAGGCGGTGCGCTAGCAGGACCGCTCCAAAAGTCCTGCTAGCAGCATCTTTGGAGCGGTGAAAGGAGAGGTGTGTTTACCGCTCCTTCACCGCTCCTTCCCATTGAAAGTAATGGGAAACCACGGTAATACCGCCCGCAATCCCCCTCTGCAGAGGCGCATTGCCGGCTGTATTAACCCTTTTTCGGCCACCAGCGGGGGTTAAAACTGCATCGCTAGCGGCCGAATCCCGCCGCAATTCCACAGCAATTACGACGGTATAGCGCCGCTATACCGCCACCGCACCCAACGCCCAGTGTGAAAGGGGCCTTAGTCTGTTGTGATTAACATTCAGGGTTAGAAGCCTGTTTGCGTAGGAAAGCCAAGACAAATATATTAAGGAATATCTTCTATTGAAATGCAGTTCCTCAAAATAAATGTAAACCCTAACAGGATAATATTTAGTGTGTTCTGTATCATATCATTCTGTATCATCATAAACAACTGCTATGTTTTTTTTTTTTTTTCATAAAATATTGTTTTCACCTTTTTATGCTTTTCCCATCTCCATGCTACTGATATCCTCCAGCTTCTTTCAGCTTCTGCCTTTCTACATGCACTCACTACAACATGGGTACAATGCCCATGCCCCTATATTTACGTCAGCTGCGGGGCAGGGAATCTCCGGTCCACAGTTTACTGGCCCAGCAATAATAGTTAAACCCAAACCCAAGCTTACCATTGTTCATGAGGAATAGGGACTTGGACAGTTTTGGGTTAATTTGCTTAAATCAAATATTCTGTTCACCTTGCACATGAAGTTTCCCTCTGCAAGGGAATTTTCCCTGGAGTTTAGTGAATGCAGTGACACTTTACTTTGCAAAGAATACCCAATCACATGCAAGTCAAATAAAAAGAGCAACATTTTTAATTGCACACGGTTGAATAATGAAAGTCAGCAGAGCTTTACCTCATTCACTAAGCTCTGGGGAAAATTCCCTTGAAGGTTGCAACTAGAATGGCAAAGTGAACAGTCTATTTGCCTTTAGTAAATTAACCTTTTTGTCTTTTTTCACACATACTCCTATTTATTTATTTATTTCAGGTACTTATATAGCGCTGTCAATTTACACAGCGCTTTACATATACATTGTACATTCACATCAGTCCCTGCCCTCAAGGAGCTTACAACCTAAGGTCCTTAACTCACATTCATATACTAGGGCCAATTTAGACAGGATCCAATTAACCTACCAGCATGTCTTTAGAGGGTGGGAGGAAACCAGAGTACCTGGAAGGAACCCACACAGGCACAGGGAGAACATACAAACTCCAAGCAGAGGGTATCATGGTTAGGATTTGAACCAGCAACCCTTTTTGCTGCTAGGTGAAAGTGCTAACCACTACACCACTGTGCTACTTTGGGCTATTTCCCCACTAATATAAGTCATGTTTGACCTAGGTTAAAATAAAATAGCAAAATCTATTTTAAAGTTTTACTAGTTTTATGGATTTTACACTACTTTATTGTTGAACATTTTGCAGCCACACCACAGTACCTTAATATTAACTCTCTTGTGTTCATGAGAGAATGTTGGGTCACTGATAACTGACAAACCCTATAATTAGCGGCCTAACAGAAAAAATAACTTTATAAACTGGAAAATAAAATAAAAAATCCTTATTTAGCCAAATAAAAAAGATACTTTCAGATGTCAGCTATTCAAGAGTTGTATAAAAGGCTTTCAAATGATATTTTAACGATCTTTGACCAATATTTTTTTTATATTATTATTGTTATCAAAGAAACAAGTGCGCTTACCCCCTAAATGACATGATTAAATGTTATGCATACATAAATAAACATCATCAAAAATATCATAAAAGCAATGTAATGAATAATAATAGAACCCCAAAGGGTGCCAGTGTGTTTAATCTATTCATTACAATCGCCAAGAAATAAGTTATATATATGTAACTTAGTCCCAAACAGTGCAAGTGAATAAATATATGCAGCAAAGTCCCCAATAAAAAATAAATTACTTATGGATCAGTCCCCAAAAAAAATTACAAATGAATTTACACTGAGCAAAATTTTAAACGCAACACTTTTGTGTTTACCCCTATTTATCATGAGCTGAACGCAAAGATCTACAACTTTTTCTATGTACACAAAAGGCATATTTCTCTCAAATATTGTTCACAAATCTGTCAAAATCTGTGTTCGTGAGCAATTCTCCCTTGCCGAGATAATCCATCCACCTCACAGGTGTGGCATATCAAGATCCTGATTAGACAACATGATTATTGCACAGGTGTGCCTTAGGCTGGCCACAATAAAAGGCCACTCTAAAGTGTGCAGTTTTATCACACAGCACAATGCCACAAATGTTGCAAGTTTTGAGGGAGCATGCAATTGGCATGCTGACTGCAGGAATGTCCACCAGAGCTGTTGCCCTTGAATTGAATGTTAATTTCTCTACCATAAGCCATCTCCAAAGGCGTTTCAGAGAATTTGGCAGTACATCCAACCGGCCTCACAACCGCAGACCACGTGTAACCACACCAGCCCAGGACCTCCACATCCAGCATCTTCACCTCCAAGATCGTCTGAGACCAGCCACCCGGACAGCTGCTGCAACAATCGGTTTGCATAACCAAAGAATTTCTGCACAACCTGTCAGAAACCATCTCAGGGAAGCTCATCTGCATGCTCGTCGTCCTCATCGGGGTCTTGACCTGACTTCAGTTCATCATCGTAACTGACTTGAGTGGGCCAATGCTCACATTCAATGGCGTTTGGCACTTTGGAGAGGTGTTCTCTTCACGGATGAATCCCGGTTTTCACTGTACAGGGCAGATGGCAGACAGCGTGTATGGCATTGTGTGGGTGAGCGGTTTGCTGATGTCAACGTTGTGGATCGAGTGGCCCATGGTGGCAGTGGGGTTATGGTATGGGCAGGCATATGCAATGGATAACGAACACACATGCATTTTATCCATGGCATTTTGAATACACAGAGATACCGTGATGAGATTCTGAGGCCCATTGTTGTGCCATTCATTCACGGCCATAACCTCATGTTGCAAGGATCTGTACACAATTCCTGGAAGCTGGAAACATCCCACTTCTTGCATGGCCAGCATACTCACCGGACATGTCACCCATTAAGCATGTTTGGGATACTCTGGATCGGCGTATACGACTGTGTGTTCCAGTTCCTGCCAATATCCAGCAACTTCGTACAGCCATTGAAGAGGAATGGACCAACATTCCACAGGCCACAATCAACAACCTGATCAACTCTATGCAAAGGAGATGTGCTGCACTGCGTGAGGCAAATGGTGGTCACACCTGATACTGACTGGTTTTCGGACCCCCCCCCCCCCGACCCCCCCCCCCCAATACAGTAAAACTGCACATTTTAGAGTGGCCTTTTATTGTGGCCAGTCTAAGGCACACCTGTGCAATAATCATGCTGTCTAATCAGCATCTTGATATGCCACACCTGTGAGGTGGATGGATTATCGCGGCAAGGGAGAATTGCTCACTTACACAGAATTAGACAGATTTGTGAACAATATATGAGAGAAATAGGCCTTTTGTGTACATAGAAAAAGTTGTAGATCTTTGTGTTCAGCTCATGATAAATAGGGGCAAACACAAAAGTGTTGCGTTTATAATTTTGCTCAGTGTAAATTCATTTGTACATTTATTTTGGGGACTGATTCATAAATATTTTTTTTTATTGAGGACTTTACTGCATATATTTATTCACTTGCCTATTTTGGGATTAAGTTACCGTATATACTCGAGTATAAGCCGAGTTACCGGCCGGCCGTAGGTCCCCTGGACCCCAAACTTGGCACACATATAGCCTCACTCTTCCTCTACAAGTGTGCAAAGTTTGTTGGGGAGCACCGATTTTTCAAAGCCGGGCACCCCTTCCATAGACTCCCATGTTAAACGGTAATTTCTCCGGTGAATTTGGGGAACCGGTACCGGCCGGTCGTAGGTCCCCTGGACCCGAAACTTTGCACACATGTAGCCCATTTTCTCCTCTACAAGTGTGCAAAGGTTGTTGTCTAGGGGACCTACGGCTGGGGAGCACCGATTTTTCAAAGCCGGACACCCCTTCCATAGACTCCCATGTTAAATGTCAGTCTAGTCATGGACACAGTGAGGCATGGGCACAGAGAGGCATGGGCACAGTGAGTCATGAACACAGTGGGGCATGGATGCAGTGAGGCAAAGTGAGGCAAAGTGAGGCACAGTGAGGCGTGCAGATGGACACCCTAGGCTTATACTTGAGTCAATACGTTTTCCCATTTTTTGGTGGTAAAATTAGGTGCCTAGGCTTATATTCGGGTCGGCTTATACTTGAGTATATACGGTACATATATATTTGTTGCATTTAGAATTTTGCTCAGTGTATATGAGCATATACAGTACATAACGCAGTCCCAAAGAATATTATGCAAAAGATTTTAAATGAAATTCCCGATGACAGCAGAATGATTGCCAATAATGTGCTCCAGTTCTTGAGTAAAACCAATCATGCAAAGCAGCTTACAAAATAAAATAGATCTCGACATAGGAGATCTAAATTCACTCATGAATATTTGTGACACTCCGTCAGCCCATTTTTTATTTTAAAGTGGACCTAAACACTCTTAGTCAACATGAACTATTTTTAATTTATATGCTGCTAGCATTAGCAAATATATAGGAAGTAATGGTGTATTATATTGTTTTAAACTATTTTTTTTTTTACATTTCTTCAGTTGCTTCCTGGTTTCTGGCCTAGGCCAAAATGATGTCACACATCCCATGTCCTCAAGGACTTTTTTTTCTTTCGTCCGAAGGAGGGGAGGAGGAGCTTTCTCAGCTAAGCACAAATTTCCGCTTGCATGCTTGAACTAACAGCATATACTGTAGGTTCCAGGAAGTAAATGCTACATGACTCATCTGCCCTTACTCAAGTGGGTGCAGCTAGAAATGTTGGGGGGGGGGTCTTTCAAAGTGATTTCTCAACAAAATAAAGCATGTAGACATGGATGGAAGGGGGAGTTTGCTTCGAATATAAAAAATGTACGCAATAGTGTTTTCAGTTTGTGGTGCTCAGATACAGTTATGTTCCACTTTAATACAACATATTATTATTTTAAAATTGTAAACATTTATACACTGGTGTTCTGTATTGTTTTAAAATGTTTGCAAAAATCATTTATTTGTAAAGATTAGTTTGTGAAGCATAAGCCTATGTGCATGTTGTTAGGGGCCTGTGTATAACGGACTAAAACAAACAGTCCATTCTCATTTCTAAAACACACAAACAAACACAAAAGAGGGGCAGGTTCGCAATTAAAAATCCTAAATTATTCTTTGCAAAATATGAAACATCCAGCCTATAGTTGAACTTAGACAGAGAGGGGTAGGAATAGGCTGTAGTCCACCAGGGGAAAAATCATACGGGGGTGACAATACTGGTTTGGATTTTTGGTCTGAATTTCTAACAGAATTGCTAGATATGTTTCTGCACTGGCAGTGGTTTTTAAAGGATCTAGATTCTAGTTCCTCTTATACAAGACGACAAGGATAGGTTAGAATGAGGGATGCACCGATTCCATTTTTTTAACACTGAGTACGAGTACTGATACTATTTTTTCAGTAGTCGCCAATACCAATTACCGATTCCTATCTCCTAGGAAGAGTAGGTAGAGGGGTAGTTTTGGAGGTCGGCTAGAGTTAGGGAGTTGGGTGAGGCTGGGGTGAAGGCAGGGTGGGGAGGAGTAGGGGGGTAAGTGAGGGCAGGGTGGGGGGAAGGAGGATAAGTGAGAGCAGTGTGTGGGGGCTAGAAGGGACTCTGGGAACACAACACAGAGAGAGCAGCACTAAGTGCAGTATGACTGCAATTTAATGTATAAAAGGTACGAAATACACTCACAAGGTTAAAAGCAATTCCCCCCATCCTCCTGCCCCTGGTTTTGTGCCAATTACCCATCTTCTCCTGTCCCTGGCATCTTGACAGTCACCATGTTTTTATTGATCATATTCTTTAAACTTTGAATCTAACCGTAATGCATCCGATCCCCAGCCCCCCGCCTTTTTTTTTTTTTTTTTTTTCTCTCTTGTTTCTTTTAATAATTATAAAAATATGTTTCTCTTGTATGTAAAACTACCATGCACATTTTTGGGGTTGCAATTGGTATAAAGCACTTTAGTGATCACAAATTTGTGATTACTATTTGGATGTGACCCGACCCAATTCGGTATTATACCCTTTTATTTTTCTTTAAGAGAGTACATTGTCTGCTCATGTTGTTTTGTTTTGTATTGTTGCGTTTTGGAAATAAGCAATGAAAATGTATTGAGCAAAAAATAAGGATCTAGTATGGGAAAATGTGCATGTGTTGCAGGGATGTACTGCATATGTGTTTTTGTGCTTTTTTGCCCAGACATACACCTTAAAGTGGAGTTCCACCCTAAAAAAAAAAATATTTTACTTACCAGAAATAGCGGTTGCTATGCGGATATTCCTAATCTGCCTCTTCATCCGCCGCGGCTGGTCTTCATCCTCGCGTTGTTATCTGGTGAATGGGACGCGCTGCCTTCTGGGAACTGTGTGTATCCCAGAGAGCAGCCGTCCATTCAGAAAACACTGCGAGACTCGCGCATGCGCAGTAGGAAACGGCCAGTAAAGCCGCAAGGTTCCACTGCCTGTTTCCCTTAGTGAGGATGGCGGTGCCGGGAGCTGCCAGGATCGAGGGATCGGCCTCGGGGGGCTGACATTGCGGGCGAGTAGGACAGGTAAGTGTCCTTATTAAAAGTCAGCAGCTACAGTGTTTGTAGCTGCTGACTTTTGAAAAAAATAAATCGCGGGTTGAATCCCACTTTAACATAGATATTTCAGCACATTTCCCAGCCACTGTTTTTAAAGGTCAAAACATATTTTAAAATACACTTAATTTAGTAGGTTGGCCATTATCTATAAGTTTGACATGATAATAAGTAAGGTTGGCAGGCGTTTTAAGTCATTCAAATACTAGAGCAAACAAAACTGTAGCAAGGGGACTGAATAGCTTCAAACACCAACATCATAGAGCAGCTCCAAAACAGGAAACATGAACCTAAAACAGACTTTACAGTTTGTATAATAAAGTGTTGGGTTTCAGGGGTTCATGGCTCAGGCACAGGTTTTAGCACTAAATGCTACTTTAGAATTATTAACGTTGGCCATAAAAACTATATCAATTGTTTACTCTTGAGTTGCACTTAGTTTGTAAAGTGTATGATTGATTTCCTTTAATTCAGACATTTTATAATTAACTGCTGAAACCAAGGTTCCATTCATTCCAGAGGAGTCTGTAGGTAAAAAAGCTTGCAATCAGTGTCCAGTGCCATTTTCAGGTGCGGAAAGTCAAACTGATGTAATTACATTTGTAGCTGCATTTATTTTGTCTTTTATTTCTGCCTCGAGTTCAAGTTTAAAATGATATACACACCTAGTATTCTTTAGGGACCAGAGGGTCACCTTAATTCTGCTATAGCAGAGGAAATAAAAGCAGATACAAAAAAATTCCCAGGGCTGTGTTGGGGGTGGATGTCATTTTTAGCACCCTTCCCCCCTACCACCACCACCTTGGGGCCAAGATTGTAACCTTAGGCAATAGCACTGCCTTTCTGTGTGGGTATGCCAGCACACACAAACAGGCAGTCAGATAAATGATGCTTAGTTAGTTAAAATTGCAGGCTAAGCATGACTGAGTAAAGTTTCTTGCCCGTCCACTGTGCTTCCCAAACAGACAGATGGAGTGGCTTGCCACTCCGTACTTAGTGATGCTGAACCTGCACTGCTAACAGGCTCAATTTCTCTGAAGAGGTTTGGCTGGGAACTACCTGTAGTTTTACCAGCCTCAGCATTACTGATTTCCAGTATGGAAACTCCAGTCTCGGTGCCGTGCCCCTCTGTTCCTCCATGAGTACCTTCTGAATCAGCCACCTCAGTTGGTCTCATAGGTGGCATGGCCCTACTTTTCACAACACTGAATCCTCTATGATGCTGATGCTGAAATTATTAGCACTGTCTAGTTATGCTGAAAACATTTGTTCAAAGAAGTCCCAATCTCAGTTTTTGTTTTGGCACATTTGGCATCAGAGTTGCAAGGCCAATTTTGACTGATTATAAATCCAGCACTCTTTGTGGTGCTCAATAATAGTGAGAAAATTTGCCAAAATTAAAACCTAAAATGTATAAGACCAAGAATTTTCTTGGCTCATGCCAAAATAGTGATGCCCAGTGGAACCTGAGCCGACAGGCTTTTTTCACTTCTATGGTCTTTTGTAATCAAAGTCTATGGTAATAGACAATAACTGACTTGAAGCAGGTCAACTGTAGGTTAGAAGGAGGCCACCTGCAGGTCAAAAGCACCTGTCAATAAATTCTAAATGATTTCAGAAGCATCTTAAACAGATGTCAAGCTGATGTCTTTGACTTGAAGCCCGAAGCCCATCAACACAGGAATTATTGTTTTGTGGTTTCATCACAAACACCTTGACCATATTGGTGCATGTTTTTTTTTTTTTTTAAATATATAAATGTACATATACATACACACATTTTTTCTTTTTTAGCGATATATATAATTTAGTTCCACACAAGGCCAACAATGCTGTGTAGAATTCAGTTAGTTGCCTTGTTCTATCATTACCTTTGCAGTCCATATTGATAATGTTGCCATGAGTGGCGTTCTTTCTCACTTTAGGTGACAACCTTATGCTTAAGTGTGATTTATGACACCCCAGCTCCCAGGGGAAAATCACACAAGTTACTCCAAAAAAAAGAATCCAGTAGTAACTTACAAGTAAAGTTGGTTTAAGTTCACTTGACTGCTTGCACTATGTGTACATGGACTATCACAGCCAAATCCAATGCAAATAAGATTTATTAGAATACTAACCGGTTCATCTTCTTTCCCTCCTTTTATGTTTAACATTTTTGTGGTTAATATTCTTAAAAGGACAAGTCAATACTACAATATTAGTTTTTACAAAGTGTTTTCAAACAAGTGTTATTTTTACTTATTTACTTATATTGATAAGGTAATCTATATTGTAAATCATATTACAAGTATACTTCACAAGCATACTTCTAAAATCCAATAGTATAAATGTACAGTTGTATGTAAGTATGCTGTACTGTATATTACAATTTTACTTAAAAAAAAATAAAAAATAAAGATTGTAAGATTTTAACAAAATATGACTATTGTCTATAGCAGTGTTTCTCAACTCCAGTCCTCAAGGCACACTAACAGGTCATGTTTTCAGAATTTCCCTCAGTTGAAACAGCTGTGGTAATTACTAAGGCAGTGACACTGATGAAATCACCTGTGCAAAATAATGGAAAGCCTGAAAACATGACCTGTTGGGGCGCCTTGAGGACCGGAGTTGAGAAACACTGGTCTATAGCAATAAAAAATGAAGTTAACTTCTAACTTGTTTTAGTTATACCTAATTGTATAGCCTTAGTGATTTTATCTACATTCAATAAAACATTATTATTAAAACCAAACTTATTATATTGTATAATTTTTTGTTTAAAGAAAGAATAGCAAGGCTATAATATGTGTGTGTAACGAGCACATGATAAGGCTAATTCACTAAACTAGTTGAGATTTTTTACTCAAAAATCAAATTATGTGAAAAAAATCTGCACATGATTGAGTATACAAGAGACATGTGCACACTGAAATATTTTGTTTCGGAATTTCGTTTTCGTCCGAAAAATAAAATGATTTAGTTACTCCCGAAATTCGTTTTTATTTATTTTGTTTCGTTAAATAATCCATCCGTCCGAAAATCCGAATTAATTAAGGTTGAATCTGTCATTGAAGGCTTATGGTGTCTGTTGAATGTTCTAAGAAGATTCGAGGAAGCAGCTAAACTGTACGACACCGCAATCATACATTTCCGGTTAAATGCTCCGCCCACAAGCTATAGTAGAATTCTAATGTTGTATTACTAGTAATAATTATATTTATTAATTATTATTACTAGTCAACCAACATTAGAATTCTTCTATAGCCTATGGGCGGCGTATTTGACCATAAATCGTGTTTTTAGCTGCTTCCTCGAATCTTCATGTCTCTATAATGTTGAATCTTTTCTTTCAGATCTTTTGGATTTCGGACTCTGCACATTCGTTATCGTTTGTTAAAACAAACGTGAAAATTCCCGAAATTCAGATGAAAATGCATTCGGACGAAAACTAATGCACATGTCTAGTATACAAAGTGAAATGAAGATTACCAACTCCTTTCGTAAAAAAAAATCATTTACGTCCATTAAAGATCAGATTGTCGATAAAGCAGAATCATGGGTTTGATATGAGGTCAATTGCCCCCCATAATATTATCCTGAATATTTTTGGTTATGCTGATAACTAGGTTGACATTATGTTTACAGAAACATGCAAAATATTTGGAGGGTGCAAAATGTCAGCCCTTTGTGTCAAGTTTTGCAAACTGAAAAGGTCAGCAGTTCACCCAAAGCTTTGAAGGGATAGACACTAAAACAGTGCATTTAGTGCTAATACTGGAAGCAAACAAGCAGAGGCTCCAGACTCCCTCCTTACCTTACCAAGCTCACACAAGGGACAGCTCATGTGGCCTGGAAATTTCATGCAAAGAGATTTTTTTTTTCTCTTTTGTAAGCACTGCAAATTATCGTCATTGAAAATGATTTTTCCTTATTTCCATGGTTGTGGAATTGTACTCTGCCTGACCTAATCGTTTATGCCTTGGTCCTTAGAGGATGAAATGTCAGAGCCATGTAGAATATAGCTACTTATTTATCCAGTAAAGATTTTTTTCCAATTTAAAGGGATTTTCCACTTTTAGAAAAAAAAAAAGCAGAAACCTCTTTCAGTGTAGTTAGTGGACTTTGTCCATTTTTCATACACCTGTCAGTCTGTTGTTTTTTAACACGTGTCATAAATGCCAAAGTACTCGAAAATGCTTGTTATTTTAAGCATATTAATAGCCAAGCCTTTTTTAACTTTGTACTTTTTTTTTTTTAAATGGAAGAGTAGGGAAAAGCTGTAACCTCCATTACCTTTTTATTGTGGTCAGTGTCCCTATTGGATGGTTCTCCCCTCACTTCCTGCCACACTACCAATTTTATCACCAAAACAAGAACTGAAGGAAAATCTACCCAATGGAATACAAAAGCAAAAAAAAAAAACAGGACATCATAACTGATTTTTAGAGACTGATTTTAACTGATTAACCATAGACATAGAATTGAACATGTTCACGTCACAATACATGAAGTAACGGATGGATGGGGGACGATGGAGGGCGGAGAAGAAAGAGGGCTGGGGAGTGAGGATGAGAGAGACGAGGATTAGGTAAAGGGGCCTGGCAGTCACTAGACCTATTTTGGTGAAGATAAATTGCATTATTTACATTCAGATGTGGGGAGCCTCCACCTTTCCTGTTATCTCTTTACTCTTCTTTGGGTAATAAATATGGTTGCCATGATATATAAACAGGGTCCTAATATACACCCTTTTTTTAAAATATATATTTGTTGTAATTTTCTGCCGTATATGAGCTGTGAATGTTTTTCCCTTCTGTAAAAATTTTGTAAATTTTTTAAATTATTTAAAATGAATAAACAGGATTTAAACAAGAATGAAACCTATAAGCATTGGAGCATTGGTTCCAAATGGTTACAGTTGGGAGGAGGGCCTGTTAAGTGTTGGCACCCTTATTTAGTATCATAGTATCAAAGTATCATAGTTAGTAAGGTTGAATAAAGACATCAGTCCATTCAGTTTAACCTGTGTGGGTTTTGGTGTATGAGTGTGTATGTATTTATGTCCCTAGTAATTCCCATATCCCTGTATATAGTGTTCGCTTAGACGTGAATCTTAAAGCTTTTTGAATATATCGGCACTCTCTGCTGAC
This sequence comes from Rana muscosa, assembly GCA_029206835.1. Lineage (NCBI taxonomy): Eukaryota > Metazoa > Chordata > Amphibia > Anura > Ranidae > Rana > Rana muscosa. The sequence continues at coordinate 189,541,696 of CM055123.1, forward strand.
ATCACCAATTGTGGAAGGGAATTCCATATCCTCCTCTAAACTCTCCTCATCACTAAACTTTAAGTATTCTAAATTTTGAATTTCATTTATTTTATTTCACCATTTTTTCACAGTGGGACTTTCCCGTTCTTGCCAGTGTCTGAGTATTAGGCTCTTGGCGGCATTTAAAAGCTGTGGGAGAAGGGTTCTCAGATATCACTTAGTTGGAATTCCGATGATTTCTGAGGAGAAAGGGAAGGGATGGGTAGATTATAAGCACTCAATGAAATTTGAAGAAGTGATGGGAGCATAAGGTAACATACTAAAATTAGAATTGTAAATGACAAACCCAAACTAAGGAGGGAGAGGAGGGGAAAGAGTTTAAGACAGACTCGGTGTGAGAAAAGAAAATGGGGAGGTTTTGGGATGGAGAGGCTGGGGGGTAGGGTTGGGGGGGGGGGTGTTTCTTGGTATATATATATATATATTATGTATTTTATTATTCATCTATGTGTGGTTGAGACGAGAGGAGAAACTTGTTCAATGTAATGTTGTTTTATACTGATTTTTTTTTTATAAAGAAATAAAAATAAAAAAAAGGAATACCATATCCTTAGGGCCCTTTAACACAGTCCGTGTCCGTGGGCGGGCTCCGCTTTGCTCAGCGGGGATCGCTCCGTCGATCCCTGCTGAGCAGGCAGAAGACAGGTCTGTCTCCTCACAATGTGCAGGGACCGACCTGTCAGAGCGCCGATCTCCCCTATGGGGGATCGGATGACGGTGGACCGTAGAGTCCGTTGTCATCCGATCCGATCCGCCAGACGGATGGAAAATAGGGTTTTTCTCTGTCACACTTTGGCGGATCGGAGCGGGTCGGATGTCAGCGGGCATGTCACCGCTGACATCCGTGGCTCCATAGACCTCTATGGAGTGCCCGTTCAGGTCCCCCTAAAAATCTGATAGGCGGACCTGAACGGTCCGTCCGTGTGAAAGAGGCCTTACAGTTCCAACAATAAAGAATCCCCTATGCAGTTTGTGATTAAACCACCTGTCCAATTTCTTTAAATTGCCTTGTATCTTTTTAAGTGGCATGAGACTGAATAGTTTTTTCCCTATGCTAGGATCACCATTTAGATATTTGTATGTTGCAATCATATCTCCTCTTAAGCGCCTCTTTTCCAGCGAGCATAAGTTTATTTTATGTAGTAGTTCCTCATAACTGAGGTCCTCCAAACCCCTTATCAGTTTTGTTGCTCTTCTCTGGACTCTTTCCAGTTCTAGCACATCCTTCCTAAGGGCTGGTGACCAGAACTGGAAAGCATACTCAAGATGCGGTCAAGTCAAAGTTTTGTAAAATTGTAAGATTATAGTTTTGTCTCTTGAGTAGAGAGACAGTTGATGCTTTTGCATATGTTGAGATTTTTTTCATCTGAAAGGTAAGTTTGACTCTACAAACTCCTAAGCCTCCCTTTTTATCAATGAGGAAATGCACTATATTGCCAAAAGTATTGGGACACCTGCCTTTACACGCACATGAACTTTAATGGCACCCCAGTCTTAGTCCGTAGGGTTCAATATTGAGTTGGCCCACCCTTTGCAGCTATAGCAGCTTCAACTCTTCTGGGAAGGCTGTCCACAGTGTTTAGGAGTGAGTCTATGGGAATGTTTGACCATTTTTCAAGAAGTGTATTTGTGAGGTCAGGCGCTGACATTGGACGAGAAGACCTGGCTCGCAGTCTCCGCTTTAATTCATCCCAAAGGTTTTCTATCAGGTTGAGATCAGGACTCTGTGCAGGCCAGTCAAGTTTCTCCACCCCAAACTCGCTCATCCATGTCTTTATGGACCTTGCTTTGTGCACTGGTCCAAATCACGTGGTGGAGGGGGGATTATGGTGTTGGGTTGTTTTTCAGGGGTTGGTTGCAGTGAAGGTAACTCTTAAGGCATTGGCATACCAAGACATTTTGGACAGTTTCATGCTCCCAACTTTGTGGTTACAGTTTGGGGATGGCCCCTTCCTGTTCCAACATGACTGTGCACCAGTGCACAAAGCAAGGTCCATAAAGACATTGATGAGTGAGTTTGGGGTGGAGGAACTTGACTGGCCTGCACAGAGTCCTGACCTCAACACGATAGAACACCTTTGGGATGAATTATAGCAGAGTCAGGCCTTTTCGTCCACATCAGTGCCTGACCTCACAAACATGCTTCTGGAAGAATGTTCAAACATTGAGTTGAAACTGTTATAGCTGCAAAGGGTGGACCAACTCAATATTGAAGTAAAACTGGGATGCCGTTTAAGTTCATGAGCGTGTAAAGGCAGGTGTCCCAATACTTTTGGCAATATAGTGTACAATATGTTGAAGGATCAAAAGAGGAACTAGCCTAAAACATATTCATTCTGTATTTATTGCCATATGCAGCATAGGCATTGTGCATTTTCCCGTCATATACTCATTCTTAATTGCCAAATTTGCAACAGGTTTGTTTTAAGCCAAAAAATTGCAAAAATAAGCCAAACCATTACAGCTGAAATGAATGCATGAGAGCAGTCAAAGGATTTCACAAGTTTGCCCTCTTAAGCCCCGTACACACGGTCTGACTTTTTGCCAACAAACTTCATTTTGAGCAAGTTTGCCAAAAAATCCGATCGTGTGTACGCTCCATCGGACAAACTTTTTTGGTTTTCATCGGACAAAAGTTCGGTCTACAAACGGACAAATTTTTGGCCAACAAAAGTCAGATGGAAGTCTGACTGTGTGTACGAGGCTTAAGCCTCATTTTCTGTCCAATTTTGGCAACTCAGGTTGCAAATTAATAAACCATTAATACTGGTACTGATGGGACATTTACCAAAATATAAATTTGCAGTGTAGGAATACAGTTGTAACTGCAATCTTTCTAGAAAAAAAAAAGAACCATAGATTATTTTTAACAGTGTGATAATCAATAAAATGTCAATAATGAAATTAAATAACTCCCTGTGTGTGGTTCTCTTGAAGGTTAAGTCCACCTTAAACCAATTACACATATTTGGTGCACTTTGGTGAATTTATTCACACCTTAGATTGATTAATGTTCCCAGGACTCTGGTAGGAAAATTGCCTCCCCCCCAACACACACGTCTTAGCTCCGTTCTCCCTATCACAACTATGACATTACTGACACCCGTGTCACTCCACCTTTGCTATCTTCTGTACACAGATATATCATGAATCCAGCACAGGCTTGTTCTCAGCTTTAGCCTAGACACAATGGTATAGAGCAGGGTTTCTCAACTCCAGTCCTCAAGGCGCCCCAACGGGTCATGTTTTCAGGATTTCCATTATTTTGCACAGATGATTTGATCAGTTTCACTGCCTTAGTAATTACCACAGCCGTTTCATCTGAGGGAAATCCTGAAAACTTGACCTGTTGGGGCGCCTTGAGGACTGGAGTTGAGAAACACTGGTATAGAGGAGAAAAAAATCTGGGGAGAGATCTCCTGCAGAGTTTTAAAAACCACTAAGCTATTTAACCATTTAACATCACCCAAAATAAGTAGTTTCTCTTTTTAAACGTATGCAAAATATAAAATAACCCTTAAGCCCTGTACACACGATCAGTTTGACTGATGAAAACCGTCTGATGGATTGTTTTCATCAGACAAACCGATCGTGTATGGGACCCATCAGTCTTTTTTCCATCAGTTTTAAAAAATAGAACATGTTTTAAAATTATCTGATGGATAAAAAACTGATGGCAATTTCCGATCGTCTGTGGGGAAATCCATCAGATAAAAAACCCAAGCATGCTCAGAATCAAGTCGACACATGCTCAGTAGCATTGAATTTCATTTTTCTCAGCTCATCGGAGTGTTTTACGTCACCACGTTTGGAACGGTCGGTTTTTTGACTGATGGTGTGTGGGCAAGACTGATGGAAAACAGTTTCATCAGATTTCTGATGGACAAATCCATCAGACGAAAATCCATAGGATATCTGATTGTGTGTACAGGGCTTTAATGTTTAAAATGTAAATATCTGAAAGTTTGAAGAAATGTTCCTTCTTCACATTCTAGGGCATTTAAGCCTTGATCTTATGAACAATCCTCCAATACTATTTTTCGTAATTGAATCTATAAAGGAGACCTATTAGTTCTGACTAATGTCAACATCAGCCTTTTCCCATCTCTATTGCCCCAAGGCGCCTTTTATGCTGTGGGTATAAACGACATGCTCATTCCCATGTAACACATCTTAGTGAATTTGTTAAGAAGTTTCCAAGTTAATGAAGAGCAACAGAAGTGCCTAGAGCCATCTAGCACTGCTCAGGCATGGAGAAGCCGGTGTTGACTTTTCAGAAGACTATTAATATCAAGCCTGTCTACAGCAAGAGGGACATAGTGAGGACTGGAGTCTTCCCATCACAAGCTGGCATGCCAAGAGTATTTTGTTCCTATGCGCAAAGTATGTGACTTGGTTTTAACCATTCACCATGTGATTTTGTTTGTTTTAAGTAAGGCTCACAACATTTCCCAAATGACTAACAAAGCCTTGTGCGGTGAGCATCATAAAAATCCCAAATGTCCAACTTCAATGAGCTTCTGCTGAGTTTTATGAGGCATCCTGGTGTGTGAGAATAGAAGGAATGAAAAGTAAGCAGAACTAGAGGGTAGAGAAAAATTTTACTGGCTTCAATAATTCTGTCTCTACGTTGTCATACATGATCAGATCTCTTCTTACAGTGCCAAAACTTTTTTAGTGTTAAACCTTCTAATACATTAAGTTAAAAGGTTAGAACCTCTGTCTGGTTTTTATTGTGTTTGTGGTCCACAACATTGTTTTAGACTAAACAAAAAAAAAAATTGAAAAAAAAATAGTTTTAGCTAAAGAGATATCTAAAGGACAGCTCTACCTATCGTGGTGTTGTTTTTTCAAAAAATCCCCCCACCCCCTGAGTGCAGCTCACCTGGGATAATATTTAACTTCAGACCTGATCCAGTGATCTTACTTCCAACATGGTTCCAGCCAGCTTTTCTTTATACTGTGCATTCACACTGTGACTTTAATCCTCCTGATGGTAGTGGTACTCATGACAGCTTCCAGCTGTCCCTGGGAGTTAGGTACACTCATAGGAATAAATAGAGGCATGTGCAGTATGAGGAAAAGTTGTTCAGATCTATCGTGGAAAAAAGATAGCTGAATCAGGTAGACAGGTATTATCCCAGGTGGACTGCAGTTAGGGGGTGCGGCATTCGTTAAAGGACAGTTTCACTAAGATGGAGTTGTCCTTCAAACTTGAAGAACTGAACAAATGGGCCAATCACTTAAATAGACAAACAACGTACACTAGCATTGTCCATGATCATGCCTTTTTCACTTGTTTTATACATGTACAGTTGCAAAAAAAAGTATGTGAACCCTTTTGGAATGATATGGATTTCTGCACAAATTGGTCATAAAATGTGATCTGATCTTCATCTAAGTCACAACAATAGACAATCACAGTCTGCTTAAACTAATAACACACAAAGAATTAAATGTTACCATTTTTTTATTGAACACACCATGTAAACATTCACAGTGCAGGTGGAAAAAGTATGTAAACCCCTAGACTAATGCGATCTCCAAGAGCTAATTGGAGTGAGGTGTCAGCCAACTGGAGTCCAATCAATGAGATGAGATTTGGGGTGTTGTTTACAACTGCCCTGCCCTATAAAAAACACACACCAGTTCTGGGTTTGCTTTTCACAAGAAGCATTGCCTGATGTGAATGATGCCTCGCACAAAAGAGCTCTCAGAAGACCTATGATTAAGAATTGTTGACTTGCATAAAGCTGGAAAGGGTTATAAAAGTATCTCCAAAAGCCTTGCTGTTCATCAGTCCACGGTAAGACAAATTGTCTATAAATGGAGAAAGTTCAGCACTGCTGCTACTCTCCCTAGGAGTGGGCGTCCTGTAAAGATGACAACATGGCCTGGGGAATGCCCAGGGAAAAACCAAGCCTACTTACCGACCAGCTCGCTGACAACCAATTAACCTGTCTAACAGTATGCGTTAAAAACAGGGGTTTGTCCGCACGCATTTGCAAACGCATGCGTGAGCCACAGAGCCACGCCAAGGCCCCCTGGAGTCTGTGGTCCTACACTAACATTGAGTGTCCCCACAATGGAGACACATGCATTCTGATGGTTAGATGAGGGCAGGTGGACTGAAGGGGAGCCACCCCTCCTTAAAGGTACAGGAGCACACCAAACACCCAGCGTAGCACAATGGCAGCAAAGGTGTTGGTGCACTGCTGGACCAATACAAGCACCATAGGTGAAAACAAAAACATGTCCACCGCCCCCATCTATAGCTGGCTATCACGGTAAGTAGCATTGGAAGGCTAAAGCAGATAACAACATGGCCTGGGGAATGCCCAGGGAAAAACCAAGCCTACTTACCAACCAGCTCGCTGAAAACCAATTAACCTGTCTAACAGTATGCGTTAAAAACAGGGGTTTGTCCGCACGCATTTGCAAACGCATGCGTGAGCCACAGAGCCACGCCAAGGCCCCCTGGAGTCTGTGGTCCTACACTAACATTGAGTGTCCCCACAATGGAGGCACATGCATTCTGATGGTTAGATGAGGGCAGGTGGACTGAAGGGGAGCCACCCCTCCTTAAGGGTACAGGAGCACACCAAACACCCAGCGTAGCACAATGGCAGCAAAGGTGTTGGTGCACTGCTGGACCAATACAAGCACCATAGGTGAAAACAAAAACATGTCCACCACCCCCATCTATAGCTGGCTATCACGGTAAGTAGCATTGGAAGGCTAAAGCAGATAACAACATGGCCTGGGGAATGCCCAGGGAAAAACCAAGCCTACTTACCGACCAGCTCGCTGACAACCAATTAACCTGTCTAACAGTATGCGTTAAAAACAGGGGTTTGTCCGCATGCATTTGCAAACGCATGCGTGAGCCACAGAGCCACGCCAAGGCCCCCTGGAGTCTGTGGTCCTACACTAACATTGAGTGTCCCCACAATGGAGGCACATGCATTCTGATGGTTAGATGAGGGCAGGTGGACTGAAGGGGAGCCACCCCTCCTTAAAGGTACAGGAGCACACCAAACACCCAGCGTAGCACAATGGCAGCAAAGGTGTTGGTGCACTGCTGGACCAATACAAGCACCATAGGTGAAAACAAAAACATGTCCACCGCCCCCATCTATAGCTGGCTATCACGGTAAGTAGCATTGGACGGCTAAAGCAGATAACAACATGGCCTGGGGAATGCCCAGGGAAAAACCAAGCCTACTTACCGACCAGCTCGCTGACAACCAATTAACCTGTCTAACAGTATGCGTTAAAAACAGGGGTTTGTCCGCCCGCATTTGCAAACGCATGCGTGAGCCACAGAGCCACGCCAAGGCCCCCTGGAGTCTGTGGTCCTACACTAACATTGAGTGTCCCCACAATGGAGGCACATGCATTCTGATGGTTAGATGAGGGCAGGTGGACTGAAGGGGAGCCACCCCTCCTTAAAGGTACAGGAGCACACCAAACACCCAGCGTAGCACAATGGCAGCAAAGGTGTTGGTGCACTGCTGGACCAATACAAGCACCATAGGTGAAAACAAAAACATGTCCACCGCCCCCATCTATAGCTGGCTATCACGGTAAGTAGCATTGGAAGGCTAAAGCAGATAACAACATGGCCTGGGGAATGCCCAGGGAAAAACCAAGCCTACTTACCGACCAGCTCGCTGACAACCAATTAACCTGTCTAACAGTATGCGTTAAAAACAGGGGTTTGTCCGCACGCATTTGCAAACGCATGCGTGAGCCACAGAGCCACGCCAAGGCCCCCTGGAGTCTGTGGTCCTACACTAACATTGAGTGTCCCCACAATGGAGACACATGCATTCTGATGGTTAGATGAGGGCAGGTGGACTGAAGGGGAGCCACCCCTCCTTAAAGGTACAGGAGCACACCAAACACCCAGCGTAGCACAATGGCAGCAAAGGTGTTGGTGCACTGCTGGACCAATACAAGCACCATAGGTGAAAACAAAAACATGTCCACCGCCCCCATCTATAGCTGGCTATCACGGTAAGTAGCATTGGAAGGCTAAAGCAGATAACAACATGGCCTGGGGAATGCCCAGGGAAAAACCAAGCCTACTTACCGACCAGCTCGCTGACAACCAATTAACCTGTCTAACAGTATGCGTTAAAAACAGGGGTTTGTCCGCCCGCATTTGCAAACGCATGCGTGAGCCACAGAGCCACGCCAAGGCCCCCTGGAGTCTGTGGTCCTACACTAACATTGAGTGTCCCCACAATGGAGGCACATGCATTCTGATGGTTAGATGAGGGCAGGTGGACTGAAGGGGAGCCACCCCTCCTTAAAGGTACAGGAGCACACCAAACACCCAGCGTAGCACAATGGCAGCAAAGGTGTTGGTGCACTGCTGGACCAATACAAGCACCATAGGTGAAAACAAAAACATGTCCACCGCCCCCATCTATAGCTGGCTATCACGGTAAGTAGCATTGGAAGGCTAAAGCAGATAACAACATGGCCTGGGGAATGCCCAGGGAAAAACCAAGCCTACTTACCGACCAGCTCGCTGACAACCAATTAACCTGTCTAACAGTATGCGTTAAAAACAGGGGTTTGTCCGCACGCATTTGCAAACGCATGCGTGAGCCACAGAGCCACGCCAAGGCCCCCTGGAGTCTGTGGTCCTACACTAACATTGAGTGTCCCCACAATGGAGGCACATGCATTCTGATGGTTAGATGAGGGCAGGTGGACTGAAGGGGAGCCACCCCTCCTTAAAGGTACAGGAGCACACCAAACACCCAGCGTAGCACAATGGCAGCAAAGGTGTTGGTGAACTGCTGGACCAATACAAGCACCATAGGTGAAAACAAAAACATGTCCACCGCCCCCATCTATAGCTGGCTATCACGGTAAGTAGCATTGGAAGGCTAAAGCAGATAACAACATGGCCTGGGGAATGCCCAGGGAAAAACCAAGCCTACTTACCGACCAGCTCGCTGACAACCAATTAACCTGTCTAACAGTATGCGTTAAAAACAGGGGTTTGTCCGCACGCATTTGCAAACGCATGCGTGAGCCACAGAGCCACGCCAAGGCCCCCTGGAGTCTGTGGTCCTACACTAACATTGAGTGTCCCCACAATGGAGGCACATGCATTCTGATGGTTAGATGAGGGCAGGTGGACTGAAGGGGAGCCACCCCTCCTTAAAGGTACAGGAGCACACCAAACACCCAGCATAGCACAATGGCAGCAAAGGTGTTGGTGCACTGCTGGACCAATACAAGCACCATAGGTGAAAACAAAAACATGTCCACCGCCCCCATCTATAGCTGGCTATCACGGTAAGTAGCATTGGAAGGCTAAAGCAGATAACAACATGGCCTGGGGAATGCCCAGGGAAAAACCAAGCCTACTTACCGACCAGCTCGCTGACAACCAATTAACCTGTCTAACAGTATGCGTTAAAAACAGGGGTTTGTCCGCACGCATTTGCAAACGCATGTGTGAGCCACAGAGCCACGCCAAGGCCCCCTGGAGTCTGTGGTCCTACACTAACATTGAGTGTCCCCACAATGGAGGCACATGCATTCTGATGGTTAGATGAGGGCAGGTGGACTGAAGGGGAGCCACCCCTCCTTAAAGGTACAGGAGCACACCAAACACCCAGCGTAGCACAATGGCAGCAAAGGTGTTGGTGCACTGCTGGACCAATACAAGCACCATAGGTGAAAACAAAAACATGTCCACCGCCCCCATCTATAGCTGGCTATCACGGTAAGTAGCATTGGAAGGCTAAAGCAGATAACAACATGGCCTGGGGAATGCCCAGGGAAAAACCAAGCCTACTTACCGACCAGCTCGCTGACAACCAATTAACCTGTCTAACAGTATGCGTTAAAAACAGGGGTTTGTCCGCACGCATTTGCAAACGCATGCGTGAGCCACAGAGCCACGCCAAGGCCCCCTGGAGTCTGTGGTCCTACACTAACATTGAGTGTCCCCACAATGGAGGCACATGCATTCTGATGGTTAGATGAGGGCAGGTGGACTGAAGGGGAGCCACCCCTCCTTAAAGGTACAGGAGCACACCAAACACCCAGCGTAGCACAATGGCAGCAAAGGTGTTGGTGCACTGCTGGACCAATACAAGCACCATAGGTGAAAACAAAAACATGTCCACCGCCCCCATCTATAGCTGGCTATCACGGTAAGTAGCATTGGAAGGCTAAAGCAGATAACAACATGACCTGGGGAATGCCCAGGGAAAAACCAAGCCTACTTACCGACCAGCTCGCTGACAACCAATTAACCTGTCTAACAGTATGCGTTAAAAACAGGGGTTTGTCCGCACGCATTTGCAAACGCATGCGTGAGCCACAGAGCCACGCCAAGGCCCCCTGGAGTCTGTGGTCCTACACTAACATTGAGTGTCCCCACAATGGAGGCACATGCATTCTGATGGTTAGATGAGGGCAGGTGGACTGAAGGGGAGCCACCCCTCCTTAAAGGTACAGGAGCACACCAAACACCCAGCGTAGCACAATGGCAGCAAAGGTGTTGGTGCACTGTTGGACCAATACAAGCACCATAGGTGAAAACAAAAACATGTCCACCGCCCCCATCTATAGCTGGCTATCACGGTAAGTAGCATTGGAAGGCTAAAGCAGATAACAACATGGCCTGGGGAATGCCCAGGGAAAAAACAAGCCTACTTACCGACCAGCTCGCTGACAACCAATTAACCTGTCTAACAGTATGCGTTAAAAACAGGGGTTTGTCCGCACGCATTTGCAAACGCATGCGTGAGCCACAGAGCCACGCCAAGGCCCCCTGGAGTCTGTGGTCCTACACTAACATTGAGTGTCCCCACAATGGAGGCACATGCATTCTGATGGTTAGATGAGGGCAGGTGGACTGAAGGGGAGCCACCCCTCCTTAAAGGTACAGGAGCACACCAAACACCCAGCGTAGCACAATGGCAGCAAAGGTGTTGGTGCACTGCTGGACCAATACAAGCACCATAGGTGAAAACAAAAACAAAACAAAAACAAAAACATGTCCACCGCCCCCATCTATAGCTGGCTATCACGGTAAGTAGCATTGGAAGGCTAAAGCAGATAACAACATGGCCTGGGGAATGCCCAGGGAAAAACCAAGCCTACTTACCGACCAGCTCGCTGACAACCAATTAACCTGTAAAGATGACTGCAAGAGCACAGCGCAGACTGCTCAATGAGGTGAAGAAGAATCCTAGAGTGTCAGCTAAAGACTAACAAAAGACTCTGGCATATGCGAACATCCCTGTTAGCAAATCTACGATACGTAAAACACTAAACAAGAATGGGGTTCATGGGAGGATACCAGAGGAAGCCACTGCTGTCCAAAAAAAAACATTGCTGCATGTTTACAGTTTGCACAAGAGCACCTGGATGTTCCACAGCAGTACTGGCAAAATATTCTGTGGACAGATGAAACCAAAGTTGAGTTGTTTGGAAGAAACACACAACACTATGTGTGGAGAAAAAGAGGCACAGCACACCAACATCAAAACCTCATCCCAACTGTGAAGTATGGTGGTGGGGGCATCATGGTTTGGGGCTGCTTTGCTGAGTCAGGGCCTGGACGGATTGCTATCATCGAAGGAAAAATGAATTCCCAAGTTTATCAAGACATTTTGCAGAACTTAAGGCCATCTGTCCACCAGCTGAAGCTCAACAGAAGATGAATGTTGCAACAGGACAACGACCCAAAGCATAGAAGTAAACGAACAACAGAATGGCTTAAACAAAAGAAAATACGCCTTCTGGAGTGGCCCAGTCAGAGTCCTGACCTCAATCCGATTGAGATGCTGTGGCATGACCTCAAGAAAGCGATTCACACCAGACATCCGAAGAATATTGCCGAACTGAAACAGTTCTGTAAAGAGGAATGGTCAAGAATTACTCCTCACCTCCTATGTGAATCCTACAGACCTATCTCACTTATCAATTCGGATGGTAAGATTTTGGCCAAGGTGCTCGCCCGGCGACTGAACACAGTCATTACTACTGTTATTGGTGCAGACCAGACTAGGTTCATCCCTGGGCGATCGACCTCCATCAACTTACGGAGCCAGTGCTATTGTATGATTTATAAGGACTCAGTGCAAAAAATTGAGAAGGGTTTTCTTTCTTTTTCTTTTTGTTTCTTTTCTGTTTTTCCTTTGTGAAATATTCTAGCACCCTTCCAGTGAAGTGTGCTCCTTGCATGCAATTTTTTTCACTGTCGTTTATTGCAGAATATTTGGATATATTAACTCAGGACTAGGTCCTGGAAGCGCTGTTAATGTTTGATACATGAATTTATTCATTGTTTGAGCATATGTTTTATGAACTTACGTAGACTGTTTACCAATCTTCAGGCCACCCATGATGAGATGGGTTTCCGGGCTGTTTTGGCCTTGGACGCACACAAGGCATTTCACTCAGTCGAATGGCCTTATCTGCTGGAGGTCTTGGCGAAATTAGATTTTGGCAACACCTTTATCAGATGGGTGCAATTGCTTTATCTGAAACCCACCGCTAGACTGAGAGTGAACGCAGCCATGTCTGATCCCTTTCCGATAAAGAGAGGCACCAGACAGGGGTGCCCTCTGTCACCGTTGCTATTTGCACTGGCGATAGAGCCTTTGGCAGCACTGATAAGATCCTGCGGGGAGGTTGCGGGACTGACGATTGGGGGTCTGGAGGAGAAGGTATCTCTTTACGCTGATGACATATCAATATACTTGTTGGATCCCCAATCGCCACTCCCAGTCCTGCTGGAGATTATTAGGAGGTTTGGTCATTTCTCTGGATTCCGGGTTAACTGGGACAAGTCCATCTTATTTAGAATTGACCAAGCAAAGTCGCTCATGCTGCCTCCCTCTTGCCCACTACAAATAGTCAGCTCCTTCCGATATTTAGGAGTTATGGTACAGCTCCCTATAGCCTCTTACGTTAAAATCAGCTTAGACCCCCTTATAGGGCGAATGAAAACCACATTCAAAACTTGGGCTAATCTCCCGCTTACATTACTGGGTAGGATTAATATCTTTAAAATTATATTCTTACCACGATTTTTGTATATTTTGGGTAACTCACCAGTGTATGTCACTAAACTTAAATTTAAGGAAATAGACTCCATCCTTACTTCCTTTCTTTGGAGGGGGGGAGCAGTCAGGATTGCCAAGAACACCCTCCAGTTACCGGTACTGGAGGGCGGATTGGCCCTACCCTGCCTCCACACCTATTATATCGCCTCACAATTAGCTCACGCACATTGGTGTTTTTTTCCTGAAGCCAACAACGCGGCCACTGCCTTGGAGGCAGCTATTCTTACCTCCTATGAGTCCCTGCAAAATCTGTTTCATCGTATGTCCCTTAGAGGGAGGGAGGGTACGAGTGTCCTGGCAATGACTCTACGGATTTTTAAACTCACTAAACTACAATCCTCCACTGACAGTAATACATACTCGCCAAACACTCCACTCTGGGGGAATCCGACTCTACCAGAGTTCTTCCGCAGATCTGACGGGGGATTCTGGACGAAAAGGGGGGTGAAAACCATTTTTCACTTGTTCTCGGACAAAGTGTTTCGTTCTTTTGAAGAATTTCGTAGAGACTATAATCTGCCACACACAGCTTACTTCCTTTTCTTACAGATACGCCACACTGCAGTAACGCAGTTCGGCCTTCGAAACATGGCTATTCAACTCTCCCCGCTGGAACGATTACTGACTGACTCCTCTCATGCCAAACTAGTCTCCACATATTATGGGTCCCTTCTGCATACTACAAAGGCTGAGCAAGACGGCCGCAAGCTGGAGAGCTGACATCCCTGAACTGACGGAGGACATCTGGCAGGAGCTTTTGCCCCTCCAGGTTCTCTATGTCATTTCTTCCCGCGACAAAGTAATACAGACTAAATTGCTATACCGATCCTATTTTACACCATGCTTACTGTTTAAATTAAATAGATTACCCTCTGCACTATGCTCCCGATGTGGCATGGCTGATGGCAATTTTTTTTCATTTAATGTGGGAGTGTGCTCCGATTAGGAAGTTCTGGTCGGAGGTCACGGCCTTCATTAGCTCACTGACACAGTTACCCAATATATATAATCCCCTGAGGTGTTTACTGGGTTATATTGACGATGATAATATATCTAAGAATATGCAAACATTTCTGCGGATAGTATTGTTTTATGCTAAGAAATCGATAACCTTCCACTGGAAGTCTCCATCTTCGCCCACTATAGCCTTTTGGCTCACTACCATTAACCATGCTATACCGCTATATAAGCTGACATATGAGGCTAGAGGGTGTCTGAATAAATTCTTGAAGGTTTGGGGCTCCTGGGTTGACTCCGAGAACACCGTACCACCTGCTCCTTAAAAAATTTTCTGTGCATATGCCAACTGTTTACCAGCTACCAGATCTTTGCACTGTAATGGATTGGGCGATGTTCACTCTATGTGTGTTTGTTGTCTATTGTATGTCTTGTTTTGAAAAAAAAAACTAATAAAAATGTACCTTTAAAAAAAAAAAAGAATTACTCCTGACCGTTGTGCACGTCTGATCCGCAACTACAGGAAATGTTTGGTTGAAGTTATTGCTGCCAAAGGAGGTTCAACCAGTTATTAAATCCAAGGGTTCACATACTTTTTCCACCTGCACTGTGAATGTTTACATGGTGTGTTCAATAAAAACATGGTAACATTTAATTATTTCTGTGTTATTAGTTTAAGCAGACTGTGATTGTCTATTGTTGTGACTCAGATCACATTTTATGACCAATTTGTGCAGAAATCCATATCATTCCAAAAGGGTTCACATACTTTTTTTTGCAACTGTATATAGTACAATAAGATTAAGAGCCCATTCACACAGGGGCGGCACGACTTGTCCCGCGACTGTGCCGGGTGATCTGAAGACGACTTCAAAGGTGACTTCAAAAATGACTTCTGTATTGAAGTCAATGGAAGTCGCCCTGAAGTCGTCTTGAAGTAGTACAGGAACCTTTTTCTAAGTCGGAGCAACTTCAGTCGCTCCTATTAGAACGGTTCCATTGTACAGAACGGGACGCGACTTGTCAGGCGGCTGTGTCGCCTGACGAGTCGCCCCTGTGTGAATGGGGTCTAATTCAAAATGCTTAAAAAAAGGGATACAAATTAGTTCTTTCAGCAATGTGACAACAATTTTCTAAATGCAAGTAAAAATGTCCTAAAAGGAAGAAAAAAGGAGGGGGGGGGGATATGTTTGACAAGTAAGTCTTCAACACCAATAATTAAATAAAAGCATTTTAAATTCAGATAAAAAAAGTAGAATATTCATAAGTTCTCTTAGGCAAACAATATAAAAGAGACCCATGCAATCTCATAATTGTATGTCATACATCAAAGATCATCTTGCAAATAATAGCTTTCATCCATAATTACATGTCATACATTATAGATTATCTTGCGTATGAATTTTTATCCAATGCATTTCTTCTTCAATAAAGTCCACAATTTCAAGGATGCATATCCAATTCAAAGTAGTAAATATAATCTTCTAGAAAGAAAAATATACTGTAGCGTGTAAGTTGTAAATATATACTGTATATATATATATACACATACAGTATATATATATATATATATATATATATACAGTATATATATGTAGCGGGGTTCTCAATTTAGTGGGATACACCTGGGGGTAGTGTGACCCAAGTGTGTAATTGTGTTAGGGTTCAGACCCCTTTTTGTTATTCGTGGAGGATTGGGTGGTGTAATATTCTCCTTGACCAGTGGGTGTCAGTGTACCTACTGGCTCAGGGTAGAATCACTACCGGAGTGCTACCCTTCTTTGTCCCTTCCTGGAGATGGTACGGCCAGGGCGGGGAACCCGCTGTGGTATCGAAGGGAGGTGATAAAAGGGGGAGACGCCCTCGCCACGAGGTTCTTTTTTTCGGGGGATCATCTCTTCACGCACCCAGGCACCTTAGGCCTGGGTGCGGGCAGTTCAAGGTTCCGGCCTAGGCGCCTTAGGCCAGGCCGGAATGAAGATGGAGTCCATCCCAGGCACCTTCAGCCTGGGGTGAGGTACTATTCAGGAGGCCTGGGACCTGGTGGCTCCGACTGGGTTCCGCGAGGGTGAAGTTGCTCCAGGGCGCCCCTTGCGAGGGGACCCGCATCTGAGGTGAGGAGGCTGGGGAGGTCACTCGTTCGAAGACCCGGTGTAGTGTCAACCCGGTGACGGATGGGCCTTCGGTAACTCCCTTGGAGGACATCTTCCCCTGATAGGGGCCGCAATGCAACGGAGGTATTCATGTCAAGACTCCTACAACCCTTGGTCATAGCACAGGGGGTGTGGGGACCCAGATCAGTATAGTGCCTCGACCTGCTCATCCCACCGTATCATGCCATCGCATTGCCTGTATGTGGAGATACGAAATAAACCAACAGTTGGACTGTGATCGGTGTATGGACTCTGTTAATGGGAGCAAAGGGTGGTTCGCTGGTTTCTGCACGACAGACTCGGTACATGTTCAGGACACACCGGCCCGAGGAAACATCAGGTATTGGCCTTCACCCCGCCCGCCGTTATGGGGAGGACATGGGCCGTAGCGCACCTCACTCTGTCGCGTGACATACCCCTAGCTAAAGAGGACGGGGTGAGGGGGTGGCTACACGTGGGGGCTCGTCCGGGATTGTGTGTGTCTTGGCGATGGAACTGAGAACGTTCTGTGTTTGAACTTTGCTGCCCGGAGGAGTTCCGAACAGGTCAGCCATGTGATTGGCCAAAGTGCATCCCTGCTCGGAGTTGTGGACATGACCCTAAGTCGGGAAAGGCCCACGCAGAGGAGCGTAAAAAGGGAGAGGTCCAGCCGTGTGAAGTACTACATGTGGGGACTGTTAATGCACTGCGCCACGAGGCACCCCATGACTGTACAATTCGTGGGCGGAGGCTGGCGGAAGCCCGCGAAAACGTACAAGTTGTGGGAAGAGTCTGGTCACGTGTGGAGATACACGTGGAGACTCTGGCACGTGGTCAGCGCGTGATGGAACAGCAAGTGGTCGGAATGAATTCAAGTTCTCCGTGGATGCCGGTATCTTGCCCTATGAAGATGACTGCATTTGCTGCTCCCCTGACAGACACGGGGATAAGACTTAGGCCCCGAGGACAGTTGGCTCTGTATTCATGCAGAGACACGGAGGCCCTCGGTGTGATCTGTCCCGGATGCTCGGGACTGGTGGTCCAACTAAAGCCATTCGGGCGATGTGAGGCATGCAAGGAGTTCCTTTTTGAGGTTGAACCATACACGGAAAGGCCACGGGCCCTACGCCTCAACTGCATCACAGGAACCGCCACTCCGGAGGGAGAGATCAGGCCTCTGCGGAGGTCCCCGTACGCGCTGACCAGGGCGAAGTGACTGCCCAACCAGAGACTGAGAGAGAAAAATCCGAAGACACTGCTTCGGTCACCACAGACTCCCTGCTGCCACCCCCGAAGAGGAAGATAGGCCTGGTGCAGGCATCCTATGGTCGTGGTCGAGCTTCACCCCGCCGCTTGCCTGGCCTGGATGGCGCCGGTAGAGAAGAGAGTCCCGGACATCCCAGTTCTTCAGTAGGTCCAGGTGAGCTAGGGGCTGGGACTGTGGTGTTGGTTGGAGGTGTCGGGAGTTCACAGCCGGTGGAGCCCGAAAGGGAGGGTAGCCTTCCGTCTACTAGAGACTACCTTCCCGCCGAGATGTATGACACCTCCAACCTAGAGTCGTTGTCAGACTGTGGTGATGACGGAGAAATAGACGAGCTGTTTCACCGGAAGGGCTGGGACAGACGCCCGCTACCTGTGCTGAGTAAACCACAGGATTCCCCCATGTCCATAGAAGACAGTACGCTCCGGGCGCAGGCCCCGGAATTCCCGAGGAAATCTAACCCTCCGACCAACTTTCCTCATTCAACTACATCACCCGCTCTGATGGAGGGGACGCAGCGTGCTTCGTTGTGGGCACCAAAGACAAAGCTACCCGAGATGGTGAAGGTACCTCGGCACCCGGAGGCCATAGTACAGCCAGGAGAGGGTGAGCGAGATGTGATGCCGCCTCTAGCCAGATTGCAGAGACTTTTCTCCCAGAGAGTCGCCCGTGAATATGGGTGGGAGTACCCCTACTTGCCTCGGGACTTATTGTATGAAGTTGAGGTCCTGCGACCACGGTGGTATGACGAGTTTGTGTGGGAAAAGCTTAAAGTACCCCATGCCAGGCGATACCTGTCATGTTCGCCGCCTGTGTCTAAAAAGTTCAAAGACTGCAGAGCTGATTGGAGACTTGGGCGCCATATTCATGCCGATAAGGTGCTCATCTGTAGGAAAGAAGGAGAGGATGTCGAGTATTCGGTGGAAGTGTTTGATGGGCACCTGAAGCCTCTGTTTCTGCCGGATCCAAGGTTCTACTTATAGGAGAAGTGAGCTCCTATCTTGTTGCTGTTGAAACTTTCTGGAAGAGACATTCCCAGACGCCTAGAACTGTGCCCTACTTTTGTTTTGATTTGGGCTTTTCCTTTACTCACTGGAGACTTGGGGGCTGTTGTTTTTTTTTTGTTCTCCCTTTTCTTCATGTGCCAAAGGCAGAGACTTTTGGGGTAGAGTCAGAGTAGGAAAGCAGGAAGAATGAAGATCTCACCAAGTGTCATTACCGCAGCTCTGTCACCAGGTGGCAGTGTTGTGCAACGGTTGTTTGAAATGCTACACATGCATTACTTACTTATTGGAGTGAGCGGGTCTCTCGGCTGACGGACCCACTCATGCCAAGTTAACCCAGAGTGTTAGGATGTGTTTTCTTTTTGTTGTTTCCCCTCTGCAGGAGATTCATCGGTCAAGACTGCTGAGAGTGGGGTGGTTCTTAGACAGTGATGGGAGGGATTGTACATGTGTACAGAATAGATGTCTTATATAAATGTTTATCGTTTTATATTTCCCCTTTCCCTTTTTGAGCAGGTCTTAGCACACTTAGAAAAAATTTTGAGGGATAGCCTCTGGGGCCCACTTCATGTCGCCACTCCTTGGGAGACATGGGTGTGCACCTGACGCTGGGGACCAGCGTCAAATCACAGGGGGGAGTGTGTAGCGGGGTTCTCAATTTAGTGGGATACACCTGGGGGTAGTGTGACCCAAGTGTGTAATTGTGTTAGGGTTCAGACCCCTTTTTGTTATTCGTGGAGGATTGGGTGGTGTAATATTCTCCTTGACCAGTGGGTGTCAGTGTACCTACTGGCTCAGGGTAGAATCACTACCGGAGTGCTACCCTTCTTTGTCCCTTCCTGGAGATGGTACGGCCGGGGCGGGGAACCCGCTGTGGTATCGAAGGGAGGAGATAAAAGGGGGAGACGCCCTCGCCACAAGGTTCTTTTTTTCGGGGGATCATCTCTTCACGCACCCAGGCACCTTAGGCCTGGGTGCGGGCGGTTCAAGGTTCCGGCCTAGGCACCTTAGGCCAGGCCGGAATGAAGATGGAGTCCATCCCAGGCACCTTCAGTCTGGGGTGAGGTACTATTCAGGAGGCCTGGGACCTGGTGGCTCCGACTGGGTTCCGCGAGGGTGAAGTTGCTCCAGGGCGCCCCTTGCGAGGGGACCCGCATCTGAGGTGAGGAGGCTGGGGAGGTCACTCGTTCGAAGACCCGGTGTAGTGTCAACCCGGTGACGGATGGGCCTTCGGTAACTCCCTTGGAGGACATCTTCCCCTGATAGGGGCCGCAATGCAACGGAGGTATTCATGTCAAGACTCCTACAACCCTTGGTCATAGCACAGGGGGTGTGGGGACCCAGATCAGTATAGTGCCTCGACCTGCTCATCCCACCGTATCATGCCATCACATTGCCTGTATGTGGAGATACGAAATAAACCAACAGTTGGACTGTGATCGGTGTATGGACTCTGTTAATGGGAGCAAAGGGTGGTTTGGTGGTTTCTGCACGACAGACTCGGTACATGTTCAGGACACACCCGAGGAAACATCAGGTATTGGCCTTCACCCCGCCCGCCGTTATGGGGAGGACATGGGCCGTAGCGCACCTCACTCTGTCGCGTGACATACCCCTAGCTAAAGAGGACGGGGTGAGGGGGTGGCTACATATATATATATATATAGCTATATATACATATACAGTATATATGCTGTATATATACTGTACTGTTCAAAAATTTAAGGCAGGTGTGAAGAAATGCTGTACGGTAAAAATGCTTTCAAAAATATATATTTTAGTTGTTTATTTTTATCAATTTACAAAATGCAAAGTGAGCGAACAGAACAAACATCTAAATTATAACAATATTTGCTGTGACTACCCTTTGGCTTCAAATCAGCATCAATTCTTCTAGGTACACTCGCACACAGTTTTTGAAGGAACTTCCAAACATCCTGGAGAACTAACCACAGATCTTCTGTGGATGTAGGCTGCCTCAGATCCTTCTGTCTCTTCATATTATTCCAAACAGACTCAATGATGTTGAGACCAGGGCTCTGTGGGGGCCAAACCATCACTTCCAGGACTCTTTGTTGTTCTTTATGCTGAAAATTGTTCTTAATGACATTGGCTGTATGTTTGGGGTTGTTGTCCTGCTGCAGAATACATTTGGGGCCAGTCACACGCCTCCCTGTTGGTATGGCATAATGGATAAGTATCTGCCTGTATTTCTCAGCATTTAGGACACTATTGATTGGGCAACGTTGAAGAACGTAGATACAGTGGTCGGCCAAGGAAACTTAATGCAGCAGATGAAAAAGGGATTTTTATAACAGCTTACCTGTAAAATCCTTTTCTTGGAGTACATCACTGGACACAGAGCGACTTAGTCATTACTAATGGGTTATATACATTACCTTCAGGTGTTGGCACTGGCCAATTCCAAACCGGAAGTACCCTCCCCTATATAAGCCCCTCCCATCCGGGAGCACCTCAGTTTTGTAGCCAAGCAATAAGTGTCCCAAAAAGAGGGGTGGGAGCTCTGTGTCCCGTGATGTACTCCAAGAAAAGGATTTTACAGGTAAGCTGTTATAAAAATCCCTTTTTCTTTTTCGTACATCACGGGACACAGAGCGACTTAGTCATTACTAATGGGACGTCCCAAAGCAATGCCAAATGAGGGGAGGGATACATAAGCTGGGCGCCATCAGGCATGAGGATCTTTTGTGGCCTGCAACACACTGCGCCCAAAGGCGACATCCTCCTGACTTCTAACGTCTACCTGGTAGAATCTAGTAAACGTGTGTACCGAAGACCATGTTGCGGCCTTACATACTTGAGCCAGGGAGGCCTGGTGATGCACTGCCCATGAAGTTCCAACTGCTCTTGTGGAGTGCGCCCTAACTTTGAACGGAGGCGGTCTCTTTCTCAAGCCATAGGCTTGTATTATGACCTGTCGAATCCACTTGGCTAAAGTGGATTTTGATGCTGCCTGACCCTTTTTAGGGCCTTCCGGCAGAATAAACAAAGTATCCGTTCTGCGAATCTGAGCAGTGGCTTTTAGATAAGCTTTAACTGCTCTTACTACATCCAAAGAATGTAATAACTTTTCCTCTACCGAGCTAGGTTTGGGGAAAAAAGAAGGAAGAACCACATCTTGGTTCAAATGAAACCTCGATACCACCTTGGGAAGAAAGGCTGGATGAGGACGTAATACTACTCTGTCCTTATGGACAACCAGATATGGCTCCTTACAGGACAAGGCGGCTAATTCCGATACTCTTTTAGCCGAACAAACGGCTACTAAGAAAATCAATTTCCTGGTGAGAAGAACCAAGGAAATGTGTTGCAATGGTTCAAACGGTTGTTTCTGTAGAACTGACAGAACCAGGTTTAAGTCCCAAGGACATATGGGAACACTAACCGGAGGGCTAATACGCATCACTCCTTGTATGAAAGCTTTGACTAGTGAATGCGAAGCCAAGGGCCTTTGAAAAAATATTGACAAGGCCGAAATCTGACCCTTGATAGTACTCAAGGCCAGCTTCCTATCTACAGCCCACTGTAGGAAGTCCAAAATCCTCCCTATCACGTACTTACGTGGATGCCATTTCTTGGCCTCACACCACGTAATGTACGCTTTCCAGATCCTATAATAGATCTGCCTGGATACCGGCTTCCTGGCATTGATCATGGTAGATACCACAGAATTAGAGAGCCCTCTCTTTTTCCGAATGTGGGCTTCAATAGCCAGGCCGTCAAACCTAGGGCTGGTAAGGAAGGGTGGTATATCGGTCCCTGCGACAGCAGGTCCGGACGATGTGGGAGGGTCCAAGGACTCCTCACTGACATTTTTACAATCTCCGCGTACCATGCCCTTCGGGGCCACGCTGGAGCCACCAGAATCACTGGTTTCTTTTCTACCCTGATTCTGCGGAGTAATCGCGGTAACAATTGTGGCGGTGGGAATGCATATATCAGCTTGAACTGATCCCAAGGGAACACTAGGGCATCCGAGCCGCAAGCTAGGGGATCCCTTGTGCGAGACACAAATTTGTCCACCTTTGCGTTGAATCTGGATGCTAGCAGATCTACATCCGGTGTTCCCCACCGCTGGCATATTGCCTGGAAAACCTCGGGGTGAAGAGACCATTCCCCCGGGCATAATTGTTGGCGACTTAAAAAGTCCGCTCTCCAATTTTCCACTCCTGGGATGAAAACCGCGGATATGGCTGGGACATATTTTTCTGCCCACTCCAGGATGCAATTTGCTTCCCTCTGGGCTGCACGACTCCTGGTGCCACCCTGGTGATTGATATATGCCACTGCTGTGGCATTGTCTGATTGAATTCTGACAGGGGACCCTTGGAGTTTGGATGTCCATGCTACTAGGGCATACCGGGCTGCTCGTATCTCTAAGAGATTGATGGGCAGGGCCTTTTCTGCTTCTGACCACTTGCCCTGGAGAGACCATTGCTCCAGTACTGCCCCCCAGCCTATGAGGCTGGCATCTGTAGTGACTACCTTCCAAGAAACCGGACTGAAGGGTTTCCCTTTTTCCAGATTCTGGGGCACCAACCACCAATGGAGGCTCTTGCGAACGGAAGGGGACAGGGACATTGGTAAGTCTAAAGCCTGAACTTTTTTGTTCCAGGCTGACAGTATGGCCCTTTGCAAATTCCTTGAATGGAATTGACCGTAGGGTACCGCTTCGAATGAAGCCACCATTTTTCCCAGCAGCCTCATGCAGAGGCGTATGGATGGTTTTCTTTTTGTACCCACTAAGTGGGTCAAATCTTTTAAAGACGACACCTTCTCTGGAGGTAAGAAAATCTTTCTCTGATTTGAATCCAGCCTTAGCCCTAAGTATTCCAGACTTTTGACTGGTCTTAGAGCTGACTTGTCCCGGTTGATAATCCAACTGTGATATTCCAGATACTTGATTGTCTTGTGAATAGCTACTTCCAGCTTTTCCACTGAGTGGTCTATTAGTAGCAGGTCGTCTAGATATGCCATTATCGTTACACCCTGTGTTCTTAGATTGGCCAATAATGGGGCCAGAATTTTTGTGAACACTCGTGGTGCTGTGGCCAGACCGAAAGGTAAGGCTCTGAACTGAAAATGGCGCCCTTCTACTGCAAAGCGTAGAAATTTCTGGTGGGCTGGAAAGATGGGAATATGCAGATAAGCATCCATTATGTCGATCGAGGCTAACCATTCCTGCCCTTGTAGGGCGGTGGCCACCGATCGGATCGACTCCATCCGAAAAGTCCTGATATTTAGGAACTTGTTTAGCCCTTTTAGATTTAATATGGGCCTCACGTCCCCATTTGGTTTGGGGACTGTGAAAAGGTTCGAGTAAAACCCGAATCCGCTTTCTTCCAGGGGAACCTTCATGATTACACCTTGGAGCAATAGTTGTTCTAGTGCCAGAAGGAGGGATCCTCTCTTTTGGGGATCTCTTGGCACGTTTGACCTCATAAATTGGGCAGGAGGAGTGCCTTTTAACTCCAGCTTGTATCCCAGACTTACTGCGGAGAGCACCCATCTGTCTCTGATGGTGTCCCGCCGGGTCTCTGTGAACAACTGAAGTCTTCCCCCCACCCGATTGAGTGGGGGCAACGCTTCATGCCTTGGGGGGAGGTTTTGTACCTCTCTTGATCCAGGGCTTCTTGTTACCCTGTGATTGTCCCTGATTTCTGCCCCCTGAATTTGACCGCGGAGGCCGTCGGAACTGCTTCACAGCCGATGTGCCCGGGACTGGAGAAGTAGGCCTCTTAAAAGAAGGACTTCTACCCTTGTTCTTAACCGGTAAGAGTGAACTTTTACCGGCAGAAATTTTCTGGATATATTTGTCCAGATCTTCTCCAAATAAGCGTTCTCCATGAAATGGGAAGCTAACCAGCAGTTTTTTACAGGGAGCTTCAGCAGACCAGTTTTTGAGCCACAGAAGCCTACGCATATGTACTATAGACAGCGTAAAGCGGGAGGCCTGTTGGATTGTATCCTTTATGGCGTCTACCGCAAAACACAAGGCTCTAGGCAGGTCAGCTAGGGCAAGAGCCTGCTGATCTGGTAAGTCCCTTAAGACCTGTTTCAACTGATCTTTCACTGCTTGGCAGACTCCAATCGCTGCTACCGCAGGTTGTGTCACCATGCTTGCTGTAGAGAAAGCAGATTTTAGTAAAGACTCCAATTTTTTTATCTATTGGGTCTTTGAACATTGGAACATTATCTACTGGACATGTCAGTGATTTGTTAACAGAAGAGATGGCTGCGTCCACTGTAGGGACCCTCCATTTTTTTATGAACTTATCCTCCATGGGATAGATCACCGGAAATCTCTTGGGGGGAGCAAATATTTTATCAGGATGCTCCCAATCCTGGTAAATAAGCCCTTCTAATAAAGGGTGGATTGGGAAGGAACAGACAGCCTGGGGAGCTTTTAGCGACCCCAGCGAGGAAACCGTAGTGGATGGTGGTTCCGCCAGAGGCATTTTAAATGCTGATCGGACCATATTAGTCAGAGACTGAACCCATAATCTTTCAGCCTGAGATGCTGAGAAGGGTTCTTCCACTGTTGATTCCTCCATAACTGAATCAACCTCATCCTGATCCCCTTCAGGTAGGTCAATCTCTGTGTGGGGCTGTTCCTCCACTAACAGGCACTCTGAAGGAGGAGACGGAGATCGGACGCGCTTTTCCTGTGACAGGGAAGCAGCGATCAATGCTGTTAATCTCTCTTCCAATCCTCCCAGAGTTGAGGATAAAACCTCCTCTGTTATATATACAGGAGCAGGTGGACTGGGGACAGCCGCAGCACCAGGCATTCCTGCGGGGTTTCTACGGCTACTGACCTCTGAATTCTCAGGGGAGATTGGTGCAGTACAAGCATGCCCAATATCCTCAGAGCCCGATGGAGACCCCTTTGGCTTCCTGGAAGATCTATTTCCGGAGCGTCTGGACGACATATCCTTTAAGCACAAAGCTGAGGTATTCCCGTCGTCATACACCAATTTTGCTGGTAATAGTCTAACAAAGTTGCTGCTATATACCAGCTGGTGTCCACTAAAGTGCCTTTCTATGGGGATGCCTGCATCAACCGCCTCTGTGTGCCACTGTTTGTTGCTAGCTCTGTTTGCATCCAGCTGACACTTGTACTGTGTCTTTTAACCATGCTGGGACGCCCGCACATGCGCAGAAGCGCCGCGGCGCGCATCGAGCGTCATCCACCCGCCCCGCCCCTTTTTTTCATAGGAGGCGCGTGCACGCGCCCGCGCCCGCGCCCGTGCGCCATTGGCGCCCTTTTCGAAATCAAACAGGGGACTAGGAGCCAGGGCCCTTTTTGCCGGAGGGCCTGTGCGGTGGATGAGCGCAGCAACAGGGCAGAGGAAGTGGATTCCCACAGAGAAACTTACCAGCTGCCTGGATCTTTTGACTTGAGAAAACCAAAGATCCACATGACAAGAAAAATGGACTACAGCGGCCTCTAGTGGTTTAACACAGGTACCGCGGTCCCTTTTTTTTTTTTTTTTTCTTGACTACTATTAAAATTTTACATTTTCAGTAGTTACAGGCAAACACAGATATTTAGCGGGAATACCGTTAGGTAACAGACAGAAAGACAAATTAGGCTTGGGGGTCCCCCAATAGAACCAAGTTCCTGGGGGCCCCCACTTACCTGATCCCCGCCGCAGGACTTTGTTTGGTCCACAGAAGTCCAAACTTCACCTATCACGGCAGGCATTGTAATTAAACCTTCAGGGACCGGGTTCCCAAGGATTCCACTCCCCTGGACCTGTATAGCACCCTGCACAGACAACATCTTGGTCGTGGGTATGACCAGAGCTCTGGATCCCAGGGTCCAGCCCTCCTAAGAGAAGCATTACAGGCAAAACCTTGCTCTTCTGCTGCAAGGCCCGGGTACCGACCGTTTAGCTATGAAGCTTTTTTGGTGGGATCCGGAACAGCTTACTAAGGCCCAAAAGAACCTGTACGCAAGCCCAGTGAAAACACATGTTACTCTTTGGCCAACACCTTAGACACTGGCAAAAAACTGAGGTGCTCCCGGATGGGAGGGGCTTATATAGGGGAGGGTACTTCCGGTTTGGAATTGGCCAGTGCCAACACCTGAAGGTAATCTATATAACCCATTAGTAATGACTAAGTCGCTCTGTGTCCCGTGATGTACGAAAAAGAAAGAAACGTCATGCTTAATTCCCTTTGACATTGGAAGATATCCAGCAGTGTCATCAGCATAGAACTAGAGAAAACCAATGGGGCCCAGGTACACCTATCTACTGTCTAGAGAAGTCTGACCAAAAGAGATCTTCATGGAAGAATTGCGGCCGAAAAAACACACCTCCAACGTGGAAACGAAGCTAAGCGACTCAACTATGCATGAAAATTTAGGAACTGGGGTGAAGAAAAATAGCAACAGGTGCTCTGGACTGAAGAGTCAAAATTTTAAATATTTGACTGTAGCAGGAGGCACTTTGTTTGCCAAAGGGCTGGAAAGCGGTACAATAATGATTGTCTGCAGGCAAAAGTGAAGCATGGTGGAGGTTCCTTGTAAGTTTGTGGCTGCATTTCTGCAAATGGAGATGGAGATTTGGTCAGGAATCGGATTAATGGTGTTCTCAATGCTGACGAATACAGTCAGATAATTATTCATCCTGCCATACCATGAGGGAGGCGTGTGATTGGCCCCAAATTTATTCTGCAGCAGCACAAGGACCCCAAACATACAGCCAATGTCAATAGGAACTATCTTTTGTGTAAAGAAGAACAAGGAGTCCTGAAAGTGATGGTTTGGCCTCCACAGAGCCCTGATCCCAACACCATCGAGTCTGTCTGGGGTTACATGAAGAGATAGATGGATTTGAGGCAGCCTACATCCACAGAAGATCAGTGGTTAGTTCTCCAGGTTTGGAACAACCTACCTGCCTAGTTCCTTCAAAAACTGTGTGCAAGTGTACCTAGAAGAATTGATGCTGGTTTGAAGCAAAAGGGTAGTCACATCAAATATTGATTGGATTTAGATTTTTGTTCTGTTCACTAACTTTGCAGTTTGTAGGGTGCCCCCCTCCCTCCCTCTCCTCCCCCCTCCCTCCTCCCTCCATTTTCTCTGCTTATGAATCTGGCGTCCATATTGGAATTAACTGTTCTTTCCACGGCACATTTTGTAAATCTCATCTTGTCTTATATGCTTTGTGTATCGTTTATTCTGTTTTTTGATACCTGAATTGTGTCATGTACCATTCATACTTTAATAAAGACCAACCTTGTTGTTAAAAAAAAAAAAAACTTTGCAAATTGTAAATTGATAAAAATAAATAATTAAAACATATATATTTTGAAAACATTCTTACTTTACAGCATTTTTTCACACCTGCCTAAAACTTTTGCACATATACACTACATTACCAAAAGTATTGGGACGCCTGCCTTTACACGCTCATGAACTTTAATGGCATCCCAGTCTTAGTCCGTGGGGTTCAATATTGATTTGGCCCACCCTTTGCAGCTATAACAGCTTTAACTCTTCTGGGATAGCTGTCCACAAGGTTTAGGAGTGTGTCTAAGGGAATGTTTGACCATTCTTCCAGAAGTGCATTTGTGAGGTCAGGCACTGATGTGGACGAGAAGGCGGGGCTCGCTCGCCCTAATTCATCCCAAAGGTGTTCTGTTGGGTTGAGGTCAGGGCTCTGTGCAGTCAAGTTCCTCCACTCCAAACTCGCTCGTCCATGTCTTTATGGACCTTGCTTTGTGCGTTGGATGAATTCATAGCCTCCAAATTACATTGGACTCCACAGAAATAAGGTGTAATTTTTTTAAGAAGGGTGCTTATCCTGTTTTTCATAGCTTTGTAAATTCAGCCTAATGTCATCCCATTTAAAGCAAAACTAAAGGCAAAAATACTTACCTTGTTTCAAAAGTCCAACACATGTGAGGTCACTCACCAGTACCAGCATCTTCTCCCTGACTTCTTCCAGGTGCCAGTCTTCAGCCATCTTGATTGACACAGACAGTGAGCTGGTATGTATGCTGAGCTGCGCATGCACAGCTCAGTGTTCATTTTACAGGGGATTACGAACAGGCAGGTAAGTGTATTTTATTGCAGAAGAGACATTGCATGTCTCTTCGGAAAAAAGGGGCCTTTCTGTTTGCATTTTTTTTATTTGTCAACTTTAGTTCCACTTCAAACCTAAACTTGAAAGTGGCAGTTGAAATAGGAAAGAAAGGAGGAGGATCGTGTTGGTTTACTATGGGTAATACTTATACAGTATTTTTCCAACAATATTATAGATGAGTCTCAAACTGCTGTGGTCACTTGTTCTATTCTGCAAGGTGGCATCCGTAGTCTCATAGGCCCAGTATTATACTTTCAGATTAAAAGTAATTTCTGGCTAGACAAGAGTCTGTATTTCACATTTCTGAGTTTCTGTTTAGTAGACACTGGTGGACAGAATCTGGAGCAGCTGTGCATGGCAACCAATCAGCTTCTGTTCTCAACTTGTTCAGTTAAGCTTTGAAATGAAATACGGAAGCTACTTGAGTACCATGCACAATTGCTCTAGAGCAGAGGCCTCAAACTGGCGACCCTCCAGCTGTTGCGAAACTACAAGTCCCATCATGCCTCTGCCTGTGGGAGTCATGCTTGTAACTGTCAGCCTTGCAATGCCTCATGGGACTTGTAGTTTTGCAACAGCTGGAGGGCTGCCAGTTTGAGACCCCTGCTCTAGATTCTGTCTCCTCCTGTTTTGATAAATTACCCCTACTGTACTCTGCAATATGCTTATTTTTTTTTAAATCAAAAAGGGTTTTTATTGAACAACCAAAAATACGAGAACAAAACATTGAATAACTGCAGTACAGTACACCCAAACATTGTGTTTGTTCAACTCAGTCTTACATCATCATACCTGCAATATGCTTCTTAATTGCAAGTTTTGTGTTAAAATTGAATCTTAATGAAGAGGTGCATCACTTCTGGCAAGTAGAGTAAAAGAGACACTCAGCAGAGCCTAGAGAATTATCAGAATCTGATTACCAATATTTTATTTAACAGAAACAGATTTCTGAAAGCAAAAACTTGCCACTGAACATCTTGGAAAGCACTTACAACAGATTTGTGATGGCTCAGTAAGGATCTGGTCTCAGGTCACAATTCTTCCTGCAGACAACTCTCCTAGCTTTCTATCATTTTTTTTTTCTTGGTAAGGATCTGGTCTCAGGTCTTGTTTGGTCACTGGTTTCCGGAACTGTGTGTATTATCTCAACCTGTGCACAATTCTTTCTGCAGACAACTCTCCTAGCTCTCTACCATTTTTTTTCTTATAGATTATGTTATCTGCACATCCCTGTGTGCCTCGTGTCTTTGCATTCCACATCTAGGTCTCTTATTAGCATGGATCGATTTACCTTGACCGGGAATACTCCAGTCTGAAAACGTTCTTAGTACCTGCCTCATGATTTCTGACCCCTATAGGGTCAGTTCACCCATCACTGATGTTTAGTTTAGTGGATTCTGGAGATATATACCACTTGGCAGGTTCTTAGAACTTTATTGGTGGGACATCTGTTCATGAGTGTGTATATATATATATATATATATATTTTTATATATATATATATATATATATATATATATGGAGGTTCCCACTTTCCCTGTTGGATATTTTATTAGGCAGACAGGATATTCAGTAGTAAAGATGTCTGTTTGACATTATTACTATTACCACTTTGTGGAAGTAATTATAATGTTATGGTGTATACCATCCACAGATTTATAGTAACCGCTGCACTGCATATGACCTTAGCGTGCTCTCACACTGGCAGTTTTGGCCGAACCCTGGCACCCCCCTTGGTCTAGTTCGTTTGTGTAGTGTGAGTGCTCTGAACAGTGCCTGGGAATGGTTAAGTGTACCAGGCTCTGGACCACTTGAAAGAGGTGGTCCCAGGCACAGTACACTTGTGGTTCAGTATGGTTTGCTTCAGTGTGAGTGCAAACTGTGCCTGAGCACATAATTCTCCATAGATGATGAAGCAACAAAACAGGGATCACTGTGGTCTGGTTGGCAGAGATGATGATGTAAGGGTGCCCGAGAACACTTGCTTATAGCCCAGTTAAAATTCAGACCAGTGGGGGAGTGGGGAGAGGGGGATATTTGAACCCGGTTATGGTTCAGTTCAGATACCTGAGCAAACTGGAAGAAAGTGAATGGATCTTCTTTCAAGTTCGAGAATCTTGCCTGGTTATCAGCAGGTTGGGTTTAAAACAACTGAGTTCATCTAACAAATGGGATGAGTATAGCACCTTAAAATTGGCCTAGGATTGTTTGTGCCCAAACAAATGCATTTCATGTACAGCATTGTCAGCAAAGATTCCATTGGATTGATGGATTGAAGGTGCTATAGAGTTCATTAGGATTCTACAGGCACTTGCATGCAGACAAACTCTATGCTATATTACGTCATGTAATTGCAGGCTGTTGAAAGCAGACATTATTTCTGATTAAATTTGAGTTGCTG
The DNA here is from genome assembly GCA_029206835.1 of Rana muscosa. Classification (NCBI taxonomy): domain Eukaryota; kingdom Metazoa; phylum Chordata; class Amphibia; order Anura; family Ranidae; genus Rana; species Rana muscosa. The sequence goes on from CM055123.1 coordinate 189,572,717, forward strand.
CACATGGACACACATCGATGACTTTAATCAGTGTAAGTACATTGGAAAAAACATATGTGCCTCAATGCAGAATTTACTCTTACATTAGCCGAGGCAAATTGAGAAGGCCAGGCAATGGGAAGTCTGTGCTTTTCTTTAAATACATAGATTACAAAAATGGGACCGATCTAAAATAAAGTTTGGAAACTAATATTAAAGTAGGCAGCTGTGTACAATCAAATTGGTCTTTAGTTGAGCAAGTTACAGCATAACTCATTTTTTTAGCAAAAACATATTTAGAGTAACAACTGGCATACGAACACATCACCAAATGTATTTACTGTATTTATTGGCGTATAACACTCACTTTTTTACCCTAAAAATAGAGGGTAAACTGTGCCTGCGTGTTATACGCAGGGGACTGTGGAAAGTGTTTTTCCTTAAACTTCCATTTTAAAGTAAGGGTGCGTGCTATACGCCTGTGCGTGTTATACGCCGACAAATACGGTACCTTCTCTGACGTATTCTTGCGCATTTTCTGCTGCCCCAAGTATGGATTAAAGTATATATAACCTAATTTTAGGTTTTGGATAGAATAGGGAAGGGTTAAACCCCTACCAAGTTTTTTTTATTTTGGTGTCTGTGTACCATTGGGGAAATTTCCCTTCACTTCCTGTCCCAGAAATGCAACAGGAAGTTTGGGAAATGCCCCTCTTAGACAGCTGTCCCAGGAAAAAGAGTCCCCATTAGAAAATTTCCCCTTGTGTCTTATTTTGGAGACAGCTATAACATTTTGGCTTTCCCATACCTTTCTGTTTTAGTTACAATGATCACTATTAGAAATAAAGGTGTGAATTTCCCCACTAGGGACTATGACGGCCACAAAAACTTAACAAAGGTTTAGCCCTTTCCTACTCTATCTAAAACTAAAAAAAGAAAAAATATTTTGTCAAGAGATATACTTTAAACAGTGCTGGTACATCAAAATACCCTGGAGTCGCAATGCCTATGTAGCACCCTCTAGCTAAGTGTGCTAGTGTATATAGTTAGCTGTTAGTGTAGGTAATTGGTTTGGCTGAGAGCCAGGCCTAGGTTGAATCTGGGTCAGGGTTGAGTGACTCAGGGAGGCTGGATGACAAGCAGCATCTCTGGTGCCTCCCCCTGTTTTCTGGAACCTTGGAGAAGCTTCCAGATGTAGTGGGTGGAGGCTAGGAGGAGTTGCTTGGCAAATTTATGAGGGCCCCAGCCAATCCTTAGAAAATGGGCTGGCATAGGGCAGCCCACCTCATAAATAGGCATGAGTCATATTACATTGACCCTCAAGTATCTCTCATAATGAAAAATTTCAAAGGTTCATGGGAAAAGAGGGTGAATATCTTCAGGAAAGAACCTGATAGGAATCAGAAATTACATTTTATAAAATGATTGCCAACCTATAACATGTGTAGAAGAAAAAAAACACAAATCAAGAGACAAAGGATTGATAATTAGAAGGGCACAAGTAATTCACTTTTAAATAATAAGTTGTTCGCTGTTACTTACTATAAACCAAAATGAAGAAAGAATATGAACACTTGGTACTAGGGACCCCTTACCCACTTTTTGAAGTAGCCAGCAATAATAATGATTGGACTGCTTTGGATGACTAATGCCACGTACACACGACCGTTTTTCATGATGAGAAAAATTCAATTTTTTAATTTGGTCATTAAAAACTATCGTGTGTAGGCTCCAGAGCATTTTTCGCAACGTGAAAAATGGGCATTAAAAATTTAGAACCTGCTATATTTTTTCTCGTCGTTTTTCACGTCGTCGTTTTTCTCGTCATGAAAAACGGCCGTGTGTAGGCTTTAATGACGTGAAAAAACACGCATGCTCAGAAGCAAGTTATGAGACAGGAGCGCTCCTTTTGGTAAAACTAGCGTTCATAATGGAGATAGCACATTCCTCACGCTGTAACGGACTGAAGAGCACGAGGCTGAAAAGCGCGAATCATCTCTCACCAAACTTTCCTAACACAAGGATCAGCAAAAGCAGCCCAAAGGGTGGCGCCATCCGAATGGAACTTCCCCTTTATAGTGCCGTTGTACGTCACTGCACTTTGCTCGAGCATTTTTTTTCATGATGGTGTGTAGGCAAGGCAGGCTTGAGAAGAATCACGTCGAGAAAAACGTTGTTTTTTTCAATGACATTAAAAACGGTCGTGTGTACACGGCATTAGTTCCATTCAGCTCTGACAATGTTGCAATCTCAACAGCACCTGTCTTAAAAAGTAAAGCATTTTTTTTATAGCAGGTACTGTAAATAAATATTGCTGGACACCATAGGTCTACCTTTAACAGGCCCTTAAAAAAGACAAATAAATTGCAGTTAAATGTGCTTATTTCAGCACCCACGGGACTGCTTCATTACTGACTTCCTGTTATTTTAAAATGGCAAGCTACAGTACAAAATATAGAAGCAGTGGATAGTAATTACCTCTCAAATGTGATCTAGAAGCTTATCAGCAAGTACGGTAGAATTTACACAGATTACTTAAACCATTAAATTGCTTAAAAAAACATTAACACATAAAAAAACATTAAAACACACAGCATGTTGCTATGACTGCACATTTGTGGTTTTCAAAATGTATAATTAAAGGATAAGTAAAACTTAAAAAATCATTAGCACACGAAAGCTGTACACAGAAAAAAATACAAAAACCTGGCACCTGCCATGTAAGAGATCAACTGCCTGAAATCATATTAGTTCCACCCTGTACTGAGGCAAGTTGCCCAGTATGCATTGGATATCGTATGAAGAGTGTTCTGACATGTTCAGTCTTATTCAAAATAGCAATAACCCTAGAGGTCTTCTTTTTTTTTTCTCTGATCTAATCCAATTGGTTGCTTTAGTTGCTATAGGTTACTGTACTTCGCACATCCATGTCCTTTGCACTGCATTGCTGAAAACACCCAAATGACTGTAGGTCTCATTCTTTTGAACTGTTCCCACGGGTCACCATTAATTGCCCCTCATCTCAGAACTTTGGTTTAGATGCATAGGTAAATACAGGAGAGCTAACTGGTGTTCAATGAAAGAATGAGCGCCAGGGGCCCAACGCTAATTGCGTGTGTGCCTGTCAATGGACATGTTGACATTTCTCATGTTGTATTGTTTGCGTTTTACTATTAAGGTTTGATTTGTAATTCTACTCTTTTAAAATACAGCTTAGATAACGTTTGGGGACATTCTTTCTATACAGGTTGTGATACTTGCTTCCTTTGGCGTCTACCTCTGTGCCATTGGATCTTTAGGGCTATTTACACAAGTCGTGTAAATGTAGTATTCCAGCTATAATAATTAAGACGTTTGCTAAAAAAAAGTCAAAAAGGTCAATGTGTGTTTTTGCAATTTTGCTTGTTACGCCCGATATACATACAGGGAGAATTTACTAAAACTGTAACAGATGTAATATGGAGCAGTTGTGCTTCTAGATTTAATTTTCAAAGCTTAAAGTGGTCGTAAACCCTCATATATACCCAGGGAAGTGACTATTCTCAGGTGATAAACAGAGATTGAAAAAATCCTCCTACATAAGTTGTACCTGTTTATATGTAGTCTTCTCATATTTACATCTGTTCAAAGTCCAGCATATATCAAGCTTGTCTGAGCTTTCAGAAAACGGGGCGGGAGCTGAAATTACACAATGTAGAGCTCAGTGAGGAGAAATGATTGGAGGGAGGGGACACTCCCCTCTTCACACAGCACACAGGAAGCTGTGTCGGAGCTCCCTCCTCTGTCATCTTTTTGTCCATGTGGGAATGGACACAGGGAGCTGTGACTCGGCTCGGGTGCCCCAATAGCAAGCTGCTTGCTGTGGGAGCAATGAACAGGAGGGAGGGGCCAGTAGCACAGAAGAGGGACTTGAGAAGAGGAGGATCTGGGCTGCTCTGTGCAAATCCACTTCAACAAAGGAGGTAAGTATGACATGTTTGTTATTTTTATGGGGAAAACAAGACTTTACAATCACTTTAAATATATATGACATTTTGACCAGACTATTTGGATTATTGATCTAATAAGCCTCGGACCATATGCCTGAAGCTATTGCAGGGGTGTTTCTACCACAGTGCAAAAGGAAACTCTTCCTCACGGGTGCCAGGATGCCCAATATCATACCATTGTTATTGACAGTGAAAACCAAGCCTCTGAGAATGATGAGAAGTATTGCTGCAAGAGTAATGTCTTACCTTATCAGTCAGTCTGAACCCTGATGCAGAATAAACCAAAAAAAAAAAAACAATAAATGTAGCGGGGCTTTAAAATCTAAAAGAATGTTTGAGTGGTAGTTGTGCTCAAACACACTATTTGATAGGGTTCTGTAAAACCCATTTTGAACTACAGATGGGATACTGGTGTATAGTTCCCCGTGGCCTGTTGGTGGCGCTGCCATCAGAGGCCAGGGTTGAACCGCTGGTACAGTGCTGTGCCTTGAATGTCCCCTTTCGACGGTGGTATGGTGGGCGTGTCGGCCTGCTGTGCATCCCTGGAGGGAATATAAAAGGGGATGACACTGTCTGTCAGAGGTGAGTTCCCGGGGGTCCGACCCCGGGAGCATGTGATTCTGTTCGTGGCCACCCCAGGCATCTTTAGCCCTGGGGTGGAGTTCCTGGTCCGGTACACTGGCAGATCAGTCCCAGGCACCTTTAGCCCTGGGGCTGCAACCCGAGGCTTTGGGTCCAGCACCATCGGCTGGAGCCCACGGAGGGAGGAGGAATCCCAGGGTGCTGCCTTGCGAAAAGACCCGCATCTAGATGAGGAGGCTGGGGGAGGACCGTTCCGAGGGACTGGTGAGAGATCACAGTGAAGGAAGGGGCCTGTAACTCTCTGGAGGGATGTAATTTTCCCGTTAGAGGCCTAAAACCAGAACCAACGTTCACCAGGTCTGTGGCAGAGACTATGTGTGTAATCTAATTCGAGCATCATTCTGGCTGCTAGGATCCACTCCATCGGGAGACTATCCGGATGAGCTGAGTCTACCTGAAGATATGGGTAGTGAATAAGAATTCGTTTGTGCCTGGACCTATTCCAACACCTCTTGCTGTCCTGATCTTCCTCCAACCTTTCCTGTTCAACGATTGTGCATAAGAGAGATATAAACTCTACGTTGGAGTTGCAATTGGTGTGGAACTTTGAAGTTATTGGGGAATAGAGACTTGTCTTTATCACAGTGAAGACGGGAGCCATTCTATGGGGGAACCTGACCATAGAGACCCAGGTACATTACACCGCTCAACCTCTTCACACAGGAGGGTACGGGCATGTGGCATAGGTGTGCCCCTTCTCCCACGAGTGATCCAAAGGGAGAAGGGGTGGTGAGTGCTACTTAAAGATATTTAAAACAAAATACTTTATTTTTACCACTTATACTTCCCAATGTTACATCCAGTCTGATATAAAAACTGAAATTGCTCCATTTTCTGGATGAAACACATCAAGCAACCCACTATTGAGATTTTTATCCTGCACCCCTATAGTCTTGAAGTGCCCCTGGTTTCATGCAAACCTCAACTGAATTAATAAACCAAAATAGATCTGAATGTACATTTTAAAGCTAAACTCCAGGAAGACAATTAAACACACAGATTAAATACATATATGAAGCTATAAAGATTCAACATTGATTATTTTTAGCATTAGTAAATAGATAGGAAAGAATATCATATTTACTTGTTTTAAACTTTTTTGTTCTACATTTGTTCAGTTACTTCCTGGTTTCTTGCCCAGGCAAATTATGTCATACATCCCAAGAGTCTTCAGGGAAGGGAGAGTAAGAGGGGCTTTCTCAGCATAGAACCAGGGCTGGTGCAAGGATTTTTGACACCCTAGGCAAAACCTAATTTTGCCGCCCCCCTGGCTCCACCCCTGACTCCACTCCCTTTTCCCTGCCCATGTAAACCTCACTTTTTTAATGAAGTCCCCATCAAATGCAGCCTCACCAGTGCCCATCAAATGCAGCCTCACCAGCGCCCATCAATGCAGCCTCACCAGCGCCCATCAATGCAGTCTACCAGCGCCCATCAATGCAGCCTCACCAGCACCCATCAATTGTAGCCTTACCAGTGTCCATTAATTGTAGCCTCACCAGAGCCCATTAAATGCAGCCTACCAGCGCCCATCAAATGCAGCCTACCAGTGCACATCAATGAGTGTTTGCTTGCTTCCATTTATTCGGGAGTTGAGACACAGACACAGTCCTCTGCCTCTGCTGCGCCTCTGCCACTATGTGCGAACAGAGCGGTGGCTGCCTGCTGATTTAGTTGCTTGCTGAAGAGAGTAGGAACCCCAGTGGCTGGGCGCACTAGGCAGCAGGGTGCCCTAGGCGGCTGCCTAGTTTGCCTAGTGGTAGCACCGGCCCTGCATAGCACACTCACCTGCATGCATGTCTGAGCTCAAGGCAGATGGATTTCTGGAAGTAAATGCTATATGAATCATTTGCCCTTACTTAAGATGGCCACGGACAGAAATTCTAGGGGGTTGTTTTTCAAACTGATTTCCCAAGAAAATAAAGCATGAAGACATGGATGGATGGGGGAGTTTGCTTTAAATATTAAAACTGAATTAAATAATGTTTTTGGTTTGTGGTGCTCAGATGCAGTGAAGATCCACTTTAAGTAATGATCACAGGTCTTGTTCTTGCCCCATACTATGACTGGACAGTGAAAGAAAATTCAACACACTGATAAGCTCATCTCTTTCTAACTGTTCTCTTGGTTTGTTCACACTAGGAGCTCAAAGTTGGCCATACACTCTGCAAATTTTGGCCAGTTCCTGAGTGGATGTGCCTGTTGCCCCCTCCTGCCCAATATCCTTTAATTGAAAATTTGAAGGAGTCAGGCAGAAAATTATTGGCCGAACAGTGGCTGCATCCAACCATATGCAGCTCTGTTTGGGTATTTTGAGAGCTAGTGGGGCCGGCTGTCAAAGTACAATTGTCACAGCGAGTCTTTGACTCCCACTGGCAAAGGGGGCACCTTCATTTTCCCAACCCTAGCCCCTAGAGACACACAGAAGGATCTATATAAAAGTGTTTTATTCAGGCGATTGCTCCAAGTCATACACAGCCCTTTAGGTGTGTATGACAGCATCCTCAAGCTGTACCAAGCAGATACTGGGAAGAGCCATAGGTGGACCTCTCATGTCTCTATCCATCCAAACCTCGTGAGACATGTTACACACCAGCATGATGAACAAGATGCTCTGATCTGATCTTCAGCCATTTCTAAGAGCCACATTCGGCTTCTGCATTTAAAGGTTTTACTTGCAAATTGCAAAATTTAAACACAGATGCACATCCATTGGGTGCCCCGAGAGTCTATTTGTGTATCAATGTGGTCCAAGCTAGGCAGAAATGCTCTGGTCCTCCTGCCTCCAGCAGTTGGTAGCCCCACATCCCCCAAAAGGGAACCCTTTCCCCCATTTCTTTAATACTGTAATCTCCTAACAAGAAGAGTTCCTCCTCAAAGGGCAACAACAACCCAGCTCTTTCCAACCTTCTTCAAATATCCCCAATCCAGGAATGCTAGGTAACAACTGCACTCCCATGATGACAGCTGGGGCAGGACCATCTCCTAAAATGGCCTTACGAGAAGCACACCTGATTGGATCATTATGTTGAGCCTTCTTTTCCCAGTCTGAGCTCTGCTGTAAGATGGACTGCAAGAGCATGATATCAGGTCAAATTTAGAAAAAATACATGCAATGAAGTATTAATGATTATCTGCCTGTAGCTCAGCTTTAAAGAAAAACGAACTATGCAAGGAAGGAATCTCTTGTGGCATTCCTGGTAGGTCTGCTTTGCCACCCAGCTTTTTGTAACAGCAAATTAGCTATGACAACCAAATGTTCTTTGCCTGCACAGTGTGGAAGGGTGATTCCAGAACAATAAGTCACACATTTGTATGTTTCTTAGTGGATATAAAGCAGAAGTTAATACATGGAGGAGCACAGTGTATATACAATGTTTATTCTTTCAGCTGTTCATTATAGCCAATTTAGGACAAGAGGTGATATTCTCTCTGCCATAAAATGCCACATCAAAAGAAGCACAGTTGTTATGAGAAGTCCTTTGGCAGCAATGTGCATGAGAAGGTCATACAAACAAGTTGTGAGCAGTCGTCTGCCGCTGACCACTATGGGGGAGACCTCAGAGATTTTGTTTGTCTACACATTGTATGTCAGTTTATTGTGTTGAAATTGCAATGGGTATCAAATGCCACTCAAAGTTAAGAAGCAGGTCCCCAGCCCACCTTGACTTTGGTTTAAGACATGGATGGATTAAAATTGGAGTTATATAATGATGCACCTTGGCAAGTCAGTAATTTCACTATTTATGTAAAAATAAATCACTGGTTCTAGATGCCCAGGTGGTCACTATGGCGTAAAGAATGACTGTACGGCTCTATAAACTATCCCTAAACAAGCTTTTAACTTTATTCCTATTGATCACTGATACATTTGTAGCATTCAAAAAACACATAGATCATCTGCAACAGTCCCTGGACCATTGTGACCATCAGTCCCTGAATCCTGGTGACCATCAGTACCTGAACCCTTGTGACCATCAGTCCCTGAACCCTTGTGACCATCAGTCCCTGAACCCTTGTGACCATCAGTCCCTGAACCCTTGTTACAATCAGTACCTGAACCCTTGTGACCATCAGTACCTGAACCCTTGTGACCATCAGTACCTGAACCCTTGTGACCAACAGTCCCTGGACCCTTGTGACCATCAGTCCCTGAACCCTTCCCTGAACCCTTGTGACCAACAGTCCCTGCACCCTTCCCTGAACCCTTGTGACCTTCAGTCCCTGAACCCTTGTGACCATCAGTCCCTGAACCCTGGTGACCATCAGTACCTGAACCCTTGTGACCATCAGTCCCTGAACCCTTGTGACCATCAGTCCCTGAACCCTTGTTACAATCAGTACCTGAACCCTTGTGACCATCAGTACCTGAACCCTTGTGACCATCAGTACCTGAACCCTTGTGACCAACAGTCCCTGGACCCTTGTGACCATCAGTCCCTGAACCCTTCCCTGAACCCTTGTGACCAACAGTCCCTGCACCCTTCCCTGAACCCTTGTGACCTTCAGTACCTGAACCCTTGTGACCATCAGTACCTGAACCCTTGTGACCAACAGTCCCTGAACCCTTGTGACCATCAGTCCCTGAACCCTTGTGACCAACAGTGCCTGGACCCTTGTGACCATCAGTCCCTGAACCCTTGTGACCAACAGTCCCTGGACCCTTGTGACCATCAGTCCCTGAACCCTTCCCTGAACCCTTGTGACCATCAGTCCCTGAACCCTTGTGACCATCAGTACCTGAATCCTTGTGACCATCAGTACCTGAACCCTTGTGACCAACAGTCCCTGGACCCTTGTGATCATCAGTCCCTGGACCCTTGTGACCAACAGTCCCTGGACCCTTGTGACCATCAGTCCCTGAACCCTTCCCTGAACCCTTGTGATCATCAGTCCCTGAACCCTTGTGACCATCAGTCCCCGAACCCTTCAGACCTTCAGTCCTTAGTGCCTTCTGTTTCAAGATATGAATTCTTTACTTTATTGCATTTTAGTTTAACCACTTCCATACAGGGCACTTATACACCTTCCTGCCCAGACCAATTTTCAGCTTTCAGCGCTGTTGCACTTTGAATGACAATTGCGCGGTCATGCTACACTGTATCCAAACTAAATTTTTATCATTTTGTTCCCACAAATAGAGCTTTCTTTTGGTGGTATTTGATCACCTCTGGGATTTTTATTTTCTGCTAAAAAAAAATTAAAAAGACCAAAAATTTTGAAAAAATAAGTATTTTTTTGGTTTCAGTTACAAAACTTTGTAAATAAGCAAGTTTTCTCCTTCACTAATGGGGCTGCACTGACGGGCACCGATGAGGTGGCACCAATGAGGTGGCACTGATGAGGTGGCATTGATGGGCACTGATGGGCACTAATATGCAGCACTGATGGACATTGATAGGTGGCACTGATATGCAGCATGGATGGGCACGGATAGGCGGCATAGATGGGCACGGATAGGCGGCACGGATGGGCACGGATAGGCGGCACGGATAGGCACAGATGGGCACGGATAAGCGGCACGGATGGGCACGGATAGGCGACACGGATGGGCAGTCATAGGTGGCACGGATGGGCACGGATGGGCATGGATGGGCACTGATAGGCGGCACTGATGTACTGTAATGATGAATGCCAATCAGTGCCAAACAATAATGTCTGCCAATCAGTGATGCCCATTGTGGGCACTGATTGGCATCCATTGTGGGCACTGATTGGCATCCATTAGGGGCACTGATTAGCATCCCTGGTGGTCTAGGGTGGCCATCCCTGGTGGTCTGGTGGCATCCCTGGTGGTCCAGTGTGGGCATCCTCAGGGGGGCTGCACTGATAATCGATCAGCACAAACCCCCCTGTCAGAGGAGCAGCTGATCGTCTCTCCTCTACTCGCGTCTGACAGACGCGAGTGAGGAAAAGCCGATCACCGGCTCTTCTTGTTTACATCGTGATCAGCCGTGATTGGACACGGCTGATCACGTGGTAAAGAGTCTCCGTCAGAGACTCTTTACCTAGATCGGTGTTGTGGGGTGTCAGACTGACACCCCGCAACAACGATCGCCGCGACGTCCGGTCGGGATATTGAAACCACTTTGCCGCCATCATTCTGTAATAGGGCGGGCGGCAAGTGGTTAAAGTAAAGTAAACTTTTTTTTTTCATTTTGAAAACGAGTAAGGGGGGTTATAACTCCTTTTAGGTTTATTTTCTCTCTATGTCTCATTGTGGAGACTTCCCTTTACTTCCTGTCTCATAGCCAAAACAGGAAGTGAGAGGAAATCTTTCCAAAATGTGGGAATCCCTAGTTATCTTGAGATTCGACCAAATTAGTATCCCCATTAGAGGATTGTCAGAGAATGGTTCGCAGAAGAACGGGTACATCTGCCAACTCTCAACAGGATCGCAGATTACGGGCACTTAGGCGTTTGCCAGTGCGAATGTGCATGTGCGCACAGCCGCGAATGGCTGCAAACATTATTGCACAACCGCGCCCGCGCATGAGCCACGGTGCACGCAATGCGTGACAGATCCTGGTGCCCAGTGGCCTATTTAAAGTCAGCAGTCTGATCCACAAGTTGCTGGACGATCTTCAGCTTCCCGTGTGTTCCTGTGTTCTGCTTGTGCTATTATTTGATTCCCTCTTTCTGACCCAGTTCGCCTTTGACCTGTGTTGTCTCCATTCCTGGCTCCTGACCCTTGGCTTGTTCTACCTACTCTGTTTCTGCCTGTTCACCAGTGAATGACCTCGGCTTACCCTTCTGACTCTGCTGCTGCCTGACTTCCAGTGTATGACACCGGCTTGTTCCTGATTCAGCTCTCTGCCTCTGCTCCTGGCTGATATTCTGTGTATGACTCCTAGCTTGACTCTTGACCCTGCTTCCGGCTCTCCCTACTGTCAAGCACTGCCTGGTAGTATGTGTGAGGGACTTCTGCCCTGCATTGCATCCTGCTTGTCTGGCTGTCATCCGGTGTACATCACTTCTGCATCTTAACCTATTGTAGCCTGCCAGCCCTGCATCTTTGGGCATAGCATTCCCTGTCATCACCTTCAGGGTTGCTCTGCACTCAGCCAAAAAGAAGCCCTCTCAGCATTCCGGCCTCACACCAGATACGTGACAAGGATTTCCCTTCTGTTCATGTTCTAGTGACAACCCAAAGTCTGGGATTTTCTTTCGGTGATAATGGTCACCAGAGCAAATAGAGAAGGTAAATCTCCCCAATAGGAGGCACAAACAGCAATACCTATCCTTCTCCTCTCTAACAAAACTAAAAAAATGCCTTTAGTTATACTTTAAGAAAAGTTTTTTTTTATCAGGTGTACTTTGAAGGTATTTTGGCTACTTTTGGCTCCCTTCCTATAGCCTCAGTGGTTATATTGTCTGATATGATTACATTAGCCAATACACATGACATGGTCAAATGTCTATTGGTTAAATCAATTCATTTTATTTGTCTTAAGATTGGCCTGTGCATGGAAAGCAAGTAACTCTCCAACCTGATTACTATATGCTTGGACATTGAGCAAGTGGGTTGAACATTGTTTCATGTGACTCCTGTATCTGTGCAGGTATGCAGATATGACATTTCTACTTCTCTTGTAGTTTACAGGTAGCAAAGCTTAGCAGCTACGTCTATAGTGTTGGCCATGCTAATTTTAATTTGTGTGGTCTTAGACCACTTTCACACTGAGGCGCTTTTCAGGCGCTTTCACGCTAAAAAAGCACCTGAAAACTTATTTCCATTAAAATCAATGAATCCTTTCACACTGGGGCAGTGCGCTGAAAAAACGCCCCTCTCCATTGAAATGAATTGAAAGCGCTTCAAAAGCGCCTGAAAATCGCTTCAAAAGCTCTCAGTGTTTTACTGGCAGTTTTTCAAGCGCCTCAGTGTTAAAGTGGCCTTATGCCGCGTACACACGATCGTTTTTAATAACGAGAAAAATTACATTTTTTAAAATGGTCATTAAAAATGATCGTGTGTGGGCTTTCCAGCATTTTTCCCGACGAGAAAAAGGCAGAGAATCACGACGAGAAAAATTGGAACATGCTCTAATTTTTCACGTCGATTTTTACATCGTCGTTTTTCTCGTCATGAAAAACGGCCATGTGTGGGCTTTAACGACGTGAAAAAAAAATGCGCATGCTCAGAATCAAGTATGAGATGGGAGTGCTCGTTCTGGTAAAACTAGCGTTTGTAATGGAGATAGCACATTCATCACACTGTAACGGACTGAAAAGCACAAGGCTGAAAAGCGCGAATCGTCTCTCAACAAACTTTACTAACATGAAGGGTGGCTCCATCCGAATGGAACTTCCCCTTTATAGTGCCGTCGTACGTGTTGTACGTCACCGCGCTTTACTCGAACATTTTTTTCCACGATAGTGTGTAGGCAAGGCAGGCTTGAGAGGGAACAAGAAAAATCACGTCGAGAAACATGCCGTTTTTTTCAATGACATTAAAAACGATCGTGTGTACGCGGCATTAGAGTTTTCCATCATCTCTCTGGAAATGATCCCCTGTAATTTTGGAAAGAAATTTCAATAATTTCCCTTTTCAAGTGTGGTTTTATGTTGATTAAAGTAGAAGTAAACTTAGTTTTTTTGACTTGTACCTACAGAAAAAGCCTATAATAAGGCTTACCTGTAGGTACAGTGAATATCTCCTAAACTTGCACTGTTTAGGAAATATTCTTACTGCATGCAGCCGGTGACATCATGCGCTCTGAAGGCTCGGCATACCGTGCCACCACTTCAGAGGTCCTACAGAAAACGAGGCCTCCAGCGCGCATGTGCGGTAGTGACATCATTGCGGCCCTAGCCACTCATGTAGCCAGAGGCCGTGAACCCGGAAGGAAGACCGGGTGAAGATGGAAGCCCTGTCAGCACGCCACTGGAGGGCTTCGTTTTAAGGTAAGTCTCTCATAATGTTCTAGTATTTTTTATTTTTTTGCACCAGTTTACTACCGCTTTAAGGTGCTGAAAATTCACCTTTGTATGACCAACGTTAAACTGAACTGGAGTTTGATGGGCATCACACGGGAAGGCATATAAACATTAAGGATGAAGTAAACCCTGATGGGTTTTACTTCCTCTTTTGCTCCCTGAAAACCCTGCAAATTAAAAGCATAATAGGCTAGTATGCATCGCATACTAGCCCATTATGTGACACTTACCTGCAAAAGAATCCAGCGCTGTCCCCTGTGCAGGCTGCATCCATCTTCTCGCCCCTCTTCTTTCCGGGCCGCGGACTCTGGCTCTGTGATTCGCCGGAGCCGCGTGACGTCACTCCCGCATGCGCACGGGAGCTGCCAGTAACGGCACACGCTAGGGAAGAAACGGCACAGAGGTTAGTTTCTTCCCAGCGCATGCGTCGTTTAAATTATCGGCGCACTACAAGTGAAATATCTCCTAAACGGCGCACGTTTAGGAGATATTTCCACTACCTATAGGTAAGCCTTATTCTAGGCTTACCTATAGGTAGAAGTCACACAAAAGGGTTTACAACCACTTTAAGGGCCCATTTTTATCAATGCATATGTGTGCGAGTGTGTCTTTTGCGGCATTAGGCAGGCGGTTGTTATGCATCTACATGTGCTTTCTTTTGTATAAAGATGTGTTATTAGTACGCATTGATGTGTGCTTTTTATGCATTTTTCACTTTAGGACTTGGAGTGGATAGAGTTAACAGTCCTTGACCAGGGTTTATTAATATTTGTTACCAATGCATTAAAACGCATACAGTATAACATGCATTTTGCCATTGATTTCTTTGAGCCTTCCAAAAAAGACACATCATATTTTTTTCAAAACACACAAAAAAAGACACCATCATATTGGCAAAATTAAATAAAATAAAATTAAATATAAATTAAATATAATCACTAACGTTTCAACCCCCCACTAGCTTAAAGAACTAAATGTATAATACTGACCAAGTCCATTCAGCTTTATACTGAATGATCATCCCCTACTAACAAAGCAATAACAATGCCATACATAAAATAATTACAGTAAAGTAAATAAATCGGAAGGGAGGTCAACCCGAATAAAAAGCTGTCACCGTGCAAGGGAGCAGATTTGCATTGCTCATGCTGGATTGAAGCACCTCCACTTACAAGGTACCACACATTTTTGTGACAGGAAAGATAGTGATATGTATCCTATCCCCTAACTCTCTAAGGGAAGGCTATAAGATTACATGTTCTCCACACTTATAGTATAAAAAAGCAAACAAACACTAAAATTAAAAAAAAAAACTGTGTTATCCCAGTGGCCTTTGGTGCGTGGGAATACGCACCCTTGTTTCTTGTTTTAAGAGGATTGAAGCACAGCCAAGGTTAACAGTCCCTCTTTCCTATTACTCCCAAGAGCCATCCTCTACAGCACATGTGTCAAACACAATGCCCGTAGGCCGAATCCGGCCCACCAGGCCATTTCATGTGGCCCTCGCTCCCAGGGCTTTTTTTTTTGCCAGAACATGGCGAAACTCTGTTCTGCCACCTCCAGCTGATCTCCCTGCAAGAAAGAGGCGAAGCCATCTACATCAGCAGGAGGTACTAGAACTTGGCCGGATAGGTGAGTTGCAAGGAAGCTTTGGGGGGGGGGTGAGGGCTGTGGAGGTAGATGTGTGCAGAGGTGGGGGATGGGGAGAGTGGTGCATAGGTCAGAGTTGAGGAAAGGTGCAAGTGAGATGTGGACAGCCTGTGAAAGAGAGCTGAGCCCTGCACTCTGTGCATAGTACACCCCTAAACCCTGCACTCTGTGCATAGTACATCCCTAAACCCTGCACTCTGTGCATAGTACACCCCTAAACCCTGCACTCTGTGCATAGTGCACCCCTAAACCCTGCCCTCTGTGCATAGTACACCCCTAAACCCTACACTCTGTGCATATCGCATCCCTGAACTCCACACAACTCACTCCAGTATTTATTTCCCCTTAAGATCCTCCCACTGTGCAATCAGGCCACATCCACCATTCAATGCGGGTTGGCGAGGGGGGGCGTGGTTGAGTTCCTGCACCCATTCTCTTGATATATTTATATAGTCTTACAGATACAACCGGCCCTTTGAGGGCAACCATAATGCTGATGCAACCCACAATGAAATGGAGCATAACACCCCTGTTATACATTCAATTGTTATACACCTATTCCTACACAACAAAGACTTTATGGAAACCTGTATTGAGAGAAATACAGAAGTTGTTATTCCTGGCTTTTTTCTAAAAATACTAGTTGCTTGGCT
Organism: Rana muscosa; assembly: GCA_029206835.1. Classification (NCBI taxonomy): domain Eukaryota; kingdom Metazoa; phylum Chordata; class Amphibia; order Anura; family Ranidae; genus Rana; species Rana muscosa. Next base: position 189,588,567 of record CM055123.1, read on the forward strand.
CTCTCTGGTTTCCTGTACTTTCTGGGTTACTGACCAGAACAAGCATGTAGATCAGTAAAATCATACATAAGTGTGAAACTATGATTTTAAAAAATTGTTCTGGGCCAATGGTTTAGAAAGCACTGAAGTCATTGGATTAGGATGATAGCCAAGCAAGTAGCATTTTCAGAAGCAGGATGTCAGCTCCATACTTCTTCATTACAGGTTTACATAGACTACATCAAAAGCTTACTGTACATTTGACCATTGCACATGGAACTTCTTTGGCCTATGCCTCCATTTCTTAGACTGTTCCTTTGTCTCGGGATCATAACAGTAAATCCATGTCTCATCACCAGTTACCAGTTTTTCCAGAAAATCTGACTCATTTCTTGCAAAATGTTCCAAAACAGCCACCGATGTCTCCACACGTTTTCCTCTTTTGTTCAGTTGTCAAAGGTTTTGGGATCCACTTCCCTGCAAGCTTTCTCCTTTACAAGTCATTGTGGATAATGGCACCAACTCTCTCACGTGATATTCCCAGATATGTAGCAATACTTTTGGCTGATATTCAGCGGTCCTCCATGATCATGTCATGGATGGCTTTCACATTTGCAGGCACAGAGACAGAAACAGGCCTTCCACTGGGTTTCTCACTTTCAACACCAAAAATAGCCAGTTTTAAAATTCACAACCCAACGTTTAACTGTTGCATATGAAGGGCCACTGTCACCCAAAGTTTGTGACATTTCATCATGGATCGGCTTCGCACCTTTCCCTTGGAGAAACAGGAACTTGATTATGGTCCTATACTCTTCCACATCGAATTTTTCTGGAGTTGCTGCCATGTTCACTTTGGACCTGAAAAAGAAAGATAAGTTAAAATCATAGGTAGTTGATTTTTGCACCATTGAATATAGACAAATTGGCCAGTAAACTCTGTAATGTTTTACTGGGTAAGGCTCAATACTTATGAGCACCCCCTCATATAACAAGCATGCTTTACTGCATATGCAGACTGACTTTACTGTTGTGAGCAGTGTTGGTCATCTTACTTTAAAAAAGTAATTAGTTACAGTTACAAATTACTTCTCCCAAAAAGTAATTGCGTTAGTAACTCAGTAATTAGTTACTCAGCAAAGTAACTGACTTTTTTTTTGAGGGCACATAGCACATCAGGGTATGGGGCACATAGCATATCAGGGCACATAGCACATCAGGGCATGGGGCACATAGCAGATAGCACATCAGGGCATGGGGCACAGGACACATAGCACATGAGGGCACATCAGGACATGGGGCACATAGCACATCAGGGCACATACAGTCATGCTCGAAATTGTTGGCACCCCAGAAATTTTTCCAGAAAAACAAGTATTTCTCACAGAAAAGTATTGCAGTAACACATGTTTTGCTATACACATGTTTATTCCCTTTGTGTGTATTGGAACAAATCAAAAAAAGGGAGTAAAAAAAGCAAATTGGACATAATATCACACAAAACTTCAAAAATGGGCTGCTCAAAATTCTTGGCATCCATAACTTAATATTTGGTTGCACACCCTTTGGAAAAAATAACTGAAATCAGTTGCTTACTATAACCATCAATAAGCTTCTTACACCTCTCACCAGGAATTTTGGACCACTGTTCCTTTGCAAACTGCTCCAGGTCTCTCTTATTGGAAGGCCGCCTTTTCCCAACAGCAATTTTAAGATCTCTCCACAGGTGTTCAATGGGATTTAGATCTGGACTCATTGCTGGCCACTTTAGAACTCTCCATCGCTTTGTTGCCATCCATTTCTGGGTGCTTTTGACATATGTTTGGGGTCATTTTCCTGCTGGAAGACCCAAGATCTCGGACGCAAACCCAGCTTTCTGACACTGGGCTCTACAGAGCGACCCAAAATCCTTTATTAATCCTCAGATTTCATGATGCCTTTCACACATTCAAGGCACCCAGTGCCAGAGTCAGCAAAACAACCCCAAAACTTCAATGAACCTCCACCATATTTCTCAGTAGGTACTGTGTTCTTTTCTTTGTAGGCCTCATTCCGTTTTCGGTAAACAGTAGAATGATGTGCTTTACCAAAAAGCTCTATCTTGGTCTCATCTGTCCACAAGACGTTTTCCCAGAAGGATTTTGGCTTACCCAAGTACATTTTGGCAAACTGTAGTCTTGCTTCTTTATGTCTCTGTGTCAGCAGTGGGGTCCTCCTGGGTCTCCTGCCATAGCCTTTCATTTCATTTAAATGTCAACGGATAGTTTGCGCTGACACTGATGCTCCCTGAGCCTGCAGGACAGCTTGAACTTCTTTGGAACTTGTTTGGGGCTGCTTATCCACCATCCGGACTATCCTGCGTTGCAACCTTTCATCAATTTTTTCTCTTCCGTCCACGCCCAGAGAGATTAGCTAGAGTGCCATGGGTTGCAAACTTCTTGATAATGTTGCGCACTGTGGACAGAGGCAAATCTAGATCTCTGAAGATGGACTTGTAACCTTGAGATTGTTGATATTTTTTCACAATTTTGGTTCTCAAGTCCTCAGACAGTTCTCTTCTCCTCTTTCTGTTGTCCATGCTTAGTGTGGCACACACAAACACACAATGCAAAGACTAAGTGAACTTCTCTCCTTTTTATCTGCTTTCAGGTGGTTTTTTTATATTGCCCACACCTGTTACTTGCCCCAGGTGAGTTTAAAGGAGCATCACATGCTTGAAACAATCTTATTTATCCACAATTTTTAAATGGTGCCAAGAATTTTGAGCAGCCCATTTTTGAAGTTTTGTGTGACATTATGTCCAATTTGCTTTTTTTACTCCCTTTTTTTGATTTGTTCCAATACACACAAAGGGAATAAACATGTGTATAGCAAAACATGTGTTAATGCAATACTTTTCTGTGAGAAATACTTGATTTTCTGGAAAAATTTCTGGGGTGCCAACAATTTCGAGCATGACTGTAGCACATCAGGGCACATAGCACATCGGGGCACATAGCACATCAGGGCGCATAGCACATCAGGGCATGGGGCACATAGCACATCAGGGCATGGGGAACATAGCACATCAGGGCATGGGGCACATAGCACATCAGGGCACATAGCACATCAGGGCACAAAGCACATCAGGGCATGGGGCACATCAGGGCATGGGGCACATAGCACATCAGGGCATGGGGCACATAGCACATCAGGGCGCACAGCACATCAGGGCGCACAGCACATCAGGGCACATGATAGCACATAGCAAATCAGGGCATGGGGCACATAGCACATCAGCGCACATAGCACATCAGGGCATGGGGCACAGGGCAAAAAGCACATAGCACATCAGGGCACATCAGGACATGTGGCACATAGCACATCAGGGCGGGGCACATAGCACATCAGGACAGGGCACATAGCACATTGTTTACCAGCCATGCAGAGTAGCGCAGGAAGCGTGTGTAATAAGTTCTCTCTCATGTCACGGCACTGACGGCAGTCACGCTACTCCCCGGCGGCCCCTCCTCTCTTCTTGTCCATCCCAGATGATGTCACAAGCAAATGGGGATGGACGAGAAGAGAGGAGGGGCCGCGGGGAGCAGCGTGACTGCCGTCAGTGCCGTGACATGAGAGAGACCCGGTTATAAAGGAGAGGAGGAATTACACTACTGCCATCTAGTGGCGGTAGATGTAATTGTGGTAACGCCGCCCAAGTAATGGTAACTGCGTTACCATGAGGGGAAGAGTAATCAGTTAGATTACTTGTTACCCTCTAAAGTAACTGCGTTACGTAACTCCGTTTATTCTAACTCACTGGTTGTGAGTTTAGTAACACTTTAGCCCAGGTTCACACTGCTGTGGGATTAAAATTGTGCGAGTTTAGCTGAACTTACATGATTTCATACCCGCATGTCAGTCCGACTTCAGGGGTGATTTCAGAGACATCTGTGCAGGTTCCTGCACAGATGTCTATTGAAATTGCACCCGAAGTCACCAAAAGTAATACAGAAACTACTTTTGGGATTCGGTGCTGCGCCGCAAAAGTTGGCGTTGCGCCAATTCGAACTGTGCTATTTCCGGCAATAGCCGCCGTTTTGGCATGTGATTTGACATGTCAAATTGCATGCCAAATCGCCTTAATGTGAACCTGGGATTAAAGTGGATGTAAACCCAAATTATTATTTTTTTTAATAAAGGCTTGCACTTTGTACAGTATAGGATTTCATGTCATCTGTGCCCAGTCTTGCCACGAAGAGTTAATCCAGCTCTGAGCAGTCCGCTTATCTGTTTTCAGTGAGATAAAAACTGACACACAGAGAAATAGGAGTTCGTTTCTCCCCCTTGCTGTGAGTGACAGGTGATTTACATATCTCCTGCACAAGCCTGAGAGAGACATTCAGTGTACTTCATATCCCCTCCTCCTTTCTTCTCCAGCTCTCCCAGGATTGTGGTGATTTTTCTGTGTTTTGACTGGATGTTAGTGATCATAGCAGAAGTTCAGTGTAAGAAATACACAGGAGAAAATGCATGTTGACAAGGGGAGTGTGGAGGTGGATCCACCCACAGAATCTGCAGTTTTTTGGGTCTCATAACAGACAGAGGGGAGACATTTTACAGGTAAGGATACACGCAGGAGGCATGTATATCCTTATAGATAACCACTTGGGCAGTAGTTTAGAAAGGATGAGAGTGGGTTTACATCCACTTTAAGGACTCTAGCTGGAGGATGTAAAAAACGGATGTGAAAACGGATGTAATCTTCATCCGTCTTTTTTTTTTTACAGAATGGTCCGCATGTGTGAAAGGGACTTAGGCCCTGTCAGTTTTTCAGGCGGACCTGGACAGACGCTTCATGTAGCCCTATGGAGCCACGGATGTCAGCGGTGACATGTCCGCTGACATCTGCTCCGCCAAAGTGTGACGGAGGAAAACCTTATTTTTCCTTCCGTCGGCGGAGCGTATCGGATGAACACGGACAGACGGTCCGTGTTCATCCGATCTCCCCATAGGGGAGAGCGGCGCTCTGACAGGGCGGTCCCTGCACAGTGTGCGGGGACCGCCCAGTCATCCGCCGGCTCAGCGGGGATCAACTGAGCGATCCCCGCTGAGCAGCTTCACGAGGCGGATCTTCACGGATCCGTTCCGTGTGAAAGAGCCCTTAGACAGTTTTTCACCGAAACAAAGAGTCCCCACTGGAAGATTTTCCTTCAATTCCTGTTCTAGAGACAACTCAAATTTTTGTATTTTCTTTTCAATTTGGCATGCTTGCATTTTCTTATGATTAATAATAAAAACCTGACATGGGTTTTAATCCTTCACTGCTATATCCAGTAGACCCAATTCTAGCATGTTGTTTCTGTGCCTTGTAATTCTTTTACAGCAAATCAGGATATATTCATTGATAAATGTATACATAACCTATGAATCTGGCAGTTGCAGGATTACACTTCCCAGCATGTTCTGCCTTCCAGATAGGGTGGTGTATTTTTCTAACAACTGCAAAGACGCAGTCTGCCTATTACATTTAAATAAAAACAGCCTAGGCTATGGAGGAGGCTGTGTGTTTTCAATTAGAGGAGAGTCTCTTTACTGCAGTGACAGGTGTAGGATTTGCTGGAGCAAAAATACACCAGTGATTATAATCACAGTACAATGTCTGAGATTTCCTAAACTCGTCTATATTTCTTTGTAAAACTGTCTTGGTATCATGGAATAAGAGCAATTACCTAATTGCAATACCAAAAAAAAAAATTAAAACTGTTCCCTTTATTACTTGTTTAGAAATATCATCGCCATCTTGTGGGCGAATGCAGAAATGTCCTTGAGGTAGAATTACACTTATTCATATGTATTATTTTATTAAAATATTGTTTACGCTGGAAACAAAAATATGACCCCTCTCCCAAAAAAATGTAATAATTTACAATTATCCAGTTTCATGAGATGGTATGTAAGTGAGATAGCTTGTTTCAGAGGCAACTTTCTGCAGTACTGAGCAAAGGCTGACCTATTGATCTCTTGTCAAGCTGGCCTGGTGCTGTGTGTACATGCATTTAATGAGCTCTCTTACACTTCCTTAACTCTTCTATAGCTGTAATCAGAAAGATGTGTGAGACTCTAATGATTAATATGACTTTACATAATAGAAGGCAATGACAAACCATAATTTTACCAAAAAAATTGTGTTTAAAATGTATAATTTACTGTATACTGCTTCAGTTAGAGTGTAAAACTATAGTGATTTATCTGTTATTAATATGATTAACTGTGTAGCACACCCCCGTAGGAGCTGCTGGTTTAATTTTGGGCCTGCACGCTACCTCAGTATTTGTTGTCCAGGGGAAGAAAGTCTGTAGAAACTCCAATGTCCACACAAGATGTAAAACCTTAAGCTGTTAGGTTTTATTTTCCTTTTTTGCATAAACATATAGAAGGGTGAAGGGAAAGGGTAGGTTCAGGCACACTGTACAGATCACTAGGGAGAACTCCTCAAAAAAATACAGTCACTCACCACTCTCCCTGGAGTGGGTATTGCTCACCCGGATAGGCCCCTCTCACCTGGCCTAGCAGCCGGTATGATGCACGAACGATAAGTCAGGACCAGTCTCTGCCACAGACTGGTGGAGCACAGAATTGGATAATCCGGGATCCCCTGCCATAGGACTCAACACCCGAACTTCCAGCCAAGCAGTCAAGAGCCTTTAAGCTGACCCGGCAGACTGCAAGGTAACTTTGGTTGTGGTGTATCCTCCAATAGAATTACCAGGCATTCCTCAAGACACCAGCCTTCCGCTTGGTCTTTTCCAGGACAGGTCCTCCCCTAGTTTCCTCCATTGAATGGCTTCCTCCCTCAGGACGAGCAGCACAGGCTCACCTTCAAAGTGCATACCCAGTCAGCATAACTGGGCCTGCCTGTTGGAGTTGCGGCCTCGGACCAGCATGGTTCTGAGGCCAAGAATCACACAATACACCCCTCATGCCAGGAGGGCCATGAGGGGACGAAGGACCCCAAAAGATGGTGTCTGCCCCTTAAGTACCCTTCCCCAGCATACTCAGCGGATAGACCACGCCCACTGAACTGTTCCCGGGGGAAGGTATCCAATACACTCTGGCTTGTCAATCTTCCACATTGGCCTGAGGTGGTAACGCCACCTACAGGCAACAATGGGAAGTTTTCCCAGCACAGCCATAGCCGGAACAGAGGCTAATTTAACATCAATTATTTACGTCTGAGCCTAGCTATTGGCTCAGATACCCTCTAAATAGAAACATAGCACCCAGTCATTGGGAGCAGGGCGCTACAACTGTAAATAGCACATTGTTAATAAATACCCCTTGAAGATTATCTGAATGTAATCATTTGGCTTGTACCACATTTACATGGGCCCCCAAAAGGAGTGTATGGGGCTTCCTAATGCATGCTGTGGTCTACTGTAATGCCAGAGAAAAAAATGCCTTAACACCATGCTATCTTAACAATTACTGTAATGCCAATCCCGTGGAGGAATGTACTGAAAAAATGATCATTCCCTGAGTGTTTAGTAAAAGGTTGGCTTTGGTTTGCACTATGCAATGCTCCTTTGAACGTCGCCTACAGTACTGGTCACTGCAGCCTCCCAAATATCCAATAGAACATTTAAAGGTATGATGAGCACAGTGTTCATGTAATGCATGCAATGCAATACAGAACTGGTATTGTTTTATGTTGATTACACAAAGCCTGGTAAACTGTGTAGATAGTCAGAGCACAGTGGTCTTCAATGTACCCCTCTACTGGGAAGCTATAGAAAACCAGGTACTCTCCAAGCAAATGAAGGAAGGCTCTATAAAGGAATGAATGTACCAAATGCAGGTGCTTGCTAGGAATGGTAAACATGAAATCACTTATCTTCTTGTAATAAATATAGGCGTATGGAAATTTATATTTAATGTTGGAAATCACTAACCTGCCCACAACAGACAGCATTTCTTTTAGTGCAAAGAAGACACTGAAAATCTCAATGCTCAGTATCTGCATCTAACTTGTGATAGCGGTCCATGTTACAGCAGGACCACATGAACATTAGTATAAGAGGGGATTATCAGAAAAAGACATATACAGCTGTAGCGGCCTCACCTCTCTCTCTTTCTTTGGTGGTTATATGGCTGTTATCTAGGGGTACCTGGGAGAGAGAGAGAAACACACCACGGCCCATGTCCTCCGTAACTGGGAGTTGAAGGCCAGAGATTGGGCCTTTGTGTAGGTGTCCTAGAGTCAAGTCCAGTCCTTCGTCCCTGACTCCTTTGCTTGAGTAACCCAAGTTCCACACAGTGAATAGGTACAACTCAGTTTTATGCTTCTTGCCAAGCAATAAAACAATCTTTCTCCTTTGGAAAATTAGGGGACAGATCAAGGCACAATCCTTTCCCTTCTTGCTGCTGCCCACTGTGCTGTCACCAGTGGTGAATAGTCACTGCCACTGACTAGGTAATATAGAACGTGAATTTACCTTCGCTCGCTTTGCCCCTGTCAGAGGAAGAAATCCGTCCAAGGGAGAAGTGGAGGCCTCTCTGTCACCAGCGATGCAGCGCCGGGCTCTTCAGAGAAGTTACTGCCCGCCAGTCCTCACAAACTCAGACACGGGCACCCAAGGAGTTAGGGCCCCCTCGGATTCCTCCACCCTCGCGGAACTCAGTCGAAGGTACTGAGCCCCAGGCATCCGCCATAGTACCTCACCACAGGCTAAAGGTGCCTGAGATGGACTCCATCCCTACTCCAGCCAGGCCAAGGGCGCCTAGGCCTGGAACACCGGAACGCCATCACCCAAGCTAAAGGTGCCTGGGTGCGGCCGCGTCCTCCGACTCTCCTCCCAAAACAGGGCGTCCGCCCCTTTTATGACCTCTCCCTTTGCGTCCCAGTGGGTTCCCCGCCCCGCTGTACCAGCTCCAGGGAAGGACAAAAAGGCACGGTTCGCGGTGTGAGTTCAACTCCGGCCCCAGGCAACAGCGCCACCCAGGGGCCCCAAGGAACCTCACACCACCAGAGTCCTCACATAATTCAAATACCCGCTACACAGCTATAATGATTGATTAGCTTTATCTTCCTGTCTGGTAGTCATGTTTAGGACAGTAGCACTACTGGAGCCATTCGGATTGTTAGATTGCGACATAGGTAATTTGTATAGTGACCATACATTAACCTTGTCATGCATTGAAAGAGGCTCATTCTACTAACTGCAGATCAAAAATAAGAGACCAATTGCCCTCCTTGCCAGGACTCTTTCCAACACCTATCTCTTTACATTACTTGTTGACTTCCCCATATATTTTTAACATGAGAATACTGCTGCTTATGGATTTTAATCCAGTTTGGATTGAAGTTAAGCAAACTCTAATTGTATTGTAGTCATTATGATAATTATAATGCCCCCAAACCCTGTGTTTACATTTACAATTATATAACTACATTATGCAAATTAATAGCAGAGGATTTTCTGCTTCCGGTCCAGAAAAGCAGGTAGACATAAGCCAGCAATGTAGGTGGTTAGCTGTTTGCTAAAGCAGTGGCTTATGGGAAAGAATATAGCCATTGTGACAGGAGTGCATAAGAGCTCAACTATTTTTTATCCCTATTAAATAGTTATTGGAATAACAGTAGAACGTATATTAGGAGTATGGAACAGAGACAGTTATATGAGAGCTCTGTTTATAGATTATGCAATGTTTTATTGACAAATTATGTACATTATTGGAGGAGATCACCATCATGGATGGGACCAACCATTGGAGCCCCTTTAAATTGAGGCTATAACAGGGCAATCAGTAGGCTGTTCTCCCCACTCCAAAGCACCCTGCTTGGTTTTCAAATGTATAATAAAACATTGTCTGGTTGGGGGGTGGGTGACCATAGCTGCCTATTGTTTTCAGGGGCTTACTAACGTGGCCAACCCCCCCCCCCCCTTTGCAGCAGAGCTGTCCATACAATACATTGCATAGAATGCTCTTCTTCCTCCAACACAAGATGAATGAGATCTTAGGTGTAAAAACAGACATATCCTCGGGGCATTTGTCCCCTCACCAGCTATGTCTTGGGTGAGAGTCGAGGTACACTCCTTTTGGCCTACTTTACAAATTTTACCAATGGAAGGCCAACTGAGCCATGATCTTCACTGGGTTCTGAGTATAAGTGATAAATTATTTTGTCTTTTAACCAGAGCCAGATTTACAATAACACAGTCCATGTTTCCATCACACACATTCCTGGAATGGGCTCCTAAAGAGCAGAGTACTGTAGAGACTGCCAGCTGGATACTGGAACATAAATGGTATAATGTAGGTATTCGCCAGCACACCAAGGATCTTCAATTGCGTCCAAATCTTTTTTCATTGAAAAGAGATCACATCACAAATAGTGTAGTGCAACGTTTCAGAGCCACACAGAGATCACATCACCCCATGCCTGACGAAGGGGTCCTGCGTGGCCCCGAAATTTGCACTACACTGTTTGTGATGTGATCTCTCTTTAATAAAATACCGTTTGGATGTAACTGAAGATCCGTGCTGGCGAATATCTACATTACACCAGATTTACAAAAAGGCACACTAGGCACATGCCTATAGTTTCCACCTTACAAGGGTACCTGAAATTGCTTGATAGAGCACAGGTCTGCTACAGGAATGCTGAAAGCCTTTATAAAAAAAAATTATATATAAAAAACTTTATAAAAAATATGTTTCGTTTATAGAGGAGCCTGTGCTGGGACTCCTGTGTTGGTGTAAACTAAGCTGTTTGTTTATACAGAACATTGAAGGACCAGGACTCAGCTGTCATTTTTGACAGCTAGGTCTGTAGTTTGTGTTGCAGAAGGTCTTGTGTAAACAAACCCTGCAAACAAATGCTATTTGCAGGCTTTGCTTATAAGTTCATTGTAACAATTTTATTAATTTATCTTTACAGGTATTTATAGTATACAGCACCAACAATTTACATATTGTACATTTACATCAGTCCCTTCTCGCAAGGACCGTAAAATTTAAGGTCTCTCTCTCAAATGCATACATGCATGCACACCAGTGGCAGCTTTTCCATAGAGGGCACACGGGCGCCGCCTCCCCTATCTGTGCGACCTGATTAGGTTGCACTGCTTAGTCACTTTGCACCCTACCCTTGGATCTGCTATCACAAAACCCTGTTGTAACCAATTATTGGCACAATTTTTACTATATCACAATGACCTTTACTGTTTATTGCGGATGCTCGTGTGTGCGGCCCGGTGTTCCTGCAGATCCCAACACTCAGCTCCCGGGAGCTGCACATATGGCGACCCTCCCACACCAGTACCGCTCAGGTTGATCTTCTAATGGGATACTATGCAGCATCCACTCCTGATGAGTCAGATTTACCCACAAAACACGTTAAGCTTTACAAGATGCAGCCCCCACCCTATACATGGCACTACCATATTTTTTTTTTTTTTAAGTTTATATACTCTTTATTGTTTTTTTTCTTTCATAATCAAGTTAACAATTTACTTACATATACAGATGTATTTTCAACAAATAAAACATCATATTAACATTAATAGCCTTTATCCCTCCCTCCTTCCCCCCTCCCACCCCACCTTTTCTCATGTTCGGTTTTCCTACTATCTTATCCTTGTTCTTTTCCTTTCTTCTTTCTTTCCTTCTTTCTTATTACACTTTATTGAATTTTATTTCAGTTTTCCTTATATCGTTCTACTTACAATCCTTTTCTCTTTTTTTCCTTTCTTTTCTCCCCTTCTTTTCTCCTATTTTACAGGGGTTTCCCCATTTTTTCCCAACCACGGGTTCCACACTTTTTCAAACTCTCGTATATTCCTTCTCTTGATATATACTACCTTCTCCTTCCATATTGTTTCAGTAACAGTATTAGCCCAATCTCTCACTGAGGGGGGGTTCTTTGCCTGCCATCTTTGCGCAATTAATTTTCTTGCATGAAAGAGACATCTGAGCACTGCTTTTGTTGTATTGGCTGCTCTACTTGTTCCTTCCCCTAGTCCCAAGATACACATTCTGGGGTCCATTTCTATTGCTGTCTTATATGTCCTATTTATACAATCCAGTACCCCCGACCAATACCTGAACAGTTTCGGGCACCTCCAGATCATATGTATCAGATCCCCTGTATCCTGGCATCTGGATATTTAATTTCCATCTACTATGGTTACCCTACCATACCTACCTATATTGCATATGTGGTTTCTGACATGGTATATACTGTCTTATATGGTCTTATTTTATATGTATTTACATTTCATCTTGCTAATTTGCTGTGTTCTGCATGTTTAGGATTTTATCCTCTATGTACCTACTTGTTGTTATGGGTCTTCATTGCCCAAGGTAATAAACGTGTTAATTACTTTTTACAATTGTGTTATTAACTGCCTCATTCAAAGTCCCAACCTCTTATTTTTTACCCAGATTAGGGATGCGGGTGCATCTCCCCTTATGCACCTCATTTAAAGTCCCAGTGTATTGGTTATACATTTCCCCCTTTCTTGTATCGCTGATGCACACATTAGAACTGGTTGTGGCACAGCCCCATTTAACTGCATTTTTGACAGGCATTGCCACATTGAGTTAAAAATACCATGGCTCGTTCATAATATCATCATTCAAATAACCACATATATTCTAGATTTCACCCCTTCCCAATTCCTCCTCCGTCACTCATCTCTTTGTAAGAAGGCATATCACAAATCTCTTGCCATGCACCTTGTTAATGCTGCCAGGATGTGTATACCGGTAAGATGGGGCACCACAGAACCTCGAAACCTACTGATTGGTTCAAACGCATTCAGAAATGTGCAGATATGGAACAACTCATAACTATAGCTCATGATACTCCTTCCAAGTTCACCCACACCTGGGCCTGCTGGCTGCATTATTAAGAATCTGAAGACTTCACCTCATACAGTGGGGATGGAAAGTTTGGGCACCCCAGGTAAAAATGTGTATTAATGTGCATAATGAAGCCAAGGAAAGATGGAAAAATCTCCAAATTGCATCAAATTACAGATTAGACATTCTTATAATATGTCAAAAAAAGTTAGATTTTATTTCCATCATTTACACTTTCAAAATTACAGAAAACAAAAAAATGGCGTCTGCAAAAGTTTGGGCACCCTGCAGAATTTATAGCATGTACTGCCCCCTTCGCAAAGCTGAGACCTGCCAGTGTCATGGATTGTTCTCAATCATCGTCTGGGAAGACCAGGTGATGTCAATCTCAAAGGTTTTAAATGGCCAGACTCATCTGACCTTGCCCCAACAATCAGCACCATGGGTTCTTCTAAGCAGTTGTCTATAAAACTGAAACTGAAAATAGTTGACGCTCACAAAGCTGGAGAAGGCTATAAGAAGATAGCAAAGCGTTTTCAGATGTCAATATCCTGTGTTCGGAATGTAATTAAGAAATGGCAGTCATCAGGAACAGTGGAAGTTAAAGCAAGATCTGAAAGACCAAGAAAAATATCAGACAGAACAGCTTGCAGGATTGTGAGAAAAGCAATTCAAAACCCACGTTTGACTGCACGATCCCTCCAGAAAGATCTGGCAGACACTGGAGTTGTGGTACACTATTCCACTATAAAGAGATACTTGTACAAATATGGTCTTCATGGAAGAGTCATCAGAAGAAAACCTCTTCTACGTCCTCAACACAAAAATCAGCGTTTGAACTTTGCAAATGAACATATAGACAAGCCTGAGGCATTTTGGAAACAAGTTCTGTGGACCGATGAGGTTAAAATAGAACTTTTTGGCCGGAATGAGCAAAGGTACGTTTGGAGAAGAAAGGGCACAGAATTTAATGAAAAGAACCTCTGTCCAACTGTTAAGCATGGGGGTGGATCAATCATGCTTTGGGGTTGTATTGCAGCCAGTGGCACAGGGAACATTTCACGAGTAGAAGGAAAAATGGATTCAATAAAATTTCAGCAAATTTTGGATGGTAACTTGATGCCATCTGTGAAAAAGCTGAAGTTAAAGAGAGGATGGCTTCTACAAATGGATAATGATCCTAAACACACCTCAAAATCCACGGGGGATTACATCAAGAGGCGTAAACTGAAGGTTTTGCCATGGCCTTCACAATCTCCTGACCTCAACATTATTGAAAACCTATGGATAGACCTTAAAAGAGCAGTGCGTGACAGACAGCCCAGAAACCTCAAAAAACTGGAAGACTTTTGTAAGGAAGAATGGGCAAAGATACCTCAAACAAGAATTGAAAGACTCTTGGCTGGCTACAATAAGCGTTTACAAGCTGTGATACTTGCCAAAGGGGGCAGTACAAGATATTAACTCTGCAGGGTGCCCAAACTTTTGCAGACGCTATTTTTTGGTTTTCTGTAATTTTGAAAGTGTAAATGATGGAAATATAATCTAACTTTTTTTGACATATTATAAGAATGTCTAATCTGTAATTTGATGCCATTTGTAGATTTTTCCATCTTTCCTTGGCTTCGTTATGCACATTAATACACATTTTTACCTGGGGTGCCCAAACTTTCGATCCCCACTGTATATGGCAAAACATACCCTAAGATGATCTCCTTACCCAACGCATTAACTGCGCATGAGAGAGGCAGAGGCTACTTAGTTCAATCTATCCCCAACTAAGCCATCTCTCCCTCCCCCATTTCTCCAGCCCTTTTTTCCCCTTTTCTTTTATTCCTCTATCCTCTTAGTCATCTTTATGAGCTTTTGACCCTGTAACAAACTCCTTTTATGAACCCCCAAAGTATGAACATGGTTCTTAAGCACTCAGTTCCGTGTGGACTAACTAACCTATAAGGGCTACGCAGATTTTTCTGATCTTACAGTTTGCCTTGGCTGTTCAGTTGTACCCCCTTTTACCTATTATATGCACTCATAATACTGAATGTTACTGTAGTGGACCCCCCAATAATTGGGGGTCGCTATGCTTACATTTAGGGGGTAGCCTGAGCCCATAGTTGGACTCAGGCTGTTGAATTCTTCAAAAACTGGCATCTGCTCTGAGATAATGTTGCCTGGCAGTACAGTTCCCTGTGGCCTGTGTGTGGCACTGTCGCCCCAGGCTCAGGTTGAACCACAGGTAGCGTTGCAACGCCATTGGGTGTCCTCTCTCTACAGCCATGCAGTGGGCGTGGTCTACCCGCTGTGCATGCTGGGAGAGGATACATAAGGGGCAGACGCCATTATTCGGGGAGCAGTTTGCGCCTCCCGGCCCTCCAGGCCAGGGGTGCATGTGTGTACCAGCCCCAGGCACCTTTAGCCTGAGGCTGCATCGCTGTAAGTAGGCCGAGCACCTTTAGCTGAGGCCTACACCCGAATAGGAATTCCAGGTTACCCAAGTGAGGGGTTACCCGCTCTGAAGGAGAGTCAACCAGGGGAGGATCTACCCAAGGGGATCGGTGAGAGAAGTCACTGTCTCGGGAGAGGCCTTGTTACCTATCAGAGGGAAGGATTCCACAGTCCGCCACAAGCCTCATTGGCACCTAAGAACTCAAGTGTTACTAGACTGGGAAGTTCGGGACTTAGAGATTATCTCCTGATCGTATCCCTAGGAAACCCCAAGGAAATGTTCCGTGCTCCACAATGGCTGCTAGGACCGCTCTTAGGGGGACTATCCGGGTGAGCAAAACCCACTCAGGCCTAAGTGGCGACGAGTGATAGTTAAGTGCCGCGTGCCTGAACCTGCCTCCCTGTTCATTTCTCTTTATCTCCAATTTTCCTGTCAAGTTCTCAAGCAAAGCAAAATAAACCTTTTTATTGGGTTTTAATATTGTCTGGACATTGGCCTTCCTTTAAAGGGAGAGAATAGAATTCTTCCTACACTCTAGGGTGAAGAACCAACGGAAGGAGGTAACTCGCTGCAGGACCCAAATTAGATAACATCGCTCACCCTCTTCAACAAGGAGGATACTGGGCATGTGGCATGGTGTGTCCCACCTGCTAGCAGGGGTAAGCAAGGAAGGGATCTGTGTGCTACATTACTTTGTACTAAAGGGATTGGCTACCCCATCCTATTTGTAACACTCTTGATTTACCCTGGTCTCCTCCCATGAGGGTTTGCTTATATTTTTGGTTTTGTTACTTACTTTAAAAAAACCCTAATAAAACTTTGTGAAACAAAAAAATGCCACAGCTGCAAAGCAAAGCATTGCTGCCATGGCAGGTGTACAGCCCTGTCAGGCTGTATTGTTGGCATGTCAGGGGGTGACTGGGGGAGGGGATAAAACCTTGGTTCAGCAGCGTAGTTTAACGGCTCCCCGATCCCCCTTCTGAAGGAGCCCACGTGGTGTTGTTACAAGGAGCATAACAAGAACACACACAGGTATGTATTGCAACTGTGCATTTAGTTGTTTGCCTAGAGTTCCATTTCAACCGTTTATGTGTTAGCATATTTATAATGATTATGAAAGATGTGTTATACCTAATAATAGAAATATTCAGTGTAATTTCTCCAGGTAAAAACACATTCTCTATATTTCCATCAATCAGTGAAGGGACACACCTATGTTAGTGGAATCTAACGGAAAGGGACTTGACCATGACATTACGGCATAATTGCAGTTGACTGATACTGTGTGTGTTTTCACCGTACTTACATTTCGTTTTTGGCAGTTTTGCTTTCTGCTCTATCACAGCAGCCTTTTATCAGCGTGTCAAAAATGTTGTATTTGTGACAGCAACTCATTTTACAAAAATGAAATTGCGTTATGCATAGCCCTTATTATATTTTGGCAGCCGCAGTTGAAGCCTCTTGGGTTCGGGGTGCCGTTATGTTCTATGTTAACTGTCAGAAGCTTCTGCAGAAAGTCAGGATATGTTGGGTTCAGAATTACGTAATTTTATCAGGAAAAAAAATGTATATAGGAGTTTTACAGCAATGTTCTGATACACTACAGAGCAATAGAACTGTGTGTGTAACTGTAATGCATCTTGACAATGGCATGTATATCAAATTCAGTGCACTGGATTAGTGCCTGCTAAATCAAGCTTTTCTATGTTACACAATAGGACCAATGCAAGGCACCTATTACCATGGCTGGATCTACAGACTGGGGGTGTCTGCATGTAATTAATAGAAAAAAATAACTACATCTGAGAAGGACTGGGCCCTTACTAATATAATATGTTAGTTTGATAGCTTTAAGGGTTGATATTTCACCATTCAGACAGTAATCAACACAGAACCCACAGTCATTGACACATGCTGGGCATTATATACCTACCAACCACAGATGAACTTGTGCTCAGTCCAAACAAAGATGGAAGCTACCAGTGTTGGGCCAATCAGCTATTGCTGAGGCTTTCCCCACCCTTCAGCTGCATGAACCCAAAGAGGCAGGGGGTTTCGTGATATCATTGACCTAATATGGCCACATAGTCCAATTAGGTCAGTGATGTCATCTCTACTCCTTTGTGTACATGCAGCTACAAAGCAGGGAATGCCTCAGTCACAGCTGTTCGATAGGTTCCTTCCAGGTTCGGACCAAACCCAAGCTCATCCATACTACACAATCACAATTTAGACCTACATGTGTCACAGGTAAGGGTTACAGCACCAGCTTCCTTTATAGTCCTGGGAGGCCGTATAACTGAAGGCCAAACCAAGCTGATTCTAAGAGATGTGATAAGGTGTTTCATAATAAATGATGTCCTTTAGGAACACACACTCTTCAACATGCCACCAAAAACTGCGGCACCACAGTACACTTTGCAGGGTACACTTTCTTTAGCTGTCCCTACCATAAAAGGGCCATATGATTGCTCCTGAGACAAAGGTTCCCAGTCCTCCCCTGACCTGTACACAGCCCAAATGTTGGATAGTGGCTTTTTTAGGTCTACTGATATAACTGCATTGACCATCCCAGTTTACCTGAATATATATCACCCTTCAGATCTAGCTCATTAATTCCCAGATCTGGTCTGATAAGTAGGCTGTGGATGCAGCTCATGGAACTGTCAAAGTTGATGCTTGATGCAGTCACAAGATGACAGCCATGTATGACTTTTTTTTTATTTTCCCCTACATGATCCCTAGATTGGTCCAACATTGTTGTTCCTGCACATGAAATATCTGTTAAAGATCATCCCATTGCGGGCCAAGTTGGATCAGACAGCCAGATCTTTATCTATATGTTTTTGGGAAACAATATTTTATATATATATATATATATATATATATATATACATATATATATATATATGACACCAGCAGGCAATCATAAACACAGCATAAAAAGAACAGTTGTGTCCCATGTTTTTGCTTTATCGTCAATGTTTCCGCTACCACTAGAGTGCTTGGATCACAAGACTGGCTGCACAAATTTACACATCCTTTGACAGGTAAAACAGCTTCAATATATGTTTTCACTTCAGTATTTAGTCACTTGTCAGATTTAACCAAAAATAGATTATAATATAGACATTAGTATCTTTTTTAAAACTCACTTTGTTATACAAAATATATCTTGAAGCATTAATAAAAGATTTCTTGACTGGGGCCATTGGTGTTTAAATTCAAGTGTATTATTTTGACGTAACTTTTACCATTGTTTAACCCCTTGGCACCTCCCAGTCTTAGTTAATGCTGGGAAATGGAGGCAAATTTGTGATCATGTGACCTCTATATTTGGCTGTCAAAGTGGTCACAGGATCAGGAACCCATCCAGTCGCTCTTAGCAGAACCTCAGAAACTCATTGATGCACACACACTATATTATCAAAAGTATTGGTACGCCTGCCTTTACACGCACATGAACTTGAAGGCACCAGATCAAGTTTCTCAACCCCAAACTCGCTCATTCATGTCTTTATGGACCTGGCTTTGTGCACTGGTCCAAATCATTTGGTGGAGAGGGGATTATGGTGCAGGGTTGTTTTTCAGGGGTTGGGCTTGGCCCCTTAGTTCCAGTGAAGGGAACTTTTAAGGCATCAGCATACCAAGACATTTTGGACAATTTCATGCTCCCAACTTTGTGGGAACAGTTTGGGGATGGCCCCTTCCTGTTCCAACATGGCTGCACACCGGTGCACAAAGCAAGGTCCATGAAATCATGGATGAGCGAGTCTGGGGTTGAGGAACTTGACTGGCCTGCCCCTCAACCCGATAGAACACCTTTGGGATGAATAAGAGCGCAGACTGTGAACCAGGCCTTCTCATCCACATCAGTACCTGACCTCACAAATTCGCTTCTGGAAGAATGGTCAAACATTCCCATAGACACACTCCTAAACCTTGTGGACAGCCTTCCCAGAAAAGTTGAAGCTGTTATAAGCTGCAAAGGGGGGGGGGCAACTCAATATTGAACCCTACGGACTAAGACTGGGATGCCCTTAAAGTTCAAGTGTGTGTAAAGGCAGGTGTCCCAATACTTTTGGTAATATAGTGTATGTGCAGTGATGGGGCCCTGCCTCCACAGTTATGCATTACACGGTCATCAAGAGGCCACTTTTGGTTACACAGAACACTTTTGGGGCGTAATTTTTAAAGCAGTGAATGTAACATTCACTGAAAAATCGCTGCAGCTAAAACAATCACTGTAATGTAAGCCACATGCAGCAGGAAAGCTGAGCAGCAGGTAATGTTTGGTGAACGCCACATTCACTGCTTTATAAATATACCCCTAAGAAAGCAGCATAGAATATACTGGAAATAGTTAAAGCAACAGAATAGGTATATTTAACCTTCCCTTGATTTCAGTCTGTTTCTGAAAGGTGCTAATTGTAACATTTTGAATAGCATCGCTGATATCTATTGCTTAGTAAGGACAAATAACACCCAGACTGCTTGTGGCTTTGACCTCTGTTTTGACACCTCACTAATCTATTGTGATACTATATCAACAATAATAAGACATGAGACATATGACTGATACACGAGAAATATCTAAAAACTAAAAATAAAACACATTATTTCCGAAAAAACTAATTCAGTCCTAAGTACAGAAAGCAAAATGATGTTTGCTTGAGTGCATTTTTGTTTTTCATTGTAGTATGTTGCTTTTTGGTGCCTGGAAGTTCTTGGCGCAGACATTTCTGTGCCAAATCAAGTCTAAAAATAAAAAAGGGACAGTTCATTTATTGATTATTTAAGATCCCAGTTACAGCGAGGTGCAGGGTAACTGGACCACCTCATGTCTATGGCACAAAAGATGCCGGTACTCCTTCCCAAATGAAAAGCACCATCTTTATTGCATCCTTGGGGTTGATTTACTATAACTGGAGAGTGTAAAAATCTGCTGCAGCTCTGCATAGAAATCAAAATCAATCAGTTTCCAGTTTTTTGGTCAAACCTTAAAGTGGGGTTCCAATCATATTTTTCATTTTTTAAAAGCATGTTATTTCAGCATTCAATACAGTGGTACATATAAGATGACTTACTATTTTAAAAACCGCCGCCGATCTGCCGAGTTACTGCATAAAGAGACTTTAAAAAAATCTTTGCTGAAGTTTTCATTTTGCTTGTGGGCATGTGAAGCTCACAAGCATTTACTTCCTGGATTGTATTGACGAGTGATTCTAGCCATAGGGGAAGCGCACTGCATCCTGGGAAATGATGACACACATTTCCCAGGAGCAGTAGTGAGCTGAGGGAGATGATGTCAGAATCCGAGGTGATTCAGAAGGCAGATTTCGTGGGACCGCATAGCAACAGGTACTTCCAGGTTAGTAAAATAAATAAAAAAATTCAAATGTTTTTTTTAGGCTATTATATGCACAATAATGCTATTTTGTATTTTTGGTGGAAACTCCAATTTAATTGAACAAGCTGAAGTTAGGAACTGATTGGCTACCATGCACAGCTGCACCAGATTTTGCACTCTTCAGTAGTAGTACATCAACCCCTTGGTGTAAACCAGTGGTCTCCAAACGTTCTAAACAAAGGGAAAGTTTACTGTCCCTCAGACTTTAGGAGGGCCAGACTTTGGGCAGTGGGAGTAGAAATGTTCTTGCATAAAATAAAGTAAACAATGCCTCAAGCTTGGTGGTTATAGAAGTTGAACATTTGCATAGCACCTGTTGTCAACAGGAGGAGAAAAAATGTCCCATGGGTATTAGTTGGTGGAATAGTACCCCATCGTTGGTATTATTTGAAGGAATAATGTCCTGTCTTTGGTATTAGTTGGAGGAATAGTGTGCCCCGTCATTGGTGTTAGTTGGAAAAAGAGTGCTCCATCATTGGTATCAATGGGAAAGATAATGCCCCACCATTGTTAGTGGCAGGAATAATGCCCCACTGTTGGTGTCCAGTGGGAGGAATATTGCCTCATAGTGGTGGGAGGAATAGTGCCCCAAAGGCTGAATAAAGAAAAACAAGGGGGAGCATCCAGTCCATGGGACACAGTTTGGAGACCACTGGTGTAGATCAACTCCTATCCATGTTTAAGCAACCATGAAGAGCTACAAATAATGGCTTGTGCAGCCCCAAACATATAGGCAAGGACATTCGTTGCTGGTTTTAAGGATGTAACCTAACTCTTAACCTAACCATATGCATTGGACAAAAATGGCACATGCTGTCTTTATGTAAAACGCAATGGTTACAATTAGGGTTGCGCCGATACCGATACTGGTATAGGTATCGGTGCCGATACTAGGCATTTTCGCGAGTATCGGTACTCGCAAAAATGCTCCGATACCGGAATCTTGGGAGAGGACCACCTCCTCCTCCACTCCAGACAGTGCCATCCCCGCCTACTCCTCCCAGTGACATCGCTAGGGGCCGTAGATTCTGACAAAACACCGGGCTGCCTGTCCTAACAGCCCACCAGCCTTGTCTCTGCAGTCCGCACTGCACACCTCCCTCCCCCAGCTCTGACTCACGACCACACAGAATGCTGGGTCACGGCTCTCCCTGGCTGGATGCTGAGGCCTCTGGCTGTCTCTGTACCATGCCTGCAGCCTCTGGCTGTCTCTGTACCGTGCCTGCAGCCTCTGATTGTCTCCTGTACCATGCCTGCAGCCTCTGGCTGTCTCTGTACCGTGCCTGCAGCCTCTGGCTGTCTCCTGTACCGTGCCTGTAAACTCTGGCTGTCTCCTGCACCATTCCTGCTGTCACTTCTGCCTGACAAAATAAAATATCCAAGGATAGAATGGCTTTCTTGGAGGGCTTTGCATACAAATGGCAAAACCCCCACCAGGGGAGAGGGCCAAAGAAAACTGCTAAAACTCGTAATGTTGGTAATGACTTTGGTTTTACGGAAGATGATACTGAATCTGACTCATCTATCTCTATGTCTGTTCCTGTATTACAGCCACCGATTAGACGAGGAGCACCGACACCTGTTACAAATGTAAAAGAGTCACGTAAGCGGGGTCATGGTGGTGGGTACTACACACCCTATTCTAAAAAAAGCTCATTTGATGTAAGAAATAGAAACCAAGCACAAGAAGGGGGTGCCGTCGCTCCTAATGGTGGTGGGAATAGTTCACAACCAAGGTATATGGGGGCTAATGCTCAGCAAGCCGCCCAATTATTAAATATACAACCTAAAAATCCGAGACCATCTACTACACCACTGATAGTATCAGGACAGGCACCCACCTTCTCCAATATGTCCTTTTCTGATCCATCCATCTCTACTCAATTGTCTATGTCTTCTAATTCTAATTTTCAACCTTCTCTGAATTCTTTACTTCCACCTCAGACACCTGTGTTTACCAAACAAAGTACTCTAGACCCCCATTTAGCGTTTCCTTACACACCTCTACCAAATTTTCAGATGACGGGGCCTCCACCATTACAAACTTAGCACTGGATGTTATTAACCTCACACCCTACTCATTTACAGATCAACAGTTGGAAGTCTTGAGACTGGGTCTAAGCTTTTGTCCATCAGCTAACTTAGATAAATATGAACTGATTAAGGATGTCTATATGTTTGTACGCAATCTGACATATAGATACATCTGTGATCAAGATAACATACGAATGAGACAGGAGCGGGAATTTGCTGAAAGCATTAAACACTACACTATGAAGGATTTTAGAGCCCTTCGTGATTTAATGCTACTACTGGACGAAAACAATGAAACTGATGACTTGAGTGATGCAGCTGCATCTCCCATTGTCAACACAACATGTGCATCCTCAACTACTCCCCTACAAGCTTCTGTTCTCCCTAAACTGAACAAATTCAAGCCAAAGTCTACTAGATTCCCTGATCTCTCCACTAACCCATCTATATGGGCTTTCTTAATAGGGGTTGTGAGTGACATCAAGCAGATGTCAGTTCCAATGCATTCTAACAATTTAACTTCTATCCAGAAGAAAGCTATCCTCCAACTTAGCAAACATCCTGATTTGGTCATCAAGGCATCGGACAAAGGAGGGAACGTTGTCCTGATGACCAAAGCCAACTATGAATGGATGTGCTATAACATCCTATCTAACACTAGTTGGTATCATAAAATCCCTGCTACAGTTATCCCAACCTTCAAAAATGATTATCTATCTATCATCAATGATGGATATCAGAAAGGTTTATTTAACCAGGATACGTATGATTATCTTAATAACAAATTCCCTCGAGAAGCTACTTTTTACTCATTGCCCAAGGTTCACAAAAATTCTATTGAACCACCGGGGAGGCCAATTGTATCAGGTATCGGGTCCTTGACTGAAAATGCCAGCAGGCTCATTGATGCCACACTTATGCCTCATGTAATGAGCTTGCCCTCATATACTAGGGATACCTTAGATTTGTTAAAAAAGATTGAGGGAATGGCAATCCCTCCTGATGCCCTGCTCGTGACCTTGGATGTAGAGTCCTTATACTCTAGTATCCCTCACGAGCAGGGCATCGGGATGGTACGTGCCTTCCTCTATGAGGAACCCCATACCCAATGGAAGTATAATGAGTTCGTACTCACATTGCTTCAATTCGTCCTTACCCACAACTGGTTTGGGTTTAACGGTTCCCACTTCCTCCAGGTACAGGGGGTGGCCATGGGCACCTGTTGCGCACCGGCCTACGCCAACCTGTACCTGGGGGGGTGGGAGCGTTACATCTTCTCGGATGAGGGGATGGGGGTTTATACTGAACAGGTGGTTTGCTGGATGCGATACATCGATGATATCATCATGGTATGGGCGGGTACACCTGATTCCCTCAGGACCTTTGTTGATGTATTAAATCACAACTCTTTCAATTTAAAATTCACTCTCAATTTCGACCGCTCCAAAATAACATTTTTAGATCTAACAATCTTTAAAGACCATGATGGTTGCTTAGCAACAAGCCTTTATCGCAAGGAAACGGCTGGCAACACTATGTTGCACGCCACAAGTGCACATCCGGTGGCACTAATACGTAGCATACCATATGCACAATATATACGACTTCGTCGTAACTGCACCCATGCAGAGGACTTTCAGAGGGAAGCACAAATGTTGCGCACACGACTGTTAGCCAGAGGCTACAGTAAGTCGCTTTTACGCAAGGCCTTTAATAAAGCTCTGCGACAACCAAGGAATAATCTGCTTTTTCAAAACAAGAATGTATCTGATACGCGAGCACCTCTGCGAATGATCACACGTTTTTCATCACAACATCAAGAAGTTCGTGCCATACTTACTAATCACTGGCACGTGCTATATCAAGACCCCACAGTTCGCAAACATTTAGGCATTAGACCAGAGATAACTTTCAGACGGGCAAACTCCCTACGAGACAAACTGGTGTCAAGCCACTACGTGGCTTCTACTATCAATAACAACACCACTAAAGGGATTCACCAATGTGGACAATGTAATTTTTGCCCGTGGATCTGTCCAGGACAGAGCTTCACCCTACCTAATGGGGAGAAGTTCTGTCCTGGTTTTAGAGCCGATTGTAGCACTGAGGGGGTCGTGTATTTGATGACATGCGTGTGTGGAGCCTTCTATGTTGGAAAGACAGTCCGTAAGTTTTGGCAGCGTGTCAAAGACCATGTGTATTATTCAGGGAGTGGTAAGATGCTAACAACTGTCAGTCATCATATAGATCTATACCACAAATTTGACACCACCTGTGTATCCTTCATTGCATTGGCAGTGATTCCCAAGGACCCAAGAGGTGGTAATTGGGATAAAATAATCTTACAAAGAGAAACTATATGGATCGAACGACTCGCTGCCACACAACCATCTGGGTTGAATGAAACTCAATCATACAAATCTTTCCTTTGAGCTGGTTGTCCACACACGCATGATTTCATCAATTGCGCTTTGTAGGTCCCTACTTTATAATCTTCCAAGTCCCAATCAATAACCTCTATACAGCCTTTCTCTTCTCTCTTCCTCCTTTTTTTCCTTCTTTTTCCCCTCCCTTCTTATGGGATTCCTAATATGGCCCAAGATGTTATTCTGGGTCATTTCTCTCTTGTTGTAAGTCACTGTTTAATTTATTGCTGGATTAAGGGATCTCTCCCTTAATATAACATCATATAATACTATATATAGACTTAGGTCTATATTATGAAGTTGAGATAAATGTAATATTTGATTATCTATTTTTATGTTAAATATGTTGACCATTTTTCTTTTACTATTTATATTAATAATTTCATTATTATTCATTATGTATTTTTCTTTTGTATGTGACCCCATGGGGAATATGTTCCTCTTGTCCCCTTGGTGATCGCATGTGCTGAAAATGTTAGACCCAATGTTAAGATGCCTGGCCCTGTGGTCCTGGTTGAGACAATTTGTTCCCCTCGCTGCAATGCCACTTTTTTCTGTTCTGTTTTTTCTATGACCACTAGATGGCGAATATCGGGGTTTGAGCTTTATACTTAATGTTATACTAAGTGTAATTGCCTTATAATGATCTGTGAGTCTATATGGTAATATAGATCTTCTTTGCTCCATGGCTGATTGCTCTATTGCCCTAAGTGTCGCATGGTGTGGGCTTGCTCTCCCCTTGAGCGTGCTGGGTAGAGGAAGGAATTGATTGCATCGCTTGACGATGTGCGGGCTTGATTTAGCCGGGACTGTTTTCAGTGTTAAGGCCGCCGTCCTGAGGTGGGCGGCTCTGCCCCTCCCACCGCTGCGAGATGAGTGTGTGGGTACCTATGCGCATGCGCGGTTGCCACGCCAACCTCCCATGTACACTTCCTGTTTCTCGCATATTGCTAGATAACAGGGGCACGTCACGTTTCTGGCCCCGCCCACTATCTAGCTCACTGCGGGCATTCCGACGCCTAGCTATGACGCCAGCCTATCAGAGGCACTGTGCGGACGGCATGCCTTTCCGGATGGGGTTGTCCTGGCGCGATCTGGTCCTATTTAAACACAGGACCTATTATCGCCCAGGGTGCAGATAATCCCTGACTACCGAGGGCTGCTACCTACTAAACGGAGGCACTCTCACCAACATCTATTACAAGGTAACTGGTTTTCTCTGTGTTATTATGGGCCAGTGTCTCTTACCCTGCTGTTTGGTTATGGGGGTGACACTTGAGCAGCCCAGCAATTGGTTACTCTCTATTAGATTTCCGCATACCCACACATCTCATTAATGCCATTCAATTTTGTGTTTCCCCTTCCCTCCTTTGTTCCCTCTCCTCCCCTCCCGTTTTTTAGTCCAGACTGGGCAACTCTGCAAGTTAGGACAATACCGAATCCCTGCTAGCATAATTGAAACTACCAGTACCCATATCCGTGTATCAATTTATCATTTTTTTCTCCATAATCGGAGTTTAAACACGGATATTGGGCTCTACATCGTAGCTATATATTATGCTATTCAGGTAAGCAGAGGTAAGCCTGTATGCACTGAATTGAATCGGTCAGCTCTCAGTATGCTGACAATGCTTCTAAATTATATACATGTTGTATAATTGGATGTAATCATATGATTGATCCACATGTGTTTGTTCATGCCTAGTTTTTTCAAGATACCCAGAGGCATTGTTCTACTACTACTACTGCCATCCTGACCATCTATAAACCTCCGTTTTTACTTGAAAAACCTTTTAACCCATGTAAGTTATGATAAACGATTCATCCACCTAATGGACTCTTTTTCAATCTGTGAGGGTTTTCTTAATTCTCTGTACTGCTTCTGGTCTTGTTTTGTCTTATTTTGTTTCTAATAGTGGTATTGCTGTTGGGGGATCACGTGTTTCTGAAGCACTTGGCCAGACATACAGGTTCTCTTGTTTTGTTGTGTTTTGCAATCTATCTACATGTTCTTATGTTATGTATTTATATTTTTAGACATTCAAAAAACTCCTGAAGAAGCGACTTATGTCGCGCAACATGTCGGGTTTAGGAATGAATTTCTGACGACACACCACCAATCAATGCCACCAGCAATTACTGGTATCCAATATACTGAAAGAATTGACCTTGATGTCATTCTACCCAGTATAAATTCTATTTCCTCATTGAATTTTGGCTATTGGGTGATGTGTACAAGTGTGTCAACACTAAGTTGATGAATAGTTCTATATAATATTCATTTTATTTGTATGTTTTGTTATCCTTTTCTTTTGTTAATTTTAAATAAAACTTGAGTAATTTTATATCAACTTGTCGTGCCCATAAAGTCCATCTTTTTATCCTATTTTTATTTAATCTGCAGCCTCTGGCTGTCTCCTGTACCGTGCCTGTAACCTCTGGCTGTCTCCTGCACCATTCCTGCTGTCACTTCTGCCTGTTGCCTCCTCCTTCCCTACAACAGCTCTTACCTCTGCCACCATGTCTCCCAATAACCCTCCTATCCCCATCCTCCCCCCCCCCAGTGATCACAGCCTTTTCCATCCCAACTCTCCCACCCCACAATCCTATTTCACCCCACCATCAACTACCTTGCCCTTCCCACCCTGCCCTCACCCAACTCCCTAACAACAACAACCACCCCCCACCTCCCAAACCACCCTCTTCCTAGGCGATAGGTATCGGTAATTGGTATCGGCGAGTACCTGCAAAAAAGTATCGGTACTCGTACTCTGTGTTAAAAAAATTGTATCAGTGCATCCCTAGTTACAATGGTTAGGAACATGTTGTAATGTGTGCACTTTAATATGAATCCCAAAATGTAACTCTCTAATACCTAATCTTAAAGCAGAGTTCCACCCAAATTTGGAACTTCCGCTAAATCCACTCCTCACCCCCTTACATGCCACATTTGGCATGTATTTTTTTTGGGGGGGGGAGTGGGGGTTTCAGTAGGAGTGGGACTTCCTGTCCCACTTCCCCCTTCCGCCCTGGGGTCGCCTAGGCGATACGTCATATCGCCTTTTGGCGGCCCCTCCCTGTAGGCGATCACCTGGGACGTGACAGGTCCCAGGCGATCGCCTGTCCACTCAGAGAGCGCTGCGCCATTCGTGCATGCGCAGTGAGTGCCCGGCCGTGAAGCCGAAAGCTGTCACGGCCGGGTGCCCACACTATGAATGGAGGTGCCGGCAGAGAAGGGGGGAGAGGAGCGGAGCTCCGGGCAGCGCGTCGCTGGACAGTGGAACAGGTAAGTGTATGTTTATTAAAAGCCAGCAGCTACACTTTTTGTAGCTGCTGACTTTTAATAAACATAAAAAAAGGCTGGAACTCCCCTTTAAGCACTTATTCTAATGCCAGCTTTAATCAAAAACCCTAAACGCAAACATAGTGAAAATATCAAATCTATACTTACCTTGTCATTAGTAAAAGTATCTGGCCAACCTGTGCTAGATTTAGTACTGAAAGCTACTGATCCTTGCATCAAAATACAATAAGAGCTGAGATGCCAGCACAGAAATCAACTGACTTGTTTTGATTGTGCCATTTAAAATGGAATATAATTCTTTGGGTTGGCTGCAGGAATTGAACGCTGTCAATGTCAGATAACAAGCTATCCATTGATTTCAAGGTGTATTCATCCCTTGAACAATAGAACAAAAGCAAAAGAACAATATCTTGCTGCTGGACCTGAATTAAAAACGGCAACCTTTGAAGTGGTCATGTAAAGCAGCAGGTTCACTTTATTACATGCCACTACAGCCACTCATATAGACCTTCCCTTGGGTCTTCTGCCACTCCATTTGTCTCAGGGAGTGAAGTGATATACCACTACTTCCAGGACCCCTAGATGATCACTATAGTTCATAAACATGCAGAGCTCTTTTAGTGTGAGTCTTGGACTGCAATTGCTGGGAGCAAGCAAGACCCACTATACTTCCTGGAAGGGTATGTAGCGGGTATGTACTTTTAAACTGGTGAGGACACCAGTGATGCATAGTTCCCTGCGGCCCAGCAGGTGGTGCTGTCACTTTGGGCCGGGGTAGAACCATCACTGCAGTGCCGTACCCTTTGTGACCTCTCGCAGCGGTTGTACGGCGGGACGGGGAACCCGCCGTGCTTGCTGGAAGGGGGTATAAAGGGGGCGGACATCTTCGCCACGAGGTTCGAGTCCTGGGCACCTTCGGCCTGAGGGCTGTGGTTGCGGTCGGTGTCCAGGCGGCCTAGGCCTGGACACTTGGAGTTCATGTTCCATCGCAGACACCTTCAGTCTGGGGTGAGGTACTCAGCCGGAGGCCTGGGGCCCAGTACCTTCCGCTGGGTCCTGCGAGGGAGGGATCATCCTAGGGGGCCCCGGGCGTGGGGCACCCGAATCCAGAGGAGTAAGGGACCGGAGGAGGGACTCACCCGAAGGCCTGGTGCAGAAGATTGCCTGTGCCGGGTGAACCTCTGGAGACCGCCCGGAGGGATATCTTTCCCGAACAGGGGCCAAGTTCAGAGAGGAAGTTCAGTCCACGTTCAATGACCGGTGGCAGCGGTCCAGCTATTTCAATCAGGTCAGTGGCAGAGGCCTGCTATTAGGCCTGTGGCAGGGGCCTCAACAGTTCATCCGGTAGGTGGCAGCGACCAAAACTCACGGTCGGTGGCAGAGATCGTGCGCCAGGCCTATTCACTAGCAAAAAAGAATAGGAGAGTTCAGTTGTGCCTGGTCCTACTCGTTCCCACACCCCCATGTTCGTCTGTTATTGGAAGTTCAACTGATTGTGTTCACCGTATTGTACGAGAAATAAAGAAGTGTTGGACTTTCAATTGGTGTGGGGCTCTATTATTGGCAGGCACGTTTCTTTGGAACAACAAGGCTTCGTATGCAGTGGACAGGCCCGGGAGGTAAATCAACTAACTTTGCTCAACCCTCTTATACACACGAAGGGAGAGCTTGGCGTAGTGTTCCTGCACTCTCCTCTCCCAGGTACCCTCTAGACACAAGCCATACACAATAGGCAAGAGGGAGCGTGAGGTTCCGCTACACGTTTAACAGTGATGGTGGGTTGTGTAATGAAACGGAACCCAGTACGTAATGGTGAACCAAAAGTCTTGTGAAACAACTTCATAAGAGTATTTAAAAGTAGCAGTTTCTCTAATGAGGGAGAAAAGTATTGTCCCTTGAGGAGCTTAGCCAGGTGAAGTGGGACCTTAAAAAAGAAAGAGAGGCTTGGCAATCTCAATACTGGGGGCCTTGGGTGTCTCCAGAGTTATTTGAAGTGAGTTAAAAGAAGATATTTGTTCATCCTGCTGGAATAAATACCTTCTTGTAACCAAAGATGGCCATAGTTGGTTGAGTCTTGCTGAATCGGCCGATATTTGATCCATGTATGGGCAGGCTGATTGTACCCAAGTTAATCCATCTATCAACTTGGGTACAACCAGCATGTCAGATTTCTAGCATGCGATTACTGCCAGTGGCTATAGCTGCTAGCAATAATCACTATGTTCTCCCTGCAGAAACGGCTGACTATGTTGGTGGGGGAATCAACTGATTTTTTTTTCTTGCAACCCATGGTTGCAGGAAAGAAAATCTCATCATCTATGGCCTGCCTTACCTCAAATAACACTGGAGTCACCCAAGGCCTACAGTAATAGGATTACCTAATCTCTCTCTCCTTTTTAAAGTCCCAGTTCACCTGGCTAAGCTCCATAAGGGAGGATACTTTTCTTTTCTTACCAGGGGAAGTGTGACTTTTAACTACTCATATGCAGAAGTTCTCCCACAGGGCTACAGTAGGATCCGCCACTATTGGGTTCTGTCTGTAAGAACTGTAAGGAAACAAGGAAAGAACATTCTAAAGACAAGTACATGTTTTTATTATTATTGGTATAAGACAGGATTTATAAAGTGCCACTGATTAGTGCAGTGCTTTAGTCTATAAAGGGAGATAGTACAATTACAAAACAATTCAGTACAAGTGGATTGAGAGGGCCCTGCTTGTGAGAGCTTACAATCTAAGAGGGAGGGTCAAGTGATTCAAAAGGTAATAGCTGTGAAGGACAAGCTGATGAAGAAAGTAAAAATACTGTTTATTATGTGGGGGTAGGATAGGCTTGTCTGAAGAGATGAGTTTTCAGGAATCCCCTAAAGGCTGACAGAGAAGGAGATAGCTGGACAGATTGGGGTAAGGAGATCCAGAGGATGGGAGAAGCTCTGGAGAAGCCATAGAAGCAAGCAGTGGGACGAGAGAGCAAGAGATCTTGAAAGGAGCAAAGAGGAAGGTTTGGATGGTATTTTCATATGAGGTTGGGAGTGTAGCTCAGGGCAGAGTTGTGGGTGGCTTTGTAGGTTGTAGGTAGTATTTTGAATTTAATTAGCTGGGTGAGCGGTAGCCAGTGGACAGATTGGCAGAAAGGGCTGGCAGAGACTGAGGTAGATGAGTCTGACAATAGTCTTCATGATAGACTGAAGGGTGGATAGCCAGTATCAAGGTAGGCCAATGAGAAGACAGTTGTAATAGACGAGGCAAGAGATCATGAGGAGGTGAATTAGTAGCTTCGTGGTTTGCACAAATTAGTGTCTGTCTGGTCTACTTTCCAAACAGCTAAAGCCTGGAAATGTAAAAGACTGAGTGGGCACTACCTGAAAAAGAGGAAATTGGTCTGCAGTGTGGAGTATTTGGCTTTCCTTTCTTCTGACTGAGTTGAGACGCGTGACCAAGGGCAACTGCATCCTGATAAACGTATATGTTGCAGTGGCACTGTAGAGCAGTAGCCTAAGTTATCAGGGTTAGAGAGGCAGTTTGTGCAGCGCTTTACAACGTAAGGGCAGACAGTACAGTTATAATACAATTCAATATAGGAGGAATCAGAGGGCCCTGCTCGTTAGCCCTTACAATCCAAAAGGGAGGGTCAAGTGATACAAAAGGTAATAAGTGTGGGGGATGGGCTGATAGAGAAAAACAAAGTATAGTTGTTAGGTGAAGGCAGGGTAGGCTTCTCTGAAGAGAAAAGTTCTACGGAATCGACTAATAGTCGATGGAGTTGGAGATAGTCAGAAAGATTGGGGTAAGGAATTCCAAAGGATGGGAGAGGCTCGGGGGAGTTCTGGAGTCCTGTGAGCGTGGAAGGAGGTGACAAGGGAGCTAGAGAGCAGGAGGTCTTGGGAGGAATAAAGAGAAAGTTTAGGTTGGTATTCTGAGACAAGGTTAGGGATGTAGCTGAGTTGTGGAGTTATTGTTAGTATTTTTAATTTAATTTGTTGGGTGAGTGGCAACCAATGGAGGAATTGGCAGAGAGGGGTAGCAGACGCTGAGTGGTGTGTAAGGTTGATGAGTCCGATAGCAGCATTCATGATGTACTGATGGGGGGATAGCCTATTTAAAGGTAAGCCAATGAGAAGGTAGTGGCAGTAATCTGTTCTTACTTATTTTATCTATACGTATTCTAAAAAAAATCTCCATTCTTTTAAGGTATCATTTTTGATGTGGTCATGACATCCATTAGCCCAAGGGGGGGGGGGTGTTAAAAAACACCACCACCACCAACCCCCCTTAAAGTGTTAAAAAAAACACAACAGTAAAATCAGCCTGTATATGCAGTAAAGCATGCTTTTATACTCACTGTGGAACCTAAGGGGTTAATCCATTGTGTAAAAAGGCTTTTTGATCCTGTCTTCTCTGATCATCCCCTTTTTCCACAGTCCCCAATCCATCTGCTGATAGTACAGAGCCTTGGGGGCACATTGCACATGCTCAGCTTGGTGAGTATTGCTAGAGAGCTTTTTTTTCTTGGGAGAGTGCATGTGATCAGCACTGTTTAGACAGAGGGTCAAGGGTCATGCAACCTATATTTATATTTACAAAAATGTACTAAAATTATTGCATCTCCATGTTCTTTGTACTGTGGGAGACCAGATATAGTGAATGCAGGGTCCTGGGCTTAGTAACACTTTAACCACTTTCCAAACGCCTGCCGTACATATACTGCGGCAAGGCAGCCCTATAACGCGAAATCACGTACCTGTATGTGATTTTGTCAATAGCAACTGGGGGGGCGCGTGCACGCCACCAGAGCCACGATCGCATGCTGATTGGCCACAGGGGGAGCCAATCAGCTGGCCCGACAAACGCAATGTGCGCTGGCCACCCGCGATTGCTCCCCGCAGAGACAGAACGGCGGTCTGCCGATGTAAACAAGCAGACCGCTGTGCTGTCAGGCATGGGCACTCTGATCTAGTGTTCCTGCTAATTAGGAACACAGATCAGAGTGTCCATGCAGTGAGCCCATCCCCCCACACAGTTAGAAACACACTGAGGGAACACTGTTAACCCTTTGATCGCCCTTGATGTTAACCCCTTCCCTGCCAGTGTCATTTATACTGTGTCAGTGCACATTTTTAGCACTGATCACTGTAATAACGTCACTGGTTCCCTAAAAGGTGTCAAAAGTGTCAGCAAGGTGTCCGATCTGTCCTCCGCAATGTCGCAATCCCGCTAAAATCGCTGATCACCACCATTAATTTATTTTATTTTTTTAAATAACATAAAAATAGCCCCTATTTTGTACACGCTATAACTTTTGCTTGTGCTAATCTATTTATAGCACAAACCCCGTCATAAATCTCAGGCTGGTTTTATCTCCTGTCTCTGAGAACTTGTCAGAAGTTATCAGGCTGATAACAGAGGAATGAAACAGCAGAAATACACAGGACTCAGGGCTTTGGAGAGAGATAAGTAAACACTACAGATATATGTGCCCAGGTCAGATTTCATGAATCAGCTTTACATCCACTTTAAAGGTAAAACTTTTTTTTTATTATTTTGAATAGAGATAGGGGGGGTTATAACATAGCTCCCAAATGTCCTGGATTTTGAGGGACTTTCCCTGATATGGAACTCTGTCCCTCTTTCCTCCTTATTCGTCGCTCACTGTGGTCTGCCCTATATAGTTGTATATAAAATGCACTATTTATCTTTCAAAAAGTGTTTCCCAATGCTAAACCTTTCATCCAATTTCTAAATTGCTGCATTTGTAAACTTCAAAAGCCAATATAAAGGAATAGTAGTGGTGAAAAAAAAAAAAAAAAAAACGCTTGTGGGTTTACACACTTCCTTCGGCTCACATTAACGGCTAGTTTACACTTGCTTCAAAACAAGGCTTCCGACAGGCTTAGTTAAAGCTCTCTGTATGCCAGTCAAAGCTCCTGTCACAAAATAAAATGGTTAGCTTACAGTCCTGTTTACACCTTGCTTTTGCTTTGCTTTGGCTTTGCTTCAAAAATTATACCCCTTGTAGCTTTAGTGGTGCTTCAAAGCGTCTTCAAAGCCTCCATAGAAGTCTATGGCAAAGCTCGCTTGAAGCCCCACTGAAGCCCCACCGAAGCCTCACCGAAGCCCCACAAAGCCTCACCAAAGCCTCATTGAAGCCCCACCAAAGCCTCATCGAAGTCCCACCAAAGGCTCATGAAAGCCCCACCAAAGCTCCACCAAAGCCTCATCGAAGCCTTATCAAAGCACCAAGCAAAAGCAAGGTGTAAACAGCACTCTAAGCTAATCATTTTATTAAGTGACATGAGCTTTGACTGGCATTCAGGGAGCTTTAACAAAGTGTGTCTGAAGCCAGGTTTTGAAGCAAGTGTAAACTAGCCCTAACTAATATATTTTTTGTTTAATTCTCCTTTAAGGGTGTGTGGCAGGGGGTATGTCCTATGCCCAGGGCTGCTGAAAGGGGGGGACCACCAGCCCTCCTGTAGGGGGCCCCGGCACACAGAGGGGCCTGGACAGCAGGAGGATCGGTGGAGAACAATGCCCTCTGTGTCTCTCACCCAGGTTTCTCCCCCTCTCGTCAGGTAGGCTGTACGGGGGCCCCATGATTCCTAACAGTGGCCCTGCCTATGCCTAGATACTTTTGCTAATAGGTGTCCCTTGTTCGCATTTTAAAAAGTTGGGAGGTATGGTTATAACCCTTTTGAGTTTTTTGCCATTTGATTTTCCTTTACTTCCTGTCCCATAGCCAAAACAGGAAGTGAGAAGAAAATCCCTCCAAGATAAATGAATCCTTGATTGTAACCAGATCTAGGTTCCCCATTGGAAGATTTGCC
Organism: Rana muscosa; assembly: GCA_029206835.1. Taxonomy (NCBI): domain Eukaryota; kingdom Metazoa; phylum Chordata; class Amphibia; order Anura; family Ranidae; genus Rana; species Rana muscosa. The sequence goes on from CM055123.1 coordinate 189,623,834, forward strand.
CTCTAATCCTTTTCTGGTGACGACCCAAAATTTGGGATGTGCTTTCATTTTCAATGATAATGGTAAACAGGACAAATAGAGAAGACAGCACTAAAAACCCGATAGGTGTTCTGATCCTTCTCCACTTTATCCAAAACAAAAAAACAAAAAAAGTTTTGCCTTTAGTTTAATCCATTCTGCAATTTAGGATGTTGATACAAATGTTTTCTATTGGTTATTTTAAACTTTTTAAAGAAGAGTGCCCATGTAGTGTCCTTGAAGCTGCACGTGTATGGCATTCTTGGAGAGATAAGAGGCGGTGAGTGCAGCGGGTGGTGTGGGGGGTCTCTGCTTGGCTACAGTAACAATAGAAGAGTTGTGCTGAGGTCATATTCTTGCGGTGGGGTGGAGCAGCCTCAGGACTGTCAGTCAAGAATCAGGTTGACAGGAGCTGCTTTTCTATCAGTTGAAGATAGCACTGATTGCTAATTCGAGGAAACAAAATGGCAATTGTAATTATGGGCTTTGATAAGATAAAAAGGCAGAAAAAAAAAACAGATGGAGTAAAGGCAGATGCGAAAGAGCAAAACAAGGCAAAGGGAGCAGAGATCTTAGATGAAAAGCTTGATAGCCTACAGTATATTAACTGCTGCCAATCAAACAGACACAGGTATGAGGACAGGGGCTGTGTGAAAGCTCCCAGTGCACGCCTAGCTGACCTAATACAATTATGGCTTATTTAAAGCACTACATACAACAACCACTCATTATTAGCACACTTTCAGAGGTCACATCCTCTTTATTGCCTATAGAGGAGGCTTGGAGTTGTGAAACAGCAATGTGCACTTAAGTGAGCGGGCTGGGGCTCTTAAAGAGCCCCAGCCCGCTCACTTTAGTGCTCATTGCTGGATGGGGCTTGTTCACACTGCATGCGGTAGCTGGCGTTTTCCCGCACTGGGTAAATGCCAGTCACCGCAAGGGCATGCCCCGTTCATATCAAAACGCTGATGTAATGTGTGGTGCATTGCAGATAAAAATGCAGACATGCTGCATTATTCCACCATGCAGTCGATGCCACTGAATGCCACCACACTGCAGCCCAACTCACTGCGTTACTGTGCGGTGACTTGAATGAGGCATCACAATGGGGGAGATTTAGCAAAACTGGAACACTTAGACCCCTTTCCCACTGGGGGGCGCGTTAGCACTAAAGCGCTGCTCATTTTAGCGGCGCTTTAGCACTGTTTAAGCTGCGCTTTTTGGGCCGCTAGTAGGGTGCGATGACTTGAATGAGGTGTCACAATGGGGGGATTTACCAAAACTAAAACACTTATGCCGCGTATACACGATCAGAAATTCTGGCAAGAAAAGTCCGATGTGAGATTTTGGTCGGAAATTCCGACCGTGTGTAGGCTCCATCTGACTTTTTCTGTCGGAATTTCCGCCAACAAAAGATTGAGAGCAGGTTCTCTATTTTTCAGACGGAAAAAGTTCTTGTCGGAAATTTCGATCGTCTGTATGCAATTCCGACGCGCAAAAAAAAAACGCACATGCTCAGAATCAAGCAGAAGAGCCAAACTGCCTATTGAACTTCATTGATCTCGGCTCGTCGTGCATCTTGTACGTCTCACCGCGTTCTTGACGTTCGGAATTTCAGACAAGATTTGTGTGACTGTGTTTATGCAACACAAGTTTGAGCCAACATTCCGTCGGAAAAAAATCCACGGTTTTCTTGTTGGAATTTCCGATCGTGTGTACGCGGCAGTAGACCCCTTTCACACTGGGGGCGGGGTTGGCGCTTAAGCGCTGCTCGTTTTAGCAGCACTTTAGCACTGTTTAAGCATCGCTTTTTGGACCGCTAGCAGGGCGCTTTTAACCCCAAAGAAGGGGTTAAAAACTCCTGTGTTGCGGCGCTTCCAACGCGCTTTTCAGGCGCTTCCGAAGCGCTGCTTATTCATTGCAATGGGCAGGAGTTATTTTGGGAGCGCTAAATACAGCGCTTCCAAACCGCTCCAAAGATGCTGCTTGGAGGACTTTTCCTAACGTCCTGCAAGCACACTGCCCCAGTGTAAAAACAACCATTGTAATTAATGGGAGGCAGTTTTCAGGTGCTTTAGAGGCGCTATTTCTAGCGCTAAAACGCCTGAAAACTGCCTCAGTGTGAAAGGGGTCTTAGGCCGCTTTCACTCTGAAGTGCTGGATGCACTGGCGGAATAGCACCGCCATTTTTAGCGCCGCTATACCGCCATTTTTGCGGCACTATTCGGCTGCTAGCGGTGCGGTTTTAACCCCCGCTAGCGGCCGTTAAAAACCACTGCAAAGCGCCTCTGCAGAGGCGCTTTGCGGGCAGTATAGCCGCGCTGTTCCATTAATTTTAATGGGCAGCAGCGGTAAAGGAGCGGTATACACACCGCTCCAAAGATGCTGCTTGCAGGACTTTTTTTCTCGTCCTGCCAGCGCATCGCCTCAGTGTGAAAGCACTCTGGCTTTCACATTGAGACTGCAGGGGCAGGAGTTTTTCAGGCGTTTTGTAGGCGATCAATCAAATCCAGTGGGGCACCCAATGAAGAGGAGGGGCCTGAAGTGTCGGCAGGGCACCCCAGATAAGAATCGGGGCTGCTCTGTGCAAAACCATTGCACAGAGCAAGTAAGTAAGTATAGGCATGTTTGTTATTTTATTTATTTTTTAAATCGAGGGTTTAAAACCCCCTTTCTGCACCAGATTTTGCACGCTTCGGTTTTAGTAAATCTCCCCCTATGTGACACTTCAAATAAAGTAAAAAAAAGTGGTGTGACGCGCTGAAGCACACATCGAACTTCTACCTGCCAGACCTTATGCTGTGTTTTTATTTTTTACTTTAATATAAATGTAAACCCTAATGCCTTGTACACACGGCCAGATTTTCCGATAAAAAAAAGTCAGACGGGCTGTGTGTATTCCCTATCGGACTTTTTTTGTTGGAAATTCCGACGGACCTAGATAGAAAACATGTTCTATTTCTGTCCGTCGGACTTCCGACGGACATACGGCGGATTTTTGCAGGGGCAAAAGTCCGACCGTGTGTACTCGGCATTAGGCCCCATTTATATATTGCATAGCGGGAACAAGCACTCCCAGTTGTGATTTTGTACGTGCGGTTTTTCACTCAATTCCGTGTGACGCACAAAGAACAGCCCATTTACTTAAATGGGCTGCCCTATCCGCACTTGTCGCACAAAAGAAGCTCATGTTGTACCCTGTTGTGTAAAGAGCTTTGTGCAATTTTTAGCCTGGGTTCACGCTGGTGCAATGCGGCGCATCGCATGTGATTCACACAAAAATCGCACCGCATTCCTGTGCAAATCACAGGCGATGTCTGTGCAGTGCGATTAGAGACAGTCTTTTTGTATAGCTCAAATGGCACTGCATCCGCACAAAAAGGGGAAAGACCCTTTTTTTTTGCCGCACTGGAATTGGATCGCATGGGTGTTCACATTCATGCATTCCAATTTAGGCAAACGCACTGCATTTTGTGTCTTGCGTTTGGGTGTTGTTAACTTTTATTGACACCCACAGCAGATCACATGAACACAATGCGATTGCTATGCGGTGGGATGCGGGGAAATGCAGCGAATCTTGTGCGTTTCCCCTAGGGCATCAGTGTGAACCTAGGCCTTAAATGCACGTTTTGTCTGATTGCTGCACAATTCTGTCACAAAAAATTGTGACAAAACTACACCGAGTTTGGAGTGCCATTAAGAATAATGGCTCCCAAGCGTGCGTTGTGCATTTTTCCGTGATTCCAAATAGCCTAATGTGAACAGGCCCTAAGACCCGGTTCACACAGGGGCGACTCGTCAGGCGACTCAGCCGCCTGACAAGTCGCGTCCCGCTCTGTTCAATAGAACCGTTCTAATAGGAGCGACTCAAGTCGCTTCGACTTAGAAAAAGGTTCTTGTACGACTTTGGGGGCGACTTGCATTGACTTCAATACAGAAGTCATTTTGCAAGTCGCCAGAGAAGTCGTCTTCAGATCGCCTTGCCGAGTCACCCCCAAAGTCGTGCCGCCTGTGTGTGAACCGGCTCTAAGGACTCACACACACACTATCTGTGGTTACCTTTTTTGTATGTGCCACATGCACACCACAATGGTGCGATTTACAGTGCAATACAGTGTGGAAAAATGGAGCATGTCTACAATTTTACTGCAGCATACTGGAGTGGATAGCACCACATGCCACCTCAAAGCAGTGTAAAGGTTAAAAAAGTTAACAGAAACAAGTAGGCATGTGGTGCGCTGAGATGCACATTGCAACGCTCCCTGTTGGAACCAATACTGGCACTAGCCTGCTTGGTAAAAGCTGCATTTTACTGTGCAGGCTAGTGTGAACCTAGCCTAACTGGTGCATATTTATTTGCTAAAGCACTCCTTTTTTTGTTACTTTTTTTTCTTCCTTTTTTTACATCTCCATACTGCTGATCTCTTGCTGCCTCTTTGCACCCACTTCCTGTCTATATGCACTCCAGTAGCAGCTGCATGTTATTGTTCAGGATGGGCTTCCTGTTGATGAACATCTGCAGTGGGTAACATCTCCACTGAAATCGCACGTGACAACGTAGAAGAGCTATTGAGCAACAGATAGAAAGGGTTGTCACCCCATAAAAAAAGCACTTGAACAAGGACCTACATGGGAGGATCACCAGGGTTTATTTAGTGAATTCTGTGGGTTTTGAATATTTAATTATAGCTGGAAAGAGACTGGAAAATAATGGGAATAATATTCCATTGTGCCCAGGAAGGATATAATTACCTTGTAAGGAAAATAGTGCTGTACATTGCTTTTGTAGGGTTTTTTGTTTGTTTTGTTTTTGATTTGTTTGTTTTTTGTTTGTTTTTTATAGGAGTTTATTTTTAATATTTACAAATTAGAATCTATTTTGTGTAAAAAATAAAAAATAAAAAATTCAAAGTAGTATACAGGCCCCTGTAAAAGTCCTATTATCTTCCAGTCTCTTTTTTTCATATTGCACTGGGGATGCTGGTACCCTGATATAATTGCCACATTCCATACAAATGACCATAGTATATTAAATAACCTTCGCCATGGCATTAACATGTTAAACCTTTTATCATATTTTAGTGCTTGGGTTTAGACCTCCATTTCTGTGGAACTATAAGTCCCAGCTACGACCTGTAGTTCCTCACTTCTCCAGCAGGTGGGAAGCCACCATTGCACACCTCTGTACTTGCAGATGTCTCATCATAGCATGTCCTCACTTGTTCTTAAAGGGTCTCCCCATCACGCATGGCAGGACAAGGACCACCCAGAAAATTGGATTTTAACACTGCCCGTACTTGTTACAATTAAATCCATTAGGGGCTCTGATAATTCCCCCAGTTGCTAATTGTGTACTAATCTTGTAATTTGCCCTACATGATTGTTCTGTATGGGATGATTGAATAAGGCGGTGCCCAGAGCAGTGGCGATGTACAAAATGCTATATATTCCTTAGCAACCTAGAATATGATATTACAGCATCTTAATTCTGCATCAGCCTGTGGAGTGGATGGATGCAATCAAGCGATGTAGATGCAATTCATATGAATGCATTTCAATGCAAATGTAAAAATGTTGATGCAAGTCACGATATAAATAAGCATCTTGCAGCAACATATACCATGGTGTTTTAAATAAAAATCCATATGAATTGAAAAAGGAGGTGTGAGATTCAACAATTCTGTTGTGCCAGTGGCTTCCTTGAAGTGTGAACTAAATTGGCATACAATAAGGGCCATCTTTTTATAATAACCCTCTTGGAATGAAGGTGATTGTGATAGTTGTCCAGCCTTCATTTCAATGTGAATGGGGAAGAAACTGCAGTGTCTGGTTTCTCATCTCTCAGCAGGGTGGAGATGGCCGAGTCACACTCAGGAGCTCACAATAGGACAGTCGTGTGGACTGAAGGTGGCCGGCCAACACTGGGCTCAATATGTGTATTTGGCTTGGGTGGGTTAACTCTTCGTCTGGCTGCCCAGCTTCACCTGTTAGAAGACAAGCTTCCCCCATCTGCATGTGTATGTAGCTTAATGGACTGCCTGATGGACTACTACAAAACTGCTTTGATTTGCAAAAAGATCCGACTTGTACCTTCCACCAATTGCTAGGTAGGAGGTGTGGATTTCATCATTGTTGAGATGGAAGGACATATCTTACCTTAGATTGCCCTACCTTAAAAAAAAAAATCAGATGATGCAAAAGATGACCCACAAACATTGGAAAAAGTTATAAATGTCTACAATACTCTATTTGCTGTAATCTATAGTAGGCAATGATAGAGGAGCTTTGATATAGTCTACAGACAGAAGTTTGAGGGTGTTAATAATTGATATATATCTATATATATATAAAGAGAGAGAGAGAGATAGAGAGATTTATATATATACATATATATATATATATATATATATATATATATATCATAAGCTTATATACAGTAATACATATGGTGGAGGAGCCTATAAAGTCGGGGGTGGCAAGTTATTGAACATAAATGTCTGTGATATTATGGAGGGATTTGCTAACACTGGTGCACAGAGAATCTGGTGCAGCTGTGCATAGTAACCAATCAGATTCTAACTTCACCTTGTTCAATTAGACTTTGCAAATAAAACCTAGAAGTTGATTGGTTACTATACACAGCCGCACCAGATTCTATGTGCACCAGTTTTAATAAACCCCCCCCCCCCCATTTGTCCATAGTAGACAGCGATGGAGGAGCCTTTCTGTAGTCTAAAGCTAGAAAATTGGGGGTGGTAATAATTTCTGAATATAATATGTCTATGGCATTATTTTATATCCAGTAACCCATAGCAGACAATGATAGAAGAGCTTTTCTATATAGTCTAAAGCTAGAAAATTAGGGGTGTTAATAATTTCTGAATATAATATGTCTATGGCATTATTTTATATCCAGTAGCCCATAGCAGACAATGATAGAGGAGCTTTTCTATAGTTAAAGCTAGAAATGTGGGGGTTTTAATAATTTCAGAATATATTATGCCTATGGCATTATTTTATTCGCAGTACTGTAGTCCATGATAAAGGAGCTTGCTAAAACTAGAAATTCGGGGGGAGGGGGTGTTAAAACTATTGTGCAGTTTAATAGCAATTTGTCAATGTGTGAATATATATATATATATATATATATATATATATATATATACACTAGTAGCAATTTTATCTAGGGGTCTTTATATTAATAGTTTCACCCCAAGATTTACAAATCTTTTCACAACAGCTTCATCCATTTATCTAAATTACATTTATGGGGAAATAGGTGAATCTTGGACGAAAACACTGATAAATAGACCACCTAAACTAAGGTAATACATTGGGGTTGATTTTCTAAAGCCAGGTAGGTTGTTCACTTTGCAAAGGAATTCTCCCTTACATTTATAAAGCATGTGTTCAAAATTCCCTTTGCAGTGATACCCAATTGGCTACAAGGAACATAACAAACAGTATTTTGACTGCATATGACTGCAAGTCAGGGGAGCTTCTCTTTATTCACTAAGCTAAGGGAAAATTCCCTTGTAAAGTGAATAGGCTAGTTTCCTTTTCGTGTATACAATTTGTCCAGATAAATGCGTTAATTGGAGGCTACCCTACAGACCAGTGACTTTTTTTTTTTTGTGGTGGTCAGACCAGTTACTTTAATCAGCCCATATAAGAGAAATGATTATCTGTAAGCACACTTGTTGTAATGTGATTTTCTCAGATTTGGACTAGATAACATGCTCCTCTTATCTAATGCTTTAGGATAAGTATTTCAGCCCAGTGTAGCCCTAATTCATAGACTGCCCCCCACCCACCCAGATCCATAGCAGTGTACATGGCAAGGGATCTTATAAGGTTAAAAGCCATGGTGTTTTTATTCTAGGCGTGTTTATTGTTGGTTTTCTAAGTAATAAAAGAAGCCCTAATCCAATTAATCCGTCTCCCAGTTTACCTACTCCACGGCCATCCCAATACACAAAGCACCGAGCCTGCAGTACACATCTCCTGCTTATGTCTGGCATCCAAGCCCTCCAAGTATCCTCCTCCTGTCCTTCACAGCCTGACACATCCTTTACACATTTTCATAAACATGATGAAAAATTGCCAAATTTCCTTAGAGGAAATCAGATACATAGTCGCTAATGAATGGCACAGATCAGCTGCAAACACTATTACAAAGTGTGTTGTTATATTTCCAACAGATTAAGAAGAAAGGGGCATTTAAATCCTCTATGGTAGGTGTGAGATGCTTATATATACAAGCTGGCACATCATCATCATTGCATTGCCACTATGCAGATGGGATGTGGAAGGGCAAGCTTTGCCAGGAAGGGGCTTGCTCCTCCACAAAAGCTTCAGATAAGCAAACTTCACATACTGAGGCTTGTAGTTCCACCACAGCTGCAGATGTGCAAGTTTGCCTTGATGGCAGCTGCGGTTGTGGAAGCTTGCCAGTTGCCATGCTCAGGTTTGCAAGTCCACATCAGCTGCAGATAAGCAAGCTTGCCATGCTGGGACTTGTAGTTTCAGGAGAGCTGCATATAAGCAAGCTTGACATGCTGGGACTTGTAGTTTCAGGAGAGCTGCAGATATGCAAGCTTGCCATGCTGGGACTTGTAGTTTCAGGAGAGCTGCAGATATGCAAGCTTGCCATGCTGGGACTTGTAGTTTCAGGAGAGCTGCAGATATGCAGGCTTGCCATGCTGGGACTTGTAGTTTCAGGAGAGCTGCAGATATGCAAGCTTGCCATGCTGGGACTTGTAGTTTCAAGAGAGCTGCAGATATGCAAGCTTGCCATGCTGGGACTTGTACTTTCAGGAGAGCTGCAGATAAGCAAGCTTGCCATGCTGGGACTTGTAGTTTCAGGAGAGCTGCAGATATGCAGGCTTGCCATGCTGGGACTTGTAGTTTCAGGAGAGCTGCAGATAAGCAAGCTTGCCATGCTGGGACTTGTAGTTTCAGGAGAGCTGCAGATAAGCAAGCTTGCCATGCTGGGACTTGTAGTTTCAGGAGAGCTGCAGATAAGCAAGCTTGCCATGCTGGGACTTGTAGTTTCAGGAGAGCTGCAGATATGCAAGCTTGCCATGCTGGGACTTGTAGTTTCAGGAGAGCTGCAGATATGCAAGCTTGCCATGCTGGGACTTGTAGTTTCAGGAGAGCTGCAGATATGCAAGCTTGCCATGCTGGGACTTGTAGTTTCAGGAGAGCTGCAGATAAGCAAGCTTGCCATGCTGGGACTTGTAGTTTCAGGAGAGCTGCAGATAAGCAAGCTTGCCATGCTGGGACTTGTAGTTTCAGGAGAGCTGCAGATAAGCAAGCTTGCCATGCTGGGACTTGTAGTTTCAGGAGAGCTGCAGATATGCAAGCTTGCCATGCTGGGACTTGTAGTTTCAGGAGAGCTGCAGATATGCAAGCTTGCCATGCTGGGACTTGTAGTTTCAGGAGAGCTGCAGATATGCAAGCTTGCCATGCTGGGACTTGTAGTTTCAGGAGAGCTGCAGATAAGCAAGCTTGCCATGCTGGGACTTGTAGTTTCAGGAGAGCTGCAGATAAGCAAGCTTGCCATGCTGGAGCTTTTAGTTCCACCCGAACTGCAGTCAAGCATGATTGCCATGCTGAGGCTTGCAGTTCCACAACAGCTACAGATAAGCTTGCCATGCTGTAGGTTGTAGTTCCTCAACAACTGCAGATAAGCAAGCTTGCCATGCTGAAGCTTTTAGTTCCACAAGAGCTGCAGACAAGCATACTTGCAATGCTGGGGCTTGCAGTTCCACAACAGCTGCAGAGGAGCTTGCCATGCAGGATATTGTAGTTCCTCAACAGCTGCAGATAAGAAAGTCCTACAACAGCTACAGATAAGCTTGCCATGCTGAAGATTGTAGTTCCTCAACAGCTGCAGAAAAGAAAGCTTGTCACGCTGGAGCTTTTAGTTCCACCAGAAATTCAGACATGCATTCTTGCCATGTTGAGGCTTAAAGTTCCACACCAGCTACAGATAAGCTGGAGATTGTAGATCCACAGCAGCTGCAGATAAGCAAGCTTGCCATACTGGGGTTTGTAGTTCCACAAAAACTGCTGATAAGCAAGCTTGCCATACTGAGGCTTGTAGTTCCATAACAGCTACATTAATCTTTCTCCCCAGAAAGCAATGATCTGAAAAACTTGATAATAAATCAGAGCTGGTGTGTCTTTTATTTATTGTGAAAATGTAATGAAAGAATCAGAGATGATGTGCCTATAATCAGAGCGAGCTGGGGCTATATATGTGCATTTTCCAGTCTATCTATGCATATTCACAATTCAATACAGGGCATCTTTCTAGTATTGCCTGTGTGCACTTGCTGCTGACTTCATTCCAGGAGCTGTAAAGGGTAATTGGCAGAGTTGAATGACTTACATAATTTATGTGTATAACTGAGGGCATCCTGTAAGGCTAGAGATACAAGGGGCTGGTTTTTCCTGGGACCATCCTCCCACAATTAAGCCAGGATAGATGAGAAGGGAGTTTGACATTGGAGAGCTCAGGACAAGAGGAGGGACTGCAATCAGTACACTTAGTGCTCAATGAGACACCAGCCAATACACACACTCTCACACACACACACATATACACACAGTCACTGAGCTATCAGGAGGTCCCCCAATCACAGCCAGGTTACATTGGCTACTAACTAGAGTGTGATCAGCACTCAACAAATCCTTTCATCATCATTCATCACACTGCAAAGGGCTGCCCTGCAACGTCATTTTCACAGAAGGGGAGAAAAAAAAACCCATGATCCTCCCAAGAAACTTATTTTCTTAACTTATCCTGAGTTTGCTTCAGTTTTCTGGAGGAGGCTGAACCTGACAGTCCAGCTTCTTGCATCTACTTGGGACTTGGCCATCTGCAGCCACCCTTGAGAAGACTTGGACAATTGCACCTCCTCTGGACTCATTGGAAGCCACCTCCGACGTCGGGCTCTTCTGTCTGGGCACCAAGCAGCTACTTCTTTGGAAGGAGGATCGCTCTGATTTTTTTTTTTTTTATCCCAGGCTTTCGTTTCCGAAGCTGTGAAGGATCCTGTTTAGGGGGAGCTTTGTGTTTGGGGGGCGATCTGCCTTGGTCTAGCCCTCCGCCTAGGCTCTCCTTCTCTCCGGCATCCTGGACAGGGAGATGGGAGGGGGACTGTGCCTGAGTTCCTAGGACTAAGCAGCTCTGCACCTTCTCCCAGCCAAGGACTTTCCCCAGCCAGCCTGCCAGACACACAGCAAACCTCCCAGGGACTATCCTCCTTACTACACAGCCTCACCATGAGCTACATGACATCCATGCTTGGATATATGTGAGTACAGCCAACTTTTTATCATCTCCTTTACTATCTTCTGACTACACAGCACCCCTCTAAATCCTCCTCTCTTTCTTTTTTTTTTTTTTTCTCCAGGTTGATGCACTTATTTGTCATCTGCTTACAAGCTCAGGTAAGGATCAAACTTTTGTTACCTTTAATTTTATTACACTGTATTCTTATATCTATTAAAACTCTGCATTCTTTCAGAAGAAACACATTGATACATAGTAGCTGTAAAGTGTTACAATATTACTTTTTCTTCTGATAAGATTCTAAACTCCTATACCTCAAGGTCAAGGCAATGGATCTAAAAGATTTTAGTTGATTTTTCTACTAGATTAATACAATTCTATTTAATAAAGGATATAGGCTATTAAGGTGATAGATCTAATATATATGTTAGTTTATTTTTGACCAATATAATCTAAATACATTTTGGAAAGACAGTTGGTAATCAACTCAGTAGATCTATTATATAGTTTATTTTTAACCAATATTAATAAAAATACATTTTAGAAAGACAGTTGGTTATCAACTCAGTAGATCTATTATATAGGTTAGTTTATTTTTGACCAATATTAATAAAAATACATTTTGGGGGAACAGTTGGTTATCAACTCAGTAAATCTAATATAAATTTCTGCTCATTATTTTTAAATTTAAAAAATGTACTTAGTAAAGAATGTGGACTAGGTGGGAGATCTAATATATATTTTAGGCTGGCCATACATTACACAATTTCCTTATTCAATTTCCTTTAGATTTACCTTCAACTACATAGTGCAAGAGCCTGCCTGATTGCATACAAATTCAAAGTGTTTAGGTTTGACCTCATATATTATGGTTTTGGTAAATCGGAAGGAAAATTGTACAAGAAAACTGTATAATGTGTGGCCAGCCTTAGTTCATTTTTAACTTATTTTTAATAAAATGCATTCTCTAAAGAATGTGGACTATCAATGGAGAGATCTAATATATATTTTAGGCTGGCCATACATTATACATATCTCTTATTCAATTTCCTTTAGATTCACCTTCAACTATGTAGTGCAGGGGCCTGCCTGATTGCATACACATTAAAAGTGTTTAGGTTTGACCTCATTTTATATGATTTTGGTAAATCTAAAGGAATTAAACAAGGAAGCTGTATAATGCATGGCCAGCCTTAGTTAATTTTTAACCTTATTTTTAATAAAAAATCTATTCTGTAAAGAATGTAGGCTCTCTATAATAGACTACCAATATTGTAATGCTTGTAATTAAACATAAAGCAGGTGTTATAATAAAAATTTAGGCAAATCACTGTAATATCAGATGGGGTTGTACCAGCCTTATGGTTACCAGTCTATATCACCACAGGCTGCAATGTTCAGATCTGGCAGCAGATTCTAAACATATTGGCCCACATACACATGTAAAAAGGGAAGGGGCACTTAAGGGAATGGGAAGCTTCACTAGACTCAGGACACAGAAAAAAAAAAAAAGAATTCTATTGACTTTGTGAGGTATGGGCTGTTCAGAAGTAGAATCTCTGATTTGATATGGGGATTTTAGTAAAAGCTCCCTTGTCACCCATAGAAGGAGAGAGGAATCTCCCTCACATTTGTTGAATATACATCTTTATAAATGTCAAAGACAAGAGCAATGCTGCTTGTGTCCAATGGAGCTCTGTATAGCCAAATGGAGCATAAATCTCAGCAAGAAGGGTTTGCTTTGCAATCTGCCAAATTTGTCACACCGGTAAATGTGGTTTCCGCACATTATGGTGTAACATTGCAGCTGCATTGATGTTCAAACATGTGTGTGTGTGTGTGTGTGTATATATATATATATATATATATATATATAATGTGTGTGTATTAGTGTAGTAGTTTGCTATTGCATTAGATACTGTATACAATCTACTTTATTTATTTTATCATGTAATCATATGGTACAGATAGACTGAGATTTATTTCTACCATAGGCCTCTGTTTTATTACTGTGCTACAAAATTTTGTAACTTGCCAAATGCCTATTTGAACTCCAAACCCTCTGTTTATTTCGAGTTCCAGAATTAGGCAATGAGGCTTTATTAAAGATGGGCATAGCTTATGAGCATATATACCACACACTTACTCGTAGTCTTTGAGCTACGTGTAAGATATTCTTATTGTCGTGATCTTGTGTTAATGCCCTTAAAGTACGCCAGCAACACCTTAGAGTGTGTTTGGGCTTCATCTAGATGTACTAAGCAGTATAAATATAATAGCTTGTTTTATGTATTTCCTAAAGGTAACTGTTCAGTCCCCACCTAATTTTACACAGCATGTGAGGGAGCAAAGCCTGGTGACCGACCAGCTGAGCAGAAGGCTTATCAGGACCTACCAGCTATACAGCCGGACCAGCGGGAAACACGTACAAGTGCTGGACAACAAGAAAATCAATGCAATGGCCGAAGATGGGGATCCACATGGTAAGCATACTTTTTTTTTTTTTTGGCCTGGGGATTGTGGGAAGGTATATGACAAATTGTTTATGTGGGACTAGATACTACAGTTCATGTACCAATGAGTTGAATAATGCTAACTGCCAATTTTGTAGGCCTGTAAAGTACACCTATTGATAGGGAATACAATGCAGATTTACCTTGTTTATTTTGCCTGTTTCGGTCAGTAAATCAGGTAAAAAATATATTATTTTATTTTCCCTTTTAATTTTGGGGACCTTAAAGCAGATAGGATTACACAGGCCTAGAGCAAAGCTCAGTTGGTAATTTATTTGTGTAGAAGATAAGACCTATCCAAGACTTGATACCGCTCTTGTTGTAACTTCTATTGCCATTACTGTTTCTTGTTTTGTGTTTGGTGTGCTTGGTGGTTTTTAGGTTGTTTTATTTTCTAAGTTGCTTATTTTAATAATAGACAGTTTACATTACAAAGAAAAGTCAACAATTCAAAAGACCAATAAGAAATGAGCATATATAGGAAGGAGATTTATTTTGTTCATTCAAAGGCCAGCATTGCACAGGCCTTTACAGAATACATCAAACCATTCACCGCCTGTGCTCAGAGATTCTTAGAAATATATATTGCGGTCAGAGTCCTGAAGATCCGTACACATTATGGCCAGTCTGGGTGCAAGCCATTAGACCTATTTGTGTGGTTTTTGGAGGTAGGATGAGTTTTTTTGCATATTACATTCTATACAAACGCAGTAAGACCATACAGATTCCATGTAGACAGTGTCCTAATGGGAACTTTATCAGGGACTCCGGTGCCGCAAGGCCACAATCTTAACCACTAACCCAAACACAAATAATATTATATGTGTCCTCTATAATTTAATAACAACATATAGTTGGACAACATGTGATTGAAAAAGAGATTACTCTTTTTTGTCCTCATGAGTCAGTACTCCATAAAGCTTGCACTCTAAATTTGGCACCTGAAATATGAGACCGCATAACCTGCAGAGTCATACCAGTTCTGATCAAATGACTTAAAGACTGAGGCTCCACGTTATGCTGCAAATGGATAAATGAGCTGTGCTTTTGTTTGAGTTGCTTTGTATAGATAAATAGATATTCATTATGTCTTTTGATTGATGGAAGATTTGAAGATATTTTCCTTTCTAATTTCATAGAGAGCGATCAGTCAATGCTGTAACCGATGGCAACCAATCAGAATTCATCTAGTCCCGGTTTGAATGAGTTTTTATTGGTTGCTATGGGTTATTGCACTTAGCATAGCACTTGATAATGAATAAGGGAAATTAATAACAATAGGGTCATTGCATTAGGATCTGCTTGAGGCTTTTACTGATTTACTTTTTTTTTTAGGCTTTTACTGATTTTGCTTGTTTAACATGTTTGAACTAGTGGACAGGAAGATCATATGTAACCATAGACAAAATAGTTGTACATGAAGCACGTCTGATACATCAAGTCATTTTCATAAAGTCTGCTTTTTGTCCAGTTTAATTTCATGTTAAAATCACCTAACGTGCAGCCATATTGATTTTTTTTTTTTTCGAGCGCTTGATTTTCTAAAGTATTCTTCTGTGGCTTCAGAGATTTTAACAGAATGCACCCGTATCACTGTTTTTCCACTGGTGATTACTCTGCAATCGTAGAATGAATAAAAAAAAATACTATATAACTATATAATATATATATTTTCATTGGCTTAAGCCTACTCTGCAACACTGTACTCTCCAGTTTGTCTTTCAACTACTAAAAAAATCTTGCATTAACTCACAAAGACAGCAGGAAAGTGAAAACAATGTTCTTCACAGCTGCTTTCTTGTATGTTTTTGCTAATGCAGGCATAGGCCTTAGTGACAGTGGTACTCAAAGCCCAGGCCTGTTCAGGTGGGAAGAGTCAAAGAATCAGCTGTTATTTTAAGAAGTCCATTTTTAGCAATCCATGTCATAAATTAAACGGTCAATTAAATTCCAAACTTTGAAGTAGGCCTCGCTTGTTTCCTATGGTTTTGTTCTGCGGAAATCTCCTGATACTAGCAATTCAAACAAGGGATTCGCACTTCTAAATTTCCACTACATTTGAAATTCTGTAACCTATTAAGCTAAAGCTTAGTATTGAATAGGGCATAGGGATTCTATGATTACAGCATAGACCTAAAACACACTTTGGCTGCTAATGTAGGAAACTGTGGATTTTTTTTAATGTTTTCCAAAATTATTACCAAAAGGAAAAAAAAGGTGTTCTGTAAAATAGGTTTAGTATTAGTGGACACAGACAGTCTGGTATAGAGGGGGTATGTCTACATACAGTTACACAGCAAAAAAACATAATTTAGTTCATAACAGAACATTACAATTAAAGAGTTCAAGGCAGGGAATGCAAAAAAAAAAGAAAAAGAATAAACACACACACACACACATACATACATACATACATACACACACACATATATATATATATATATATATATATATATATATATATATTGTATATATTTATGTTATGACGGTTAGGAAGTATGATATAAAACAGAAAAAGAACAAGCTTTTTCTCAGATGTAAGGGTTTAAGAAAGTTGTAGTCTGTAAACGCTAAAAAGACATTCAAGATCGTTCTATATGAATCTCCAGAGAGACCCCTAATGTCTGGAAGAGCCATTAAAACTCTTCTTACTTTCACCTTTTTCAACATTTCCTGAATACTTTCTCCTCTTCTCAGTGCAGTTTTGGGATCAGATGTGTCTCACTGCATTTTTTCTGCATCAACGTAGCTACTTTCCTTCAAAGTTTCAGCTTGAAACATAATTTTACTGGGATAAAGCTGTCACTAGAGCAAAAGAATAGAAATGAAAACGCTAAGCTTTCCAAAAATACATCTCCAAAAATCTCATGACCCCTTTTAAAAAAAATAAATAAAAGAAATCAGAGAGGGAAGAACATTCATTTTGCAATCAGCATAGATACAGATTAAAAGCACGATGGGTGGAATTAAATTAATCACAACTTGAAGAGTTTGTCTGTAATCCTGAAAAAATGGGATAAAGCTACAAAAAAAAAAGAATTACAAGGATATGAAATATACAGTATATACTTTCCTTCATACCAGGTAGATAGATAGCATACTAAAGGAGAGGTTTGTACACTGTCTAATGTTTTAATAAAGTTTTTCTAAAAGATTCTTTTTTTTTTTTTTTTTTTACATTGCCTTGTGCTTGATTCAGCTGCCCAGATTCTGGACATTTTTTTAATAATCCCCTAAATCAGATTGGGTTTTTAAATAGATCATGAGCTAATGTTTAAATTACACCCTCAGTAAAACTGCTCTTTCACTCATTTTAAAGATGTGGTTTCCTGTATTTTGGGACTGATGGCATTGTAATTTTTTATCTAGTCAGTAAAACAATGCACAAGACAGACACTGAAATCAATCAATATCCTTTAAGCCTTTTACTGGATTTCAGATTGATTTTCCTTCATACGTCAAACTAAAAAAAAAAAAAAAAAAAAATCAACAAGGTATCAGTCCATTTTCACAGCTAGTGAATTAAAGGCAGGATCAAGTTAATTTTTTTTTGTTATATGGGTCTGTTCTGTGCCTGATGTTATATTTTGGTTCTTGGCAATATGTAGGCTATAGGCATATCGCTGTATCAAGGGATTTTAAAAATAATTCATTTAGAGGTATTGTATATCATGACAACAAATCAGATTCTTCCTCATTTGTTCAACCCTGGCCAATAGACATGATAGCTGAAATGTAATTGCGTCCTATAGGCCATATTTAGCTTTCTTTTATAGAAAATCCCATACAACCCAAAGTTCTGCTACTTATACTATTTGCTATAGGATGGAGACAGGAATCTATATCTAGTTTTCCATGCACTGTGTGGGTAGAGGGCTAATCTAATGAGCAGTTTCACGATGCAATTACATTTTAGAGGAAAATTGTACGTGTTCCTAGAAAAAAGATGCAAGAATATGATTTCCTAAAAAGACATCAGCACAAAATATGAATAATCTTTTGCTGTGCTATAATCACTTGTGCAGTTGTCTCTCATTGTCCAACAATCACTATTTAGTCAGACAAAGCAGTATCATGTTAGGTTTAAATGTGGATGTGTGGTTGTTTTTCTTTTCTTTTTTTTTTTTTTTTTTAAGCTTCATTGACCCAAAATTTGCATAGTTAGTCTGAACAACGATCAATGCCTCTGTTAAAAAAACAGAAAGTAAATCAATATGACTCAATGCACAAGGGTGAAACAAATTAAAGGGCATTTGCTATCCTCTGGGTCTCACTGGGTCTCGGCTGTGTGTTAGCGCACAGAGTAAAATAATTCCAAATATTACCTGGAAAATGGGCCCATTTCTGCAGGTTGCTAAAAATATGGAAACTGATGGGTTACACAGAACTATCTACTTAGAAGTAGCTCAACCTTTGTTAAAGCAACAGAGTCATTTATTGGCCAGGATACAGATGTAGAGGGGGCATGTCCTAAGATTGATTGTCAGGGTGTTTATTGTCTGCCTTGGTTAAACATGACATGTTAGCTTCTGAGTTTTGCCTGCCTGTGTAATAAATCATTATTAGATTATGACTTTATAATATTTGTTCATACTGGCAATACTAAAAGGTATTATTTTTAAGAACAGTTTTTGAGTACAAGCTCATTCTCTTAATGTATTTTCATGCTAAGCCAGATATCCGTGGACAAAACCCACATGAAACCCAAGAGAATAAACCCAGAATGCAATCTAGCTGCCATGCTGTCCTGTGTTTTAAGAGCTTGTTCACATTTATGCATCAGGAAAATGCATGTAAATTCCTGTCCTGGACCAGAAACAAAGCAGTTAAGAAATCACTATTAGTTCTGAAAGGTCTTTCCAACACCCCCATGCTTGGGTGCTAAGATGCCAGTGGTGGTTGTTCTCCAATGATTTGTTATCCACATGCTAAAACCATGTTTTAAAAGCTATAGGGAATTTCAGGCATCAAATTTGAACAAAGCTATATCACATGCACATTAGAAGGCTCACTCCAATGCCTTGGCCAGTCATTGTTTATACAACAGTTTTAGTAGTCTTTGGCTTCCAACAAATTCCCCCCCCCCCCAAAAAAGTCCAGGGATGAATGTTAAAAATGTGTCTGCTCCTGTGCGAGAAGTCTATACCTACTGCCTACTGTTGTCTACACTTACCTATTTTCTACATTATGCTTGCATGGAATTCCTCTGTATATCTAGTTCCCCATTACAGCATGTGAAGTTTGAATTAATATTATAATACAGGATTTAAATAGCAACGGCAGTTTGTACAACACCTTACAATAAAGAGGCAATAAAACTCAGGACAAGTTTTTGGAAGGTCTTGCTCATGAGAGTTTACGGTCAGCAAAGGAGGGTCATATTGTATAAAGGTGTTAACTGTGGGGGGATGAGTTGATGAAGAAAGTAAAAGCTCAGTTTATCAGTAGATGTGGGATAGGCTTTCCTGAAGAAATTTGTTTTCAGGAATTTCCTAAAGATGGACAGATTAGGAGGTAACCAGAGAAATTGGGGTAGAGAGTTCCAAAGAATGGAGAGGCTCTGTAGAAGTCCTAGGGGCGAGCATGGGAGGAGGTGATGAGCAACCTAGAAGGCAAGAGGTCTTAAGTGGGCTGAAGAGGACAGTTTGGGTGATGACATTGAGACAAAGTAATTGATGTAGCTCTGGGCAAAATTGTGGATGGCTTTGTATGGTATTGTTAGTATTTTGAATTTTATTTGTTGGGGGAGCATAGACCAGTGGAGGAATTGGCAGAGAGCAGTAGTGAACACTGAGCGATTTGTTAAGGTGGATGAGTCTGGCAGCAGTATTCATGATAGACTGAAGCGGGGATAACTTGTGCCAACGAGTAGGGAGTTGCAGGGGAGAGATAACAAAGCAGTGAATTCGTAGATTGGTGGTGTCAATGGTTATGAAGGGGTATATATTGGAAATGTTACAGAGGTGACGGTGGCATGATTTTAAGAGTGATTAGATGTGGGGATAAAAGAAGAGGCCAGAATCCAGGATTGTACCTGATGCACAAGGAGACCAAGGGGTGACTTAAGGAATAGAGAGATAGATTTGGGTGACATCAGCATAATGATGCTATTGGAAGCCATGGGGAGTTATCACCTGACTGAGGGAGGAGGAGCAGATAGAGAATGGAAGGGGATTTCTAATTTTCTAATAGGCAAAGGGACCAGTCTAGCAGCCTGCACAGGAATAAGCAAATAAGCTTGATGATAAACATTATTTACAAATGTGATTACTTAACTTACCTGTCTTAAAATAGCCACAGAGCTCAAATGTATCTGTGGGCTCTAGAAAGCCACTGAACAAAAATTAGAAGTTTTTTATTTTCTTTTTTTTTTTTTAACATTTTGTGGATGAATATAGAATAAGATCAAGATGGTTAAGAGGGAAGTTCGAGAGCCTCAAAACAGAGAAAAAGACTGCACAGCAAAGTGTCAGTTATCTCATTTTCTATACAGCTGTGAGCAATTTGTACATGTATAACTAGATTTTATTGGCAGCTCTTTCACATGTAACTTTTTCAGTTTGCATTTAGTGCTCTTCTAAGCAAAGACTGTATTTTGCTGAGTAGACTTCCCAGGCTGAAAATGGAATATTACAACACTGTCTTGTTTTTGTCTCTGCAGCCAAGCTGATTGTGGAAACAGACACGTTCGGAAGCAAAGTCCGCATTAAAGGTGCCGAGACGGGTTATTATATCTGCATGAACAAGAAAGGAAAGCTGGTTGGCAAGGTGTGTTGGATTCTAGAGCATGACAAAATGTTGTCCTATGCCCACTGAGATGGAAGGTCTGTCAATGAGTTTAAGCATAAAGAGAAGCCATTGGGGCGAATATTGCAGTCAAGAGGCACAGAGAAGGTGCTGATTAAAAAAGAAGGGGGGGTGCGAATTCACGGTAAAAACAATTTTTGATCAAAAGGCGCAGAAGAAGTGGGAAAGGAACAGAGTAACAAAGACGAGATAAAAGAGTCAAAAAGAAGAAAAGCTGAAAGGGGGAAAAAAGGGGGTGTTTCAAATTCCATATATCTTATTTAACAAATAGCCAAATTGCTTTGCTATTATGTACAATTACATGCTACAAGTATTTGGAATGTTAAGACACAAAGTTCAGACTGCCTCATCACTAAGCCCTGAAATCTTCACATTAGTCATGGTTGTTCTTTAACACCCAGAAACTGCTCTGAGGGGTCCTTTTTAAAAACTTCACTTTCAAGCCATTATTGGCTCTAAAGATGTCTGCGTTCAATAAGGATTTTCATTCCTCGTATTCACTATTACGGGGTGGGGGTGAGGGGGACCCGAGCTGATCAAAGTTAATACGCCCACTGCCTGTGCATACCTGCTTTTGAAATGTTTTTTTCCCAACCTTTATCCACTTCAGTAATTGACAATGACTTCCTGGTGGTTACAGTGTTACACTGCTGCATAACAACCTGTATAGAATGATGCATCCCACTTTTTTTCCCCTCTTAAATAAAAGATTTTGGAACTGCTTGTTCTAGTTATTTTAAGTTAGTTCATTTATGGGTAATTGAAAAAACAAAAGAAACATTGCTTGTGTTAGCCCATAGCAACCAAATGGTTTTAGCCTATTTTAGAGCAACCAGTGGGAAAGTGTAGAAGCTAGTTGATTTGAGAAGCAATATTTCATTGGTCTATCCAGCAGTTTTCAACGGGCTTATAAAAAATACAATCAGAACTCACTTTAGAGTGATCAGAGATAAAAGTTGATACCGCGTTGGTTGATATGGCATTTTATTTTTTGGGGATTTTTTGTTTTTTTAAAGCTTGACTACTTTTTGCTTAAAATAATTTTGTTTAATATGGCCCAAGGAACCTCATTCTTTCCTGACCTGATTAGTTGTTATACCAATTAATTGGTAGTATATTAATAATAAACACTGACATTACCAGGAAAGATTGCCTTGTTTTTTAGAATACTGCACATTAACTTTTTTTCCAAAACATGCAAATGGGTGGCAGGATATCAATAATACTCAAAGTGTATACATTCAACAGACATGTCGATGTAATCAGATTTTGAAAATTTGGCAGTGGCCTGCTTGGCAAAAGATTCCAGAATAACTTAATTCACTAATGAACCTGAACCATAGAGGAAATGTTCATAAATCCAAAATGGCAAGTCCAAATAATACTGCACATTAGTTTAAGCATTGATCTTCTCAATCAATTGCCATGATCTAATTTCAGTCTCCGAATCCTATGTTAGATCAGTCAGGCATAGCAAGTGTCATGTTTAATTAGAGGATACATTATATATAACATCAATTTAAACAAATTGTGTAAACCACCTATGGCCATTCCAAAAACTGAAAAATAAGGTCCATTTGGGATACAGGATTTTTCTTTGGCAAAACTGAGTGAGTTTCAGTCGTTTTTTTTGTTTGTTTTTTAATATATTTTAATTTATATTGCAGACAAATGGAAGAGGAAAAGACTGTGTCTTCACAGAAATTGTCTTGGAAAACAACTACACAGCATTACAAAATGCCAAGTATGAAGGATGGTACATGGCGTTTACCCGTAGAGGACGCCCAAGAAAAGGATCCAAGACAAGGCAACACCAACGAGAGGTTCACTTTATGAAAAGGTTACCTAAGGGTCATCATACCACTGAACCTCATAAACGTTTTGAATTTATTAATTACCCTTTTAATCGGAGGAGTAAAAGGACTCGATACTCAAGCTCTCGGTAGGAACTGGATAATGGTCCACTCCTCGGACTTTGAACAGACTACTCTATTCTAATATAAGATTTAAAAAAAGACTTATGGACTAGTGGTTTATATATAAATATACATATATATTTTTTGTTTTTACAGAAGATGATTTATTTTTTTATTCCGATGAGACTTTTTTTTAAGAAAAACAAAAAACAAACTTATTAACTTGCTAAAAGTGCGCTCTTCATATAGATCTTAGACCTTTTTTTAATATCTAGAAAAAGAATATTGTAGTGAAGAACGAACCTGGGACCAAAAGTGCTACTTAACTGATCAAAACACTTAACCAAAAAGAAGACAAACAAGACAGGTGCAAGAGGACTGAAGAAGGAGCCAAACCTTCTATTTTTATTGTTTTATTTTTTGTGACATCCATTAATGGAGTAATTGATATTTTTTTTATTTTATTTTTATCACATATGCTTTTAATTATTTTTAAGAGCTGCTTTTTCACTTATTCAGTTTCCCTAGTGGGAATAAAATTAAATTACCTGGCTCAAGCAGGTTTCATGACATGCAAAATATTTTTTTATACCAACGAGGACAAATCTTGTTTTTGTTTGACACAAAAAATACAAAATCTTAAGACTTGCAACTGCATGGTGGTAAAAAAATAAAAAATGCATCCCAGTGGTAGAAATCAGTTGTAAAAAAATAGTGATAATAATTATTCTTTTTTATTATTATTTTGGAAAACACTGTACAAATGTCAGTTTTCTGGCAAGACTTTTATCCTTTTTTTAAGGATGTTTGTAAATATTAATATTAATGATGGAAATATTTATTTAAATGTGTATTAAAATTTGTACTAGTATCACGTGGCTACATCTTTCCTTTTGTGAACTAATATTAACCATAAGACAATTCATATAATGCAGTCTATTTGAGTCCCTCAAAATCATATTTTTGAAAAAGTGTAAAATCTATCTATCTATCTATCTCATGGTAAACAATAATAGTACCTTTTAGATATGTTTTTATATAAGGCTCACAAGGTGATGAAACTATCATATCAAGTGAAAATGTCCAGTCAAAACTTTTTTTTTCAATTTTGAATTCAGATGGGAAGGAGTAGAATCCCTGTCATGTTTTACTGCTATCCTGGTCTGTTTAAAGAGATAAAAAGTTTATCAGGCCTGTAGCTTTCTTCTACCCTACTAAAGAAAAGCATTCTTATT
Source organism: Rana muscosa (assembly GCA_029206835.1). NCBI lineage: Eukaryota > Metazoa > Chordata > Amphibia > Anura > Ranidae > Rana > Rana muscosa. The sequence continues at coordinate 189,647,625 of CM055123.1, forward strand.
TCTGTCAGTCTTGCTGTTTGAGATTTGGTTCAAGTCTTGTTGGATGAAACCATTGCAATCTGGATGGTAAGAGAAGGGAAAATTATTTAATGGCGCTTCGGATATCAGTGAAAACCTAACTGTGTTTGCTTTTTTCTCACAATAAAATTAACTGAATTAAATTTATACACTTAAAGCTTTAGGACTTAGTCTATGCTAACTGTGGGCAAAAGGAGATTATATGAAGGTCAGCTCCTTCTCCAATAGTTCATCCACCAAATAGTGGGACTACTACATTTGTAGTCAAGACGGACCATATATCTATGACTTTACCTTAATTACTAACTATATATATATATATATATATATATATATATATATATATATATATATATATAATGACACCATATGACAAATAGTTACATTTTAGAAAATTAGTGGTCGTTGGTGTAAAATGAGAAACCCGCGCAACGCTGGCTGGTGAGAAGTTTATATTTGGTTGCTTTCTGAGCATCCTAGAATAGCATTGGAAATTTCAGCCTGATTTATTGGCCCGTATGTCAGTTATTTTAGCATACACTAACATGACGTGATTGTCTAATTCAGTTAGTCTGCCACTGCAGAATTACAGTCACAACATATATTCTGAATATTGTGTACTAATTAACACTACACTTACGTGGGAGGTGGCTTGAATACATTTATTAGAATATAAGGCATTGAAAGTGTATAATAATTAGGTGTCTATTTATAAATGTTTTCACACAACATTCACCCAGAATTTACACATTTTCAAATTTTAATCAAGTTAGAAAAATGTGTAAATCTTGAATGAAGGTTGTCTAAGTCTTGTGTAAGAAAATGTAAAACTAAGACAAAATACAGAGCCATGACCATTATATTTCCACAAATCTTATTTTCAAATATCTCATACATTTTTGGAATGCACAGTTTCAAATACAATAATTTGGTGCAAATATTTTTACCAAGCAAATTTTTTGAAATGTTTGACATGCAAATTTGTTATGGGAATTTCTCTTCCACTGTATTATTTCTTGTTGTTTGAAAGCAATAGCATTTTCGCACAAAAATAGACACCTTGGTTTTCATTTGAGAGAGATGAAAATAAATTTTTGTTTTTTTATATTATTTTATTAATTTTATTTTGAGCAAGTGTTTCAAAAATGGACCAAGATGGAGATGCTAATATTACTATGTAAAGTGTTTAGGGAACATAGAATTGTCAATGATTTTTTCATATTGCCATTTTGTGATTCAATTAATGACCAACTATAATGTTATCACAGTGGACATTTTATTTTAAGCTTTATTGATGTTTTGGTATCCTCGTTTGCAGTAAGGGACATCCCCAAATACACAGTTTATGGAAATTACTACCTGGCATCTTATTGCATACAGGTGGTTTACAATGAGATAGTCTTTCTAAGAAATGTACACAGGTCAAATTTATACCTCAAGAGTTATCTTAAAGAGGTTGTAAAGGTACATGTATTTTCACCTTAATGCATTCAGCCCCCCGTTTACTTACTTGAGCCCTGGAAAGTCCCGCGTCGCAAACGCGCTAGATTGTTGCCAGAGCTTCTCGGCTCTTCATTGGATAGGTTGATAGCATTGCAGCCATTGGTTTGCGCTGCTGTAAATCAAATCCAATGACGCGGCGCGTTGGGGGCAGGGCCGAGTCATACATTCGCGGCTATGGCCGCCGACTGTATCACACGGGAGCGCGCCCGCAAGCTAACCCCCCTCGGGAAAGAGCTTCCCGGGGGGGGGGTTAGCTCTTGTGGGGAGGAACCGCAAGAGCCGCCGTGGGACCCCAGAAGAGGACGTTCGGGGCCACTCTGTGCAAAACAAACTGCACAGTGGAGGTAAGTATATGTGTTATTTTTATTTTTTAAACACAAACCTTTAGTGTCCCTTTAAGGCTACATCTTGATGTCCACACTCCAATTCTGACTCCTTAGTGCTAGTAACATTGACAGTGGTAGGGGATCTTTACTGTAGTGGTTCAAGGTTATGAGCTTGGCTTTATCAAGAAAGGCAAGTGTCCAAGGTGGTTGTTCATTACAAAACTATCAATATACAATTTTTTATCACATTTTAGTTGTTGTTTATGCTCTTTAAGGTTGACGACATCAGTGACAGTAGTTGAGGCTTGAGGGTCATTGGTGACTAAATGGTGAGACCGGGAGGTCATCTTTCACAAATACTCCAGGCCTTGGTGAAACAAGTTCAACAATCACTGCTTTACTGAATGACAGAGAGATCAGTCCTAGAAGTGCTTTGTTGGATATGGCTTGAGGGGGCATAGGAGTGCTACAATGGGCCTTGCAACTAGTAACATTGAATATGGCATGTTATCTTCTGGTCATCATGTGATATTTGGGCATGTGCCAATGACATTTCCTTTTGATGGAGTGCTACATCATTTCCATTATTGCTCAATTTTCCATGCACAAAAATTGTATAAAAAATGTAAATAATAGTGAGATATGAAACTGCAATTGTAAACAAAAATATTTTCACATATAATGTATGGGAGAGGAACATTTTGTGGTTGTCACAAGAGCAAGAGGTGAGGGAAAATCCTGCTACTGTGACAACTGTCTATGATAGAAATTAATTAACTCTAGAGAAACTTCTCTGATTTCCAGTTGTGTCTCTCCATCTTTTCCATACTTTAAAGGTAAAAAATAAGGTTTTACATAAATACATACCTACATTAAAAAATGCACCTCAAGGTCTTACTGGTTAGTCAAGTTTTAACCAAAATTTAATTCTGAAACATGGGCCTGTGGCTCAGTTTTTTGAAAGTGTAAAGCTCTCAAAATAATTGTCTAAAGGCTGATAGGAATTACTGTATACCTGTGACATCACAAAGGGTAGAGTGTGATGTCATTGGGAAAATATCCTAAATTGTTACATTCTGTAAACAAGAAATTATGAAGGAGAACAGTTTGAGATAAGACAAGCTGAAATTTTTTACTGGCACATAACCTGTCCACGGGGGTAAGGTAAGATTATCTATTACATATATCCACCTGCGTGAACTATATAGGTAATTAATATTTTGTTTTATTTCAGTAGATTCAGCCCTCTATTTATTTTGGGATTCATTGTCTCTATAAATAAATTGAAGGGAAATCCAAATAATAGCTAGATATTGTCACCAGAACAGAAGCTGAGGTTAAATCTTCCAAAGGGGACATCTAGTTCGGTGACAGGTCTCTAATAGGGGAATCTCCCTCACTTTGTAGAGATTTTCTCTTACATTTTGTTATGTCTTCAGGACAAGAAGTGAAGGGAAATCCCCCTCCAACAGGACACATACAGGAAAAAATAAACTGACAGTGCTTTTAAACTTTCCTTAATGTACCGAAAACTTAAAAAATACAGTCTTATTATTCACACAAATCTCTTGATGTATGGGCACCTTTACTCCAGCGACCCAGTAATGATTTAAGTAATTATACTTACATTAAAAATACAAACTAAACAAACAAAATTATAGTTCTACTTAATCGCTGAGCTATGCAAAGTTCAAGGCATATTTGAAAAGTATAGGGGCCTTGTACACAGTGGCTGCATGTTGGAATATGCAATAAAAAAAAAAAATCAAGCACATTTTGCCAATAAAGTATGAAGACTTTTATGAAAAAGATTTAAATAGCATACAAAGATTAATGTGACACTTTTTTATTTTTGGTGCACACATTAAACGTAAGGCTGAGCCGATTGTGGCATGGATGTGTGCCAAATAATGATCGAGAGGAAAACACACAACCTTAATGTAAGGAACAGAACTCATTACCCAGCCTCTGAGCGTATATTTATATTTGGAGAGTGCAGTAGAACCCTAGATCATTTTTCATTTTCTTCCTTTTATTGAAAATAAACCTTAATGTGTAAGATTCTTGGCGGAGGAGCACAGGTGCTATTTAAAATATATTTTACTGATATGGTACATTTTTTTTAATTTTCTTTATTAACTGTTCTTTAAAACTAGAAAGAATTGAAACACCTCAGAATTCTGAACAGAGAAAAAAATCGAGTCTGACACAATCTGGTACCTATTTAAGTCTGTCCAATTGGCTGCAGACCAATCTCAGTTGTTTATTAAAGGTACGCTGTAGTCAAAGGCTAGATGTTAGCTTGAAAAATATATACAGAGCCTGCATGCTAGGGCTTTTGTTTTTCAACCTGACCACTCTTTACTTAAAGTCACCTGCTTTGCAGAAACCTAAGGTCCTCAGAAAACGAAATCCAGAACTTTGGATTCCTCAGATCAGGGGTTCCCTATTTCCCTCATCCAAATCTTTCAACAGTCTTGTAACACATGACCTTGGATATTATGAAATACATTACTGAAGTTTCTGCTACCACCCAGATACAGTCTAGTAGATATTTCAAGGCTCATGAGTGGCCCTGAATGCACACAGTTTGTATTCAGGGCAGCCCATCCGTCCCTGTACATATGCAACCACTCAGATGTGCGGTTACATGTGTACAGATCTTATACCATTGATTTGTACAGGCTGCTGGCTGGGGTTGTATGCAAATGCCTGTGACTTCTGGGCATGCTCCCTCTTGATGGTAGATAAGAAGGGGAAAAAAACAAGGGAAGCGCTCCCCTAGTGTAAAACCTCCTTTTATTTTGACCCAATTTAAAAAAAAAATTACGATGCACTCACTGGAACCATTGGTGTGTATCTTAAACAATCTTTTTTATTGTGTCAAAAGAAAAGGAGGTTTTAGACTAGGAGAGCGCTTTCCTTGTTTTTTCACTTCGTATCTTCCATTACAGATTGCGGCCCAGACCTTGTTGGTAATCTTTTTGGGAGAGCAGCTGTACCTAGTAACCTCACCCATTTAATGGATGATTAGGTTGAAGAGCGTAGGATTAGCATCCTTTCCTTCTGTGGTGATGCTTGCCTCTTGATGGTGTATGGCCCTCGGCGTCCATGAGAATGAGCCCTTACAAAGGATAAGAGGGAGGTTTCACTGTATAGCACAGGATAGCTCTCAACAGGCTGTGGTCACATCATCACACCTAAAGTATCTTTTAACAACCCTGTTTAGTCTGGAAACAGAAACATGTATAATACTTAAATTAGGACAAATTCAGTAGACTTTCCGACTTTGGAAAGTTAGTGTTTCCTATGTATATTTTACTGTTTTTTTCCTTTTTAAAAGGCCTCTTGCCACCACCAAGCTACACTATAGGAATCTTAGTTTAAAATTAAAGCAAACTTCAGTCTCATCTATTCATTAGGGTGCAGGGGCAGGATGATCATCAGCTTATGTCATTCTAATCTGACTAAATAAATAACACTGCAGTGTTAAGGTATTCAAATTAAACCCTAAAATGCACAATTTCAACAGATTGGGTGAATTGAAGGATTTTCTGAGGAATACCTATCCAGGGATCTCTATTAAAGGGATAAAAGAAAGCCTTGACTGATAGCCCACTTTAATAATAGAAAATATAGTGTAGCGCTACTAGTGGGAAATGTAAGAGAGTACTAGTGAGTATACTCAAACTAACACAAAGTGAATAATTGGTGAATGAACATGAAGTGAATATAAACTAGTGTGTGGAACACCACATATGCAGTAAAAAATAAAGTCCAATCAAGCCTGTGAGCTTCAAAATTAAATGTGAAAATATAAGTCCACATAAACAGAAAAGGTAAAAGGAACTTCTTCCCATTAGGATGACACCAAACAAGAGGATAACAAGTTGCCTGTAGTCACTCTTATATCTTCAAAAATGGGTGTATAAGGTACTCTTACCAGATGGGATGGACACACATGTCGTACGACAGTGAGTCATGCAAGCTTGTGATCCTAGATGGACTGGATCAGTGCTGAGTGGATCCTTGTGATCATGGATGGTCTGGGTTCGTGCTGAAATGAGAGGATTGTCTGGTGGGTCGAGGTGTAGGGTCTCCACTTCTCCACTGACGAATACCGCAGAGGCAACAATGTCAGGATGGTTGTGCACCAGGGTGACTCCTCATAGGCTCCAACGGAAAAAAATATAAAAAGATGCTCCTAATGGTGCAGGTCAACCACGTAGGTTTATTGAAAATATGTCATACATCAAATGACAACAGGTAAAAGTGATCACAGGTATAAAAACACGTAAAAAAGGCAATGTGGGGTGCAGTAAATGCTCGACTGGCGCGTTTCGACACAAAGGGTCTTCAACTGGGGCATTAGCCCACTATACCCATGATTAGCATACATAGGTTGTTTGGAGGTATTAGAATTTTTGGAAGAAAGTAAACTGAATATGACAATATGGGGTTGAGTCCCTAAAACTGGAGAATGACAAAATTTGGTACAGCTGTGAATGGTAGCGAGTCAACATCTAACATCAGCTGGTTAAATTAGGCTTTAACAAAAAAAAACTGAAAGCTGATTGGTTTCTATGTAGAGCTGCATCAGATTTTGCACTCTCCGGTTTTAGTAAATCAACACCTACATGTCACCGCTTTTCAAGAGGACTGGGTGTTTGACTGTAGACTAACCTTAGCTATTTACTAAAGGTTTGGTAAACTTTTTGTTTTTGTGAATAACTGCCCCTTCCCCTTTTTTTTAAAGGGTAACTCCACTTTCGTGGGAAAAAAATAGCAAATAAAAAAAAAACATAATATACAATTGCAACTCAAGTCATATTGTAATTGAATCTTATTTAAAATGACCTTTCCTAGACAGGGGTGCCCTCTGTTTCCGGTTCTCCTTCATCCTAGCACTGGAACCCTTGGCAATGGCTTTATGGCCCGATAGGAACACCTTGGGAAGTCATTATGCGGGCCATGAATTCAAGCTTAATCTTTTCGCAGATGACTCTCTTCTGACCCTGACCAATCCCCTCATTACTCTCCCAAATTTGCAGCGGGTCATTTTTCGATTATCATTAATTTTGGGCCTGGGCATCAACCTAAACAAAACAGTCGCTCTTAATGTAACCTTGGCTCCTGACTACAGTCCCACTTCCCCTTCCAGTGGACGTCCTCCCATATTGACTACCTTGGGATTCAGCTGCCCCCCTCCTACTCCTCCTTATTTGCAGCTAATTATTATCCATTGCTTCGCTCTATATGGGACCTTATGCAGTCTTGACGCAATTTCCGGCCAACCCAGAACCAGTGACGCTACTTCCGGTTTCGGTGGAACGCACGCTGTGTACCCGGAACAACACTGACGCTTGTTTATCACTGCAGTCCTGTGAGTCTCTGTGCTAGCAGCGCCATGCTGTCTGTTTACAAGCGGTACTTCACATGAATGTTTTTTTGTGTTTTTTTCTCTTTCCTTCCATATGTTTGTTTAAATGCCTTTGCTGCTGATACTATGGAGCCTATCTACATGAGATGAAGTTTGTCTGGACTTTAGTTGGTGAGATCTCGCATTTGTATTATTCCCTTATCTGATGAGTGAGGCCAGAAAAAGGGGAAATTTAATCAGGAATCAACATCTGATTTCTGGTGTGGAAACACCCGGTTCTCCAGGATTGGTGCAGCTGTCATTATCCAATGAACTTTTGAGTTTGTTCACTTATTGTTTCACATATTTACATTTATGAGCACAGTGGATACACCAATCAGTGATTATATATCATATGGTAGCAAGTTATTCACGTATAGATGTTTGTGATATAAGTGTTTGTGACACATGTTTTTGTTTATATGCCTTTCTGCAAGCGCTGCAAATATTTATTTTTCTCATTATGCAGTCTTGGCAATTCCCACAATTATCCTAGATAGGTCGAATTAATTCTGTGAAAATTACTGTTTTGCCTAAGCTTTTATATTATTTCTGCATGAGTTCCATCGCATTGTATTTGTTTGCTCCATAAAAGAATCTTCCAGTTTATCTGGGCCAACAAACGCCCCAGGATCTCCAGAGCGACCCTTTTGACACATAGATTACAGGGAGGTCTGGGGGGTTCCCAATATCGCTAAATGTTACTTGGCCACCCAGATTGCCAATTATCCCTGCTTCATGTCTCAGTAGATATTCCTCTATGGGTTCTCTTAGAACTACCCAATTGCGCCCCCATCAATATGCCAACCCTCCTTTGGCTACCGCATAATCTTCGTCCGCCAACTTTGAGCCCACTCATGCAACGCAGCTTACAAGTTTGGGATTCTGCGCGATACTCCACTTGCCTCATGTCGCCCTTCCTGCCCTTGCTCCCAATCACTAATAACCCTTTTTCCCCCCCAGGCCTAGACCAACCATAGGCATTCTCCTGGTGGGTTACTAACGGGTTTTCACATGTTCAACACCTCGTCACCACCAGATCACTCCCCACGTGGGCTTCTCTCCGGGAGAACCATGACATACCAAAAGCGGAGCTCTTACATTATCTCCAACTTCGGCATTGGCTCAACTCGCTGCGCAGAACTTCTACATTCCAGAAGACTGCATTAGAACACACCTGCCTGCACTCCCCTGAATCCTAGGCCTCGTATCGGCTCTCTATGCTTCTCTGAAAAACCGTCCCTCCCTTACCTCACTCACCTATGTAGCTCAGTGGGAATGAGACTTGGTGACCGAAATAAACTTGGCGGACTGGAGTGAGGCCTGGTCTTCTGTGGCCAAATGCTCCTTTAACACAGCCACCTTGGAGGTGGCATATAATGTGCTCGGTATTGGGTCCCTGCTCGCATTGCCCATGCCAATCCATCCTACAGTGACCGCTGCTTCAGAGGTTGTGGCCATCGGGTGATGTCGTTCATATATGGTGGAAATGTTCTAGACTAACTGGCTTTTGGTCCCGTGTTTTCGGGCCTCTTATTTACATTGTTTCATCTGCCCATACCAAAAGAAGCCAAGCTTGCCTTATTACACTTCCCAATTCCGGGCCTCTTCGCCTATCAATTGGAAGCTCGCTTCCTATCTGTTTCTGTCAGCCCAGAACATTTGCCCAAGCCTGGAAAAAAACATATGTTCTCTTTCAGGGGATGAGAGATCCCATGACCGCGTTGATACTTAACAAACTGATGTTGAGCATCCGCAACGACTCTCATGCCAAGTTTCTCAAAATTTGGGAACCATGGTTGTCATATGCCTTTTCTACCCTGCCCCCAGCCAGCTTGGGCCGCCTGTGACGGATGGTCCCGATGCTCCAGAGCAATTAACTTCCCCCATCTCCCGGTCTCTAATCTTCTAGCTTCCCTCACCCTCCTAGACTCCTCCTTTTCTTTTCTAGCTCCCTATTTGGTTGGTGTGCGAGCTCCTTCCCTCTAGCGTTGCCTTTATGCTCAACTTTCTTCTGATTTCCGTTCCCTTTCAGATCTGTCTAGGCTATATATTGCACCACATTTTGGAATATGGAGGGCCCAGTTGTGGGGAGCCTCTCCGGGGCCCCTTGGTCCACATGGGCCCACAAACACTCCTATTCATTGCTGTTATGTTAGCTCTTGTTTCCTCTGTTCATGTATCACCTCCTTTTTTTTGCCTTCCATGTGAGCTAACTCTTGTTACCACTTTAATGCTAGCCCCTGCGTGGGCATAAACTTTTCCATGTTCACTGTTGTTAAAACCAAATAAAAATGATTGAAACTGAAAAATTACCTTTCCTTTTCAATCTGCAGCACTGTAATTGTCTGTAACATGCAATGCAATATGGATACCTGGAGGTCTTCTGTACACAGAATGTGTACAGATTTCCCCACAGAAACATATTTTCCTGCTTGTGTGATTGGCTCACTGATTTTCCCAAAAGTCTTCACTAAGTCAGATATCAGGCATCTAAAAACAAAAAATGCAGCGCCCAAAAAGTGTATGAAGGCCCAAACACACAAAGGGATTGGGACAGACAACAAACAGTGAAAAAAGTATACAGCCCACAGAGAGGCCAAGAATGTTAAATTCCAACTGTGCGTCACTCCAGATAATACCTACACATATATATAAAAAATCATGTGTAGCTGTGTACAATAAACTCATATAAAAGTCCAATGAGAGTGACAATGTGTGGACTGGAAACGGATGACAGAAATGTTACATGAATGTTGAAACATTAGAACATAGTCCCCATATAATAAATCCAATGAGACTTCGAGATCATAGGATACGTATGTTCATAAATCCATAGCACCCGGGGATGTGACTCCAACACCAGGGATGGGGGAAAGAAATGGATACTCTTACCCCTATATGTGGACGCACACACCAGCGGTGGTGAGTCAAACAGGCAGAAGATGTAAGTGTAGACCACACTGGATCTGTCCTCCTGGAGCAGCAGCAGATGAAGCAAACTCAGGGAATCTAATCCTCTCCAGGATGTAGGCACGAAATTTCCAAGACGTCAGTGTATCAAAGATCACATAAAAAAATGGAACAGAGGAGACTCCTCATAGTGCAGGATCAGATGGCAAGATAAAAATCACATTTATTCAGGAACAAGTCACAAAACACACATGGTGTAAAAAATAAAACAAGAAAACATGCAGGCTTCCATGCAGAGACTTGCAAATATGGTGATCACAAAAATGGTTTCAAATAACGGCGTAGCAGCAAAGCAGGTTCATGTACCCGACATGTTTCGCATAAGGAATGCATCAACTGGGGCATGAACCTGCAGGAAAATACCACGCCATATTATACATGTAACATAATTGCTTGGACTCACCACAGCTGATGTGTGACCTCCCCATAAGAGAGGCTATCCAATCGCAAACGAGAGTTACCCACCTATGTGTTCGTCATTCAACACAGACTGACAAAGCAAAAGGGGCCGCGCACGGAGATGAGACATGACGTCTCAGCTGGCATGCGTCATCACGCCGCCAATCCGAGGAGTGAATGCGTTCCTTGTCCCACGTGCGTCGTATCATGTAAGCGACGCACGTAATGACGTCATCATACTGACGCTGGGGAACGTCATCACGCAACTCCTCCAGGAAATGCTTGCGTTCCATATCTCCGTCGTGAGGTCCATATCATGAACCGCAACAGGAAGTGCGTCCAGAGACAGACAGACAGCCTAGTAACAGCACCGATAACAGCCCCTCAATGCTTTCAAACAGTCAGCACAACTACAAGCAGAGCTTGGCTAGTAGAAATGACGGACACAAAAGGGGGCAGACATAATTGATATACCCTGAAAAGTATTGGTCTATAGCACCAGTACAATGCAGGGATCATTCATAGCACAAATGAGATCTGTGCAAATAAATATAAAAACATTCTGAAAAGTAAAAATATACTTAAAAAAAGGGTACAATATTGGCAGTATATGACAGCTATACAGAAATGTAAAAAAAATCATTAATACCAAAGAAATGTGGATCAATATACTATTGTACCACAAGGTGCAAATAACCCACTATAGATAATCATCCACATCATATAAATAGACATGAGATGTGTAGCAGGAATGAAAAACATAAAATGTTAAAAATAACCATACATAATATATATGAATAATAATATAAAAATCATGTATCTGTATGAAGATATATGAGCCAGAAGTATGCTCTAGCTAACAGTGGTAAATAGAATATTGGAATAATAAATCCTAAAATGAGATGATCTATGACATAAACGGAACCAGGAAAGTAGACAGTAAATTACAAGTAGAAGAAAGGCATGGATGAACGCCCCCACATCAATATAAAAATAAGACATGGAGATAGATTATTCTAAATTAGGCCTTGTTAATAAAGGAATTAATGTCCCAATCGATGTTAAGCCCAAACGGAGAATAGCATCGAAGTTGGTAAATCCAGAAAGTTTCCAATTGGGAAACACCCCTGACGCGAGACTCCCCTCTCCAGTGAGGGACAAAATGGTCAATCACCTGGAATTTGGTACCTATAACCTTCTTATTATGAACATGGAGGTAATGTCTAGGTACACTATGGTTGGTGCGACCTTTTTTAATGCCGGTAATGTGTTCATTAACACGAATAGAGAAGTTACGAATAGTACGTCCCACATACTGCTTATTACATGGACATGTAATAAGGTAAACAATAAAACTTGTAGTGCATGTGGTAAACTGTTTCATATGGTATATGGTGGAGGTAGTAGAAGATGTAAAACTGGCACTTCTACTACGCCCAATAACATTGTGAATGCACACATTACAGCGTCTACACGGATAGTAGCCCTTCATATCAGGAAAAAGAGACGGACATGATTTGTCCGGAGGATCGACTACATTAGAAGCAATCTGGTTGCGAAGAGATGGAGCTCCTCTATAAACAACACCTGCCCGATCTGGGAGCACTGGGCCCAACAGGGGATCGTTCTTAAGAACTCCCCAGTGTCGGTTCAGAATATGCTTAATCCGTCTATGCTGTATAGAGAATTGGGTCACAAAGGACCACCTAAATCGTGGATCCGGTGGACATTTAGGACGTTCAACAACTAGAGACTGTCTGTCTAGCAAAGACACCTTTGCTATTTCTGTATCTATAGCGGACGGAAGATAACCTTTCTCAACAAATCTTGACTTGAGGGTGTCCGCTTGTATGTAGAAATCGTCAAGATGTGTACAGTTTCTCCTGACTCTAAGTAGTTGACTAAATGGTACAGATTTGAGCCAAGAGCTGTAATGACAGCTGTCGATTGGGATATACCCATTACGATCTGTTGGCTTAAAAAAAGTTTTTGTCACCAATCTTTGGTCCACAACTGAAATCTCTAAATCCAAAAAATGGATAGTGTTACGACTCATCTCATAGGTAAGCACAATGCCCATATCATTATCGTTCAGGGTGACCATGAAGTCATGTAAAGACTCCTCATCACCCTTCCATAGGAGGAGGATGTCGTCAATATACCTTGCCCACAGAACTAGTTCTGGGCGTTGCAAGGCATAGACGACATCCTCCTCCCACAGGGCCATAAAAAGGTTCGCAAGACTAGGGGCGAACTTGGCGCCCACTGCGACACCTTTGGTTTGCAAAAAAAACTGGCCATGATACCAGAAATAATTGGACTGAGTGGCAAATGTTAACAAATCCATAATATAGCATTGTTGGACCTGAGGTATCAGACCAGACATGGCCATAAAATGTTTCACCGCGTGCAATCCTAGTCTGTGCGGTATGCACGTATATAGTGATGTTACATCTGCAGTAACAAGAATGCAATCTCCACTAAAGTCAACATCTTCTAAAAGACGTATAGTGGCTCCAGTGTCTTTTAGAAAAGATGGAGTGGATTGAACAAGCGGTTGTAGATGGAAGTCAATGTAACGACCAATGCGGGACGTCACAGAGTCAATCCCGCTTATTATGGGTCTGCCAGGAGGGTGTAAAATGTTTTTATGGACTTTCGGGAGATAATACATAATGGGAATTCTAGGTGCAATCGGCACCAAGAAGTCTCTCTCCTTTTTGTCCAGAATTCCTAACTGGAATCCCTTATCTAGCAAATTATTCAGATCTTTCTTCAATACTTTAGTGGGATCTCTATTCAAGGGCATGTAAGTGCTAGTGTCATCAAGGATTCTGCACATTTCGGTGTGATAATCTAATTTATCCAACACAACTAGACCACCCCCCTTATCGGCAGGGCGGATTATAATGTCCTTGCGTTCACATAAGGTTTTTAAACCTGCCTTAATGTCCGGATGATCATAGATTTTGGCCTTAGGTAATGCCTCAAGGTCCCTAAGGACCAAATCTCTAAACACCCTAATAGATGGAGCAGAGACATTAGGAGGGTTAAATAAGGAGGGATTAGACAAGCCAGTATGAATGACGCAATCAGTCCCTCCACTAATATCTCTGGGTGGGGATGGGTTAGCAATGAAGTGCCTCTGTATATTCAATTTGCGGACATATTTATGTACGTCCACAAATGTATTAAATTTATTCAAAGTCTTAGAGGGTGCGTATTTTAAGCCTTTGTCCAAGATACGCATCTCAGCTTCTGAAAACGTGGCTTTACTCAAATTGAAAATGCCACTCATATTGGATATTAGACTTTCCTTCTTTTTCCTGGCCCGCCTCCCACCTCGGCTGCCTCGTCTGGTTCTCCTCTTCGCTTGGGACCCGCAAGAGCTCTGGGAAAATCCGAGTGGGGAGCAGTGTATGTGTCATAGTAGGTATATGGTGATCTAACATAATGATCATGTTCTCTTTGCATATAAGGATGATATGGTTCTTGGTTGTTCCGTAATGAACCCTCTCTAAGGGGTGAGAACCTATTATGAGTACGAATAGGGGTGTGTTGTGAATAATAAGGTTCCTGATATTGGTCACCATAATTAGCATTATGGCCATAAGATGACCTATCATGGTAATCAAAATGCCTCGAGCCATCGTTCCTCCCGTGTTGGGTCCCTCTTCCCCTACTTCTCATATTGCTACCTCTCCCACGAGGAGGATTGTTACCTCCATTACCCCTATTAGGGACATGGTCATTAGCTCTCCGACCATTTGGAACATTAGGAGTGCGTGGATGTTCAATCCTATTCACCACAGGAGCTTGGGTGGGGGGTAATATAAATGTAGATGGCCCAGCCATTACTGGTGGAAGTGACATATCCATCTGCACAGAAGCAGGGGGATCAGACTGAGAGATAATGTCTTTTTTTTGCCAATTGAAAACAAAATTGGTTTTATAATCGTTGACATCACGAGTATATTTCTTTTGTTTTTTGGTACGTTGGTCTCTTTCTTCCTTTTCAAGAAGTGTTTTGAGACTCGATGAAAGAGAAATATACTCAGATGTGGTTTTATGCGGGAGAAGTGAATCTCTTAGTTCCCTAATCTCCTTATCAATGATAGACATTTTAGTTTTTTTCCGTTCAACGAGAAAACTTAGGAAATTAATACCCGCCTCATTGAAATAACGAAACCAAACGTCTATGTCGGGATCACCCTGTTGGGGATGTACATCCCAACGTAACCCCCTGGGTACCATGTGTTCCTTTGTATATTGTTCAAGGAACGCAATGTCCCATTCCAAATGAATCTCTGAGACCATAAGATTTTTAAGCCTCATAAAGAGACCACTGACCTCTGAATTGGCATTCAAAGGGACAAAAACCCCTTCCGTATTAAAGGAACGAGCTGTTCTATAATCAAACACATCCATTTCCAAAAAATGTGTGAAAGAAGCTGCAACAATAAATTAGTCTGAAGAAAAAATGCAAGAAAGAGAAAAGTTGCGCTACTGGGTGAATAAAGTGTAATCGTGGCTGCCAGCATCAGCAAATAGACATATTGCAAAAATAACATATAAAAACAAAAAATGCAGCGCCCAAAAAGTGTATGAAGGCCCAAACACACAAAGGGATTGGGACAGACAACAAACAGTGAAAAAAGTATACAGCCCACAGAGAGGCCAAGAATGTTAAATTCCAACTGTGCGTCACTCCAGATAATACCTACATATATATATAAAAAATCATGTGTAGCTGTGTACAATAAACTCATATAAAAGTCCAATGAGAGTGACAATGTGTGGACTGGAAACGGATGACAGAAATGTTACATGAATGTTGAAACATTAGAACATAGTCCCCATATAATAAATCCAACGAGACTTCGAGATCATAGGATACGTATGTTCATAAATCCATAGCACCCGGGGATGTGACTCCAACACCAGGGATGGGGGAAAGAAATGGATACTCTTACCCCTATATGTGGACGCACACACCAGCGGTGGTGAGTCAAACAGGCAGAAG
This sequence comes from Rana muscosa, assembly GCA_029206835.1. Taxonomy (NCBI): domain Eukaryota; kingdom Metazoa; phylum Chordata; class Amphibia; order Anura; family Ranidae; genus Rana; species Rana muscosa. Next base: position 189,663,286 of record CM055123.1, read on the forward strand.
ATGTAAGTGTAGACCACACTGGATCTGTCCTCCTGGAGCAGCAGCAGATGAAGCAAACTCAGGGAATCTAATCCTCTCCAGGATGTAGGCACGAAATTTCCAAGACGTCAGTGTATCAAAGATCACATAAAAAAATGGAACAGAGGAGACTCCTCATAGTGCAGGATCAGATGGCAAGATAAAAATCACATTTATTCAGGAACAAGTCACAAAACACACATGGTGTAAAAAATAAAACAAGAAAACATGCAGGCTTCCATGCAGAGACTTGCAAATATGGTGATCACAAAAATGGTTTCAAATAACGGCGTAGCAGCAAAGCAGGTTCATGTACCCGACATGTTTCGCATAAGGAATGCATCAACTGGGGCATGAACCTGCAGGAAAATACCACGCCATAATATACATGTAACATAATTGCTTGGACTCACCACAGCTGATGTGTGACCTCCCCATAAGAGAGGCTATCCAATCGCAAACGAGAGTTACCCACCTATGTGTTCGTCATTCAACACAGACTGACAAAGCAAAAGGGGCCGCGCACGGAGATGAGACATGACGTCTCAGCTGGCATGCGTCATCACGCCGCCAATCCGAGGAGTGAATGCGTTCCTTGTCCCACGTGCGTCGTATCATGTAAGCGACGCACGTAATGACGTCATCATACTGACGCTGGGGAACGTCATCACGCAACTCCTCCAGGAAATGCTTGCGTTCCATATCTCCGTCGTGAGGTCCATATCATGAACCGCAACAGGAAGTGCGTCCAGAGACAGACAGACAGCCTAGTAACAGCACCGATAACAGCCCCTCAATGCTTTCAAACAGTCAGCACAACTACAAGCAGAGCTTGGCTAGTAGAAATGACGGACACAAAAGAGGAGCTCCATCTCTTCGCAACCAGATTGCTTCTAATGTAGTCGATCCTCCGGACAAATCATGTCCGTCTCTTTTTCCTGATATGAAGGGCTACTATCCGTGTAGACGCTGTAATGTGTGCATTCACAATGTTATTGGGCGTAGTAGAAGTGCCAGTTTTACATCTTCTACTACCTCCACCATATACCATATGAAACAGTTTACCACATGCACTACAAGTTTTATTGTTTACCTTATTACATGTCCATGTAATAAGCAGTATGTGGGACGTACTATTCGTAACTTCTCTATTCGTGTTAATGAACACATTACCGGCATTAAAAAAGGTCGCACCAACCATAGTGTACCTAGACATTACCTCCATGTTCATAATAAGAAGGTTATAGGTACCAAATTCCAGGTGATTGACCATTTTGTCCCTCACTGGAGAGGGGAGTCTCGCGTCAGGGGTGTTTCCCAATTGGAAACTTTCTGGATTTACCAACTTCGATGCTATTCTCCGTTTGGGCTTAACATCGATTGGGACATTAATTCCTTTATTAACAAGGCCTAATTTAGAATAATCTATCTCCATGTCTTATTTTTATATTGATGTGGGGGCATTCATCCATGCCTTTCTTCTACTTGTAATTTACTGTCTACTTTCCTGGTTCCGTTTATGTCATAGATCATCTCATTTTAGGATTTATTATTCCAATATTCTATTTACCACTGTTAGCTAGAGCATACTTCTGGCTCATATATCTTCATACAGATACATGATTTTTATATTATTATTCATATATATTATGTATGGTTATTTTTAACATTTTATGTTTTTCATTCCTGCTACACATCTCATGTCTATTTATATGATGTGGATGATTATCTATAGTGGGTTATTTGCACCTTGTGGTACAATAGTATATTGATCCACATTTCTTTGGTATTAATGATTTTTTTACATTTCTGTATAGCTGTCATATACTGCCAATATTGTACCCTTTTTTTAAGTATATTTTTACTTTTCAGAATGTTTTTATATTTATTTGCACAGATCTCATTTGTGCTATGAATGATCCCTGCATTGTACTGGTGCTATAGACCAATACTTTTCAGGGTATATCAATTATGTCTGCCCCCTTTTGTGTCCGTCATTTCTACTAGCCAAGCTCTGCTTGTAGTTGTGCTGACTGTTTGAAAGCATTGAGGGGCTGTTATCGGTGCTGTTACTAGGCTGTCTGTCTGTCTCTGGACGCACTTCCTGTTGCGGTTCATGATATGGACCTCACGACGGAGATATGGAACGCAAGCATTTCCTGGAGGAGTTGCGTGATGACGTTCCCCAGCGTCAGTATGATGACGTCATTACGTGCGTCGCTTACATGATACGACGCACGTGGGACAAGGAACGCATTCACTCCTCGGATTGGCGGCGTGATGACGCATGCCAGCTGAGACGTCATGTCTCATCTCCGTGCGCGGCCCCTTTTGCTTTGTCAGTCTGTGTTGAATGACGAACACATAGGTGGGTAACTCTCGTTTGCGATTGGATAGCCTCTCTTATGGGGAGGTCACACATCAGCTGTGGTGAGTCCAAGCAATTATGTTACATGTATATTATGGCGTGGTATTTTCCTGCAGGTTCATGCCCCAGTTGATGCATTCCTTATGCGAAACATGTCGGGTACATGAACCTGCTTTGCTGCTACGCCGTTATTTGAAACCATTTTTGTGATCACCATATTTGCAAGTCTCTGCATGGAAGCCTGCATGTTTTCTTGTTTTATTTTTTACACCATGTGTGTTTTGTGACTTGTTCCTGAATAAATGTGATTTTTATCTTGCCATCTGATCCTGCACTATGAGGAGTCTCCTCTGTTCCATTTTTTTATGTGATCTTTGATACACTGACGTCTTGGAAATTTCGTGCCTACATCCTGGAGAGGATTAGATTCCCTGAGTTTGCTTCATCTGCTGCTGCTCCAGGAGGACAGATCCAGTGTGGTCTACACTTACATCTTCTGCCTGTTTGACTCACCACCGCTGGTGTGTGCGTCCACATATAGGGGTAAGAGTATCCATTTCTTTCCCCCATCCCTGGTGTTGGAGTCACATCCCCGGGTGCTATGGATTTATGAACATACGTATCCTATGATCTCGAAGTCTCGTTGGATTTATTATATGGGGACTATGTTCTAATGTTTCAACATTCATGTAACATTTCTGTCATCCGTTTCCAGTCCACACATTGTCACTCTCATTGGACTTTTATATGAGTTTATTGTACACAGCTACACATGATTTTTTATATATATGTGTAGGTATTATCTGGAGTGACGCACAGTTGGAATTTAACATTCTTGGCCTCTCTGTGGGCTGTATACTTTTTTCACTGTTTGTTGTCTGTCCCAATCCCTTTGTGTGTTTGGGCCTTCATACACTTTTTGGGCGCTGCATTTTTTGTTTTTATATGTTATTTTTGCAATATGTCTATTTGCTGATGCTGGCAGCCACGATTACACTTTATTCACCCAGTAGCGCAACTTTTCTCTTTCTTGCAGATATCAGGCTTCCCCTGCAACAAGAATTTAATTTTTGGTGAGATACTCGCAATAGGAAAACACATCTAAAGGGATGCAGGCCCTGCAATTTTCCTCATTAGAGTCCTGTAGGTGCAGCGGCTGCTTGATAATTATGAAGCCACTCTCATTAGATTCACTTACCACATGGAAACAGACAAACACAGGGATTTCTTCAGAATAACATAAGGTAGGACTCTGCAACAAAGTTTGTTAAAATACTTACCCAGAGGAATGTTTTTTTCTCAACAACAGTGAAGTTACTCTTTAAAATTGTTTGCTTCCCAAGTACCTGATAGTAATCTTGTGTCAATGCTTTCGGATAAAACAGACTGCTTGCTTTCCAACATAGTCTTTGACCTAGTAGAGTTTCTGAAATTTAATATTATGTGTATTATGCATTTTTTTTATTATTTTAGGCATGTTTAAAAAAAAGTTATATGCGCTTTATCCTAAAACAGCACATCCTCCTTTGGATCTGACTTGCATACATACATGCAATGTAGATTGATTCTATATATTGGTCTGATTCCACTAAACTGGAGGTAAATTAAACTAATGTTCACAGCAACCTGTGTCTACGAACTAAACCTAATGTTGATCAGATGCTATGAATGATAGTACTTTTTTTTTATGTCTGTTATTTTTCTGCTGCTATCTTTATATAAAAACAATAGATTAACTAGGTAAGTGTAGCATAGGCTGTTGTAAAACTTCACCTGAGTCAAACATGGAGGCTGCTACTGCTGACCTCTTAAAAAGGCTAGTTCTCTGACTGGCATGCTGACCCTCTCACTTTGATATTTGGAGAATAAATGTGCACATAAAGATTTCTGATTGTCAGTTATCAAAAATCTACTGAAGCCAGATGGTTAAGATACAGTAAATACCAAATTACTAGCATCTTCACAAGAATGTCAACAAAGGAAGGCACCAGACAAAAATGCAAGTATCACATTGAGAAAAATGTATATGTCACTATGCCTTTGAGGTGTGTACATTATGATTATGGCTGTAAAGGTAATTCTTTATAATTTTACTATACTGCAACTGTTAAAAGAAAATTGATTCAAGATGGCAAACATTGTTTCACCTTAGTTTTTGCCTTTTTTGATATATTATTACTAATTCTGTGAAATGGAAGACAAATCCCTAGTTACTGCTTTGCCAAAGGGCAATTATACAATAAAGTTCTCTAGCATTGCTACAGTGACACTTGTTCACCTTTATTATTGTCACCCAACACTGTATGTAATCATGAAAATAGTTCTTCTATCACTCCCAGGCAGTGCAAAAAATTGGGTCTGAAATGCTAGATATTTAATTAATAGCCATAACCTTCCTTAGTCAAATCCAGTATCTACTCCATTGGAGCTTAGTTTTAGTCACCAAATCTGGTAGGGCATAGCTAGCTATTGTTTTAATATACACTATATTAACAAAAGTATTGGGATGCCTGCTTTACACACACATGAACTTTCATGGCATCCCAGTCTTAGTCCGTTGGGTTCAATATTGAGTTGGGACACCCTTTGCAGCAATAACAACTTCAACTCTTCTGGGAAGGCTGTCCACAAGGTTTAGGTGTGTGTCTATTGGAATGTTTGACCATTCTTCCAGAAGCTCATTTGTGAAGTCAGGCACTGATGTGGACTTGAAGGTCTGGCTCGCAGTCTCCTCTCTAATACATCCCAAAGTTGTTCTATCAGGTTGAGATCAGGACTCAGTGCAAGCCAGTCAAGTTTCTCCACCCCAAACTGGCTCATCCATGTCTTTACGGACCTTGCTTTGTGCACTGGTCCAAATCATTTGGTGGAGATGAGATTACATTGTAGGGTTGTTTTTTTAGGGGTTGCGCTTGGCCCCTTAATTCCAGTGAAGGGAACTCTTAAGGCTTCAGCGTACCAAGACATTTTGGATAATTTCATGCTCTCAACTTTGTGGAAACAGTTTGGGGATGGCCCCTTCTGTTTCAACATGACTGTGCATACAAAGCAAGGTCCATAATGACATGGATGACTGAGTTTGGGGTAGAGGACCTTGACTGGCTTGCACAAAGTCCTGATCTCAACCTGATAGAACACCTTTGGGATGAATTAGAGAGGAGAATTTTAGTAATATAGTGTACATGTGACTGATATCAAAATGTAAATATTTTCTAGACAGATAGGTTGGAGGATGGCCATATGCATACTGGGTTTCCTTCTTGTAGGAAAAATATGTTTCTCTTTTGTCCTAGACTCACACATATTAACTAGGTAAGTGTAGCACAAATGTATGACTGGCCCAGTCAGACTTCCAGAGGTAGTGTTGATTGATGTCAGTGAGGTGACAGCTGGCTAACAGCACATATTATGCTATATCAATAGCAGGTGGAAAGCTCTAGCCCTAACCAACGTATAACCAACGTATAAGCCCAAAAGGACTGGAAAATCTTATGTCATTCTACAAGATTGGGGCAGGAACAGGAGCAAACATGCTGCTTGTCCTAATAAACAAGAGTATCTAGGACTAGAGGCCTACCAGGGTCAATGCAATAAGAGGACAGTCTACAATAAGGTAGGCATGAGACAAAGCCTTTCCGTCAATGTTGGTAAACCACCTGTACTTTGCCTAGCTCACAACCATTCAGATGTCACCACAACAGAGTAAAAATGGTGGTGAATGTGATATCTGCCGATGGAGAGTCACACTAGAGAAAACTTTGTCCAGACATCAGCCTGTAAAGAGAGAATGCATATCTTAGAAAGGAAGGGGGTGTCTTTGTATTCCCACTAGTAGGCAAAACAACATTCCCGTGGAGATGTAACTGCACAAAAAAACTTTCCTTTTTATTCTGCACAAATGCACATGATGTGCATGTCAGCAATTCACTTTACTCTGCATTGATGTGATGAAAAAGTACCAGTAGGCCGAAAATGAATCAGCCCAGCTTTTATCTGATGAATATCACTCGGTCTTCGGTATCCCATAATCTGCCTCACCGGGGTGAAATACTGCTGAAATGCTAGGTATTATATACAAAAAGCTAATGTCTAGAGCTACCACTATTTATATAAATTAGTTAACAGTGAAGTGCTACTTCTATGTGTATTGCTATTATTTTTAAACTTGCACTTAGAAACAATCCATTTAACATGTTAACCACATGCCAAAGTGTTGTGCTGTGCAAAGTTACTATAAGAAGCTGTTTACATTGATTCATTTCTTTGGCCGTTTACAAAGAGCTACAGGGGGTATCTGAAATTTGCTCCCTGGGTTTTTCTCCATTATTGACTGGAGATCTTGCCACATTAGGATTAGGCAGTTGAGAATCCCTGGTGTGCTGGATATTTGTGTCATCTGACGATGTGACATTTCAATTCACTGAGAATAACTCTCCTTTTCTATATAGTAAGATGTGTTGTAGGGAGGGTTCAAAAATAGCCTCTTCTTGACAAGTAAACACTTTGCCTTATTGCTCCTAGCAAGATAGTTTACATTCAGCTTTGTGGTTGTTGATTATTGAGAAAAATATATCCACCAAACATGAATATAAAATGTAGATAGTGTTGTTAGGCATGTTAATCTGGCAAGCATGGTCTAGCAACCAGGATGCACGGTTATCCAATCACATGTCCTCTTATGACCATAGATTTGCACTTTCCAGCAGGTCCATAAAGCTGTAGCCAGGTATAAGCGATAGAAAAGCAGTAAGTTGCAAAGGCTTTGTTACTATGGCAACAAAAATTTCTCTTTAGGAGATAAATTCATTCTACAATATAATTAGTTCTTCTTCCAAATGAAAGTGAAGCAGCCAAAAAATATGATGCAATGTAAGTCTACTGCTGAGGAGGCATATTGTGGTAACAAAGTCCTGACTGCTTCCATCTTGTTTGGCTAGCTTTCCCCAAACTTCTAAAATTCTTAGAAACAGTATAGACCTTTAATTATGGGCTCCAAAAGGGCATATTTTTTTTAATGTCATAAATGTGTCCCTAACTGTGCACAAGGTTATTCCGTGAAACAGTGCTAAGGATTATAATGATGATTCAATGTGCAAATACTTATAGCAATCTATCAAATATTATCCTGAATTTTACAATGGTGAATTAAGATCTATATTTGTTTGCTATGGATTATTGCGTTTATTTTATCATTTCTGCTCTTTACAATTTTATTTTATTAAAGAGCTCAGGGAATGATAATGAGGTGCAAAGTGAATTAAACCAGTGCAACCTACAGTATATTCCACTTTACCTTAGTTAGATACACAATTCTGATTTGTAACTGTCAGTTCACTTTTCATTTTGCTTTTTGCTTTATTCAGTAAGTCTTTGTGTGTCTACAGTTACCCCTTAAAGTGGAAGTAAACCCTCCTATTGTTTTCAGCCAATGAAGATGCCATCTTGGCCTCTGTTTATTCTTCAATATGAAACAGGGGGAAAAGGGGATATGCCTGATTCACATAGAGCCAATATAAGTTATTAATACCAAAGGATAGATACGTCTGATAAAGGACGGGATCCTCCTAACCAAATGTCAACTGGAAAATTTCAGGGGAAAGGGGAGGGAATTGGGACAAGGCCCAATGAGGCCCAATGAGACGGTTATACGGTGAATCAACCACTATTCAATTGGTATTGAAAAAATAGAAAATACTTTATTGTTGTATGCTCATTAAACGCATATCATCCTAATAAATACATAGAATCATAAAGGAAAAAGGTTTTCCACATATAATAACACACTAGGATAAAAGAATATAGACATGGAAAAAACTTTTCACAGTGCACTGTTGGAAAGAATTAAAATGATGACCAGAGTGGACTAGGGCCGCCCGCTCTACTACTCCTTTAACCTAACTAAGAGTAAGCATACAATATCCGGACACAGATGATGTCTAATATAATGGCCTACTAATCATGCTACATAAAATAACAACTGAAAATACTGCTCACTGCTGTCTAGACAAACAGATCAAACAGAAACATGTGGTAGTAGCTGCTACAGATTGGTAGCTTCTGAGATCAAAGTCCAATCCTGAACTTGTATCAAGCAGATATGGTTAAGATTTTAACAGTGTTGAACAGATATGTAGCAGGCTCTATGTGCCTGAGAATGTGCTTGTAATTGATAGTAAAGAAAATGGCAAGGAATGTATGCCTTATCAATGAGCACCTATCATATTGCACGTCAAGGTGTCACATAGAGCTCCTGTAGGGGAAGGTCTGTTGTCGGCAGTCTCTGAAAAGGCACTGTAAATAGACCCCAATGCACGCCAGATATGATGTAATTGGATTGCATAGAGGATGGTAACCATGTATTGATTAGCTGGCTTACCCATCCATGGCAAAAGACAGGCGATCTTGCTGACTGTAGGGTCTTTGTATGGCCGTGGCTGCTGGGGTGAGAGGAAGTCTCCGAGCAGTGTGGCTATTGTAGTGCTGCTGCTGGAAGCGAGGATCGCTTCGGCTTGTGTAAACCTGCTGTGTAGACGGCGTCTCTCCGTAGGTCACGTGTTGCCGCTGTAGCGTGCGTAGCAGTAGACGTTTTGCCTGGAGCCGACACACTGTGTTGTCTGAAGCAGTAAAAGCCTGTGTACTTCCCAGTTGAGCCTCTGGGGACCAAAACAGACCGTCCCTATCTGTCTTTAGTAGGATAGCAATACAAGAACTGTCAGTTCACTTTTCATTTTGCTTTTTGCTTTATTCAGTAAGTCTTTGTGTGTCTACAGTTACCCCTTAAAGTGGAAGTAAACCCTCCTATTGTTTTCAGCCAATGAAGATGCCATCTTGGCCTCTGTTTATTCTTCAACTGCCATAGTGCTGCACATGTGATCAGTTATGACACCAGCCATTGGCCTGGCACGTGCTGGAAATGTAACTGTTTTTTGAAACTGTTAAATAAATGGGTTTACTTCCACTTTAACAGCAAGCAAAATGCTAGTTTGGAGATTGTCATGGTGATCTCTTTGTGTCAATAGATTCAGTTAGTGAATCAGAATAACTATGCAGATAAGGACTTCTGAATTTTCTGATTGGGAAACTTGGTTAGGTTAAGTGATTCAGAAAGTATTGAAGCCAATGGGTCAGTGCGATAGTCAATTAATTAGCATCTTCAGAACGAGGTCACCAATGAAGGCCTCAATGTTTACCTTAGGAAACATTTATATCAATTGAATTGCTTGATTGTGGATTTATACAGTGTGTCAATCACTAAGGTATTATGTGTCAGAGCAGCATGTCTTTGTCTTTTATACATTAAACCTGGAGGCAGACCACTCCATAAAATGTGCTGGCCATCAACACTTGGTAAACCAACTCTGAAGAAGTAACAGTCCCATCACTAATGATTTTTCTTCTGGGCAGATAACTGCAGGGTACGGACATGTGGGCAACCATGAGTGACAGTATGGGCCATACTTGTTAGGTTCGACATACACAGACAGAAGTCTCACTCAGAGACATCAACCATTGTAATGTTTCCAGATTAAAGTAGAATCTGATTGGTCCAAAGGGGTATACTACATATTTTACATCTTTGTCTTGCTCTTTCTACTGCTTATTTAAAAATACTGTGGCATCATAATGTATCTTGCTAATATTTCCAAACCAAGATGCGTTTTTAAAGATGGTATAGCTAACGTTTTGTCTAAAGATGTCTAGCAAAGTTTAATGAAGTTTTAACTCTGTTTTGCATTAGGATATTTAAGACCTGTGCATGTGAAGCAATTCACACCTTAGGAAGGTCTTCACTGTTTAAGCTTTAAATTGAGGATAATTTGCCTTTGAATTGCCTTCCACAAGGACGATACTAAATACGTTTGCTAGGCAGCAGCTGCTAATTGGTACTAAATGAAACCTGTTTATGCATAGAGTCAATCTACCTGTGACTCAAAGGAAATGCAGTGCTAGTAAGAAATATATAGAGGTCAAGCAAGGAAATGCATGCATAGCACATTGAAATAAAGTTATAGCAGAGGACTGTAAAGAGGTGTATGCAGCAGCGTATAACAATATAAACTGGATAGTAGGTGTTTTTGACACAGTTTAAATACAGAAAGTGATAACGTGAGGATCCATATAAAGCACATAGAGTACAATGGTATAACAAAAGGGGTCACACAGGCTACAGCAATGGCAACCCATGGGATTATGACTTTGCTGCAACCTCCTTTTGCTAACCCCAAACACCTGAATCATCACTGTGTTCAAGCTCCATTTAAGATGTAAAATGGGCATGAACTGAAGTGCTGATGATTTGACTAAGACTCAGGCTTATCTGTCTTTAAAGACACACTGCAGTTAAACTTAAGTGCTGGGATGCATTAATTGAGAACAGCGTGTAATGCACTAGTGTACCCAGTTATTTTTTTTGATTTGGTGGTTCCAGAACCTCAAAACCTCTGGTAAATTGGGCTATGTAACAATTTTTCTTATCAGCTTCAGAAAACATGATCTGCAATGCAATTGGCCAACTTCAGTAATGCCAAAATCATACAGATATGGATACTTTTCACAAATTATAAATGCTTATGTTGAATGGGGTAACTTAAAGTAGTATTACAAAAACCACAAACAAGTACCAGTTCTGCCTTAGTGTGATCCCATTATCCACCCCACCCATCTATTTTTTAAGCAGCTATCTAAAAACATAAAAAAGTTGCACATTGGCATAGAAAATGTTAAATCTTTTTTTATGGTATTGGGTCCAACTACAAAGAGCTTGTAGTTGGGGTACACAATGTATACACACCTGAAAACATCCCGAATACAAGCTCTTTGATCTTTGATAAAAGTGCCCATAGCTATACATACTCATCGCTTTTATGAATGGCTCTAGAGATATTTAAAGTAATCCAACATTAGATATATTTTTATGTTAATTGCAGACATGCTAAATAATCTGATCTTTTTTTATTTATTTTTTTAATCAGTGGGTGTGATATTGTATTCTAACAGCGGGGGGCCTTCAGGCTGTCAGAATACAATGATCGGTGTTTGCTGGATTTATCTCCTTCGTGTTATTAGAGGAATATATTTAAGTGAAAATTTTGTGGCTGAAGTTCAGCTTTACTTCTGAAAATATAACCTATGTAATGTGCTTAAAGTAGAACTATAAGTTAAACTTTTTTTTTCATTTTCGATAGAATAAAAGAGGGTAATAACGCCCATCAGATTTTTTATTTATTTTTTGCCCATTGTGAAGATTTACCTTTACTTCCTTTCCCATGGCAAAACTGGAAGTGAGAGGAAATCCCTGCAAAAAAGGGAGTCAATTGGGGACCCCCAGGTTATCAGAACTAGTGTCCCCATAGGAAAATTTCCCCTCTATTACTTTTCGGGGGACAACCCAAAATGTGGGATTTTCTTTTGCTTTCACTTTCAATATTAATCGTACGAAGGACAAATAGAGAGGGGGATATTCCTAATGGGGTCTAAGACAGCAATAAAAACCTGACAGGTACCCATCTCCACACTATCCAAAACAAAAACAAAAAAAGTTTTGCCTTTAGTTAAACTTTAAGTTTTATTCCTAAAGAACACTGCTATAAGCAATATAGGTAGTGATTTTCTACTTGTGCTGTTGGAATCCCATGTCATCTTAAGCCCTGTACACACGGGCGGGAATCCCGTCTATTTGAAAACCGTCGGTTATCCTGATGGGATTCCTGGAAAGCTTGTCTTGCCAAGCCTCGTGTACAGACGGCCATTCAAAAGAACCGCCGTTCTTTTGAATGGCAAGAACACGGTGATGTCATCGACTACGACGAGCCAGCGCCCGTCACATTCGATGCCGTCACCACCATCTTGCTACATACTCACGAACGGTTTTCTCGGCAGGAAACACTCTGCCAAGAATCCCGATGAGAAAAATAGAGAGCAGATTCTCTATTTTTCTCATCGAGATTCCCGGCAGTTTTCCTGTTGAGAAACCATACACACGAACGGTTTTCACGGCAAAAAGCTCTCTCAGCAGTTTTCTTGCCAAGAAAACCGGTTGTGTGTCCGAGGCTTTGCTGCAGAAAGTTGAACATTTGGATTTTCTGTTAGGGGTGCTTTAAAGCTAAGGCAATGTAAATGTTACAACTATTTTGCTAGTTTAATTTATCATATTACATAGGTTCCCATTTAGTAGGTTATTCTAATGAATCAGGAGATTTTAAATATTAAAGTAATGGATTCCTTGTGTTTCTGGAAAGTTTAAAGTGTTCTCTGCCCAATCAGGAGATAACACATTGGAGAGATTTATGTACCAGTATGGGAACTCCTCTAGCATAAATCGAGTAAGAAGCATGAAAGGCTCTCTGTAGCCAAGGCTTTTTCTGTCTAAGCATTATGGCCAGCCTTAGAGCAGGCCTGGCCTGCTAAATATTATTATTATACAGGATTTATATAGCACCAACAGTTTGCGCAGCGCTTTACAATATAAAGGGAGACAAGACAGAAACAATACAATTCAATATAAGAGGGTTTTCGAGGGCCCTGCTTCTGCGAACTTGCAATCTAATAGGGAGGGTCTGGTGAAACAAAAGGTAGTAACCGTGAGGGATGAACTGATGAGGGAAGTAGAAGATTCAGTTGTTAGCTGAAGGCAGGATAGGCCTCAATGAAGAAATTTGTTTATAGGGATTGCCTAAAAGTGGACAGAGCAGGAGATAACCAGACAGATTGGGGTAGTGAGTTCCAGAGGATGGGAGAGGCTCTGGACAAGTCCTGGAGATGAGCATGGGAGGGGGAGACAATGGAGCTAGAGAGCAGGAGGTCATGGGAGGAGCTGAGAGGATAGTTTGGGTGACATTTGGAGATAAGATTGGTGATGTAGCTTGCGGCAGGGTTGTAAATGGTTTTGTATGGTAATGTTAGTGTTTTGAACTTTATTAGTTGGGCAATAAATAATATATTAAAAAGAGGCAAGAGTGAAAACAATGTCGATACATGCCGGTGTCACTGTCAGTCAGGAAATTCAGAGTCTGAATGATCCAGCCGAGGAAGGTTTGAATACCTAATTATCATACCTGGAAACTTTATGAAAAACGTAGGGCTTAGAATGGGGGTAGGATAGAGGGCAGAATGTACAGTATGTCTAACAGTGGTGCGCTTAGCTTGCCGCAATGATACATGTTTGTTGGTTGCGGCATGCGGTTGTGGCACACCACAGCAAACTGAAGAGATAAATATCAGAGCAAAATATTGGGCTAACAGTGCCAAAGGAAGAAATGCCCCAGTATACGTGTGTGAAAAGTATGTCCCTGTGTCGGTGGGGTTAATGGGAGAAAAAAAATGCTATTGCATCTGTGTCATTTGGAGGTAAAAATGCAGCTGCATTGGTGTCAATGGGAAGAAAAACTGCCACTGAATTGGTGTCAGTGCAGTAAGGCCAGGGAACTGAGAGGCTGGGGTAGGGGGTATCTTTAGGGTTCACTGGATAAGATGCCCTGTGTGGCTCGGGGGGGCACTGAAGGGTTCTGAAGGAGGCAGGGGGGTTAAGGGGCTTTTTTCGGTAGTTCTGGAGCTGAGTTGCTCCCCCCCTGTGCCCTACATATACTCACAGTCCTCACAGACCTCATTCTCAAAGCGGCACCTGCTTGAGAATGAAGACATCTTCTCTTTCTTCCCCTCTCTGGTCATGTGATATGTCACGTGACAATGGTAAAAAAAAAACAAGGGGAGCCCATAATGGGGAGCTGGTTCAATTTTCAGCTGGAGCTCTTTCGCCCCCCCCTCACAACCCCCCCGCAATAGTAGGCTGCTGTCGAGGGAGAAGAGAGCAGAATCCTTCCTGTGGGGGGGGCCAAAGAGCTGGAGCTCTTTCGCGCCCCCCCCCCCCCCCACACAAGCCTCCCAATAGTAGGCTGCTGTCGAGGGAGAAGAGAGCAGAATCCTTCCTGTGGGGGGGGGGCAAAGAGCTGGAGCTCTATCGCGCCCCCCCCCCCCCCACACACACAACCCTCCCAATAGTAGGCTGCTGTCGAGGGAGAAGAGAGCAGAATCCTTCCTCCAGCAGCTATCCTGGTTCTCAATCTGCTTGAGGACCTTGAGTCCTTGAACCTTGTTGACCGCTGAGACGACAAGATAACCGAAAAGCCTGTCATCTCTGGGCGACTGCTAGCAAGTTCCAAAATCTGCAAATTATGCGCAGATGCTTTTTTCTATGATTAGCTAATTTGAGTGATTATTCACACATCTTTTTGAGTGAAAAATCTCAACTTCTTTAGTTAATCAGCCCCCTGAAATTACATAAAGGACAAAAATGCTTGCTGAAAACCACAAGTTCCAAAGATTCGAGAACCTTAGTCAATTGATTCCCCTGGTTTAGACTTCAGACACACCCTCGGGTATTGTGCAGGTTTCAGTTCTTGGGCTTTGTGCGAGGAGTTCTTGTGTGCTTATTTTACTGGCCACATAAATAATTCATAGATGCCAAATGTCCCAGATTTCCCAGGACAGTCCTGCATCTCTGTCCTATGTGCAGATGATGCTGTGTCCCAGGTCATGTCCCAGGGTCACAGCATCTCCCCTATTTGAGTTCCTAAACATGCCCAGTCACTCAAAAATGGTAATAGCTGAGGGGATTGCAGGGAGACTGCGGCTGCGTGCCACATAACTAGGTGCGGGCAGAGCCACTGATAGGGCAGCATAGCCAGCCTTCCTGTACTGGGCCCAGACTCCATCAGTTCAAAAGGGGGGCTCGGAGGAGAGTACTGTCTTATTGCAGACACCGATCCTCTTCTGCCTCACCTTGCAGCGCTGACAGATTCTCCTCTTCTTTCCCTCTCCGGCTGCACTGCAGGCGGATTGGTTCAAGCACATGCACCCCTTTCATCTGCTGCCTGGTCCCCCCTGTGTTACCCTTTCCCCCGCAGCACTGCTGGCTTCCCTCCTCTTCTCTCCTCTCCTGCCATCAGCTGCTCAGGGAGATGTGTCAGGATGGAGAGCGGGGGAAGGGGCTGGTAAATATTTCATTTACTGGCCGCTTCCATTCCTGAATGAACACAATGAGTGATTGCCACTAATCACTTCTGTGTCCATTTGTCACTGAAGCATAGTAAACTGTGTTTACTATGCTTCGGCTTGTGAATGAGCAGGAAGCCTCGGAGAGCTTTCTATTCATTCATCTGTGCAGCTGAGGCTACAGATAAATCTATGTCTTGATTTATAACAGCAGCCCTGGGTGAAGGACCACCCAGAAGGAGGGCATGATCTTGGTGGGACCATTCAGAAAGCAGGGGTACAACATTCTGTCCCTGTCTGCCAATTGTCCTCCTGCATTGTCGCCCTGTTACATAGGCTTCTAAAGGCTTTTTAACACAAATAAAAAAAGTCAAGGCATTGTCCACTGTTACCACTGTCAGTACTCCTACTGTAAAAGCCATCCAGCTGTAGCAGAGTGTCTATTTATTCACCATGCTCAGATACTGATGCAGGCCCCTTGAATTCCTTTCCCCACAACTCCCCCGGTTCCTGGACACACGCCCTTGGAAAATCATTTCCTCAATTCCCCTACGTTAGCAGCTTGGGGAGCCCACAATTGATGAGGCAGACAAGGGAGTAAGACAAGTAATTTGCAGCCAAGTGAGAGCCCTCCACTGTCAGAACCGCTGTGCAAGCAGTCAGGCCTGAGTCTAAATTTAGCCTTAAGTGTCCTGTTATAGCAACCACGGCATGTGAACATTCCCATCAATAGTCTTTGCAGTTAAGGGGGGGTGGTTAGGGAGGTGCTAAAAATGTGGCTTAACCGCGTGTTTCTAATGACCCCAACTGCAAGTTTGAACCCCCAAATGAGATTTCCTGGCTACTTGTTAACCCCTCAGAGAAGCAAGGGCTATGTGACTTTGTCATATGAATAAGGTCCGTCACTAAAAGTGGAGATTCTTCAACAAGCGTGAATCATCTTTGCACAGAATATAAAGGTTTGGCAATTCATTTATGAACTGTTGTGTATGGACTGTTTTGCATTTGACATTACGCTGTGTACACAAATTGTGGAATTATTATATCGTAGAACTTTGTGAGTATGCACAGCTCATTGTGAAAAAACAGGTAAGAATACTTTAATACAGAAGAGAAATAGGGGCTGATTTACCAAAGGCAAATAGGCTCTTCACTTTGCAAGGGAATGTTCCTTTAGTTTAGGGAATGTGGCGAAAAGTCACTTTGCAAAGATTGCATGATTGAATGATAGAAGTCAGCAGAGCTTCATCTCATTCAATAAGCTAAGGGAAAATTCCCTTGCAAAGGGAAAAGCCTATTTGCCTTTTAGTAAATCAACTCATAGTATGTCTCTTATGCATTAACAATTCTGGCTTACTTTAATGTAAAATTCCACATTAAAGTAAAACAAGTGCAACATTTATTTAGTTTTTAGTTTTGGATAGAGTGGAGAGGTTTTGGAACACCTGCCAGATTTTTATTGCTGTCTTTGCCCCTGTTAGGGAGATTCACCGTCTCTATCTGTCCTATATACCATGATCACCGGGATTAAAAGTGAAAGAAAAGCCCAAATTTTGGGTTGTCACCAGAACAGTAATAGAAGAGAATTCTTTGGATGAGGAAACTACTGATGACAACAATGGAATTCCTCACTTTGGAGGGATTTCCTCCCAGTTCCTGTTCGGGGAAAGAAAATAAAGGGAAATCTCCTCAATAGGACACAGATGGCAAAAAAAAAAAAAATTACCTGGCTTATAACACCCCTTCCCCCCTTACCCTATCCAAAGTAAAAAAAAAAAAGTTTGCC
Source organism: Rana muscosa (assembly GCA_029206835.1). NCBI lineage: Eukaryota > Metazoa > Chordata > Amphibia > Anura > Ranidae > Rana > Rana muscosa. Next base: position 189,680,448 of record CM055123.1, read on the forward strand.
CACAGTTTTACTTTAAGTAAGCTCTGTTAAATACTGTATTTATTGGCGTATAACACTCACTTTTTTACCCTGAAAATAGAGGGTAAACTGTGCCTGTGTGTTATACGCAGGGGGCTGTGGAAAGTTTTTTTTATGAAACTTCCCTCTTAAAGTTAGGGTGCGTGTTATACGCCTGTGTGTGTTATACGCCGATAAATACGGTAGCTATCAATGGAGTGCATAATTGAAGACTTGAAGAATGAAAAAAAAGTTAAAAATTATTTTGCAAAAATTTGCAAAGTCTCAATAATAATGATTTTAGATATTTAGCACTTACTCGAAGCTTAAAGGGGTTGTAAAACCTAGTATTTTGTTTTTTTTTGTAATAAAAAACATATCATACTTACCTCCAATTTGCAGTTCGTTTTGCACAGTGTGGCCCCAAACATCGTATTCTGGGGTCCCCCGGTGGCGCTCGTGGCTCCTGATCGCATCAGTAAACCCCCTACGAGAGGTGCTCTCCCTGGGGGTTACCTTGTGGGCGCACTCCCGAGTCCAGCATTTGTGTCCATAGACACAGAATGCCGGACTCGGCCCCGCCCCCGGAGCCCGTGTCATTGGATTTGATTGACCGCAGCGGGAGCCAATGGCTGCGCTGCTATCAATCGATCCAATCAAGAGCTGAGAACCCCGGGCAGAGAGGTACAACACGTCTCCACCGAGGGAACGAACGGGCTCAGGTGAGTAAAACAGGGGGGCTGGTCAGTGATAGAAGTTTTTTCATCTTAATGCATAGTATGCATTAAGGTGAAAAAACACGAGGGTTTACAACCCCTTTAATGGCATTAGAATTTCAAACTAGTAAATTTGTGAGGTGTTAACTAATAAGAAAAGCTCTGTTATGTATGCTTTATAGCAATTTAAACTGGTTTCAGTGTTTCTTAACTTTCTTTCTAGGAATTGTGGTCATTTTATTGCACATGAAAGTGAAAAAAGGTGAGTGGGAAAAGTAACACTAATTGAACTGCCCCTGCTATGCAAATGAAGACAATGTTCAGGAAATGCTTTTATGTACTCTGTCCCCAGTCCTTTAATTCAATGAAAAGGATTTACTTGAGACTCAGAGTTGGTAAATAAAAAGGAAATGTGTCTAAAACATAAATCTAAAATATTGAAGTTACTAGTTTATAGATGTTGTTTTATAGCTTTTAACCTTTTCTCAGGGGTTTTTTTTATTATATTTTTACCTGCTAATCCTGTTACACACTTCCTGGGGGACAATACTTACTGTACTGTATTTATGGAGGAGCAGCATTGTCACCCCAGTCTACTCTCCAGTTTAGGACTACAAACACCCCTTCTCCTCATACCCATTACATAGAGGAGCGTTGATTTGTGGTTCATAGAAGTTGGCTCGAAAAGCCGATAACATTGTTTAAGATAACAGTTCCGGGCACAAAAAGTTATAAGGCAATATAATATCAGAATGACAAAAAATGTATTGCCCTGAAAAAAATAATGCAGCCATCACTTGTAAGGTTTGGTAAGCTACAATATATTTTATTTGTGTTCTTGGGTTTAGTTAACCTTTAATGCGATACTAAAAAATAAAATTTGTAGAACTTTAGAGGTACCAGGACTGATGCTATCAATGCAATATTCCCAACGCACACATTCATGTAAAGATGGATGCATTCATAAATGGGTGCTGAAGCGACCACCGGCTGGAAGCGTGTATAGTCAAAGAGAGTAATGTCACCAGCACTCCAGGATCTCCAAAAATGCAAAAAAGGTCACCAGCCTGATAAAGGGGTCCAGCGTGGCTCCGAAACGTCACTTTCTGCTGTAATTATGTGATCGCTGATTGAGGTTTAGGACTGATACTATGTCTCAAGTATAATGTTTGTCTTATTTTTTGCATGTAAGGGTGAGCAGCTTAAAGTGGATTTTACAACAACCCCCCCAATAAAAAAAGTCTTATTAATGGGTGCTAAAAATTAGGCAGAACATTTTAAAGCCTCTGATTCTGGCTTCCCTCTACTTCCCAATGTGGTAGTGACATCATCATCCCTAACCAATGCCTACTGGGAAAGAATGCACTCCAGAAAATTGTAGGAATGTATTCTCATGGAATTCTAATGCTCAGTTTTCCCAGGATGCAGCAGTATGGCACAGTGACATCACTGGTGATTGCAGAAGTAGATGAAGGCCAAGATTCAAGGTAAGCATTTTTTTATCTAACGTACCTCATTTTTAGCACCCTTTTGCAAGGGTTTTTTATTTGGTGGGTTGAGATGGCTGTCAGTAAAGTGGATCTTACATGCCTGTTTTAATGAAAACTATCTTATCAATCTTTGAAACCTTGTTTCTCTGTATAATTTGCATAGTTCCCAACTGTCCGTGATTTGGAGCAATGTCCCTCTATCCCTCTTTCCTCCTCATTTGTCCCTCATTTTGGTCTGATCTATATAGTTGTATATAAAATGCACTATTTATCTTTCAAAAAGTGTTTCCCATTGCTAAACCTTTCTTCCAAATTCTAAATTTCTGCATTTGTAAATTTCAAAAGCCAGTATAAAGGAATAGTAGTGGTAGAAGAAAAAAAGCTCTTGTGGGTAATTCTCTTTTAAGGGGGTGTGATGAGGGTGTGTGGCCTATGCCTACATACTTTTTGCTACTAGGTGTCCCTCATTCCCATCTCAAAAAGTTGGGAGGTATGTAGTTTGTAATCCTACACATACATGGTTGCAGCCATTCATATTCTTTCCATATGCAGGCTCTGCTTCCTGCCATGAAGTGCTACGGCAGTGTATGTGCTTTACTACCACTTCTTAAAATGCATGTTTAGAGGGTTGAATCAGAGAATCTTTTACCTAATTAAGTGAATGTTCACTGAGAGTAGTGAACATTTTGCATTTCTCATCCAATTGTGTGTAGTGCAGTGCCCTCATTTTTCTGCTTCCTTTTTACAGGATTGGGTATTTAAAGTGAAAACAGATGAAAAAATTTCTTTAGTAAACCAAACTCCATGAGTTTGACGACTCATTGAAAATAATGTCATATGCGTCAACCTGTTCTTACTAAAAACTTTCAGTAGGGAGGTAGGGTGATGATAGAGGTTAATCTTCTCTCCCTCCAATCTACAAATCTAAAAAAAATCAAGGATGGAAAAAGGTGAAAGTCAAATAAAAAATTACCTGACAGTAAATTCTGGAATAATAGCCTAAAATATTGAATAGTGTACAGTGCGGTGCTAGTTTTGTGTGTGTGTTAAACATCCCAATGACACTGTTTTACTTGCACCAAGAAAAGCACATGACAATGTAGCACACCAACCCCAGACTTTACCTGCTTTTCTTCTGCTTGGCTCCTCCGTAGGAAAAGAATGAGGCACACCGCACCACAAGCCCGTACCCTCCTGAATAGGGAGGTTGAGCGGTGTTAGTTTCTCGGGCCTGCTTGCAACTGGTGTAAAAAGGCCTCCAGTGCTGACCTTGTTTCTGCAGTAATCAGAACAAGTCTTTAACTTTCCCCAGTAAGCAACTGTCCACACCAACTGAAAGGTCCAACACTTGTTTATTCCTTCTTGCACAATAAACAGTCTCTTTTAGAGCAGATGGGTTGAGACAAACACAAGTCAGATAAGGTGGAAGGAGGCCCAGGCACAAACTTTAAATTTGGGTTTCTCCTGTTCTGAATAACACTAACAGGCTTGGTGCACGGTCGCTGCCACCGACCATGAAGGGTCTCTGCCACAGACCAGATGAATAGGGCCTCTGCCACAGGCCCGGTTGTTGGGTCTCTGCCACCGACCGAATTCACGATGGGTCTCTGCCACAGACCATGAGAACGTGGATTACCTTCTAAAAGTATTGACCCCTGTCAGGGAAAGGACATCCATCCAGAGAGTTACCAGAGGCCCCACCGTCACCAGCGATGCCGCGCCGGGTCTTCGGGAAGGGTCACCTCCCTGGCCTCCTCGTCCTAGATTCGGGCTCCCACTTCCAGGGGGCACCCTAGGAGCCCTCGATCCCTTGTGGGACCCAGTCAAAGGTACTGGGCCCCGGGCCTCTCTCGAAGTACCTCACCCCAGACTGAAGGTGTCTGAGATGGAACAGCAGCTCCGTCTCTGGGCCTAGAGCACCTAGGGACCTCCCAACTGGCCTCCGGGCCCAGGGCACCCAGGGGCGACACACCCGTACCCAGGCTTAAGGTGCCTGAGCGTGAAACGACGACCCCTCTGGAAGATGGCCGCCCCCTTTTATATCCTCTCCCGACAGGCACAGCAGGTTCCCCGCCCTGCCATACTGCTGCCGTGAGGGGACAAACAGGACACAACCTCGTACTGCAGTTCAAACCGGGACCCACGGCAACAGTGCCACCTATAGGCCCCAGTGAACTTTACCACCAGTACTATCTTCCAGGGACAGAAATGGTCAATGAGACCTAACAATTGGTACATCTGAGCCTAGCTACCACTCAGATGCTTCCCCCTAAATGTAACCACCCGCTACACATCCTCCTCACTTATGAACACTGGTCCCCAGTGTCTGAAACCAATTTATGCCTCCTCAATCTGAGTCAACATAAGCCAGATCCAGAGACAAACAAAAAAAATGACAATTTAAAATTTTGTTCGTTTGTGCCGGAATCTAACATGGGAAGGAAAAACACAGATGGGAATAAGGGTGTATAAATATATAAAACATTTTAAGATCACTCAAACTTCACATTAAAAATTTACAATTTCTTCCCGCAGAACTCACTAAGACCCACCCCATACTCAGCAATCTTGCTTGTCGATCACCTGCAGAGGAAGAAAGAAAAACACATAATCCAACAATATGTACTTTAGAATGAACAGGCCTCTCCCTAGAGAAAAACCTGCCATGTAAAACCTTCAATGTAACCGTTGCGCAAAACCGCCACCTAGTGGTAGTGCCGCGGTCAGAACACCTGTTGATGACAAGAAATTTTCTTCTCTGTGAACTGAGGCCCTCACTAACTACGACCCCAAAGTCCTGGTTATCTTTGTGGTGGGAGAGAAGGGAGAACAACAACAACAATAATTCCCATTCCTCCAAAGAGTAAAATACCCTTTAACATGGGCAAAGTTCCTGAAGAGAGAAAAAAAAAATGTTCAAATGCAAAACACAAGAGTCTGGTCTCTCACAAATAGTAATGTGGATCGGACAATACCAACGGCTTCCAATGTCTATTGAAGGTATCTATGTGATACTCCACATCATCCTTATCCTTTCTGCAGATAAGCACCTTGTCCGCATGAATGTGCCGACCCAACATCCACGCAGCTTTGCAATCTTCTAGCGTGGGGTACCTTGAGGTGTGCCCACACAAACTCCGAATACCACCGGTCCCTGCAGGCCTCAGCCTCGAACAGAAGTTCCTTAGTTCCTTGGGCAGATACAGGTATTCCCACCCATATTCACCAGCGACCTTTTGGTTAAAGAGTCTCTGTAAGCGGAACAGAGGTGGCATAGTGGCACGGTCTCCTGCGCCAGGCAAAACAATAGCATCCTGGTGTCGAGGCACTTTAACTGTGTCTGGGCCAGTTGCAGGGGCCCGCAGCGACACCGGTCCAGCAGCAGCAGCAGCAGCAGCAGCAGTAGTGGAAGCAGGTGCTCCCGATTGTGGAAGGTTGGACAAGGGGACAGATCCCTCCTCAGGCTCAGTGGCCACCACCCGGGGTGTACTTTCCCCAGTAGACATGGGCGGGTTCCTAGACCTACGGAACAAGGACAGGGGCATCTTATCCCATCCCTTCCTCTTAAACAGATCGTCAATCGCGGCATCATCACCCGCATCTGAGACGGACTCTAGGTCAGAGGTATCGCACTCCTCCGCAGGGAAGTAATTCCTGGTGAAGGACGATTCACCCCCTCTGGCCAACTCACTATCATGTGAATCCCCAGGGCTAGGGGCCTTTGACAAAGTCTCTCCCCCTGGCTTACCTCGGCTTGGAGAAGGACTCGGACGTCCAGGACTTTTCCCTTCAGAGACATCCGTTCCGGGTAAGCGCTGGGGCGTTGCTCCACCACGGCCGCGGGAAGCTTTCACGAGACCTATCTTCCTCTTGGGCGGTGGGTGAAAAGACTCTGTCGTTGCCGAATCAGCATCCTCCGGTTTCTCACTCGCTACAATGAGATCCTCTGTGACTTCCTCCAAAGTCTCGTCAGTGCGCGCAGGGGTGGCTGTACAAGCTTCGATTCCTCCCTCTGGAGTGGTGGCACCGGTAAGGCAGTTGAGGTGGAAGGCCGAGGCCTCTCTGTAGGTTGCTCGACCTCAAAAAGAAATTCCTTGCAGCTCTTGCATCGCCCGAATGGCTTCAGATGAACCACCAGTCCCGAGCAGCCGGGACAAATGACACCGAGGGCCTCCACGTCTTTACACACATAGAGGGCAAATCTTCCCCGGGGCTTGAGCCGAATCCCTGTATCTGTCACCGACGCAGCGAATGATGTAATTTTCATGGTATTTGAAGCTGGAACCCATGAGGCATGAGAGGACATGCTGACCACTTGCTGCTCCATCGCGCACTGACCTTTTCCGCGCCAAAGTCCCCACATGCAACTCCACACATGGCCAGACTCCTCCCATCTCCTACATCGCTCACGGACTTTTCTAAATAGACACGCCCACGAACTACACAGTCAGGGTTCTCCTCGTGGCGCAGTTTCAAACATGGCCGACCTCCACGGCACTTCACTGGGGAATAAAAGTTCAGCTTCTGGGGGGTTTTCACTTCATGCCCGCAAACACATCCCGGACGAGCCCCCACGTGTAGCGCACCAACCCCAGACTTTACCTGCTTTTCTTCTGCTTGGTTCCTCCGCAGGAAAAGAATGAGGCACACCGCACCACAAACCCGTACCCTCCTGAATAGGGAGGTTGAGCGGTGTTAGTTTCTCGGGCCTGCTTGCGAATGGTGTAAAAAGGCCTCCAGTGCTGACCTTGTTTCTGCAGTAATCAGAACAAGTCTTTAACTTTCCCCAGTAAGCAACTGTCCACACCAACTGAAAGGTCCAACACTTGTTTATTCCTTCTTGCACAATAAACAGTCTCTTTTAGAGCAGACGGGTTGAGACAAACACAGGTCAGATAAGGTGGGAGGAGGTCCAGGCACAAACTTTAAATTTGAATAGCACTAACAGGCTTGGCGCACGGTCGCTGCCACCGACCATGAGGGGTCTCTGCCACAGACCGAATTCACGATGGGTCTCTGCCACAGACCATGAGAACGTGGATTACCTTCTAAAAGCATTGACCCCTGTCAGGGAAAGGACATCCATCCGGAGAGTTACCAGAGGCCCCACCATCACCAGCAATGCTGCGCCGGGTCTTCGGGAAGGGTCACCTCCCTGGCCTCCTCGTCCTAGATTCGGGCACCCACTTCCAGGGGGCACCCTAGGAGCCCTTGATCCCTTGTGGGACCCAGTCGAAGGTACTGGGCCCCGGGCCTCTCTCGAAGTACCTCACCCCAGACTGAAGGTGTCTGAGATGGAACAGCAGCTCCGTCTCTGGGCCTAGAGCACCCAGAGACCTCCCGACTGGCCTCCGGGCCCAGGGCACTAGGAGGCGACACACCCGCACCCAGGCTTAATGTGCCTGAGCGCAAAACGACGACCCCTCTGAAAGATGGCCGCCCATTTTTATATCCTTTCCTGACAGGCACAGCAGGTTCCCTGCCCCGCCCTTACCGCTGCCGAGAGGGGACAAAAAGGACAAAACCTCGTACTGCAGTTCAACCCGGGACCCACGGCAACAGTGCCGCCTATAGGCCCCAGTGAACTTTACCACCAGTACTATCTCCCAGGGACAGAAATGGTCAATGAGACCTAACAATTGGTACATCTGAGCCTAGCTACCACTCAGATGCTTCCCCCTAAATGTAACCACCCGCTACAACAACAATTTACTTGACAATGAAAAAAATCTCATGTGGCTGGCTTGCTAAGAAATTAAATGCATATGCCATGCTGTTGGAGCAAAAAAGTATTGTATATATAGTATTTATCACTCTTATTTATCACTCTAAACCTGTTCGAGGGTACAAATGTATGAAATCACATACACACATTGGCAAAGGCCACCGTGGGCATAACTACGCTCTCACACTATGATACCCTCAGCATAGCATGCACTATGGCTTTGTTATTTTTACTGGTTACTTACAGTCGTCTTTAAAGTTTCACTGAACTTTTAGTTTGTATCTGTTAAACACGTTCCAGGTGCATCAAAAAAGATGTACAAGATCTTAAACTGGTACCTATGAAAATTATGTCTGTGTTCCATTCCATATGCTATATAATACTTACTAACAGCACAGTGAAGGTGGAACTAAACCTTCCTATCCTTTACAGCTACCTTCTTATTTTCTGTTTGATTTGCAGCTACAATGCTGCACATGTGATCAGTTATGACCCCAGCCATTTGATGGCTTGACAGTTCAGCTGGGAGCTTATAAAAGCACACAAGTAACTGTAAGACCCTTTCACACGGGGAAGACTTTGTTTTGATTAGCAGGAGATCTATCTGCTGATCCCCTGCTGCTTAGAGTAGAGTAGGCGGATGACAGGTCCACTCAGTTTCCACAGAGCAGACACAGACACAGCCCGCTCTGCTCTAGGGGCGGTTGGGTGTAAATGGACTCTGCTGTCCATTTACACTGATAACCCTCCAATCTGATCTGCCAAGACCAGGGGTCCCCTTTCTAAACAAAGAGCCAGTTTACTGTCCTTCACACTTTAGGAGGGTTGGACTGTTGTCAGTGAGAGTAGGAAATGCCCTGACATAAGTGGGAGCAAACAATACCCCAGCATTGATGTCAGTGTGAGGATTTGTGTCCTTTTTTGGGTGTCATTGGGAGAAATAGTGCCCCGTCATCATTGGTGTCATTGAGAGGAACAGCACCCCATCATCGATGTCAGTGGGGGGAATTGTGCCACTTTATTGGTGTCATTGGAAGGCATAGTGTCCCATCATTAGTGTCATTGGGAAGAATTGTGCCCCTTTGTTGGTGTCATTTGGAGAAATAGTGCTCCATTATTGGTGTCACTGGGAGGAATAGTGCCCCATTGTTGGTGTCATTGGGAGGAATAGTGCCTCGTCATTGGTGTCAGTGGGAGGAATAGTGCCCCATTGTTGGTGTCATTGCGAACAATTGTGCCCCTTTGTTGGGGTTAGTGAGAGAATTCATGCCCCATCATTGGTGTCAGTGGATAAAATAGTGTCCCAAGGGCCAGCTAAAAGAAAGCAAAGGGCCACATCTGGCCCAGGGGCACAGTTTGGAGACCACTGGCGTAGACGGAGGAGCATGAATCCCTTTCAGTTTTTTTGTTTTTTTGGCGGATTGGATCAGTGGTATGCGGGTGTAAATGGATACAAGACCGTTTACACCCGCCGGTCCACAGGGGTGAATGGATCATCCAACCAGGTCTGCCTGAAAAACTGGCAGGTGGACCTAACGGAACCTTCACGTGAAAGGGGCCTGACAGTTAACTTGCAGCACCATGGCAACTGAAGATCAAACAGAGGTTAAGATGGCAGCTTCCTTGGCTGAAAAAGATAGAAGGGTTTAGTTTCGCTTTACATTGCTAGGTATACTTCAATTTTAAGTCATAGTGAAACAATAAAAATATGTATTGAAACCTGGGTGCTGAACTTTTTGTCCTGGGATAGATCTATCAGCTGTGTGATATATTCTACATGACTTACATGACTACATGAGCCTTAAGCAGAGGTGGGCAACCGTGGTTTTCCTGCTGTGGTGGACCCACATGTCCCATGAGGCATTGCAAGACTGAAAGTTACAAGCAAGACTCCCAGAGGCACAGATCGAAGACTGAAAATTACTCCCAAAAATCAGAAGCATGATGGGACTTGTAGTTCCGTAACAGAAGGATGGCCGCAGTTGACCACCCTTACTTTAGAAGCACAGGGACCCATTTAAAAGTGGGGCTGCAGTGTTTCTAAACCTTGCAGATTTATTTTATGTGGCCATTTGGCAATTGTGTGTGGGAAAAATAGTTAGCTCATCTCATTGTTTTAGCTTTATGGCTTTGTAGTTGGCATTATGTCCTTACAACTCTGGGGTTCTTGGGTTCAAATCCCACAGTGCACTCTTTGTATTACCCTTGAATATACTCTGTGCCTACATGAGTTTAATCAATGTGCTCCAGTTTCTTTCTATAGTCTAAAGATATACTTGAAGGTCAGTTTTATTCCACTCAAAATTGTCCCTAATAAATGAATTCATGTTTGTATAGATGCCACAATAATATTGCATTCTAAATTCTACAAGGGACATGGACTCATGTGTAGGTTCAGTGTTCTCTTTAAAGTATCGCAGAACATGTTGACACTATAGAAGTCAGTTTTTAATGCACATAAAAAACATACAGTATTTATGAAAAAATAAATTCTTGATGTCAATTTTTGTTCTAAATACAGAGATGCAACAATTGAAAGCAATTTATAGTGTCTGCTTAACTGTCTCAGGATGAGAATAAAACAGTAAAATATGTGGAACGGATATGTATCTCTACAGCTCTCTAGACAAATCTGCATCTTCTGTGTTCTCGACAAGAACATATTTTGATTGTTATTACTCCTTTATGGATTAGCGGGGCTCAATTAAATTATACATTGGAACTGATTCACAGCTGAAGTGGACAGCACTGGCGATGTTCACCATTCACTAGCAGCGGTTAATCTAATTGCTCGTCTTTGGACACTGAATTTAAATGTCCACAAGGACAAACATTAAGGACAAGGTTCATTAATCAGTGTTCAAGACATCTTTTCCTGTTGTAAAACAACTTACCTTAAAATAAAGTCTGTTCTAAGTTTAAACACCAGCTTTAAGCCCAACTCCAGGATTAAAAAAAAAAAAAATCACTTGGCAAGGGTTACTTGCACATTATGTCTAGGGGGATTGTGAAAGAGGTAGTTTCACTTATCTGATTCCAATTTCTGCCAGCTCCAGTGCTCTCCTTGTGTGCTTGAAGCTCTGATCCATGTTCCATGGGTGAAGCCCTGACTTCATCATGTACAATACAAGGACATTAAACCCTATATTGTATGCTGAGGAGGTTAGAGTGTGATCAAGGCTGGTCGCAGCTTATTATGGGGACTGGTCACAGCGCTGGAGGACACCTTAATCCTTTGCCCCTAGACTAAATGAGCAATCAACCTTTGCAGTGCAGAGAAAGGGGGGGGGGTGCAATGCAATGAAGAGTTCTACATTTTCCTGCCGTCGCTCAATTTTTAGGTGCAGGTTGAAGATGAAGTAAAGGCACTAAATGGTTGCTGCATCATTTTAAACAGTGTGATACCTAGAGGCGTAGAATAGCAATTGCTGTCATTTAAAAAATGTGAACCTAGAAAATTAATCTGTAGTGAATATTTTGAGAATATTAGATCCACTGTTTTCTAAAAAAAATACTCATTCTCACTAATATAATAACTTAGCTTGCTTTTATTTATTTTTTGTTTTGTTTTCAGCTGGGTTTCCCTACTTGTTCCATCTCCAATAAAACATTATAATTTTAGAGTCTGCCCAAAGTTACAGTTGATTGCACATGTATTGATATCATGCAATCATCATTTAATGCAACAACAAAAAAATTGAATTGAAAATAATCTCAAACCAAAGGTGCTCCATTTGATAGATTTAATATGTTCTCAGTCGATTTTGGCTCTGCCAAGATGATCAGCTGTAGCAGAAGTTTAATATACAATAAAGTGTGCAATCCCCTTTAAAAAAGTAAACAAAATCATCAAAAACATCATCTAGAACGAATAAATGAGTCAGATTCTCTGTATTAAACATCAAAATGACCAAAATGAAAGATCACCATAGTATCTACTCAAGAAAATGTGTGAAAAGATAACTTAAGAATGAAAAAGGAAAATGCGTCCAAAATAAGGCCCTGATAGGGTAATCCAGTATATATATCCTATTTATGATTCAACGTACAGTGCTCCCACAACGCCGTATCCCCAAGACTGCAAGCGTCTTACTGGATTCTTATGATCTCTAAGTTGAAAAGAGATCTGAATCACTCTAACAGGAGACTGGAGTCACTCAAGGATCCGCTGCCATAGACTAATATCATTAAAACTCCTAGTTTATTACAAATTAAGGATACTCACAAGCATCACAGGGTAAAGAAAGCACATAATACCACACCATTGTACATTGGCGGTATAATGATGTTACAGCCTGTAAGCCCCACCCTACGTGTTTCGTTTACAGTAGGATGTCTTCAGGGGACAAGTCTAGCATTGTAGCAGAATGTTGTTAATCATTGATCAAACAAACATCCATGTGTTTCAGGGAAACTGATCATAACTCAGTTTTTATGAATGATTGTTTTTATAAGATTGTTTATATTTATAAGTAATATATCATATTCCCAATCAATCTTTCAGCTGTTTGCAAAATGCTGAACAGTACTGTGCGCGTTACGTGCAATATTTTAATTGATAATAGATTGCTTGTGTGTAAATGCTTGTATCTAAATCAATTTCAGTTGCAATGTGTATGGCCACAGTAGTCTGTTACTAGTCTGTCAGTACATATCTCCTAGCTATACACCTGTGTCAAGAAAGATCCTTCAGGGCTTGTAAACCATCATGCAGTGCCTTGAAAAAGTATTCATACCTCTTGAAATTTTCCACATTTGTCATGTTACAGCCAAAAACGTAAATGTATTTTAATGGGATTTTATGTGATAGACCAACACAAAGTGGCACATAGTTGTGAAGTTGAAGGAAAATGATAAATGGTTTTCAAAATGTTTTACCAATAAATATGTGAAAAGTGTGGCGTGCATTTGTATTCAGCCTCCTTTAATCTGATACCTCTAACTAAAATCTAGTGGAACCAATTGCCTTCAGAAGTCAACTAATTAGTAAATAGAGTCCACCTGTGTGTAATTTAATCTCAGTATAAATACAGCTGTTCTGTGAGGCCCTCAGAGGTTTGTTAGAAAACCTTAGTGAACAAACAGCATTATGAAGGCCAATGAACACACCAGACAGGCCAGGGATAAAGTTGTAGAGAACTTTAAAGCAGGGTTAGGTTATAAAAAAATATTCTAAGCTTTGAACATCTCACGGAACACTGTTGAATCCATCATCCAAAAATGGAAAGAGTATGGCACAACTGCAAACCTACCAAGACATGGCCGTCCACCTAAACTGACAAGCCAGGCAAGGAGAGCATTAATTAGAGAAGCAGCCAAGAGGCCCATGGTAACTCTGGAGGAGCTGCAGAGATCCACAGCTCAGGTGGGAGAATCTGTCCACAGGACAACTATTAGTCGTGCACTCCACAAATCTGGCCTTTATGGAAGAGTGGCCAGAAGAAAGCCATTGTTGAAAGAAAGCCATAAGAAGTCCCATTTGCACTTTGCCAGAAGCCATGTGGGGGACACAGCAAACATGTGGAAGAAGGTGCTCTGGTCACGTGAGACCAAAATTTTACTTTTTGGCCTAAAAGCAAAACGCTTTGTAGGGCAGAAAACTAACACTGCACATCACCCTGAACACACCATCCCCTCCGTGAAACATGGTGGTGGCGGCAGCATCATGTTGTGGGCATGCTTTTCTTCAGCAGGGACAAGGAAGCTGGTCACAGTTGATGGGACGATGGATGGAGCCAAATACAGGGCAATCTTAGATTAAAACTTGTTAGAGTCTGCAAAAGACTTGAGACTGGGGCGGAGATTCACATTCCAGCAGGACAACAACCCTAAACATACAGCCAGAACTACAATGGAATGGTTTAGATCAAAGCACATTCATGTGTTAGAATAGACCAGTCAAAGTCCAGACCTAAATCCAATTGAGAATCTGTGGGAAGACTTGAAAATTGCTATTCACAGATGTTCTCCATCCAATTCAACAGGGCTTTAGCTATTTTGCAAAGAAGAATGGGCAAAAATGTCACTCTCTAGATGTGCAAAGCTGGTAGAGACATTCCCAAAAAGAGTTCCAGCTGTAATTGCAGCGAAAGGTGGTTCTACAAAGTTATGACTCAGGGGGGCTGAATACAAATGCACGCCATACTGTTCACATATTTATTTGTAAAAAAATAAATGAAAACCATTTATCATTTTCCTTCCAGTTCACAATTATTTGCCACTTTGTGTTGGTCTATAACATAAAATCCCAATAAAATACATTTATGTTTTTGGTTGTAACATGACAAAATGTCAAGGGGTATGAATACTTTTTCAAGGCACTGTATAACAAAAAAAAAAGATAAATCTTTGCATATAACTAAATTTCTGTAAATAAAAATCATGTATACTTAAGTCCCACACCTGACGCACAAAATGACTCCATTCATTTTTCATACTCACTTTGCCAAACCTACTCCAGTGTCCAGATGATCATGTTAAAACAGAAAATCTTTTGGAAGATGCAGCCCTTATCCAGGTCACACATTTTTGCATAAATATGTCCCAGATGTAAATTAAGATTATGAGTAGGCTTCTGGTGACCACGATTCAAAAAATGTACTGTGGCAGTGGTGGTCATTAGACTTACATCATGGCAGTGTTCGTGCACAAATTTTCAAGGCCATCAAGATCAAATTTCTGAAGACAATGTTTCAGACTCATCATATATAACCCAAAGATGTATATAAAAATGTCTACTACCCACACCACACCAATTACATAGTTCTTTTAATTTTTAAATCCACTTGGTCACTAAGGACCAACATTCCTCTGGTCACGGTGAGCAACACAATTTCCAGTAGTGAATATATACATCGAGATAGAAGGAATTTGTGAATGTGTTAAGGAAATTGTAAATTCTGTATATACAGGTAAATGTATTCTATTTTGTATGCTTTGCTATGTATTGTACACTGCACTCATTGTGCACATGGCACTAATAAGGTTTTCATTACATGTTTGCATTCTTTCAAGTCCTGATTAGAAATTAGCCTGCCTATGTTACGCTCCTTGTTACCATAAAAGTACAATTGTAATATTAATGTGATACCTACGTAAGCATGTGTATAAAAAACTTCAATTGCGTCGAATAAACAGAGATTTGGAAAGATGCTGGGGGTATCTTTTGGTGTCTGTTCCCTACTGCAGTAGCTATTATTCATTTGGAACCACTAATCAATATGAGGATAGGAGTTGCCTATTTATACAATTTCTAGAATAGATGTTAGTGTTAATGTCACTTTATTAAAACCAGCATGGTCCATCTTTGTAGTTTGAGGGGTAATTAAGAGGAAAATTTAATATTCATCATTGTCATGGTAGTAAACGATGTACACTTATGCCTTATTTTTTGAACAATGTAAATAATAACAATAGAGATACCGGAAAGCAATTGTCCCCTCCATTAATTGACCGCAAATATAAACCTCAAATAGCAACGGGAACATCTACCAAAAGGAACTATAAAAGAGATTATGGTTAATAGGGTTTTAGATTCTGAAATATGGTATAGTTACAAAATAAAAACTTTATGAACATGCAAGCAATTAGAGCCAAATTGTGCAAAGGTTCAACTCCCATTCAATTTTAGTGTGAGCATAGCAAGCAATTTATAGGGGTTTTTTTTTGTTTTGTTTTTTGCGTGCATGCATGTATGTGAATTTTTCACACATTGTTATGTGTGACTTGTAGCATAGGAGCAGAATTGGGCTTTTTTTGGCACCATACGTTTTTAATGGGAGTTCCTGAAAAACATACATAAAAACTAATTTTCCAAGCATTTTCCAGGTGCTCCTATTAAAGTCTATAGGGCCAAAAATGTGTGATTGTAGCCCAAAGAAGCTTGTGTACTCTTTTTGACCCGACAAGTGACACAATGCTCAGGTGTGAAGGGGCCCATTGAGAAAAATGTGATTCTTTATCTTGATCTTTGTCACACTGATGAATTGCAGGACAAAATGCTTAGGAGTGAATGGTGGCTTAAAAGGCTGCAGATACCTGGACCACTAATACGTTTACTTACTTAAATGCTGTATACAAAATATATTTCTCAAGAATTATACACAGGATCATTTTGCATGGTTTCCTCACTTGCAGCAAAATGTTTCTAACAGAATTGGGAGAAGTAGAAACAAATCTATTAGTTAAATACGGAAATTCTAATTTATAGCACCCCATTAGAACACAGCGCTCGGCTATTAAGATGTTTTAAAGTAACACATACATATATATATATATTTCAGATGGGTTCCCATTCAGTATATATTTAAGACCTCCCTTCAGAAACAACAACACAATGTTCAGAGATATGGCCTTTAAGCTGTAGACACTTGCAGACATAAATAATCATTTCCAGTTTGGATTCCAGATATAGGTTAACTCTTATCAAACATATGCGTTTCCCAGATAGATATTGGTAATTGCATTGGTATTTATAAGGCAGATAAGTGTAGCCACCCCTACCAGTATATGTATACCATAACAGCTTCAGCATTGTATTTATAAGCTCTCTAGTGGTGGCAGGTGTGTATAGCTGTGTAAAAGTAAATTTATCAGCGTGAGTGTCCCAATAAGATCAAAACAATATAGAGGAGGTACATTTCTATAAATATAGTTATACAACTATGTTATCTATTTATATGCTAAAACCTGGCTAGTCATTCCTAAGGAAGTGCAGTTTAAAAGATATATGCAATTAATCCTAATGTAAAAAAAAAAACATATGTCCAACTTGAGTAGACAGTGTGCAAACAAAAATACGGTTATGTGTCCCAATATGCTAACGTCTAATAAAAGTGGATCTCACCAAAGTCCATATTATGTCTCTGAGAGGTAGCATAGGGAAATTTTAGAATGGGTCCCAATATGTCCACATAAAACTTTCCACAAAAGTGTTATGTGGGGGCAACAAAGGAAACCAGGGTTTTGCTTGAGTGTTTGATGCAGTTCTGGAAAATGGCTTTTTCAGGGGTTTTGATTAACACCAATGCCTTTACCTATGTCTACACCTCATGCTTAAAGTGGTTGTAAACCCGTTTAAAAAAAAAAAAAACACCTGCAAGACAAAGCCATAATGAGCTAGTATGACTAGCATACTAGCTTATTGTGCATCACTTACCTTAGATCGGGGCCCCCAAAGCCGTCCTCGTCTCCCCCTCCAGCCGCAGCCATCGCTCCACAGATACCTGGAAGGTTACTTTCGGGTATCGCCGCTCCGGCCAATCACAGCGCCGCTCCGGCACTGTGATTGGCCGGAGCGGCGAAGACGTCACTCCGCACATGCGCGGGAGCCGTCAAAGCTGGATTTGTGAATGGGGATTCTGACTGAATGCACCGTTGTCTACCATCGGTGCATGTCTCTTTGGCAAATATCTCCTAAACCGTGTAGGTTTAGGAGATATTTCTTGCACCTACAGGTAAGCCTTAATCTAGGCTTACCTGTAGGTGCAAGTTGCATAAGTGGATTTACAACCACTTTAAGCATATGTTTGACAAGAGTGAACAGATGTTTGTTGTCCTCAAATGTCTGCAGGTTAAAGGACATATCTTGCTGTCTTGCAATTATATGAATATGAACCCGTCTGAACTATACTGTGTATGTGAAAGTGTGAAACATCTTACAGACCAACAAGTGCTGAGCACTGTTCTCTAAGGAGTTGCAATCAATTAGAATTTTTAGATTCAACTAAACAATTTGTTGCTATTACTTTTACTTTAAGCTGGGTCTGAAAATGTTTGAAGCTTCAATAGTTATTGTGGGAAAAACATGCAATACAGTCATGTGTATTATTCTTGAACATACACTTTGTTTACTGCATTTCAGGAGTTCTGATAGTCCGACAATCTGCAGTCTGTTTAAAACTTTGCACAGTGTGTTTTTAATTATTGCAATTTATGTTTGATGGGAAAATGTAAATAGTTTTTGTTTTAAACAATACTGGGGTTAATTTACTAAAAGCAAATAGGCTGTTCAGTTTGCAAGGGTAGTTACACTGCCAGGGGAATTTTCTCCAGAGCATAGCGAATGTAAGGAAATTTAACTTTGTGAAGAATTCCCAATCTAGTGCAACAAACATAAAAAAAAAATGCATTTTGCTAGCAGATGATTGGTTGGTGGAAGTCAGAAAAGCTTCACCTTATTCACTAAGCTCTGGGGCAAATTTCCAAAGGGAACAGCCTATTGGCCTGTGGTAAATCAACTGCACTGTATTTCAGAATCTAGAACCCTACTACAATCAATCTCTTATATAATACAATGAAAATATTAAGCTATGAATATCCAGATACATTTTACACAAGTTTAATTTCTATCCCAGATAACAAGCAATTGTGCTGCAAGTTTGAAAATGACTTGCTAAGCTATTGCTAGACTTGCCAGGCTTCACAGGTTTGTTGCACAATTGCAGCAAGTCCGCATTGCATGACTCCAGATCAACTTTCTCTCCAAACATTCTGCAGGTCTGCTGTGTGTAGATCAGTTATGTTGTGCAATAGTCATCCCACCAAAGGGGTCGCTGTGACTGAATTTTCATAATGTAGACTTGTAGAGCTCTTGCTGTAGACTCACCACTGCAACTTTGTTCTTGCTAGAGACATGCCATGCAAATGTGCTGCAAATTAGAAAAGCATCATCTAGAACTTGAGCTTCAAGTGCTCTGCAAGTGTACAACGTGTCAGTAAGTTAAGGGACTTACAATTCAAGACTGACACACATTTGTGGCAAGTTATCCTTGCTATCTGGAATAAAGATGGTGACATGGCAGCTTGCAGAAATCAGCATTCTTGTCTGTATTAAGGGCCTGACAAATTTGCCCAAAAATTTCCATTAAAAATCCTGTCAAGACATTGAGATACAGAGGGGTTCAGCAGAGAGAGCAGTGGTACAAATAAGGAACCCAGGCAGGTTCTCTGGAAATACCAAACAGACTTGTTATTTCTTTCTTATGTACGGTAATCTTCAGCTTTATTTTCATATTATGTAGTACTAAGTACCATTCTACCACACATAATACTGACCCTCACTGAAACCAATGTGTATGAGCCTAAAAGTGAAAGTGGGAGAAATAATTGTCACTCAATCTGGATGATCTGGCAATGATGTTGTGTTGTATTTTGCTGGCCATGGTTAGAAAGCATTTTCCTTCAAAATTAGGAGGTGCCCTTTTTTTTCTAGCTAGTTTTTCTTAGGTCACTTGGTATTGCAAAGACACATCCCAGGGGACTAGTCCCTGATGTTCTGAGCTAATAGGAAGGTGGTTAAATGATGGAAGACTAGCAGAAACATCAAGAGGAAGCTGTGAGTTTTTGGGGAACAGCAACAGAAAGGAGGTACCTATTGGTAATTCACAAAACACATGGCCCCAGATTTTGTTTTGTGAGCAGCCAGGAGGACAGTGAGGTGGAGAAATAACCCCATTTAGAATACTGTGTCCAGTTCTGGAGACCTCACTTACAGAAAGATATTGATAAGATAGAACGAGTCCAGAGGCGGGTAAAAAAAATGGTGAAATGTGTGGAGGACATAGGTGTGCGCAGTCTACTGCATTAGGGTGTGCACCCCAAACACAAACACACATGTGTGCCTATATATATATATATATATTGTGAGGGGGTTAACTCGGTAGCGGGTGTGTGTGACCCCCTGGTTGGGCTCCCCACACAAAAACAGGGCCAGCAGACGGAGGTTGTGGTTTTCAAAATCAAAAGGTGCGGTTTATTTCTCTATGTACAGTGACAAAAACACAGCAAAGCCAAAAAGAAACATAAACAAAATAAATCCTGGTCAGTTTGACCTCTGACTAAACATGCAGGTTTCCTAAACTAACAACTGGGATCAGCCTGGTGCTGTCCTAGTCCCTAAGTCCCTGGTTTAGTAAATGTCCAAACAAATAGCCACACAGGCTTTTTCTCACCGCACAGGGGTTCACTCTCCCTAGACAGTCCACACAGGTCTGGGTCCAGGCATGAGCCAACACCTAATGAATCTGGGAGTTTTTATAGAGGCCTTAAACGAGCTGACAAGCTTCAGCTGGTCTCATCAACTCCCTGCCTGCACGACGCCCAGCCCTCTCCCTAGAGGTATGAGTCATCCATGAGCCCACTAGCCTCAGCTGGGCTTCATCAACTCCCTAGTTGTATAAGTCGGCATAAAGCCTGAATCTGGGAGAAATATATCTACCCCCCTGGATGCAACCAGGTGACTTTACCTTCCTGCTGTCACATACCCCCCCCTCTTGTTTTAACCTTGGGGTTGGAACACCAGCAATCAGGCATTCATGTACTCGAGACAAAGCATCCACATTCCCCATTTGAACGCCAGGGCGATGCTTTACTGTGAAGTTGAATTCCTGTAGGGCCAGGAACCACCTATTCACTCTTCTATTTGTCTCCTTGTTTTGAGCCATCCACTTTAACGGAGCGTGATCCGTAACCATGTCAAAGTGCCTACCTAGCAGATAGTACCGAAGGGAATCTAGAGCCCACTTCACCGCTAAACACTCCTTTTCAACCGTGGCGTAATTTACCTCATGGGACTTCAACTTCCTGCTGAGGTAAATGACTGGGTGCTCTTCCCCGTTCCAGACCTGGGACAATACTGCTCCTAACCCCACATCTGACGCATCACTTTGTACGACAAAGTCTTTAGAGAAGTCGGGTGAGTACAACACTGGCTGGCTACATAAGGCTTGTTTCAAGAATTGGAATGCTGCCTCAGCCTCGGGGGTCCATTTAATCATGACCGACCCTTTCCCTTTCGTCAGGTTGGTTAGGGGCACAGCCTTAGAAGCAAAGTGGGGAATGAAGCGCCGATAATAACCCGCGATTCCCAGAAAGGCCCGTACCTGCTTCTTGCTGTTGGGACGTGGCCAACTCTGGATGGCCTTGACTTTGTTGAGTTGGGGTTTTATCACTCCCCTGCCAATGGTGTACCCAAGATATTTGGCCTCCTCCTGCCCAATGGTACACTTCTTGGGGTTAGCCGTAAACCCCGCTTCCCGGATAGAGTCTAGGACTGCTTGCACTTTTGGCAGATGTGAGGCCCAATCTGTGCTATGGACAATTACGTCATCCAGGTAAGCCGCAGCATACTTCCGATGGGGCCTCAGTATCTGGTCCATTTTCCGCTGGAATGTGGCCGGCGCATTCTGTAACCCGAACGGCATTCTCTTATATTGGAACGCCCCGTCTGGGGTTACAAATGCGGTTTTCTCTTTGGCCGACTTGGCCAGGGGAATTTGCCAATACCCTTTTGTGAGGTCAAGAGTCGTCATGTATCGGGCTGTTCCCAGCCGGTCGATCAACTCATCTATACGTGGCATGGGGTAGGTGTCAAATTTTGTAACTTTGTTCAACTGACGAAAATCGTTACAAAATCGCCAGCTCCCATCCGGTTTAGGCACCAACACAATGGGACTAGACCAATCACTTTGGGACTCCTCTATCACCCCTAAGTTCAGCATTTTCTGTACTTCCTCCCGTATTGCCTCCCGTCGGGCCTCTGGGATCCGATAGGGTTTTAACTTCACCCTTTCACCGGGCGGGGTAATAATATCATGCTCTACCCCAGATGTTTGTCCCGGCAGCTCAGAGAACACCTCCTTGTTGCGAAGCACAAACTCCTTAACCTCCTGTTGTTGGGGTTGTGACAAGGTGGCTGCTATTCCAACCTCCGGAATCACGCAACCAGTTTGAGCTGGTGACCAAGTTTCTGCGACTAGGGACTCTCTATCCCTCCAGGCTTTCAACAGATTAACGTGATATATCTGTTCGGGCTTTCGCCTTCCTGGTTGTCTGACCTTGTAATTCACTTCGCTCACTTTTTCCATTATCTCGTAGGGGCCTTGCCATTTGGCAAGGAATTTACTTTCAACCGTAGGGACAAGTACCAATATCCTATCCCCCGGGGAAAAGGTACGGGTCTTTGCTCCACGGTTGTACACTCTCTGCTGTGCCAACTGCGCTTGGGCCAAATGTTCCTTCACGATGGGCATTACCTGTGCAATTCGATCTTGCATCAGGGCGACATGCTCAATCACACTCCTGTGGGGAGAACTCTCACTTTCCCAAGTTTCCTTGGCAATATCCAACAGCCCTCTTGGGTGTCTCCCATACAGTAACTCAAAGGGGGAGAATCCCGTAGAGGATTGGGGCACCTCCCTAATAGCAAACATCAAATAAGGAAGTAGACAGTCCCAATCCTTTCCATCTCTATCCACCACTTTCTTCAACATTTGTTTTAGGGTTTTGTTGAATCTTTCAACCAGCCCATCGGTTTGGGGGTGATACACAGATGTACGCAATTGCGTCACTTTGAGCAATTTACACAGCTCTTTCATAACCCGGGACATAAAGGGTGTACCTTGGTCCGTAAGCAGTTCTTTACAAATACCCACCCGGCTAAAAACAAGAGATAGCTCTTTGGCTATGGTTTTGGCCGAGGTATTTCTGAGAGGGATCGCTTCTGGATAACGGGTGGCATAGTCCATTATAACCAATATGTACTGGTGCCCCCTAGCGGACTTGATTATAGGACCTACCAAATCCATTGCGATTCTCTCAAACGGGACCTCAATGATGGGTAGAGGGACCAGCGGGCTACGGAAATGTGGCATCGGGGCCGACCTCTGACACACAGGGCAGGAGGAACAATAATTTTCTATGTCCTTCATCACCCCAGGCCAATAGAATCTCTGTAATACCCTCTCTCGGGTTTTCTCTGTCCCCAGATGACCTCCAAGAATGTGCCCATGGGCCAACTCCAACACCAACTTCCTGTAAGGTTTGGGCACCACAAGCTGCTCAACGGTTTCTTCTGCCCTTTTTGCCACCCGATACAGTAGGTCCTTCTCTACGCTGAAGTATGGGTAAGTGCAGGTATTATCTGGGTTCACTAACTCGCCATCTATTTCCACTACGTTTTCCCGTGCCTTTATCAGGGCGGGGTCTTTTAACTGTTCTGTGGCAAAATTTTCCCTGTGAACCTCCAGATCAGAAAACTCCACAGACGGTAGGTTTTCGTCTGAGGAGGTGGGCTCCTCTCCAGTTTCTTGAGTCTCCCCTGCCAATACTGACAAGGGAAATTCTGGAGAGTCCTCACCACTCTCAGAGGAGTTCTGGCTATCACATTCCTGGTACATAGGGGCACCAGTGGGGGGCTCAGGATCATCCCACAGTTCCCAGAACTTCGGAAAATCCCTTCCCACAATGGCATCATGCGGTAATTGAGATACTAACCCCACTGGATGAGAGAGGGTACCTTTGGGGGTCTCGAAACACACTGTAGTCACTGGATACTCTCGGGTGTCCCCATGCACACAAATAACAGCTACCTTGCTATTCCCAGAGACCTCTGTTTTAACTAATTCAGCCTTTATCAGGGTCACAAGGCTACCTGAATCCAGTAATACCACAACATTTCTACCATTAATACACATTTTGCATAAATGTTTCTCAGTTCCCCGAATGGCAGTGCATGCGACTGTCGCACACAGCGACTGACGTCTGTCCATCAGAAAGTCACATTGCATGGGTTCCTCCACAACCGGGCAATTTGCTGCAATATGTCCCGCTTGCCGGCAGCGGTAGCAAACAATCCATTTGGCTGCCTCTTGAGCCCCTGACTTCCCAGGCTGTTCTCGCCAAACTTTGGGTAGAGCTCCCACCCTCTCACTCTCTCCACCCTCACCCCTTGGAATCCTCTTATCCGCCCCTGGGGATGGTCTGGTCTTAGGGTGGAAAGTCCGAGAGTCTCTGGAAGAGGCCGTCAGGTTCTCTGTAGCCAAGTATTTCTCTACACGATCCACAAGACCACCGGCCGTCTCTGGGTCTCCATGGCTTACCCACTTTTGGATGGCAGTAGGAAGAGCTCTCAAAAACCGATCCATTACAACACGTTCCACAATCTCTGGTGCGGACAAAGTCTCTGGCTGTAGCCACTTCCTGCTCAGGTGAATGAGATCATACATTTGAGACCTGGGGGGTTTTCCAAGCTGGAAAGTCCAGTTATGCACACGCTGAGCCCGGACAGCCAGGGTGACACCCAGCCTTGCCAATATTTCAGCTTTTAGCATCACATAGTCTTTTGCTTGGTCAGGCTCTAGGTCATAGTAAGCCTTCTGCGATTCACCAGTTAACAGAGGAGCCACCAGTCCAGCCCACTGCTCCTCAGGCCACTTTTCTCTTTCAGCAGTCCTTTCAAATGTGGTCAAAAATACCTCTGGATCATCCTCTCCAGTCATTTTTGTCAATAAACGACTCACCCCAAAGGACGCGGTATTAGTGGGACGGCTTTCCTCACTGGTCTGCGGACGTTGCTGCATTACTGCTTCCATTTGTTGTAGTCTCTGCTCTTGCTTCTGTAACAGGTCTATGAAGCGGGCCTCAGATTGCTGCTGGGCTTGTTGATGAGCTTGCTGCTGGGCTGCAAGGCTCCTTTGCAAACCTGCATTTGTCTGCTGTTGATTGGCATTTGCTAGAGCCAGCTGTTTCAGTATCTCCTCCATGCTGGCTTAAAAAAAACTGCCACTGGTTCTCCACCAACTGTGAGGGGGTTAACTCGGTAGCGGGTGTGTGTGACCCCCTGGTTGGGCTCCCCACACAAAAACAGGGCCAGCAGACGGAGGTTGTGGTTTTCAAAATCAAAAGGTGCGGTTTATTTCTCTATGTACAGTGACAAAAACACAGCAAAGCCAAAAAGAAACATAAACAAAATAAATCCTGGTCAGTTTGACCTCTGACTAAACATGCAGGTTTCCTAAACTAACAACTGGGATCAGCCTGGTGCTGTCCTAGTCCCTAAGTCCCTGGTTTAGTAAATGTCCAAACAAATAGCCACACAGGCTTTTTCTCACCGCGCAGGGGTTCACTCTCCCTAGACAGTCCACACAGGTCTGGGTCCAGGCATGAGCCAACACCTAATGAATCTGGGAGTTTTTATAGAGGCCTTAAACGAGCTGACAAGCTTCAGCTGGTCTCATCAACTCCCTGCCTGCACGACGCCCAGCCCTCTCCCTAGAGGTATGAGTCATCCATGAGCCCACTAGCCTCAGCTGGGCTTCATCAACTCCCTAGTTGTATAAGTCGGCATAAAGCCTGAATCTGGGAGAAATATATCTACCCCCCTGGATGCAACCAGGTGACTTTACCTTCCTGCTGTCACAATATATATATATATATATATATATATATACCGTATTTATCGGCGTATAACACGCACTTTTTTCCCCTTAAAATCAGGGGAAAATTGTGGGTGCGTGTTAAATGCCGATACCCCGCTGAAACGAGCGAGAGGAGCCGAGATACACAAAGTCGAAGTACACTCGGCTCTACTCGGCTCCTCTCGCAGTCCCGCCCATCTCAACTGATTGCGCCGCTGACATACAGAAAGCCGAGTGTACTTCGGCTAGTCTCGGCTCCTCTCGCAGTCCCGCCCCTGACTGTGAGCAGAGCCGAGTCTAGCCGAAGTACACTCGGCTTTCTGTATGTCAGCGGCGCAATCAGTGGAGATGGGCGGGACTGCGAGAGGAGCCGAGTCTAGCCAAAGTACACTCGGCCCCGCTCGCTCCTCTCCACACGGAAATCGGCCCCAATTTTAAAAATCGCAGAGACTGGCAAGGCTGTAAAGGCACTGGGCAATGCTGCAAATCCATTGGGCAAGGCTGCAAAGGCACTGGGCAAGGCTGCAAAGGCACTGGGCAAGGCTGCAGATGGACACTGGGCAAGGCTGCAGATGGACACTGGGCAAGGCTGCAGATGGACACTGGGCAAGGCTGCAGATGGACACTGGGCAAGGCTGCAGATGGACACTGGACAAGGCTGCAATGATGGACACCGGGCAAGGCTGCAGATGGACACTGGGCAAGGCTGCAGATGGACACTGGGCAAGGCTGCAGATGGACACTGGGCAAGGCTGCAATGATGAACAAGGCTGCATTTAAATGTAAGTTTTTTTCCTTGAACTTCCCTCCTAAAAGTTTTTTTCCTTAAAATTCCCTCCTAAACTTGGGGTGCGTGTTTTACGCCGGCGCGTGTTATACGCCGATAAATACGGTGTATGTAGCGGGTGTCAAAATTAGAAGGGCATATCTGGGCCATAGTTGGCACAGATACATTGATTTTTTGGGATTTATGGACACTTTGGAGTGTGGGAGTTATGAATGGTGTCATGTTCCCTGCGGTCCCTGTGCGGCGCTGTCACCTGGGACCGGGGTTGAACTGCCATTTTAAAACAGTGTTGGACTTTTTATGGTGTGGAACTCGTGTTACTGGCAGCTAAGTGTCCCTGTCCATGACAGTGACAATCATCCTCCACAGGAGAAGCTGAGGCTCCGGCCTAAAACGCAGACTTGAAAGTAAACGGTTTTGCTCATATCTCTGCATACTACATCAGAGAGCCGAGCTGGTGGTGTACATCTTCCCCCTTCTCCCAGATACCCCTAGACGAGTCATACAGCCATAAAGAGAGGGGAGAAGGTGGGTGAGGGCGCTACATATATATATATATATATATATATACACACACACACACACTCTAAATAAATGTAGTAGGGTAGTGGGTGGTGTCAGTATTTTTATTTATTTTTTGCATTATTTTTTACGATTTTATTCATATTTTTTATTATACAATTTTTTAGAAGCTTTGGTGAAATATCAGCAGGGGGAATCTGCGCTGCACAGGGTGATTAGGGTGTGACCAGGCACACCTGGCACACCCCCTGCGCACGCCCATGGTGGAGGATAAAACATATCAGGAGCGACTTCAGGAACTTAATATGTACAGTCTGGAAGAAAGTAGGTGAAACGAGAGACATGATTGAAACCTTTAAATACATCAAGGGGGTGAATAAGTTTCAGGAGGGCAGTCTTTTCAATATCAAACCAAAATCAAGAACACAGGGACATGACCTCAAACTAACTGGAGGAAAGTTCAAAACGAATCTTAGAAAGTATTTTACTGAAAGGGTAGTTGATGATTGGAATAAACTACCAACAGAGGCAGTGAGACAGTCAACAGTAAATGGCTTCAATGGTTAATGAAAAACAAAAACAAAAAACCCCCCAAAAAACAAAATAACAAATAAATAAATAAAATGGGCAGACTCGATGGACTACTCTGTCTTTTTCTGCCATCACTTTTCTATGTTTCTAACAACAGTGCTAGGTTCTGTGAGACCTGCAGAGTTTATATCCGACTGCCCCAGAAGTACATTGGGAGCTATACTATCCCCAAAAATGCTTTTCAAAACGTGGAAGAAAGTCCGAATGATGGAGGTTTGCTGCTGAGGCAAAATAACATTTTACTGCTGTAAATATGTTAAGGTTATCATGTCCAGGGCTGGCTTTAACGTGATATTGGACTATAAAGGGTTTCTGATACTAATAATTGCCTTCCCTAGAACAAGTGTGCAAAGTGAGAGTTCAGACGCTTCAATTCTCATTGGCTGCATGCTTGTTCCACGTCAGTGACTCCTATATTTCTATCCTCTTATCTTCAACATAGGTTACTAATAGCAAGTAATGTAAAGGTTACTTTACCTGCGCATGAAGAAATATCATAGAGAAAATTCAATATTTAATTCTCCAGTATTTTAACCACTTAACAACCACCTGCCGACAAATAACGTCGACAAGGTGGTTGCTTAACTCTGGGAGGACGTTATATAACGTCCTCCCAGAATCGCGCTCCCGCGCGCCCCCTGGGGCGCGCACACGGGAAACTCCGTGACCGCCGCGTCCAGAGGACCCGGCGGATCACGAATCGCGGTAAATCGCCGCTGATAGCGGCCGTTTACCACGTGATCGCTCCGTCAAATGACGGAGCAATCACTTGTAAACAGACCGGCGTCATTTGATGACGCCGGTTCCTCCCTCCCCTCTCTGTACCGATCGGTACAGTGTGAGAGGGGAGGGGGAGGGAGCGGATGGCAGCAGCAGCACTGTGGGCTGGATCTGTGACAATTGCAGTCACAGATCCATCCATCCATCCCTGCTCAGCCATCCCTGTGCTATACCCTGCCAATACTCTGCAATACACCCTGCCAATACTCTGCAAAATACCCTGCCAATACTCTGCAATACCCTGGTGCAATACTCTGCAATACCCTGGTGCAATACTCTGCAATACCCTGGTGCAATACTCTGCAATGCCCTGGTGCAATACTCTGCAATACCCTGCGAAATACTCTGCAATACCCTGCGAAATACTCTGCAATACCCTGGTGCAGGTGCAATACTCTGCAATACCCTGGTGCAATACTCTGCAATACCCTGGTGCAATACTCTGCAATACCCTGGTGCAATACTCTGCAATACCCTGCACAATACTCTGCAATACCCTGCAAAATACTCTGCAATACCCTGCAAAATACTCTGCAATACCCTGCAAAATACTCTGCAATACCCTGCGCAATACTCTGCAAAATACTCTGCAATACCCTGCACAATACTCTGCAATACCCTGCACAATACTCTGCAATACCCGCACAATACTCTGCAATACCCGCCACAATACTCTGCAATACCCGCCACAATACTCTGCAATACCCTCCACAATACTCTGCAATACCCTCCACAATACTCTGCAATACCCTCCACAATACCCTGTGCAATACCCTCCACAATACCCTGTGCAATACCCGTGCAATACCCTGCCATACACCGCAATACCCTGCCATACACCGCAATACCCTGCCATAGTCCGCAATACTCCGCAATGCCCTGCAATACTCCGCAATGCCCGGCAATACTCCGCAATGCCCGGCAATACTCCGCAATGCCCGGCAATACTCCGCAATGCCCGGCAATACTCCGCAATGCCCGGCAATACTCTGCAATAACCACTTCCCGCCCTCCGGCCGTCATATGACGTCCTTGACTTTGTGCGGGGATATCTGAATGATGGGAGCAGCTACAGGCATCATTCAGATATTAGCTTTTTCAGCCGGCGATTCCCTACACCATAAGAACAATCATAGCGGCTGTTCCGCCGCTTGATCATTCTTACGGGAGGCGAGAGGGGATGTCCCCCCCCCCCCGCCGCCCTCCGGTGCTTCTACCGACTCACCGCTACGATCAAAGCCAGGATTGTTGTTTTGTTTTTTTTTGTATTTTTTTCAGGCTTCCCAGCCTAGAGGTGAGATGTGGGGTCTTATTGACACCCCCCCCCCCATATCTCACTGTAAAGAGGACCTGTCATGCCATATTCCTATTACAAGGGATGTTTACGTTCCTTGTAATAGGTATAAAAGTGATCAAAAAAATGTTTAGGGCGGAAAAACATGTCAAACTAAAATAAATAAAGTAAAATGAAGAATAAATATTTTTTTTTTTTAAAGCGCCCCTGTCCCGGTGAGCTCGCATACAGAAGCGAACGCATACGTAAGTCCCGCCCACATATGAAAACGGTTTTCAAACCACACATGTGAGGTATCTCTGCGAACGTTAGAGCGAGAGCAATCATTTTGGCCCTAGACCTCCTCTGTAACTCAAAACATGTAACCAGTAAAAATATTTAAAGCGTTGCCTATGGGGATTTTTTAAGTAGCGAAGTTTGGCGCCATTCCACGAGTGTGTGCAATTTTTAAGGGCGACATGTTAGGTATCTATTTACTCGGCGTAACTTCATCTTTCACATTATGCAAAAACATTGGGCTAACTTTACTGTTTTTTTTTTTTTTTAAGCACAAAACATTTTTTTTCCGTAAAAAACGCGTTAAAAAAATTGCTAAAAAAACATATATAATGTTTTGGGGTTCTATGTAATTTTCTAGCAAATAAATGATGATTTTTACATGTAGGAGAGAAATGTCAGAATTGGCCTTGGTGCTCCAGAACGCTTGAAGGTGCTCCCTGCATGTTGGGCCTCTGTATGTGGCCACGCTGTGTAAAAGTCTCACACATGTGGTATCGCCATACTCGGGAGTAATAGCAGAATGTGTTTTGGGGTGTAATTTGTGGAATGCATATGCTGTGTGTGAGAAATAACCTGCTAATATGACAATTTTGTGAAAAAAAAAAAAGAGAAAAAAAAATCTTGATTTTGCAAAGAATTGTGGGAAAAAATGACATCTTCAAAAAACTCACAATGCCTCTTTCTGAATACCTTGGAATGTCTTCTTTCCAAAAAGGGGTCATTTGGGGGGTATTTGTACTTTTCTGGCATGTTAGGGTCTCAAGAATTGAGATAGGCCGTCAGTACTTCAGGTGTGATCAATTTTCAGATATTGGCACCATAGCTTGTGGACTCTATAACTTTCACAAAGACCAAATAATATCCACCAATTTGTACTTATTTTTACCAAAGATATGTAGCAGTATAAATTTTGGCCAAAATTTATGAAGAAAAAATAGTAATTTGCAAAATTTTATAACAGAAACGAAAAAAAAATCATTTTTTTACAAAATTTTCAGTCTTTTTTCTCTTATAGCGCAAAAAATAAAAAAAACAACAGTGATTAAATACCACCAAAAGAAAGCTCTATTTGTGTGAAAAAAAGGACAAAAATTTCATATGGGTACAGTGTTGTATGACTGAGTAATTGTCATTCAAATTGTGAGAGCACCGAAAGCTGAAAATTGGTCTGGTTATTAAGGGGGTTTAAGTGCCCAGTGGTCAAGTGGTTAAAAGAACAACTATGAAGGTATTTCGTAAGGATTACTTTATACAAACAATTTAATAAGTATAGACTTTGCCACCTGCTCACATATCATAAGGATGTAAATATAGCATACAAATGCTCTCCATTTTTCATTTCTCCTGAACAAGCAGCACAATCATTTTTTGCTGTTCCCATGTGTACCAGACTGAGATTAGTTTGGTGAGCAGTCTGCCAACAGTTCAAGGAGGTACAGATGGTGTAACTACAGGATTTGTTTATGGCTAGATGACAAATGAGATAATATACCTTTTATGAAAAATTGCCAACATTGTTGATTTTATTTTTTATTTTTAACATAAACCCATAGTTTAAACAATATAAGCTCTTATTTTCATCTAGTAAGTTGCTTCCAAATGATGTGACAAGAGAACAAAGTTACACAGCTGAATGGAAAATTATCCGCCGCTTTTTTGAATATCCAGTACTGTGTAAACGTGTATGTAAAGTAAAAAATGTTTGTACATCTCTCTAGTACATGCACAATACATTTTGACTCTTTAAAAACAAAGTACGAAAAAAAAATACCTGTGGACCCTGCCACAAATTCAGAGAGTTTGTAACTTAATTTCTGAGTTCACAATACAGTGCTTCTGCTGCCCTGAAATCCCAAGCACATCCATGTTTGTTTTTTCATAAAATACAGTTTTTCGCCTTTTAATCCCCTTTTGAATCTCAGTGCTGCTGATCTGCCATTGGCTGAGAGCGCTGATTGGGAATCGGCCTCGCCCTTGCCTATATAACAGCTGTCACAGCCAAAAGACAACAGTCGGCAGGACGCCTTCCATCGAGGTGGAGCTTTTTTTTTCTATTCTTTGGGTCCATCGGGGCACCACGATTTAAGATGGATGGACATCGCGGGCAATTTTTTTATTTTTTTTTAATAAAGGAATTGTCAAAACCTCTACTGTCATTTTTACTTTTTTGACACTTTTTTTGGTGAATGGGTAGGGGTACAATGTGCCCCATACCCATTCACATAGGGGGGCCGGGATCTGGGGGCCCCCTTTTTAAAGGGGGCTTCCAGATTCCGATAAGCCCCCTGCCTGCAGACCCCCACAACCACTGGGCAAGGGTTGTGGGGATGAGGCCCTTGTCCCCATCAACATGGGGACAAGGTGCTTTGGGGGGACCCCAAAGCACCCTCCCCGCATTGAGTGCAAGTGGCCTGGTATGGTTCAAGAGCTTGTTCATCCCCCCTTTCCTGGCCTGCCATGGATGCTTGCTCGGATAAGGGTCTGGTATAGATTTTGGGGGGACCCCCCCCACGCCATTTTTTTTTACATTTTGGCATGGAGTTTCCCTTAATATCCATACCAGACCTGAAGGGCCTGCTATGGACTGGGAGGGGACCGCACACCAGTTTTTTCAATGGTTTTTTATCTATATTGCCGGGAGCCGACAATACAATACAGCCGTGGGCAATTTTAAATAAAAATGTTTCCTTTAGAAATATATATTTGCTGCAGTACTGTAATAAACACCGGAAAGATGCGCTACTTTACAGGCAGACTAAGGGGACCCCCATGCACAATATTTAAAGGAATATTTAATTTTTATTGTTTCACTTTAAGCATTAGTAAAATCACGGTTCCTGAAAAAACTGTTGTTTTTAAAACTTATTTTCGCATTGATACATGTCCCCTGGGGCAGTACCCGGGTCCCCATACACTTTTTATGGCAATTCCTTGCATAAAAGCCTTTCAAATGAGCACTTTTGATTTTTCATATTCGTGTCCCATAGACTTTAAGGGTGCTCGCATGTTTTTGTCTGTTCACATGTTATGGTGCTGTGACAGAGCATCCCAGAGAGAGCCTGGGAAAGTCCTATTCGGGGTTTATACATCTCCCAGGCTCCTCTCATATACATTCAGGGATCTCTGAGCCAGGGTCCAGTTCAGGTGTTGGTTCTCTCCCACAGGTTAATTAAAAGCTCACCTGAGCAGACAGCTTTTGCTCAGCCTGGGAAACACAGACAACGTTGGTTTGTGAGAGCAAGAAGGTTGGTAAAACTTGTTACTCTGTGTAATGTGGAAGCTGACAAGCGTTAGGCTTGTCCAGCCTGGTAGTGAGGGCCTGTACATACTGTGTAGTTAGAGCCGAGACACGGCTAGGCTTTTGTTTAGCTATTTTTCCTTCTGTTTGTTTTCAGCACACTGTACAGCACCTGTCATTAGACTTTGTATATAGCACCAATAAACAACACTGTTTTCACTGATCCAATGGACTTGGTATCTGTGCCTGCTCATCCCAGGGAGTTTTTGTACCCGCTACCTGCCCCCCAGGTTACATATGGTGGAGAATGCGGGCAGCTGTAGTAAGTTACTACTTAAAAGGCCAGTACCTAAAGTGACAACATGGAGGACCTCCTCAAACAAATGGTGTTGGCAAATGCCGCGTTGCAGCAAGCAAATGCTGCACAACAGCAAACTAACGCTGCATGGCAGCAAGCAAACGCTACACAACAGCAAACTAACGCTGAATTGCGGCAAGCAAACGCTGCACAACAGCAAGCCAACGCTATCGCACAGGAGCAAACCAAGGTGCTGTTCCAACAGATTGGTGCTGTACAGGAGCAATCGCAGAGGCTGTTTGAACAGCTTGCCACTGCTGCAAAAGCGGATAGGAAAACCCTTACTGAGGTTTTGGAGACGCTAGCACAGGGGTCACCTGCGATAATGAAGGATATTGGAGACAAGCCCTCAACCATCCATGTGGGTCGCTTTCTTTCAAAGATGACGGCAGATGATGATCCAGAGGCTTTCCTACTAACATTTGAACGGACCGCTGAGAGGGAAGGTTGGCTCCAAACCCAGTGGGCAGGACTGATCGCCCCCTTACTTTCTGGAGAAGCGCAGAAGGCCTACTATGATCTGGAGTCAGCAGAAGCGGGAGATTATGAGAAGGTCAAGCGGGAAATCCTGGCACGACTTGGCGTTACCTTGGCTGTTCGAGCTCAGCGGGTCCACAGCTGGTTCTTCCAAGAAAAGAGGCCCCCAAGATCGCAGATGTTTGATCTGATCCACCTGGTGCGGAAATGGCTACAGCCGGAGTCCCTGTCTGCGCCACAAATAGTGGAGCGTGTGGTCATGGACCAATTCCTGAGGTCACTGCCAATTCCCCTGCAGAAGTGGGTGAGTCAAGGAGACCCCAAGTCAGCAGACAACCTGGTGGAGCTCGATGAGAGGTACTTTGCTGCAGAGAACCTGGTCACCACCCCTACAGCCGCACGGACTTTCCATCCAAAACCACGGTCTCCCCAGGCAACCGGTAAGACTGTTCCAGGGGAAGTGGGTGGTAAGCATGGCAAGGAAATTGGGGGGAGGAATTTTGGTGCCAGGACTGAAGTTTGGCGGCCCAAGCAAGGGAAGCCACTGCCTGTCAGCAAACCAGATTGGGGAAACATCAGGTGTTTTCGTTGCCAAGAACTGGGACATGTTGCAGCAAACTGTCCATTAACAGATGAACCAATGCAGTGTGATCTATCTTTTAGAAGGCAGTCTATGTTTGCTGCCGTTTCATGCGCTGCAGTGCCAAATGTGGGGAAACACATGTGTCAAGTGACTATTAATAATAAGCCTATTACGGCCTTGCTGGACTCAGGAAGTCTAGTTACTTTGGTTACAGCTGAGATGGTTGAAACTGTGAATTTTCATGCAAAAAAAGTTGCTGTGATCTGTGTACATGGGGATACCCGCGAGTATCCAATAGCCACTGTTCAGTTTAAAACTGGCTTAGGTACGGTGACCCATTCGGTCGGACTGGTGCCCCACTTGGTGCACGAGGCTATCATTGGTAGGGACTTCCCTAAGTTTTGGGAACTGTGGGATTGTCCCGACCCAGTCGCAGTACCTAACTCAGTCGCAGAGCCAGAACTCATGGCCATTACTGACCTTGTGAGTTCAGGGGACTCCTCTCAGGGCTCTCCGGGTGATCCTTTCTCAGTTATGGCAGGAGAGCTGGGGGAGCCTGAAGAAGTCCCCACAACCAGTAGAGCTGGACAGCCGTCTGCTGAATCTGAGCCTACGTTAGAGTTTACCGATCTAAATGTGCACAAGGAAAATTTTGGTACGGAACAGAGAAAAGACCCTACCCTTGCCAGGGCCTGGGAAAATGTGGTGGTGGTTGATGGGGTACCTGTCGAACCGGGGGACGGGCCCTGTTTTCCATATTTCTGCAGCAATGAGGATTTACTGTATCGTGTATGTAAAACTAATGATGAAGTGGTTGAACAGTTGGTAGTCCCTAAGCTATACAGACGGGTGGTGTTGGAACTTGCCCATGGGCATTTGCTAGGAGGCCATTTAGGGGTTGAGAAAACCACTGAAAGGGTGTTGCGCAGGTTTTACTGGCCTGGGATATGGAAAAATATCGAGAATTATTGTCAATCCTGTCCTATATGTCAGATGTCAGCCCCCCAACCCCACTTTCGAAGTCCGTTAGTGCCCTTGCCCATTATTGAAGTGCCCTTTGAAAGGATTGCCATGGACCTGGTGGGTCCACTCCCCAAATCTGCCCGCGGTCATCAACATATCCTCGTGATCATGGATTACGCTACCCGTTACCCCGAGGCCGTTCCCTTACGCACTGCATCTGCTAAAAACATTGCCAAAGAGTTGTTTATGGTGTTCAGTCGGGTTGGCATCCCGAAAGAAGTCCTTACAGACCAAGGTACCTCATTCATGTCACGAATAACTAGGGAGCTCTGCAAGTTATTTAAGGTGACGCAGTTGCGTACCTCAGTGTACCATCCTCAAACGGATGGCTTGGTGGAACGCTTCAATAAGACATTAAAGAGTATGTTAAAAAAGGTTGTTGATAAGGATGGGAAAAACTGGGACTTCCTGATACCTTACTTGATGTTCGCCATCAGGGAAGTTCCCCAGTCCTCTACGGGGTACTCTCCATTTGAGCTGCTTTATGGGAGACACCCTCGGGGACTCTTAGACATAGCCAAGGAAACTTGGGAGGGGGAGCAGACACCTCACAAAAGTGTTATTGAGCATATCGCTCAAATGCAGGATAGGATTGCAGCAATCATGCCGGTAGTAAAAGAACATTTACTGCAGGCCCAAGCCGCCCAACAGAGGATATACAACAGGGGGGCCCAACTTCGTGTTTTCTCACCTGGTGACCGGGTCCTCGTGTTAGTTCCCACTGTTGAGAGCAAATTCCTGGCTAAGTGGCAGGGACCCTTTGAAGTAATTGAAAGAGTTGGGGAGGTCAATTACAAGGTGTATCAACCAGGTAAAAGGAAGCCCGAACAGATTTACCACATAAACCTGTTAAAGCCCTGGAAGGATAGACTGGCATTAACTGCCAGGTCTCTCCCGGTAACCCTTAAGGGTACTGAATCCCCTCTGATCCCTGAGGTCACGATTCCAGACACCCTGTCATGTTCCCAGAAACAGGAAGCTAGAGAGTTCCTGATAAGGAATAAAGAGAAATTTTCAGAGTTGCCGGGCACGACTTCAGCAGTTCAGCATGATATTGTTACTGAACCTGGGGTCCGTGTCAAGCTCAAACCATACCGAATTCCCGAAGCTAGAAGAAAGGACATCAGTGAGGAAGTTAAAAGGATGTTGGAGCTAGATGTTATTGAGGAATCCAATAGTGACTGGTCTAGCCCCATTGTATTAGTCCCAAAACCGGATGGCACTTGGAGGTTTTGTAACGACTTCAGGAAGCTTAATGCGGTAACAAAGTTTGACACATACCCAATGCCCAGGGTAGACGAGCTTATAGACCGACTTGGCAAGGCCCGTTATCTGACCACTTTGGACTTGACCAAAGGATATTGGCAAATACCCCTGACTGGTAGGGCCAAAGAAAAGACTGCATTTGTGACCCCAGAGGGGTCGTTTCAGTATAAGAAAATGCCTTTTGGGTTGCAAAATGCCCCTGCAACATTTC
Organism: Rana muscosa; assembly: GCA_029206835.1. Lineage (NCBI taxonomy): Eukaryota > Metazoa > Chordata > Amphibia > Anura > Ranidae > Rana > Rana muscosa. The sequence goes on from CM055123.1 coordinate 189,716,980, forward strand.
AGAGGGCTATGGACAGGACCCTAAGACCTCACCGACAGTATGCTGCAGCCTATCTGGACGACATAGTGGTGCATAGCACTGACTGGGAGTCTCACTTGCCCCGTGTCCAGGCTGTCCTGGATTCCCTTTTCAAAGAAGGGTTTACGGCAAATCCCAAAAAATGTGCCATTGGGCTAGAGGAAGCCAGGTATTTGGGCTACACTATTGGCCGGGGTGTCATAAAGCCCCAGGTGAATAAAATAGAAGCCATCCAGGAGTGGCCACGTCCTGCAAACAAGAAGCAGGTCAGGGCCATTCTTGGCATTGCGGGGTACTATAGAAGATTCATCCCAAATTTCGCAACTATAGCTGCCCCACTGACAGACCTTACAAAAGGGAAAGCCTCCGTAATGGTGAAATGGTCTCCAGTAGCAGAAGAGTCTTTTCAAGTACTGAAGAAGGCTCTTTGTGCACAGCCAATCCTATACTCCCCCGATTTCTCCAAAAACTTTTTGGTCCAGACGGATGCATCTGATGTGGGTATCGGGGCAGTACTTTCACAGGTACACAATGGGGAAGAACACCCTGTGGTGTACTTAAGCAGAAAGCTCAATGACCATGAAAAGAAGTACGCAGTCATTGAAAAGGAGTGTCTGGCCATAAAGTGGGCCGTGGACGCGCTCAGGTACTACTTGTTGGGGCGCCAGTTTGAGTTGATAACTGACCATGCTCCCCTGAAATGGATGGCCCAAAAGAAGGAGACTAATAGGCGGGTGAACCGGTGGTTTTTGGCCCTACAAGACTACGCCTTTACAGTAAAACACAGGCCAGGTGTTGAGATGGGGAATGTAGATGCCCTCTCCCGTGTTCACTCCTGTTGGGCTACAGGTGTTCCAACCCTGGGGTTGAAACAAGGGGGGAGGATGTGTGACAGAGCATCCCAGAGAGAGCCTGGGAAAGTCCTATTCGGGGTTTATACATCTCCCAGGCTCCTCTCATATACATTCAGGGATCTCTGAGCCAGGGTCCAGTTCAGGTGTTGGTTCTCTCCCACAGGTTAATTAAAAGCTCACCTGAGCAGACAGCTTTTGCTCAGCCTGGGAAACACAGACAACGTTGGTTTGTGAGAGCAAGAAGGTTGGTAAAACTTGTTACTCTGTGTAATGTGGAAGCTGACAAGCGTTAGGCTTGTCCAGCCTGGTAGTGAGGGCCTGTACATACTGTGTAGTTAGAGCCGAGACACGGCTAGGCTTTTGTTTAGCTATTTTTCCTTCTGTTTGTTTTCAGCACACTGTACAGCACCTGTCATTAGACTTTGTATATAGCACCAATAAACAACACTGTTTTCACTGATCCAATGGACTTGGTATCTGTGCCTGCTCATCCCAGGGAGTTTTTGTACCCGCTACCTGCCCCCCAGGTTACAGTGCGAACCGAACCGGGGGGGTGTTCGGCTCATCCCTATTGAGGAGATTTCACTTCACTTCCTGCCCCATAACCAAAACAGGGAATGAAAGGAAATTGCTCCAAAATGAGGAAATTCCTGGTTGTTCTCAGGGTGACCAGAATTAGTGTCCCCTCTATCATTGTTTTGGGGACAACCAAATTACATATTCAGTGATATTGGTAAACATGACAAACAGGGGAGGTGAATCTCGCTAATGAGGGCACAGACAGCAATAAACCTGACAGGTGTGCTATTCCTTCTCCACTCTATCCAAAACTAAAATATAAGTTTGCCTTTAGTTATACTTTAAGACAATTGCAATGCTTTTCAGCATTACCAGTTACCAAATGAGTTTCCATATTGTGCTCTAAATAGCAAGCAAAACATTTATAATTTTTATTTTCCTTGTTAGCCATTGGCCCTTGGCACACACAGGTGATGGAAAGGATAAGGTAGAAAAACACTTTGGAGGGATAAAACTGCATGCTAAATACATTGACACAGCGTACCTGGCTTTCACTGTTTTCATGACTATCTAATATAATATTCTGACGTGAACTATCAATTTACAAACTGCTTTGGCACGTTTAAGTGCCTACAAGTTCTCTGCAGAGACTCTTCTCTTTTTCAAAAAGTGCACTGAGACATTTCAGAACTGCTTGAATTACTCCTAAGGCTGCACTTGTTTAAGGTGTTAATTTCAAATGGAACAAGATCTGAACAGAGAGCTTGGATGTGTTTCAAAGTAAGAAAGCAAAGAACTGGTTAGAGAATTCACTGTAGGTTCTGCTTGTCCCAGTTCTGCCATACAAAGCTTACTCTGGTATTTTTCAGTAAGTTGTACATTCTTAAATATCCACTGGGCATGAAAATACAAAAAATGACCATTGATCATAGATTTAAGTGTTTTACCATGCAAGCACACATCTTCACATTGCTGCATTGTTCAATAGGGCAAATTCCTTGGAAATTTGGGTAACTATATGCCAAAAGAAATAGTAGATTACATTTCTGACAGTGAATAAAAGTTTGCTAATGCTGGCTAAATATGGAGCTAGATTGTTGCACAATAGAAATGTTTTTAGTGCAATCAGGCAAACATTTCACTGTGTATGGGCACTAGCATGGGCAGCAGAGGCTCAGTTGTACTACGGCAGGAGATCCAGTGGATTGGACATTTTTTATTTAAATGTATTCATTTGTCACTACCTTTGGGGGAGGGGGGGTGAAGGAGGAAACCCCTGCAAGCTTGCATTATGACAATAACAGTGACGGCCACTCCTAATCCATGCGCCCGGCCCCTAATAGACATGCAGGGCGCCGGACGCATGGTTTTCAATGTTGTTTTTTTTAACCACATGATTAGAGCCTGAGGCTCTAATTGGGTTCAAAAAAGGGTGGGCTCAGGGTACAGAGCACTGCACCGTGTGTCCAACCAGTTGTGTGACAATAGCAAATTAATATTCGCTATTGTCTTCCTGCTTCTGCCCCCCGGCCAATCAGGAAGCGGGTCTTAATATCTTTTTGGCCGGGAGGAGAAGCGACTGTATTGGCCGCTGAGGAGGAAGCCACGAGGAGGAGGAGACGCAGGGGGAAGCCGAAGTTGCCTGTGACCTAGATGGGGTAAGTGCGGGGTTGGTGGGCAGACGGGCGAGTGACGGGGGTGGTGTTTGGTTTACCAAGCGACAGGGGGGGTGGGGGGTTTGAGTGATGGATGGATAGACCGACTGACCGAATGGGGGGGTAGTTTCTTTACCCCCCAAAAAATGGAGCACCAGCCGCCACTGGACAATACCATGCTCAAGTCAAAGAATTTATAAGTAGACCCTTATCAATCTTTATTAGAAAAGCTAAAACATTTAGATTTTGGTTGTGGGGGTAGCATTTGTTATTGAAGAAATGTTAAAGAGTGTGTCAAGTCAAAACATTTGCCTCTCTAAATGATCTTCTAACATTTTATCAGACAGAAAGTGAGGGTAGTCTTTAAATGCAACACAAACATAAAAAAACTAGTTGTAGAGGTTTAGATCCCCTGCCGGATTTTCATTTCTGTCCCTATTGTAGGTTCTCCCTCACTGTGTGTGTGATAAAACTGTTGTCAACTGGACAAAAAAACGAGGGGAAATCTCTCAGATTGCAGTAAAGGTGGGAAAGAATTTTTATTAGTTCAAATGTAAAGTTACAATACAGAGCTGATGAAATCAATCGACAATAAATCTGGAGATATTCATAAAATATCAAGTGGTAACGTTAAATAGGAGAATGATATGGTATAGGTCACATATAGAATAGAAATAATGATATTCTTGAAATAGAGTGTAGTACAATGAAGAGTGTACAAATAATTTTTATCAGTTTTTGCTGCACATTAAAAGAAAGAGAACTATATTACACGCAGAGAATAACCCACGAAAAGTGATGTTTATGGTAAATTCCAGTATGACCATTTTTTATTGTAGATATGAAGGCTGTCGTGTAAGGTGTGGTAGATTCTTTCGGAAAGTTTAAGCATTTCCATCCTAGCTAGAACCTGTGGGCATAATAGGTTGTTGGATCTCCAGTTAAAGGCAATCATCCATTGAATGGAGTTACATAGTGGGTGGAATAATCTGTTACAGGGTGTAGGTATATTAGGTATGTTTGCGTAGAGAAGACAAATTTGTGGAGTGGGAACAATTTTCTGTTTGGATGTCTTCTCAATTCTGTCCACTGCAGTATGCCAGATCGGTTCAAGGTATTTACAGCTCAAGAACATGTGTAGAAATGTGCCAGGTTCAGAGCAGCCCCTAAAACAATTTGGGGAAGCTGTAGGAGTCTGGAGAACAGCTTCACCAGGGTTTACCTGAAAGAGATAGCTCTGTTACTTTTGCAGAGTTTATCCGACATGGTGTGCCACCCTTCCGTAGAGACGGAACAATCCAACTCAGATTCCCAGTAAAGCATTGGTCCAGACATCTTGCATTGTAAAGTTATTGAAATAGTTGTATAGCTGTGAGATCAGACCTCTGTCTCTCGACGAGGATATGCATATTTGTTCAAAAGGTGTACTTGGAAGATGAATAGAATAGCGAGTAATGCTCTGCATAAAAGGATCGAATTAGTGTATAATGCGGGTATTCAGATGATGGAAGATTATATTTAGATTGGAGCGCAGAGAATGAGGGGAAGTCTGACCTAATTTGTAAAGATCTCAGTGTAGTTATGTTATTATTTATCCAGAGGGAGAATAGAGCACTATTACTATAGGCTAAGTTAAATCTAGAATTACCTAGGAAGGAGGCTAATGGTGGGATGGTAGAGGAGAGTTTAAAGGTACCATTGATTTTAAGCCATAGTTGATAAAAGTGTGCAACTATTGTGTTATATTTAAGGAGAGTGCGATGGGAGTTTAGGTTGGACCACAGGATTCCTTGTAGATATAATGGGAGATTGAAGTGGATTCAAACTGTTTCAAGAGTATCACTTTAACACACATCCATCTAAAAAGTAAGAGATTATAGCCTCTAGTATGGTGGTCACTAGACAATAAATGACTTAAAATATAACTAGATATCATGTAACTACATTTTGGGCTAAGCCCCTTGAATTAGCCAGGCAGCCAGCTCTGTGGGCTGGCTGAGGCGGCTATCTGGACAGAATGCTGTGTAGACCACCAGTGCCTATGCTCTCACTCTCAAAAATTCCAAAATTGTATATTGATACATTGAGGATTATAAGAGATATGTAGGGGTTGTTTGTCATTGATCAATGATCACCAAAGTCAGAGAGAAGTCTGCAATTGGTGCTGCCACATTTCTCTTCTGATGTGTCATTGATGAAATAATAATGGCTAGCCTTCATGGGTCTGAGACTTAAATCTTGCAGTACCAACAATTTAGGACATATTCTTATAATGACGTGATAGTGCTATGGGCTAATAGCTTCAGGCAATTCCCCAATTTGGGTAAGCTTTTACAAGCCTGATAAAGTCAGATAATAAAGATTCCTTTACACATTTTACAAAAATGATAGCCAGCTAAAATAATTTTGAACAAAATATACACATATAATCATTTGTGATTTAAGAAAACATGTTTGATTGAAATATTTGTTCAAACTACACAAATTCTGTCAATAGAGACATACCTCAGAATGTCTTTGAGAAAAGTTCAAGGTGTAAGTCATTAAACTCACTGTGATATAAGCAAGATGTTTTAAATAGATGAAATTTTATTCATAATTTTCTAAACATCTGGTTTCAAATTCATGCTAGGAATGCCATCATCATGTACAGCAAGACAACTCGATGTTGTAAATATTATACATAAACTGAAAAAAAAGAATCTTAGCAATACCTGTGGGAGCAAAATAGTTTCCATAGCAAACCTCAGACAGACTTCCTCTCCAGCGTTGTCTATGATATTCATTTTCAGCTCCCCCAAATGAATTAAGAAACAACATTTATCTATTCTTGAGTACAGTTAGTACAGTGTGGTCACCTGTAGAAACATAAATACTATTGTTGGTCTGATTTATAAAAAGCAGAATAAAGTAAGAAATTGAGGGTTGCCAATATTGATAATATCTCATTCTAACCTGCTCTTGGAAAATGACAGCTGGCATCTTATTGGCTACTACAGGGAACAAATCTACAACTATTAGTGTCTTTTGAAGCTTGAATCAGCCTCTATTAGAAAAAAGTACATAATAAATGACTGTGTACATAATCTATAAACAGCAGAGATACCAAAGTTGTCACTTTCTCTAATGCCGCGTACACACGGACAAGAAAAGTCTGATGTGAGCTTTTGGTCGGAAATTCCGACCGTGTGTAGGCTCCATCGGAATTTTTCTGTCAGAATTTCCGCCAAGAAAAAATTTGAGAGCTGGTTCTCAAATTTTCCAACAAGAAAAATTCTTGGAGGAAATTCCGATCATCTGTATGCAATTTCGACGCGCATAAAACCACGCATGCTCAGAATCAAGCAGAAGAGCCGAACTGCCTATTGAACTTCATTGATCTCAGGTCGTCGTACGTCTTGTACATTACTGCGTTCTTGACGGTCGGAATATCCGACAAGATTTGTGTGACTGTGTGTATGCAACACAAGTTTGAGCCAACATTCCGTCGGAAAAAAATCCACGGTTTTCTTGTCGGAATTTCCGATCATGTGCATGCGGCATCAGACTCACAAGAATTCTCAAAAAAAAAAAAAAAAACAGCCTGTCTGTAAAAAAAACAGTACTAAAGTCAACATTAGCGGGTCACTTTGCCACCAGAACTATTTTTTCATTCTTGAGAATCCCAGTAGTGAGACATCTACACTTGGGTCTTCAGATATGACCAACTATTACAACTATATTAAGGAGGTCCGTCTCTCCCTGTTGGATTTTAATTTTATTTTTGTTTTGTGGAGCATGCAAACAGGAGGAGAGGAAACACCCAGAAACATCCCAGATGGTGAAATAAGAGAAAGACTCCAAGGTGAAATTGAGGTTTGAACATGATGGTGTTCAGATCACAATACCGAGGTCTCCACGGTATAAAAGAAGGAAGGGAATGATTCAGCACAAACTGGCATAAAATTAACAAAACATGTAATAGATGGCATGATAATATTTAGAAACTAAGAAACTGGCCATCTGCATTGGGGTTGATTTACTAAAAATAAATAGGCTGTTAATTTTGCAAGGGAACTTTCTCCAGAGCTTAGGGAATGAGGCGAGGCTCTGCTGACCTCCATCATCCAGTCATGTGCAAACAAAAGTTCTGTTTTCTGTATTGTTTTTTATTTTCCTTGCATGTAATTGGGTATTCTTTGCAAAGTAACACTTCTCCATGTTCACTAAGCTCTGTGGAAAATTCCTTGCAAGTGAACAGTCTATTTACCTTTAGTAAATCAACTCCATTGTATTTCAGTTTCTTTTTACATATATAAATACAGATATATTTTAAAACTTTAGAGTTATAGAAAACTTATTGTGATAGAAACATCAAGGCTGCCATTGCTGATCTTTCGTTCAGAAATGTTAAATAACTACTGTCATGCTAACCCCACTAGCTTCAATACCTTAAATAACTGACCTGAAACAAGTATAGAGATAAGGATGTCTGAAATTTTTGCTCAATATACTTCAAGGTTGACTGAGAAAGTATTTAACAGACTATTACCATATCTACCAGGCAACAAACATCAGGAGTTTAGCAATGGCAGCCCCCATGTTTCTTTCATGACAGGTCTACATTTAAATTAACATGGAAACTCTCATAGACTAGAATACAAAAGGAGGAATGAACATAGGGCGGGACTTTGTATGAAGTACACGGGCGCAAAATAAAAAGTTGGATAAAGGATAGTCTTTAATGGTTCAAATACTCATGTATTTAAAATGTCAACTAAATAGACTAGAGTTAGGACTGTTCTATAAAGAGGGGCCTTGATAAAGCAGCACATCTTTCACATATATTTGCAAATGTTGTGCAACCAAAAGTTCTGTTTAAAAAGAGAAATATGGCTTTAGGAAAAAAACAAACATTATACTCACCTAGGTGGATGCAGCATTGATCCGATACTGCATCTGTCCCCTGTTGATTCTGTAGTGAGAACTGAGTGATCAAATACAGCTGATCACTCACTTCTCCCCCTCCGCTCTGAGCAGAGAGCTGGCACTGTCAGTCAGTGGCTCTCTGCTCTCCCCTCCAGCGCTCACTGGAGCGCCAAGCTGTGGAGGGAGCGGGAGAGGCTGGCTCAGCCTCTCAGCAGGTCACTGAGGGGCTGACCCAGGTACTGGTTGAGGATTCTGGGTGGATTCCGATCATTTGGTCAGGATCTTTTCAGAGCCTGGACTGGTTGTGTGATGCCAGCTGACAGTGGGCTTCAGCCTGCTGTTGGTTGAAACCAGGTCACAAGAGTGCAGAACAAACTGCACCTTGATTTTAACCACTTGTCAACCGCACACCGTCAAATGATGGCGGACGGAAGACCCTGTTCTGGGCGGATGTCATATGACGTCACGCCTTCCAAAGCCACTAGGGGGGCGCGCGCGCACCATGTCACTGGGGACCGCTGGGCACCCGTGATTGCCCAGTAACTAAGCAGGACCGTGGATCTGTGTGTGTAAACACACAGATCCACGTCCTGTCAGGGAGAGGAGATCGATGGTGTGTCCCTTGTACAAAGGGACAACCATCGGTCACCTCCCCCAGTCAGTCCCCTCCCCCCACAGTAAGAATCACTCCCAGGGAACACATTTAACCCCTTGATCGCCCCCTAGTGTTAACCCCTTCCCTGCCAGTCATGTTTATACAGTAATTACCGTATTTATCGGCGTATAACACGCACCGGCGTATAACACGCACCCCAAGTTTAGGAGGGAATTTTAAGGAAAAAAACTTTTAGGAGGGAAATTCAAGGAAAAAAAACTTACATTTAAATGCAGCATGCAGCCTTGCCCAGTGTCCATCTGCAGCCTTGCCCAGTGTCCATCTGTCCATCTGCAGCCTTGCCCAGTGTCCATCTGTCCATCTGCAGCCTTGCCCAGTGTCCATCTGCAGCCTTGCCCAGTGTCCATCTGTCCATCTGCAGCCTTGCCCAGTGTATATCTGTCCATCTGCAGCCTTGCCCAGTGTCCATCTGTCCATCTGCAGCCTTGCCCAGTGCCTTTGCGATCTTGTCAGTCTCTGCGTTTTTTTAAATTTGGCGCCGATTTCTGTGGAGAGGAGCGAGCGGGGCCGAGTGTACTTCAGCTAGACTCGGCTCCTCTCGCAGTCCCGCCCATCTCCACTGACTGCGCCGCTGACGGAGAAAGCCGAGTGTACTTCGGCTAGACTCGGCTCCTCTCGCAGTCCCGCCCATCTCCACTGACTGCGCCGCTGACGGAGAAAGCCGAGTGTACTTCGGCTAGACTCGGCTCTTCTCACAGTCAGGGGCAGGACTGCGAGAGGAGCCGAGACTAGCCGAAGTACACTCGGCTTTCTCTATGTCAGCGGTGCAGTCAGAGATGGGCGGGACTGCGAGAGGAGCCGAGTAAAGCCGAGTGTACTTCGGCTTCGGCTCCGCTCGCTCCTCACGCTCGTTTTCAGCAGGGGAATTCGACGGAGTATCGGCGTATAACACGCACCCACGATTTTCCCCTGATTTTAAGGGGAAAAAAGTGCGTGTTATACGCCGATAAATACGGTAATACATTTTTATAGCACGGATCGCTGTATAAATGTGAATGGTCCCAAAAATGTGTCAAAGGTGTCCGATGTGTCCGCCGCAATATCGCAGTAACGATAAAAATCCCTGATCGCCGCCATTACTAGTAAAAAAATAAAATCATAAAAATGCTATAAATCTATCCCCTATTTTGTAGCTGCTATAACTTTTGCGCAAACCAATCAATATACGCTTATTGCCAAAAATATGTAGAAGAATACATATCGGCCTAAACTGAGGGAAAAAAATGGATATTTATTATAGAAAAAAGTAAAAAATATTGTGTTTTTTTTCAAACTTGTCGCTCTTCTCTTGTTTATAGCACAAAAAATAAAAACCGCAGAGGTGATCAAATACTACCAAAAGAAAGCTCTATTTGTGGGGAAAAAAGGACGCAAATTTTGTTTGTGTACAGCGTTGCACGACCGCACAATTGTCATTCAAAATGTGACAGCGCTGAAAGCTGAAAAATGGCTTGGGCAGGAAGGGGGTGAAAGTGCACTGTAGGCAAGTGGTTAAAGCTACAGTAGTTACAAATTGATGTGGTTGACATTGTTGTTTTTTTCTACTTTAAAGATCTGTAACTTTATTAAAACCCTTTGTACAAGAAGCACAAACTTTTCATAGGCTGAATTAAGATTGGTGCAGACATTCAGGGGCCCAGCAGAGAACATTTTCACAGGTGGCTGTGCAGAGCTGAGGAGGCCTTTCAGATGAAATCTTGCTGGATCCGGGACAGGTAAGTAAAAAAAAATAAAAGTAGCAATGCATAAACGACTGCAACTCTGTAATCATATTTACAACAGAAAATGTCAATAAAGAACACAACTGCAGATACAAACATAATGCTTTGCAAAATTCTAATAATTAATACCCTTTTTTGTGTCATCTGCAAACCACAGCAGTAGTTTTTTGTGCACCTGCAATAGATTCCTAAGCAAGTGAATATATTCTCAAACAGTAATCTCGCGTGGGCCAAATTTTACGCCTCCTTGACCAAACATTGCTTAGTCGCATACTTGAGGTTGGAAACATTTTGGTTGAAGCCTTTCGAAAAAAAAAAAAAATAGTTAAACCAATGAATTTACTCATGTTTAAATATTAGAAGTTGCCCCAGTTTACATTGTTCATCTTTTTAATGAACCCAGGTTTAAGAGCAGTAAATATTCATATTTTTTTTCTTGATGTGCCTTATGTTTTTGTTCATATTTTAAAATCCTATTACACATTACTTTGAAATACCAATGACATACTTGTGTTTGTGTTTCCTCCCAGTAGTCTGCATTTTGTAAAGAAATAGGCAAAGCGACAAAGTTTGAATTTGAGAACTAAACTGTAGAATCTGACTTTGCAGTCAACTATTTGTATAAGTGCTTAAAGCTGCTCTTAAACTCCCAATGAATATTGAGCTAGACAGACTGTAAAATGTTTTACATTCAGTAAAAAAATAAAAAATAATACACTAATAATGTAAATTATTAAATATTATTGGATAATTTAACAAAAGAAGTAAATATGACAGATAGATATTTGCTATTTTACACAAATTATCTTTCTGCTTATGAGAGTTTCCTCACGTGGTTTCCCAGAACTTTTTGTTACTGTAGTTTAAAGTAATGTTTTAGCTTCTTGGTCAACCCCTACTTTTCAAATAGCCCAGCCTTTTTGGCAACTGCCCAACTTGCTAGGTTACCAATCTGGGCCTGGTTAATAGTCATTAGCCAGTAGGGAGGAGCAAAGTGATTTTGGCAATACTACCAATAACAAGGACTTACCCATTTTGACATTGGTAAGATTTTGCAGAAGTAGAAATTCTGTTTCACTCACTGAGCTACTTAGGTGAAATTGACATTGAGAAAATGGGCAATCTCTTGAAAGTATCTCCTGTAACCTCAGAAACCATTTATATTCTATTGCACCATTAAAACCCACTAAAGCACATTAATTTGTCTTCCATTTTGATTGCAATGCATTTACCTAAAATGGCAAAATGTAGCTGTATCCTCCCATTTTCAAAAACAATTCTGGGAAATTAAAATGCATTTCAAATAGCCAACCTATATATTACACCAAGTCCAGCATACCCTTGATCACTGTAGACACTTGGTCAGATTTATGTGCAATAATAAATCATCAAGCATACAAACATGAATAATAATTAAAATGGAAAAAAAAAAGTAATTGCTGTTCTCGATGTTCTTTTACAAATGACCATCTAAATCATACTAAACCATCTCCCAAAATAGTATTTTACTTATTTACTTTTAATAACAACTCACTCAAGATCCTTCAATAACCTATCATGACATCAATGTAAAATAAATAAATAAATATAATAATAAATTTAAACCGACATAGTATGGGCATTCATTTTAAATATATATAGCTATCAGTTGTAAAGTTTCCTTATAGATGTATATAGTGCTATCCAAAATACCAATAAATAAATAAACTCAGATTTTTTTAATATGGTATGGTAATGATAACATGGCACAATCAAAATAATTACAAAAATAAATTAAGCATGTAATAGCCGCATCTAATAATAAACAGGGCAGAAGAATAGGATTACACGTCTATAATACTATGGCAGAGCATTCGTATAGCTTGCAAAGGTTATATAGAAAAGCATCCCATGAGCATCAAGTCAAGTGAAAGAAATGATTAAAGGATAATCTATCACCTATATCTGTAACATACCTTTGAATGGGACTTGTTCCTGCAGTGAGAATGTGGCCTACTGTTGCCTACCGCTGAATGGAGGCCACTCCAAGCTGTTTTTCTCTGTGAATAGGCCAGGGTCAGAGAGTTGCATTGGGGGACAATGATAGCCACAGACTGCCTGAATTTCTTACAATCACACACCATACCCCCTGATCAAATAGCTCTTTTGTTCAAGTGATATAAAACATGTCATACAACGATGATTCGGAAGAATAACATGGATATGCTTCCCAAAGAGATCAGAGGAGCTCTGTCATACACAAAAACATCAGAGGCTGCTGGAAACAAACAAGTGTTGAGGAATGAAAAGAAAGCTCAACATGACATGTGTTACAATATAAGAGGGCATCGTATCTAAAATCTCTTGTATCTATGTGTTTTCTAAAGATACACAGGTAATAAAAGCCATGTGTTCCCATCAAGTCTCTGACCTCAGACATAGCTGAGAAGTTATTTCAAATACAAATTGTTTACACAAATATACAGAGATAAGGAAATCTATTTTATCATTCCACCTGATTTTATAGAACCATAACTTAATAGTAGGCCACAAAAACACACAATGCTGAACAGTGTGGACACACATGTGCCGTATTCACATTGCGGGGTATACAGCTGTATAGCCGCAATGTAAATATGGCGCATGTGTGTCTACACTGTTTAGCATTGTGTGTTTTTGTGGCCTACTATTTTTTGCCATCTTGTGAGTACCCATTTTTTATTGATCCTACTATTGAGCAAAGGTTTTTTGGTAATGTACTAGGTGACTGCGCCTTCCATTCAATTTTGTTTTTGTAATAATAAGGGGGACCCCAGATATCGCCCTTGCATGTGAATGAGTAGGCAGTACATAGTACCCCTACTCATTCACAAACAAAAAGTAATCTAGAAATAAAGACAACCAAATAGCCAGAAATAGTCATTGCCCAAATATGTCAGAGTTGCCATATTTATGTAATGATGTAACCACTGCACAATCTTGTTTACATGGCCAGGGATCCATTTTAATGGAGCACAGACAACAGTGAAAACCTCATAGGTGTTTTAATCCCTCTCCTCTCTATCCAAAACTGCAAAAGACGTATAGTTTAACACGGAAAAAGTGACTTGTGATGATTTGCCTACTTTAATTTACCCTTGTGGGTTAGGTACCTCATGTCCCTTATTTATTGTATTATAATTTTCTACACCGTTTCAGGCTCCAGGACACTTTTTTTTGTGAACTGGTGCCCAAAACTTACATTACATGTGCAGCAGTGCTAATGTTTTGCATAGTGACAAAATAATCTTTCTCAAATCTTTGGGGTTGATTTACCAAGGGCAAATAGTCTGTCCACTTTGCAAGGGAAGTTGCATTTTGCATGGAAATCTTCCCCAGAGCTTAATTAATGAGGTGAAGCTTTGTTGACTTTTATCATCCAACCATGTGCAAGCAAAAACTCTTGTTTCTTTTATTTTTCCTTGCACAGATTAGGGTATGTTTTACAAAGTGAACTTTTACCACATAGGCATAAACTATTCATTAAGCTTACATAACATTGATTTGCAAAGCACATATTCCATATTTTTTGTTAACAAAATTTCTTCCCAATCCATGTGTGGTAGAGTAGCCCTCAGCACTGGGGAAATAAATGACTTTATTAAATATTTTGTTTTTCCAGTAAGTGTTTTTTTGTTTATAGACCAGATGAAATGAAAGGTTTATTGTGGTGACATTTTCTCTGGAACCAAGAGGTACCCCCCCCCCCCACACACACACACACACACATACATACACACACATGTGTTTACCTGTGCCTATCAATTCTGCCCATTGCAGAAATCTAAATGATTATAAAGTCACAGAAAATCTTTTGCATATTACAACCTAATTATTTTATTATGTATGTATTATATATTTATTATATTGCAAATCTCAGGTAGGTCTGTTGAAGCTAACTTATGACCTAAATGTTTCTTTGCAAAGAACTGCCAGCTATGGCTTGAGGGCATTGTTTAGCAAATGCAATAAGCAGAGACCTATTCCTTTCCAAAACTTTAACACATCTGCAATAATTTATAGATTTGCAATGAGCAGAATTTCACTGAGGTCTAGAGGTCCGTCTTAAATATAAGCCTTCCTTGGCTATAAATGTCAAGCAGCATAAATACAAAGCTAAGTTATTTACCACTTTCATTCAAATCAAATTAGGAAAACAATATTGCCATCGCCAAAGTCATCTGCAACCTTTTTTTTGTCTTGTTCCAAGGGGTATGAATTTCGTTTTTGGTCCATTCAGGGTCTATATTACATAAATATACAATACAGTATATACATACAGGAGTTTTCCTTCACTGTAGCAAGATGGGATCAGGTTCTCTGAGTACTGGTAATTTTAAACTGTGATATTTACCTGTGCAGCTGTTAGATTTCTCACCTGGAACTCATAATCCACATAGTTTCTTGTTTGGAAACATAAAAATATAACTGTTGCAGCTTTTAAAAAAAAAAAAAAGACGAAAAGAGACCCTGAACAAAGTGATAGAGTTTTTAATACAGTTAACACCACTTTGTTCTACCTCTACAAACAGTTCCTGGCAAGTGTAAATTCTAAGGTTTGATGTCTCTAATCCCAGCTACAGAACACCAGATCCTTGCAACCTCCCTCATCATGCCTAGTGAATTATCTCACTTACCTGTGATGCACTACTACATAAAGGTAAGTGGATTAACTCTTTGGTGTCTCCACCCGTTTCTACGTTGTAGAATGAGTTGCATTACACCAGATGCTCTTTACAACCGCCTACAATGTTGTGCATTGTGCCCTGTGAATTGTCCTGCTATTCCAGTGGGGTTACTCATGGTCCGCAATACATGACAGTGGCTTAGTGGTTAGCACGTCTGCCTTGTAGCACTAGTGTTCTTAATCTTAATTCCAATTAGTACACTACCATCATGGATTTTGCATGTTCTCCCGGTACAGTACTTGTGTGAATTTCCTCCATAGCTCCATATTAGATGCTAATACAGCGTTAATAACATTATCCTCCATGTCAAGTGTTAGTGTTTGGGCCTAGTGGTGTGATGTGATCATATTTTCCCTTATATTCTGAATCACCAGGTATTTTTGGTGGTTATGACAGACCAATAGAAGGGCAGCAAAATGTAAGTATAAGTAAGTTGGGGAGGGACTAGTAGAAGACTGAATGTGTAAAGTGGCAGAGTCTTTTTACGGTACACCTGTTATAAGTATGGAGGATGCCCTTTCTGGCCTCCTTTTGAAAATGTTAGTTGTCTAAATGTGGCCAGCCTTGGTACTTCCGAACCACCAACTCAGAAAAAGCATGCAGTTAAAGAAAGTCAGGAAAAAAAATCAGAATTCATCATCTCTATGCTTCTTCTGAACCAATTTAAGCCCAAACTCTTAATTTCTTCTGTTTCTCAAAATGTCAGGTTTCTTTTTAATCACCCATCATATTTTTTCTATAAGCATGTGCATGAGTGTTGACTTTCAAATTAGGGATAGGTTCGCCATAAACTGATCAAGAAGGCAGGAAGTTGCACACTGATAATGTCAGATTACATCCCACTTTATTAAAGCTCAACAAAGCACACTCCAGCCCCATCTAGGACCACCCCCCTCTGTAGAGCAATGGTCCAAGGTGGGGCTGCAGTGTGCTTTGTCTGGCTTTAAAAAAGTTTAATGTGATTTGATATAATTGGTCTGAGACTTTCTACTAAGTTTGTGGTCAGCACCCAGTGTTCCAGATGTAGTGCACCCCTAAAGAGCCGCAAGTAACCTGGGATCACCCACCAGGCACACCAAATTTTCATAGGCACTATTGAGTCAAAGAACAGTCCATTATTTCATTTTTGTTATTTATTGAGGGTAATAACTTGGATAGGGATGGGTAGGTTATGGGATGCCCATTTGACTTAAACAGCAACTTCAGGGACAACTTCTCCTTTATAAAGCTCCTCTTCTTCATCCAGCACACACTTTCTTGCAGAACCCAGCTGGAACACAGCTGTGAATACCGGGCATTACCTCAGTCAGAAGAAATCGAAAGCCCATTACAGACAGGAACCCGAGGCCCTTTAGGTGTGTAGCAAAATTTCAGTGTCCAGCTTGTATCACTTCTGTGGCTACTGATCCCAGCACCACCTCTTCAGGCATTGCCAACCCACCTGGCTGCAGCTGCCCTTTCTGTAGCCCTCAATGCTAACTTCTCCCCGACAGTCCTCCAGACTGACACTCACCAGCCCACCCAGACCTCCTGGACATGCTGACCTACTCCCACTATCCTCTCTCCTTGCTCTCATGGAAGGACTTCATCTGTGTGTTTTGGTAGGAACCTTCCAGTCCCCACCCCCCCAAACTAGGGGGCACCCTCAAGAGCCACTGACAGCCTCCTCTGCACTCCGTCTTCCACCCGACTGCCCCTCCTGGCATGACTCATGTCTATTTATGAGGTGGTCTGCCACCTGCCAGCCCCTTACTAGGGATTGGCTGAGGTCCTCAAAAATATGCCAAGCAGCACCTCCTAACCTCCACCCACTAAGTCTAGAACATTTTCTAATGTACCAGAAAACAGGGAGAGGAACCAGAGAGTCTGCTAGAATGAGCCACCCAGCCCTGAGTCACGAAACCCTGACCCAGATTCATAGCAAAGGCTTAGCCCTGAGCTAAACAAATTTTTACCTACCCTAACAACAAACCTATCTACATATAGCACACTAGAGGGTGCTAAACACAGAAACAACAGATTTTTCCACAGGCTTTTCAGCAGTGACATCTTTCTACATGTCACTGTAAATTGATAAATAAATCGTGAGAGGTGATGGTGGGCTAAATTACTTACTCTGGGATGGATTTCAGTTATATACCCTCATAGTCCATTTTTACTTTAAAGCGGAGTTCCACCCTAAAGTGGAACTTCCGCTCATCTGATTCCCCCCCCCTCCGGTGCCACAATTGGCACCTTTCCAAGTGGAGGGGGGGCAGGATACCTGTCTTTGCCAGGTATTCTTTCCCACTTCCGGGAGTCCGGGCTGGGCCCATGACATCACCGCAGGGCTCCCTCCTCCTCCCCCAGCCGCGGGGCCAATAGGAGAGAGGAGCAGGGCCTCGCGCATGCACAGTAGGGCTCCCGGCGTGAAGCAATTGTGGCGGCAGCACCCGACAGCTGATGGAAACATCAGCTGCGGTGCCGACATCGAGGGACTCCAGGACAGGTAAGTGTCCTATTATTAAAAGCCAGCAGCTGCAGTATGTGTAGCTGCTGGCTTTTATTTATTTATTTTATCTGGAACAACGCTTTAAGCTTTTCATAACCAGAGATTCTTACTGACACCCAGAATAATGATTATCAAATCTGAATAAATATGTGTATAAATATACATTTTTATTTTTAAAACTATTGGGGTGATGAGAGCTAATTTTGAAATTCCACATTCAAATTTTCAGTTTAGTTTAATTTATTAGACAAACTGAAAACAGGTACAGCCAACTGTAATCATCATAGGATTCCACCCAGGCAGATACGCTAAGCCATCGTATAGGTCAGGGGTCTCCAAACTTTCTAAACAAAGGGCCAGTTTACTGTCCTTCAGACTTTTGGGGGGCTAGACTGTGGCCATTGGGAGTAGAAATTGTTCTGGCATCAGTGGGAATAAACAATGCAAACAATTCCCCCCCCCCCCAGTATATGTAAACATGTACTAGGGAAAGGAACAATGCCCCATTGTTGGTGTCAGTGGGAGGAATAGTGCCTTATCTTTGGTGTCAGTGGTAGGAATAGTGTACCCATCGTTGGCATAAGTGGGAGAAATAGTGTCCCGTTGTTGATGTCAGTAGCAGGAATCATGCCCCAGTGTTGTCAATGGGAGTAATAGTGTCTTGTATCAGTGGGAGGAAAGGTGCCCCAAGGGCCGGATAGAGGCAAGCAGAGAGCCACATCCAACCCTCGGGCAACAGTTTGGAGACCACTGCTATATGTGATACTCCATGTAAAGAATGCATAACTTTACAACAGGATTGCAACCTATGCATAACACTATCATGGTTTACAGGGACTCTTTGCTGTCAGACAGCTTTACTAACATGAACACATCACAATTTGACACCAGACTTGAATCTCTGAACATTATAGTCGAGAAACAGAATTCCTACTACACCAGGGGGCTTTAGCCATTTTATGATTGCAGGCCTCCAACTGATTGCCCATTATGTCCCCATACCCCTTGGCCAGACTGTTTAAATCATCATCACCAGCCATATTAGGTTCCATTATGACTTCAAATGATGCCAATATCTTGATTTTACTTTACATATGGAAAACTATGACTAGACCAGCTAAACAAAAAAAAGCTATAAGGACTTAATAATTTTAGTATATAATAAAAATGCAAATCGCAAATACACAAGCTAACTGCAACTAATACAATTTTTGCTGTACTTTTTGTACACTCGAAACATGGATTCGAGGTGCAGTTACTGATAATGTACAGTATGTCATCTGATACGTCAAGTTGATTTCTCTACTTTGATTTCAGGTTCAATATTACAAAGAATATAAATTAAGTTTATTTTAAATTTTACAGAGATCCAGTGCCATAACCTGATGATTTTGTTTCCGAAACTTCTCTTAAAGTGGTTGTTAAGCCTCTCTAACCTTTTTGCACCATCAGCACTGCCTCCTATTGCATTGTCCCCCTCTGTGTATGATTTATAAAAATAAATGCTGTAAATACTTCATTTCAGAGCCGAGCTTGCGATCACACGACCGTCCGGATCTCTCCTTTCCTCCCCTGTCAAATGCAGCTGGAGGGGTCGAGATTCCCTTGCTGATGTCAGTCTGGAGGGGAGGAGGAGAGGAGGAAAGAGCATGTGATCACAATCTCGTCTCTGAAATTAGGTATTTACAGCATTTATTTTTATAAATCATACACAGGGGGCACTGCATAAGGAGACAACATGGATGGTGCATACAGGTTAGTGTTATAAAAGCAGCAGGAGGGGGGAGGGGCGGCACTGTCATGAGCAGACAGGCCGGCAGGGGAGGGGGGATGAGGACACAGGAACATAGAGAAAACAGACAGCAGGGCTGCGGATGATGGAGACATGTAAACTGACCACTGTGTCAGGGCTCAGCAGCCATGATACACCGTGGTCAGTTTACATAGGGGAGGGGAGAAACTGGCAGGATCAGACCGTTTTTTTAGGTGTTACAGGGAGCCAAATGACACAGCACAAGCACTGTGTCATATAACATGCTTTAAAGGAGCAGGATCCATTTTATTTTATTTTTTGGGGGTTAACATACGCTTTAACTTCTCAGTTAACAGTACAGATGTAAGGCACCTGGTCTGTGGTGCCAAATGCATGCTTAAACTCCATGTCAGGCATGGCAGCACTAAGCAGGTAACAAGGGATCTATTGTTAGCAAAGGAAGTAGAGTCCTCCCCAACCTGCCTGCTAAAGAAGCACGTCAACTAAAGTCTTCCATACAAAAAGATTTTGCTGACCCTCAATCCTGCTATTTATTAATATTATTATTAAGTATATTAAGCATTTTACTACACTGTCTATGTGTGCATATATCCGGGACATATTTTACATTTTTTAAATTTCATTTGATGGAAAAAATTCAAACACATGTTCTGAAAGGTCTTCCTTAAGCTATGAGTGAGTCATATCAAAGTACACAGAGTTAAGCTTCAGAATTTTTCCCTCACGCTACTCCTCCTCCTTCCTAACTCATGAAAGACAACTTCCTCTGCTTCTATCAAGTCTCACCTGTTGTCTGGCGGCTCTGTGTTTAAAAGCTATTTGTACTTGTAGCTGTCCACCTCTTCTCCTCCCTGGATATAGATTTGTGATCACGTCACTTTATACTTTTTGTAGTTAAAGGATCATAAGGGCCACAAATTAAAAACAGGTGCAATGTCAGTTTAACTTTTTGAATTCTCTTTAAATAGAGACATTCTAAGAGAGTTCAGAGAGGTCTTTAATTAAGGCTTCATCAAATGCACCAAGTGTTTTCCCACAGGATATTTCCAGTTGGAATACAGAGATCCTTTTAATTAAAGTTGCATAAACATGATATCAGTGTTTGAAAAGTTGCTAACTTCTTACTAAAAAGCTGTAGATGTTGAGTGATGTTGTATTATTATAAAGTAATGTGAAATGTATTTTTTTTTACAAGTGGAAGATTGTTATGTTTATGCGGACAGTTTGCAAATTTCTGGATAAAGGAGTTTTTTAATAACTTGAAATGTCAAGTCAAATATATAGCATCCATTAACTAAAAGACGGGCCACCAAAGATCAATACCATCATGAATATTTACCTGCTAAAAGGTGCAGAAAAAATCCAGTGTCAGAAAGCCTATAATGCACCTCCTAAATATTGCTATTCAGAGGTTGCCAGCCTATAACGCACCCCTACTGAGGTCCGATTTCTGCCCCTTAACGCTCGTGGAGTCTGAGGAATGAGGAACTGAGGTTAAAAAGTTAAGATTATGTTATAGGGAAAGTAATGTGTTCATTGTACCTAGGCAGTATTTAGAAAAATTGCCTTTTGTCTGGAATTCCTTCATAAAAATAGCAGTGCTCTTCCTGGTATGTGAGGATGCCTAGGCACTCCTTTGCATACTGTCTCATATCTGTATATCTGCAGTGAGATCTAAAGCACTGCTGCCTGTGATTGCTAGCCTCAGGAAATTGTGAGTGAGATTTGTTTTAGTTATTACTGTGCTGCTCTCCTTACTGGAGGCTCTGACGTGAGGAAGTAACGTTTTTTTTTAACCTATATGGACACCTCCACAGAGAACTACAACAAAAACAAAACGGCACCCATACACACACTGCCTCGGCATAAAATGAGCTCCTCTTAGTAAAAAATGGCTTCATCTTGATCTTCTACCCATGGGAGAACCCCCTCTCAGGTGACTCAGCCGTCTGGGACTCTCCCTCCTGATTGGCTGAGACACAGCAGCGGAGCCATTGGATCCTGCTGCTGATAATCAAAGTCAGTTAGCCAATCAGGAGAGATAGGGGATGGGACCGAACCGCGGCTCCATGTCTGAATGGAATCAGAGAGCTCGGTTCGGTTGTCCTCATAGCAAGCTGCTTGCTGTGGGGGCACTCAACCGGAGTAAGGGGCCAAGAGCACTGGCGAGGGACCCAAGAAGAGGAGGATCTAGGCTGCTCTGTGCAAAATCACTGCACAGAGGAGGTAAGTATACCATGTTTGTTATTTTTAAAGAAAAAAAAACAAGCTTTTAGTATCACTTTAATCGTAGGGGCAAATATAGCTGGAATAACTTGAGTTGTAAAGCATCATAAGCCATAAAGAGCAAGTGTCTGGAAGGGTCCAGTATCTCTAGAAGATCATTTATATTACAGTGCCACCTATCTAGGGGGGGTTAAAAATGCAGCCTAGGACAAACAATCTAACTTTAAAAAAAGCAATCTACCAATTGCTACACACCCATGTATTGCTATTACAAATGCTAGCACACACAAGCACACCTTAAGCAGTTGGGACTATGCCCACCTTATTGAATTGAATGTTTATATTTATATCTTTATACACTTACATTTGACTAACTCTAAGTAAGTCATATGGTCATAGTTTAAAGTGTGTGCTCATGTATGCTAGCATTTGTATTAGCAGTGGATTGGTCCTCAGCAATTTGTAGATGGATTTTCTTTTAAGTTAGATTGTTTGTCTTAGGTTGCATTTTCCATCTCCCCTAGATAGGTGGTGCTGTAACATAAACAATCTATTAGGGATACTGGACCCTTCTGGACACTTGCTCTTTATGGCTTATGATGTTTTATAACAACTCAAGCTATTCCAGCTACATTTGCCTCTATGATTAAGCCCTTACTGGGCGAAACATGTTAGATGGAGTTTTCCCATGGTTAAGAGGAGATCAAGATGAAGCCATTTTGTACTAAAAGGAGGTCACTATCTGCAGAGACAGTGTGCAGACGAGCGCCATTTTGTTTTTGTTGTAGTTCTTAGTGTGTCTGGCGAGACAGTATTCAACCTGATCAACACCTGCATGCATTGTGTCCAGTCAGCTAGGATACAAGATTGGGGCATTCAAGAGGTTTCCATGTTATTTGGTTTTTGATCGCCTCCACAGAGATACACACTGAATAACAAGGCAAAGTAAGTCGGTAATGGGGAAAGAACAGCTGCAGTGAGACCACAAGCAATACTGGTGACTTTGTCCACTGCCTGTCTTTTTATTTTTTAGGGGTAAAAAGCTTCAGTTCCTTTTCAAGTGCCAGCAAGGTTACTCAGGGATTGAGCTCCCTCATTGGAAGTGCTCATGTGCTAATAAAAAAGAGGAGTTACTTTGTACCAACATTGGGGAACTAAGCAAATTCGGACACATGGATCAATATGTGATTGATAAGCTGTGAAGGACAAAGTCAGCCAAAGGCCTTTATACAAGAACAACTGTTGTCCTGGTTCCCCCCTTCACCCAGAGATTAAGTTCAAACACCACCTGGATATTACAAACCAGGAGAACAGTTTGGGGCACCACAAAGAACTCTTCCCCTTTCTAACCTGCTCGAAGTGACAGCAGAAGGAGGGCTTAGCACCTGCTTGGCCTATATTTCATACATACGAATCCTTAAATGCCAGAAGGCCCATGTGCTGGTGCAATTTACACAAATAGTGTGTCCACCCTTGAGAAGGATTGATAGATTCCATATGTCTCTTAGCATAGATTACCTTTAACCTCCATCCAAAGCTAAATTAATTAACAAAAGTAAGAATACTCAAATTCTATTTATACTCAGAATTAAAGACACTACAACAAATGTAGATATATTTTTATTTGTAATACATACAACATATTATATTCTATAAGAACAACATAGTTTAGCTACCATGCAATACAAATATATTAACTTCCTTGATTTTCAGATATTTTTTGGTTAAGAGAGTTTTTGCAAGCAAATCTTCCATTTTTATTCATTATTTATTTACTGAATAAAGACTATTATTTCCTGCCATCATCAATATTAGTTTACTGAGTGAAGCTTTTCTTCTCTCATGTTATTCATAAAATTCTTCAGAACATTGACCTGAACATGAACATGCTGGGTAATAATCACGGAAGCAGTAGGTCATATTACTTTGTAATTAATACACGGTCAGAAGGATGGCTTGATTTACATTTGTACAAATGAGAAGATCACAGGGTTTCTCTCTGAAGACAAGTTTTAGGAAAGGGGTAAAAAACGTTACATTAGGTAAAAGAGACGAGTTGAATTGCTTTTGGTTCGTTCAGGTCTAGCTGTAAAATACAATACAACGAAACAGCCCTTTGGATAGCAAAGTCTTTTTCTAACGTTTTCCCAGGGCCTAAAGTGGGAGGGCTTGAAAGAAAAAAGTAACACAAGTGGACGGCTTTACTTAGAAAAAGGCAAACAGTTTCTTTTTGTTGTGAGCAAAACTTTGATGTTTTTTCTCCATGCTAGGAGCTGCACACACTAAAATATGTGTGCTCCTGCCCACTAGTATGAGTCTACAGTTACATTTTGGTGTTTGTCCATTTGTAAACCTAAATTTTCTTTGGCGTCCCCACAAATGAATAAATTGAACCAAAGTAAAATAAATTAAATGCAGCACTCCAAAACAAAATTCACTTAACAACCCGACCCAATATTAAACCTGCCTTCGTGGGATATTTTTGCTAATATTTAGGGAAACTGTGTTTGTACATGTCAGCTGGGTTTTACAACACAGAACGAATACATTTTGCTGGTAACAATGAAATAGCTGTGACTGTGGAACAGACCAGCAATAATGTTTTCCAACCTCTTAAAATAGCTGGAACCTTGTTTTTAGATCAGAGAATGTGTTCTCAGACAGGTACTCATACATGGCACAGCTCCTTACTCTGTATCTTGTCCAGAAGTGGACACTGGATAAACACTCAGGACTTATTAGATGATTTACGAAAGGCCAAAGATCAAGACAGACACTGTTCAGCTCAAAATCCCCAGGCCATTTACGCACATAAAGTCAGCTAGAGAAAAATTCCATTTAGTGTGGAGATTTGTGAATAAGCCAAGACTAAAAACAAGTGAGCTGAGTTGACAAAAGTGTACACCTCAAGAGCACATCCTCAATAGCCTGAAGTGCTTCACTTGCAGTTTTAACTAACAATATTTTTACTACACTCCAAATTACTGCCACCCAACCACACCAACACAAAATTAGAAGAAATCTTGTACCAAATTTGTAAACTGATTTTTAACCGCTTGACGTTCGGCTCACGCCGATATACGTCAGCAGAATGGCACGTACAGGCAGATTAACGTACCTGTACATCGCCTTTAAGATGCGGCATTGTGCTCCGTGAGTGTGATCGCCAGTACCGCGGACTCGATGTCCGCGGTGATACCCGCGATCGTCTCATGGAGAGCAAGAACGGGGAAATGCTGATGTAAACAAGCATTTCCCTATTCTTCCTAGTGACAGGACACTGATCACCGCTCCCTGTAATCGGGAGCGGTGATCAGTGTCATGTCACACATAGCCCATCCCCCCTACAGTTAGAACACATCCCTAGGACACACTTAACCCCTTCAGCGCCACCTAGTGGTTAACCCCTTCACTGCCAGCGTCATTTTCACAGTAATCAGTGCATTTTTACAGCACTGATCGCTGTAAAAATGACAATGGTCCCAAAAATATGTCAAAAGTGTCTGATGTGTCCGCCATAAAGTCGCAGCCACGATAAAAATCGCAGATCGCTGCCATTACTAGTAAAAAAAAAAAATAATAATAAAAATGCCATAAAACTATCCCCTATTTTGTAGACGCTATAACTTTTGCGCGAACCAATCAATATACGCTTATTGCAATTTTTTTACCAAAAATATGTAGAAGAATACATATTGGCCTAAACTGAGAAAAAAATAGTTTTTTTTTTACAAAAATTGGGGATATTTATTATAGCAAAAAGTACAAAATATAGATTTTTTTTTCAAAATTGTCGCTTTGTTTTTGTTTATAGCGCAAAAAATAAAAACTGCAGAGGTGATCAAATAGCACCAAAATAAATCTCTATTTGTGGGAAAAAAAGGACGTCAATTTTGTTTGGGAGCCACATCGCACGACCGCGCAATTGTCAGTTAAAGCGACGCAGTGCCGAATCGCAAAAAGTGCTCTGGTCTTTGGCCAGCCAAATGGTCCTGGGGCTTAAGTGGTTAAACAAAATGAATGGGCTCAAATTGCACTGCAAAGAATCGCATGCGATTTGAACAGGAATGTGGTGCAATTCCTGCCCAAATCGCATGCGGTTTCCCGTACCACTCCTGTGTGAACTCAGGCTTGTCATAGTGATTTCAGCCTGGGTTCACACAAGAGTGGTGCGAGAAACAGCATGCGATTCGGACAGGATTTTCATTTTGTATGGGCTCAAATCGCACCACAAAGGTATCGGTACTTGACCAAAAGTATCAGTACTCGCCGGTCAAAAAAAACAGTATCGTTGTGTAGCGCCCTGCTCCTGATGACCAGCGCTATGTTAAATTTAGTGGGTGTCTGAGCTGGTATTAGCTAAGACTTTGTAAATAATTAAGGCTAAATCAGCCTCTGTTCCGGCTATGGCTGTGTTTGGAAGGATTTCCCACTGTTTGCCTGTAGGTGGTGTTACCACCCCAGGCCAATGTGGAAGACAAACAGGCCAAAGTGCATTAAGTGTCTTTCCCCGGGAACAGTTCAGTGGGAGTGGTCTCCCCGCTGAGCATGCTGGGGAAGGGTACTTAAGGGGCAGACGCCATTTTATGGGGCTCTTCTTCACCTCGTGGCCCTCCTGGCTCGAGGCATGTGTTACTGGAAATTCAGCCTCGGAGCCACGTTGGTCCGAGGCTGTAACTATGCCAGATAGGCCCAGTTGCCTTGACTGGGGCCTACGCTTGAAGGTGATCCTGTGCTGTCCGTCCTGCGGGAGGAAGCCACTCAATGGAGGAAACCTGTCTAGGAGAGGACCGAGCGGAAGGCGGTATCTTGCGGAAGGCCTGGGGACCTTATTGATGGATGCACCATAACTAAAGTAACCTTACAGTCTGCTGGGTTGGCTTAAAGGCACTTAGACTGTAAGGCTGGATATCCGAGTACTAAAATCCTGTGGCAGAGGATAACTGAACGGTTCAACATAACCATCAAGAAGGTCTGTGGCAGAGACTGTTCTTTCTTATCTGTTCGTGCATCATTCCGGCTGCTAGGCCAAGTGAGAGGGGCCTATCCGGGTGAGCAATAGACATGTGCACTGCCAAAAAATTTGTTAGTTTTCGTTTCATTCGTTTTTGTTTTTTTCTGTTTTTCGGGTCATTCGTTATGATCGCAATTAGTTAATTCGTACATTCGTAAATTCGTACATTCGTAAATTTATACATTCGTAAATTCGTAATTTCGTAAATATATACATTCGTAAATTCGTACATTCGTAAATTTGTAAATTCGTACATTCGGAAATTTGGAAATTTGGAAATTCGAAATTCGAAAATCCGAAAACCCGAAAATTCGAAAATCTGAAAAAATAACTATAAAATTTTAGGTATTTTAATTTCCTTTCAAATTTGGCTGTTAGGCCCCTTTCACACTGGCACGTTTTTAAGGTGGTTTAGCGCTAATATTAGCGCTGTTATACCGCCTGAAAAAATCATGACCTGTATTCTTCAATGTGAAAGCCCGAAGGCTTTCACACTGAAGCGGTGCGCTAGCAGGACCGCTCCAAAAGTCCTGCTAGCCGCATCTTTACAGCGGTGAAGGAGCAGTGTGTTCACCGCTCCTTTACCGCGGCTGCCCATTGAAATCAATGGGAAACCGCGGTAATACCGCCCGCAAACCGCGGCAATAGCCGCGGTTTGCGGGCGGTATTAACCCTTTTTCGGCCGCTAGCGGGGGTTAAATTCACCCCGCTAGCGGCCGCATACCGCGGTGATAACGACGGTATAGCGGCGCTGAAAATCGCGCCGCTATACCGCCACCGCACCTGCCCGCCCCAGTGTGAAAGGGGCCTTAGCGAACGTAACCAATACAAATTTATCCGAAGTTACAAATGCCACATCTAAACAAATGGAACGGAACAAATTAATAATAAATAATAATAAAACTTTTTTATTATTATTATTGTTTTTTATTATTATTATTATTTCATTACGTTCCATTCGTTTAGATACGGCATTCATTATTTCGGAAAACAATTCGTAACTTCGTTAAGTTCACTAACAGCGAAATTTGAAAGGAAATTCCAATACCTATAATTTAATAGTTAGTAATAGTTAAGTTATTATTAGTTAATTATTATTTCAGATTTCCGAATTTCCGAATTTACGAATTTACAAATTTACGAATATACGAATTTAAGCATTTACGAATGTACGAATTTACGAATATGCGAATGTACAAATTTACGAATCTACGAATTTTCGAATATTCAAATTTACGAATATTCGTTAAAATTCGGTAAACGAGTTTTCGTTAATTCGGATATTTCCGAATGAATGAATTTGTCGAAATTCATTAAAAAATGAATTCGGAACGAAACGAATTGCACATGTCTAGTGAGCAATACCCACTCAAAGGAGAGTGGTGAGTGAGACTTTGTATATTAGAAGTTCCCCAGTGATCTGCTGTATGTGCCTGAACCTTCCCCTAACCCTTCATCTCTCTACCTATACAAGTTTGTTTGGAAAATAAAGCCTGAAGAAAAAGGATTCCTAAC
Organism: Rana muscosa; assembly: GCA_029206835.1. NCBI lineage: Eukaryota > Metazoa > Chordata > Amphibia > Anura > Ranidae > Rana > Rana muscosa. Next base: position 189,745,057 of record CM055123.1, read on the forward strand.
TTGTGTGGACATTGAAGTTACTGTAGACTCTCAACCCCTAGACAACGAATATCGAGGTAACGTGCAAGGCCCAAAATTTAAACCAGCAGCTCCTACGGGGGGTAGTGCTACAGGTGCAACCCTAGTTTTTTACAAACAATATGTGTGTTTTTGCGTATAGGTATAGAGGCATATAATGATTGCACATGGTACCACTAAAATCTTCTGTTGTAGGGCTTCTATTATGGAATGCAGGTACAGAACTTTATGATTCATGAAACCTATAATTTTTACACTGCCCTTGTTACTTTGCCCTGTATGTCAAAGTCCCCTAAAAAATCACCCAGGCTCAACAAATTCCTGCACAGTTCACAGCTACTGTCTTTAAATATCTAAATGCGAGGAAAGTGAGGGAAAACACAATTTTGCTGAAAGCAACATTGACAAATATATACAGTATGAGCCAACACAAAACCATTAATGGTGTCCCAAATCATAGTAACATTTCACCTAGCCTCTCCTACTTACAACAAACACTACCTTTTCTTTTTTACACACAGTCCCATTTCATCCTCCTCTGATGTCAATGTGGATGCACTGTGAAGGAACGTATTCAAAAAGTCATGTTGTCCAAAAAAAAAAAGAAGGGGGGGACAGTCAGGAAAGGGAAGGTGAACAAATGCTTTGTAGGAATGAAGAAAAGCCCAGGTCCAAACTGGGAATAAAGAAAATGTATAGCATTAACCCAGACCAACATTATGAACATGAAAAACCATTACCTAGACTTGTGGAAACATTGATTCCCATAACTTTCTGAGGGCCAATTCTCTTTATTTAAACATTTTAAGTGTTGCACTATTTCCGAAGGAGCGTCTTGGTAGATTGGGTTATCTTTTCTTCTGCCTCAACTCTGAGAACAACCTCAGCCCCACTGACACATCCGTTAAACATATGGATATTGCACTACTACTGGGAGCATAAATACAGATATCCTGTACACAACTAAGGTTCAGTATCAAAAAACATACATCAGACTGGTTAGTGATAAATTAACCCAATATATTGTCATGGGTTGCAGTGAATAGCAGTATGCTCATAAAAGAGTAGAAAGTAAAGTATGTAAGTAAAAGTAAAAGAATAGGTCAGAGTTCACCTGACAATATGTTCACTAGACTATAGCAGCATAGAATGGAGTTCCATGCAGCTAAATTATAGTTTACCTGGTAATCCACAATATCAATAATATGTAATGGCATTAGAAGACAGTAACAACAATGATAATCAATACTGCGATAACTCCTCTGTAAATAGTAGGCTATATCCACTTTAGGGTGCACTCTATATGAATGGCAACAATGAAGTTTAAACTCTACAAAGAGGTACCTCTTTTTATGGACAATAGGCAAAGTTCCTGTGAAGCAGTCTTTAGCCCTAGTTCTTCAGTCGGCTAGCACTGGGGCCCATTCTTTATGGTGGTGCACATTAGTACAGTCCCAGTAAAGTCTGCATTCTGTAAACAATGCTGATAATTGGATGGCCAGTCCTTATGTGCTCAATCTCTGCTAACAGTTACAGGTTAATGGCAGCAGTGTCCTCTCAACTGTCCTAGCGATACAGCAACAGGGGGTCTCACTGTTTAGATGTCACCTCACTTCTGAATCTGCCTGGTGTGACTCTGGTCCTCAGGACACAGCCGCAGGTTTGTGGCAGGTTGATGGGTACACAGGAGCAGCAGTTGTGCACACCTCAGTCTCCTTGCAGCAAAGAGAAAGTTCTTCAGTATTCGGCCTGAGAAAACACAACTCTCTCCCCTTATACCTGGCTCACATTGAAAATTGTAGTCCAACGGTCCATAGACTGCCATAGTAAAGTTTCTTTCCAGACCTTAATCTCCCATGATTCAATGCTGCCAACCATCAAGTCTCTTGAGCTCATTCTGCTTGTCAGCTCCTCCTGGTGGATGGAGGCGATGTAGTGTTAGCCCATTGAGCTGAAGTCAATTTGGAGTACAGAGAGCACTGCAGCACAGTGTCCTAAATCACTCCCTGTCTCTAGCAAAGCACCTGTCTACATAAAGATACAAAAGGGAATCTGGACAATTAAAGAGTTGGTAAATATGTTTTGGTTGCGGCAAATGAAAATGAATAATATCACTTAGAAGAGCATCTAATAAATTGCCCGCTGTGACCAGGAAGGAAAAGAAGAGGAGAATGACATCAGTTTGTATTGTAATATTTAATGATTTATTAGCTAGCTCTACCTGAGTGTAACTGAGCTCTATGCTTGTCACTTACTCTATACAACAGGCCAACTGTGTTACTTATCCATATATTATTAGACAGCTGCTAAAGTCATCACTGGTCTCTCCTAGTTACAGAGTACAACATCCACTGTTTGGCTTCTTTTGAGAACGGTGAACTTGCTGCAAGCTGGCACCCTCTGTGCACCTTTCCATTTAAAATGGCATCCAATTCAGTAGCTTAGCTGCCTTACACTGAGTTCAGATGTTATTCCTAGTGAAATATGTTCCTTGTGACTCTTTCTGCAAATGATGTTAAAATAAAACCTTAGAATGACTCTCCAGCACCAGCTTAGAAGGAATGTTCCTTTCTCAGTCTGTGATTTCTTGACATGCCCTCACAAATCGCGGTTTATAGGCAGCCTTGATCATAATGATGATTATGGATTGCTCTGTAATAAAACTATGGTTTAAATAAAAAAATAAATCACTCTTATGCTTAACCAAAGCAGTAACTGGTGGCTTGGCAAAGCTAGTCAAATGCATTAAATGTGTGTGGTATACTTTTAGACTCTCTGAAGCACAGCTATGTGTCTCAGACTCTCAGCGATTACACTCCCTGGTTATGAAATGTATTCTCAATTATAGTTTTCTTGTTGCCCATAGTAACCAAAAAGCTACCAAATTATACTTTCCAGTGCAAAAAGGTAGAACTTGCTTGGTTTAAATGGATCTCAAGAACCTTTTCAAAAACTGGAAACATTTGAAGAATTTAATGCTATTAATTTACTTATAAATGTTTCTACAACTCTTGTCCCAGCAACCAAAATGGCTGCCTATATAAAAAGTAATGGCATTTGTTGTCTGGACCATTCCGCAAATCAAGACCTTAGAATAGGGACCATTTATCATTAACCAAATACTCTTCTACCTGGAAAAATTGCCTTTTCTGAGTGTGCATAAACAATGTAACTTTGACTCTAGCATTGGCACGGAGCTCTGTCATACATCCCACCACACTGTCCCACCATGCAATGAGAGTGCACTTGCACTCCCAATAGATAGTTGGAGAGGGGTGCGTGCATCAGAGCTTCAAGTTTCAGTGTCAATATTTGTACACCATACACAGTGATATTTTCCCGAATTGTTTTACTTTATATATGTGGGACCTAGGGTAATTATACATACCAAAATTTAATTTATTATTACATATACATTAAAAGGGTTGTACACCCTAAACATTTTTTACCTTAATGCACTCTTTTACTTACCTGAGCCCTCATTCGATCCAGCGCAGTGCACTTCTAAAGTTCTTCTCTCCCCTCACTTCTGAGTCTCGCTGGCTTTGCTGGGGCATCGGGAGTCATTGGCTCCCAGTGCTGTCAATCAAAGCCAGTGACGAGGGAGCGGGGGGCGGGGCCAAGTCCTGCTTTCTTCTGTGTCACGCATGAGTGCCCCCATTTGGGCACTTGAAAGAGGGGAGAGGCAAGGAGCGCCAGTGGGGGACCCGAAAAGAGGAAGTTTGCACTGAGCAGGTAAGTATAGAGATGTTTGTTTTTTCTTTATATTACCTTTACAATCACTTTAAGGGCCTATTTGCATCACGTGGTTGGGCTGTGCTGGGCATCCTTGGCACACGCAGTCCCAACGCATGAACAAAGCAAATTGTTTGCTCAGTTCTTACCACTGCATAGAGGTGGTGTGCATTTTAAAAAAAGTAGGACATGCAATACCTTTTATCGCAGCAGAGTGTATAAATATTAATAGAATATTGTTTTATGATACTCCAATAAAGTTGAAAAAAAGTAAATTGTGCGATGCACAATGCCATGCTACAAGCCTGTAGGTGTGTGTAGGCCCTAAAATATAGCATATGAATATTAGATAGCACTACTCAGCAAAACTTGCAACAACAATTGTTTGTCTAATACAAGAAATATTAACTCTACATGTTTCCTACAAATGTTAAAATATTTCTGTTCAAAGGAAGATTTGGTAAAAGTAAGCTTCCCCCTGCTTTTGTCTGGGCAATTAAAACATAAATAAGATGAGCAAGGAGTACCACTGGCCTAAAAGACAGGATGAACCCCTTGTCTGACTATACAGTATCAAAAAAACAAATATGCCAGCTGTACATTATACATTAAACCTTACTTCCCTATTCTTTTGAATGAACAAGCATTATACATATTTTTTTCATTATTTGTAAGTTTAGCCCACCCCGCCAGTCTCATTCACACTGCTTCTGATCTTCCAGTACTAGCTCTTAGCAGTGCACATATAATCACAGCCACGTGCACTGCTCAATTCAGACTATACAGTAAAACCTTGGATTGCGAGCATAATTTGTTCCGGAAACATGCTTGTAATCCAAAGCACTTGTTTATCAAATTTCCCCATAAGAAATAATGGAAACTCAGATGATTCGTTCCACAACCATTTATTCATAAGTCCTTCAGTTTATAGTCCATATAAAAACATTATAGCAATGTGATGGCAGCCTCCACAAGGGGATTAGAAGCAAAATCCAGCAGGAGCTACAAAATAGAAGACAGGGTCCTCTAAGTGTAGCAATATGGTTACATTTAATGAAGGTACAACATTTAGCAACTCACATTGTTGATGATTAAAACAGGCACATCTAAGTAAAGCGTGGCTTGAAGCACTCATGGAGTACAGTGTGAAAGGGATGACGTTGATGGCGGTGCAGAGGATGGTCTATGTCAGGGATATGCAATTAGCGGACCTCCAGCTGTTGCAAAACTACAAGTCCCATCATGCCTCTGCCTCTGGGTGTCATGCTTGTGGCTGTCAGAGTCTTGCTATGCCTCATGGGACTTGTAGTTCTGCAACAGCTGGAGGTCCGCTAATTGCATACCCCTGGTCTATGTGGACAGCTTTACCCCAGATGCCTGCCTATTTAGATGTGCCTGTTTTAAACATCAACCATTTGAGTTGCTAAATGTTGTACCTTCATTAAATGTAACCATATTGCTACACTTTAGAGGCGCCTTTCTTATCTTTTATACAAAGTTGTGACATGACGCTACTTGTATATCAAGACATCGCTTGTATATCAAGTCAAAATGTATTAAAAATGTTTGCTTGTCTTGCAAAACGCTCTCAAACCAAGTTACTCTCAAACCAAGGTTTTACTGTATTTCTCAGTACAACTTGTGCATACAGTACTGTGCATGTGTGACATTGTCAGTCCTCTAGTCCAATGGATTGTGCTGCATAGGTGGGAATTTTATGGATTCAGGTTGTCCTTAGTGCTGTAGTAGCTTGTAGGTTCTGCAGCTCAGAACACAACGTTATAGTTCTCATTGTGAACCCAGATGCCTGAACCGGCAGCTGGCTCAGCCTCTCGGAGATCCGCCTGGAGATTGAGCCAGCCACCCCCACCCAACCCCTGCACATACCAGCGCTCCAGTGAGCACTGGAGGGGAAGAGCAGAGAGCCAGTGACTGACAGTTGCTGGTTCTCTGCAGACTGAATACAGAGAACTGAGCGGTCTTTGATTGCTCAGTTCTTAGTGTAGAGCCTGCTGTGGAAAGCTGCCACTAGGATCAGTGCTGCAACCATCTAGGTGAGTATGATTGTTTATTTTCTTTGATTCCCAAACTTTTCTTTTAACTGCAAAAAAGTGAGGTGCCCAACCTGGCTGCACTGTCTGGCAAGGAATTGACTGGCTGCCAAAAATACCAATTCTTTGGCCAGAAAAACAGCTCCCTTTCTTCTATTTTTACTATGTATTATAACATACGTATATGCATACATGTTTACTATGTATTTTTCTATTTTACTGAAATTTAGCATAAAGGTGACCCTATCACCATATTTACACTGTTTGCTGAGCACATTAGCAAACCAACATTTCCTGGTGGGTTTAATACCAGTATAAGAGATGGTCCATAGCTTGGGAACTTACCTGCCAACACATTTGTATTTCTGTCCAACAAGTCCTGCAATTTACACAGCCCCCCCAAGCAACACAGATTAGCAGTTGACACCACTTTCCTCTCTCCACCCCCAGACTGCTGACTGTACAGTGAAAGAGTAGCAGCCGTTGGTGTGCACAGACTATTGCATTAGGGTGTGCACCCCAAAGCCCAAAGCTCAAACACACATGCGTGTCTGTGTATATATATATATATATATATATATATATATATATATATATATATATAAAACCCTTTCATGACTAAGCCTATTTCTGACATTTGGTGTTTACAGGTTAAAATCTGTATTTTTTGCTAGAAAATTACTTAAAACCCCCAAACATTATATATATATATATATATTTTAGCAGAGAATCTAGAGAATTAAATGGCGATTGTTGCAATATTTTATGTCACACGGTATAAAATGAAACAGTAAAGTTAGCCCAATTTTTTTGTATAATGTGAAAGATGATGTTATGCTCAGTAAATAGACACCAAACATGTCACGCTTTAAAATTGCGCACACTCGTGGAATGGCGACAAACTACGGTACCTAAAAATCTCCATAGGCGACGCTTTTAAAAAAAAATTACGGTTACCAGGTTAGAGTTACAGAGGAGGTCTAGTGCTAGAATTATTTCTCTCACTCTGACGATCGCGGCGATACCTCACATGTGTGATTTGAACACCGTTTACATATGCGGGCGCGACTTCCGTATACGGTTTCTTTGCTGCGCGAGCTCGCGGGGACAGGGGGCGCTTTAAAAATTTAATTTAATTTTTTCTTATTTATTTCATTTATTTTTTTACATTGCGTTTAAAAAAAAAAGGAATGTAAACATCCCCTGTGACAGTAATAAGTGGTGACAGGTACTCATTATGGAGGGATCGGGGGTCTAAAAGACCCCAAATGCCTCCTTTGCGCCTCAAAGTATTCAGATCTCAGTAAAAGGCGATTCTGAATACTGTATATTTTTTTAAAACCGGCGCCATTGGCAGCCGAGTAATCCGGATGTGACGTTGTGACTTCGCTTCCGTGTTTACATACAGGAGACTGGAATGAGGATGTCCCCTTCCGCTCCTCCGGGATAACAACCGAGCGGCTTTTAGCCGCATTGGTTGTTATCCCTGGAAAGCCGACCGCCTGCTCTAAAACAAAGGGGATATATATATATATACACACAGACAGGCGCACACTTATGAATTAAAATAAACATTAAAATGTATTATGGACGGTGTCAGTAGGGAAGTGGATGGTGTCAGTAGAGCAGAGACTGGTATCAATTGGGCAGCGGGCAGTGTCAGTAGTTTTTTATTTTTATCAATATTTTTTATTTACATTTCCTTTAGGAGCCCTGCTGGGGGCTTTGGTGAAATACCAGGGGACCCCTGATATCTCACTTTTGCAACAAAGAAAGGGGCTACGTCAGTGAATGAATGGGAAATGCTATGTACTGAGCGGCTTCCTGTTCATTCACAAACTGAAGCCTAGTAAACACAACATGAATGAACACAGTGAGTGACCTATACCAATCACTCACTGTTCTCATTCAGAAAAGGAAGTGGCTGGTAAATGACATGGGCCCGGACAGCAGGGGGAATCTACGCCGCACGGGGGGTGATTAGAGTGTGCCCAGACACACACCCCCTGTGCATGCCTATGGCAGCAGCAGACTATTTAAGCTATCCTTGTGCTCTCTCCTCCTATCAGTGTGTACCTTGTAAGGACATTTGCATTCAGCACATTACAAGCTTACAGTCCTGCCCTCTTCCCCTCAGTCTGAGTTTTGCTGTATAAGAGACTGCAAGAAGCTGATGCTTTGCTGAATGCAGGCGCTTGCACTAGTTTAATTTAATAAAATACTTTCAATGATTTTTTAAAACAATGGTGCAGCGATTTATTATTGAATAACGAGCTCCATTCATTACCATCTTTAAGTCAACCCACATTATCAAATTTGGTCCTTGACCACTAATACATTCTAAGTAGCAGCGATCTGTTTTAAGGGAGGTCAACAATGTGTTTTAGTCTGTAATAAAGTCTGACAAGTACTTATCTTTTAATAATACAATTGCTATAAAAGTGTTTATTTCCCAGAAGTCTACACACACCTTCATAATCCCTGCACAGATTGTACCAAACACGCTTTGCTGTTTAATAAAATAAAAAAGGTTCTTCTTGTTCTCAGAAGTTTGATGTAAACAGCATAACACACAACATTCATCACGGGATTCTATATATAGCGAGGCATGCTGGAAAACATGGCATTCTCCAGAAAACGACAAATCTTGAGCAACGGTAGACCTGCATTAGGCAAGAAATTCCAACACGATTTCTACCACCACAGAGAAATTACATTTGTGATACATCTGGAATTCAGAATGAACTATTTTCACACCTACATTCCACTAAAATATAAATACAAGAGAGGTCAACGTTATGTCTATTATTCAGTGATGTGGAGTTTTACAGACAGCCCTATATATTTCCTCCTCTTTAAATGTGGTTTAGTGTGTTGGGTGTGTTTGCTGCTTTAAGAAGTCAGTGAATCCAAGTAAAATGCCTCAACTGCATTCAAGCTTAACCGCTTAAGGACCGCCCCACATACATATACTGCGGCAGGGCGGCCCCTAGGTGCAAAATCACGTACCTGTACGTGATTTTTTTTCTTCAGGTCTGGAGCACGCGCCGCTGTCATTGGACACGGCGATCATTTGCGAGAGAGGCAGAAAAGCAGTCTGCCTATGTAAACAAGGCAGATCACCGTTCTGCTAGTAAAGAAGACAGAGATCTTGTGTTTCTGCTAAGCATCTCTGTCTTCCTTCAGTTAAACCACCCTCCACACAGTAAAGCCCTGTACACACGGTCGGACTTTTGGCCAACAAACTTCATTTTGAGCAAGTTGGACCAACAATCCGACCGTGTGTACGCTCCATCGGACAAACTTTTTTTTTTTTTTGTGTTTTCATCGGACAAAAGTTGGGTCTGCAAATGGACAAACTTTTGGCCAACAAAAGTCCGATGGAGCAAAGTCCGACCGTGTGTACAGAAAACCATAGGACTTTTGTCCGATGGACAAAACAACTAATGTTAAAATCAACCAACAATAGCAGAAGTTGACCAAATGGTGGCGGTAAAGAGCAGAAAAGAGCAGAAAAACCATGTGATGTTGCAAAAAGTTTTGGGAAAGTCTGCAGAAAAGTCCTGTGGTGTGTATGCTATGGGTGTGCCCGGCCAACTCCGTTCGGACAAAAATCCACGGAAAAGTCAGATGGAAGTCCGACCGTGTGTATGGGGCTTAAGAAAACACTCCCAGGTAACATAGTTAACCCTTTGATTGCTTCTGATGTTAACCCCTTCCCTGCCAGTGTCATTAGTACAGTGACAGTGCTTTTTTTTCTCCAATCGCTGTATTGGTGTCACTGGTCCACCAAAAGTTTCAGTTAGTGTCAAATTTGTCACAGTCCCGCTAAAAACCTGCTGATTGCCGCCATTACTAGTAAAGAAAAAAAAATCATAAATATATCCCATAGTTTGTAGACGTTATAACTTTTGCGCAAACCAATCAATATATATGTGTAGTACACAGACCCTTTTTCCTGCCTACCTTCACTTGCAGGAGAAAAGGCACACCATGCCACATGCCCGTATCCTCCTGGTATAAGAGGTTGAGCGGTGTTCTTGCAATTTTGAGTCCTGCAGCGAGTTACCTCCCCTCTGTTGGTTCTCGTCCCTAGAATGTAGGGAAAAGTCTGTTCTTCCCCGAAAGAAGCCAATGTCCAGATAGTGTTTAAACTCCAACAAACGAGTTTATTTTCTCTTGCTTGAACAGATTGGGAAAAGGTTGAAAGACAGCAATGAGATTAGGTAGGGAAATAGGTTCAGGCACGCGGCACACATTTACCCGATTCTCCACTCAAGCCTGAGTGGGTATTGCTCACCCGGATAGATCCCTCTCACAGTTCTAGCAGCCGGAGTGAAGCACGAACAGTTACTTTGATCTAGTCCCCTTCATGGACAAGTTAGAAGATCCTCTGCCACAGAATCCCTTGGTTACTGAATTAGAACTTTGGAACCCCTGTAGATTATTAGAGACCATAGGTGCCAATGGGGCACACTACAGGAGCTATCTTGCAACTCACGAATCCTTCCCTCTGATAGGCAACCAGGCCTCTTCGAGACCGTGACTTCCTTTACCGATCCATCGGACAGGTCCTCCCCCGGTTTCCTCTGCTTCAGAGCAGGCCACCCTCCCTTGGGTTCCCTGGGACTCCAGTGGTTGGTTTGTAGACCCAGTTGAAGGTACTGGGCCTACCTGGAACTCTGTAGCCTTGGGCTAAAGGTGCCCGAGACTCCTCGACCAGTTCACGCACCCCAGGCCTGCAAGGCCAACGGGCACAACTTCGCCACCAGGGGTCCTCCTTGGAATCCCCCCAGCACACCACACCAGATCATGGCGTCTGCCCTTTAAGTACCCTCTCCCGGCATGCACAGCAGGCAAAACCCACCGCACGGCAGCCGAGAGAGGACACCAAATCACACCACAACGCCACCTGTGGTTCTCCTCAAGACCTGGGCAACAGCGCCACCTGCAGGTCAAGGGGAACTATACTCCAGGCAACATTACAGCAGAGCAGAGTCCAAGCTAAGCAGAATTGGAGAACCTGAGCTAAACTATTGCTCAGGCTGCCCTTAAATTTAGAACATAGTGACCCCAATTTTGGGGGTACGCTACATATGCTTATTGGGATTTTTTTTTTTACCAAAAACATATAGCAGAATACATATTGGCCTAAATTGATGAAGAAATTGGATTTTTTTTTTTTTTTTATTGGATATGTTTTATAGCAGGAAGTAAAAAATCATATATATATTTTTTTCCAAAATTGTCAGTCTTTTTTGGTTTATAGTGCAAAAAATAAAAACAGCAGAGGTGATCAAATTCCACCAAAAGAAAGCTCTATTTGTGGGAAAAACAGACATTTTATTTGGGTACAGTGTCGCACAACCGTGCAATTGTCAGTTAAAGCAACCCAGTGCTCTATTGCAAAAAAATGGCCTGGTCAGGAAGGGGAGTCAACTTGTTTTATTAGGGGTTAATTCACTCAAAACTGATATTTTGATCCTACACTATGTTGTATTCACTGTTGGGTGCTGTAGTAGATCCTCTCATACTACTGTGTCCTGTATTGATGAAGGGTTCGGCAGGAGTAACCAAAGTGCCTAGCGGGAAACCGGAAGTGTTAGATCTTTATTTTTAAGTGACTCTATCAGCGAATTACACAAAAGAAGATATTAAAAACTGTCTTCATGTTGGGACTCATACCTGGGGCTTCTTTATGGCACATCATGTTAATGCCTTACTGGTTATGTTCCCCCTTTAGGATGATATGAAATCAATGTTGACCATTTATATATCTTTGTTCTTTGACCAGTTTAGCTTCATTACATCACACAGACTTACTGTATGTTATAGTATCAGAAATCAGATGCTGATGATGAATCCCTTTTTGTACTTATGGTTCAGTATTTTTTTCTTTTTCCCATCTTTGTGTGTATTGACACCTGTATAATCTAGAAACTGCCTTCTTTGACTGAATAAAAAATTACGAAAAAGAAAACTTTCTTTGGACCTCTTTCACACTGGAGGCGTTTTTTAGGCGCTTTAGCACTAAAAATAGCGCCTGTAAAGTACCTGAAAAATGCCTCATCTGCAATCCCAGTGTGAAAGCCCGAGGGCTTTCACACTTGGGCGCTGCGCTGGCAGGATGTCCAAAAAAGTCCTGCAAGCAGCTTTTTTTGAGGCACTTTAGGAGCGGTGTATACACTGCTCCTAAAGCGCCACTGGCCATTGAAATCAATGGGCAGCGCCGCCGAAGCGCCTGCAAAGTGCCTCGGAAGCAGCGCTTTTAACCCTTTATTCGGCCTCTAACAGGGGTTAAAAGTGCCCTGTTGGCGGCCGAAAAGCGCCTCTAAAATGATGGTAAAGCGCTGCTAAAACTAGCGGGGCTTTACCATCGACACCCCCGCGCTGTCAGTGTGAAAGGGCTCTTAGTCGAACCTGATATTCTAGTTTTGATGTTGATACATACCGAAGTGTTAAAGTGTCACTAAATCCTTAAAAAAGCTTAAAAAACATGGTAAAATCAGTAATAATATATAAAAGAACCACGTCATAGCTTATCATGCTGAACAATCTTTAGAAGTTCATTTTGATTTGTACTGATTCTGTTTAGTCTCACAGACCTCTGAAGCACTGTTCCCAAACTTCCAGTCTGCGGCTTCAGCAGCCTCTGACTATATCTCCCGGGAGGCCTTGCTCTGGTGATTAGTATAGCACATGCATGTCCCATCCAATCCTGTAGAAGCAGCAGTTTGAGGGAGGCTTAATGTACTGCCACTGACTGTGACCACACATAGATATGCAGTCCACAATGAGAATGTGCTGAGGATGGTGGCTACAATAGAGATACAGGGAGACCATAGAGACGTAGCATAGCCCCTCTCACAAAGGAAACACAAAGACCCATGGTTTGAATTAAAGTGGTTGTAAAGGCAGAAAAAACCTTCTGTGTGCAGCAGCCCCCCTAATACTTACCTGAGTCCTCTCTAGATCCAGCGATGTTGCAGGAGTGTCTCGGCTGTTTGGGACTCCCCTACTGATTGGCTGAGACAGCAGCACAGTGCCATTGGCTCCCGCTGCTGTCAATCAAAGTCAGTAAACCAATAAGGAGAGAAAGGGGGCAGGGCTGAATAGACACAGGGAGCTGTGGATCGGTTCGGGTGCCCCCATAGCAAGCTGCTTGCTGTGGGGGGCACTCAACAGGAGGGAGGGGCCAGGAGCACCAAAGAGAGACCCGAGAAGAGGAGGATTGGGGCTGCTCTAAGCAAAACCACTACACAGAGCAGTTAAGTATAACATATTTGTTATTTTTAACTAGACTTTAGTATCACTTTAAGTATTTCTACACATCAGAGCAGCCATGGTCTACCTCACATATACAGTACATACACATAAGCAGAAAAAGGTATAAATTATTAGGTTTTATAACATAAATTTAGTGACACTTTAACTGCTTGCCGACCAGTGCCGCAGTTATACTGCGGCAGGTTGGCTCGGCTGCACGCAGTGCCATAGGTGTACGTCTAGCTAATACATGGCTTCCTGTGGGCGTGCGCCGATTGGCCAGAGGGGGAGCCAATCAGTGGGTCCGGCGGACTCGATGTCCGCCGCTCCCCCGCGATCGTTACCCGCAGAGACAGAACGGAGTTCTGTCCAAGTAAACAAGGCAGATCTCCGTTCTGTCAGGGGATGACTCAGAGATCCTCTTTCTGCTATGCAGGAAGACGAATCTGTGTGTTGTCCCAGGCAGCCCATCCCCCATACAGTTAGTAATCACAAACAGGGAACACATTTAACACCTTGATCGCCCCTGATGTTAACCCCTTTCCTGCCATTGCCATTAGTACAATGTCAGTGCATATTTTGAATACTGATTACTGTAATAATGTCACTTGTTCCCAAAAAAGTGTCAAAAATGGCAGTTAGTTAGGTGTCTGATCTGCGACTGTATGTCAAAAAAATGGTTGATCAAGGGTGGGACTTTGTGTGTGCCTCAGTGGAGTGAATAAATATAGACGTATCACAATATATAGAAAAATAAACAATTTTTATTATCCTGCCGAAGGCAGCAATGTAAAAAAACCTTATATTCTTACAAAAGTATATATAAGAAAATATAAAATCACATTACAGTTCAAATAATGGGTAACGGGATGTGCGATTCCCATTCACAGAGAGAAGTGAAGGCCTACGCGTTTCGCGGATTTCCGCTTCATCAGGGCCATTTAGCGTAGCACAAAGAGTTAATACAAGGGTTCTAGGAGCAAACAAAACATTGATAAAATATACATGCATATTATATCCTATATATTTAAGGGGGAAGAAAAACCTAACATATATAAATCAACATTATACAGGTATTAGATCCGATTGGAATAAGAAAGACTGTGGGTGTGCACATTGAGGCATATCAAGTATGTTATCCAATGGCACATCCACATACTACATTAGCATTTATTTTCTAAATATCAATATCATTTGAATATTTACAGAAGAAAACATTTCTGATCATATGTATGGTCCTATGCATGTGCAGCGGTGTCCCATATATACAGGGGAAATGTACCCAAAGCTTCTAGTGTACAAATAAATAACATGTATTGATATAGTTTTGTATGCATGTTTTATATGTTAGTCTCAAAAAGAGAGATAGAAACTTACCAGAGAACTGTACAACCAGGGCCGCCATCAGGAATTTTGGGGGCCCCTTACACAGCTTCAGACATGGGGCCCCCCTTGGAGCAGAGGAGAACCAGGGGGGGGGGTGCTGCCGCCACAAATTGAGAAGTGGGGGGTTTGGGTGCTGACGAACACAAAAAAAAAACAAAAAAAAAGGGGGGGTTGCCATCCAGGGCCCTGGGGACCTCCTGGGCCCATTACAAAAAAAAAAAATTATATAAAAAAAAAATAAATAATAATCATTTTTATAAAAAAAAAAAAAAAGAGGGAGGTTTCCATCCGGGGCCCTGGGGACCTCCGGGCCTCTGGGGACCTCTGGGCCCCTTATAAAAAAAAATATTAATTATAAAAAAATAATAATAATAATCATTTTTATGGAAAAAAAAAGAGGGAGGTTTCCATCCGGGGCCCTGGGGACCTCCGGGCCTCTGGGGACCTCTGGGCCCCTTACAAAAAAAATTAAATAAAAAAAATTCATAAAAAATAAATAAATAAAAAAGGGAGGTTTCCATCCGGGGCCCTGGGGACCTCCGGGCCTCTGGGGACCTCTGGGCCCCTTACAAAAAAATAAAAAATAAAAAAATAAATAAATAAAAAAAATTAATAAAAAAATTAATAATAAAAAAAATTATAAAAAAAAAAATACAAAAAAGGGGGGTTGACATTCGGGGCCCTGGGGAACTCCGGGCCCCTTACAAAAAAAAAGGGGGGCCATCCGGGCCCCTGGGGACCTCCGGGCCCCTTACAGGTGTACTGCCTGTACCCCCCTGATGGCGGCCCTGTGTACAACCTTTATGTTCCACCCCCTCCCCTCTGAATTACAATTATTTTGATATACATAGGGATCCACCCCATACAACCGCGCAGATCTCTCTTTTTGGGGTGGGAGAATTCTCACAGGCACCCAGGTCTCTTCCGTCCGCCACATTGCATCTGTGCTTGTACAGTTCTCTGGTAAGTTTCTATCTCTCTTTTTGAGACTAACATATAAAATATGCATACTAAACTATATCAATACATGTTATTTATGTGTACACTAGAAGCTTTGGGTACATTTCCCCTGTATATATGGGACACCGCTGCGCATGCATAGGACCATACATATGATCAGAAATGTTTTCCTCTGTAAATATTCAAATGATATTGATATTTAGAAAATAAATGCTAATGTAGTATGTGGATGTGCCATTGGATAACATACTTGATATGCCTCAATGTGCACACCCACAGTCTTTCTTATTCCAATCGGATCTAATACCTGTATAATGTTGATTTATATATGTTAGGTTTTTCTTCCCCCTTAAATATATAGGATATAACATGCATGTATATTTTATCAATGTTTTGTTTGCTCCTAGAACCCTTGTATTAACTCTTTGTGCTACGCTAAATGGCCCTGATGAAGCGGAAACCCGCGAAACGCGTAGGCCTTCACTTCTCTCTGTGAATGGGAATCGCACATCCCGTTACCCATTATTTGAACTGTAATGTGATTTTATATTTTCTTATATATACTTTTGTAAGAATATAAGGTTTTTTTACATTGCTGCCTTCGGCAGGATAATAAAAATTGTTTATTTTTCTATATATCGTGATACGTCTATATTTATTCACTCCACTGAGGCACACACAAAGTCCCACCCTTGATCAACCATTTTTTTGACATACAGTCGCATATTCTTCCGGGATGGTGCCTCAGTAGGAGCCTCAAGACATTCCGCATGCACCCCAACCCCTACACATAGGTGTCTGATCTGTCCGCTGCAATGTCGCAGTCCCGCTAAAGATCACAGATCACCACCATTACTAGTAAAAAAAATAATAATAATAAAAATGCCATCAATCTATCCCCTAGACCAGAGGTCGTCAACCCCCGGTCCGCGGCCCAAAGCCGGGCCGTACCGCCTCTCTAGCCGGGCTGCAACGCAAATGACACTGTCCGTGCCATACCGCCGCTATAGCCGGGCCATGGAGGAGACCGTCAGCGATGCAGCTGCCCGAGCAGAGAGATGACACCATCTCTCTGCGCTACACAGAGGCGCGCCGCTGACCCGCCCTAACATACGGCGCTGCAAGGCTACGCTACGCTACACAGAGGCACGGCCGGCCAATGAGTGAGAGAGAGAGAGAATTACCTCATCTCTCCACCCACCCTCGCTATGTACCGGCTCAAAGCATTCCCGCAATCTCTAACGGCTCCCCCTCACTTTCCTGTGCTGAGACTGTAAGTACAGTGGGCACTGCAGAGGGACTTGTATATTTTTTTTACTGGGACATTTAATGATTTTTTTATACTGGGACATTTAATGATTTTTTTTTATACTGGGACATTTAATGATGATTTTTTTTATACTGGGACATTAAATGTCCCAGTATAAAAAAAATTATTAAATGTCCCAGTATAAAAAAATGATTAAATGTCCCAGTATAAAAAAAACATTAAAATTTTTTTTTATACTGGGACATTTAATAATATTTTTACACTGGGACATTTAGGGCCGGTTCACACTGCAGCAATGTCAGAGTTCGGATGTGATTCGCACCGCACTACAGTGCACATCACATGCGATCTCTGTGCGATTTCAGCCATACAAATCGTATGGCTGAATTTGCATCAAACTCGCACAGGACCATTTTTTTTGTCCGCAGCAGAATCGGATCGCATGGGTGTTCACACCCATGCGATCCGATTCCTGTCAGAGTTTGCAGATCGCACTGCGATATACGAACTGATTTGGGGGTGTCGTTAACTTTTAACTGACACTCCCAGCAGTTCACATAGGGCAATGTGAACTGCCACCGGAAAACCTGCGATGCGCAGTGGATTCGCAGGGTTCCCACACCGCAACAGTGTGAACCGACCCACACATTGTGATTCGTCGCCCCCTACTACCGGGCCTTGGAAAAATATTCTTCCACAAAACCGGTCCTTGGTGCCAAAAAGGTTGGGGACCACTGCCCTAGACGCTATAACTTTTAGGCAGAAACCAATCAATATATGTTTATTGTTTTAATTTTTTTTACCAAAAATATGTAGCAGAATACAAATTGGCCTAAATTGATTATTTCAAAAAAAAAAGAAAAAAAATTATTGGGTATGTTTTATAGCAGAAAATAAAAAATAATGTTTTTTTTTTTTCAAAATTGTCTGTGTTTTCTTTGTTTATAGCGCAAAAAAAATAAAAACGCACAGGTGATCAAATACCACCAAAGGAAAGCTCTTTTTTTGGGAAAAAAATTACGTAAATTTTATTTGGGTACAGCGTTGCATGCAATTGTCAGCTAAAGTAACGAAGTAACATATCGTAAAAAAATGGCCTGGTCATTAGGGGGTAAATGAGGCTGAAGTGGTTAAATCACTTTCTGTTTATTATAACTGTTAGACAATAATTGTGAGATTTTCCCACCATAGCCTATATGTATCCCCTCCCACAAAGTTACAATGCAGGTGTCACTATCTTGCAGCTGGACTCCCTATATAACCATCATGTAACTTTGTAAAAGCCACAGCAGGAAAGGGAGAAGTAGGAATTCTTTTAGAGATCTTTTACCAGTTGTACATTCCCCCAGAGAGATTAAAGCCCAACATGATTCAATATGTTAGCAACCATACAAAAATTCAATAATAGCTTTAGGTGGAAAAATTTAAAAATACATGCTAATATTTATTTTCAAGTGGACTTTAAACCCACTTATTCTAATGAATTTGGAGATGGCTGGAAAAAACGTATTGCGTATAATGTACTGAGTGTAGACTGGATACTAAAATGACTTTATTTTAGTAAAAAAAAGCAAAGTGGCTATCTTTGTTTTTTGTGTACAAATCGTCTGTGAGAGACAGCAACCAATAGTGACCCAGAATCACGAAATGCTATATACAGTTAGGGATTTTTTGTTTGCATCTGATCTTAGATACTGCCATAAAAAGGACAAGGCCAGCAAAATGTAGATTCCAAAGCCAGCATAGCAAGCACTCAACTCCACACAGAGGGGCAAACCTTAAAGTGTTACTAAACCCAGTACAGTAATATGAAAATAGTTTATTCCCCCCCCCCTCCCACAGTGCCCACAGCTTATAAATCTTCTTTTTACATTAAAACACTGCCACTATATACCTTTTTGGATGATCTGTATACCACGGTTACATGATAAACTGTATAGTTTCTCCATTGCTAAGAGTTCAGTAAGGAGGAGATTTCAACTGCAGCCTGTATACACGTCCACATGTGTGATGTCAATATCATGTGACCTGGCTATCTCTGAGAGAAAATAACTGTTCTCTCCAGCATAAATAACACAACTGAGCATGTGCAGGTTGGCGACCCTGCCTGTGTTAGCTGGCCTTCCCCAGATAGACAGTGCAGGAGGGGGAGGATCTATGCATACAGGATAAAACAGCCTTTTTACACAATGCAGAGGATTAACCCCTTAAGTTCCACAGTGAGTATAACAAGCATGCTATGCTGCATATACAGACTGATGTGGGTTTAATAATACTTTAATGACAAAATGCCAGACAGATACCATCTTGATCACAGATGTGTTTAGTGTTTATGGAGGTATATAGCCAATGTGTTTCAGGGTAAATGCTGTACCCTTTTCTTCAGGGCTGTTTGTATGGAACCAGTGTTCCAGAGTTAATATAAACTGATTTAAAAGAAAAAGTTAATTTACAAAGCAACAGATTTCAAAAAAAGGATTTGGACTACAGAGAGCATCAGTCTGTCCGCAACAGCATTGTGTAAAATACTAATGGCACAGTATGGCAAGCACTCTTCACAGAGAAAGATGGAATATCATTGTTGGCTTCATCTATTATTTAGCACATTGCGACATATAAAATAGACTGGTATAATGCATTTTGGAACATAAATGTTCCTTTGCTACTTATTGTCATGTATTTAATAAAGATATACATTTTTATTCTCCATGTCACGTGCGGGTGGCTCATTTCTCTGTAAATGTGGAATTAGGCTGACCGTGGTCCTGAACCTGCTCTTTATTTTTCTACTGTTTTATACCTATACTCCTATTTGATTCGTTTTGAAATGGTCACCAATAACCTGACCTAATATATAAATCAGGTCAGGGAGTTTAATGATGCTCCATTGAAAATACAAAATTAAAGTCAGCATTGCCAAACAAAACATGCAACTATCTTTAGCAGTCTTGATATTGTATTTGTATGTGCAATGTTAAAGGGATTGAAAAGGCATATAGATAAAAAAAAACTGCTCCATTGCATCATTTGTCACTTTAATTATTGATCTGTTTACACAGTGATGAGCCGGCAATGGCCACTTGTCTATATGAATTTGCTCAGTTCTGTAAGTAGAAGCCCAAGGGCCCCTATGTAAATGTAGGATCATCACCCTGTTCACACCATTGCCTTTATCTATTTCCAGGTCCATTTCCTTACAGTTCATCTATTTTTTATTTAATTTTTATTGTATTTTTTTTATATATGCACAAGAGAATCTTTCTTTATAGTTACCCTTCCTTCTAGTGACTACAATATAAATTAAATAGCAGATTACACCCTAACCACATTTAGCTTTTCTGATTGATTTTTTGATGGTTTGGTTATTTTTCGATCTTAAAGTTTTGATTGTGTAGCGGGGCTCACCCCTCTCTCTATCTTCATCGGTTATTTGGCTGTTGTCTAGGGGTACCTGAGAGAGAGGGATAAGACACACCACGGCCCATGTCCTCCATAGCTAAGAGGTGAAGGCCAGCAAATTGGGTTTTGTGTAGGTGTCCTAGAGTCAAGTCCAGTACTTCGTCCCT
Organism: Rana muscosa; assembly: GCA_029206835.1. Taxonomy (NCBI): domain Eukaryota; kingdom Metazoa; phylum Chordata; class Amphibia; order Anura; family Ranidae; genus Rana; species Rana muscosa. Next base: position 189,765,309 of record CM055123.1, read on the forward strand.
GACTCCTTTGCTCCTAGTAACCAGAGTTCCACACAGTGAATAGGTCCAACTCAGTTTTATTCTTCTTGCCAAGCAATAAAACAGTTTCTTTACTTTGGAAAATGGGGACAGATCGAGGCACAATCCTTTCCCTTCTGCTGCTGACCACTGTGCTGTCACCAGTGGTGAATAGTCACGGCCACTGACTAGGTGATGTAGAACGTGAATTACCTTCGCTCGCTCTGCCCCTGTCAGAGGAAGAAATCCGCCCAAGGGAGAAATGGAGGCCTCTCCGTCACCAGCGATGCTGCGCCGGACTCTTCAGAGAAGTTACTGCACACCAGTCCTCACAAACTCAGACACGGGCACCCAAGGAGTTAGGGCCCCCTCGGATTCCTCCACCCTCACGGAACTCAGTCGAAGGTACTGAGCCCCAGGCATCCGCCATAGTACCTCACCCCAGGCTAAAGGTGCCTGAGATGGACTCCATCTCCGCTCCGGCTAGGTCAAGGGCACCTAGGCCTGCAACACCGGAACGCCAACACCCAGGCTGAAGGTGCCTGGGTGCGGCCGCATCTTCTGACTCTGGACTCTAACCCCGTGATCAGGGCGTCCGCCCCTTTTATGACCTCTCCCTTCGCGCCACAGCGGGTTCCCCACCCCGCTGTACCAGCTCCAGGGAGGACAAAAAGGTATAGTCTTGCGGTGCGAGCCCAACCCCGGTCCAAAGCAACAACACCACCTATAGGCCGGCGAGAACTTCACACCACCAGAGTCCTCCAAGACTCACAAAGGGAACCTTAAATTTCCTAACAATCAAGGCATCTGGGTTACACTACCACCCAGATGCTCCCCCTAAATTCAAGTACCCGCTACAATTGTATTTTTGAATCTTGTGGGCCACAATACAAGAATTTGCATGGCGCTGCATATAGTCATTGTTTCACATGGGTGACAGAGCCTTCTGTTTTATATCTGAATTGTATCGATTGGATTTGGAGTTGTTTTTGTCCCATGACTGAAGCAATTTTCATCAGTTTGTTTATGAAATGACTCATGACCCATTAAAAGTATATAAATTTCAAAGGTATCTCCAGTATGAGAATATGCTTAGCATCAGGCAAGTTTCCTATACTGCTAATAGAAAATACATTATTTTAAGGGCATGTTGACACCACCCAAGCTTGTGATAATATAATAGTATTCACAATTACGTCTCTAAAATCCATGGGTGGCATTGGTGTAACCATAATCCACTGACTCATAAATGTGGGCTGTATAAAGTGAGTCATGAAGACCTCAGCTCATGGGATTTCCCAAAGTTGTAAGCTCCATAACCAGAAAAGATGGACAGATCATAATACTCCATAAATTATATGATTGGGAGATATAATTATTTCTGTATTGTACTTCAGTCTACAAACCCCCCTGGATGAAAAAATCCAACTAACTTTTAATTCACATGATCAATAAAACAAATAACAATCAGGGGCTGTTTAAACAGTCGCCTTTACTGCTGCAGAGTTTGGGATAAACAGTCCAACAAGTAATATTTTACCTATAAAACATACTTATATGTTTCTGGGACCTGTGTGTAGCTATCATTGCATCCCTGACTTAAAATACATCTAAAGGACCCAGCATGACAATTCCAATTACTATGTGATGTGCATGCCTTGAAAAAATAAAATAAAGAAATTACTTATTTTACCTCCCTGAACCCTATTCTCTTTCATTTGTGTCTCACATGCTCCCCCTTCCAGACACTGCAGCTGACATTGGGTGGGTTCCAGAGGTAGTGCTGTCAATCCAGAAAGTAGTGGGCAGGGCTAGGTGTGGTCAGGCACTGATTGATAAGTTGCAGGCTTGTGAATCAGCAGTGACAATGCTGATAGCCATGCTTCTTGCAACATCTTCTCATCCCACTGTAGTGTAAGCAGGCACAGCCTACAAGAGAGTGTGGACTCTGCTCTGGATTCAGGAGCAGTGCAGTATCGTTGCCAAACAGGAAGGTTACATAGTTACATAGTTAGTCAGGTTGAAAAAAGACACAAGTCCATCTAGTTCAACCATAAAAATAAATAAAATAAAAAATATTATACAATCCCATATACCGAATTCTATACCCACAGTTGATCCAGAGCAAGGTATTATGTACATTTAGGAAAGTATCCAGGCCTTTCTTAAAGCAATCTACTGAGCTGGTCAGAACCACCTTTGAAGCGAGTCTATTCCACATTTTCACAGCTCTTACTGTGAAGAAACCTTTCCGTATTTGGAGATAAAATCTCTTTTCCTCTAGATGTATAGAGTGCTCCCTTGTCCTCTGTGATGACCTTAAAGAGAATAACTCAACACCAAGTTCACTATATGGACCCCTTATATATTTGTACATGTTGATGGTACATACAGTAGATGGCAGACTCAACGGGTATTTGTAGGACTTTGCAGGGAAAATAGGAGAAAACTGTAAATTCAAATGCACTTATGATTAAAGTGTTACTAAACCCACAACAGTAAAATCAGTCTGTATATTAAGTAAAGCATGCTTGTTATACTCACTGTGGAACCTAAGGGGTTATTTCTCTGCATTGTGTAAAAAGTCTGTTTGATCATGTCTTCTCTGATCCTCCCCTTCTTCCACTGTTCCCAATCTATCTGTTGATAGTACAGAGTCTTTGGAGTTACTCTGCACATGCTCAGTTTGGTGTGTATTGCTAGAGAGTTTTTATTTTCTTGGGAAGGTGCATGTGATCCGCACAGGGCCAATCAGCTCTGTCCAGACCGAGGGTCACGGGTCCTGAAGCAGCATAGGACAGTCAGGGGAGAATGAAAACTCCTCTTACAAGCTTTAACCAGACACTGATAGAAGTCACAAGACTGCTATATACTGCTGATGAGAAAAGGTATTTAGCAGTTTATGATTACTACAAAAATTAGCATTTCCATGTTCTGTGTACCAGTGATTCTCAACCTCAGTCCTCAAGTACCCCCAATGGGCCATGTTTTGGGAACTTTCCTTAGATAAAATAGCTCTTATCAATACCATGTCATTGATATTGATTCGAAGCAGCTGTGCAAAGTAAAGGTAAACCTGAAAACATGGCCCATTGGGGGTACTTGAGGACCGAGTTTGAGAGACACTGCTGTGTACAGTGGGAGTAACACTTTAAAGTGGAGCTCCCATCAAAAAAATGTTTTTCCATTAATGTGCATATAATACATTAAAAACAAACATTTGGATATTTATTTATTTTTTACTCACCTTGAAATACCTGTTGCTATGTGGTCCCACGAAATCTGCCTGCTTCATCACCGAGATTCCTGTCGTCACTTCCGTTGGCGCCTTTGCTTGCTACTGCTCCTGGGAGATGTGTGTCATCATTTCCCAGGAGTCAGTGGGAAGCGCCGAGGGCTAGGTTGCCATAACAACGGGGCGGGCACTTCCGCCGCCGCCGCCCGTTGTTATGGCAACCTGTATACTTCACAGCGCCGCTACGGCGTATTACTGCGCATGCGCGAGAATGGGGCACAGTATCCAGGAACTAAATGCCCACAAGCAAAATGACAACGGCGGCCCTGAGTTATATAAGTTTATTTTGGCGATAAAACAGGACATCAGGGGGGGGGGGGATTCCTCCAAAGACATGAGTATGAAATAGAAAGGTAATGACTAATGAAATGTTTTTTTGTTTTTTTTAATTAGGTAATGTAGTTGGAACTCCACTTTAAGCAAACATTTTCTTTTAATTGGAGGCCATAGTTCTAGTTTAAGTTCAATAGGTGTCTATAGTGACAAATATTTTGGGAACTGCTTCAATTACCCAACAGTAGAGAGGCTTGTACACCTGTGCCAAAGGTCATCCCTATCCAGTTTAATGTGAGCTGCTGTGTCCACTGTCCTTGGCATGACAAGAATAGATGCGGCAATCATTGTTCTTTTGATGTGGCATCGCGCAATGCCGACACATCATAAAGTACTTGGCGGGTGCACCAGACAAGTGGGGTGAATAAGGTGTACTGAGCGTCCCACTTTGATGCCAATGTTTATTAGGTCTGAGTTCTTCATTCTGTGGGGAGGATGAATCAGGAGAATTTAAAGCAAACCCATCAATAGAGGACTATGTAAATTGCTTTGCTGACCTCCTCCTGAAAAAATAGCTGCCTGGCTGTCGCCTCGATCCACTGAGGTCAATACTTTGTGGGTTACTAACTCGAAATTCTTCTGCTGGCACAAAAATTTCTGATCTGCATACTTGTATTTCTGAGTCAGACAGAATATACAGAATAATACTATAACATTTTTAACAAACTGCAATGATGATCAAAAGCCAGGACAGTGAAAAAATGAATTCTGATTGGTTGCTTTGAATTACTACAGCATACTTTCCGCTGGTAGTTTTTTTGGGCTACTAAGTACAATATGCAATGAGTAGGTAATGAAAACACCGCAATGTTTTAACCTCTAACTTGTTAAACAGAACTACATGAATTTCCACATTAACATAACAAGCTATATGCTCAGAGCATGGCAGAGGGGAAAAATAGGTGGTCAGCCAACATATATTTCATTTTTTTCAAGTGGAATTGTATTACAAAATACTTCAAGGGTGTAGCTACATTTCTAGGCCTTGCAGTTTTAAAACATTTTGAAAGGAAATAGTTCTTAGTTTCACAGCCAGCCTATAGCAACAGCTGTGAGAGTACTTATTCCTTCAGAATGATCTTTCAAGCAGACACCTGAAAAATAAATGCACCAGGATAGACACATTACTTCATTTAAAAGTCCCCCAGATGTAAAAGTATATGAAATGGAATGCAAGGCATGCAAGTCGCAATCTATCTCATGGTGGTATGAGAATTCTTTAAGATAAACTTGTGGGGGCAGCAGGCCTGCTATACTGTTCTAGTAGTTAAATTCTTGGCATTATCTTTAATTATGTGTTACGAAGGCTTGCAATAAAAATATGGTAAGCATTACAGAGTTTGTGAAGACTAATTTAAACTGGAGAAAATGAGGGGCATATCCAAGAAAAGCAGATGACTGTTTGCCCCCTGTTTATTTTAAGCTTGCAGACAAGATAGCTGAAGCATAGCATCATTAGTAGCAGGTACCATTCTGAAAAAAGAGATGACTTTTCACGACAATGGGCAGACGGTGGGCTGTGGAATAAACTAAGAAAGGCTAAGTGGAAGTTCTATCCTAAGTAACTGCTGTAGCAACCATGAAATATTTTGTTTTCTTACATGGGCTAGAACATGATGGATGGACTTAACCCTTTTATTGCCACTGCCATAGGAGTCATGGCAAAACAAAACTGCTTGCAGCAGACCAGCTCAGGTACACTTAAGGCCCATGCACACGATCTGACCTTTTGACAACAACGGTCCGACGGACCTGTTTTATCAGACAATCCGACCGTGTGTATGCTCCATCGGACAATTGTTTTTGGTTTTTCAATGGACAAATGTTCGCTGTATATTCTATGCTCTCAAACTTTCTGGCAACAAATGTCCGATGGAGGATAATCCGATCGTCTGTACACAAGTCCATAGGACTAAAGTCCAAAGTACAAACATGCATGCTCAGAACCAATACTAAAGATTAGACAACAATAGCAGAAGTTGCCCAAAGGGTGGCGATAAAGAGCTGAAAAACGACGTGATTTGGTGAAAGTTGGCTGAAAAGGTTCTGCCGTGTGTATGCAGAACAAGTTCACGGCTAACGCCCTTCAGACCAAAATCCACGGAAAAGTCAGATGGAAGTCCGATCGTGTGTATGAGGCTTTAGACCCTTTTCACACCGAGGCAGTTTTCAGGCGTTTTAGCACTAAAAATAGCGCCTGAAAACTGCCTCCCAGTGTGAAAGCCCGAGCGCTTTCACACGGGGGCGGTGTGCTTGCGGGACCAAAAAAAGATCCTGCAAGTAGCATCGTTGTGGCAGTGAAGGAGCACTGTATACAGCACTCCTATAGCCCTCTGCCCACTGAAATGAATGGGCAGCGCTTCCGAAGCGCTGCAACACAGGCATTTTAAACCCCTTATTGGAGGTTAAAAAAAGCACAGCTTAAATAGCGGTAAAGTGGAAACTAGCGGCGCTTTACTGGTAACAGACCCACCGATTTTCGGCCGCTAGCGGGGCACTTTTTACCCAAAAAAGGGGTAAAAGGTCCCATTTTGTGGCGCTTTCAAAGCGCTGCCCATTCATTCCAATGGGTAGGGCATTTTGGGAGCGCTAAATACAGCGCTCCCAACCCACCCCAAAGATGCTGCTTGCAGGACTTTTCGTAACACCCCACAATCGCACCGCCCCAGTGTGAAAAGACACACTGGAATGAATGGGAGGCGGTTTTTAGGCGCTTAGCAGAGGCTATTTCCAGAGCTAAAGCGCCTGAAAACCGCACCAGTGTGAAGCTGGTCTTAAAGTGTTATTAAACTCACTACAGTAAAATGAGTCTGTATATGCAGTAAAGCATGCTTGTTATTTTCACTGTGGAACCTGAGGGGTTAATCCTCGGCATTGTGTAAAAATGTTGTTTGATCCTGTCTTCTCTGATCCTCCCCCTTTTTTTACTGTCCCCAATTCATCTTCTAATAGAACAGAGCCCTAGGAAACACTCTGCACATGCTCAGTTTGGTGTGTACTGTTATTTTTTTTATAAGAGGGTGCATGTGATTAGCACAGGGCACTGTCTAGACAGAAAGTCAGGGGTCATGCAGCCTCATAGGACAGTCAGAGGAGAATGAAAACCCCTCCTACAAGTTTTAACCAGTGCTAGGCCGGACACTGATAGAAGTCATAAGACTGCTATATACTGCTGATGAGAAAATGTATTTAGCAGTTTTTATTTACTAAAAGAATTGCATTTTTATGTTCTGTGTACTATAGGAGACCAGATATAATAAATGCAGGGTCCTGTGTTTAGTAACACGTTAACCACTTGTCGCAAACCTCTGTAGCTGTACATCAGTATTTTGACGCTAAATACCGTTGTTATGGCAGCAGCTAGTTGCCATAACCCCCGGTATTTTCAGCAACAGTGGGCAGTACTCTTTAAAGGAGAAGTCCAGCCTGAGCTTTTTAGGCTGGGCTTCTCCTATGGGTCACAGGAGTGCAAATCGCTTTGCACTCCTGTGACCCGTTTTCACCGGAGAGCGGTCTGAAGTCTGCTCTCCACTGACGTCACTGTCATCAGTCGGGGCAGCGCGTCATCGCGACTTCCAAGTCGGGATCCACCAGCTGCCCTGATTGATGGCAGTCTCAGCGTCTCAGCGAGCCGCTGAGACAGCCTCTCCCTGCCCCTCCACTGCTCAGCACTCCAATGAGCGTGGAGAAGCAGAGAGGAAAGACGCTGACTGACAGTGTGAGAACCGAGCCATCGGCGATGTTCGGTGGCTCGGTTCTCAGTGCAGAGACGGCGGGGACAGCTGTAGCATCGGTCTGATACTCCATCCACCGAGGTAAGTATGAAACTCAAATAAAAATAAAATCCATACTTCTCTTTTAAGATAAAAGTGGTCTCTGCAGCGGATTCGCTGCAAGATCACTTTTATCAGGGGCGGGAGAGGGGGCCCCCCTCGCCGCACTCCGGATGTCTCCGTCGCTTACCGGAGCGGCGGAGACAATCGCGTCCTCTTTCCTGACAGGCCTGGAGCTGAGTGAGGAAAAGATGGCCCCCACTCGGCTCCATAACATTGGATGACGGAAGCAACGTCAAACGTCACTTGCACCCAATGGTCTTAAAGGGAGAATTATTATTATTATTACATTTAATTTTTATTTATTTTTATTGCATTTAAGTGTAAATGTGAGATCTGAGGTCTTTTTGACCCCAGATCTCACATTTAAGAGGTCCTTTAATGCTTTTTTTTCTATTACAAGGGATGTTTACATTCCTTGTAATAGCAATAAAAGTGACCCAAATTATTATTTTTTAAATAAAAGTAAAATAAATAAGAAAAAAGCAGAGCTCGTGCCCACATATGAAAACGGTGTTCAAATCACACATGAGGTATCGCCACGATCGTTAGAGCGAGAGCAACAATTCTAGTACTGTAACTCAAAACTGGTAACGTGTAGAAATTTTTAAATACCACCTATGGAGATTTTTAAGGGTCAAAGTTTGTCGCCATTCCATGAGCGGGCGCAATTTTGAAGCATGACATGTTGGGTATCAATTTACTCAGCGTAACATTATCAAATTGGGCTAACTTTACTGTTGTCTTATTTTTTAAGTCAAAAAAGTGAATTTTTTTTCTAACAATACGGTGTGATATATTGTATTGCAACGACCGCCATTTTATTCTCTAGGGTGTCTGTAAAAAATGTTTGGGGGTTCTAAGTGATTTTATAGAAAGAAAAAATGTATTTTAACTTGTAAACAAGTGTCAAAAAGAGGCTCGGTCCTTAAGTGGTTAAGGAGGCTACAGCAACCATGAATTTATAGCAGAGAGGTACCATAAACTCTGCTAGTTAATGTATGGCTGTGATTGGCAGCTGAGGAAGTAGTGATGAGCTGAACACCCCCGGGTTCGATTCGCACCAGAACCCGCGAACGGACCGAAAGTTCGCACGAACATTAGAACCCTATTAAATACAATGGATGCGAACGTTCGGATTCTAAAGTGCTAATTATAACGACTATTATCCATGTTATTGTCCTAAACAGAGTTTGGGAACCCGGGTTCTGCACCAGGGGACATGTATCAATGCAAAAAGAAGTTTTAAAAACGGACGTTTTCCGGGAGCAGTCATTTTAATGATGCATAAAGTGAAAAAAAAAAGTCAAATATTCCTTTAAATATTGTACCTGGGGGGTGTCTAAAGTATGCCTGTGAAGTGCCACGTGTTTCCCGTGTTTAGAACTGTCCCTGCACAAAATAACATTTCTAAAGGAAAAAAAAAGCCATTTAAAACTGCTTGCGGCTTTAATGTAATGTCTGGTCCCGGTAATATGGATGAAAATCTTTAAGAAAAATGGCATAGCTACCCCATCAAACCCCCCCCCCCCTACCCCAGCCCATTACCAGCCCCTTTGGGTCTTGTATGGATATTAAGGGGAACCCCGCACACAAAATAAAAAAGGCCCTATATACTCTGAACAGCCGTATACAGGCGGTGCATACAAGACAGGGACTGTAGGTTTGTTCTTATGTAGAATCTGTTTGTAATTTTGAACAGCTACATTGTTTAAGTCTAGCTCCATGCCAAATTCCTTTTTTTAAGCTTTTTGGAAAACATAGGGAAGGGTTATCACCCCTGTAACATTTTTTTTGCTGTCTGTGCCCCTGTTCAGAACATTTCACCTCACTTTCCGTCCCAATGACAACTGTTTTTGAAATGTGGTATTTTTATTGAAACAAGGATTGGTGATAAAGCATCAGTAGAGGGGAGACACCTTTCTCCCATATTAATTCTTACAGGAGAGAATTTTCCTTCCAAGGGGTAGATTTCCTCTCACTTCCTGTTGTCTTCTTCCATTTGCAAGTAGTAGTCGTTTGTAAGTTGGATGTTTGAAAGTAGGGACCTGCCGTATATACTCTGCAGAAATTGGCCCCTTAGGTGTTAGTGTTGGCACAACACTGTAAGCACTCACAGTTACTCTTGGTGGGTGCTGGAACGCCCTGCTGTCAACTATTATATCAGGAATTGTAATAACATATAATTGTTGATCAGTGGTAGTAAAAATTGGGCCTTTGATGGTGGTGCTGGTGCCACAACACTGTAAGGCCTGACAGTTACTCTTGGTGGGCGCAGCAATGGGCCCTGCTGTGAATTATTAGATCAATAATTATAATTGCATGCCCCTGTTGAACAGGGGCTGAAAAATTGGGCCTTAGGCACTGGTGGCACAACACTGCAACCCCTCACAGATACTGTACTTGGAGCACAGCAATGAGGCCTGTTGCAAAGTATTGCATCAAAAATTGTAATTACACGCCCCTGTTAAACAGGGGCTGAAAAATTGGGCCTTAGCCACTGGTGGCGTCACCCATAAACCAAAATGATCTTCCAAGCTATCATCATTAATCGTATCATTGAGGAGGAGGAGGAGGATAGCCAGTCAACATAACAGCACAGGCACTCAGCATCAGCATCAGTCTTGAAGGGATGTGACATTTTAAAATCAATTAGTCTGTTATATCAGCATCAGGTGTGTGGTAGCTGGTGGTGATCCAAGACTGGTTCATCTTGATGAAAGTCAGTCGATCAACCGAGTCGGTGGACAGGCGCACCCTGTGATCAGTGACAAATCCTCCAGCAGCACTGAATGTGCGTTCTGAAAGAACGCTGGATGCAGGACAGGCCAGTAGCTCAATTGCATACTGTGCAAGCTCTGGCCAGTGATCCATCCTCAAGACCCAGTAAGCCAGAGGATTTTCGGTGGGGAAGGTGTCCAAGTCTGACCTTGCCCCTAGGTATTCCTGCACCATGTATATCAGACGCTGGCGATGGTTGCTGGAAACGATCATACTTTGGGGCTGCGGACTAAAGAATTGTCTGAACGCATCGGTCAGACGGCCACCTTCCCCACCGCTCCTTCTTTGACTGCCCGAAGCCTCAGCAACTCGTTGTCCAGGACCAGGAGTTTGTAACCTCCCAGTCTCTGGGAACGCGTTGCACAGACCTTTCTGCAAGGCCTCCCGGAGTTGTCTCATCCTCTGCTCCCTCTGCGACGGTAACATAAGGTCCGCAACCTTACCCTTGTACCGTGGATCAAGGAGAGTGGCCAGCCAGTAATGGTCCCTCTTCTTGATCCGAAGAATACGAGGATCCTTCCGCAGACTTTGCAGGATCAGGGAGGCCATGCAGCGTAGGTTAGCTGAGGCATTCAGTCCGGAGTCCTCTGGGTCACTAAGGACGACATGATCCGCAGCCACCTCCTCCCAGCCACGTACAAGTCCACTGGTTTCTTGGGACTGTAAATCATCCCTAAAAGACTGCTGCTGATGATGCTGAGTGCCAGCCTCCACCTCCATGCTAACACAATCCTCCTCCTCCTCCTCCTCCTCTTCCTGTGCGATGGGTGGGACAGAAGGAACACTGTCAGGGTAAAGGGGGCCTTGAGAGGCAAGGAAGTCCTCCTCTTCCTGCCTCTGTTCTGCCTCAAGTGCCCTGTCCATTATTCCACGCAGCGTGTGCTCCAACAGGTGGACAAGAGGTACAGTGTCACTGATGCATGCACTGTCACTGCTCACCATCCTCGTGGCCTCCTCAAATGGTGCCAGGACAGTGCATGCATTCCTGATCATGCCCCACTGGCGTGGTGAAAAAAAAACGAGCTCCCCTGACCCTGTCCTGGTGCCGTAGTCGCACAGGTACTCATTGATGGCCCTCTGCTGCGTGTGCAGCCGCTGCAGCATGGCCAACGTTGAGTTCCACCTGGTGGGCATGTCACATATAAGGCGGTTCTTGGGCAGGTTCAACTCCTTTTGCAGCTCAGCCAGGCGAGCACTGGCATTATAAGATCTGCGGAAATGAACACAGACTTTCCTGGCCTGCCTCAGGACATCCTGTAAGCCCGGGTACCTGCCCAAGAACTGCTGCACCACCAGGTTAAGGACGTGAGCCATACAGGGCACATGGGTCAGTTGTCCCTGTCGGAGGGCGGAGAGGAGGTTGGTGCCATTGTCGCAAACCACCATTCCTGGCTTAAGCTGGCGTGGCGTTACCAACCTCTCGGCCTGCCCCTGCAGAGCAGACAGGACCTCTGCCCCAGTGTGGCTCCTGTCCCCCAAACACACCAGCGCAAGCACGGCATGGCATCTTTTTGCCTGCGTACTTGCGTAGCCCCTTGAACGCCTACGGAGCACCGCTGGTTCCGAGGACAAACCACAGGAAGAGGCCATGGAGGAAGAAGAAGAGGAGGGGGTGGAGGAGAGAGGTGTGTCACAACCAGTAGTAGCATTTTGGAGGCGTGGCGGTGGAACAACCTCCAACACTACTGCACCTTGTCCTGCATCCTTCCCAGCTGCCAAAAGAGTGACCCAATGGGCCGTGAAAGAAAGGTAACGTCCCTGTCCATGCCTGCTGGACCATGAGTCAGCGGTAATATGCACCTTACCGCTGACCGCCCTGTCCAGCGAGGCCAAGACATTGCCTTCCACATGCCTGTAGAGAGCCGGAATCGCCTTCCGTGAGAAAAAGTGGCGTTTGGGAACCTGCCACTGAGGAACCGCACATTGCACAAACTCACGGAAGGGGGCCGAGTCTACCAACTGAAAAGGCAGCAGTTGAAGCGCTAGCAATTTAGCCAAGGTAGCATTCAACCGCTGGGCATGTGGATGGCTGGGAGTGAACTTCTTTCGACGGTCCAGCAGCTGGGGCAGGGAAATTTGCCTGCTAGAATCGGACGTCGGTGTACTGCTAGCAGAGTGCCCGCAAGTACTTGGCTGTGACACACCTAATTCTACACCTTCATTCCTCTCAGAGCAGGTTTCAGAGAGGACTGAAGGTATAGTGGGGTTGGAGATCCCAGCTGATGCGGTGCAAGAAGAGGTCAGCTTTGTTCTTTGGTGTGCGTCTTTAAGGTAGGCTTGCCAACGAGCTGCATGGCAGGTCAACATATGTCTGGTCAAGCATGTGGTGCCCAAGTGGGTGATGTTTTGGCTCCTCCTCATCCTCCTCCTCCTCCTCTCTCCTATTAGGCACCCAGGTGGAGTCAGTGACCTCATCATCCCCTCCCTCCTCATCACTGGAGCCAATCTGGCAGTATGCTGCAGCTGCTGGAGCATGACTGCCAGATTGGTGTCCTTCTTGAGCATCCCCTCTCTCTGCTCTCACGCTACTGCCTTCCTCTATCTGGGTATCATCATCAGATCCTTCGAAACGCTGGGCATCCTCCTGGAGCATGTACCCAACACTGTGCTCAAACAGTTCGGGGGACTCCTCAGGAGGAGGACATGGTGGGTCTAGGGAAGGATTGACTAATGAAGATAATGATACCAGAGAAGAGGACGCTTTGGCAGCTGCTTTGCCAGTACCCTGAGCCTGGGTGAGAGAGGATGAGGAGGATGAGGTGGGCTTGGTCATCCACTCTACCAAGTCTTCGGCATGATGTGGCTCAACATGTCCAGCTGCCGAAAAGAAGGACAAGCGTGTCCCATGGCCATGTGCTGATGACAATGCACCGCATCCACGACCAGCACTGTTGCCCCCAGACACAGAGCCTGCTTGCCCTCTTTTTTTTGCCTCCTGACTGTCTGCCTCTCCTTGTTTGCCTTCCAGACATTTTAATGGATGGCCTGCAGGGAGATGGGAAAAACAGCAATAAGGGCTACCTTCAGGTGTATACTGTGCAGGAGGCTTAGCAACAATGACACTGACACTGTCCCCTGCCTATCCTTCTCTGTCCCTAAACACAAGGATTTGCAATATGCTTCAGCAAGATTGGTTTAGCACAGAATAGCACACTGTCAGTTTCACTCACTGTCCTACTCTGTCCCTACAAACAAGATTTAGCACAGAATAGCACACTGATAGTTTCCACGAGTGTCCTTCTCTGTCCCTAAACTCAAGGATTTCAAATATGGTTCAGCAAGATTGGTTTAGAACAGAATAGCACACTGACACTTTCCCTCACTGTACCTCTCTGTCCCTAAACTCAAGGATTTCAAATATGGTTCAGCAAGATTGGCTTAGAACAGAATAGCACACTGTCAGTTTCACTCACTGTCCTACTCTGTCCCTACAAACAAGATTTAGCACAGAATAGCACACTGATAGTTTCCACGAGTGTCCTTCTCTGACCCTAAACTCAAGGATTTCAAATATGGTTCAGCAAGATTGGTTTAGAACAGAATAGCACACTGACACTTTCCCTCACTGTACCTCTCTGTCCCTAAACTCAAGGATTTCAAATATGGTTCAGCAAGATTGGTTTAGAACAGAATAGCACACTGTCAGTTTCACTCACTGTCCTACTCTGTCCCTACAAACTAGATTTAGCACAGAATAGCACACTGAGAGTTTCCACGAGTGTCCTTCTCTGTCCCTAAACTCAAGGATTTCAAATATGGTTCAGCAAGATTGGTTTAGAACAGAATAGCACACTGACACTTTCCCTCACTGTACCTCTCTGTCCCTAAACTCAAGGATTTCAAATATGGTTCAGCAAGATTGGTTTAGAACAGAATAGCACACTGTCAGTTTCACTCACTGTCCTACTCTGTCCCTACAAACAAGATTTAGCACAGAATAGCACACTGACACTTTCCCTCACTGTACCTCTCAGTCCCTAAACTCAAGGATTTCAAATATGGTTCAGCAAGATTGGTTTAGAACAGAATAGCACACTGTCAGTTTCACTCACTGTCCTACTCTGTCCCTACAAACAAGATTTAGCACAGAATAGCACACTGACACTTTCCCTCACTGTACCTCTCAGTCCCTAAACTCAAGGATTTCAAATATGGTTCAGCAAGATTGGTTTAGAACAGAATAGCACACTGTCAGTTTCACTCACTGTCCTACTCTGTCCCTACAAACAAGATTTAGCACAGAATAGCACACTGACACTTTCCCTCACTGTACCTCTCAGTCCCTAAACTCAAGGATTTCAAATATGGTTCAGCAAGATTGGTTTAGAACAGAATAGCACACTGTCAGTTTCACTCACTGTCCTACTCTGTCCCTACAAACTAGATTTAGCACAGAATAGCACACTGAGAGTTTCGACGAGTGTCCTTCTCTGTCCCTAAACTCAAGGATTTCAAATATGGTTCAGCAAGATTGGTTTAGAACAGAATAGCACACTGACACTTTCCCTCACTGTACCTCTCTGTCCCTAAACTCAAGGACTTCAAATATGGTTCAGCAAGATTGGTTTAGAACAGAATAGCACACTGTCAGTTTCACTCACTGTCCTACTCTGTCCCTACAAACTAGATTTAGCACAGAATAGCACACTGAGAGTTTCCACGAGTGTCCTTCTCTGTCCCTAAACTCAAGGATTTCAAATATGGTTCAGCAAGATTGGTTTAGAACAGAATAGCACACTGACACTTTCCCTCACTGTACCTCTCTGTCCCTAAACTCAAGGATTTCAAATATGGTTCAGCAAGATTGGTTTAGAACAGAATAGCACACTGTCAGTTTCACTCACTGTCCTACTCTGTCCCTACAAACAATATTTAGCACAGAATAGCACACTGAGAGTTTCCACGAGTGTCCTTCTCTGTCCCTAAACTCAAGGATTTCAAATATGGTTCAGCAAGATTGGTTTAGAACAGAATAGCACACTGTCAGTTTCACTCACTGTCCTACTCTGTCCCTACAAACAAGATTTAGCACAGAATAGCACACTGACACTTTCCCTCACTGTACCTCTCAGTCCCTAAACTCAAGAATTTCAAATATGGTTCAGCAAGATTGGTTTAGAACAGAATAGCACACTGTCAGTTTCACTCACTGTCCTACTCTGTCCCTACAAACAAGATTTAGCACAGAATAGCACACTGACACTTTCCCTCACTGTACCTCTCTGTCCCTAAACTCAAGGATTTCAAATATGGTTCAGCAAGATTGGTTTAGAACAGAATAGCACACTGTCAGTTTCACTCACTGTCCTACTCTGTCCCTACAAACTAGATTTAGCACAGAATAGCACACTGAGAGTTACCACGAGTGTCCTTCTCTGTCCCTAAACTCAAGGATTTCAAATATGGTTCAGCAAGATTGGTTTAGAACAGAATAGCACACTGACACTTTCCCTCACTGTACCTCTCAGTCCCTAAACTCAAGGATTTCAAATATGGTTCAGCAAGATTGGTTTAGAACAGAATAGCACACTGTCAGTTTCACTCACTGTCCTACTCTGTCCCTACAAACAAGATTTAGCACAGAATAGCACACTGACACTTTCCCTCACTGTACCTCTCTGTCCCTAAACTCAAGGATTTCAAATATGGTTCAGCAAGATTGGTTTAGAACAGAATAGCACACTGTCAGTTTCACTCACTGTCCTACTCTGTCCCTACAAACTAGATTTAGCACAGAATAGCACACTGAGAGTTTCCACGAGTGTCCTTCTCTGTCCCTAAACTCAAGGATTTCAAATATGGTTCAGCAAGATTGGTTTAGAACAGAATAGCACACTGACACTTTCCCTCACTGTACCTCTCAGTCCCTAAACTCAAGGATTTCAAATATGGTTCAGCAAGATTGGTTTAGAACAGAATAGCACACTGTCAGTTTCACTCACTGTCCTACTCTGTCCCTACAAACAAGATTTAGCACAGAATAGCACACTGACACTTTCCCTCACTGTACCTCTCTGTCCCTAAACTCAAGGATTTCAAATATGGTTCAGCAAGATTGGTTTAGAACAGAATAGCACACTGACACTTTCCCTCACTGTACCTCTCTGTCCCTACAAACAAGGTTTAGCACAGAATAACACAC
This sequence comes from Rana muscosa, assembly GCA_029206835.1. Lineage (NCBI taxonomy): Eukaryota > Metazoa > Chordata > Amphibia > Anura > Ranidae > Rana > Rana muscosa. Next base: position 189,781,690 of record CM055123.1, read on the forward strand.
TGACACTCTCCCTACCTATCCTTATTTGTCCCTAAACACAAGGAATCCAGGATTAGTAAAGGAAAAAAAATGACACTGTCACTGCCTATGCTTCTCTTTCCCTGCTCCGGAACACACTACACAAGGCCGCCGCGCTGGCGGCCTTTTATTGTGTGGGGTGTGTACTAAACCCCCTCAAGAATAATTGGCCACAGGCATCCTGCCTGTGGCCAATCATTGCTCTCCTCGCTGCCGGCGCTGTGATTGGCCAAGCATGCGGGGTCACAGTGCATGCTTGGCCAATCACAGCGCCTGGATGACACTGCGATGGCGTAGTGCATTGTGGGCCGTTCGCGTCACTCGAATTTGGCGCGAACGGCCCAAATCGTTCGATCTTCGTCGAACGATCGAACAGCCGATGTTCGAGTCGAACGTATGTTCGACTCGAACACGAAGCTCATCCCTACTGAGAAGCCATCGATCACTGCCATTCCTTAAAAATGTGAGCGCCTCCGCCACCCATACCTGCTGTCTTCACTTTTCATTCTGTGCCCTCTGGCCGCCCTTCCGCTGTCTACTCTGGTCCCTGTCTCTTCTGCTGCTGTGTATGCTCTTCACTGCTCTTTGATCCCTTGTCTGTGCCCCCACAATGTCACTTTACCCATTCTACAATTTGACAGCTTCTAACATGCCTCATTCTTAAAGATGAGGTCCAGCCCCCCCATGAAAAATTAAAAGTCAGCAGCTACAAATACTCCAGCTGCTGACTTTTAATATATGGACACTTACCTTTCCAGGGATCCTATGATGTCGGGGCTGTCGGGTGCAGCCACCACCATTCCTGGTAAAGGAACCCGGTAGTGAAGCCTTTGGTCTGGCGGCGGAGGATGGGGTCGAACTTCCAGGAGACTGAGCCGCGGCCTCATCTCCCAGAAGTGGGGAGTAGTACCTGTCAAAAACTGGTACCTGTTCCTTCCTTCCCCCTGAAAGGTGCCAAATGTGGCACCGGAGGGGGGGAGGAGACAAATAAGCAGAAGTTCCACTTTTGAGTGGAACTCCGATATAACTGCATCCCTGTTCCAGGTCTGTTCCAATCACATCCACCATTGCAGCCCTGGTGCAAGGGGAGGCATTTCTCCCAAACACGTCAGATGTACCTTTTAAATGTGAAATGACAACTTCAATAAACATCTTAATTATACCTTCAAGTATGATGTACTTTTCTACCTAGTGGGCCTCTACACCTATGCCATTCTGGCCATAGTGACAGTATCAGTAAAAAGCGCTGTTGACCCCTTGGTTTTTACTTCTCCAGCATGTCTCCACCACCCCTGCCTCCAGCTTAGTCAGTGACTGTGACTCTTTGAGGAAGTAGCAAAGAAGGATCACTGGAAAGGTGGATTGGGGAAGGCCTTTTCACAGACAATGTAATTTTTCCCTAAATAGAAAAGGTGACAAAGTTCCTTTAAAACTGCTTGTCGACTGCGCAGTGTAGCTTTACTGCTACATTGCGGGCTGGCCGCACAGAATCACATACACTGTGGGGGTTATTTACGAAAGGCAAACCCACTTTGCACTACTGAAATGAGGGGAAGCTCTGCTGATTTTATCATCCAATCATGTGCAAGCTAAAATGCTGTTTTTTATTTTCCTTGCATGTCCCCCTCGGATTTACAGCTAATTTACTTCCAAGTGCACTTGGAGCACTTGTAATGCAAAGTGGATTTTCCTTTAGTAAATAACCCCCTATATTACCAAATATGTTGGGACGCCTGCCTTTACATGCACATGAGCTTTAATGGCATCCCAGTCTTATGCCTAGTACACACGACCGTATTTACCGGCAGGAAAAAAAACAACGTTTTTCCTGACGGGATTCCTGTCAAGCCTGCCTTGCATACACACATTCAGGCCAAATACCGGCAGTCCAAAGCGCGGTGACGTACAACACGTACGACGGGACTATAAAGGGGGAAGTTCCATTCAAACGGCGCCACCCTTTGGGCTGCTTTTACTGATCTCGTGTTATTGCGTGTTAGTAAAAGTTTGGTGAGAGGATCCGCGCTTTTCAGTCTTCGTGCTTTCCAGATCGTTTTCTGCAGTTCAGTTTGTGCTTGTGGGTTTGTATCTGTCTTTCAGTGCGTGTAGTGAGTTCGTATCTGTTTTTTCAGTGCGTTCTTGTCCGCTCGTTTCTGATTTTCAGGTCGTTCTTCAGAGGCCTTGCTGTTCTTCAGTGCGTTTTGTTAGTTCGTTCTGACCAGCCAACCGTTATCTAGCCAGGTACATACTCGTCGTAGAGTTCGTGCTGTGCTGAGGCTTGGTTTGGGGGTTTATGCTTTAACCCAAGTCCAGTCCATAAACAGGGTGGTGAGAAGTTCATGGACCAAGAATTGGTTGCTCCAGCGTGACCAGTTCTGTCACATGCCTCTGCTGCGGGAGATCCAGGAGAATAACCCTGATGACTTCAGGAATTATCTCCGGATGACGGACCCCGTTTTTCACCGTCTGTTGGCTTTGGTGTCCCCCTATATCACGAGGCAGGACACTGTCATTTGTGAAGCCATCACTGCCGAGCAGAGGCTAGTTGCCACGTTACGCTACCTGGTGACTAGGAGAAGCCAGCAGGACCTCAAGTTCTCGACAGGTATCTCCCCCCAGGCTCTGGGGATCATTATACCAGAGACCTGTTCTGCCATAATTCAAGTTCTGCAGGAGGACTATATTAAGGAAGTTTACTCCTTTAACATCACATTCTATGTAATTCATGTATGCTAATGTATTGTATTTCTTTCATCATTCCCTAATTACCATGATTGTAATATGCTGTGAATGTCCCGTTTGTCCCCATGCATGCTGTAAGCTTTTAATGCTCCTTTTTTGGCCTACATGCATATTTGCCTTCACTAACCTCTCCAGCATGCTATCCTGCCTGGGCCCATACACCCCTAGCCTATTCACTTAACAATGTATTTTGTCAGCTCCATTGTAGTGCTTTACCCTAAACACCCCCTAAATTCACACAGAGTGCCAGAGCCTTTATTTTTGAGGACCCCAAACTCATCTAGAACCCCCCCTCAAATTTTTCCAATGGGCCATCAGAGGGGGTGAGGAATCTGATAAGTGAACATTATATTTTTGTCTTTAAATACTCCTTAAAATAAATGTTATACTGATTTTGGCCAAGAATGTTTTTGTATAATCTGCTTGCAATGTTATGTTCAAAAGTACTAATATATTATTTTTATCTTTCACTCCACTGTTTCCTTCAACGCCACAGGAATCACAGAATGTGGCCTACCAGTTTGCCCAGCGTTGGGACTTTCCCAACTGCGGAGGGGCAATAGATGGGAAGCATGTCCGCATCGTCCCACCACCCCATTCGGGGTCTTATTACTACAACTATAAAGGGTTTCACAGTATAGTGATAATGGCGGTGGTGTCTGTGACATATGAATTTCTTTATGTGGACGTGGGGAAAAATTGCCGGATGTCTGATGGCGGAGTCTTTCCCCAGATGGATTCCTCTTGACGTCTACGGAGTGGTGACCTGGCATTGCCACCTGCGTCAGACAAAGTGGAGGTACTGCCATTTGTCTTCATGGCAGATGAAGCCTTTGGACTTTCCAAGCATCTTATGAGGCCATTACCCCAAAGGACCCTCACCCCTGAGAGGAGGGTGTTCAATTACGGGCTGGCCAGAGCCAGAAGAGTGATCGAGAATGCGTTTGGCATAATGGCCCGCCGGTGCTGCCTTTTTCAGACCTCCATAAATCTGGCGGAGTATAAACTTAATCATGTCATAATGGCGTGCTGTGTGCTGCACAACTTTTTGTGGAATCATTCTCCAAATTACCTTGCATCAGTTGGGCCTGAGGCCGCACTTCAGGAACAAATTCAAGTGCCGTCCCTGGAAGCTGTCCCTACTGGCTTGCCCCCCCAAAGCGCCCGTGATGTGTGGCAAAGCTATGTGAACTATTTTATTGGTAGGGGGGCAATTGCTATGCCAGAAGAATCCTGATTATTCATACAATAAAAATCACATTTTGTCCTGAAAAAATCTTGAATTTGTGTTATTGCTTGTGTTTCTTTTTTTTAGCTGTCTCCTAGGTTCTCCTAGTGCACTTGTAGTGCCAAGTGGATTTTCCTTTAGTAAATAAACCCCATTGACACTGTAAACAACAAATTAATTCCAAAAATATTATTGACCATAGAAAAAAGCCACACATTGTAGATTTTCAACATTTTACTACGCGCACATTCACATGTGCATTTAGAAAAATATATTTTTAATATATACAACTGCTTATTTATGGTAATTTTTTGGGGGGGTTGTTTTGAATTAACAGGCATGTTTCAAAACATAAAACATACAAAACTCTGGAACTTACAAAGTTCAACGTACAAAATGTGAAGTCAATATCAGACATTCTAGAATGTCAACAAGGTGTTGCTGTTGCCTTCATTAGTTGGAGTGATGTCACCACTGTCCAAGCCAAATTTTGAAGATGCACACAAATACGGATATGAAATGTGGATTTCCTTCCTGATCCCATGCCTAATGTCAACATGTGCTATCTGCCATCCTGGGGGATCAATGGACGTGTCTTGGGGGCGCAACCCCTTCCTCTCACCTACTTGAGTTGCGAGGAAGGGGTTGCACCCACATAACGCGTACAATGATATCGCCTGATGGCAGATAGCACATGTTGACACACTGTGTGCATCTTCAAAATTTGGCTGGAAAAAAGTAGTAAAATATTATACAACTGCATAAAACAACAAAAGGGGGGAAGTCTTTTGTTTCTTTAGATTTTCCCCAAAACATCAATCATGTTCTTTAATTTTTGATTTATATTCTTCGTCATGTTGTCTAGTTCTTGACTACATGCCATGATTTCCTGTATTAAAATTTGTGCACTAGCACTTGTGAAACAAGGAGTTTCTTGTTCACTAACATGTTCATCACCTAAAAAAATTAAATACAAATGGTATTATAAAGATGCAGGCCTATATCTCTTAAGCTGTGGTGACAGACACTGACCTGTTGTGGTGACAATTTCCACCACGTCATCCACCTCTCCTTCCTCCACCTTTTCATCTTGTTGGGGTTCTCTCTGGTCCCCTTCTTTAGGAGGTGTGGGGTTACTGGAGTCCTTTAAGTGTTGTCCTCCGAGTCTTTGCTCCCCTATGTGAATGAAAAGAAATGTATACTTAGCACACAGATATTTGAGGCCAGAAAGAGGAATATGAAACATTGCTTGGAAGTGGGGTACAATTGTCTTGTTCCAAGCTGAAGACATAATTCACTTACCAAAGATGGAATACTTTCCTTTTGGGGCCAAGTTTCACACATGGAGACCCCCCAAATATCCACTGGAGCACCTGTGTGGGACACCCTAAAAAGGTTGTTCTGGTGTCCCTCACTATAGTGCTCCTGAGTCCAGATATGTAAACAGCTGCTGAGTGTCCTCTCCTTTACACTGAATCAAGTTTGCATTTCATTCTAGTTACAAACACATCCAGGCAACAATGTACTAAACTTATTTTCAGACCAATTGACATTACCAAAAGTAGTTAACCTTGTGTAGCGGGATTCCCATATGATATGTAGGTTTTGACATTTAAAAGAAGGAATCCAGCTCCCCCCGGTGGTATAAGTGTTACAATGCAACTAATGCACATGTTATAGTTTAATGCACCCTGGAACAAATAGCAGCAAGGAGAAAAGACTCCGTTACTTTTAGTAGAAGACAGACTACATTACCCAGAGTACAGCTGTGTTACCAGGGTGCATTGCAATGCTGCAAAGCCTTCTGGGCAGACTACTTAAACCAAGGGAGGGGCTATCTTCTCTCTCTCTGGATCCAGCTCTCAACCAAGCAGGAAGCTGGCACGGAGGCCTGCTTCCTGAGTGTTAGGCCAGAAGCCTGAGCCTAAATTACGCAAGTGCCCTGAGTGAATTCCAGTAGAGGATCGTCCACGGCGTCCTGTGATTGCCCAGCAGAGACTGGAGTCGTCCATCATCATCACCTTACGCTGTTAGTGACGGAGGCCAGAGACTGCAGCAGAAGCAGAAGCGTGGAGATCGAGTGACCGGGACAAGCTAGAGGAGACTATCCGAAAGTCGGGCCTGTTTGGTGAGAATGGCACCTGCCCAGAATTGACTACTACCTTAGAGGAAAGTGACTTAGTTAGTGCCAGCCACACTTCACCTATCACGCCACAGCTTGCGGCCTAGTGTATCTTACGGGACAGTATGTGACTAGAGATTGGCGCATTCGCTATTAGTGGGTGGCAGGCACACGAGTACTCAGGAATATTGTGGATAACTATAGCATCTTGTTGAAACCTTGTGGATTACAAATTAACTTGTGCACCAACGGTGGCTAGCGAAGACTCCATTTGGGAAAGGAACTTTGAGCGGGACTCAGATAGGCTTTGCTTGCCTGTTTTAGTGACTGAACACATGCAAGGTATTACAAGATAGGGGGAGCTTGCGAGCAATCAGTTAGCTGTGCAGAGACACATATAGATATATATACATTTATAAGCTGATGTTGTTTCCTGTTATTACCTAATCTCAGTGATACCCATCCTCTTTGATTTATTGACTCGGCAATGCACATGCAGAGTCAACTGTGTGTATTAAAGTGATTCTTTACCCTTCCCTTTTATACTGAGTAAAGGTACCTTTGATTAAGCATATAACTTGTGTGGAGTAGGGATGAGCTTCGAGTTCGAGTCTAACTCATGTTCGACTCGAACATTGCCTGTTCGCCGTTCGCCGAACAGCGAACAAATTGGGGTGTTCGCGGCAAATTCGAAAAATCTATGGGAGAAACCTAAAGTGCTAATTATAAAGGCTTATATGCAAGTTATTGTCCTAAAAAGTGTTTGGGGACCCGGGTCCTGCCCCAGGGGACATGTATCAATGCAAAAAGAAGTTTTAAAAACGGCCGTTTTTTCGGGAGCAGTGATTTTAACAATGCTTAAAATGAAAAAATAAAAGTGAAATATTCCTTTAAATTTCGTACCTGGGGGGTGTGTATGATATGCATGTAAAGTGGCGCATGTTTCCCGTGCTTAGAACTGTCCCTGCAAAAAATTTCATTTTTAAAAGAAAAAAGTCATTTAAAACTCACTCGCGGCTATTAATGAATTGTCGGCTCCCGGCAATACATACAGAAGTCATTGATAAAAAAAAAAAAAAAGCGTGGGGGTTCCCCAGAATTCAATTACCAGGCCCTTCAGGTCTGGAATGGATATTAAGGGGAACCCCGCTGCAAATGAAAAAAAAAATTGACGTGGGGTTCCCCCAAATATCCATTCCAGGCCCTTCAGATCTGGCATGGATTTTAAGGGGAACTCCACCCCAAATTTAAAAAAAATGGCGTGGAGTCCCCCTAAAAATCCATACCAGACCCCTTATCCGAGCACGCAACCTGGCCGGCCGCAGGGGAAAAGGGGGGGATGAGAGAGCGGCCCCCCTCCCTCCTGAACCATACCAGGCCACATGCCCTCAACATGGGGAGGATGTCCCCATGTTGATGGGGACAAGGGCCTCATCCCCACAACCCTTGCCCGGTGGTTGTGGGGGTCTGCGGGCGGGGGGCTTATCGGAATCTGGAAGACCCCTTTAACAAAGGGGACCCCCAGATCCCGGCCCCCCCCCATGTGAATTGGTAAGGGGTACATTGTACCCCTACCATTTCACGAAGAAAGCGTAAAAAAATGTTTAAAAAAACACACAAACACCTTGAAAAAGTCCTTTATTTAAAAAAAAAAAAAAAAAAACATTCCAGCGGTGAAATCCAGTGTCCCGCGGCGATCCCGATGTCCAGCGCTGTCCTTCATTGCTTGTGCCTGAGCGGACCTGATGGGGAACTCCCTCTCAGTATTTTAAATGTATAGACCCGCCCCTTCTAAAGTTCCCCATCAGGTCCGCTCAGCGGACCAGATGCGGAACATGAGAAGGGGCGGGTCTATACATGTATTACCAAAGTGAGAGCAGTTCCCCATCAGGTCCGCCCCCTCGGTATGTCGGACCCGCCTACGTCATTGGCTTGAGCGGGGAACTTCCTTCACTGTGTAATTTAAATTTACATAGTGAAGGAAGTTCCCCGCTCAAGCCAATGACGTAGGCGGGTCCGACATACCGAGGGGGCGGACCTGATGGGGAACTGCTCTCACTTTGGTAATACATGTATAGACCCGCCCCTTCTCATGTTCCGCATCTGGTCCGCTGAGCGGACCTGATGGGGAACTTTAGAAAGGGCGGGTCTATACATTTAAAACACTGAGAGGGAGTTCCCCATCAGGTCCGCTCAGGCACAACCAATGAAGGACAGCACTGGACATCGGGATCGCCGCGGGACACTGGATTTCACCGCTGGAATGTTTTTTTTTTTTTTTTTTAATAAAGGACTTTTTCAAGGTGTTTGTGTGTTTTTTTTAAACATTTTTTTACGCTTTCTTCGTGAAATGATAGGGGTACAATGTACCCCTTACCAATTCACATAGGGGGGGGCCGGGATCTGGGGGTCCCCTTTGTTAAAGGGGTCTTCCAAATTCCGATAAGCCCCCTGCCCGCAGACCCCCACAACCGCCGGGCAAGGGTTGTGGGAATGAGGCCCTTGTCCCCATCAACATGGGGACATCCTCCCCATGTTGAGGGCATGTGGCCTGGTACGGTTCAGGAGGGAGGGGGGGCCGCTCTCTTGTCCCCCCCTTTTCCCCTGCGGCCGGCCAGGTTGCGTGCTCGGATAAGGGGTCTGGTATGGATTTTTAGGGGGACTCCACGCCATTTTTTTTAAATTTGGGGTGGAGTTCCCCTTAAAATCCATGCCAGATCTGAAGGGCCTGGAATGGATATTTGGGGGAACCCCACGTCAATTTTTTTTTAAATTTGCGGCGGGGTTCCCCTTAATATCCATTCCAGACCTGAAGGGCCTGGTAATTGAATTCTGGGGGAACCCCCACGCTTTTTTTTTATTTTTTATCAATGACTTTTGAATGTATTGCCGGGAGCCGACAATTCATTAATAGCCGCGAGTGAGTTTTGAATGACTTTTTTTCTTTCAAAAATGACATTTTTTGCAGGGACAGTTCTAAGCACGGGAAACATGCGCCACTTCACATGCATATCATACACACCCCCCAGGTACGAAATTTAAAGGAATATTTCACTTTTCTTTTTTCTTTTTAAGCATTATTAAAATCACTGCTCCCGAAAAAACGGCAGTTTTTAAAACTTCTTTTTGCATTGATACATGTCCCCTGGGGCAGGACCCAGGTCCCCAAACACTTTTTAGGACAATAACTTGCATATTAGCCTTTATAATTAACACTTTAGATTTCGAACGTTCGAGTCAATTGTATTTAATAGGGTTCTAAAGTTCACACGAACATTTTGTCTGTTCGCAGGTTCTGGTGCGAACCGAACAGGGGGGTGTTCGGCTCATCCCTGGTGTGGAGTATCTCTGTCACTTAGAAGGACTAGTGACCAGCAAAGGTAATAACATTTACAGGTTATTGTGTGATGCATGCAGGATTGTGTCTCCTAATACTCAATAGGTCTCACAATCCTTATTTATATCAGTTGTTCTAAGGGAGGGTTTGAGCCACTTCCAGGGGTTGATGGGCAGGACGTAGACCCAAATCAAACAAACAGCAGCTCCTACGGGGGTAGTGCTACACCTGTATCTGCAACAACATCCGTATTAGTAGTGGCCGAATGATGTTTATACTCCGACCGGTTTTCAACTGTACAACAGTAAAGTAAAGCACATGGAGCAACATGCAAGTAATAAAAATAATCTGAACACAGGACAAATACTTACTTTTTTTTAGCATTCTCTTTATCCTCATATACTAATCCTGCTCCCTCAGTTTCAGGTCTGACCAGCGTTTCCTCAGCTGCTCCTTGGATCGTCGTACCCCAAAAGTCTGGTGCAGACTCCTCACAACTTTCTTCATAATCTTGGCCTTTCTCAAATTAGGGTGGGTATACGGCCCATGCTTTCCATCATAATCTGTCCTCTTCAAGATGTCCACCATCTCCGCCATCTCTGCAAAGGACATATTTGAGGCCTTATATCTCCTCCTTGAATATATTTAAGGATCCAGACTTCATGTGTGAGTTTTTGGACAGGTACAGGGAGCTGCCTGCTCTGTGGGAAACTAAAAGTTAAAAAAACAAAAAAAGAGGATCAAGAAAGGCAGCGCTGGAGATCATGCTCCAATTTGTGCAGACACGGGCCCCTAGTGCAACCCTCCATGAAGTGGACACTAAAATTGCGACCTTGAGGGCACATACAGGAAGTATCGCAATAGGGTCCTGGAGTCACAGAGGTCAGGAGCAGCAGCAGCGGATGTATATGTGCCTACTGTGTGGTACTACAACAAATTGGAATTTCTGAACGACCATCTGGAAGTGAGGCCATCACTTTTTACCCTTCCCTCCAGCCTTCTCTCCAGCCTTCCATCCAGCCTAGATGAGCCTTCAGAGGATCAACCTTATCTCCTGGAAGAACTGGGTGTGAACTTCTTTAGCCCGGTATAATATTTTACTAAATCTTTCTTGTCCTAAAATGAATGATGTGAAATAGATGTTAATATATTGCTAAGAAATTAATGTTTGAGCAAAAAGTGTTTTTTATATCAATAGACAGTAGTGGCCAAAAATGATTGGGACAAGAATGAAAACTGCTGGGGTCAGAATGATAGTCTTTTCTATTTATTAACATTCAATTTGCAAGAGTCATGAGATGAAAATTGTGTGTGATTGATGAAACACAGGAGGAGCTCAGCCAGGACGAGGGGCTGGAAATTGGCAGCCAGGAGGAGGCAGGGGTCAGTGTCAGCCAGGAGGAGGCAGGGGTCAGTGTCAGCCAGGAGGAGGCAGGGCCCAGTGTCAGCCAGGAGGAGGCAGGGCCCAGTGTCAGCCGGGAGGAGGCAGGGCCCAGTGTCAGCCGGGAGGAGACAGGGCCCAGTGTCAGCCGGGAGGAGGCAAGGCCCAGTGTCAGCCGGGAGGAGGCAGGGCCCAGTGTCAGCCAGGAGGAGTTCGGGCCCAGTGTCAGCCAGGAGGAGTTCGGGCCCAGGGGCAGCCTGGAGGAGGCAGGGCCCAGTGGCAGACAGGAGGTGGCAGAACAAGGTCTCAGATGCCTCCCATCCGCCTTCCAAAAAGAAGAGCCAAGAGGGGTAGGTTCACAGAGGAGGATGCACTTCCCCTCATTAGGGAGGCTACTTTGGTTCTCGGAGAGCCCTCTACCACTGAAGAGGGCTATGCCGCCCTAATGGCAGCCAAGATGAAGAGGATGGAGATGGGCCAACACTTCCTCTGTGAAAACATTGTATGTAAGGCCATAAACAGGGGTTTGATGGGCCAACTTACCCAAGATTTTGACCTTGCGGAGGTCGGCCATCCTCCTCCACCACCTTCTCCTCCACCTCCTTCTCCTCCTCCTGCCACAAGTCCACCTCCAGAGGCACAGGCTCCGAGGATGCATGCAAGGGAGGCTACAGGGAAGGCTGCAGGGAAGGTTACAAGGAAGACAAGAAAGTGATGGCCTTGCTTCAGTCTGGTCTTACAGAAGGCACAGGCTGTTGTAGTACCACAGACTGGGGACATATATATCATCTGCTGCTGTTCCTGATCTCTGGGAGTCCAGGACCAGATTGTGCTCCCAATTGTATGTGCTTCTCAAGGTCCCAATTTTAGTTTCCTATTATTTTATGTGTGCCCTGGGGTCCAAAGGCTGCTGTCAGGGAACCAACAGCAGGCGAAGGACTTTAGGACCCAGCATCTCTGGCAGGAGAAGGGCTTTAGGACCCAGGATCTCTACAAGCAGGTCACATGGGCCTATATAAGGAAGTCTGCTAGTGTCTGCATTTGCTGGATTATCGTCAGCTTCTCCTGTGTTCCTGTGTCTTGCATCACCTGCCTGTCTGATCTCCTGTGTACCAAACCCGGCTTGCCTGACCTGCTCCTGTTGACTTCCTAGCGTATACCTGACCCCGGCCTGGCTAACGGACTCCGCTTACCTTGTCTTCTGTGCTAAGACTCAGCTCTGCTGTGTTCTCGGACTGTCTTGCTGTGTTTGACCCCCTGGCCTGGCTTTTGACCCTGCTATCAGAACATTCCACTAGTCCTTACCCTTTGGACCTCCTAAGCACGCCTGCTGTCCTGCAGTCTGCCTGTCCTACCAAGTTCCTGGCAACCAGCACTACCTACCAGGCAACCTGTGCTTCTGTGGGCACCACACCCCCTGTGTCATCTTCAGGGCTGTGCTGCACTCGGCCGCAAGGGGCGCCCTCTCTGCTACTCGGCCTCACATCAGAGACTTGACAGTATAATCCAGCCAATGTCTGAGGCCGGCAGAGGTGCGTCCCCGTTAGAGGCATTATGTCAACAGGCCGCTACTTTGACCCAAGCAATCCAGACACTGCAAGAAGGATACCTCCAGCTAGAGGAGAGATTGCAACACCTGTCAGAGTCATCTGCTTCTGCGGACCCGGTCCCAGCTTCTCCCAGTTCCACCCACGTACGTTCCTCTGTGGCTCCTACGATGGTGTTCCCTCCTCCAGAACCCCGTGTTCCTGTCCCTGAACGGTTTTCCGGGGATCGAAGAAAGTTTAGATCCTTCAGGAATGCCTGCCTATTGTACCTATCCTTGCAGCCCCGGACTTTTGCTTTAGAAACTGTTAAGGTCGGGTTCCTCATCTCCCTGCTATCCAATGAACCCCAGACCTGGGCCCACAGTTTATGGGAACAAAGAAGCCCAGTCAATAACACAGTGGACACATTCCTGGCAGCCATGTCACAACTCTACGAGGACCCCCAGCGTACAGCCACCGCCGAAGCCACCCTGCATTCACTACAGCAGGGTAGTCAACCAGTGGAGGACTATACTGTGGACTTCCATCGGTGGTCTGCAGACACAGGCTGGAACGAGGCTGCCCTCAAGCACCAGTTCCGTTTAGGACTTTCTGAGTCTCTCAAAGATGAGCTGGCCAGGATTGGGGTCCCCACTACACTTGAGGATCTCATCCAGTCATCCATCCAGCTGGATCGACGTTTACGTGAGAGACAGTCCGAACGAGCTCAGTCCTCCAGGCCTGCCATGATGCCGCCTAAAGTTTCCACTTCATCAGTGCCTGCTCCCACTGGTACTTCTATCCCAGTTCCTAGACAAATCGGCCTGCTACGTTCCGCATTAACCCCTGATGAAAGGCGTCATCGTATGCAATCAAGGCTCTGCCTCTATTGTGGAGGAAGCGGACATTTCTTGTATAACTGCCCCAGAAGGCCCAAGAAGCCACCTTCCTACCCTCCAGTGTATTTCCAGGTTTCCGGAGCTTCTCCCTCACACCTAGTGCTACCCATTACGCTGCAATTTGGAAAAGAAGAGACCCGGCTGCAGGCCATTATTGATTCTGGAGCATGCAGCTGCTTTGTGGACTTGAACCTGGTGAGAAACCTGAAGTTGCCCCTCCTCCAAAAGAAACAGGGACTTGAAGTCCGCCTGGCCGATGGCACATTGCCTAGTTCTGGCCCTGTTACCCAGGAGACTGTCCCTCTGCTTATCACCACTCCTGACGGCCATCAGGAATTCATACGCTTTGACGCTCTAAGCTCGCCTATGTCTCCAGTTATCCTAGGAATTCCATGGCTCCAAGCCCACAACCCTCAGATCAATTGGATCAAGAAGGAGGTCCTGTTCACCTCTCCCTATTGCCAGCAGCATTGCTTTATTCCTGAACCCAGAGACATTACCAGTTGCTTGACAGTCCACCCTGTATCTACCACTAACCAGAATATACCCCAGGCATACCAAGAATTCCTGGATGTCTTTGATAAGAAAAAAGCTGACGTTCTACCACCACATCGGCCATATGACTGTCCAATAGAATTACTTCCAGTGGCCGAGATTCCATTTGGACGAATATTCCCTCTCTCTGAAATGGAATTGGGAACTCTGCGACAATATATTGATGAAAATTTGGCTAAGGGCTTCATCCGAGCTTCCTCCTCTCCTGCCGGTGCCGGAATCTTTTTTGTCGAGAAGAAAGACAAGTCTTTAAGACCATGCGTGGATTATAGGGAGCTCAATAAAATCACAATAAAGAACCGCTACCCACTGCCATTAGTTCCTGAACTTTTCCAGAGATTCCGTACGGCCAAAAGTATTTACCAAGCTCGACCTCCGGGGTGCCTATAACCTTGTTCGGATCCGTGAGGGCGATGAATGGAAGACAGCATTCAGAACAAGGTTCGGACACTTCGAGTATCTTGTAATGCCCTTTGGGCTCTGTAACGCCCCGGCGACGTTCCAGCACTTCGTCAACGATATTTTCCAGGAATATCTTGACTACTTTGTCATCATCTATCTGGATGACATTCTCATATTTTCGGCTACTCTGGAGCTCCACCGGACCCATGTAAAGACAGTGCTGCTCACACTAAGAAAACATGGACTTTATGTGAAAGTGGAAAAGTGTGACTTTGAGAAGAAATCAATACAATTCCTAGGACTGATCATCTCCACGGGCGGTGTAGCTATGGATCCACAGAAAGTGCAGGCAATCCTGGATTGGCCAACTCCATCAGATAAGAAAGGGGTGCAAAGGTTTGTGGGCTTTGCGAACTTCTATAGGAGGTTTATAAGAAACTTCTCCTCCATCATCTCACCCATTACCCAGTTGACCCCCTTACATACCCATTTCCAGTGGTCCTCCGAAGCCCAAACTGCTTTCGAGAGACTAAAGTTATTGTTTACCTCTGCACCAATCCTTCAACACCCTGAGCCTGCCCTGCCATACATCTTGGAGGTCGATGCCTCAGAAGTAGCTACAGGGACAGTCCTTTCACAACGCCAGGGACCCAAGTCCTTGCTTCACCCCGTGGCCTTCTCCTCGCGGAAAATGAGCCAGCCCGAGAGGAACTATGATGTAGGAGACCGCGAGCTCTTGCCCATTAAAACAGCCTTAGAGGAGTGGAGATACCTTCTTGAGGGGTCTGCTCACCCCATAATGATATTTACAGATCATCGGAACCTCGAATACCTCCGTACTGCCAAACGTCTGAGACCCTGTCAAGCCCGCTGGGCTCTGTTCTTTTCAAGGTTCAACTTCCACATCACCTACCGTCCCGGCTCCAAGAACGGAAAGGCCGATGCCCTATCCTGAATGTTTCCCGATACCCTGGAGGAGACAATATCTAGTACAATCCTGTCACCTCAGAACTTTCTTCAGATCCAACCCAATCTAAGATCTTCTCTTGAACAGGCTTCCCTCCAATGCCAGGAACCAGAAGTATCCTCTCTAAGAAACCAGGAAGGGTACCTCTGGCATCAGGACAAGATCTTCGTTCCGCAACAAACCCGAATACAGGTACTGAAGACCTTGCATGACCACCAACTCGCTGGCCACTTCGGAGTGCGGAAAACTACGGATCTTATCCAACGATCCTTCTGGTGGCCTACCTTGAAATCTGATTGCAGGGAGTTTGTTAGCTCCTGCACTACCTGCCAGCGAAATAAAGGGTCCAACGTCAAGTCGTGGGGTCTGTTACGTCCTCTGCCAGTGCCAGAACAACCATGGAGAAATATATCTATGGACTTTATAGTAGAGCTGCCCCCATCCGAAGAATCTACAACAATCCTGGTAGTTGTGGACCGTCTATCCAAAATGGCGCACTTCTTGCCCATGGCAGGAACTCCTTCTGCAGCAGAAACAGCAGAAATTTTCATAAGGGAGATAGTCAGGCTCCATGGCCTTCCTGACAGCATTGTGTCTGATAGAGGGGTACAATTCACCTCCCGGTTCTGGAGAGAGCTCTGCAAAGCACTATCAATCAAGGTGTGCCTGTCCTCAGCCTATCACCCCCAAAGCAACGGTCAAACTGAAAGGACCAACCAGACCTTAGAACAATATTTGCGTTGCTTCTGCTCCTTCTCCCAGGATGACTGGATCTCTCTACTCCCTTGTGCGGAGTTTGCTTACAACAATGCAGTACACTCAACCACCAATCAATCTCCGTTTTGGGCCAACTACGGTTTCCATCCTTCATTTCTACCTAATGTCATTCCGGAAGCCTCAGTTCCAGCAGTTCAAGACAGGATAAGTTCCATTCAGGCTAATTATCAAACCCTCCGGCTAACCATGCAGAAAGCGCAAGAGGACTACAAGAAACAATATGACAAGAGGAGAGGAGAGAGTCCTAGCTTTGAGGTTGGAGATAAGGTCTGGCTCTCTTCAGCAAATCTCAGGCTCCCTTGCCCCTCCCGGAAATTGGGTCCAAGATTTATCGGTCCATTCGAAATTAAACGAAAAATCAACCCAGTAGCTTTTGAACTGTTACTACCAAGTTCGTATAAAGTGCATCCTGTGTTTCACGTTTCTCTTCTTAAATCTGTTGTCTCTAGTCCTTTTCCAGGAAGAGAAGAAGACCCTCCGCCTCCAGTCTCAGTGGGAGATGAAGCTGAATTTGAGGTAGAATCCATCCTGGACTGTCGCAAAAGAGGTAGGACTATTCAATTTCTTATTAAATGGAAGGGTTATCCAGCAGAAGAGAATTCTTGGGAACCTGCAGGCAACATACATGCTCCTAGACTTCTCCAGAGATTCCGTGCCAGATACCCTGAAAGATGGGCCCGGGTGGGCATCTGGAGGCTGCCCCTTGGGGGGGGCACTGTCAGGGAACCAACAGCAGGCGAAGGACTTTAGGACCCAGCATCTCTGGCAGGAGAAGGGCTTTAGGACCCAGGATCTCTACAAGCAGGTCACATGGGCCTATATAAGGAAGTCTGCTAGTGTCTGCATTTGCTGGATTATCGTCAGCTTCTCCTGTGTTCCTGTGTCTTGCATCACCTGCCTGTCTGATCTCCTGTGTACCAAACCCGGCTTGCCTGACCTGCTCCTGTTGACTTCCTAGCGTATACCTGACCCCGGCCTGGCTAACGGACTCCGCTTACCTTGTCTTCTGTGCTAAGACTCAGCTCTGCTGTGTTCTCGGACTGTCTTGCTGTGTTTGACCCCCTGGCCTGGCTTTTGACCCTGCTATCAGAACATTCCACTAGTCCTTACCCTTTGGACCTCCTAAGCACGCCTGCTGTCCTGCAGTCTGCCTGTCCTACCAAGTTCCTGGCAACCAGCACTACCTACCAGGCAACCCGTGCTTCTGTGGGCACCACACCCCCTGTGTCATCTTCAGGGCTGTGCTGCACTCGGCCGCAAGGGGCGCCCTCTCTGCTACTCGGCCTCACATCAGAGACTTGACAGCTGCACAAATTGCAGCAGGCTCTCCAGCGTTGCCTTCATATTTATTTTCTTATATACCAGAATAAATGGATATTTTATTTTTACAGTAAATACTTGCCTATGTGTTTTCCTTCAAATATGACAGTTTGTTTGTGAGTAGGAAGGTACATTTCAAAAATACAATGTCAAATTAACAAGGGACACCAACCAAACTCCTTGAGGGTAAAAAATACAAGATAATAATGTTGTTGTGGTAACTTGACACACAAAACTTATAAAAATATATATGGAGATCAGTAGAAATAATTTTTAAAATAATACACAACAATGCAGATCTTGATTAAAATGTTATAAAATATAAAATAAAAAAAAATAAAAAAACATTATTATGGAGATCTGGCTTTCAAATAAAGATTATTCATGAGATCACGATAAATAATAAAGAAACAAGTTTGTCAGAACTGTGTGTGAATATCAGCAGCAAAACAACTTCATTATTGTAGCATTATAACGAAGAAAAGAATGTGCTGCATTTAAACCATGCAATAATTTTCTCCGTGCCGAATGTGCTATCTCCATTACGAATGCTAGTTTTACCCTAAATGCTTGACCATTCTTCCAGAAGCGCATTTGTGAGGTCAGGCACTGATGTGGACAAAAGGCCTGGCTCACAGTCTCCGCTCTAATTCATCCCAAGGGTGTTTTATTGGGTTGAGGTTCCTCCTCCCCAAACTCGCTCATCTATGTCTTAATGGACCTTGCTTTGTGCACTGGTCCAAATCATTTGGTGGAGGGGGGGTTATTTGTCAAGGGTTGGGCTTGGCCCCTTAGTTCCAGTGAAGGGAACTCTTAAGGCATCAGCATACCAAAACATTTTGGACAATTTCATAATCCCAACTTTGTGGGAACAGTTTGGGGATGACCCCTTCCTGTTCCAACATGACTGCGCACCAGTGACGCAGGACTTTGTGCAGGTCAGTCAAGTTCCTCCCCAAAGTTGCTCATCCACAAGGTACAAAAAAAATACTTTTTTTTCTACACAGCGTATCAAAACTTATAAATGGTTCCCACCAGTGCATTGTGGCGCTTTAAAAGCGCATGTGTTTTAAAGTGGAATTCCAGGTTATACCCAACTAATCTTAACCACTTCACATCCCAGCTATAGTCATATGACATCCGCAGGAAGGATCTCCCATCCTGGGTGGGCGTCATATGACGTCCTGGGCTTCCCTGCCATCTAGGGAGCCGGTGTGCGTGCCCGCCGAGCACCCGCAATCCACGTCCTGTCAGAGTCGCTGGACCCTGATGGAGCGCAGTTATTGAGCAAAGGCGCCTTGTTGTTTTTAAAGTGGATGCATCAATATGAATTTCAAGCAATTACATATGGTCAGCAACCCGTGCATTTAGGTACAATAATATTGTGTACTAACCTGTCATGTATACCTGTTGTTCACTAATGTCTTTTTTAATTATAGACATGCTAATCATTGCTGATACAATCACTTTCCCTGAAGCAGAAAACTTTTTTTCGAAACGCGTCGGTTTCTCATTGTTTTATGTCTGCATACAAACGGTGCTTCTGATTGCCAGCTTTATGTGTTGCATGTTATTATGTTTGCATGCTTTTTTTTTTCTTCAATCATTTTTTATTGACTTTAGCATAGAAGTATATTAACAAACAGCGTAAGCTTTATACGTCGTGCAACGACTTTGGTACATTAGGTGTAGATCAACTAAAGCGTTCTTAACAGAGTGATAACAATTAGACAACACTGCAGTTACTGAGTTTATGGACTCCTCTCCTCCTGAGTCACCCCAAACGGGAGCACTTTTGTGACCCAAGAGGAGAACAGACCACCGTTGCATGAATTGGTGAGGGATTTAACCCCTTTTAGGGAGTGGTTCCCATTAACATATGGTACTGATAACACTTAAACTTCAAGACAACTGTTACACATATTGCTCGGTCAAGAAATTTTGTATGTTAAATTAGATGATTTATGGTATTGGTACCGCTCTAGATCCGGTTGCCCAGGGGGTCCAGGCTTTCCGGATTTTCTTGGCTTGATCATTACTGGTAGCAATTATATATTCATAGCAGTAGTGCAGGTTCACCAGGTCAATAGTTTGGGTTACTACCGGTGTCTCTTCTGACTTCCACATCCTTGTTATACATAATCTGGATGCCAGAAGTATGTGGGATGTAACATACCTAGAGGGGGGGGGTATGTTTTCTATCGTTAGGTTCAGTATCACCAGTTCTGGAGATGGAGTTACCCTGTTATTAATAGTATTAGATAGGAGTTTGAAAACATCTTCCCAGAACGGTTAAATTCGGGGGCAGGACCATAAAGTGTGTATCATGTCGCCTTTAGAGGATTTACACCTCCAGCACAGGTTTGAGGCTTGGGGGTTGAAGGATGCTAGTCTAGCTGGGGTCAAGTACCAGCGGAGGGTGATTTTTTGCGTAAGTTCCCATAGAGCAGAACATTTCGTGGATCTATAAACGGAGCGAAGGGCCGAGGTCCATTGGTCATCAGAAAAGCAGGTAGATAGATCTGCTTCCCATTGGCGGTGCGCAGGTAATTTAGTGAAATGTTGTTTGTAATGGAGGAGATTATAAAAATGGGATATGCCTTTGGTTTTGGTGACCGCGTTCAAGAGGTAATCCCATGTCTTTATGGGGATGGCGTACAAGGGTAGAGGAACCTTTTTCAGACAATGATATATCCTCAGGTGAGTAAAGAAGTCTGATGTAAGGAAGTTGAACTCCTTTTGTAGTACAGAAAAGGGTTTGGGATGAGTTTTCAGGAGGAGGCTTTGTAGAGATTGAATCCCTTTATGGGACCATTGTGATACAGTTAGATCTGGGGAGAGAAAGTGGAGGGTTTGCAATGGTATTTGGTGGTTCGGCATAGGAGGGGTGTAACCTACGAGGGTGAATAATTTTTTCCATGATAAAGCCGAGGCTTTCATCGTAGGTGGGAAGGAGGATGGTATATTCGCCCCTAGCGGGATACTCATTAACCAAGTTTTTAAGTTGGGGCGATGGAGGAGGGAGTATTCTATTTGGCCCCAGGGAGTGACTGGCTGGGGTCGGAACCATTCTGGCAATTGGGCGAGGATGGATGCTAGGTAGTAATCGTCGAAGGCAATTGAGCCTACTCCACCTATTAGTTTGTTTTTAATCAGATTGGAGTGGGCACATCTGTGTTTCTGTCCTTTCCAGAGATGGGCGTTTAGTACAGATTGGAGGGACCTAAAGTATGATGTGGGGATTGGTATGGGCAGGGTTCTGAAAAAATATAGTATTTGTGGAAGGCACAGCATTTTGAAGGCCGCTAGTCTACCCGACCAAGAAAGTTCATGTTTCGTAATTTGATAGGAATCATTTTGTATTTTGAGAAGCAAGGGTAACAAATTGGCTGAGAACAGAGATTTGGTTGATCTGGTTAATTTGACTCCTAAATAAGTGATTTCCTTGTCAGCCCATTTCAAATTTATATTGCAATTGTAACAAGTTTTTTGTAGTAGCATCCAAGTTAATGTTGAGAATGTACAACTTCGTTGTGTTGACCTTATAGTACGAAGTTTCGCTAAACCAGTGGAGTAATTTATGTACCTCTGCCAGGGAAGAAGCCGGGTTTGTAAGAATGAGAATTACGTCGTCCATAAATAGACTAATTTTGTGTGAAGCACGACCTATTTGTATACCTGAGATGGAAGAATGGGTTCTATAGTGTGTTGCTAAAGGCTCCATGAGAAGATTAAAAATGAGGGGGGACAAAGGACACCCCTGACGAGTGCCATTGGTTATGAGGAACGGGAGGGAGGTCATGTCTTCTGTGTACACTAGGACAGAAGGGGTGGAGTAAAGTGCCATGATGGCTCTTAGGATATATCCAGTAAAGCCAAATTTCTGGAGCACCGATCTAAGATATGCCCAGTGTACTCTATCAAACGCCTTCTCTGCATCCAATGAGAGGAGCAGAGAAGGCGTTCCAGTAGATTCTGCGTGGTGTATAAGATCTATTAGTCGCCTGGTGGCATCCGAAGCCTGCCTACCTTTTGTGAAGCCAGTTTGGTCTCTGTGTATTAGAGTGGGCATTATATCTAGTAATCTCGTCGCTATTGTTTTAGAATAGAGTTTAACATCCAGATTGAGTAGAGAAATCGGGCGAAAGTTTTGGAGTGTGGACGGCTCCTTCCCTGGTTTCAGTATGGTAATAACAAGAGCGTTTAACATTTCGGGTTGGAATTGTGAAGAGGAGGCAGCGACATTAAAAACATGAACCAAGTGAGGGGTTAGTTGGGCAGAGAATTGTTTATAGTATTCCCCCGATAGGCCATCAGGCCCTGGGGCTTTATTCATGGGGAGAGACTGGATTGTCATTTGAATCTCATGTTCTAAAAAAGGGGCATTTAGGAATGAGAGTTGTTCAGCAGTCAAGGTAGGTAATTGTAGGTTGTGAAGAAAGCGGTTAATGTCATCTAGGGAGGGTTGGGGAGTTAGAGGGTCTTTTTTTAAGTTGTATAGGTCGCTGTAGTAGTCACTAAATGCGTTGGCTATGTCTTGGGGGTTAGTCAGAGGGGATTGGTCATGGGGATGGTATAGTCGACCTATCTTGGTTTAGGCACGTTTACCTTTAAGACGTTGTGCCAGGCGTTTCCCAGCTTTATTGGAGGTGGAATAGGTGGTAGCTTTTAGTCTCCTCTGGAGGTGGTCGTATGAATGAAGGAGTAAGGATCTGAGTTCCTGCCGTAGTATCGAGAGTTGGTCAGGAAGTGGGGATTGAGGATTGGCCTTATGTTGATTTTCTAGAATAGCAATTTGGGACGAAATCTCGTCTATTCGCTGCGTCCTCCTCTTTTTATGTACAGCACTAAATTTCATCAGAATACCCCTTATAAAGGCCTTGTGCGCACACCACATCACCCCAGGGTCAGATACCAAGACTTTGTTTAGCTTAAAGAATTCCTTGATGTGATTTGTGATCTCTGATGCATAAGCTTTGTGTTGCAAAATGTAGTTGTTAGCTCTCCAGATATAAGAATTGTGGGTTTGTTTGGAATCTTCAATTGAGAGTGAGATTGGGGCATGGTCTGACCATGTGGTGGTGTGGATCGCAGAGGCCGTAATTTTTTGTAATAACCATTTGTCTGACAAAAATAGATCGATACGCGAGTAGGAATTGTGTCTAGGGGAGAAGAAGGTATAGTCTTTCTCAGTTCCATGATGACGCATCCAAATGTCATATAAGTCATGTGTAGAAATTAGATTTTGCAGCAGGGATGGTCTTCTTTTTTGCAGCAGAAGTAGAGTCTATAGAGAAATCTGGTACTAGGTTAAAGTCTCCGCAAATTAGAAGGTGTCCCTTTTGGAGAGATTTGGTGAGCCTAAGAACTTTACGTAGGAAATTGGTTTGGTGAGCATTCGGGGCGTAGAGATTGACAAGCGTATAGGGCGTTTTGTTGATAGTGCACACCAGGATTATGTATCAGCCCTCAGGATCGAGGGATACGTTGGAGATTTGGAATTCAACCTTGTCACTGATTGCTATCATAACTCCTCTAGCTTTGGAGTTGTAAGAGGCATGAAAGACATGTGGGAATTGTCGGTTGGAACATAGGTTCAAGTCAGATTGAAGAAGGTGAGTCTCCTGTATACAGGCTATGTCACTGGGAAGAGCCTTGACGGTTTTCCAAGGTGAATGTCGTTTTGCGGGGTGGTTAAGCCCGTTAACGTTAAGTGACAGAAGGTTGAGTGGCATTTTGACGCTGTGTAAAGTGTGTTGGGTTAGGTGTAGCACTTACAGTTAGACGAAGTACAGTCAGGATCAAGGAATGTAGAAATTTGGCAGTATGGATGAGCAGCAAAGGTCCAGATAAGTCCTGCACGAAGATTACTAGAGCTGTGGATAGAATAATATGATAAAAAAAGAAGAAAAAAAAGAAAATGTTCATGTATAAACAGCGTATCAGAAAACAAGAACTTAGATTTAAGGGACACACCCTGTAGGGAAAAGTCTTAGACTCAGTCTGACCAAAAAGATCAGTAGGTGTGTATCACTCAACACTAGCTTAAAGTTGGAGGTGGAGCGAAACTGTGCTGCGACCTCTTTCGGGGGGTGAAAAAGTTCAAAACAAAGGAGTAAATTAACAAGAGAATCTCTCTATCAGAGCCCAGGGGAATGTAGGGTCTGTAGGTTGGCCCTCCTTGGAGGTGAGATTTCAGGCCATCAGATTATGATTTTGATCTAGGTTGTGACGGGTGGAGGATGTGCCGCTGCGTGGTGGGAGAGGGGTGGGCGGGTCAGGCAGAATGCCCCAAGTATGGAGTAGATTGAGCCCCGTCTGGAGGCCACTGTCTGTATGGGATTTGCCGCTATTGGGTATGAGAAGTGTAGCCGGGTATCTCCATTTATACTGGACTTTATGATTTTGAAGCCCCTTGATCACTGGGCTCAATTGCCTCCGCATTTGTAGGGTAAACTTGGACAGATCAGGAAAAAGTTGAACATCTGTGAAGGGCGCCGGGAGGGGGGGATTTAGCTTTGACCCCATACATGAGCTTTTCTTTTATGTGAAAAAATTGCACCCTTATGAGCACATCTTTGAGTATAGTGGCTGCAAGGTGAGACGGTTTGGCAATGCTGTGGAATCTGTCTATTATCAGGTCTCTGGGTGACGCGTCTGGCAGAATGATGTGCATAAGCTCTTTCGCAAAATCAGCAGGCAGTATGGCTACCCCTCTTAGCTTAACATTATTTCTGCGGGACCTGTCCTCTAAATCGGCCAGCTTGGTGCGCATCCATTTTTGCTCCTGTGTGATATCCTCATAGACGTCGATGACGCCATTTACTGTAGAGACACAGTCAGTCATTCCATTCTCTATACATGTCACCCTGTCATCTAGAGAATGAATGTCAGATGTAACCTTGTGAAAAAGAGAGGATAGATATGTCATGAGCGAAGATTGCAGGGACAGCAGCATGTCCTTTAGTGTTGAATCGAGCACTGGTTGGCCCGAGGTGGAGAAGGAGGCCATAGAGGAATGCAGGGCCTGGTTAGAGGTGAGGGGATTAAAAGCCGGTGCCTCAATTAGTGGCTGTAGCGGCCGGTGCAGCGGCGTATCTAGCCGCATCTTGGCTTTTGCAGGGCTTCTGGTGAGGGGGTCAGCCTCTGGGGGGTGATCGGAGAGACCTGGGGACACAGGGGTGGCCGGAGCAGCCGGAATTTCGTCTGGTAAGTCCGTGTAGGAGTCCTGCGATTCCCATGGTGTGGCCGGGCCGGCGCCATCTTTGCTTTCACTGACCTTCTCCACCGGCTTGAAGGCAAACTCTGTGGGTTTCTGCGGCTTGTACTCCATGAATCTCTTCCTAGACATCTTGGCTGGATTCTAGGACGTCCCTGGAGCAAGGATGGATGTGGATTGTGTAGCTTTCGGGCCGTAGTCTCTTTGTTGAGTCCCCTGGGTTGACGAGCTCAAAGCTTAAGCAACCATCTTCTTCGCTTGTCGGCCACGGCCACCTGTGTTTGCATTATTTCATGTCATATGAATTGTTAAATGTAATGTAGATTTCATCCGTCTACCACCCTGTTTGATTAATAAATACCCTTCATTCCACTCCATTTCATACTCATTTACTACCAGAGTAACTTTCCTTTAATGTCCCACAAGAGGAATCAACGTCCACACGTCCTGTCAGAGGAGAGGAGACCGATGGTGTGTTCCCAGTACAGAGGAACAATGATCGGTCTCCTCCCCTTGTGAGTCCCCGCCCCCTACAGTTAGAATCACTCCCTAGGATACACATTTAACCCCTTTATTGCCCCCTAGTGTTAACCCCTTCCCTGACAGTCAAATTTATACAGTAATCAGTGTATTTTTATACCACTGATCGCTGTATAAAATGTGAATGGTCCCAAAATAGTGTCAAAAGTGTCCGATGTGTCAGCCACAATAAAAATCGCAGATCGCTGCCATTACTGGTAAAAAAAAAAAGTAAAAATGACATAAATCTATCCCCTATTTTGTAGACGCTATAACTTTTGCGCAAACCAATCAATATACGCTTATTGCAATTTTTTTTTCCAAAAATATGTAGAAGAATACATATCGGCCTAAACTGAGGAAAAAATGTATTTTTAAAAAACAAAAATGGGATATTTATTATAGCAAAAAGTAAAAAATATTGTTTTTTTTTTTCAAACTTGTTACTCTTCTTTTGTTTATAGCGCAAAAAATAAAAACCACAGAGGTGATCAAATACCTCCAAAAGAAAGCTCTATTTGTGGGGAAAGAAATTTGGGTACAGTGTAGCATGACTGCGCAATTGTCATTCAAAGTGTGACAGCGCTGAAAACTAAAAATTGGCCTGGGCAGGAAGGGGGTGAAAATGCCATGTATTGAAGTGGTTAAAAAGGCTCCCTCCCCACCTCCTAACACCTATACTGATTAACCTGTGTAAGAAAGAAATTTATACTTTCCTATTTTAGGCCGCTCTGGTCTGGTCACGTGATCTCCTGTCTGCCAGCGGCATCTGCAAGGGAGAGAAAAAAGTACTCTGACAATGGCTAGTAAAGCCTGGGAGCAACGATGTTCCCTATAGGCTCCTAAAAATCATCCGTTGTCAGCACTCCTTCCTCTCCCCTGCAGCCGCCGCTGGCTAACACAGGAGAGCTAGATCACGTGACCGGACTGGAGTGGCAGAAAAATAGGTAAGTATATACATCTTTATTACACAGGCTAGTCAGCAGAGGTGTTAGGAGGGGGAGGGAGCCTTTTTAAGATTAGTTAGGTATAGCCGGAAAATCCAGTTTAAAAAGTGGAGCTCCACCCTATTTCTATACATTAGCTCAATCCCATTGCAGACTCAAATGCAGTAAAAAACTGAACTTTTTTTTTTGTGACAGTACCTTTGTTATCTGCTTTTGTCACTGTGCTTCCTGTCTGTATCTTCTGTGGGTAGTCTGCGGGTAGTGCGTCAATTCCTGTACCCGCAATGTCTCCTGGGAGCTTTTGTCATTGCTCCCAGGAGTCATTGCGGAGGCTTGCTACTAGTTATCGCGGGATTTCCGAAGGCGGAAGTGACGCGATTAAGACAACAAAGCCCGTTGTGATGGCAACCCTCAGTGTTTACGGTGCCGCTCGCCGTAAACACTGGGCATGCGTGGGAACGAGCGGTGAATGCTGGGAGATGAGCATTCACTGCAACAAGGAAATGAGTGCTTGTGGGCTTCTCATGCCCACAAGCAAAATGGAAACATCCTTACAATGAGAATATAAGTTAGAATTTCGGAGAGAATCGGACAGCGGATGACTTAAAAGAGCAGAACAGGGAGTACTCTTTTAAAATGCCATAACTAAATTAATGACAAAAAAAAAACGAATGGCCGCGGGAGATCCGCTTTAAAGGTGTTCTGGCAAGCTGTGTTGGGATGAAAATCAACATGAATGCCACTGCAATGCTCCACCCAGTTGATTGTACAGTACTATACATAGCTGTAACACATTACCACAACACATAGCTGCAAAGCCTTGAGCCTGTGCTAAACAGCTGCCCAACTGAACATTGGCCAAAGGGGGTCGCATACGCAGCAATGCTGTCATTCACAAAACATTTTGTATTTTTTCCAATAAATGCAATGAGTTCTAAGATTGGATGAGATGGAAAAAAGTGTTTTCCACTCAGAAAACACCTTAATTCGCTGAATAAAAAAAATACAAGGCATTCTGTGAATGGCACCAGTGCCAAGTGAGTCATTGAGCAGAAGGGAAGATGCTTGGCACAGGACCTGAAAGATCATTGCAATTACTGTAGTAGCTAATGCTGGGAAGATCCCCCTCTCTATTTGTCCTGCTGGCTATTGTCACCTGGATTGAAAGTAATGGGAAATCCAATATTGTACAGTTGTCACCAGTCCGAGAACAGATGGAATTTTTTTACAATGGGGACACCTTTTCCATTGATTTAGCCATGCTCTGGAATAATTTCCTCTCAGTATTGTCTTGGGACAGGAAACAGGAGAAAAAAACTGAACAGCTTTTAAAAGTTTCCTGCTTTATTCAAAATGAAAGAAAAAAAGTTTGGGCTTTAGATATACTTCAGTTCCATGTAAAGGCATTATTAAAGACCAAGAAACAGGTTAGAAAAGATGAGCAAAATAATTACAATTTAATTTGATATTTCGTAATACTGTAATTACCACAATTTGTCACCTTTTCCTTAAAAAAAAAAGTTCTGTTGTAGGCAAAGTTTATTTTTTTATTTTAAAAAAGGACACCCTTCATTCCCATGTGGTACAAGAATACATGTCTGACTCACTTAGGTTGATTTACTAAAGGCAACTAGGCTGTTCCCTTTGCAAAATAATTTTCCCCTGAGCTTAGTGAATGAAGAGAAAATTCAGTTTGCAAATACCCAATCATGTGCAAGGAAAATAAACACGAGCAGCATTTATGCTTGCTGGATGACTTGCATAGATAATGGCAGAAAGGCCTCCAAATAACTGACTAAAGGGTAAAGATTAGGGGGTACCATCATCCAAATAGCAATAATGAGTGGGTGCAAGGAGACTATTCCCCACAAAGAATCTCCACTGTAAAAAAAAAGGGGGGGTGGAAAGAGTGGACTATCTCAGTATCCTGTACAGATTACACGTCAGATAAAAAATATATATTTTATTGATACAAAATTGACAAAGTATCCGGATACAAAATATAACAGAAACTACAAGTGTGAATAAAACCATACAAAGTACATGTTACACTGGTACTAGATATACTCTGTGATGGAACATAGGAGCTGGAATATTCTGCACTGCATGAACATCCTCTACATGTTTTGCAGGCTTTAACCACTTCTTCAGGAGGAACAACAAAAATAAAATCTGAAGGTAAAGTAATGGGATGTAGATATTAACGACCAGTATATAATACATGTATACACAAGAAACAAGAGATAATTGGGGGAATAAAGAGATGTGCAATCTGTTCAGGCTACCGAGAAAGTCCATTGTTTCCGTCCCCCCCCCTTTTTTTTGGATTGGAGATTTTTCATGGGGATGTTGGATGTTAGCGGAGCTTCACCGCATTCACTAAGCTCAGGGGAAAAATCCATTGCAAAGTGAACAGATTTGCTTCTAGTAAATAAACCCCCCATTGCAGCTACTGGGCCTGATGAGCAAGCAGGAAATTAACACAAGCCCAATGCAGATTAAAAGGACTGTTGAGTTGAGGATAGCTTGATGTTCATGGATAGGGCTGTTCCAACGAAGGTGCGTGCATTTTCTGTCCTGGTTAGAACAAAAAGAGTTGCAACTGTTATAGCTGCAAAGGGTGGGCCAACTCAATGCCACTAAAGTTCATGTGCGTGTAAAGGCAGGCGTCACATTACTTTTGGTAATATAATGTGTATAAATATATATACACACACACACAAACAGTATCTCACAAAAGTGAGTACACCCCTCACATGTATGTAAATATTTTATTACAGTGGAACCTCGGATTACGAGCATTATCCGTTCCAGGAGAATGCTCGTAATCCAAAGTACTCGCATATCAAAGCAAGTTTCCCCATTGAAGTTAATGGAAACTAAAATAATTAGTTCCGCATTGACTTCAATGGCATGCAATACCGCATGCGGACAGAGGTGGGGGGTGCTGGAGAGCCTCTGAAACGGACAGAAAGGCCTGGGGACACCTCGGCTGGCCTCAGAAAGGCTCGGAAACTGAGTATTTCCGTGTCTTTCTGAGCATTTCCGAATGGCGCCGATTGGCACCCCCCCACCTCAGGCCAAACGCGGTACTGCACACCGCTTTGGCCTGAATCCTGCTCGTTTTGCGAGACAACACTCGCAAGCCGAGTTAGGATTTTTTCAAATACAGTGCTCGTATTGCGAAACACTTGTTAACCGCGTTACTCGCAATCTGAGGTTCCACTGTATATCTTTTCATGTGAAAAGACACTGAAGAAATGACACTTTGCTGCAATGTAAAGTAGTGAGTGTACAGCTTGTATAACAGTGTAAATTTGCTGTCCCCTCAAAATAACTCAACACACCCCCATTAAAGTCTAAAGCGCTGGCAACAAAAGTGAGTACACCCCTAAGTGAAAATGTCCAAATTGGGCCCAAAGTGTCAATATTTTATGTGGCCATCATTATTCTCCAGCACTGCCTTAACCCTCTTGGGCATGGAGTTCACCAGAGCTTCACAGGTTGCCACTGGAGTGCTCTTACACTCCTCAATGACGACATCATGGAGCTGGTGGATGTTAGAGGCCTTGCGCTCCTCCACCTTCCATTTGAGGATGCCTTACAGATGTTCAATAGGGTATAGGTCTGGAGACATGCTTAGCCAGTCCATCACCTTTAACTACAGCTTCTTTAGCAAGGCAGTAGTCATCTTGGAGGTGTGTTTGGGGTCGTTATCATGTTGGAATACTGCCCTGTGGCCCAGTCTCCGAAGGGAGGAGATCATGCTCTGCTTCAGTATGTCACAGTACATGTTGGCATTCATGGTTCCCTCAATGAACTGTAGCTCCCCAATGCTGGCAGCACTCATGCAGCCCCAGACCATGACACTCCCACCTCCATGCTAGACTGTAGGCCAGACACACTTGTCTTTGTACTCCTCACCTGGTTTCCGCCACACACACTTGACACCATCTGAACCAAATAAGTTTATCTCGGTCTCATCAGACCACAGGGCATGGTTCCAGTAATCCATATCCTTAGTCTGCTTGTCTTCAGCAAACTGTTTCTGGGCTTTCTTGTGCATCATCTTCAGGAGAGGCTTTCTTGTGGAATGACAACCATGCAGACCAATTTGATGCAGTGTGCAGCGTATGGTCTGAGCACTGGCAGGCTGACCCCCCCACCCCTTCAACCTCTTCAGCAATGCTGGCAGCACTCCTACATCTATTTCCTGAAGACAACCTCTGGATATGACGCTGAGCATGTGCACTCAACTTCTTTGGTCGACCATGCCGAGGCCTGTTCTGAGTGGAACCTGTCCTGTTAAACCGCTGTATGGTCTTGGCCACCGTGCTGCAGCTCAGTTTCAGGGTCTTGGCAATCTTCTTATAACCTAGGCCATCTTTCTGTAGAGCAACAATTCTTTTTTTCAGATCCTCAGAGCTCTTTGCTATGAGGTGCCATATTGAACTTCCAGTAACCAGTATGAGAGAGTAAGAGTGATAACACCAAATTTAACACACCTGCTCCCCATTCACACCTGAGACCTTGTAACACTAACGAGTTACATGACACCGGGGAGGGCAAATGGCTAATTGGGCCCAATTTGGACATTTTCACTTAGGGGTGTACTCACTTTTGTTGCCAGCGGTTCAGACTTAAAGGCTGTGTGTTGAGTTATTTTGAGGGGACATCAAATATACACTGTTATACAAGCTGCACATTCACTACATTGTAGCAAAGTGTGATTTCTTCATTGTTGTCACATGAGGGGTGTACTCATTTTTGAAAAATACTGTATGTATATATATATATATATATATATATATATACACACACACACACATAGACATACACACACACACAGTTGTGCTCAAAAGTTTACATACCCTGGCAGAATTTATTATTTCTTGGCCATTTTTCAGAGAATATGAATGAGAACACAAAAACTTTTCTTTCACTCATGGTTAGTATTTGGCTGAAGCCATTTATTATCAATCAACTGTATTTACTCTTTTTAAATCATAATAGCAACAGAAACTACCCAAATGACCCTGTTCAAAAGTTTACATACCCCAGTTCCTAATACCCTGTATTGCCCCCTTTAACATCAATGACAGCTTAAAGTCTTTTGTGGCATTTGTGGATGGAGCGCTTTATCTTCTCAGATGGTGAAGCTGCCCATTCCTCTTGGCAAAAAGCCTCCAGTTCCTGTAAATTCTTGGGCTGTCTTGCATGAACTGCACATTTGAGATCTCCCCAGTGTGGCTTAATGATATTGAAGTCAGGAGACTGAGATGGCCCTTCCAGAACCTTCACTTTATTCTACTGTAGTCAATGACAGGTCGACTTGGCTTTGTGTTTTGGATCATTGTCGTGTTGGAATTTCCAAGTACGTCTCATGCGCAGCTTCCTGGCTGATGAATGCAAATGTTCCTCCATTATTTTTTCATAACTAACTGCATTCATCTTGCCAACAATTTTGACCAAAAGTCCCGTGCCTTTGTAGCTCACACATTCCCAAAACATCAGCGATCCACCTCCGTACCTTTCATCATAGGCCTTGTTGACAAATGTAGCGTTTATAGTTGTGGCCAAAAAGCTCAATTTTGGTCTCTCATCACTCCAAATGACTTTGTGCCAGAAGGTTTGAGGCTTGTCTCTGTGCTGTTTGGCGTATTGTAAGCGGGATACTTTGTGGCATTTGCATAGTAATGGCTTTCTTTTGGTGACTTGATCATGCAGCCCCTCTTTCTTCAAGTACCTCCTTATTGCGCATCTTGAAACAGCCACACCACACCACGTTTTCAGAGAGTCCTGTATTTCACCTGAAGTTATTTGTGGGTTTCTCTTTGCATCCCGAACAATTTTCCTGGCAGTAGTGGCTGAAATTTTAGTTTTTCCACTTCTTCATTAGAGTTTGAACACTGCTGATTGGCATTGTCAATTCCTTGGATATCTTTTTATATCCCTTTCCTGTTTTATACAGTTCAACTTCCGTTTCCTGCAGATCCTTTGAAAATTATTTTGCTTTCCCCATGACTCAGAATCCAGAATTTTCAGTGCAGCACTGGATGAAAGATGCAAGGGTCTGTCAGGAGTCCAGAAACTCGTTGATCTTTTACACACACACACTAATTACAAGCAAACAGATCCCAGGTGATGATGGTTACCTTTAATAGCCATTCAAACCCCTTTGTGTCAACTTGTGTGCATGTTGTCAGGCCAAAATCACCAGGGTATGTAAACTTTTGATCAGGGTCATTTGGGTAGTTTCTGTTGCCATTATGATTTGAAAAGAGTAAACACAGTTGATTGATAATAAATGTCTTCAGCCAAACACTAACCATGAATGAAAGAAATGTTTTTGTGTTATCATTCATATTCTCTGAAAAATGGCCAAGAAATCATAAATTCTGCCAGGGTATGTAAACTTATGAGCACAACTGTATATACAAAAATACTCGGATAGGGAAGTAACTCTTTATTGGTTTGGTAACACTTATTGAGCAAACTTGCTGAAGGCCTGCGACATTTCTGAGGGTTCGGAATGTACCGGGCGATGCAGGCGGATTTCCACCTGCCTAATTTCTTGATATGGTCTGGCACCCCGTGCTGAGATGCGGCTGAAGCTGCTCTGATCCAAAAGGAGTGTCCAGAATACCAGGGTCAAGGCCTAGGTCAGTCAGGAGGATCCTAACATGTCTGATGAACTGGTTGCCACTCAGGGGGATGGTAGGAAAAAGGTAGCAACGTGCTGAATTCCGACTGGCTGGGCAGATGAGACAATAACCGGTCGAGGATCACTATGGATCACCAGACGTTGTGGGTCTGGAAGAGGCTCATGTCGACCCCGGGGCTGGACTGTTGAGTTTTAGACACCGTGAGATGTAGAACAAAGTGATCTTGAAGGCGAGCCAGGTGCCGTCTGCACAACATCTGGCAGCTGGGGCCACTAAAGGTGAAATCACTAGGCCGCAAGAAGCCAAAGAAAAGGCCAGGTAGATGGCAGCTTGGATGACCAGGCTGGGAAAGAACCCAAACGGGGAACATGAGAAGATGGCAGACATGTCCCTGAAGATGCCACTTGTGATGGATAAGCGCTTGCTGTTAGCTAGGGGCTGATGTTTCTGGATGCCGCACAGGATGGATTTGACTGCATGGGTTGCGCATTAAGGACAGTTTACCGAGGTCCTGTAAGGACAAGAAATGCTGGATGCCTGCTAGGTATAGCTTGATGGTGTTATGAGAGAGAGCCAGCTGCGTGTGGCAATACGATATGAAGGCCAGGACATGCTTAATGTCTCCTGTTGCTGCCCCGGGCTATGATGCTAGAAACCTGTCGTAGGTGTTCCAGGCGGTGTGATAGGCCTTCAGTATGTTCCGGAACAACGACTGGTTAATGAGATGGGTCACTTTGTGAAGGTGTCCCTTTAACCCATCGTCGGCTGCGATCAAGGTGGGATAGAAGAAGTGGTTGGATTGGCTCCAGGTTCCTGCACAAAGAATGAAGTATAGTTAAAGTGAGACAGTGCATGTGCTGCGATATTGAACTTGCCCGGGATATAAGTGCAGTGCAAACTGAATCGATGCTGCAGGGACAACTGCACCAGCCTGCGCAGGAAGGACATGATGGCTAGCGATTTGGATCTGCCTTGGTTTATGATCTCGGCTGTAGCCTGTCTGTGGCAAAGACCACCGCTTGCCCTGTCCAGGTATAACCCCAGACCTGAGCTGCTGCCACAATGGGACAGAGTTCCAACAGTGAGGACGACTGGCTAAACCCAGGGATCAGGAAGATATCTGGTGGCCACTGACCTGCAAACCAGGCCAAAAACTGCAGCGAAGCCTGTGGAGGCTGCGGCGTCTGTTACCACGTGAGGAGATGAAGCTGATGCTAATGGAATAAACATAGATATGCTGTTCCAGTTAGAGAGGAACTCATCCCACATTATCAAATCTGCTATTGCTGCTGGGTCCTGCCTGAGGATTTATTCGGGATCTTGTACTTGAGAGAGGAACCAAGAGGCGGTAAATGAAGGACCGCCCCTAGGGGACAATCCTCATGGCAAAATTAGGCATTCCTAACAGGGATTCTAGCTGTCTCGTGGTACACCCCTGTGAAAGGGTAAAGGCGTGAATAACTGACTTGATCCAGGCCAATTTGTCGGGAGGTAGGCTGGCCTGCATGGAGCGAGTGTCTAAAGTGATACCTAGGAAGGTAATGGACTGCACCGAGCCTTCCACTTTATGTTCCGCTATGGGCACGTTGAGATTGACGAATACCACTCTTTTTCTGTCTAAGTCTAACAGGGGCTCGCCGGGCCATTCAATCAGCATGAAGTCATCGAGGTAGTGAATGACTTTCTGCCACTGAGCTTGGTGTGACAGGATCCAGGTAAGAGACTGGGTGAAAGTGTCATACAGCCACGGGCTGCTTTTTGAGCCGAAAGTCAACTTGGTGGCGAAGTAATACAAACCTTTTAATTTAATGCCATGCCACCACCAGAGGGATGGCTCAATGGGCAGTAATTTGAACGTGTCTGAAATGTCCACCTTGGACAACCATGTACCCGCCTATGCTAATAATGGCTTGAATAGTTGAAGCACAGATGCATATTTGAGGGAAAACTTCTTGGAAGGAATTAGGGAGTTCAAGCTTGGAATGTGAGAACAATGAGCGGGGACAAGTCCTACACCAACCAAAGTTTATTTTAAAAATTGCCCTTGACAAGCCCAATAGGGCTGACTTTCCAAGTAGTGAAAGGTGATTGAGCAAAGGGGCCGATGATGAACCCCCGGTCCAGTTTGGACTGCAATAAAGTATCTATAGCCTGCTCATCGGTGGCAGCTGAAAGAAGATTGCTGCACTCGTGGGTCGAGTGGGGTAGCATGATGAGGCCAGTGTGGAACCCTGATGTGAAACTGTGCACCAGGAAAACAGCCAGTGAGGGAGTCGGGTGTGAGGCGAGGTAAAACCCCAGTCACCGGACATCCACTCGGCCTAGTCATGATGTGTTGTGCTGCTTGAGGTTGCTCATAGTTTTTGGGTGCGCTTTGTGGCATTTGACGCAAATGTGGAGCAGCCAGCATTGGATAAAGTTGCAAGTCCCATAATTAAAGTGGTTGCAGATTGATGCTCCCCCTACTGACAGGATAGGCCGCCCCAACTTGTCCACCTGGGGCGGCTGTGCGGGGCCGGCAAGCCCTGACCGGTACCAGAAAAAGAGTCGAAGTTGAGGGGGCGTCTAACACCTGTATTGGAGCACCAGTTTGCATTATGGCTGGAGGACTGGCAAATGGCACTGAGTGGGGAACGAAGACCCGCAAAGTGTCGGCAGAACACGTCTGTGTCAATGACTCTCCAGTTGGTGCTGGCCTGGAACTGCGTAAGCCTGTCTGCAACTTTAGCAGAAAATGACTAGTGATAGTCATAGTAGCCTAGGTCCACCACTGCATGGAGGTACAAGTCCAGCTCTTCCCTCCTGCTGGAGTTGGCCAAGCAAAGGACATCCTGAAACATCCCACAAACTCTGTGATGGATAGCTTGCGGTAGAGCCTGCGGTCTTTACATTTAAGGACCACTGAGACGTCCCCCCAGGCCTGCTAACGATTGCACTGCCAGCAAGCTCAACGTTTAGCGACCTTGTCTGCGTAGGTGAAGGGTTGCCCTTCGAAAACAGAGTGTAATGTGAAGAAACGTGTGACAGTAACTAATGCTCGATGAGCCACCAAAATAGTGAATGTAAAATGAACATAGTGAAAGGGTGTTGCAGAGTGATGTGAGGGTGGAACCTGTGTACTACACACCTGACTCGAGTTTTAACCTAATAACAACCTAACCTGCCCCTCGACATGTGACTAGCCCCCTGATGAAGATGTGAGCCCTAAATCCGTTTGTTTTTAAAAAAAGGGGGGAAAACACACAAACAAACATTGTGTGTGTGTGTTTTTTTTACCTGAGGAAATAACATCCAACCTGGTGCAGGATGGAACAACCTGAACTCGACTGACCCAAAGAAGAAACGACAGACAGAAACGGTGAGCGTCCGATATGGCACTGTAGACGATGAGTGGCCGGATTGTGTGCCACTGAAGATGTTGAGTGGCTGGATTGTGTGCCACTGGAGATGCCGAGTTGCCGGATTGTGTGCCACTTGAGGCGTGCTTGCAACAATTGCAAGAAAGTAGCCTTGTCAGGAAGGTGAATACAAGGACAGTAGAAATAAAGGGCACGTGGGAATGAGCTGCGATCATGACCGGTCGCCAATCGTGATAGTGTGTGGTAAGGAACTAATCATGCTGACTCGATTGATGGATTTTAATGAAGTTGCAAATCGCCTAAGCTTGTGGGTATGTACGAATGGATGGACTGAGTTACCGACTGGTAGTTTGTGGTAGGTGCCTCACGGTGGAGACCGAGCTGCAGGGAGCTGTATGACCAATGGACTTGTGTTGAGTCGTGTCGAGGACTCGAGTCGTTGTGCCGCCCATGCGACTCGAATCGAGCTGTAGGGTGTATGAATGGAGCCAATTTGAATCGTTGTGCCGCCGACGTGACTAGATTTGAATCGGCCTGTGGAGTGTACAAATGAACCCAATTCGAACCGTAATGCCAACGCGACTAGACTCGAATTGGGCTGTGGGGTATACGAATGAGTGGTACGATGGTTAAGTAAAAGACTGAGCTTGGGATAATAAGAGCGATTCGTAAGTCTAAGTGCAGGTGAGGAACAACAAGGCAGAGGGAACCTACGGTAATTACGAATGGGGAACATGATGAATCGAAACAACAATGCTTGATACAAGATAGGTTTACGAATCCTACCTGTGAGCAAGAAACAATCAACAAAAATCACAAACGGGGAAACCACAACACAATGGAATTAGAATACACAGACTCACGAACATGCAGTGAGCTGGAACAGTCGGCCTGGTGACGTAATACCACACACTGGAACCGACAAGGACCACAGGTGAGTGGTCTGCTTATATAGCCCTCCGGACTCCTCCCATAAATTCAGGCCACCATACTGGCCTTTTTATATATATATTTATATTGTGTAGGGGGGGACTAATTATTTTAATAATATGAGGTGAGTGGTCTCCTCTGAGAATGCCCATGTGCTCAGCAGCAATTCATCAATCAGCGGGTCCAGATGTCCGCCGGAAACCCGGAGATCGTTCCGAGAAAGCCAGAATGACGGTCTGCATATGTAAACAATGCAGGTCACCATTTTGCTAGTAAGGAAGACAGGGATTTCGTGTTTCTGCTAAGCAGGAACACAGGTCTCTGTCTACTTATAGTTAAACCATCCCCTACACAGTAAGAACCTACTCCCAGGGAACATTTTTAACCCTTTGATCAACCCTGGTGTTAACCCCTTTCTTCACTTAGTAAAGTGACAGTGCATTTTTTTTAGCACTTATCACTGTATTAGTGTCACTGATCCCCAAACAGTATCAGTTAGGTGTCCCATTTGTGTGCCACAATCCTGCTAAAAATCGCTGATCACCGCCATTACTAGTAAAAAAAAAAAAAAGCCCATAAATCTATCCCATAGTTGTAGACACTATAACTGTTGTGAAAACCAATCAATATACGCTTATTGGGATTTTTTTTTACCAAAAACATGTAGCAGAATACATATTAGCCTAAATTAATGACATTTTTTTTTTTTTTATATATTTTTTTATTGGATATGTTTTGTAGCAGAAAGTAAAAAAAATTGTTTTTTTTTTTCAAAATTGCCTCCCTTTTTTTTCTAGCACAAAAAAATAAAAACCGCAAAGGCGATCAAATAGCACCAAAAGAAAGCTCTATTTGTGGGGACAAAAAGGACATCAATTTTATTTGGGTACAGTATTGTACGACTGCGCAATTGTCAGGTAAAGTAAAGCAGGGCAGTATCGAAAAAAATGGCCTGGTCAGGAAGGGGAGTGAACCTTCTGGAGATGAAGTGGTTAATAAACGAACACCAGAGTGTTTCACTTATTTTTTGGTACTGTAATCTCGCTTTGTCTTGCGAGATTACAGTAACGGGAGGCGTTCTCTACCGTTCAAAGCTTTTGTAGATTGCTTCACTCTATAAAAAAGGAGAAGCAATCTACACCACTTCATAAAATAGGCACTCAGAGGAGAAAAATCTCCTCTGAGAATGCCGAAGAACTTAGCAGCGTTTTTTTTCCGCTGCTTGATAAACAGACATCATAGTGTTTTATGTGATGTGTTCAGTTTTAATGATGTCCACTTGAATCTGCCTGTGTCAATGATGAAAATGTGACACAGGCTTGCAGCCCAAGATATGGACCCCTTTCACACTGGGGCATTTTTCAGGTGCTTTTGAGCTAAAAATAGCGTCTTTAAAACGCCTCCACTGCAGCCCCAGTGTGAGAGTCTGAGTGCTTTCACACTGGGGCGGTGCGCTTGTAGGATGTTAAAAAAAGTCCTGCATGCAGCATCTTACAGTCGGTTCTCCTCCACCATCCCTGCCATTGAAATCAATGGGCACTGCTGCTGAAGTGCCTGAAAAATGATTCGGAAGCACCGAAACACGGGCGCTTTTAACCCTTTCTGAAACGCACCGCTAAAACGATGGTAAATTGCCGCTAAAACTATCAGCGCTTTGCCGCTAACAGACTGCTGCCCTAGTTTGAAAGTATCCTAAGCCCTGGTTCACATTGATGCTAATTTGAAATCGCGCTACTTCACTTGAAGTAGCGCGATTTCAAAGTAGCAAGGTCAGCGCTATTTCAGGTGCTACTTTTAAGACATCTGTGTGGCTTCATACACAGATGTCTATTGAAGTCGCACCCGAAATCATTAAAGTAGTGCATGAACTACTTTTGCAAATCGGTGTCGCTTGGAACAGTGCCATTGCCTCCAATAGGCTGCAACTTGTCATGCGATTTGATCTCTCAAATCACATGACACATCGCTCCAATGTGAACCTAGGCTTAAGGTCAGATTTGTGGAGTGCACAACCAATAGTTGTCCTGTGGACAGATTCTCCCACCTGAGCTGTGGATCTCTGCAGCTCCTCCAGAGTTACCATGGGCCTCTTGGCTGCTTCTCTGATTAATGTTCTCCTTGCCCGGCCTGTTAGTTTAGGCGGATGACCATATCTTGGTAGGTTTGCTGTTATGCCATACTCTTTCCATTTTTAGATGATGGATTGAACAGTGCTCCGTGAGATGTTCAAAGCTTGGGATATTTTCTTATAACATCATCCTGCTTTTAACTTCTCCACAACTTTACCCCTGACCTGTCTGGTGTGTTCCTTGGCCTTCATGATGCTGTTTGATCTCTAACAAACCTCTCAGAGCTTCACAGAACAGCTGTATTTATACTGAGGTTAAATTACAGACAGGTGGACTCTGTTTACTAATTAGGTGACTTCTGAAGGCAATTGGTTCCACTAGATTTTAGTTGGGGGTAACAGAGTAAAGGGGGCTGAATACAAATGCAAGCCACACTTTTCAGATTTTTATTTGTAGAAATTTTTTGAAAACCATTTATCATTTTCCTTTCACTTCACAATTATGTGCCACTTTGTGTTGGTCTATCACATAAAATCAATTTCAAGGGGTATGAATACTTTTTCAAGGCACTGTAGATGATTATTGTCTATTGATATCAGCAGCATTGAAAATCTGGTTGGAATGTCTGTGGGCACTCTGAGACCCCATCAGATGCACTTGTGCAGATCTTGAAAGACACTCTATTGGTTGACTTGCACAGCTTTGCTCCAGCTTGGTATTGTTCCCCAAAAATAAAATATGTATCTACTGAGCACGTACCCACATGAACTCCTATACGATACCAGGATCTGTAGAGATCATTAGTTGGGACGCTTACAAATATCAAACCCCTGCCTAATGCCTTTTGCCCGTTACAAACTTTTCCATACGGAGGCAATGTCAGCTTATTAAAAATGTCAAGGCACAAACTGATTGCTTCTCTTGTTACCCATTGTCATATGAAGCTTGCATTTAACAAAATGATCATGTCTGACATTCTTATTTCTGTGTTTTGTCCTTTTCAGTTACTTAGGGATCGCTTTTCTCTCCACCACTTAGGATTAATGTTACAGATCAGTAAAATGGAATAGTGCATGTCAAGCGTGAAGCATATGCCTTTTGTGTTAATCGTGCTGTAAATTTTACTGTTGTAAAAAGCAAACCAGTAAAAAATAATAATGTATAATAATCATCATTGTCTTCTATTGACTTAGACAGGCAAATGCTACCCTGTTGTGTTTTATGGAACCTTTGGAGGGTATTCATTTTATAATTTAGGACCGTATTCAATGACAGGAGTAGCACACAAGGACATGT
Organism: Rana muscosa; assembly: GCA_029206835.1. Classification (NCBI taxonomy): domain Eukaryota; kingdom Metazoa; phylum Chordata; class Amphibia; order Anura; family Ranidae; genus Rana; species Rana muscosa. The sequence continues at coordinate 189,821,968 of CM055123.1, forward strand.
AGATCATAACAAAGGAATGCAGACTATAAAACATGCAAATTCCATTGGCTGTGATATTTCTTAAGGGACTGAACACTGTACTTTTTGTCTATGTATGTTTAGGGAGCAGTTTATTAAAAGTGAGCATGCCGTCTATATTATATAATAATAAAATATATGAAAAGTCAACATCGCTGTTGTTAGGTATTTTAGTTTTAAATATTAATTTTCATACATACAATATATAGAGTTGAAAATTGAAACTCAATTAAATACACCAAGTCAGTAGACCTATCACTATACACCACAGTTCAAATGGCAAGGACACCTAAAGGCCCGTACACACGATCGGATATTCCAACAACAATTGTCAGATGGAGGCGTTTTGTCGGATAATCCGACCGTCTGTATGCTCCATCGGACAATTGTTGTCAGAATTTCCAACAACAAATGTTGGATGGTCATGCTCTCAAATTGTCCGTCAACAAAATGTGTTCTGTCGGATTATTCGATCGTGTGTACACAATTCCGTCGGACTAAAATTTAAAGTACAAACACGCATGCTCCGAACCAATGCTAACCATCAGACAACATTAGCAGAAGTTGACCAAAGGGTGGCGCTAAAGAGCTTAAAAACCACGTCGTTTGGTGTATGTTGGCTGAAAATGTTCTGCCGTCTGTATGCAGAACAAGTTCACAGACAACGCCCTTCGGACAAAAATCCACGGATTTGTCCGATCGTGTGTATGAGGCTTAAGAATTACCAAATAATATGCTTTGGCAAAAAATGTAGCTTTTTTACCACTGCTTTGAGCTTCATTATAGAAGGATGGCTGGAGGTGAAGATGACATTACCTCTGACAAAACTTTTTTATTATGGATATTTGGCATATTTAACCACTTGAGACCTGCGCTATAGACAAAAGACGTCTGTAGCGCGGCTCTCAAGTGCTGAGTGGACGTCCATGGACGTCCTGCCTGTTACACTCCCCCTGCGCGCCGCCGAGGGCGCGCGGCGGGGAACAGCTGTGCCCGCCGTGATCACGTGATGCCGATGCGCGTGCCTGGCGGCTGCGATGTCCGCCAGGTACACGCGATCGGCTGTTACAGAGGCAGGACGTGGATCTCTGTGTGTAAACACAGAGATCTACGTCCTGTCAGGGAGAGAGGAGACCGATGCTGTGTCCCTTGTACATAGGGACACAGATCGGTCTCCTCCCCCAGTCAGTCCCCTCCCCCACACAGTAAGAATCACTAATAGGGAACATATATAACCCCTTGATCGCCCCCTAGTGTTAACCCCTTCACTGCCAGTCACATTTATACAGTAATCAGTGCATATTTATAGCACTGTTCGCTGTATAAATGTGAATGGTCCCAAAATAGTGTCAAAAGTGTCCGATGTGTCCGCCGCAATATTGCAGGCCTAACAAAAATCGCAGATCGCCACCATTACTAGTAAAAAAAAAAATTATAATAAAAATTTCATAATTCTATCCCCTATTTTGTAGGCGCTATAACTTTTTTGCAAACCAATCACTATACGCTTATTGCAATTTTTTTTACCAAAAATATATAGAAGAATACGTATCGGCCTAAACTGAGAAAATAAATAGTTTTTTTTAAAAAATTGGGATATTATTATAGCAAAAAGTAAAAAAAATTGTGTTTTTTTTCAAAATTTTCTGTCTTTTTTTGTTTATAGCGCAAAAAATAAAAACCGCAGAGGTGATCAAATACCACCAAAAGAAAGCTCTATTCGTGGGGAAAAAATGATAAAAATATCATTTGGGTACAGCGTTGTATGACCGCGCAATTGTCATTCAAAGTGCGTCAGCGCTGAAAGCTGAAAATTGGTCTGGGTACGAAGGGGGTTTAAGTGCCCAGTTGTCAAGTGGTTAAAGCAGGGCTCGACAAACCTCGGGCGCCAGGTCGCCATTGCGACTAGCATTAGCGACCTGGCGCCTGGGGCAGCACAGCTGGGGTATCCTGTGTCTCCGTGCCCCCCCCCTCCGCGCCGCGGGATCGCGTCGGGCCGCGCCGGCCAGTAATTGAGGCCGCGGCTTTGCGGCCTTCTGCAGGCCTATGCTTCCTTCTGTGGTCTAGCGCCATCTTGTGGTGGCCATTGGTATTGCAACCAGCAATGCTAATGGAGTTTCCCTGTCTGTTTTCCCTGCCATCTCCTTCCCTCTAATTAGAACCCCCAAACATTATATATATTTTGTATTCTAACACCCTAGAGAATAAAATGGCGGTCGTTGCAATACTTTCTGTCACACTGTATTTGCGCAGCGGTCTTACAAGCGCACTTTTTGGGGAAAAAATACCCTTTTTTTTAATAAAAAAATAAGACAACAGTAAAGTTAGCCCAGTTTTTTTTTATACTGTGAAAGATAATGTTACGCCGAGTAAATTGATACCCAACATGTCACGCTTAAAAATTGCGTCCGCTCGTGGAATGGCGACTAACTTTTACCCTTTAAATTCTCCATAGGCGACGTTTAAAAAATTCTACAGGGTGCATGTTTTGAGTTACAGAGGAGGTCTAGGGCTAGAATTATTGCTCTCGCTCTACCGATCGCGGCGATACCTCACGTGTGGTTTGAACACCGCTTTCATATGCAGGCGCTACTCACGTATGCGTTTGCTTATGCGCGCAAGCTCGGCGGGACAGGGCGCGTTCCTGGCTCCTAACTTTTTTAGCTGGCTCCTAGATTCCAAGCAAATTTGTCAAGGCCTGGGTTAAAGTATAAGTTTACCTCTATAAAAAATAAAAATCCCCACAACAAATGCATATTTGTTTGCATTTTTAAAAAAAATGTGCATGCGTACGAACTTAAAGCGTAGCTCAAAGCTGGAGGATGACAAGTTTCCCTGCCAGTGTTCATAATGTGGGAGCAGGCTTCAGCACACTAATTCAGGAGTGTTGAAATATATAAAATGAAACCGACCAAGTGCTTCAGATGCAAAAGGTGGCTGTGTATGGTGTCAGCCAGTACTGCTCCGGCTACCCTCCCAAAGTGTTTCACCCCGCCACCGGCCTTGGTCGCAAAGGTGCATTTTTTCTATTTTTATCAGGAGCCTGTAAAGCATTGCAACCACAATCAGCAAATCGCGGGTGCAATCGCAGACTCCTGCAGACTGTCAGTGTAGCTGTCTGCCCGTACCTCAAACTGGTAGGCAGCTACTGAATAAGCATCAATAAATTACCGCTCACCAGCACCCTCGTAGTTCATTTAGAACTACAGTGGAACCTCGGATTGCGAGTAACGCGGTTAACGAGCGTTTCGCAATACGAGCACTGTATTTTTTTAAATCGTAACTGAATTTGTGAGTGTTGTCTCACGAAACAAGCAGGATTCAAGCCAAAGTGTGCAGTACTGCGTTTGGCCTGATCGGAGACGGTAGTTTCGGAAATACTCGTAAAGACTCCTTTCCCAAGCCTTTCTGAGCTGTTATGGGGCTTTTCCGTGTGTTTCATAGGGTCTTCGGCGCACCCCCCAGCTCTGGCCACATGCGGTATTGCATGCCATTGAAGTCAATGCGGAACAAATTATTTTAGTTTCCATTGACTTCAATGGGGAAACTTGCTTTGATATGCGAGCACTTTGGATTACGAGCATTCTCCTGGGACGGATTATGCTCGTAATCCAAGGTTCCACTGTACAACCGGTCAGCCGCAATGGATGATGGTAGTTGTAGTTCCTACATTCACAGAACTCTCTTAATGAATGACACGACTGGGTGGGAAGAGCCCAGCACTACTGCATTTAAAAAAAAATTGTGATGGCGTGTGCAGGGAGAAGATCCCCGGCCTGCTGTCACAATTAGAATGGGGATCGCGGAGCAGCTGCAGGAATGGGAACAGGATACATATTCCACCCTGAATATGTACCGTTTCCAAAGGTTAACTTTTCCATTATTGTCTTAATCACTGACATGGGTTAGGTATGCACATCAGGAAAGTCAGAAGCCTTCATCTACATTATTAAATCTTAGAGACCTTATTAACTGGATTAAAGGATCAGTAGGAAGCAAAGTCTGCTTATAGTAGGTGTTACATAGTCGGCGAGGTTGAAAAAAGACACAAGTCCAACGTATGTGAGTGATTATATATCAGTATTACATTGTATATCCTTGTATGTTGCGGTCGTTCAGGTGCTTATCTAATAGTTTTTTGAAGCTATCGATGCCCCCCGCCGAAAACCACTGCCTGGGGAAGGGAATTCCACATCCTTGCCGCTCTTACAGTAAAGAACCTTCTACGCAGTTTAAGGTTAAACCTCTTTTCTTCTCATTTTAATGATTGGCCACGTGTCTTGTTAAAGGGGTTGTAAGGGTTAAAAAAATAAAATAATTAAATAACAAACATACCATACTTACCTCCACTGTGCAGTTTGTTTTGCACAGAGTGGCCCCGATCCTCGTCTTCTGGGGTCCCTCGGCAGCTGGCTCCTTCCCGCAAGAGCTAACCCCTTTATGGGAAGCGCTCTCCCAAGGGGGTTTGCTTGCGGGCGCGCTCACGTGTGATACAGTGGCGGCCATAGCTGCCAAGTGCATCACTCTGCCCTACCCCCCGGTGCGCCAAGTCATTGATTTGATTGACAGCAGCGGGAGCCAATGGCTGCGCTGCTATCAATCTCCAATGAAGAGCCACCTCAAGCTGGGGGAAAGCATTACGGGATCGTGCCCACAGAGTTTCGTGGCTCAGGTAAGTAAAACGGGGGGGGGGGGGGGTTCGAGAGTGCCTTTATTAGCTTTGTTGCCCTTCTTTGTACTCGCTCCATTTCCAGTACATCCTTCCTGAGGACTGGTGCCCAGAACTGGACAGCATACTCCAGGTGAGGCCGGACCAAAGTCTTGTAGAGTAGGGGAATTATCGCTTTATCCCTGGAGTTATTCCCCTTTTTAATGCATGCCAATATTCTGTTTTCTTTGTTAGTAGCAGCTTGGCATTGCTGAGCCTATCATCTACTAAGACCCGCAGGTTCTATTCCATCCTTGATTCCCCCAGAGGTTCGCCCCCTAGTGAGTAGATTGCATTCATATTTTTGCCACCCAAATGCATTATTTTACATTTGTCTACATTAAACCTCATTTGCCATGTAGTTGGCCACCCCATTCATTTGTTCACATCTTCTTGCAAGGTTTCCACATCCTGCGGAGACATTATTGCCCTGCTTAGCGTCATCAGCAAATACAGGAATGTAACCGTTTACCCCATCCTCCAGGTCGTTTATGAACAAATTAAACAGGATTGCTCCCAGCACAGAACCCTGGGGGACCCTATTTTCCACCCCTGAGTATTCAGAGTATTCCCCATTAATCACCACCCTCTGAACTCGCCCTTGTAGCCAGTTTTCAATCCATGTACTCAGCCTATTGTCCATGCCAACAGACCTTTGTACAGTAAACGTTTATGGGGAACTGTGTCAAATGCTTTTGCAAAATCCAGATACACCACGTCTATGGGCCTTCCTTTGTCTAGATGGCAGCTCACTTCCTCATAGAAGGTTAATAGATTGGTTTGACAAGAACGATTCTTCATGAATCCATGCTGATTATTCCTAATGATACCGTTTTCATTACTAAAATCTTGTATATAATCCCTTATCATCCCCTCCAAGAGCTTGCATACTATTGATGTTAGGCTAACTGGACTGTAATTCCCAGGGATGTATTTTGGCCCTTTTTTAAAATATTGGTGCTATGTTGGCTTTTTTCCAATCAGCTGGTACCATTCCAGTCAGTAGACTGTCCGTAAAAATTAGGAACAATGGTCTGGCAATTACTTGACGGAGTTCCCCAAGTACCCTCGGGTGCAAGCCATCTGGTCTCGGTGATTTATTAATGTTAAGTTTCCCATGTCTATTTCTAATTCTGTCCTCCATCAGCCATGAGAGTGCTTCCTGTGATGTGTCATGAGGACAAACACTGTAGTTTTGGTCCTTCCTCATTCTTTATGGGGTCAATATGGTCTGTCCACCCTTTTTTACTGTTTATATACTTAAAGAATTTCTTGGAACTTTTTTTGCTCTCCTCTGCTGTGTGTCTTTTGTGTTCCATCTTAGCCGCCCTAATTGCACCCTTACATATCATGTTGCATTCTTTGTAAAGTCTGAATGCCAATGATCCCTCAGCCTTTTATTTTTTTTAAGGCCTTCTTCTTTGCTTTTATATGCATTTTTACATTGGAGTTAAGCCATCGAGGAGTTTTGTTCGCTCTTTTAAATTTATTTCTCAATGGGATGCACTGGCTAATGCCCTTATTTAACATGCTCTTAAAGCAAAACCATCCCTCTTCCGTGTTCATAAGATTTTCTCCCAATTTATATCTTCTAGCAAGGTTTGTAGTCCAGGAAAGTTGGCTCTTTTGAAATTCAGTGTCTTTGTGTTCCCCTTGTTTCCTATTTGTGTGATTTATACTGAAGCCAATTGACCTGTGATCGCCGTTTTTCTAAATTGCCCCGCATTCCCACATCCGTGATCAGGTCTGTATCGTTGGTAATCAGTAGATCTAGTAACACCTTGTTTCTAGTTGGTGCGTCTACTATCTGACCCATGAAATTGTCCTGCAAGACATTTAGGAACTGGGGAGCCTTAGACGAATGTGTGGTTCCCTCCATCCAGTCAATGCCTGGATAATTAAAATCCCCCATTATGATAACACTTACAATCCTTGCTGCTAATCAAAATTGTGATAGGAGGTCTGTCTCTCCCTCCTCCCTCAGGTTAGAGGGCCTATAGCAGTGATGGCGAACCTTGGCACTCCAGAGGTTTTGGAACTACATTTCCCATGATGCTCAACTACACTGCAGAGTGCATGAGCATCATGGGAAATGTAGTTCCAAAACATCTGGGGTGCCAAGGTTCGCCATCACTGGCCTATAGCATACTCCCAGTATTATTTTCCCCTTAGCTTCATCCTTTTGGAGCTCTACCCATAAGGATTCCACCTCCTCCCTAGCTCCATTATTGATGTCATCTCTCACATTCACTTGTACAATATTCTTAATATATAGGCATACCCCTCCCCCTTTTTTACCCTCTCTATCCCTGCGATAAAGGGAATACCCTAAATTGTTGCAAATCATGAGAGCTGTTTAACCAGGTATCTGAAATTCCCACAAAATCTAAATCCTCCTCATTCAACAGTATCTCTGGTTCACCCATCTTGTCCGACAGGCTCCTGGCATTGGTGAACATGCCACGTAGTTTAGTCTGGTCGCACTCTTGGAACACTCTAATTGGGTGTTCAAAGATTGCAAATAGGACTTGTTACAATACTTACCTCCGGTTTATGTCCTTTAGTCAACCTACCACTAACGCCCCCAATACTACCCACTGCAATATGTTTATTGCTGACTATCTCTACCTCTGGACCCTCCCCCCCATCGCCTAGTTTAAAAACCCCTCTAACTTTTCGGCCATCTTCACTCCCAGCAGATCTGCACCCTCCTCATTTTGGTGCAGTCCGTCCCTTCTATAGAACTGGTGACCGCCTGAGAAGTCGGCCCAGTTTTTCAGAAACCCAAACCCCTCCTTACTACACTAGTTCCTCAGCCACTTGTCTCCCTCTGCCTTTCTGGTGTGGCTCGAAGTACCAATAGTATTCCTGAGAATACTACCTTGGAGGTCCTTTTCCTCAATTTAGCTCCTAAGTCCCTAAAATCGTTCTTTATGACACTCCATCTGCCTCTGACTTTGTCATTGGTGCCGACATGCACCATGATAGCCGGGTCTTTTCCAGCCCCTCCCAGTAATCTGTCCACCAGATCCGTGATGTGTCGAACCCGAGCGCCAGGTAGACAGCATAGAGTTTGGCGCTTCAGGTCTTTGTCACAGATTGCCTTCTCGGTCCTAAGAATTGAGACCTCTACCACCAGAATCTGTCTATCCTTTACCTTTGCTTCCCCACCACTCTCACTGGAGGAGTTCTTCCCCTGGCAGCTAGGAAAGTCCCGCAGCTCCAGCAGTGCTAGTTCCTGACTGGTTTCATCAATGTCACTCAATGGAGTGCACTTATTGGGATGCTCCAGCCCAGGATCAGCCTCCCTGGCACTTCCCCCTCTATCCTACCTGTCACCCATCTCCTTGTTTCTAGTGCCTGCCCCTCTTTGTCTCCACCCACCTCTGTGCTGGCCCCTGCCGGAACCTATGGAGGGTCTTCTCAGTGCGGACAGTTGCTTCCCTAGATTCAGAACCTGGGCTTCCAGGGAAACAATGTGCTTACATTTTGAACAGCAGTATTCGCCCTCGATCAGATGATCAAGGACCGGATACATGCCGCAAGATGTACACTGAGTCGCATCTCCACATGCGCCGGGCATCGTACCTACTAATTTAATGAGGATTGGGGATTATACCTTGTCCACATTACCTAACAAGCTTCCTGACACTAATACAATACACAGGTACTCGCAGACCACGTGCACTTGTGTACTCACAATACGCAGGTACACACAATACGCAGGTACACACAATACACAGGTACTAACGATCCACACACACTACTCAGTCAACACTCAGGTACTCACAATACACAGGAACTCCCAACACTCATAATACTTAGGTACTCCCAATACTGTAAAGAGCACATACAGCACGGCTGTTTATATGCAAATATTTATTTATGAAGAACTACATAGTTCCCACTTTCTCCCATCTGGAGGGACTGTCCCTATTTTGGAAGCATGTTCCTCTTTCCCTCATTCTTTTTCAGCAGATATCTTCTTGGTCTGATGTCTAAAAGCCTATAAAAATGTATTACTTAACTCAAACTCACCAAGCCTTTAGGGCTCGTTCACACTGCCCCCGCGTTTCAGCACATCACACACTTCCCCCTTTTTTGTCAACTTCGTTTGAAGTGTAAAATGTGACACTTCATACATGTTACCGCTGTGCAGTTACATTCAATGCCTTCCTGTGCACTGCAATAAATGCAGCACGTCTGCATTTTATTGCTGAATGCTTTCAATTTGTTGCCTGGAATTGCTCTTAAGAGTTGTACAGGCAGGTTTTTTATCTTAATGCATTTAGGTAAAAACCATCTGTGTGCAGCAGCCTCCCCAGCACCCCCTAATTACTTACCTGAGCTCCTTCTCTCTCCAGCGATATCCACGAATGTCTAAGCCATCTGGTACACTCCTGCTGATTGGATAAGACACAGCAGTGGCGCCATTGGCTCCCGCAGCTGTCAATCTAAGTCAGTCCGTCAATCAGGGGAGAAAGGGGTGGGGCCAGGTAGGGGGCTCCATGTCTGAATGGATACTCGGAGCTCTGACTCGGCTCGGGTGCCCCCATAGAAAGCCGCTTGCTGTGGGGGCACTTGATAGGAGGGAGGGGCCAGGAGCAGCAAAGAGGGACCCAAGAAGAGCAGGATTCGGGCTGTGCAAAACCAACTGCACAGAGGAGGTAAGTATAACATGTTTGTCATTAAAAAAATAAAAAAAAACGTTACGATCACTTTAATTATACTTTGGCTAAAACTACAATGGCTGCCTGTTTAAGCAATAATACAGTTTATTAGGTTGTGTATGGGCAGTCTAAAGCAGAAGTGACTATACTTTTTAATAAATCTTCAGATATTCACCTCTTCACTGCTAGCTAAAACTAGATGTGGATCCCAAACATTGGTTGAGAAGCACTGTCCTTTATTTTCAGTCCTTTGGCATTCTAGTTGTCAGTTTGTCAAGCTGTTCAGGAGAAACTTTAACATGTTTTCTGTAGCTTTACTAGCAACTGGCTTGTAGGACATTTTTCTCTGACCTTTAATGAAGTACTTTCGACTGAAACTTGAAATGAACAGGATTGTGCCTGCCAGAATACCAAAGACTGTACTCCAGCTTCCTTTTTTTCTTCATGTTTTGGATTGTTTTTCTGCTGTTTCTGGTCCATAGTTCTTGACCCTGTTTAAATCTCCCACTTTACCTGCCCCAAAGAAGCCACATGCCACTGCATTACCTTTGCCAGGAAGGCACCCACATTGGGTGCCCTGCTGGGGGTGTGGTAGCTCAATCCTGCAGTATATACAACAGTGGTGCCCAACCAGTGGCCCGCAGCCTCCTGCTTTGGGATGGCGGATACCAAGCTCAGATTGTGGGTTGCTGACCCACCATCCCAGAGCATTCGTTTGAGGAATGAAGCCAGCGGTAGAGGATCGCGATACGTTCGCCATCCGTTGAGGGGATCGGTTGAAAACGGACAGGCGATCCGTTTTCGCCCGATCTCCCATAGAGGACAGTGGGGCTCTGACAGGTCCATCCCTGCACAGTGAGCAGAGACGGACCTGTCATCTGCTGGCTCAGCAGGGTTCAACGGAGTGATCTTCCGCTGAGCTGGTGGAGTCCGCTGAGCGGATCCACCCCGTGTGAAAGGTGCCTTAAAAAGCCTTTATTTGTAAATAACTTCAAATTAGATAGAGCACTCCTCCGTGTCAGAATAAATGAGGACTTCTATTAGATTATGGCTGCAGCTTACTTTAGGATGGCTGTCAAAATAGCTGGGCCTGAAACTGACCTGCTGACCGTGTAATGCCTGAAGTGGTTTGCGCCAATGCTGGCCACCATGGAGGAGACCATACGGAAAAAAACTTAGATATGAACTCTACACTCCAATCATCAGATTCTATCTGGAGCAACAGATAAAAGCAGTGTTTTCAAACCATGGGGAAATTCAACCAAAAAAGCAATGAACAAAATTGCAGCACTGAATAAGGATGCAAAAATAATCATAGTGGCTTGCCTTATGTACCATGAGCTTCCCTCACTTTCTACTGCTGGTGGCTTGATGGTTTCCATATCGAGGGGTGTATCTGTGTAGCAGGCGGGTGGCGTGTTACATCACATTCAGCAGGGAGAAGCGATCCCCGTCTGCGTGCACCTGTCGTGAGCCGCTGTCAGTTAGAGGTGAGAAGGGGGGGGTTGCACCTATACAGAAGGTGGGTGGGCACTGCAAAACATCACACTGCTTATTCTCTACGGAGCTGCTGTCAATCAGGGTCAGGGGATGGGGCGACTATTAATGGGAGGGCAGTGTATTACAACACACAGCTGGGAAGTGCATTCTCCATCTCTGTGCACCTGCATGGAAGAAGTGTGTTTTCTTGAAATGCTGGGAGCTGCTGTCACTCATAGATGGGGGGTGTAGTGGTAGGCTACAGAGGTTACAGGCATGCTGTGTGTGGGCATGGTGTCTTGTAACTCCAAAAACAAATAAGTGGTACACAAACTGACCACACTAGCACAGATTCCATGCCTGGCGTGGTCACTTTGCAAAAGAGAAGACGGGGAACTGCCAGGATCACCAGGTATTTCAGTGAGCCAAAAAAAAAAAAAATAGACTACCCTTTACAAACATCTTCGTAGACACTAGAGCAGCACGATTCTGGATAAAATGAGAATCCAATTTTTTTTGCTTAAAAACCACAGACCACAATTCTGAAGAACTTTTTTATTTTAAAGATTTAAAACCCCTGAACATTAGGTTATCAAACAAGATGGCAATAAAATAAGACATACTCTGTTTCAATGAAATAAAAAAAAAAAAATTATGAAATATAATGTAATGTGTAAGTTATAGTAAGGTTTTTTTTTAGTACTTACCCATACCTACAGCAACTTTTTTGTTTACACTTCAGCTGTCAGCAATGGTACAAAGCATTGCAAAGTTATTTTACAAATCAAAATAATTTATTTATTTTTTGCGCTTTTTTTTTTTATTATTTTGAAACGTGTAAATATATGTTAAAGCGGAGTTCGACCCATTTAAAAGTCAGCAGCTACAAAAAGTGTAGCTGCTGACTTTTAAATAATCAGACACTCACCTGTACCACGGTCCAGCGATGCGGGCGCACGAAGCCCCGCTCCTCTGCCCCTTCTCTCCGAGGCGCTGACATTCTAACTGTGGGCGCCCGGCTGTGGCTTCACAGCCGGACGCGCACTGCGCATGCGCGAGCCGTGCTGCATGCTGTGAATGGTCGGGCAACCTTCTGTGACGTGTCCAAGAAGATTGCAGGGGGGGGGGTGAACTGCGATTTACATTCTCATCTGTGCAGAAACCCGCACAGGTGTCTCCGAAATCGGGACTGACATGCGGGAGTGAAAATGTGCGAGTTCAGCTGAACTCGCACGGCTTCATTCCCGCAACTCAGTGTGAACCTGGGCTAAGGCGTTTTTCAGGCATTTTGCTTTAGGTGACAAAACTCTCAGATGTGAACAGGTGCCATTAAAATTAATGGGATTTTGCTTGTTGGGCGTTTTCAGGGCATTTTTCGGGCGTTTTATGAGCTGAAAATGCTCAGTTGAGAATGCAGCCTAAAGCCGCGTACACACGGTCGGAATTTCCGAAAATAAATGTTCGATGTGAGCTTTTGGTCGGATATTCCGACCATGTGTAGGCTCCATCGGACATTTGATGTCGGAATTTCCGACAACAAATGATTGAGAGCTGGTTCTCAATTTTTCTCGACAACAAAAGTTCTTGTCGGAAACTCCGACCGTGTGTATCCAATTCCGACGCACAAAAATCCTACGCATGCTCGGAATTCGACGCATGTTCGGAATCATTGAACTTCATTTTTCTCGGCTCATTGTAGTGTTGTACGTCACCGCGTTCTTGGCGATCGGAATTTCCGACAACATTTGTGCGACCGTGTGTATGCAAGACAAGTTTGAGCGAAAATCCGTCGGAAAAAAATCCACGGTTTTGTTGTCGGAAATTCCGATCATGTGTACGCGGCATAAGGCAGCATTCACACCTGAGCATTTCAAAGTAGTTTTTACCGCAATTTTGTACAGGTCAATGTAAAAAGCAGAAAAAAATGCCTGTAATCTGCCCCAGAGAAGCTCATGTTCTTTTTTTGAGCATAAAGCGTTTTTCAGGCATTTTGTTTCAGGTGACAAAATGCTCAGATGTGAACAGGTGCCACTGAAATGAATAAAACTTTGCTTGTTGGGCGTTTTTCAGGAGTCTTTTCGGGCGTTTTAGGAGCCGAAAACGCTCAGGTGTGAATGCAGCCTAATGCCCCGTACACACGATCCGAAAATCGGACGACAGATCGTCCGACTTTTTTCGTTTACTAGTCACAAGTAGAAATTGAATAGGTTACTAAAGTCACGAAAATTCTCGTACGACAGAAAAAATAAATAAAAAAAATCGGAAGTGATGTCACGTATTTGTGTTGTATTTTCGGACGACAACTGTACTGACTAAACGAAAATCGTACGATTAGGTATCGTATGAGGAAAATTTGCGTGCATGTCCGATAAAATAATAAATCGGATGAACCGTCATGATCGGCTCACGGAAGCCCTGTACTAACGATCCGATTATAGTCTGATTCTTCCTCGGACGACATTTTTCGTACGATATTCGGATCGTGTGTACGGGCCATTAGAGCTGAGCAATGTTGTTATTAACCACTTGACAACTGGGCACATAACCCCCTTACTGCCCAGGCGAAATTTCAGGTTTCAGCACTGTCACGCTTTGAATGACAATTGCGCGGTCGTGTGACGTGGCTCCCAAACAAAATTTACGTCCTTTTTTTCCCACAAAGAGAGCTTTCTTTTGGTGGTATTTGATCATTTCTGCGGTTTTTATTTTTTGCGCTATAAACAAAAATAGAGCGACAATTTTGAAAAAAAAAAAAAAAAACACAATATTTTTTCATTTTTGCTATAATTAATATCCCAATTTTTTTTTAAAAAAACTATTTTTTTCCTCAGTTTAGGCCGATACGTATTCTACATATTTTAGGTAAAAAAAAAAAAAAAAAAAAAAAAAATCGCAATAAGCGTATAGTGATTGGTTTGCGCAAAAGTTATAGCGCCTACAAAATATGGAATAGAATTATGATTTATTTTTTTATTATTTTATTTTTTACTAGTAATGGCGTCGATCTGCGATTTTTTTTTTGTGACTGACATTATGGCGGACACATCTGACACTTTTGACACATTTTTGGGACCATTCACATTTATACAGCAAACAGTGCTATAAATATGCACTGATTACTGTATAAATGTGACTGGTAGGGAAGGGGTTAACCACTAGTGGGCGATCAGGGGGTTAATATGTTCCCTGCTAGATGTTCTTACTGTGGGGGGAGGGGACTGACTGGGGGAGGTGACTGATGGTTGTCCCTATGTACAAGAGACACACCATCCGTCTCCTCTCCCTGACAGGACGTGGATCTCTGTTTTTACACACAGAGATCCACATCCCTGGCTCTGTGACAGCCGATCGCTCGTACTTGGCGGACATCGCGGCCGCCAGGCACGCGCATCGGCACCCGCCTGACACGGCGGGCACAGCTTTTCCCTGACGCGCGCCCGCGGTGGCGCGCATCGCGGGAGTAAATGGGAGGACGTCCATAGACGTCCTATCAGCAATTGACGACCGCTTTGCGGACGTCTTTTTCATATGGCCCGGGCGCGAAGTGGTTAAACATTGCTGTTATTAAACATTGCTGGCTGATTTTTTTTTTTTTTTGACAGCTGTGAGCCGAGGAACCACTTTACACTTTTTACATGAATCATGGAAGTGCTGGATTAAGATCGTGTGTGTGTGGTCAAATTGAGATCGCAATCTTTTACTGATTAATCGTGCAGCTCTAGTAGACAGACACACGTGAAATAATACATTTTAGGGGAACATACACTTTAAATCTACTAGGACTACTTAGCAATATGCAGATGTTAGGACAATGAATACCTGGATCAGCAGTATGTAATGTACAGCACAACCTACAAAAAGGCAAGAGTCTGGATAGCCGACCCTGTGTCTATGGAAGGAAGAACGCCCCAGCATTTGTATGCCTGTGTGGCCATGTCCGTGGAGGAGGTATGTCTCCTGTGTTGATGGGAGGAAGAACAGCTCTGCCATCCATGGGAGGAAGGAAAGCTCTGAATCTGTTCACAGGAGGAAACCCCGCCAAAGTCCATAGGAACACACAGTTTTGTCTATGGGAAGAAGACTCCAGTGTCCAAGGGAACAACGCCCTTATGTCCCTGTTCATGGGAGAAGGAACACAAACATCCATGTCCATTGAAAGAGAGATCCCCCTGGCATCTGGGAGAAAATAAATCCTTACATCCATGGAAGGGAAAACATCTGTCCCCCCTCTCTTTGTCCCTGGAAATCAGGATTATGTGTCAGATATGTCTCCGCTCTGCTCTGAAAATGAGGCTCATGGATCAGACACAACTCCTCTCTGTCCTTGGAAAGAAGGCCCTTGTGTAAGAAATGCCTCTGCTTTGGCCTGTCCTTGGAAAAAAGTCCCATGTGTCAGACACACCTCCCTGAATTCAGGCCCATTTGTCAAATGTCTCCACTTTGTCCTCTCCCTGAAAATCAGGCCCATGTGTCAGGCATTTCTCCTCTCTTTCCATGTAAATCAGGCCCATGTGTCCAACGTGTCTCCTCTCTGTCCATAGAAATAAGTCATGCATCCGCTCTGCCCTGTCCCTGGAAACAAGGCCCATGTGTCAGACACACCTCCTTTTAGTCCTTGGAAATAAATCCCATTTTATTTGACATCAATGCAAAAAAAGGGCATCGAAGAGGTGCTGAGACTTTGATACAAGTTTATACATGGTATCGAGAGGGAAAAAAACATTTGAAGAGCCCACTGGCTCAGGTTAGGCTGCTCACAACAGGCACCCTACGGTAGGTATTGCAGCAGGTTTCCAGGAAAAGACGTGCATACACGGAAGGAGCGCCAGACCAAAAGATAAGAGTCCAAATTTATTTATGAATATTGTGCTGAAAAGCCAACGCGTTTCGGGGTCAAAGGATGCATTGGCTGTCTTAACACAATTTTAATAAATTAAGTTTGGACTTATCTTTTGGTCTGGTGCTTCTTTCATATATGTCAAAATAATGTGGATGTCTTCCCTCTGTCCCTGGAAATAAGTCCTATGTGTAAGACACACACTGATCAGCCACAACATTATGACCACCCACCATAATCCTCAGAGACATGGACTCCCAACACCTCTGAAGGTATTATGTGTTATCTGGCACCATCCATCAGTAGCAGATCCTGCAAGTCCCACGTTAGGTGAGGTGGGGCCTCCATGAATGAGACTTGTTTTTCCAGAATATCCCAAGTCAACACCTCAAACTCATTGTTGTGTTCCTCAAACCATTCTTGAATTCATCAGACCAGGTCACCTTCTTCCATTGCTCTGTGGTCCAGTTCTGGTGCACATGTGCCCATTGTAGGTGCTTTTGGCCCAAGATTGGCACCACGACTGGTCTGCAGCTACGTGGCCCCATACACAACAAACTGCGATGACACCTTTCTATCAGAACCAGCATTAACTTTATCAGCAGTTTGAGCTGCAGTAGCTCTCCTATTGGACCTGACTACATGGACCAGTCTTCACTCTCCATGTGCATCAGCGAGTCTTCTCCGCCCATGACCCTGGAGCTGGTTTTCCTTCCTTGGACCACTTTTGGTCAGTTCTGACCGCTGCAGATAGGGAATATCCCACAAGAGCTGCAGTTTTGGAGATGCTCTGACACAGTAATCTAACCATTACAATTTTGTTTGTCAAAGACACTCAAATTCAAAGGGCCCTTTCAGACAGGTGGACTCATCCAGCAGATCAGCCTGCTCAGCGGGTAATCTGTCCACTGAGCAGGAGGATGACAGGTCTGTGTCTGCTCCACTTATTCAGAGCGGACACGGACACAGCCCACTTTCCTCTATGACCAAACAGATGGAAAAATGGACAAGCAGTCCGTTTCCATCCAACAGTCATCTGATCAACAGATGGGGAACGGATACCCCATACGCCTATTTTTAGCAGATAGGATTGAGAGTTGGCGGGTGTCAATGGACATCCGTTGCTCCATAGAGAACAGTGGATGATCCAATCAGGTCTGTCTAAAAAACTGCCCAGCAGACCGATTGGTCCCTCCATGTGAAATGGGCCTTACACTTGTCCATTTTATACTCCTTTCAACTTTAGGGACAACATGTTCACTAGTTACTGAATATATCTCACCCACTTTCAGGTGCCATTGTAATAAGATAATCTGTTATTCACTTCACCTGTCAGTGGTCATAATATTATGGCTGATCAGGGTACCTCTTCTCCGTTCCTCAAAGTGTCGGTTGGCGTCCCCCGTCCCTGGAAGCGTGGCTGGGTCTCCCCCTGTCCCTGGAAGCGTGGCTGGGTCTCCCCCTGTCCCTGGGTGTCCCCCTGTCCCTGGAAGCGTGGCTGGGTGTCCCCCTGTCCCTGGAAGCGTGGCTGGGTCTCCCCCTGTCCCTGGAAGCGTGGCTGGGTGTCCCCCTGTCCCTGGAAGCGTGGCTGGGTGTCCCCCTGTCCCTGGAAACGTGGCTGGGTGTCCCCCTGTCCCTGGAAACGTGGCTGGGTGTCCCCCTGTCCCTGGATGTCCCCCTGTCCCTGGAAACGTGGCTGGGTGTCCCCCTGTCCCTGAAAACGTGGCTGGGTGTCCCCCTGTCCCTGAAAACGTGGCTGGGTGTCCCCCTGTCCCTGAAAACGTGGCTGGGTGTCCCCCTGTCCCTGAAAACGTGGCTGGGTGTCCCCCTGTCCCTGAAAACGTGGCTGGGTGTCCCCCTGTCCCTGAAAACGTGGCTGGGTGTCCCCTGTCCCTGGAAACGTGGCTGGGTGTCCCCTGTCCCTGGAAACGTGGCTGGGTGTCCCCTGTCCCTGGAAACGTGGCTGGGTGTCCCCTGTCCCTGGAAACGTGGCTGGGTGTCCCCCTTTCCCTGGAAACGTGGCTGGGTGTCCCCCTTTCCCTGGAAACGTGGCTGGGTGTCCCCCTTTCCCTGGAAACGTGGCTGGGTGTCCCCCTTTCCCTGGAAACGTGGCTGGGTGTCCCCTGTCCCTGGAAACGTGGCTGGGTGTCCCCTGTCCCTGGAAACGTGGCTGGGTGTCCCCTGTCCCTGGAAGTGTGGCTGGGTGTCCCCTGTCCCTGGAAACGTGGCTGGGTGTCCCCTGTCCCTGGAAACGTGGCTGGGTGTCCCCTGTCCCTGGAAACGTGGCTGGGTGTCCCCTGTCCCTGGAAACGTGGCTGGGTGTCCCCTGTCCCTGGAAACGTGGCTGGGTGTCCCCTGTCCCTGGAAACGTGGCTGGGTGTCCCCCTTTCCCTGGAAACGTGGCTGGGTGTCCCCCTTTCCCTGGAAACGTGGCTGGGTGTCCCCCTTTCCCTGGAAACGTGGCTGGGTGTCCCCCTTTCCCTGGAAACGTGGCTGGGTGTCCCCCTTTCCCTGGAAGTGTGGCTGGGTGTCCCCCTTTCCCTGGAAGTGTGGCTGGGTGTCCCCCTTTCCCTGGAAGTGTGGCTGGGTGTCCCCCTTTCCCTGGAAGTGTGGCTGGGTGTCCCCCTGTCCCTGGAAGTGTGGCTGGGTGTCCCCTGTCCCTGAAAGTGTGGCTGGGTGTCCCCTGTCCCTGGAAGTGTGGCTGGGTGTCCCCTGTCCCTGGAAACGTGGCTGGGTGTCCCCCTTTCCCTGGAAGTTTGGCTGAGTGTCCCCTGTCCCTGGAAGTGTGGCTGAGTGTCCCCCTGTCCCTGGAAGTGTGGCTGAGTGTCCCCCTTTCCCTGTTAGTGTGGCTGGGTGTCCCCTGTCCCTGGATGTGTGGCTGGGTGTCCCCCTTTCCCTGTTAGTGTGGCTGGGTGTCCCCTGTCCCTGGATGTGTGGCTGGGTGTCCCCTGTCCCTGGAGGTGTGGCTGGGTGTCCCCCTTTCCCTGTTAGTGTGGCTGGGTGTCCCCTGTCCCTGGAAGTGTGGGTAGGTGTCTCCTCTATGCACAGACTGGCTCTCCCCGGTCACATGACTCAGGCCCTGCCATGGCTCCCAGGCTCAGCTCCTATCAGTGACCCGAGTAGCAGTCATGGGAGAGCGGGCAGTGCAGAGCTCACCTCACCTCCAGAGCTGGCCATGGGTCCCCCCGTGCTTCTACTACCAGAAGAGGTTCTCCTCCTCATCCTCTCCTACCTGGACCGCCAGGCCTTGGGGCGGCTCGGACAGGTGTGCAGAAAGCTCCGTCACTTCACCAGCCGGGACTCGGTATGGAGGAGGATAGCCCGGCGCGGCCTGAACACCGGCTTCCTACCGCACGGCGCAGACATGTGAGTCCCCCCCTCTCCTCCTTCATTCACCGCACAGGCTCCGGCCTACCCCGCCGACACATCTACGTCACTTGCGTTGTCGCTAAGGCGGTGGGAATCGGGATAGTCGCGTTCTACGAGGTTTACGTAAGAAAGGAGCGTAAGATAGCTATTCTGGAAGGCGGGTCTTCCTAGTGTGCTTCAGACAGTGGTGTGGACTCTGTGGAGATACAAGAATAGTCAGCAGATGGCTGCTCAGTCCTTGTTTATTATTATTTATTTACATCACAGAGCGTGTGACCGGCCTACTGTGTTTGTAACACTAAACACAGGTCCAGTACAAAGAAGTGATATGGAGGGGCTCGAGTGTGCCCCCCAACATCACTAAAGGGCCACACATACTATGGACATGATACAAGAGATGGTCAGAGACTGCAGACACGATACAGGAGATGGTCAGAGACTGCAGACACGATACAGGAGATGGTCAGAGACTGCAGACACGATACAAGAGATGGTCAGAGACTGCAGACACGATACAAGAGATGGTCAGAGACTGCAGACACGATACAAGAGATGGTCAGAGACTGCAGACACGATACAAGAGATGGTCAGAGACTGCAGACACGATACAAGAGATGGTCAGAGACTGCAGACACGATACAGGAGATGGTCAGAGACTGCAGACACGATACAGGAGATGGTCAGAGACTGCAGACACGATACAGGAGATGGTCAGAGACTGCAGACACGATACAGGAGATGGTCAGAGACTGCAGACACGATACAGGAGATGGTCAGAGACTGCAGACACGATACAGGAGATGGTCAGAGACTGCAGACACGATACAGGAGATGGTCAGAGACTGCAGACACGATACAGGAGATGGTCAGAGACTGCAGACACGATACAGGAGATGGTCAGAGACTGCAGACACGATACAGGAGATGGTCAGAGACTGCAGACATGATACAAGTAGGGTGACCACATTTCCAAACTGCCATTCAGGGACGCCCCCCCCCCCCTCCAAAAAATATGATTTTAAAACCTGCGTGGCTATCTCTATCATAGAGCGCTAAGAGGAAGCAATGTCACTTTAGAACAGCGGCCCCCAACCTTTTTTGCATGGGGAACCGGTTTCGTGGAGGGGGGGGGGTTGTAGTCTCTGGGTTGACAGTGAATTCGGCGGCGGGTGATTTGTCGGGTGAATGGCTGATGTTAGCACTTAAATCATCCCGACACCATGCTTGTTATGCTGTCAGGATGATCAAATCACATTGTTTCTATTACTACATTGTAATATATGTAGCGGGGTGTTCCCCTATAATGGGAAGAGACTACATCACCCATAACCCCATTCTTCAGATGTTCCACCGCAGAGACTCATGGGAGGGGTTATAAAAGGAGGAGGCGAGGCCGGGCTCGCTCTCTTTGGGACACGAGACTTGACAGACGGTTCCTCCTGTGCGGATGTGTCGGAGTGCAAGGCCTGAAGCCTGAGGCCTTGCTCTGCACCAAAGAGCCTTCCACCCCCCCTCTGCGAGCCTGGGTGGCATCTGACTTTGTGCGCTACAGCCTTGTACGATCGGGGACCCGATCGTTGGGGAGATCGAGTGTGTGTGTGACACGGCCGGTGGAGGTTTCCCGGACTGGATCCGTAGTCCGGCGGGTGAGAGGGCATAAGCCCAGCTAAGATACTGTTACTGTATATAGGCCTATAGACTGCCGTGGCCTACAAGTTATTTTGATACCCCTATTGAAGAGCCTTGTCAGAACTGAGCCTGCGGCTTTATTTAACCAAGTTCTATACCCCTTGGATTACAAAGTTATACTCTGTTTAAAGTGCACCACCATTACAGACCTGCCGGTGAAGAAAGAAGGACTAAGTTAAATATTAGAACCAGGCCTGGTGGGGATTCTAGCGTGTTTGATTACTGCGCCATAGGGTACTTAGTTAACGGTCGCCCGTATGGCGCACCTGTAGCGTGTGTTACTACATAGTGTGTTAGAGTGGCAGGACGCTGCCCTTAGGAGTGATTATCTTGAACTGTGATTACTGTTACCCCTTTATCCATATTGAGAAAATAAGTAAAACACTTTACCTATTACAATTCATTACTGTGTCCTTGCTTAGTTATTATATTGCATAGGATATATCATTGATTGTTAGTACTAGCTGTGCCAGAAGGGGGTAGAGCCTATTGCCGGGGGTTGGCGGAGCTGCACTCAGGGCCCAAATCTAATTCTGCGGCCTCCTTAGTTGGAGGTATCGCTACACGTGGAGGCTCGTCCGGGATCCCGATGCAGCAAGCGAACGCCAGAAGTGCCGGCATGGACCCCATGGATCCAAGAGCGGTAGAAGAGTGGTGCAAAGCCGCTAATACAGAGCCAAAACAGTCGATAGCCATTAGCCTCCCTGGGGAGAAATGGTCGAGTGAGACGGTAGAGGAACTAATGAGTTCAGTGTCCCCAGATCACACACCGTGGGTGATAGACATAAAGACAGACCCAGACATCTCATATCAATACGCATTAGTGGAATATTGGGACGGGATGCCAGAGGCCTGTAAGCACAAGTGTCTGTGGACGCCAGACAACAGAACATTTAGGCTGGCGCACGCAATAACTGAAGAATGGGGTTATGGGTGATGTAGTCTCTTCCCATTATAGGGGAACACCCCGCTACACATATAATGAAATAGTTCAACTCACCATAATAAAGAATCCGTGGGAATCCTAAGCTTGTCACTTGCCACCAAATATAGCATGCCACCGTCGCCTGTCTCCAGATGCAGCTTGTCACTTGCCACTGTCGTCTGCTGCCAGATGCAGTGTGCCACTTGCCATCCGATGCATTTTGTTGCTTGCCACCCATAAATGCCTGCCGCCAGATGCTGTGTGCCCCTTGCCACCCATACCCTTCCACCAGATGCTGTGTGCTACTTGCCACCCAAATCCTGTAACTATATGCAGTGTCACTTGCCATCCAATAGTAAGGGTTTATAGTGAGGGGTGCAGGGTACTATAAATACTATGGGTTGGGTGCAGGGTTCTGTGGAGGGGTGCAGGGTACTATGGGTTGGGTGTAGGGTTGTGTGGAGGGGTGCAGGGTACTATGGGTTGGGTGCAGGGTTCTGTGGAGGGATGCAGGGTAATATGGGTTGGGGGCAGGGTTCTGTGAGGGGGTGCGGGGTACTAAGGGTTGGGGGCAGGGTTCTCTGGAGGGGTGCAGGGTACTATGGGTTGGGGGCAGGGTTCTCTGGAGGGGTGCAGGGTACTATGGGTTGGGGGCAGAATTCTCTGGAGGGGTGCAGGGTACTATGGGTTGGGTGCAGGGTTCTGTGGATGGGTGCAGGGTACTATGGGTTGGGGGCAGGGTTCTCTGGAGGGGTGAAGGGTACTATGGGTTGGGGGCAGGGTTCTCTGGAGGGGTGAAGGGTACTATGGATTGGGGGCATGGTTCTGTGGAGGGGTGCATGGTTCTGTGGAGTGGTGTAGGGTTCTGTAGAGTAGAGGGTGATGGGTGCAAGGTAGATGGGAGGTACAGGAAGAAGAGAGGGCTCCCACACAGGGTTCAATGGAGAAGTAGAGGGCAGAGGACAGTGTCAGAGGGGACCCTGGACATTGCACAGTCTGGAACGGTCAGGGGGACCTGGATCAGATCTGGGGGAGAGGGAGGGAGCAGCTGGGGGTGAGCGAACACCGAGTAGGGACCCGAGGACTGGGAAGCACGGGAGGGACTCGGAGACACAGACACAGGCAGTGTCCCGCCCCCATTTCAGTCACGAGAGACGAGCAGTGCAACCGATCACCGTGATCAGTCTTACACCGCACGTCTGACAGGGAGCCAGCCAGCACCGCTATCCCCGACCGACACCTCCATCCATCCACTACTACTAACCCACTGCCTGCCCTGCTCCTCCAACCAATCACCCTCTACTACCTTGAGCCTGGGCAAAGACGACTCTGCCTATCAGCAGAGCAGAGCAGGGGACGGGAGGAGCTGTTATGAAAACACTCCCCCAATCCCACTGTCTGTGCAGCTCTCCCGCCCCCTTGCTCTGCTGATAGGATGAAATCATTGGTGGGGTGGGAGAGCCGGAAGAGAGGAGATAAACAGATATGGCCACAGAATCATGAACGGCTGCATCAGCCGTGTCAGTTTCATTCCAGGACACTGTATTGCCCCGGAATGAAGGTGCCCGGGACACGGGACAAAGCTCCAAGATGAGGGACTTTCCCGGGCAATCAGGGACACGTGGTCACCCTAGATACAAGAGATGGTCAGAGACTGCAGACATGATGCAAGAGATGGTCAGAGACTGCAGACTTGATGCAAGAGATGGTCAGAGACTGCAGACTTGATGCAAGAGATGGTCAGAGACTGCAGACTTGCTGCAAGAGATGGTCAGAGACTGCAGACTTGCTGCAAGAGATGGTCAGAGACTGCAGACTTGCTGCAAGAGATGGTCAGAGACTGCAGACTTGATGCAAGAGATGGTCAGAGACTGCAGACTTGATGCAAGAGATGGTCAGAGACTGCAGACTTGATGCAAGAGATGGTCAGAGACTGCAGACTTGATGCAAGAGATGGTCAGAGACTGCAGACTTGATGCAAGAGATGGTCAGAGACTGCAGACTTGATGCAAGAGATGGTCAGAGACTGCAGACTTGATGCAAGAGATGGTCAGAGACTGCAGACTTGATGCAAGAGATGGTCAGAGACTGCAGACTTGATGCAAGAGATGGTCAGAGACTGCAGACTTGATGCAAGAGATGGTCAGAGACTGCAGACTTGATGCAAGAGATGGTCAGAGACTGCAGACATGACACTGGAGATGGTCAGAGACTGCAGACATGACACTGGAGATGGTCAGAGACTGCAGACATGACACTGGAGACGGTCAGAGACTGCAGACATGACACTGGAGACGGTCAGAGGATGTGAACATGCTATAGGAGTAGTTGAAAACTGGGGGCATGCTTCAGGAGACAGTCATTGACAGGAGACCTATTACATAAGGCTGCTAATATTTATTACTATAACAGCGCAATAGGGAAACGCAATTTAGTGTCTGTAGGGGCCTCGAAGGCAACACAAAATATGCCAAGGGGCCATGGCTTGGGCACCAGGGGTCTGAAGAGTATGTGAAGCCAAAACGTTTCATTGTAATTTTATATCGAGTAGAAAAGGTATAAACCCCCTATCAGGAATTGCATTTTATTTTAATGTCCCACTTGTGAAATTCCTTTTCACTTCCTGTCCCAGAGATTTGAATCTGGCATATGCACAGAGGTCTGGCGCCCTGTCACCAAGGGGGGTTCTCCATGATTGGAACAATGAAGATGATGGGTGGGGGGGGGGGGGGCAGGTCACTTTGCTGGGGTTGGTACAGTGTTTCTATCTCTGTGCTCTTTTTATCACATTACAGTCTGGCACATGCAGGAAAAGACGTGCATACACGGAAGGAGCGCCAGACCAAAAGATAAGAGTCCAAATTTATTTATGAATATTGTGCTGAAAATCCAACGCGTTTCGGGGTCCAAGGATGCATTGGCTGTCTTAACACAATTTTAATAAATTAAGTTTGGACTTATCTTTTGGTCTGGTGCTTCTTTCATATATGTCAAAATAATGGACAGGGCCGGACCATAGAGCATCATGGAACTCTGTCTATAGTTTATGCCAAGGTGAAGATGGTGATCGGCTGAGTGACCATTATTTTGCAATAGCAAAACCCTTCGGCTTGTTCCATAGTACAAACTGGAGCAGGAGGACGGACCACTGAAATAGTAGATTCCATAACTTGAGAGGTAAATTAGGTGACCCTATGATATCTGGCATCTCATCCCTGGTAAATGGAAAATGGTGGCAACAGGGTAATTGGGATTATAACGGTGCCTAAAACAATAAAGAATACATAAGTTATATAAAATAAAAATGTATTACATAAAACAACAACAAATATAAGGTTCAGTAAAATTAGCAGAGTATGATTAATGGCCACTGATATCTGACTTGATGTCATATCCCAACATGTTTCACCAACAATGGCTTCCTCAGGGGATTTTTATGGACCACCAACATTCCATACAGCTCTAGTAATGAAAAGATAATTTACATATTAATAATTATTTATTATAGATACAGCAGATAACAACAATTTTCTATATATATATATATATATATATATATATATATATATATATATATATATACCGTATTTTCCGGCGTATAAGACGACCCCCTAATTTTCCAGATAAAATTTGGGTTTTGGGATATACTCGCCATATAAGACGACCCCCCTTCCGACTAGCCATGCCTCACCATACCTCACTGTGCCATTGCATACCTCACTGTGCCCCTGCATACCTCACTGTACCCCATTGCATGCCTCACTGTGCCCCCATTGCATGCCTCACTGTGCCCCCATTGCAGGCCTCACTGTGCCCCCATTGCAGGCCTCACTGTGCCCCCATTGCAGGCCTCACTGTGCCCCCATTGCAGGCCTCACTGTGCCCCCATTGCAGGCCTCACTGTGCCCCCATTGCAGGCCTCACTGTGCCCCCATTGCATGCCTCACTGTGCCCCCATTGCATGCCTCACTGTGCCCCCATTGCATACCTCACTGTGCCACCATTGCATACCTCACTGTGCCCCCAATGCATACCTCACTGTGCCCCCAATGAATACCTCACTGTGCCCCCTACCTTATCCCTGGCATGTAGAATCTGAAGTCAGACCGCGGCCGTCCATTTTTAAAAAGCCGTGCCTCCTCCTAGTGCTGTTCTGTGATAGGCGGAAACACTCTGCTTCCCAGCAGACACTGTGTTCAGTGTTCCGCCTATCACAGATGCCCTCTCATCCGAGGCCGAGGATGAGAGGGCATCCGTGATAGGCGGAACACTAAACAGAGGCTCTGCTGGGAAGCTGAGTATTCCGCCTATCACGGAACAGCTCGAGGAGGCAGCGCCGCTTTTGAAAAATAGACGGCCGCGGTCTGACTTCAGATTCTACATGGCAGGTACCGGCGTATAAGACGACCCCCGACTTTGGAGAAGATTTTTATTAGGTAAAAAGTCGTCTTATACGCCGGAAAATACGGTGTGTGTGTATATATGTGTGTGTGTGTATATATATATATATATATATATATATATATATATATATATATATATATATATATATATATATATATATATATATATATATTAGGGTTGTCCCGATACCACTTTTTTAAGACCGAGTACAAGTACCGATACTTTTTTTCAAGTACTCGCCGATACCGAATACCGATACTTTTTTTTAATCTCATGTGTCAGTATTTTTTTTTTTTTTTTTTTTTTTACAATTTATTTTATTTATTTATTTTTTACAATGCTTTGTTTTTTTAAGGGGGGGGTCAGTGTCAGTGTGTGTGTTTTTATTTTTTTTACAATAAATTTTTATTTTATTTTATTCTTTTTTTTTTATCAGCCTTGTTGTGGGGGGTTTTGGTGAGATATCAGGGGTCTTAACAGACCTCTGACATCTCCCCTTTGAGACAGGGAAAGGGTCTAGGGACACAGATTCCCCAGTCCCTCTCTCAGCAGCCTCAGCTGCGCTGAAAATGAATGGAGAGAAGACAGCGGTTCCTCTCCATTCATAAACTGAAACATTGTAAACACAGTTTACGATGTTTCAGTTATGTGAATGGACAGAGTCAGTGATGACTCTGTACATCACGACAAGTAAGGAGCCGGATTTACCGGCTTCTACCTCCGCTCTCCATCCTGAGATACCGAGGGGGTGGAGGAGGAGCACGGAGGGGCACGGCGGCATTGAGGTGAAGGGGGCACAGCGGCACGGAGGTGAAGGGGGCACAGCGGCACGGAGGTGAAGGGGGCACAGCGGCACGGAGGTGAAGGGGGCACAGCGGCATGGAGGTGACGGGGGCACAGCGGCATGGAGGTGAAGGGGGAACAGCTCCGGGAGCATTTGAGCAGCAGACAGGCAATTGCATTAGATTCATTTTACTTACCTGCCTGAAGACTCGCTCTGGTCTCTGCCACGCTCTCCGCCTTGGTCTCCGCCCCCCGCCCCGCTCTCCGCCCCCCGCCGCACACTTTCCGTCCTGCTCTCGGCCCTGGTCTCCGCCCCCGCCACGCTCTCCGCCCTGGTATCCGCCCCCCGCCGCACACTCTCTATCCCACTCTCCGCCCCCCGCTCTGAGAAAAAAAAAGTATCGGACTGGGCATCGGGAGCATTTGCGCGAGTACAAGTACTCGCGCAAATGCTTTGTATCGGTACCGATACCGATACTAGTATCGGTATCGGGACAACCCTAATATATATATACACAGTGGGTACAGAAAGTATTCAGACCCCCTTAAATTTTTCACTCTTTATTATATTGCAGCCATTTGCTAAAATTATTTAAGTTCATTTTTTTCCTCATTAATGTACACACAGAACCCCATATTGACAGAAAAACACAGAATTGTTGAAATTTTTTCAGATTTATTAAAAAAGAAAAACTGAAATATCACACGGTCCTAAGTATTCAGACCCTTTGCTCAGTATTTAGTAGAAGCACCCTTTTGATCTAATACAGCCATGAGTCTTTTTGGGAAAGGTGCAACAAGTTTTTCACACCTGGATTTGGGGATCCTCTGCCATTCCTCTTTGCAGGTCCTCTCCAGTTCTGTCAGGTTGGATGGTAAACATTGGTGGACGGCCATTTTTAGGTCTCTCCAGAGATGTTCAATTGGGTTTAAGTCAGGGCTCTGGCTGGGCCATTCAAGAACAGTCACGGAGTTGTTGTGAAGCTAGAGCTGCACGATTAATCGTTTGAGAATCGCGATCTCGATTCACCCCCCCCCCCCACGTTCTCCAGGCTGGATGACCGCGATTTTCTTAAATCCCCGCCAGTTCCACGTAACCAGCGTGGAACGCAAATTGATCATAGAGCGTGATGCATTGAAACAGTCTCTCCTCTGCTCGCACGCAGCCCCGCCTCCTCCTAACCCCACGCTGTGATAGACAGAATGCGGGTCCAATCAATGCTGGGATGTGTTCTGTCTATCACAGAGCAGGGTTAGGAGGAGGCGGGGTTGTGTGCGAGCAGAGGAGAGACAATTTCAACATACGGGCGGTGAGTTTCTATAAGAAAATGTGTGCTGCTGTCCGTCCTCCCTTCTCCCCCCTCTCCCCCCCCCACATACCACACTTGGCTGGCTGTCTTCGGGATTCCGTCCCCCCCCCCCCCCCCGCCGCCGAGTCTGTCCTCCGTCTCCTGTCCCTGCCGCCTATGTTCACAGTGAGAGAAGAGACCTGTGCTCTTCCCATCTCAGCTGTGACAGGAGTACTAGGACTCCTGTTTTTGGAAGTGAGAGGGTCAATAAAGAGAACCTGTCTCCTCCAATTGGTATCACACAGTGAATTGTTTTCTCCTGTGTGATGGCAATAAAGTGGAAAAAAAATGATAAAAAAATAATAATTAAATTAATAAAATAAAGAAATTAAAAAGTAAAGAATAATAAAAATATTAAAAATAAGAAAGTTTTGCAAAAAAAAAAAAGACGACAAGCGATTTTTTTTTTTTTTTTTTTAAATTTACCATTTTAAAGAATCGTGAGAGAATCGTGATCTTTGTTCTAATCAAAAGAATCGTGATTCTCATTTTTCCCAAAATCGTGCAGCTCTATGTGAAGCCACTCCTTCGTTATTTTAGCTGTGTGCTTAGGGTCATTGTCTTGTTGGAAGGTAAACCTTCGGCCCAGTCTGAGGTCCTGAGCACTCTGAAGAAGGTTTTCGTCCTGGATATCCCTGTACTTGGCCGCATTCATCTTTCCCTCGATTGCAACCAGTCGTCCTGTCCCTGCAGCTGAAAAACACCCCCACAGCATGATACTGCCACCATCATGCTTCACTGTTGGGACTGTATTTGACAGGCGATGAGCAGTGCCTGGTTTTCTCCACACAAACCGCTTAGAATTAAGGCCAAAAAGTTCTATCTTGGTCTCATCAGACCACAAAATCTTATTTCTCACCATCTTGGAGTCTTTCAGGTGTTTTTTTTTTTTTAGCAAACTCCATGCAGGCTTTCATGTGTCTTGCACTGAGGAGAGGCTTCTGTCGGGCCACTCTGCCATAAAGCCCCGACTGGTGGAGGGCTGCAGTGATGGTTGACTTTCTTCAACTTTCTCCCATATCCCGACTGCATCTCTGGAGCTCAGCCACAGTGATCTTTGGGTTCTTCTTTACCTCTCTCACCAAGGCTCTTCTCCCCCGATAGCTCAGTTTGGCCGGCGGCCAGCTCTAGGAAGGGTTCTGGTCGTCCCAAACGTCTTCCATTTAAGGATTATGGAGGCCACTGTGCTCCTAGGAACCTTAAGTGCAGCAGAATTTTTTTTGTAACCTTGGCCAGATCTGTGCCTTGCCACAATTCTGTCTCTGAGCTCTTCAGGCAGTTCCTTTGACCTCATGATTCTCATTTGCTCTGACATGCACTGTGAGCTGTAAGGTCTTATATAGACAGGTGTGTGGCTTTCCTAATCAAGTCCAATCAGTATAATCAAACACAGCTGGACTCAAATGAAGGTGTAGAACAGTGGTTCTCAACCTTTCTGGTGCCGTGACCCCTTGATAAAATTTCCCAAGTTGTGGGGACCCCTAACCGTAAAATTATTTTCGTAGCGTGGGTTGTCAGCACCCAAGGCAAAGCAAGTAATTTGCGCCCCTAACCCACAGACATTTAGTGTTCCCCGAGTCCCTTCTACTCGTAACATATTAAAACTCATTATGGTACATTTTAGGATGTACCACTCTTTCACTTTGTTCTCCTTTCTTTCCCTTTTATCTCTCTCTATGCTAATTGTTTTTTCCCCCATCCCTCTCTCTAGCCATCTTTCTTGTTCTTTCTCTTATTCTTTCTCTCCCATTTTCTTTGTTCCTCCCCCTCTTTTCCTCTCCCTTCCATGTATTCTCTATTTTTATTCCTTTTCTTACTCCTTGGTGGGGGGTGGGGAATGGGATGAGTGGCAGTCCTGGCGGGGAGTTGGGATGAGTGGCAATGCTGGGGGAAAGATGGGATAAGTGGCAGTGCTGGGGGGAGTTCTGATCAGCCAACTTATGTGCTCTTGATCAAGGTCATCTGCTGATCTGAGAACTATAGTGGGGACTTTTAATGGCAACTATAATCGCAGGTAGTGTTACTCGCTGTGTCTCCAGCTTTACTGTGTCTCCTTGCAGTGACACCTATGCCGAAATCAGGAGATAGGGTCTCCTCCAGCCCCTCCCACTTCACATTCACAGTCAGCTGACCTCTAGTCTCTGCCCCCCAGCCATGCCGTGAACTGAATGGGCAGCTGCGAAGAGGCTAAGTGGGCGGCCGTAGGCTCCAGGGAAAGCCCTGCTGGGTGACCGCAAAAAGGCTTTGAGAGCAGTGCGGGTTTTAGGAACAGCCCAGGATTTGGTGACCCCTGGCAAATCATCATTCGACCCCCGAGGGGGTCCCGACCCCCAGGTTGAGAACCACTGGTCTAGAACCATCTCAAGGATGATCAGAAGAAATGGACAGCACCTGAGTTAAATATATGAGTGTCACAGCAAAGGGTCTGAATACTTAGAACCATGTGATAGTTCAGTTTTTCTTTTTTAATAAGTCTGCAAAAATTTCAACAATTCTGTGTTTTTCTGTCAATATGGGGGGCTGTGTGTACATTAATGCAGAAAAAAAAATGAACTTAAATGATTTTAGCAAATGGCTGCAATATAATAAAGAGTGAAAAATGTAAGGGGGTCTGAATACTTTCCATTCCCACTGTGTATGTGTGTATATATATATATATATATATATATATATATATATATATATATATATATATATATAGTTCTTTTGTCCTTTTCCCCACCACCAAACTCACCAAGGGAGCATCAGAGGAAAACACAGAGCAAGTCCTCAGAATTAGGAAGGGGAGGCACTGTGTGATCACAGGGGATATATAGGAACCAGGCTACAAAAAAAAGGCAGAAAAGAGTGACTTCCAAATAAGTTTTATGTCCATTAAAACATATGTCCAAACTGTTTACAAGGACAGCTTTTCTCTCGCTGGTTCTTACAGATCCTTGCCTGCCCTGCACCCAAAATAGGGACAAGGAAGATGCACATGCAGGTGCCGTGTGGGATGGGGTTTTGGTGGTAAGCTTACTATGATCCCCGTCTGTGCCTGAGTGAATAGATGCCGACCAATGATCACCCTGCAAGTGAGAGAAAGAGGTGGAGCCGCCTACAGTGCCAGAAGGTACTAGAGCCCAGGACGGTTAGATCAGATGCGAGGAAGCTTTTGGGGTGGGAGGCTGGATGATGACTGTGAAGGGAGATGTATGTGGAGGTAGGGGATAGGGGAAAGTGGTGCAGAGGTGAGAGCTAAGGAGGGGTGTAAGTGAAGTGTGGACAGCCTGTGAAAGAGAGCTGAACCCTGCACACTGTGCATAGCACACTCCTAAACCCTGCACTCTGTACACAAAGCACCCCTGAACTCTGCACTCTGTATGTGACGCACCCCTGAATCCTACACTCTATACATAGTGCATCCCTGAACTCTGTTTATAGGGCACACCCGAAACTGCACTTTGTACATACCGCACCCCTGAACTCCGCACATAATGCATTCCTGGTATTTATTGCCCCTTTCAGATCTTACAGATACAAACAGCCCTTTGGGGGCAACCATAAGGATGATTGGGCCCGCAAGAAAACAGAGTTTGACACCCCTGATATAGGGCATGACAACAGGTTAACTTGATAACCTCCTATTCCAATATTTACAGAACCTAGAAGATAGAGCTATTCCCTTATTTTCCCTCCCTGTTCCTGCGTCAACTCAAAAAATTGGAACTTTCCATTACTTTCTTTAGCAGTGGTTGTAGTCCAATAGTGAGGTTGAATCTTCCCATCACCTACACAGACAGCAGTAAATACCGGACAGTAGTCCTGACCATGGTCTAACCACAACAAGAATGAAAAGTTTTGGCTTTACTGATTCTTTATCATGTAGTATCTATTTGTTTACATGGGGCAGCAAGAGCCTATGTAAAATAATTTGTGTACATGGTACACATGTATGTTTTGTGCTGACATTTACATGGGTACAATATGGTTGTTAGGATGCATGCAAGTCCTGCCACCTAGGGTCATTGGTTGCTAGGATGCAGATGGCCATTCAGGACTGACATGTTAACATCAGTAGTGTGATATCAGCAGCACAGCGCCGATGATTACACATTGTTGATATTTGGTTGGTGGCCCCGAGCAGCAACAACTGGAAATAGAGTACATTTGTGCTATACAGTGAGGGAAAAAAGTATTTGATCCCCTGTTGATTTTGTACGTTTGCCCACTGACAAAGAAATGATCAGTCTATCATTTTAATGGTAGGTTTATTTTAACAGCGAGGGACAGAATAACAGCAAAAATATCCCAAAAATTGCATTTAAAAAAAGTTATAAATTGATTTGCATTTTAATGAGTGAAATAAGTATTTGACCCTTTCGAAAAACATGACTAATGCTGCGTACACACAATCGGATTTCCTGTCGGAAAAACCCTTGATGGTTTTTCAGACGAAATTCCGCTCAAGCTTGGCTTGCATACACACGGTCACACAAGTTCTCCGTACTTTCGACCCTCAAGAACGCGGTGACTTGCAACACGACGAGCCGAGAAAATTAAGTTCAATGCTTCAGAGCATGCGTCAAATTGTTTCCGAGCATGCATCTGATTTTTGCATGTCGGAATTGCTACAGACGATCAAATTTTCCGAAAAATAGAGCACCTACTCTCAAATTTTTGCTGGCGGGAATTCGGACAGAAAAAGTCAGATGGAGCATACACACAGTCGGAATTTCCGTTCAAAAGCTCACATCTGACTTTTCTCTTATCGTCCATGGACTGTCACAGCTGGATACTGTAAACGTGTGGGTATATGTCCCTGCTCGCAGGAGAAGATCTAGGCAGAATGTTAGATGTTAAAACATTCTAGAACAAACCAGAGCTGAACAGCCCCGCCCAGGGGGGCGGTCCCTCCGGACATAAGCCTCCCACCTGCAGCTAGCAGACCTCAGTTTTTTTCTG
This sequence comes from Rana muscosa, assembly GCA_029206835.1. NCBI lineage: Eukaryota > Metazoa > Chordata > Amphibia > Anura > Ranidae > Rana > Rana muscosa. The sequence goes on from CM055123.1 coordinate 189,855,143, forward strand.
CCTAGCAGAAGGAGAAGACGTGGCTCTCTCAGGAGCCAGTCTCCTGGAAGATTTTACTTTTACATTTTATTCCTTTGGGATTTATTTTATTTTTGAGACCTTCAATCAACTGTCGGCTGGGCAACAGGTTGGGTACACTAGTATCCTCGTAGTCTTCCCTGTCCGACCATCGAGCGTGCTGATCCTCGCCTTGTGTGCGTGAGACTCAGTTCACGACATACCCCATGACTCCAGGGGTGGCCGGGTTGCTTTCATGCTCCTGCGGTCCTCTCAAGATTGAACAGTACTTGACTGACTGTATCTCTCGCGGTGGACCGGGCCGACAGCTACGCAGTACGACTCTGTGATAGGCCTGTCTGAAACAAGCCAGTGGGTCCCTGAAAGGGACGGGTAAGTAGTCTCTCCTACTGCAGGTGAGTACATGCTGGCTGTGTTTCTGTGTGTGGGGGTTTCCCCCTGTCTCCTCGTTATGCTGCTCTCTGCACCCTGTACTGGTGCTGTGCTGTGGGGTGCTTGGGGGTCACTCTGGCCTGGCTGGGCGCTCATGTCTGCAGTTTTTTTCTGATGTGAGAGGTGATTATTGGCGTGCGCTATTGGCGTGCGCCATTGGCGCTGTTTGAGGTGGTTATTGCGTGCGCCATTGGCACGCATTAGAACTTTAAATTTTGCGCTCGGCGGCCATCTTGGCGTTCAGTGGCGCAGTTATGGCTGCGGCCGGCGGCCATTTTCTTGTGGCCGCCGCGCATTTATTTCTGGCGGCGGCGCGAATCTCCTCACAATCTCCTCACAGACTGAGCGGTCCTTAAGGGTTGGTGGGTCCTCCCGGGTATCCCCTCCTCAGCCTCAGCGTAGCCAGTGGGTGGACTGTATATTCACTGTATAGTGTATAAGGTCTCAGAGGGTGGCGTTTATGGAGTCTGATACACCTGCTCTCCACACTTGCCTGGGGCAACTGGCAGTGCTGCACAGTTAAACATGTTCATATGTTTCCTGCACCTGCGGTCCTTATGGACCAGTTGTCAGCAGTCCTGGAATCATTCCTGTCAGAATGGAAGCGGTGTGCGAGCAAAAGGAGCTATAAGCCCCCTCCCCCCACAAAAATCTTTACTGAAGGGGTGCTCTGAGTCAGATATGGGCCTAGCTACTATGCTCAGGACCCTACCTCTGAATATTTAATGTTTATGAACAGGACATTCCCTTGTGAGGAAGACTCCAGTCCTGTGTCAGTGAATGACAGGGCGCTTGTAAGTGATCTCATTGATGATGTGAGAAACACTCTCAGGCTGGAATTGCTGTGACAAGCTTTTCTTTTACACAGTTTCCTCACTGTTTTCCTCACGCTGCCTCAAGAGCAGCATGGATGAGGGAGGACTTTATTCATTTATGTATCTAGTCCCTGTGAGCCTTCTGTGTGATATTCTGAGGTAACATTTCCCGCCATTTCCTGGGGAATGATTTGAGCTCTGATAGACACACGGTCTGAGGATCAGAGGTTACCTGTTACCTGCATGCTGCTTCAGCAGCACAGTCAAGCAAGTTGGAATGATACAGAGAAGATTATGCGCCTCTGCGCCATAATTTAAACTCATCCTATACCTCTACACTGCATACATTCACAGTGTATGTATGTGTTATTGGTCTCTGTGTCTGCGTGGCTGTCCCCACATTCCAATGCTGTGTTTCAGTGCCATACATGATATAAACGTACAAAATATGTTTATGCACGACTCCAGATACATTCACAGTATATGTATGTATTATACTCTCTGGGTTGGCGGGGGCTCCGGTGTCCTCCCGCACTCTCATGGTATGTGCGCTTCGGCTCTCTGCACAGTATAGACATGTTCAATATGTTTATTGCACATATTATACTGTACATGTTTACAGTATGGGTATACTGTTTGCGTGGGGTTCCTCCGGGTACTCCGGTTTCCCCCCCACGCTCCAATGGAAATGCACAGCATAAACATGTACAATATGTTGATTCACATGTTATCATTCCTACACGGTATCTGTGTGCTGTCTGCGTGGAGTTCTTCCGAGTGTTCCGGTTTCCTCCCACGCGCTGACGGTATGTGCGCCTTTGGCCTTCTGCACAGTTAAACATGTTCAATGTTTATCACGCATGCTATAATACCTACACGGTATGTGTAGGCAGTCTGTGTGGTTTTCCTCCGGGTACTCCGGTTCCCTCCCACACTCCATTGGTATGGGCGCTTCGGCGCTATGCACAGTCTAAATTTGTGCGATTGGATATCCACATACTAACATACCTACCCGGTATGTCTTTGCAGTCTGCGTGGGTTTCCGCCCACGCTACATGACATGCATGCCTTTGGTGCAATACACAATGTAAACATACACATTATGTTTATACACTACACTAAATACATTCACAGTAGTTGTAGGTATTGCATTCTCTGAGTATGCGTGGGGTACTTCGGTTCCTCCCACGCGCCAACGGTGTGCGCGCCTTCGGTGCTATGCACACATGAGCTTGTGCAAAATGTTTAGCACACACACTATAATACCTACACGGTATGCGTATGCAGTCTGCGTGGGTTTCTGCCCATGCTACATGACATGCATGCCTTTGGTGCAATACACGGTGTAAACATACACATTATGTCTATACACTACACTAAATACATTTACAGTAGCTGTAGGTATTGCATTCTCTGAGTATGCGTGGGGTACTTCGGTTCCTCCCACGCGCCAACAGTGTGCGCGCCTTCGGTGCTATGCACACATGGGCTTGTGCAAAAATGTTTAGCACACATACTATAATACCATACACGGTATGCGTATGCAGTCTGCATGGGTTTCATCCGGGTGCTCAGGTTTCTCCCCTGCGCTCCAATGGTGTGTGCATTCTTAGCGCTATGCACAGTATAAACATGTGCAATTTGTTTATTCGCAGGCTAACATACCTACACAGTTGTGTACGCAATCTGCGTGGCTGGTTTACGTCCAGGCCCCGATTATGTGCGCGCCTTCGTCGCTGGCACAGTATATACGTGTTTAATAGGTTTATCCACAAATACTAAACTACATACGCCGTATGTGGTGGTATTATGCTCTTTGTGGCTGGGTGGGTTTCCTCCCACACTCTCCATTTGTGCGTTTGATGCAATACATAGTATAAACTATGTGTTTGCACAATCAGCACCTATCCATGGGTAGCTGCTGGATGGAGCATTGTCAATAGGATCCCTGGTTTCAGGGGTATCACTTTCCACCTGCTTTCAGTGGTGATCAGAAGCGCTGGCTTGGACTGTGTTCGCCAGGCTGGGGTTAGCGTTACGCCCGTTAGTGGCTGCGTCTCTGGCATTTTTTGTAGCTCAATGACTGGGCAAAAGCCTCTGCTTCATCCATCAGTCGTCTAGCAGGTGCACTACAACTGCTTTAGGGTCTCTGTGCCCGGGGTGGGTTTGCGCCACCTGTGGAGGCTGAGGTACTAGTCCTCTGACCGAGTTTCTAGGGAAGTTCCGTCAAGTTGCCTTTATTGGCCAACATTTGAGGCACCCTGTACACTGGGGCCTCCCTTCTCCGATACATTGCGGAGTCTCTTTGGGATTTTCATACATCTCGCTGCAAGACGGTCCTGTCGGCCGTGTGCATTGCAGGCAAAGGGTCCTTGCATCCGGAGGTGTCTCCACCTTCTTTACCGGAGGTGGGGCTCCGGAAGTGGACCTTGTGGTCTCTCGACTCACTCGCAAGGTGGCAAGATCGTGGTCAGGTCCAGGGACCCCTGGGCGGACGCGTTGGAAGCCCGTGGGGGCAGTATCGCCTTATATATGCTTACCCTCCGCTACTGTTGTTGCCTCGCCGGCTTCGCAGAGTAGGGGCTGAGGCCATTCCAGTGCTCCGGAACGGCAAAATTGGTACGCCGATCTTCTTCGGCTAGTCGCAGACATTCCTGGCAACGGCCTATTGGGGTCGACCTTTTGTCTCATGATCCCATACTTAATTCGGCTTTACAGTCCTTGGCTTTAATGGCATGGCTGTTTAAAGCCAGGTGCTGAAGGACCGAGTTCTCTCGTATTCGGTCATCTCTTCTATGTTGTTGACACGGGAATCTTCCTCCAGAAAGATATCTCACCGTACCTGGAAGGCTTACATTGCTATGTGCGAGGAACTTAAGTGGCATCCTCGAATGTATTCCGTTCCCAGGATTTTGCTGTTCTTACAGCGTGGTGTGACCCAAAAGCTGGCCTTGCATACCTTTTTTGAGGGTCGGATTTCAGTCCGGGCTGTCTTTTTCAACGACCGCTACCGGGCCATTCCCTGATTAGCACCTTTTGTGCAGGGGGTTCGCCATGTGATCCCCCCTGTCAAGCCTCCTCTCCCTACTTGGGATCTGATTTTGATGCATCTCGGTTCTCCAAGAACATCCCTTTGAGAATATCAGAGAGATTCCTCTCTTGACCTTGTCCCGGAAGTGGGCCTTAGTGGCCATTGCTTCGGTTAGACGGGTGTCTGAGTTGGCGGCCTTGTCCGGCAAGTCGCCTTACTTGGTCCTCCATAAGGATATGTTGGTGGTGCGCCCACGACCATCCTTCTTTTCTAAGGATGGTCTCGGCCTTTCACCTTAAGAAGGACATTGTTCTTCCGTCCTTGTGTCCTCACCCATCGCATCCCTGAGAGTTTGCGCTTCATACATTAAGATGGGTACAAGCCTTACGAGTGTACCTGTCTGCTACTGTTTCCATTCGGAAATCTGTGTCTGGTCCAAAACAGGGCCGAGCGTTGTCGTCTGCCACCGTCTTTAGGTGGATCAGGCAGACCGTCATACAGGCCTATGCCCTTAAGGGGCGGGCGCCTCCCTTTCCGGTTGCGGCGCATTCCACCAAGGCAATTGGTGCTTCCCGGGCCTTCCGACATCAAGCGTCGGTTGCACAAGTGTGCAAGGCGACGACCTGGTCGTCAGTTCCTACCTTTTCAAGATTTTATAAGGTTGATGTGGCTGCATCTTCGGATGCTCCCTTCGGCTGCAAAGCATTGCAGGCCGCTGTTTAATGTCGCAACTCCTCCGTTGAGGAGCTCTGCTTGTTTGGAGTGAAGTTTTGGTTGTTCCTTTGCTACTGCTCCCACCCTTCTGATACTGCTTTGGGACGTCCCACACGTTTACAGTATCCAGCTGTGTCAGTCCATGGACGATAAGAGAAAATAGGATTTTTGTACTCACCGTAAAATCCATTTCTCTGACGTCCATGGGCTGACACAGCACCCGCCCTTCCTTTTAAGGTTTGTACTGCTTTGTTACGAACTGAGGTCTGCTAGCTGCAGGTGGGAGGGTTATGTCCGGAGGGACCACCCCCCTGGGCGGGGCTGTTCAGCTCTGGTTTGTTCTAGAATGTTTTAACATCTAACATTCTGCCTAGATCTTCTTCTGCGAGCAGGGACATATACCCACACGTTTACAGTATCCAGCTGTGTCAGTCCATGGACGTCACAGAAATGGATTTTACGGTGAGTACAAAAATCCTATTTTTCCGATAGGAAATCCGATCGTGTGTACGCGGCATTAGTACTTGTTGGCAAAACCCTTGTTGGCAATCACAGAGGTCAGATGTTTCTTGTAGTTGGCCACCAGGTTTGCACACATCACAGGAGGGATTTTGTCTCACTCCTCTTTGCAGATCTTCTCAAAAGTCATTAAGGTTTTGAGGCTGACGTTTTGAAATACCCATCCACGACCCATTTTCAATGCCCTGACTAAGGGAAGGAGGTTCTTAGCTAGGATTTGATGGTACATGGTCCCGTCTATCGTCCCTTTGATGCAATGAAGTTGTCCTGTCCCCTTAGCAGAAAAACACTGCAAAGCATAATGTTTCCACCCTAATGTTTGAAGGTGGGGATGGTGTTCTTGGGGTCACAGGCAGCATTCCTCCTCCAAACACGGCAAGTTGAGTTGATGCTAACGAGCTTGATTTTGGTCTCATCTGACCACAACACTTTTACCCAGTTCTCCTCTGAATTATTCAGATGTTCATTAGCAATCACCAGACAAGCCTGTACATGTGCTTTCTTGAGCAGGGGGAGCTTGCGAGGGCTGCAGCATTTCAGTACTTTGTGGCGTAGTGTGTTACTAATTGTTTTCATGGTGACTATGGTCCCAGTTGCCTTGAGATCATTGACAAGATTCTCTCGTGTAGTTCTGGGCTGACTCCTCACCGTTCTCATAATCATTGAAACGCCACGAGGTGAGATCTTGCATGGAGCCCCAGACCAAGGGAGATTGACCGTTATTTTGTGGTTCTTCCATTTGTGAATAATCGCACCAACTGTTGTCACCCTCTCACCAAGCTGCTTTCTGATGGTCTTGTAGCCCATTCCAGCCTTGTATAGGTCTACAACAGGGGTGCCCAACCTTTTGAAGAGCAAGGGCCACTTAAGCGACTTGGTAACCGGTCACGGGACACAATGAGCCGAGTGGGTAGATGGCAGTCCACTCAGCTCTATAGTGCCCACTCTACTCTCAGCACACCAAACTCGCAGGTAATCGAAGTCTATGGCTCTGTGCAGGTAACCCACTGGTGCACTTCTCTGCCACTGTGGATCAGTTTGAAAGCAGCCCAGTAACCACTGCAGAACATATATGCCCATATATACACTGTGATTTTAGTAATAAACTTACCTTTAATAACAGTATTCTATTCTATTTTATTCCATACCACAGCAGGAGGTACCGGGCCACATCAGAGGGTTCCCCGGGCCACTGGTTGGGCACCCCTGGTCTACAATCTTGTCCCTGACATCCTTGGACAGCTCTTTGGTCTTGGTGGAGAGATTAGAATCTGATTGATTGATTTTTCCCTCACTGTGCATATGTAAATGTTAGAAGACACAATACGCTCCATACGCAGCTCCCCAAATACGCTCCATACGCAGCTCCCCAAATCCTACAAATCTTTCCATTTTTAATTGATGCAGTGAACCCCTGTGAACCAGTATGAACCAGTGTACATGGGCCCATAGAATACAACACTGCTGCTTTTTCGTTCAATAGATTTTTATTTTCAAAATAATCATAGACATTACAGAAGTATAATATGACGAAGGGTTAATTCATGTATAACCAAGAAAAAAATAAAAAGAAAGAAAATCATTGTTTTTATCAGCATAAAACAGATAATCAATAACTAGTCCTTACATGTTGTTTCAGAGAAAAACCCCAGGTTTGAGTAAATAAGATATGAGTGAACCCCTGGTACGTAAAGATAATTGAGGCATAAAAAAAAACGAACTGTAGGGATAGACGGACTGGGAGATCCTACCCATCTTGGACACCCCTAGTGGGATCTTCCTGTGCCCTGGACAGGCCCCCCCCCCCCCAGCTCGCTCTCTCCATAAAAACCAAATCACCAGATTATGAGGTAATCTAATGAAGTAAACATTGAGACCCTAGCTCTAAGATGTATATTTAGAACAAAATACAGAGTTGCTGAAGCAAATTCATAACAGTTTGTTATTTAAAAAAAAAACCTAAGTCATATTTATCAACTTAAGAGAAAATAATAATAATAATAATAAAATGGTATGACACAAAAAGAAAAAGAATAAGAATAAAAAGAAAGAAGAAAAGGAAGAAAGAGATGAAAAGAGAGAAGAAATCACGTGCCATATGTGGTGTGTAGTGGACAGAGTGGTCAGAGTTGCACTTGATCACCAGGGAAAAACCACAATAAACAGCCCAAGGCTCCCATACAGCTTCAAATGTATTAAATGTATTTAATAAGATACTAGCCAACCTCTCTCGTGCCATAATCCAAGAGATCTTACTGTGTATAGCCAGAATGGAAACCCTGGGCTGCTTCCAAGCCCTAGCAATGGTAAGTTTTGCCCCCAATAGCATAAAGCGGATCAGCTGCTGAGTGGGTTTGGGGATACTAGGAATATGAGCATTAAGGAGAGCGAAAGATGCCGACCTGGGAATCTGGAACTTAGTGACCTTAAATATGAGGTTGAATATCCTTTTCCAGACTGATCTGATCCTAGAACACTCCCACCAGACATGCACCATCGAACCCAAGAGGTGGCAGCCTCTAAAGCAATTGGGATCAGTATCTGGATAGATGGTCGCAAGCCTGGCTGGAGTCAGGTACCACCTCATAAGAATTTTCACGTTTGCTTCTATAAGAGAAGTATTCAAAATACCTCAAAATGAGTCAGAGCATACTCTCTGCCAGGTGCCCAAATCCCAGCTCAGCTGGAGGTCTTCCTCCCATGCCGTCATGTATGAGGATTTCATAGTAGGACTAGTAAGTGACGAATATATGACAGAAATACCTCCCCTTTGTCCCACAACCAATCCACACCAGAGCTCATAATTTGTAAATTTAGGCTGAAGAGGTTTTTCCCTCCAGATATCATGTAAGAATTGTGAAATTTGTTCAAATCTAAGTTTTTCTGAATCCGGGAGATCTAATTAACTTAGACAATGGGTCATGGTAATAGGGCCTCGAGAGTTAAAGTAGTGTCCTATGCTATAAAGACTTTTGTTCCTCCACCAGCTGAAAGCTGCAGTGTCCATTCCAGGGGGAAAATTTGGGTTATTAAATATGTGTGCCAGTGGTTGTATTTCAGAAACTAGAGCAGGATGAGAACGGAGTCTGTCCCATAGGGCATAGGATTGAGAGAGGGAAGGGGATAGAATGGGCGGTCTCTGTTTTTGGGGACACCAAAGTAGATAGTCCAAGGAAAAATAAGGGGTAGCCTGTCCCTCTAAAAATACCCAGTCCGGTTTTTCATTACATGAGTATACTACAGATAGTTGGGCTAGTCTAGCGGCTAAAGAATAATTATATAGGTTAGGCAATCCCAACCCCCCCTTTTTCCTATGTAAATAAAGAGTGTTCTGGGGGATTTTGTAACCAGACTTACCCCACACAAATTTGAGAATTTTACTTTGTAAAGACTGTAACTGTTTTATTCTGACGGGTATGGGTAGGGAACGAAATAGGTACAAAATTCTAGGGAGAAGGGTCATTTTGATGGAGTTAATTCTACCCAACCAGGAAAGTTCATATTTGGACCAATTTTTTAAATTTGATGTAAGTTTACGGAAAAGGGGTGGATAATTGCTTGTGTAAAGGGATTCCGTTCGTGCAGTAAGGGAAATTCCTAAATATTTGATAGAAGAGGGGTTCCATTCAAATTTGAAAGACTGTTGTAGGAGGGAGACTGTGGATGTCAGAAGAGATACATTTAAAGCTTGCGATTTTGCAAAATTTACTTGAAGCCCAGAAATTTTGGAGAAATATGAAATAACTTTGTATAGGTTTGGGAGGGATGTAATGGGAGAAGTAAGGAAGAGGAGCAAATCGTCCGCAAATAATCCACATTTATGTGTCTGATCCCCATAGGAAACCCCCTTTATGTTAGGATTTTGCCGAATGGCAATGGCTAGGACTCAATTGCTATGGCAAAAATAATAGGGGACAATGGGCATCCCTGTCTCGTGCCTCTGGCAATATTTATCGGGGAGGAATAATATCCCTGCAATCGGATTTGGGCTTTGGGTTGGGAATAAAGAGCTCTGATCACACCCATAAAACGTGGACCGAAACCCCATCGATCCAGAAGGGATAGGAGATACTGCCAAGAAACAGAGTCGAAGGCCTTCTCCAGATCAAGTGCCAGGAGAAATCCCTGTTGTTTTTGACCTCCCTCCCAGTTGGACTGTAAAATGGAGACAATGTCAATTGCCCTTCTTACCTGATCCGTGCCTTGTCTTCCCGGTACAAATCCTACCTGATCCTTGTGGATGGATATATTTATTAATGAAAGAAGAGAGGCGGTTAGCCAGAAATTTAGTGAGAATTTTTAAATCCTTATTTATCAACGATATAGGGCGGTAACTAGAGACTTCTTCCGGGTTTTTATCCGGCTTTGGGATAACAGAAATGTAAGCGGTATTGAGTTGGGTACCTAATTGGGAACCTTGGGTTTTAAAATTGAAAAATTCCGTCAAATGAGGAATAAGGGTGTCTGTGAAAGCTTTGTAATAGGGAACTGATAAACCATCAGGTCCCGGAGCCGACCCTGATTTGAGACCACCAATAACCGCTGCCACCTCCTCAACCGAAAACAGAGTTGCTAGAAAGTCTCTATATTCCGCATCCAAGGATGGAATAGGTAAGCCATCCATGAATGTGGACACTGAGTCACTCGGAAGTTGTGAAGGAGCAGTATACAGTTCAGAATAAAACGTATGAAATGCTTTAAGAATCTTCTCTGGGTTTGCCGTGAGTTCCTGTCCAGCAATGCGGATCTTAGGCATGGAGCACATCCTAGTCCTAGCGGACAATTTAGTCGCTAACGTCCTACCTATTTTTCCTTTCTGAGTGTAAAACTTATTACTACTCCAACGTAAGGATCTTTCCGCTTTTGTCGTGAGAATTAAATTAAGTTCCAGTCTTGTTTTATCAATTTCAGCCAATAAAGTTGGAGGATTCTTTTTGTGCTGTGTTCTCAGGGACCTGTATGACCTCTCCAGTCGCATAATGTCCGCTTCGCGTTCCTTTTTTATTCGTGTGGAAATTTGAATAATTTTGCCTCTAATAAAGGCCTTGTGGGCAGCCCACAAGGTTTCAGCAGAAATATCCTCCACTTTATTCAAGCGGAAGTATTCTTGAAGTGCAACATCAATTTCTGCCTTTATTGTCGGGTTGGAGAGTATGGCCTCATTTAGTCTCCAATGGCCCCTCTTTGCCATACCGGCCATAGAGCAAATGGACATGATCACCAAGGAGTGGTCAGACAGGACCGTGTCTATAATTTGGGATTTAATCACCGCCGGGAGTATATAATAAGGTACCAGAATATGGTCAATCCTGGCATAGGTATTATGTGGGTGGGAATAATGGAACACTGCTGCTTTTAGATCTATATTGATTATGAGTCTTAAAACAGGGTATTGTATGCCCATGTGTATGAGCCTTTAAATTAGGTATTTAAAGTAAACACAGGTTAACCTTATTTACTATCATTGAATTTGCTAGACGAACAAACCTTTATTTCTTTAGTAAAACAACCCTATTGTGTCTCTCTTTTCTTTTTCTTTTTCTTTTTTTCATCCCATGCTTTTAAGTGATTAAAAGTCATGTGATATTTATTGGCAGATATGGAAGCCTATGTATATTTAAAGATGTTTTGATATGCACATCAGAGAACAATAAAAAGAAAATTCCGCGTGCATTATAAAAGAAACTTTGGAGCAAATACTCCAAGCGAAGAAATGGCCTAAAGTTTAGTTGGATTTGTAATTGTCTTGCCTAGTGTGGTTTTACTATTCTGGCTTTTATTTATTTATTTATTTTTCCAGCTAGATTTGCAGAATCTATTTATAGTGAGATTATTAATGTCTGCCAGTGGAGTTGAGTTCAATAAACTATTAAAAAACTTCTTTCAACAAGTGATAGCGACCTAGGGTGGGATTAGTGTATAGAAAACAGTTTGTGACACCCGTTATAATGCGTCATTGTTTTGACAAGGAGGTCACAAGGTCACGATATGTATGTTGATGGCGTCTCTGAAAGAGCGGGTGAAGTAAATCTTTTTCCTAACAATTATCTTGAATTTATTTGCAGCCATAATAACATTGTTATAGTACAAATGTACACAGTAACAATATTCTGCACTAAAAATAATTGGATGCTGCGTGTCTGCTAAAAATTCCGTCTTAGATCATCTAAACGTGTAATTGTTATCCATAATAACGAATGATTCTAATAATGTATGTAAAAGAAAACTTTGGGTCATTTTAGTGATTTGAGAATCATTTTAAAAAGGGCTGTGGCATATTAATGCGATTTTCTAAAGTTTTTTTTTTTTAATAAGATGTTATGCTTACCTGCTCTGTGCAATGCCCTGAACCTCCTCTTCTGGGGTCTCCCGTCGGTACTCTTGGCTCCTCCCCTTTTCCCAGTGCCCCCATAGCAAGCCGCTTACTATGGGGGCAATCGTGCAGGCCCAATCCCGAGCCACACTGTGTGCATCTATTGGTACACATTGCGGCTCAGCCACGCCCTCCGCTTTCTGCTCATAGGAGTTGATTGACAGCAGCAGGAGCCAATGGCTGCCTCTGCTGCTGAGCCTCCTGTGAGAGAGATGGAGAGAAGAGTAGCACTTCTGCAGACAGGCACAGCGCTGGATCGAGATGGGACTTGGATAAGTGTTTCAGGAGGGGATGGGAGATTGTGGGGAGTTGACATAGAAAGGTTTTTTTTTATTTATTTTTTTAACTTTAAAGTGGTATTAAAGTGGTTGTAAACCCTTGTTTACTCATTTATGTTACAGGTAAGTCTATATTAAGACTTACCTGTAGCTAAAAAGGATATCTCCTAAACCTGCACGGTTTAGGAGATATTCCTACATTTGCATGTGTCGACATCATGCGGCACATGCGCACTTAAGCCAACTGAAGCAATGGCACTATGTGACGTTGCTTCAGTTGTACTGTGCTGTTCCTGCGCGCATGCGCGGGAGTGACATCATCACGGCTCCGGCCAATCACATCGCCGGAGCCGCAATACCCGTAAGTCACTCCGGGACAACATGTCGGCGACCGGAGGGGGAGATGTGGACCGATGCGGGGGCTTCGATCTGAGGTAAGTAATACATAATCAGCTAGTATGCTATGCATACTAGCTGATTATTCCTTTGTCTTGCAGGGTTTTTTTTTTTTTTTTGTTTTTTTCCGGAGGGTTTACTTCCTCTTTAACCTCCCTGGCGGTAATCCCGAGCGTGACTCGGGGTTGTTTTTTTATGCTAGGATCGGTAACCCCAAGTCACGCTCGGGGTAGACATTGCAGAGCCCGCAGCGGAGTTTCCTTACCTTCTCCTGGCGATCCAGCGATGATGTCCTCTGCTGTGATCGCCAGCGAGATCTCCGGCGAGTGTCGGTACTTTCGACCCCATCTGACTTCCTAGTTCCGTTCCCTGCGAGCCGCAGCGACGCATGGGAGCGGAACTGGGCGGCAAATTCAAAAAGGTAAACACATAGTATACATACAGTATACTGTAATCTTACTCATTACAGTACTGTATGTAATAATTACACACCCCCTTTGTCCCTAGTGGTCTGCCCAGTGCCCTGCATGCAGTTTTATATAATAAAAACTTTTCTTTTCTGCCTAGAAACTGGAGATTGTCCATAGCAACCAAAAAGTGTCCCTTTATGTCAAAAGTGGTTTTAGACCAGCTAGAAAACAGCGATAATAAATTAGAATCACTCGCAGAATTGAGTGATAGCGATTTGTGGGGAAATTCGTCATCAAACACTAAATCTAATGACAGCGACAATTCTGCAACTGAGCAAATTTCAGTGTTTTTGATTTGATCACATTATTGAATAATTTTTATTATAATTAGATTACTATTTTTTATAATTATAGTTATTTATTATATTATAATTTATAATTTTGTGTTTCAAACTTTATCATACCCGGGATGTCTACTAGACTCTGGTTTGCTCAGGTTTAAGTAAGTAATTACTAAGAATTGCAGGCCTATAATACATAACACCAAATTTCCATGCAAAATAATTGTACCGCTTTTGGTACATAATTCCAGAAAGAATCATACCGCCAGGGAGGTTAAAGGCAGTTTTTTTTATTTTATTTTATTTTATAACAAACATGTTATACTAACCTGCTCTGTGCAATGGTTTTGTACAGACCAGCCTCCTACCAAGTGCCCCCATAGCAAGCAGCTTGCTATGGGGGCACCTGTGCAGGCTCGCTCGCAAGCAGCTGCTCCGTGTGTTCTTTCACACACAGAGCATGACTTGGCCCCATCCCCACTCTCTCCTCATTGACTCACTGGCTGTGATTAACAGTAGCAGGGGCCAATGGCTCCTGCTGCTGTCTCAGCCAATGGAGAGGGAGAAACATGGAAGAGTCAAAGGCTCCCATGCACAGCGCTGGAGAAAGGTAAGTGTAAGGGGGACTGGGGGGGGGGGGGAGGGGGCTGCTGCACACAGAAGATTTTTTTACCTGCATGCATAGAATGCATGCAGGTAAAAAACCTTGAGCCTTTACAGACATTTTAATGGAGAGAATGCATCATGGTTAAAAAAATTAAATAAATTACATTCACAACTGCTGTAGACTTTTTTTCTTTTGGGTAGCGGCAACTATTATTATTATTTTTTTGTTTGTATGTTGGCAATTTAATACTCTGTAGTGTTCTTTTGTGGAATATACCGTATATAATACTCTTGTAAAAGAATACAAAGCTCATTCGTCTGAAAATAAATAAAATTCCTATATTTAAATAAACCACAGGTAAACACCAAGGGTGGCCACAGATAGCCCCATAATTACTAGTGATGCTCCAATTTAACACATCACTTGTATTAACGGGCCATTTCTGAAGCCCTAGGGGGTGATGAGTAGCTTCTCAGGGGGTTGGAGGTGCTCGTTATCACACAGGGAGATTTTCTAATTTGTTGTGAAATACTCATGCCACTGTCAACATCAGGCAAGAATCACACTGGTTCTCAGAGCTGAAGCAACTTGTTCAATTATGGGCAAATATCTCCCCAACCTGTCATTCTCAAGAAGATTTCTACCTGCCTGGGCCTATTCACAACAAAAAACAAATGCATCTGTATTATATAGTGTACTACAATGGACAGAGAGGAATGTTTTTTGCATTGCAGGGCTGTGTTGTCCAAAAAAATATGCAGGTGTGTTCCGTGCCTATTCAGTGCCTATTCAGATTTTATGGGCTGCCCTAATGCAACACTTTAATTTTAGCACAGTGTTTTGAACAAGCCCATTTTGTCCAGCCATGTTGCATAAAGTGTTAGAGCCACATTCACACTATATGCATTGGGGAGCCTTGCCCAGTTCAAGCTTCAATACATAGACAAGGCAATCTGATGTATGTTCTAATGTTTCATTTCACACCAAAGTGATGCAGTGGTGTGCGCTGAAAAGATGTAGAACAGGATGCATTTTTTTTAACAGTGAAGTGTGACCAGGCCAATTTTGCGATACGACACTGTGTTAGGTCTCATGTACACTGCTGCTGGTAAACGGACGTTTAGGAGCAGTTGAGCATTTTTTTCAACTGCTCCTGAACTCTCCTCTATATTATCTTATCAGTACATGTACACTGGTTGGTTTATAGCCGTTTCTAGGCAGTTGTGTTTAGAGGCATTTTCTTGAACCCAAAAAAATGCATTCAGAAGCTGTGTTTAGAGGCAGCTGAAGCGCCAAACTCGCGTTTAGCAGCGTTTCGTTTACAGACGTTTTTTAATCTTAACAAAAAAATATATATATATTTTTTTAAATGCTTCTAGACACAAACGCGGCTGAACGTGGCATGTAAACGGTGCTAAATGGCTGTTTTTAGACATTGGTTTCTAGCTGTCAAGTTAAATCGTTCAGGAGAGGTTGAACATCGTCCCGTGTACATCAAGCCTAACTCTTACAATTGCATAGGCATGCAACGCTGTTCCCAAAATGATATTTTTTTCCCCACAAATAGAGCTTTCTTTTGGTGGTATTTGATCACCACAGTGTTATTTATTTTTTGCGTTATAAACAAAAAAGGCTGTAAATTTTGGAAAAAACCCCACCAAAAAACAATATTTTTTACTTTTTGCTAGAAAACATATCCAAAAAATAAATATATATATATATATATATATTGTGAGGGGGTTAACTCAGTAGCGGGTGTGTGTGACCCCCTGGTTGGGCTCCCCACACAAAAACAGGGCCAGCAGACGGAGGTTGTGGTTTTCAAAATCAAAAGGTGCGGTTTATTTCTCTATGTACAGTGACAAAAACACAGCAAAGCCAAAAAGAAACATAAACAAAATAAATCCTGGTCAGTTTGACCTCTGACTAAACATGCAGGTTTCCTAAACTAACAACTGGGATCAGCCTGGTGCTGTCCTAGTCCCTAAGTCCCTGGTTTAGTAAAATTCCAAACAAATAGCCACACAGGCTTTGCCTCACCGCACAGGGGTTCACTCTCCCTAGACAGTCCACACAGGTCTGGGTCCAGGCATGAGCTAACACCTAATGAATCTGGGAGTTTTTATAGAGGCCTTAATGAACTGACAGGCTTCAGCTGGTCTCATCAACTCCCTGCCTGCACGACGCCCAGCCCTCTCCCTAGAGGTATGAGTCATCCATGAGCCTACTAGCCTCAGCTGGGCTTATACAACTCTCCACCCTAGTTGTATAAGTCAGCATAAAGCCTGAATCTGGGAGAAATATATCTACCCCCCTGGATGCAACCAGGTGACTTTACCTTCCTGCTGTCACATACCCCCCCCTCTTGTTTTAACCTTGGGGTTGGAACACCAGCAATCAGGCATTCATGTACTCGAGACAAAGCATCCACATTCCCCATTTGAACGCCAGGGCGATGCTTTACTGTGAAGTTGAATTCCTGTAGGGCCAGGAACCACCTATTCACTCTTCTATTTGTCTCCTTGTTTTGAGCCATCCACTTTAACGGAGCGTGATCCGTAACCATGTCAAAGTGCCTACCTAGCAGATAGTACCGAAGGGAATCTAGAGCCCACTTCACCGCTAAACACTCCTTTTCAACCGTGGCGTAATTTACCTCATGGGACTTCAACTTCCTGCTGAGGTAAATGACTGGGTGCTCTTCCCCGTTCCAGACCTGGGACAATACTGCTCCTAACCCCACATCTGACGCATCACTTTGTACGACAAAGTCTTTAGAGAAGTCGGGTGAGTACAACACTGGCTGGCTACATAAGGCTTGTTTCAAGAATTGGAATGCTGCCTCAGCCTCGGGGGTCCATTTAATCATGACCGACCCTTTCCCTTTCGTCAGGTTGGTTAGGGGCACAGCCTTAGAAGCAAAGTGGGGAATGAAGCGCCGATAATAACCCGCGATTCCCAGAAAGACCCGTACCTGCTTCTTGCTGTTGGGACGTGGCCAACTCTGGATGGCCTCGACTTTGTTGAGTTGGGGTTTTATCACTCCCCTGCCAATGGTGTACCCAAGATATTTGGCCTCCTCCTGCCCAATGGTACACTTCTTGGGGTTAGCCGTAAACCCCGCTTCCCGGATAGAGTCTAGGACTGCTTGCACTTTTGGCAGATGTGAGGCCCAATCTGTGCTATGGACAATTACGTCATCCAGGTAAGCCGCAGCATACTTCCGATGGGGCCTCAGTATCTGGTCCATTTTCCGCTGGAATGTGGCCGGCGCATTCTGTAACCCGAACGGCATTCTCTTATATTGGAACGCCCCGTCTGGGGTTACAAATGCGGTTTTCTCTTTGGCCGACTTGGCCAGGGGAATTTGCCAATACCCTTTTGTGAGGTCAAGAGTCGTCATGTATCGGGCTGTTCCCAGCCGGTCGATCAACTCATCTATACGTGGCATGGGGTAGGTGTCAAATTTTGTAACTTTGTTCAACTGACGAAAATCGTTACAAAATCGCCAGCTCCCATCCGGTTTAGGCACCAACACAATGGGACTAGACCAATCACTTTGGGACTCCTCTATCACCCCTAAGTTCAGCATTTTCTGTACTTCCTCCCGTATTGCCTCCCGTCGGGCCTCTGGGATCCGATAGGGTTTTAACTTCACCCTTTCACCGGGCGGGGTAATAATATCATGCTCTACCCCAGATGTTTGTCCCGGCAGCTCAGAGAACACCTCCTTGTTGCGAAGCACAAACTCCTTAACCTCCTGTTGTTGGGGTTGTGACAAGGTGGCTGCTATTCCAACCTCTGGAATCACGCAACCAGTTTGAGCTGGTGACCAAGTTTCTGCGACTAGGGACTCTCTATCCCTCCAGGCTTTCAACAGATTAACGTGATATATCTGTTCGGGCTTTCGCCTTCCTGGTTGTCTGACCTTGTAATTCACTTCGCTCACTTTTTCCATTATCTCGTAGGGGCCTTGCCATTTGGCAAGGAATTTACTTTCAACCGTAGGGACAAGTACCAATATCCTATCCCCCGGGGAAAAGGTATGGGTCTTTGCTCCACGGTTGTACACTCTCTGCTGTGCCAACTGCGCTTGGGCCAAATGTTCCTTCACGATGGGCATTACCTGTGCAATTCGATCTTGCATCAGGGCGACATGCTCAATCACACTCCTGTGGGCAGAACTCTCACTTTCCCAAGTTTCCTTGGCAATATCCAACAGCCCTCTTGGGTGTCTCCCATACAGTAACTCAAAGGGGGAGAATCCCGTAGAGGATTGGGGCACCTCCCTAATAGCAAACATCAAATAAGGAAGTAGACAGTCCCAATCCTTTCCATCTCTATCCACCACTTTCTTCAACATTTGTTTTAGGGTTTTGTTGAATCTTTCAACCAGCCCATCGGTTTGGGGGTGATACACAGATGTACGCAATTGCGTCACTTTGAACAATTTACACAGCTCTTTCATAACCCGGGACATAAAGGGTGTACCTTGGTCCGTAAGCAGTTCTTTACAAATACCCACCCGGCTAAAAACAAGAGATAGCTCTTTGGCTATGGTTTTGGCCGAGGTATTTCTGAGAGGGATCGCTTCTGGATAACGGGTGGCATAGTCCATTATAACCAATATGTACTGGTGCCCCCTAGCGGACTTGATTATAGGACCTACCAAATCCATTGCGATTCTCTCAAACGGGACCTCAATGATGGGTAGAGGGACCAGCGGGCTACGGAAATGTGGCATCGGGGCCGACCTCTGACACACAGGGCAGGAGGAACAATAATTTTCTATGTCCTTCATCACCCCAGGCCAATAGAATCTCTGTAATACCCTCTCTCGGGTTTTCTCTGTCCCCAGATGACCTCCAAGAATGTGCCCATGGGCCAACTCCAACACCAACTTCCTGTAAGGTTTGGGCACCACAAGCTGCTCAACGGTTTCTTCTGCCCTTTTTGCCACCCGATACAGTAGGTCCTTCTCTACGCTGAAGTATGGGTAAGTGCAGGTATTATCTGGGTTCACTAACTCGCCATCTATTTCCACTACGTTTTCCCGTGCCTTTATTAGGGCGGGGTCTTTTAACTGTTCTGTGGCAAAATTTTCCCTGTGAACCTCCAGATCAGAAAACTCCACAGACGGTAGGTTTTCGTCTGAGGAGGTGGGCTCCTCTCCAGTTTCTTGAGTCTCCCCTGCCAATACTGACAAGGGAAATTCTGGAGAGTCCTCACCACTCTCAGAGGAGTTCTGGCTATCACATTCCTGGTACATAGGGGCACCAGTGGGGGGCTCAGGATCATCCCACAGTTCCCAGAACTTCGGAAAATCTCTTCCCACAATGGCGTCATGCGGTAACTGAGATACTAAGCCCACTGGATGAGAGAGGGTACCTTTGGGGGTCTCGAAACACACTGTAGTCACTGGATACTCTCGGGTGTCCCCATGCACACAAATAACAGCTACCTTGCTATTCCCAGAGACCTCTGTTTTAACTAACTCAGCCTTTATCAGGGTCACAAGGCTACCTGAATCCAGTAATACCACAACATTTCTACCATTAATACACATTTTGCATAAATGTTTCTCAGTTCCCCGAATGGCAGTGCATGCGACTGTCGCACACAGCGACTGACGTCTGTCCGTCAGAAAGTCACATTGCATGGGTTCCTCCACAACCGGGCAATTTGCTGCAATATGTCCCGCTTGCCGGCAGCGGTAGCAAACAATCCTTTTGGCTGCCTCTTGAGCCCCTGACTTCCCAGGCTGTTCTCGCCAAACTTTGGGTAGAGCTCCCACCCTCTCACTCTCTCCACCCTCACCCCTTGGAATCCTCTTATCCGCCCCTGGGGATGGTCTGGTCTTAGGGTGGAAAGTCCGAGAGTCTCTGGAAGAGGCCGTCAGGTTCTCTGTAGCCAAGTATTTCTCTACACGATCCACAAGACCACCGGCCGTCTCTGGGTCTCCATGGCTTACCCACTTTTGGATGGCAGTAGGAAGAGCTCTCAAAAACCGATCCATTACAACACGTTCCACAATCTCTGGTGCGGACAAAGTCTCTGGCTGTAGCCACTTCCTGCTCAGGTGAATGAGATCATACATTTGAGACCTGGGGGGTTTTCCAAGCTGGAAAGTCCAGTTATGCACACGCTGAGCCCGGACAGCCAGGGTGACACCCAGCCTTGCCAATATTTCAGCTTTTAGCATCACATAGTCTTTTGCTTGGTCAGGCTCTAGGTCATAGTAAGCCTTCTGCGATTCACCAGTTAACAGAGGAGCCACCAGTCCAGCCCACTGCTCCTCAGGCCACTTTTCTCTTTCAGCAGTCCTTTCAAATGTGGTCAAAAATACCTCTGGATCATCCTCTCCAGTCATTTTTGTCAATAAACGACTCACCCCAAAGGACGCGGTATTAGTGGGACGGCTTTCCTCACTAGTCTGCGGACGTTGCTGCATTACTGCTTCCATTTGTTGTAGTCTCTGCTCTTGCTTCTGTAACAGGTCTATGAAGCGGGCCTCAGATTGCTGCTGGGCTTGTTGATGAGCTTGCTGCTGGGCTGCAAGGCTCCTTTGCAAACCTGCATTTGTCTGCTGTTGATTGGCATTTGCTAGAGCCAGCTGTTTCAGTATCTCCTCCATGCTGGCTTAAAAAAAACTGCCACTGGTTCTCCACCAACTGTGAGGGGGTTAACTCAGCGGGTGTGTGTGACCCCCTGGTTGGGCTCCCCACACAAAAACAGGGCCAGCAGACGGAGGTTGTGGTTTTCAAAATCAAAAGGTGCGGTTTATTTCTCTATGTACAGTGACAAAAACACAGCAAAGCCAAAAAGAAACATAAACAAAATAAATCCTGGTCAGTTTGACCTCTGACTAAACATGCAGGTTTCCTAAACTAACAACTGGGATCAGCCTGGTGCTGTCCTAGTCCCTAAGTCCCTGGTTTAGTAAAAGTCCAAACAAATAGCCACACAGGCTTTGCCTCACCGCACAGGGGTTCACTCTCCCTAGACAGTCCACACAGGTCTGGGTCCAGGCATGAGCTAACACCTAATGAATCTGGGAGTTTTTATAGAGGCCTTAATGAACTGACAGGCTTCAGCTGGTCTCATCAACTCCCTGCCTGCACGACGCCCAGCCCTCTCCCTAGAGGTATGAGTCATCCATGAGCCTACTAGCCTCAGCTGGGCTTATACAACTCTCCACCCTAGTTGTATAAGTCAGCATAAAGCCTGAATCTGGGAGAAATATATCTACCCCCCTGGATGCAACCAGGTGACTTTACCTTCCTGCTGTCACAATATATATATATATATATATATATATATATAAATGTATGCCAATATGTATTCTACTACATGTTTTTGGTTTAAAAAAATCGTTATAGTGTCGTCAAACGATGGGATATGTATAAAAAAGAGTCGCACTAACAATTCATATAATGAAACATAAAGTAAAGGGTACTTCATAGCGTCTATAAAAAGTTCCAGATATAAAAGTCCAAAGAAGTATGATAGGGGTAGAAAACTCTCAGTAGGAAATAAAGTTAAAAATTAAAAGTCAGCAGCTACACATACTGTAGCTGCTGAATTTTAAAATTAGGATACTTGCCTGTCCTGGTTTTCAGCAATGACAGCACCCCAGCCGATGTCTCAATCGGCTGTCAGGTGCTGCCGCCGCCATTGTCGGTAAGGGAACCCTGCAGTAAAGCCTTGCGGCTTCACAGCCGGGTCCCTACTGAGCATGTGCTCTCTTACTGGCCCAGCAGCAGGGACAGGAGGAGGGGGGCTGAACTTCTGACGTACCTTGCCGATGTGAGGTCCAACGGAAGTGGGGACAGGTACCTGTCAAAAATAGGTACCCGCTCCCCCCGAAAGGTGCCAAAAAGTGGCACCGGAGGGGGAGAGGAATCGGATGAGTGTAAGTTCCACTTTTGGGTGGCACTCCGCTTTAAGCAATGTTCTTAGAAATGTCTGAAATCTTCTCCATGTCTGATTCTCAGTTAGAAAAACATGCAGACAGCTTCCTTCCCCTTGTGGAACAATCTACCAGAGAAACCGTCTCCTCAAATGAAAAAAATGCCTGCTTACCAGCGGTACCCTGCCAGGGCCTTTTAAAGATGCTCATATGGGTGCTGTGGGCCACAATAAAGGTCATCTGACCCTTGTCCCCCGTGTTGCCAGGCTCAAAACAAAGAAAAATGCTCCACATAGTATAAAATCCAATACCATTTTATTAACAGTCTTACTTACAGTTATGCAGACACAGTATGCTTAACCACTTAAGGACTGAGCCTGTTTTTCAGACTCAGTGTTTACAAGTTAAAAACACGTTTTCTCTTGTCATCCATGGACTGACACAGCGTGTCTTATACACCTTTACACGTGGGTTATGTCCCTGCTTGCAGGAGAAGACCTAGGCAGAATGTGAGATGTTATACATACATTCTAAACAGCCAGAGCTGAACAGCCCCGCCCAGGGGGGCGGTCCCTCCGGCATAACCCTCCCACTGCAGTCAGCAGACCTCAGTTTTTTTCTGCCTAGCAGAAGGAGAAGACGTGGCTCTCTCAGGAGCCAGTCTCCTGACCTATTTTTATTCCTTTTGGAAATTTTTTCCTATTTTATTCTTTTGAGATCTTCTATCAACTGTCGGCTGGGCAACAGGTTGGGTACAAGATATCCTCGTAGTCTTCTCTGTCCGACCATCGAGCGTGCTGATCCTCGCCTTGTGTGCGTGAGACTCAGTTCACGACATGCCCCATGACTCCAGGGGTGGCCGGTGGGCTTCCAGCTCCGCGGTCCTCTCAAGATAGAACAGTCCGGCTGTATCTTTCGCGGTGGACCGGGCCGACAGCTACTCAGTACCGCACTGTGATAGTTCTGTCAAAAACACACCAGTGGGTCCCTCAGGGGACGGGTAAGTAGTCTCTCCTGGCTGCAGGTGAGTACATGCTGTGTGTTTCTTGTGTGGGGGATTTCCCTGTCTCCCCCTGTGTTTTTTTAATGTCACTCTCTGGTCACTAGTGCTGGCGCTGTACTGTGTGGGGTGCCTGGGGGCCATACTGTCCTGGGGGGGGGCTCATGCTGCTCTGCATTCGCTGGGGCTGTTTTGTTTTTGGGTGTGAGGGGCCTGGGCGCCGTTCGGCGCCATGTTTAGTGTGTGTGCTGATTTTACATTGGCGGCCATCTTGCCGTGGCCCGCCGGAGCACATTGCGGCGGCCATTTTCTTGTAGCCGCACGTTTTTCTAGCACTAGTTTGGCCTCTAGCGCCGCTGGGAACGGCGCGAATCTCCTCACACTCTCTCCTCTCAGCTCACTCACGCTGAGCAGCGCGGCGCAGTGAGACAGCGGCGGAACCGAGCGGTCCTGGTCAGGTTGGTGGGTTCCCTGGGCATTCCCCTACTTCAGTCAGCACAGCCTGTGGGTGGTCTCAGAGAGGGACATTATGGAGTCAGAGTCACCAGCTTCCCCTAACATGCCAGAGGCAGCAGCCAGTGCTCCAGCACCTGCGGTCCCTATGGACCAGTTGTCGGCAGTCCTGGAATCATTTCTGACCAGGATGGAAGCTGTGTGTGAGCACAAGGGAGCAAAAAAGCGCCCTCTCCCCACTTTATCTCCACAAGGGGAGTGCTCTGATTCAGATATGGGCCTAGCTATTGCTGCTCAGGACCCTAGCTCTGAATATTTGGATGGTTTTGAACAGGACATTCCTTGTGAGGAAGACTCCAGTTCTGAGTCAGTAAATGACAGGGCGCTTGTTAGTGAACTCATTGATGCTGTGAGGGACACTCTCAAGCTAAATGCTGCGACTGCAGAACCTCAGGCGGATACAGTCTCCTTTGGTTCTTTTAAGACCAAGCCTTCTAAAAAGGTTTTTCCATATGTATCTTTCTTTGACCAGCTCATTGACCAGGTCTGGGAAAAGCCGCAGAAGACTTTCATGGTCCCGCGGCGTTTGTCTATTAGATACCCCTTTGAAGACGCCCTGCTTAAAAAGTGGGCTTCTCCCCCGGTGGTCGACCCTCCAGTCGCCCGTTTAAACAAGGCCACCACTCTCCCGATGGAGGGGACTCCTGCGTTTAAGGACCCCACTGACAGGAGGTCAGAAGTGGTGAGTAGAGCCATGTTCGCCTTGTTGGGATCCGCCCTACGGCCCGTAGTAGCGGCGACCCTTGTGTCTCAGACACTCACGGAATGGGCAAAAATTTTGCACCAAACTGTGCAGGAGTATAACCTTCCTCCAGACACTATTGCTCTGGCCCACCAGATGGTGCAGGGTCTGATATATGTGTGCGAAGCCACGTTGGACGCGGCCCCTTTAATATCCAGGGCCTCTGTCTCGGCGGTGGTATTGCGTCGTCTCATCTGGTTGAAATGCTGGTCTGCTGACCTAGCCTCTAAGAAGCTCCTGACGGATCTACCTTTTAAGGGTGGTAGACTTTTTGGTGCTGCTCTGGATGACATCATCAAGGATGTCACGGGAGGTAAAAGCACTCTCCTTCCTCAAACTATCAAGGGTAAGGAGGCCCGACGTAAACCGGGTCCTTCCTTTCCAGCAAAAAAGGGTTGTTTTTTTTTCGTCCGTCAGAGTCCACGGGTAAGCCATCCCAGACTGACAACAGTGCGGCTGGCGGGCACAAGCGCCCCTGGGTGCGTAAGCCGAACAAGCCGGCTCCCAAGCCCGCCTCCGCGTGAAGTCTTGCCCCCGCCCGTCTCTGGGGTGGGGGGACGACTTCGCAGGTTCACGGATCGGTGGACCTCCCGTATCTCCGACCGGTGGGTGTGCGAGGTGGTCACCTCAGGATACAGAATAGAGTTCCGCTCCTGGCCCCCAGACAGATTCTTTCCCTCAAATCTCCCTCTCCTTCCTGCCCGTCGGGCAGCCCTCTTGGGGGCTGTACAGGATTTGATCGGGTCCGGAGTAATTGTGCCGGTTCCGTCCCAGGAGAGGTTTCAGGGGTTCTACTCGAATCTGTTTGTTGTTCCAAAAAAGGACGGGGTTCGGCCAATCCTGGACCTCAAGGCCCTGAATGCCTTCGTGAAGGTGCAAAAATTCTGCATGGAATCCATTCGCACGGTGATCGCTACACTCCATCAAGGGGATTTTCTGGCATCCTTGGACATCAAGGACGCCTACTTGCATGTTCCGATCTGCGCAAGCCACCAGAAGTTTCTGCGCTTTGCGGTCGGCGAAGTCCACTATCAATTTGTGGCTCTTCCCTTCGGCCTAGCCTCGGCACCGAGGGTGTTCACCAAGGTGCTTGCTCCGGTCCTAGCTTTGCTGAGACAGCGAGGCATTGCTATCGTGGGCTATCTGGACGATTTTCTTCTAAGAGCAGACAGTGGCTCAGAATTGGAAGAAAGTGTGACTATCGTCAGTCAGACCCTCAGGGAGTTTGGGTGGCTCCTGAACGTTCAGAAGTCGGTTCTAGTCCCGACTCAGCGTCTGGAGTATCTAGGTCTGATTCTGGACTCCTTGGAGGCAAGAGTCTTCCTACCTCCAGACAAACTACTGACACTTCAGTCTGCAGTACGGGTGCTGACATCCCGAAAATGGTCGTCAATCCGCTTTTGCATGAGAGTCCTGGGGCTCATGGTGGCCTCCTTCGAGGCCGTTCCTTATGCCCAAGCGCACACCAGGGCTTTACAGAAAGTGATCTTGTCCACTTGAGACAAATCCCCGTTGTCCTTGGATCTTCAGATCCAGGTGAGTCACCTGGTCAGGGCGTCCCTGACGTGGTGGTTGAGGTCCCCGGCTCTTCGGTCCGGGAAGTCGTTCCTCCCCATCCAATGGACGGTGAGCACGATGGACGCCAGCCTGACGGGCTGGGGGGGAGTCTGGGGAGTCCTGTCGGCCCAAGGGCTTTGGACTCCGGACGAAGCCCTCTTACCGATCAATGTGCTGGAGATACGGGCAATCAGACTGTGCCTCTCCTCATGGTCGGAGAAACTACAGGGTCACTCCATCAGGATCCAATCGGACAACGCCACAGCAGTGGCGTATGTCTACCATCAAAGGGGGACTCGGAGCTCAGCTGCGGCTTCCGAGGTCGCCCGCATCCTGAGGTGGGCCGAAAGAAGCGTGCCGGCTCTGTCGGCCGTCTACATTCCGGGCGTAGACAATTGGCAGGCGGACTATCTAAGTCGGCAGACGCTGGACCAGGGAGAGTGGTCCTTGCACCCGGAGGTCTTTCAACTCCTTTGCAGACGGTGGGGCACGCCGGATGTGGACCTGATGGCCTCTCGACTCAATCGCAAGGTGTCGAGGTGTGTGGCCAGATCCAGGGATCCCTGGGCGGATGCCTCGGATGCGTTGGTGGCCCCATGGGGTCAGTATCACCTGATATACGTTTATCCTCCACTGCAGTTGCTCCCTCACCTGCTCCGCAGGGTAGCGTCCGAGGGAATTTCGGTGATCCTCATTGCTCCGGATTGGCCTCGGCGTCACTGGTACGCCGATCTGGTACGTCTCGTCGCAGACGTTCCCTGGCGGTTACCAATACGGGGGGACCTTCTGTCTCAAGGTCCTATATTTCATCCTGCTTTACAGTCTCTGGCTTTAACGGCATGGTTATTGAAAGCCAGGTGCTGAGAGACCGAGCTCATTTCGACCATGTTAAGGGCACGGAAGTCTTCCTCCAGAAAGATCTATCACCGTACTGGCGCCCACGAACGTATTCCGTTCCCAGAATCCTGCATTTTCTGCAGCGTGGCGTGACCCAAAAGCTCGCTTTGAGTACCATTAAGGGTCAGATTTCGGCCTTGGCCATCTTCTTTCAGCGACCGCTGGCGGATCATCCCTTGGTTAGCACCTTTGTGCAGGGGGTTCGCCATGTGCTCCCCCCTGTCAAGCCTCCTCTCCCCCCGTGGGATCTGAATTTGGTGCTCTCGGTCCTCCAGGAACCTCCCTTTGAAAATATTAGAGATATTCCCCTCTTGACTTTGTCTCAGAAGGTGGCCTTCTTGGTGGCCATTACTTCCATTAGACAAGTGTCTGAATTGGCGGCCTTGTCCTGCAAGTCGCCCTTTTTGGTCATCCATAAGGATAAGGCGGTGTTACGTCCGCGACCTTCTTTTCTGCCAAAGGTGGTCTCGGCCTTCCACTTAAACGAGGCCATTGTCCTCCCATCCTTGTGTCCTCACCCATCGCATCCCAGAGAGTTTGCGCTTCACACTTTGGATGTGGTACGAGCCTTGCGGGTGTACCTGTCGGCTACTGCTTCTATTCGGAAGTCTGACTCACTATTTGTGGCTGTCTCTGGTCCAAAACAGGGCCAAGCGGTTTCGTCTGCCACCATTTCTAGGTGGATCAGACAAACCGTCATTCAAGCTTATGCTCTCAAGGGGCGGGCGCCTCCCTTTCCGGCTACGGCACATTCCACCAGGGCAATTGGTGCTTCCTGGGCTTTCCGACATCAAGCGTCGGTTGCACAAGTGTGCAAGGCGGCGACCTGGTCGTCTGTTCATACCTTTTCTAAGTTTTATAAGGTTGATGTGGCTGCATCTCCGGATGCTTCCTTCGGCCGCAAGGTGTTGCAGGCCGCTGTTTGATGTTGCAACTCCTCCGTTGAGGAGCTCTGCCTTGTTTGGAGTGAAGTTTTTGGTTTTCCATTTTTATACTGCTCCCATCCCTCTTGACACTGCTTTGGGACATCCCATGTGTAAAGGTGTATAAGACACGCTGTGTCAGTCCATGGATGACAAGAGAAAATAGGATTTTTGTACTCACCGTAAAATCCGTTTCTCTGGCATCCATGGACTGACACAGCACCCACCCTTCTTTTCGAGTTTGTACTGCTTTGTTACGAACTGAGGTCTGCTGACTGCAGTGGGAGGGTTATGCCGGAGGGACCGCCCCCCTGGGCGGGGCTGTTCAGCTCTGGCTGTTTAGAATGTATGTATAACATCTCACATTCTGCCTAGGTCTTCTCCTGCAAGCAGGGACATAACCCACGTGTAAAGGTGTATAAGACACGCTGTGTCAGTCCATGGATGCCAGAGAAACGGATTTTACGGTGAGTACAAAAATCCTATTTTTTTGCTAGAAAATTACTTAGAACCCCCAAACATTATACATTGTTTTTTTCTAACACCCTAGAGAATAAAATGGCGGTTATTGCAATACTTTTTGTCACACCGTATTTGCGCAGCAGTCTTACAAGCGCACTTTTTTGGGAAAAAATTCAATTTTTTTGAATAAAAAAATAAGACAATAGTTGTCATGGATATGCATTAATGTCTGTCTGCCATCTTACCTTCCTCCTCATGTGTTCATCTAGAGACCAGACCTCCTTCACCTGGCTTCCTTTATAATCTCCTCCCAGCCTGACTCCACCCCAGGCCCTATCACTGAACACTATATTAACCTGTGCACTGCAAGCCTGCTTTGCTGATCAACGTGTTTGTTAGGCATTGTGTGTTTGGGTTCCTGCCTGCCGTGTGCTACGTCTGTCTCTCTGTTACGTTATTGGCTTGTCCCCGACCATCCCTGTCTGCTCGTGACCCTTGACCTTCGGCTCGTTCTTCGTTATCCTTGTCTGCTTGTGGCCCCTGACCTTCGGCTTGTTATTCGGTTCTCTCTATCGTGTGCCGCTGCTTCCCCTTATCCTACGGGGCGTGAGCTAGGAAACTCCAGGGGCCGCGACCTGGTCCCAGCCTGCAGCGTAACATCCTCACCACTAGAGGCCCTGGAGAAGACCAGCTGGGTCTTAGACTCCGCGCCCTGGGGAATCTTGGCTCTCGCTTCCGTTGGGATCCCGGTTGTGCTCCTCTGGTCCCGCTTTCCACAACCACCCAGTTTCCTACCCACAGAAGCCAGCCATAGGGTTCACTACCTCGCGGTGCACTCCTGTCCCCCTACGGTGTGCATCTGTCACCTGGCCACAGGTGACCCTGACAGTTTGATCAGCCATGAACCCGGCTGACATCCCGCTTCCCGCGGATGATCCATTGCAGGGCATAGTTCGCAGACTTGAGACCCAGGAATCAAATCAGACCCAGGTGATGCGAGTCCTCCAGGATCTGGCTTCTCGATTCGAGCAGCTTCAGGTCTCCTTGGGAACCCCGAATCCGCAACCCCAAGTACAACCAGCGGCTGTACCTATCGCACCAGTCGCAGCCACACACTCGCTACAACTGCCAGCTCCGTCCCGTTTCTCTGGGGACTCCAAGGCTTGCAGGGGGTTCCTTAGCCAATGCACGATTCATTTTGAGCTCCAGCCCCAAAACTTCCTGTCTGATCGGGCTAAGGTAGCCTATATCATTTCCCTCCTCTCTGGTGAAGCTTTAGCCTGGGCAGCCCCTCTGTGGGAACTGAATGATCCAGTGGTTTCTAGCCTGTCTGGTTTCTTGAAACTTTTTCGGAATATCTTCGAAGAACCGGCTCGTGTCTCTTCAGCGGCCAGCACCCTTTTACGTCTCCGCCAAGAGTCTGCTTCTGTGGGACAGTATGCCCTTCATTTCCGCATACTGTCGGCTGAGTTGAGCTGGAACAATGAGGCCTTAGTCGCAACCTTTTTGCATGGCCTGTCTGATAGAGTGAAGGATGAATTAGCTGGAAGAACCATCCCCACTGATCTGGCCGGCGTTATCTCCTTGTGTAACCAGATCGATATTCGCTTTCAGGAGAGGACCTTAGAAAAGCAACGCCAGCCCTCCTTGGTTCTTAGTCAGCCTGAGCTCCCCTCTCTTCGACCCGTAGAGCATCTCCTACCAGCTGAGGAACCCATGCAGCTGGGTCGGACCAGGCTATCCCCTGAGGAACGTGCTAGGCGCAGAACTCTTGGTCTGTGTCTTTACTGTGGGGGCAAAGGTCATTTTCGTGACACTTGCTCTCTTTGTCCAGAAAAACGTTCGGGTCCACTTCATCTGGAAAGTGGAGTATTGGACCCAGAAATATCACCTTCCCCTTCTCGTCTTCTGCTTTCTGTGTTCCTTCATGTTGGTGCTTCTTCTCATTCGGTCTCAGCATATCTGGATTCCGGAGCCGCTGGTAATTTCATGGACTGGGAAATCGCATCGTCCATGAGACTTACTCTTTTGCCCCTCACCACGCCATTGGTGGTCTTGGCGATTGATGGTACTGTTCTCCCAGGGGGACCTATCCGCTTCCAGACCCTCCCTGTTAAGATGTCGGTAGGGACACTCCACCAGGAGTGGATATCCTTCCTTATCTTACCCAAGGCCTCAACGCCTATAATTTTGGGTCTCCCATGGTTACAGCTCCATTCTCCTCATGTGGACTGGACTACTGGACAGATCCTGGCTTGGGGCCCCTCCTGTTCCTCCTCCTGTCTACCCAAGGTTGCCCCCTGTGAATCTGAGCCGGTCATTCATTCCAGGTTGCATAACCATTTACATTTCTCTGTCCCTAACCACCCTTGGACGCACAGCCAGGCTAGCTTGTCTACAAGTCCTGCAGTCGCTACGTCTTGCGATGCGATTCAGGTAGTCGCTACACCTGACTCAGCTATTCACTCTGCCTCTGTACTAGTTATGCCAGTCCAGCCCATGCCCAGTGAGCCTCTTACTTTTTCTTGTTCGGGACATTCTGCTTGTCCTTCAGCTATTCAGCTTGACTCCGGCGACATGTCACCTTCTAACCAACCTGACTTCAGGGTTCCACTGACATCTGCCCAGTCTGATGGTCCTGTGCAAGATGACCAGTTCCCCTTTAAGGGTCTAGGGGACCCTCCTCAGATTCCTGTTGATCCTCTCATGCCCTTGCTTACTCCTAGAGAGCCTTTGGTCCTCAATAGATCTTCTTGTCATCTCCCTACCTCGTTTTCGGTCTCTGAGGATAATTTTAAGTACGAGGTTAGACAAGTTCTGGATTCTCGGCTCTGCAGAGGCATTCTTCAGTACCTTGTGCATTGGAGAGGTTTTGGTCCTGAGGAGGCGTCTTGGATCGCTGCATCTGATGTCGCTGCACCTCATCTGTTGAGAAGGTTTCATCAGAGATTTCCCTTTAAGCCTGGGTCCAGGCGGGGGAGGGCCCATAAGAGGGAGGGTACTGTCATGGATATGCATTAATGTCTGTCTGCCATCTTACCTTCCTCCTCATGTGTTCATCTAGAGACCAGACCTCCTTCACCTGGCTTCCTTTATAATCTCCTCCCAGCCTGACTCCACCCCAGGCCCTATCACTGAACACTATATTAACCTGTGCACTGCAAGCCTGCTTTGCTGATCAACGTGTTTGTTAGGCATTGTGTGTTTGGGTTCCTGCCTGCCGTGTGCTACGTCTGTCTCTCTGTTACGTTATTGGCTTGTCCCCGACCATCCCTGTCTGCTCGTGACCCTTGACCTTCGGCTCGTTCTTCGTTATCCTTGTCTGCTTGTGGCCCCTGACCTTCGGCTTGTTATTCGGTTCTCTCTATCGTGTGCCGCTGCTTCCCCTTATCCTACGGGGCGTGAGCTAGGAAACTCCAGGGGCCGCGACCTGGTCCCAGCCTGCAGCGTAACATCCTCACCACTAGAGGCCCTGGAGAAGACCAGCTGGGTCTTAGACTCCGCGCCCTGGGGAATCTTGGCTCTCGCTTCCGTTGGGATCCCGGTTGTGCTCCTCTGGTCCCGCTTTCCACAACCACCCAGTTTCCTACCCACAGAAGCCAGCCATAGGGTTCACTACCTCGCGGTGCACTCCTGTCCCCCTACGGTGTGCATCTGTCACCTGGCCACAGGTGACCCTGACAATAGTGAAGTTAGCCCAATTTTTTTTTTATATTGTGAAAGATAATGTTACGCTGAGTAAATTGATACCCAATATGTCACGCTTCAAAATTGCGCCCGCTCATGGATTGGCGTCAAACTTTTACCCTTAAAAATCTCTATAGGCGACGTAAATTCTATAGGTTGCATCTTTTGAGTTACAGAGGAAGCTTAGGGCTAGAATTATTGCTCTCGCTCTAACGATTGCGGCGATACCTCACTTGTGTGGTTTGAACACCGTTTTCATATGCAGGCGCTACTCACGTATGCGTTCGCTTCTGCGCGCGAGCTCGTCGGGACGGGGCGCTTTAAAAAATTTTTTTGTTTTCTTATTTATTTTACTTGATTTTATTTATTTTTACACGTTAAAAAAAAATAAAAAAAAATGGGTCACTTTTATTCCTATTACAAGGAATGTAAACATCCCTTGTAATAGAAAAAAGCATGACAGGTCCTCTTAAATATGAGATCTGGGGTCAAAAGACCTCAGATCTCATATTTAGATTAAAATGCAAAAAAAATAAAAAATGTTGTCATTTGAAAAAATGACAACAAAAAAAGTGCCTTTAAGACGTATGGGCGGAAGTGACGTTTTGACGTCGCTTCCACCTTGCTACGGTATGGAGACGGGTGGGGGCCATCTTCCCCTCACTCATCTCCATACACAGCTAGGAAGAGGACCCGATCGCCTCCGCCGCTACCGACGACTTCGGTAAGCGCGGGAGAGCAGCGGGAGGGGGGACCCTCTCCCGCCGCCGATAACGGTGATCTCGCGGTGAATCCGCCGCGGAGACCACCATTATCGTTTACAGGACCGCTGCCTGAAGAGATGGATATCTTGGTTGTGGCAGCAGCTGCTGCCGTTACCGAGATATCCCTCTTCAAAGTCAGGACGTATATATACAGGAAGCGGTCCTTAAAGGGGTTGTAAAGGTTCGTTTTTTATTTTCTAAATAGGTTCCTTTAAGCTAGTGCATTGTTGGTTCACTTACCTTTTCCTTAGATTTCCCTTCTAAATATTTTTTTTCTTTGTTTTCTCTGTCTGAATTTCTCACTTCCTGTTCCTCCTCAGTAAGCTGTTCAGTAAGCTGTTCTGGCTAACTCCACAACACTCAGATGATGGTGTGAAGTTTAGTGAGGAGAAACAGGAAGTGAGAAATTCAGACAAAGAAAAAAAACATTTAGAAGGTAAATCAAAGGAAAAGGTAAGTGAACCAACAATGCACTAGCTTAAAGGAACCTATTTAGAAAATAAAAAACAAACCTTTACAACCCCTTTAAGTGGTTAAAATATCTTGCCAGCCAGCATAAAATCGAACACCTGCTCTTCCTGGACTCGTGGTATGCGATTTACGATTGTGATCACCACGTCGTCTGACCTATGAGTTTCGTCACAGACTGACGTCGTCCCAGTATGCAATGTGCTGCGGGACATAAAGTCATAAAGACATTTCAATAAAAAAAAAAGGTAAACCATGTCATGCATTTTAAGAGCACATTGCACCACCGCTACAAAACACCAGCGCGCACACGTTATACATAACATAATGTGTGCCTGCTTTTGTGAATGGGCCCTTAAAAGTAAGTACACAAAAGTTACTGCATGAAGCTCTGGCACCACCCACCTGGAACATTTCCCTATTGGTTGGTAGGGCTTCTAATGCCGCGTACACACGACTGTTTTTCATGGCGTGAAAAATGCAATTTTTTAAATTGGTCATTAAAAACGATCGTGTGTAGGCTCCAGAGCATTTTTAACGACGTGAAAAATGGCCTAAAAAAATTAGAACCTGCTCTATTTTTTCACGTTGTTTTTCACGTCGTGAAAAAGCGGTAGTGTGTATACTTTTACGAGGGGAAAAAAAATGTGCATGCTCAGAATCAAGTATGAGACGGGAGCGCTCCTTCTGGTAAAACTAACGTTCAGAATGGAGATAGCACATTCGTCACTCTGTAACGGACTGAAGAGCACGAGGCTGAAAAGCGTGAATCGGCTCTCACCAAACTTTACTAATACAAGTATCAGCAAAAGCAGCACAAAGGGTGGCGCCATCCGAATAGAACTTCCCCTTTATAGTGCCGTCGTACGTGTTGTACGTCACCGCGCTTTGCTCAAGCATTTTTTTTCTTTTTCAATATCTTTATTTCTAGTTCAAGTTCAGGTGTACATATAAGCGTTTGTTCCTCAAGCCAGGTATATATATTACATACATATTTCATACTTTCAACATGCACATAGCACGGGGCTAGGGGTATCAAAGAAAATAAAAGAAAACATTGTAACATATTAACATACCCCTGGTATCTCTACCAGATTCTATTCCCTGGGAAGTCCCTACCTAGCTCTTTATT
Organism: Rana muscosa; assembly: GCA_029206835.1. Lineage (NCBI taxonomy): Eukaryota > Metazoa > Chordata > Amphibia > Anura > Ranidae > Rana > Rana muscosa. The sequence goes on from CM055123.1 coordinate 189,889,131, forward strand.
TCCCTGGTTTTCTTTCCTCCTATTACCTCTGTACTCCTGTTACATTTTTTAATTTTTATACATACAAAACCAATACAATTCTCCTATACCCCTTCCCTCCCAAATCCCCGGGAAGAATGAGAAAAAAAAAAAAAAAAAGGGACACAAGAAAAAAGAAAGAAAACATAAAGTCCTCTTCTGGTTTCCTTCCAGGTCCATATAAAGCCCCTACTCTCTACCCCTATCTCCTTCTTTTTCCTTCCTGCCTAAACCATTCTCCTTAATTCTATTCCGACCCTATCAATTTTTTCCCTTCTTCCGATTCTATGAACTCCTTCCATGGGGCCCATATTTTCCTAATTTCTTCCTTTCCTTCCAGGGTCAACGGTAACAAGCTTTCCATTATCCCTATTCTTCTGACTTTATTTAACCACATTGAAATCCGGGGTGCTCGAGGCTCTTTCCAACACATAGAAATGCAACTTTTTGCTGCATTTACCAAGTGACTGACAATCGAGTTCTTATATCTTTTAATTGGAATTTGTGAGCAGTGTAATAGAAAAAAGGCCGGGTCTTCCCTGATCTGATATTCAGTAAATAGCTGAGTGATTCTCTGAACTTCTTGCCAAAATCGTTTTATACCGGGGCACATCCAGAAAATATGGAATATAGTACCCCTTTCCTGACCACATCTCCAGCAGAGGTCTGATACCTCTAGAGAGAATTTACTCAACCTTGATGGGGTGTAATACCAACGTGTTAAGATCTTATAGTTCAACTCCTGTATTCTAGTACACCTAGATGATTTTAAGGTAAGGGATATTATATTCTGACGTTGTTCTGATGTAAAGGTTTGTTCCAGGTCTCTTTCCCATTTGCTTAAGCTTGTCATAGTAAAGTTCTCCAGGGGTGCTGTCAACAGCCCATACATCCTAGAGATAATATGGGACAATGGTTCTGTCTCTTCACAATATGTCTCAAATTGTGTACATAATCATCCATAACTAACCGTCGGTTTCAAAGTTTCTAGGTAATGTCGGAGTTGTCTTGCTTGTCAGAGAGGTATTTCATATTCGCCGCCCTGTTGCGTCAGGGCTTCTATCGTTGGCCATTTATTAACTCTCAAGAAGTGCGAGGCCTGAAAGTAACCTTTCTCTCATAATTTCCCGAACGCTCGTAGCGTAGTCCCCGGTGCGAAGTCTGGATTCCCTAAAATGGGATATAATGGGGAATTTATAGTGGAAAATCTAGGGTTCTGGATTATTTTAAAGCCTATACGTAGTGTAGGGTCAATCGTAGGATGTGTTTTTACCAGGGTCGGTAAGGCTGCATAGCACCATATAGCTCTCTTCAAAGGTACTGGACATACTTGTTGCTTGTTGTTCCATGTTGATCCACATTTTATATTCACCATGTCTACACCAGTCAATAATTCTACCGAGCTGGGCTGCCTGATAATATTTTATAGGTCTGGGGCCGCTATTCCTCCTGCCTTTTTAGGCAATGTCAACAGATTTCTATTGATCCTCGGCCTCCTACTTGCCCAGATAAATTTAGTAAATTCAGCGCGGATTTGACTGAAATAAGCCATGGGTATAAAAATGGGTAAAGCCTGGAACAAATATAGCAATTTTGGTACTATATTCATTTTTAGGATATTACATCTCCCAAACCACGAATGGGAATTTCTATTCCATCTTACTAATAATTTACTGATTTCCCTAAGTAGGGGTGGAAAATTAAGCACATACGCATCTGTTAGTTTTGGGGGGATGTATATTCCCAGGTATTTTAACGCTATTGTAGTCCACTTAAATTTAAAGCTATCCTGGAGATTTATTTGCACCGGGCCCGTCAGTGACACCCCCATTGCCTCCGATTTGCTGTAATTTATTTTAAAATTCGACATAGCCCCATAGCATTCTACTTACTTCATAAGGTTGGGTAAGGGTATTTGCGGACTATTAAGAGAAAAAAGTAAGTCATCCGCATATGCAGAGACTTTATACTCATGTTCCCCCATACCAATACCTTTGATGTCAGGGTTCTGTCAAATTCTATTTAGCAAAGGCTCCAGCGTCAGAGCAAACAGGAGGGGCGAAAGGGGGCAACCCTGACGGGTGCCGTTTGTGATAATGAAATTCTCTGAGTGAATCCCATTCGCCTTTACCAACGCCTGTGGTCTAGAATATATCCTAGCTACCCAGTGTAGCATCCGGTCTCCTAAACCCATATGTCTCAGAACTCCTAACATGAATGTCCAGTTGACCCTGTCAAAAGCTTTTTCCGCGTCTGTATTCAAAAAGATACTTGGTATCTTCATTTGATTTGCGCACTGGACCAAATTCAAAACTTTAATGGTACTGTCTCTGGCCTCCCGTGTAGGGATAAACCCTACTTGGTCTGGATGTATCAACTGCGCTAACTGAGGTTGTAAACGTGTTGCCAGTATTTTTGTAAATATTTTTAAATCTACATTTAGTAATGATATTGGTCGATAGCTACTGCAAACCGATAAATCTTTCCCTTCTTTTGGTATGACCGTAATATGGGCTCGCAATGCATCTACTGGTGGGGCTGTTATTTGGCCTAATGCATTGAATGATTTTATCATATATGGGCCTAATAATGGAAAAAAGCTTTTAAAGTACTGGATGGAAAAACCATCAGGGCCCGGTGCCTTTCCCTGTTTTATCGTTTTCATTACTGTAAGGGCTTCCTCCTTTGTAATTGGTATTTCCAGTTTTCTTCGCACTGGAGATGGTAGTCGTATTAGTTGTGAGGAGGAGAGATAATCTTCCAGAGACGAGAGGAGCAGATCAGATGTTGGCAGATTATATAACGAGGAGTAATATTCCCCAAATTCTTTTACGATATCTTTTTGGTAAAAAACGTTTTTGGCCTCTTTTTGTTTTAATGTATGGTATATATGATCGTGCCTGTTGTTTTTTTAGCTTATTTGCCAACAGTTTGCCACACTTGTCTCCGGATTCATATGTCATCCTTCTCCCTTGTTGCAGCACTACCTTTGCTTTACTTCGGAGGAGATCTGATAATTGTCTTCTTAGGTGAGCTAAATCCATTCCTAGTTCCTTCTCTAATGTCCCCTTATGTTGGATCTCTAGATCCTGTATTCGTTCTAGTAGTTTTTTGGTTTCTTCTTCTCGTGCCCTTTTTAATCGCGATCCATGTTTAATTAGAATTCCTCTAATTACTACTTTATGAGCTTCCCAAACTGTTCCCGGATCACTCCCCTCAATCTCATTTGTCTGAAAGTACCAGTTAATTTCTTTAGTTAGATCCTCTCGGATTTCAGGGAGTTGTAATAGATTTTCATTTAAGCGCCACCTCCATTCCATCGGTTGGGTTGCCCCTGATAGTGACAGCCTAATTGTAACTGGCTGGTCTGAAAAAAGATCACCGCTCTAAAGCCTCTGAATCCATGTAATGCTTCCGCCCCACTCCAAGTACACACAGGTGCTGGCTCTGCACAAAATTAGGTGAGAAAAGAAAAAATTCTGGATGGCCGCACTCTGCAAAGGATGCTGGTTTATTAATAAAATCCACAAATACAGCAAAGGCACTCAAAAATAAACACAGAGATAGGCTAACGCGTTTCACATCGTGAGATGCTTACTCATAGCTCACTGGCGCATGGTCTGACCAAGTTATAACTCCTATTTCTATATTCTGTACAGTCGAGAGTAATTGGTGTGGTACTAAAAAAAGATCAATTCGAGAATATGATTGATGGGGGTTGGAAAAATATGTGTAGTCCCTTTCATCTGCATGGAGGGCTCGCCAGGCGTCTATCAACTGAAGATCATGGAATTTTCGGAGGATCAGCTTCCTGGAACCACTAGGGATCGAGGAAGTTCCCGCAGATGTGTCTGTTTTGGGGTCCAAGGGGGTATTAAAATGGGGCATTTTTTTTTCACGATAGTGTGTAGGCAAGGCAGGCTTGAGAGGAAACACGAAAAATCACGTCGAGAAAAACGTTGTTTTTTTCAATGACATTAAAAACGGCTGTGTGTACGCGGCATAAGATTGTATTCCACTAAAATTAAATAGCTGACTACTAGGATGATAAATGCCCCCATGTTAGCGGGTATCTGCTTTATAAGCCAATGGGTACGTTGAATTTGTGGAAACACCCTTTTGTATTGAAAGTTTGTTTTGAATCCATTTTATTTTATTTAAATTATTTATTTATTTTTTTACTCTTTATACATTTAGTTTTGGGTCAATTTTATTTTGTTTTGTTTTCAATATATTTACTATTCTTCTTGTATTTAACTGTGTATAAAATGTTTATTTTACAAATTAATATTTAATACTACGTGCACCAATGATTCTTTTGTCAAAAGGCATTATGGTTCTCTAAACAGAGAACACTGTGGCCATATTTAGGCAATAATGTAAGGCTCCATTCCCTGCAATTTTTCTTAAAGGGATTGTAAACAAACAAAAAAAAAAAATGACAAACATGTTATACTTACCTGCACTGTGCAGCTCGTTTTGCACAGAGTGGCCCCGATCCACTACTTCTGGGGTCCTTCGGCGGCTGTCTCGGCTCCTCCCCGCAATCACTCACCACCTATATGCTCGCATGGTGGTGAGTGATTCCGGGCGCGCTCCAGTGATACAGGCAGCGGCTATTGTCGCTCACTGTATCACTCAGCCCCACCCCCCGGCGCACTGCGTCATTGGATGTGATTGACAGTAGTGACAGCCAATGGCTGCGCTGCTTTCAATCCATCCACTGTTGCCAATCAACGGCCAGGCTGAACGGCGAGGAGGATGACGGCGGCAAGCGTGGGACTTTCGAGGGGTCAGGCAAATAAAACGGGGTATTGTCGGATGTTTTTTCACCTTAATGCATAGGATGCATTAAGTTGAAAAAGCATTTACCTTTACAACCCCTTTAAGTGGCCAGGGATTCCCAGCCATGTATGTGAATGGGCCAGGTGACATCAGTGCTTGGTAAGGATGCAGCAGGTGTAGGTGTTGCTTGGTTAACAACCATTGACAGAAAGGGTAATAGTCACTTCATTGCCATGGCTATATTTGGGCAATGATATCACCACTATCATCACCCCTTCCTTTATATAGCCAATGCCAGCTCTGGGAGCTTTCATTTGGCTAGTATTACAGCTGGGGATTGGTTGAGTGCGACGGGTCATCGTACTCATTATACTCATTCATGTGGGGGAGGGGTGATTATCTGGGAGCTCCTTGCCTGCAGACTAGGGTTGTCCCGATACGGATACTAGTATCGGTATCGGTACAGATACAGAGCATTTGCCCAAGTACTTGTACTCGGGCAAATGCTCCCGATGCTTCACCCGATACCTGGACAGTCAGCGGTGATCAGTGCGTGGGAGATCACCGCTGCATAGATTTAAAAGTCTCTCCGCCTCTCCCCCCCCCCCCCCCTTTAAGCTGCTGTAGTGAAATCAGCGGTGATCGGTGCTTGTAACTCACACACGATCACCGCTGACTGTCCCCGCATCCTCCTCCAGCCCCCCTCCGTTCTGCGGTCTCGTGTCCCCTCCATTCTGATGTCTCCCTCCGTCCGTGACCCCCTCCACTCTGGTGTCTCCCTCCGTCCGTGACCCCCTCCACTCTGGTGTCTCCCTCCGTCCGTGACCCCCTCCATTCTGATGTCTCCCTCCGTGCTGCCATCCCCTTCCGTTCTCCTCCTCCACCCCCTCTTACTGTCAGGATGGAGAGCGGAGGTAGGAGCCGGTAAACCCGGCTCCTTACTGTTCCGAATGAACATAGTCGGTGATCACTGACTCTGTTCATTCACAAAACTGAAACATCGTAATCTGTGTTTACAATGTTTCAGTTTATGAATGTAAAGGAGCCGCTGTCTTCTCTCCATTCATTTTCAGCGCAGCTGAGGCTGCTGAGAAAGGGACTGGGGAATCTGTCCCTAGTCCCTTTCTCTGTCTCAAAGGGGAGATGTCAGAGGTCTGTTAAGACCCCTGATATCTCACCAAAGCCCCCCAACAGGGCTGATAAAAAAATAAAAAATTTAATAAAAAAATAAATAATAAAGAAATGAATTGTAAAAAATAAAAAAATAAAATAGAAGAAAAAACACACTGACACTGTCCACCCCCCACCCCCTTAAAAAAAAAAAAAAACATTGTAAAAAATCAATAAATCAATAAATAAAATAAATTGTAAAAAAAAAAAAAAAATTGTAAAAAAAAAAATTTTTTTTTTTAAAAAGAGATAAAAAAAAAGTATCGGTATTCGGTATCGGCGAGTACTTGGAAAAAAGTATCGGTACTTGTACTCGGTCTTAAAAAAGTGGTATCGGGACAACCCTACTGCAGACCCCCCACAACCACCGGGCAAGGATTGTGGGTAAGAGCATGAAACAAGGTGTTTTGCCCCCTGGCAAGCCCCCCCCCATGTTGAGGGTCCCCACCTTTGCTGGCTAGCCAGGCTGCATCCTCGGATAAGGGTCTGGTTTTGAATTTTAGGGGGCCCCATGAATTATTTTCTGTTTTGTGCTTGGAATCCCCCATGAAATCTATACCAGACCTATACCAGACCAGGGTCTGGTATGAATTTGCTGGGGGACCTCAAGCATTTTTGTTTGTTTTGTTGCATGAGATACCCCTTCAAATCCATACCAGACTCAAAGGGTCTGAAATGCATTTTGGGAGGCAGGGTTTGTTCCTGGCACTGGCAAGGTTGGCAGTAGCATGTAGAGCCCCGGTGAGTGAAGAACACTGGCACTGTATTAGGAATCGGGTACGTCAGTGTAATGGTCAGGTAGGTCAGTATAGTGGTCAGGTAGGCTAGTGTAGTGGCGAGGTAGGTCAGTGTAGGTGTCGGTGTAGGGGTCAGGTAGGTCAGTGTAGGTAGGTCAGTGTAATGGTCAGGTAGGTTAGTGTAGGTGTCAAGTGGGTCAGTGTAGGGGTAAGGTAGGTCACATGGGCAGGACAAAGGTGGTAGCGTCAGGGGCGGAGCCAAGGAGGCGGAAAAGTTAGGTTTTGCCTAGGGTGTCAAAAATCCTTGCACCAGCCCTGCCCACGATACATAACAGACCCTTTGCCCCGTATACACGACCGGTTTTCCCGTCGGAAAAACTGCGATGAGAGGTTTTCGTTGGGAATCCCGACTGCGTGTATGCTCCATCTGACGGAAAAAAAAAAGAGAGCAGGATCTCCTTTTTCCTGTCAGGAAAAAATCCTAGCGGCAAAAAACGTTTGTCTGTATGCTTTTCCGACGGGAAAAAAGCATAGAACCTAATTTTGTTGGCTCGTTGTAGTCTTTAACGTCACTGCGTTCTTGGCAGTCAAAAGTTCACCGGACTTTTGTGTGACTGTGTGTATGCAAGGCAGGCTTGAGAGGAATTCCGTCTGGAAAACCATTGTTTTTTTTTCAGACGGGAAAAGCGCTCGTGTGTACGTGGCATTAGAAGTCTGCTATGTATTTATGGGGACCTTTGGGGTCTGTGTGCCATTTTTCCTTTAAAAAAAAAAAGCAGGAAGGAGATGTCATTTGACAGCAATTCAAAACTCTTTTTTTCTTTTTAAATGTCAGTGCTAAATAAATTCACTGCTCCCACCGCATTGAATAAAAAAAAAAAAAAAAAGCCCCTGCTGAGAATTATAGGAGTCAGAACAAAGGGCAGGAATTGGGCAACTGTCTAATGGAAGATAAGCCATTAGTTAGGTGGCATAAGTGGGCATTATATACGGACAGGAGGAGCGGGTGGGGGGGCCAGGGACCCCTCTCTCGGGAGCATGCGCAACTAATCCCCCCAGTAGGTTAACACTCATCTAGGGTAGGGGAATAGGAGTGTTAAAAGCGAATTGCTTTGTATATCGCTGGGGAGGAAGGGCATTTGATATTAGAGTAGGGAGGGGGGTTTTCTTTTTCTTTGGGTTTTTTTTTTTTTTGCCGCTCTCTCTCACTGGGTGTCCCCCAGCCTGCCGTCTTCATCGTTTTCTGCTCCTGAGAAAAGCCTCGCATTGATCGATATCGATAATGCATCCATTTTTTTAATGTCAATCAACACTCCAGAAAAGAGACGGATACTCTTGCAGGAGCTGAAGCGGGCGGGGAGTGAGATAGCATTTGTTCAGGAGACACACTTTAGAGAAGGAGGTCTCCCCTTTCTTAGAAAGAGAGCTTACCCGATTGGGTATCATGCCACCTATCCTGATCTCGAGTAAGATTCCATGGTCATGCACAGACTACCTGGTGGATGTCGGGGGGCAATACCAGGCCCTGAAAGGTATGATTGGGAGGTCAGTGGTAATTCTGGCCTCTTTTTACGCTCCTGATACACAACAGGACGTATTCTTTTGGAAATTTCTGGATAAACTGTGGGAATTTCAGGAAGGACAGCTGATTTTGGGGGGCAATCTGAGCATCCCCTTGGTGCTCAGTGTGGACACCTCTTCTGGGACCTCGGCAGCATTGGCGGGTACCCGGAAACTGATTTTGCGGCTGATACAGAAAGAGAGGTTAGTAGATGTATGGCGACTGACACATTCAGGAGAGAGAGATTATTCCTTTTATTCCACCCCCCACAAGACCTATTCCCGTATAGATTACTTTCTTTATTTCACATAACCAGTTGCATGCAGTTAAAGAATCTGGAATAGGAAAAATCACCTGGTCAGATCATGCGCCAATTCTCCTGAAATACAACCTGGCGGATTTTCAGCTTCCTGGGTCGGTGACCTGGAAGCTGAATGAAAGTCTCCTGCAGGATGCTGCAGTTCTGGAATGTTCAGAGAGAAGCAAGGTGGTACTTCCAGATTAATGACATGCCTGACTGCGATCCAGGGGTGATCTGGGAGGCACATAAGGCGGTGATAAGGTGAGTTTTAATGAAACATGGGGCAAGAATCTACACAAATGGAGTCCTAATCCAGACCTGGAAAGGCACCTGTTGGCGGCACGTAGACAGACTACAGAGTTACTTTTGTATAAAGCAAAGAGGGCAATACAGACAGGCAGGAGACAGAATTATGAATTTGGGAACAAGTGTGGGAAGCAACTGGCTAGCTCTTTGAGAGAGCAACAATCAAAGACCTATGTACCACTGATTAGAGGGGCGGGAGGTGAAAAGCTTAGGTTACCTAGAAAGATAGCTCAGCGGTTTGGAAGCTTTTATACAGCTTTGTATAACTTGCAATCAAGTTCCCAGAACCAACCAGCAATGGAAGAGTATATAGCAACCTTAGGTATTGCGAGTTTGACACCAGCAGTAAGTCAGGAATTGGAGAGGCCGATTACTATAGAAGAAATTCAGGAGGCAGTGAAAGGGGGAAAGTGAGGTAAATCACCAGGTCCGGATGGTTTTACTACTCAATATTATAGACTTCTTTTTCCTATTTTAGGACCATACCTGGTAAAAATGTTTAATGGATTAGGAGACACAAGTTCCTTTCATACAGAATCCCTGAAAGCGCTGATTACGGTCATACCCGAAGGAAGGCAAGGATCCTTCTCAATGTAGGAGCTATAGACCGATATCGCTGCTAAATACAGACTTGAAGCTCTTTTCCAAGATCCTGGCAATGCGACTACAGCAGCACATACCCTGCCTGGTCCATAAAGACCAGGTAGGGTTTGTGCCGATGCGGGAAGCCCGGGAAAATACGATCAAGACTTTGAACTTGATCCATTCGGTAGGCACAACCCGAACAGGGTTGCCAACTGTCCGTAAATTTACGAACAGTTTGTAAAATCCAAAATTGTTGCATCTGTCCATGAATGTCAGTTACGGACATGAAGCCTACATGTCCGTAATGGACATTCAAGGACAGATGCAAAAAATACAGATTTTATAAACTGTTCGTAAATTTATTGAAAGTTGGCAACCCTGATCCCGAACCACATGTGTCTTCCTGGGGACAGATGCAAAAAAAGCTTTTGATCGTATTAACTGTCAATTTATGTTCTCGGTCTTGAGACACATGGGGTTCGGGAATAAAATGCTACAATGGATTTCAAGTAATTATACCCAGCCCACGGCCCAGGTTAAAGTGAATGGAGTATTGTCAAGTTATCTAACGGGACAAGAAAAGGGTGTCCCCTTTTATTTGCTCTGTCTGTAGAGCCACTATTGAGTAGGATCCGAATGAACCCAGACATTAAGGGGGCGTCTGTGGGAGGTATAGAGTATAAGATATCTGCGTACGCGGATGATATGATGTACAACCTGACTAATCCAATGGTAACCCTCCCTAACCTGCTCCAAGAATTGGAGACATACGGATATTTATCAAATTTTAAGATCAACTATGTAAAATCTGAAGCAATGGGAGTCACGATCCCTAAGGAAGAACTGAACACTTTGAAAGCTAATTATAAATTTAAATGGACAGATCAAGCCCTGACGTACTTAGGGATCTCCATCCCGGCGGATCTTTCACAAATATACAAGCTTAATTTTTTTATTTTTTTTTTACAAGAAGACAAGCTTAATTTTTTACCATTACTAGATAGAGTGCGGATCCTTCTGGATGGATGGCAGAAAGGGTTCCATTCGTGGTTCGGGAGGTGCAATATCATTAAAATGAACATCTTACCGAAATTTCTATACCTCTTCCAGACGCTCCCTATTGCTATACCTAAACATTTTTTCAAACAGACACAGTCCCTGTTTAGTAGATTCATATGGGCAAACAAACATCCAAGAGTTAGGGGATCTCTGTTGCCGTTACCTAAACGATATGGAGGTGTGTCAATGCCAGATATATACAAATACTACCAAGCGGCCTTATTGAGTCGCCTGATTGATTGGAGTCGATATAGTGAGGGGAAAATCTGGTCAGAGCTAGAACAAGCTCAGTGTAGTGGTTTACTTCATCGAGCGGCATGGTGTTACAGGGACCTCCCGAAGGGTATGAAGACTGTATAAGAACGCAGGAGATGAACTTTAAGATCTTATCGCATTGGAACCGTACCCCAGCCGTCTTAAGTAGATGTTATCCAGATATATCAGATAAGTGCTGGCGGTGCGGGAGAAAAGGAGGGACGCTAATACACATCTTCTGGATCTGGACCTCAACTGAACAAATGCTACCAGGGGACTGGGGGGACAGGGGGATGTGAACGAGAGAGAGCGGGAGTTCTAAGCCCCTTTTGGTTTTTTTTTTTGGGGGGGGAGGGGATAAGTTGAAATAAAGAGAGTTGCAATGAGATAGAGGAATTGACTGGGACAGAAAGCCCCCCTCCAGCTCGAGGACAAGAAATGGGGCCTTAGGGGGAGGGGGACCGGATGCCCAATGGTGCGTGCACGAATGACTAAAGGTTCATGAGTTGAAGTAACATGAGTAAGGTTCGGGCGAGAGGTGGTGATTTAGAGTACATAGAATTATGGATATTGTATATTAGGATGTATGATATATACAGTAGTAGACAAATGGACCGTGTGTGATGCAAGAAGTATATAGAATACACCTTGTGATATCTGTTTTTGCTTTCTGTTTGTTTCAAAACAAAATAAAAAGAATGAAAAAATAAATAAAAATGTTTTTGCATTGGTACATGCTACCCAGGGTAGTGCCCACTCCCATGTCATATTTTTGACACCCCATTGCATATTGGCCCCAAAAGTGTGCATTTTTAATTTAGACAGATTCGGTTCACATTGATTTCAGCGGAATTTGGATTCGGTATCCGAACTTCTTTGCGTTCAACAAACCGAACCCAGTGCAGTTTGGCTCATCATTAGACTTATGCTACCTGCTATCCCTCAGCAGCCTACTGTATGTTTAACTTCATTCATTCATTTCTTTTGTACAGCAAACGTTAATTTTAACAGAATTGTCTTCAGACTCAAAACATGCCGTAAACCTACCTTGGTTTTCATCCTATGTCATGTCCTCTCCTATGACATCACTATGCTTGCCAGAGTCCACTGCCCACTGAAAGCGGGGTGCTCCTGCTTCTTATCACTGACCATATATATACATTTGAAAAATTGCACACCAGAGGGGCAAATGTATATAAGTCTCCTTTGCTTCCCCACCTCTCTCTTTAATGCTTAGAGCCTAAAGAAATATCTGGAACTTTCAGGTTTTGGAGAGACATGTGTCTGGACAGTGCTGGGATACAGTTAGGCCATCGCCTTGTAAAAGCTGCAAGTCTGACGACTTGTAATTCTAATCACGCATTAGTGAAATTTTGTTTCAAAAGTTTTGATTTCAGAACATTTGCTTGATTTTCTAATGGTTCATCGTGTTAAATCAACGCTTATTGTCGACTGTGGTGACAAGAAAATTTGAAAGATCGAGATGGAAATTTTTTCTCAAATTAATTAAATTCTAACTGTGGTTTTAGTTTAGGAAAATCATACATATACAGTTGTGCTCATAAGTTTACATACCCTTGCAGAATTTATGATTTCTTGCCCATTTTTCTGAGAATATGTATGATAACACAGAAACTTTTCTTTCACTCATGCTTAGTGTTTGGCTGAAGCCATTTATTATCAATCAACTGTGTTTACTCTTTTTAAATCATAATGACAACAGAAACTACCCAAAGGACCCTGATTAAAAGTTTTACATACCCCAGTTCTTAATACCCTGTATTACCCCCTTTAACATCAGTGACAGCTTGAAGTCTTTTGTGGTATTTGTGGATGAGGCTCTTTATCTTCTCAGATGGTAAAGCTGCCCATTCCTCTTGGCAAAAAGCCTCCAGTTCCTGTAAATTCGTGGGTTGTCTTGCATGAACTGCACGTTTGATATCTCCCCAGAGTGGCTCAATGATATTGAGGTCAGGAGACTGAGATGGCCACTCCAGAACCTTCACTTTATTCTGCTGTAGCCAATGACAGGTGGACTTGGCCTTGTGTTTTGGATCATTGTCATGTTGGAATGTCCAAGTACGTTCCATGCGGAGCTTCCTGGCTGATGAATGCAAATGTTCCTCCAGTATTTTTTGATAACATACTGCATTCATCTTGCCTTCAATTATGACCAACTTTCCTGTATCTTTGTAGCTCACACATCCCTAAAACATCAGCGATTCACCTCCGTGTTTCACAGCAGGAATAGTGTACCTTTTATCATAGGCCTTGTTGACTCCTCTCCAAATGTAGCGTTTATGGTTGTGGCCAAAAAGCGAAATTTTGGTCTCATCTCTCCAAATGACTTTGTACCAGAAGGTTTGAGGCTTGTCTCTGTGCTGTTTGGTGTATTGTAAGTGGGATACTTTGTGGCATTTGCATAGTAATGGCTTTCTTCTGGCTACTCGACCATGCAGCCCATCTTTCTTCAAGTGCCTCCTTATTGTGTATCTTAAAACAGCCACACCACATGTTTTCCGAGAGTCCTGTATTTCACCTGAAGTTATTTGTGGGTTTTTCTTTGCATCCCGAACAATTTTCCTGGAAGTTGAGGTTGAAATTTTAGTTGAGACTGACCGTGGTTTGGTTTCAACAGAACCCCTCATTTTCCACTTCTTGGTTAGAGTTTCAACACTGCTGATTGGCATTCTCAATCTTTTGCATATCTTTTTATATCCCTTTCGTGTTTTATACAGTTCAACTACTTTTTCCTGCAGATCACAGGAGAGGATGGTTACCTTTAATAGCCATTCAAACCCCTTTGTGTCAACTTGTGTGCATGTTATCAGGCCAAAATCACCAGGGTAAACTTTTGATCATTTGGGTAGTTTCTGTTGTCATTATGATTTAAAGTGAGTAAAGTGAGTAAAATGAGTCAACACAGTTGGATGATAATAAATGGCTTCAGCCAAACACTAACCATGAGTGGAAAAAAAGTTTTTTTGTTATCATTCATATTCTCTTAAAAAAGGCCAAGAAATCATAAATTCTGCCAGGGTATGTAAACCTATGAGCACAACTGTACATAATCATACACAAAATCATACGTATTGTGTAAGTACTTTGCACAAAATAAACCTGTTTAATACGTCTGGTATTCCGTTCAAATATCAGGCCTAGATGAAATTTTAAAGTGATTTTGAACAAAATGAGTTTACTCAACAATGGCAAGATTGAATGTTCTGATGAATGATTTTTCAGAGCTTCCATACAAGCATTCATAGTTAATTCTACTGTGTATAGCCAGCTTAACGTATAGACCTTTCTGTTTACTTGCATTGGGGGAGCGAAAGAAAGGTGAGTATGGAGGTCTACATGGGCAAAGTACAAATTGACCTTAAGCCCTGGTTCACACTGGTGCGTTTTGACATGCGATTATGGCATGTCAAATCGCATGTCAAAACGGCGATATTTGCCGCAAATTGCCGGCAATGGCACCGTCCTAATCGGTGCGACGCCGCATCTGCGGCGTTGCACCGATTTCAAAAAGTAGTTTCTGTACTACTTTTTGCGATTTCGGCCGCGATTTACATTGACATCTGTGCAGAAATTTACATTGACATCTGTGCATGTCTTTGTAATCGCGGCTGAAATCGGGACTGCCAATGTGAGTGAAATCGTGCGAGTTCAGCTGAACTCGCACGGCTTCACTCCCGCAGCCCAGTGTGAACCTGGGCTTAAGCTGAGTTAAAAGTAAGGCCCCCTTCACATAGGCTGTCAAATCAGGTCCGCTTGTCAGTTTTTCAGACCTGATCAGACCCTCCAGTTTTTTCTATGGAGCAGCAGGTGTCAGCGGACACATGTCTGCTGACACCTGCCACCATCCGATCCTGTCCACCAAAAACAGACAGATGGTGGTGTTCTGTCAATATCTCCAACCCATCAGAAACTCCAACCACGTCACTTCCGGTTTATTTAAAACCTTAGTATTCATAGATTTTGACGAATTGGTGGTTGGACACAACACTGACAACCGAATAGAGTCCAGGACAGGAAGACTGAGCTGTTTTCACAGCACAGCGGCTAACAAGGACAAAGTTGTCGCCGCCTCGGAGGCAGCCATTTTGTTGGCTAGTATCGGAGAGGAGTAAGAATCTCCACTCATAATATCCTGCACCGGACTCTATTCGGTTGCCAGTGTTGTGTCCAACCACCAATTCTTCAAAAACTCCAATTACTGCTGGTTATAATTAAACCGGAAGTTAAGCGGTTGGAGATTCTGACGAGTTGGAGAACTTGACAGAACAGTGGTCCTATTCCCCATCCTTCCGGTGGATCGGATCAGAGGGCATCGGATGAAAACGGAACGGCGGTCCGTTTCCATCTGATTGCCCCATAGTATAGAGCGGGACTGTGTCCGTATCCGCTCTGCATACCAGAGCAGAAACAGACCTGTCATCCGCCTGCTCAGCAGGGATTAGTGAAGAGATCCCCCGCTGAGCAAGTGGATTCGGCTTAGTGGAGACGCCCGTGTGAAAGGGGCCTAAGTTTGTTTGTTTTTTACCTCCATGCAATTTTTCTTTGACAATCGATGAAATATTATTTTCTCAGTCTGCAAAGGGTGTCCAAATTGTGAGTCAGCTAATAGTAATTTTGACCATTGCAGACAGTTACAGTGACATAGCATTTATTTTAACATGCATGGCACCTGCACAGAATTGGTTGCTCAGTCCATATTTTCACAATGTTTTTTGTTACCTTGAACAGGATGAAAAACAGTATTGTAATTTTGCATCATTTGTGGCCCAGTCGAGATAACTGTTATAATGCTTTCCACATGAGTTAATAAAAAGAGGTTTATTTTATATTTAAAATAGTCTTGCACAGCAGGAAATATCCCATCTTAGCAAGCACTTAAAACAGTTTACAGGGGGAAACTTGTCTACATCCCACCTTCCCCAGTATGGTAAGTGCAAATCCTCCTTTTCTCTCTTTCAGAACTTGTAAAGCAGAAATCTCCTGTTTTTCATATCAAAATTAACCAGACTCCAAAAGTTGTTATTTAAATTCCATAATGTGACCTCCAGTAGATTTAGAACAGACATGCCGATAACTAAGACTGTTTATGAACTTGTTCAGGAAACGTCTGCATGCATTCATATCGGTTTGAAAATGTGGTCTTCATTGAAGCTGACGTATAGCATTCAGAAAAAAACTCTGTGCATTAGAAACTTGTAGACAGGTATGCTACCATTTAAGAGGGTTGTCATTCTTCTAGTTGCTTTACTAACTAGTGACTCGCTGACCCAGAACAAGCATGTGCGTGTAAGTTGTCTGGTTACTTCATATTCACATACTTCTTATAGACCAGTGACTTTATGTGTAGTATAGCAAGGATGAGGATGATCGTCCTCTAAATCCCAACTCTGGGTAAGGGTATACCTCCCTCAGTCAGTTTTAAGAAAATTTCCTTATACAATCCTTTTTTATGTCCTCCGGTAGGTCATGTGACAAGCATGGTCCTCATTTTCTGATCTCAAGTGGTGGATGGCCCTGAATGCTGCAAAGAACATTGCTCATGTAGTGACATAGGAGGTGCCATCTGCAGCAATCTCCTTTGAAACCAGACCAGTGTGTCCATGATACTTGAATCTTCTTGTGTGGTCATATTGAAAATAGAGACCCTCCAATTTAGCAGTCCATTTAAGAAAGGACATAGCAAGACTTACATCATTTTCTAAAGTTCATGAGGAGGAAACAACCAACAATAAAATGAACAAAAATGCTTTCGGTCACGGTGTATATTAGTCAATGGGTAGGGTGCAAAATGGGAGCTTCAGTTCAAAGGATAGCAGGCAAATTACTTTTTCTCCAAAGTGGGTTTAAAGTGGATGTAAACCCTCACATACACCCAGTGAAGTGAGGAGCCTCAGATGATACACAGAGATGAAACAAATCTCCCTATATAAGTTTTATACGTACAGTGGGTACGGAAAGTATTCAGACCCCCTTAAATTTTTCACTCTGTTATATTGCAGCCATTTTCTAAAATAAATCATTTAAGTTCATGTTTTTTCCTCATTAATGTACACACAGCACCCCATATTGACAGAAAAACACGGAATTGTTGACATTTTTGCAGATTTATTAAAAAAGAAAAACTGAAATATCACATGGTCCTAAGTATTCAGACCCTTTGCTCAGTATTTAGTATTTGCACCCTTTTGATCTAATACAGCCATGAGTCTTTTTGGGAAAGATGCAACAAGTTTTTCACACCTGGATTTGGAGATCCTCTGCCATTCCTCCTTGCAGATCCTCTCCAGTTCTGTCAGGTTGGATGGTAAACGTTGGTGGGCGGCCATTTTTAGGTCTCTCCAGAGATGCTCAATTGGGTTTAAGTCAGGGCTCTGGCTGGGCCATTCAAGAACAGTCACGGAGTTGTTGTGAAGCCACTCCTTCATTATTTTAGCTGTGTGCTTAGGGTCATTGTCTTGTTGGAAGGTAAACCTTCGGCCCAGTCTGAGGTCCTGAGCACTCTGGAGAAGGTTTTCGTCCAGGATATCCCTGTACTTGGCCGCATTCATCTTTCCCTCGATTGCAACCAGTCGTCCTGTCCCTGCAGCTTAAAAACACCCCCACAGCATGATGCTGCCACCACCATGCTTCACTGTTGGGACTGTATTGGACAGGTGATGAGCAGTGCCTGGTTTTCTCCACACATACCGATTAGAATTAAGGCCAAAAAGTTCTATCTTGGTCTCATCAGACCAGAGAATCTTATTTCTCACCATCTTGGAGTCCTTCAGGTGTTTTTTAGCAAATTCCATGCGGGCTTTCATGTGTCTTGCACTGAGTAGAGGCTTCCGTCGGGCCACTCTGCCATAAAGCCCTGACTGGTGGAGGGCTGCAGTGATGGTTGACTTTCTACAACTTTCTCCCATCTCCCGATTGCATCTCTGGAGCTCAGCCACAGTGATCTTTGGGTTCTTCTTTACCTCTCTCACCAAGGCTCTTCTCCCCTGATAGCTCAGTTTGGCCGGACGGCTAGCTCTAGGAAGGGTTCTGGTCATCCCAAACGTCTTCCATTTAAGGATTATGGAGGCCACTGTGCTCTTAGGAACCTTAAGTGCAGCAGAATTTTTTTTGTAACCTTGGCCAGATCTGTGCCTTGCCACAATTCTGTCTCTGAGCTCTTCAGGCAGTTCCTTTGACCTCATGATTCTCATTTGCTCTGACATGCACTGTGAGCTGTAAGGTCTTATATAGACAGGTGTGTGGCTTTCCTAATCAAGTCCAATCAATATAATCAAACCCAGCTGGACTCAAATGAAGGTGTAGAACCATCTCAAGGATGATCAGAAGAAATGGACAGCACCTGAGTTAAATATATGAGTGTCACAGCAAAGGGTCTGAATACTTAGGACCATGTGATATTTAAGTTTTTTTCTTTTTTAATAAATCTGCAAAAATGTCAACAATTCTGTGTTTTTCTGTCAATATGGGGTGCTGTGTGTACATTAATGAGGAAAACAAATTAACTTAAATGATTTTAGCAAATGGCTGCAATATAACAAAGAGTGAAAAGAGGGGTTCTGAATACTTTCCGTACCCACTGTATATCTTCGTCTTACTATATTCTTTAGAATTCTTACATCGGGTAAGAATTTTCACTTCCTCATTCTGCACTGTTAGAGAAGGCTTGGATTACACTGGGGGCAGCTGATTGGTGGAAAAGAACCCCCCCCCTCCACATTGGTAGAAGAATGAAAATGCTTTCACAACTCTGCTCTGAGATGGCAGACAGACTGATAATCTATTTATAGCAACCCACCTGACACACACTTCTATCTCCCATCTCAGAGAACGTGTGGGAAGTTATCAGGCTTATAACAGAGCTACGAAGCAAGAGACGGCTATGGGACTCAGTGCTTTGGAGAGAGATAAGAAAACATTGTAGATCTATGTGCCCAGATCAAATTTCATGAATTAGGTTTACATCCACTGTCAGGCTCGGTTCACACTGGATGCCAATGTGGCTCCCAGCAAGGGGTCCTGTGCGTTCTGGTTCACTGTTTCAGGTCCGATTTCAGCCCGAATTTTGGGCTGAATATGGACCAAAAGATCCGCCGGAGCCGCATCCTAGATATGTGAACCGTCTCCATAGAGAGCCGGTCACATTCTCCTGCTATTGCGAATTGGATGCGGAGAATCCCACATCCAATTCGCAATAGTGTGAACTCGGCCTAAGTCTTTGAATAAAAGTGTGTATGTACAATGTTTAACCCATGGGATTTTTTTATACTGTTTAATGTAAGTGGAAACACCCCTTATATGCAAGAACAGAATCGCCATTTTACCTC